>CM029474.1:5275122-6720122 GCA_017140325.1 Eucalyptus leucophloia subsp. euroa
TCAAGTGGAATCACCCACAATTTGATCACATATCTCGGTCGAATCGACCTATCTCTCGATTTCGATCGATCTCGACGGTCTTTGTAATGACCCTTGCAGATCAACACGGTCGAGCAGTCAATTCTTGGTCGAATTCTCAAGTCCAATTGCATTTAGATTCCCTAATTGCTTCCCCAGATAGTCCAGTTATCTCATGAGTGATCAGCTCAGAGAATAGCACTATTAGCGTTTCGATGAAAGGCCCGATTTATTTAATCGAAAACAAATTATGAAAATTCAGGCTGTCACAACTCTTCCCCTCTTATAAAAATTTCGTCCTCGAAATTTAAACCTATTACAAGACTTGATCAAAAAGGTGGGGGTACAATTCTCTCATTGACTCCTCAGTCTCCCATGTCGCTCCTTCTGTACCGTGGTGTTGCCAGACCACTTTGACCAACGGGATGGTCTTGGTGTGCAAAACTTGCTCTTTACGATCGACAATCTGAACCGGGCTTTCGACGTATGACACACGGTTATCCACGTCCAATTCCTCGAAATTGAGCACGTGGGTCGGGTCGAGCTCATACTTCCTTAACATCGACACGTGAAAGACGTCATGCACTTGCGCCAATCTTGGCGGCAATGCAAGACGATACGCTAGGTTCCCGATTCTTTCAAGAATCTTAAACGGACCTACGTACACGGACTCGGTTGCCTTTCTTGCCAAAGCGCGAAGTTCCTCTCATTGGTGACACTTTTAGAAAACGTGATCATCAACTTGGAACTCTAAAGACCTTCGACGCTTATCTCGCATAACTTTTCTGCACCGCTTCTGTGCTGTCTTTAATCTGCCTCGATCATCGCCACGGCATCTACCGACGATCTGAATCAACTCTGGGCCTGTTATCTTCGTTTCCCCAACTTCATCCCAACACACTGGTGTTCTGCACGCTTGGCCATACAACGCTTTGAAAGGAGCCATCTGAATACTCTGCTGATTACTATTATTGTAGGAAAATTCCACCAGGTGAAACTGATCTTCCCAACTTCCTTTGAAGTCTATTACGCAAGCTCTCAGCATGTCCTCAAGAGTCTGAATTGTCCTTTCGATTGACCATCCGTCTCGTGGATGATATGCTTTGTCTTGTCTTGAAGCTTTGTACCTAAAGCACTCGCAAGCTCTTCCAAAAAGCAGCGATAAACCTTGGGTCTCTATCTGAAGTTATCGTAACCGGCACCCCATGCATACGAACCACCCGACGCACATACAAGTCTGCGTGTCTATCCGACTCGGGTCCTTTCGCATGCAATGAAGTGAGCCGACTTTGTCGATCACGTCGACCACTACCCAAATTGAATCATTTCCTCTTTGACTCCTTGGTAGTCCAATCACGAAATCCATCGTGATGTGCTCCCATTTCCATTCGGGATCGCGAGAGGTTGTAGAAATCCTCCGGCTTGCGGTCTTTGGGCTTTTACTTGCGACATGTCAAACACTTGGCCACATGCTTAGCGATGTCCGCCTTCATACCTGACCACCAATAGTGTTGACGCAAATTCGATACATTTTAGTGCTTCCGGGATGAATGCTATAACTGCTACGATGTGCTTCAGATAAAATTTCTTCTTTAAGCTCTACATCGTCAGGTACAACCAAACGTCCTTGGAATCTCAACGTTCCGTCATCAGAAATCTGAAAGTCAGCTCTTCTCTTATCAGTATCCTCTTGCAGGATCTTCTGAATATTTGGATCTGCCGGCTAAAGCATCTTGATTCTGACTTGCACTTCCGGCTCAATTCTGAGGGTGGCCATAAGATTTGAAAGGTGGCCTACCTCAAATTTGAAAACCGAATCTCTAGCCTTCTCGATTAAAGTCCATTCCTTAAGTACCATCTCGTAACAGCGAGGACTTTCGACTCAATGCATCGCGACCTTGTTTGCTTTTCCGGGGGTGATACAAAATATCACGGTCATAGTCCTTCAACGAGTTCCATCCATCGGCGCTGTCTCATGTTCAACTCCTTCTGAGAAAACAGATACTTGAGACTCTGATGGTCCGTGAAAATTTGAAACTTTTCCCCGAACAAGTAGTGCCTCCAAATCATCAATGCAAATATGATGGCTGCGAGTTCTAAGTCATGCGTCGGATAGTTCAATTCATGAGGTCTCAACGGCGGGAAGCATATGCAACCACTCGCCATGTTGCATCAACACGCAACCCAATCCTCGAAAGACGCATCACTATAGATCTCGAATCCTCCGGGACCGAGATGGAATCGTTAGTACCGGTGCAGTAGTCAGCTTTTCCTTCAGCTCTTGAAAACTACGCTCGCACTTGTCTGTCCATATGAACTTCTCGTTTTTCTTCGTGAGCTTTGTCAGAGGCGAGGCTAACAATGAGAAACCTTCCACAAACCGTCTGTAATACCCTGCTAAACCCAGAAAACTTCTGATTTCTGTCACTATTGTCGGTCTTGGCCAATTGATCACTGCTTCTATCTTGCTTGGGTCCACGGAGATTCCTTCTCCCGAAATCACGTGACCTAAGAAAGCAACACGAGTCAACCAAAACTCGCACTTGCTGAATTTAGCATACAACTCATGAGTCCTTAGAGTTTGCAATACCAATCTCAAATGTCCTTCATGCTCCTCTGGATTTCTAGAGTACACCAGAATATCATCAATAAACACGATCACGAACTGATCCAAGTATTCCTTGAACACTCGGTTCATTAGATCCATGAAAGCAGCTGGAGCGTTCGTCAATCCAAATGGCATGATAGTGAATTCATAATGACCGTACCGAGTACGAAATGCTGACTTTGGAATGTCTTCTTTTCTGATCCTTAGCTGATGATATCCCGTCCTCAGGTCGATTTTCGAAAATATCGACGCTCCTTGCAGTTGATCAAACAAGTCATCAATTCTCGGAAGTGGATACTTGTTCTTGATTGTCACTTGATTGAGTTGTCGATAGTCAATGCACAGGCGCAATGAACCATCTTTCTTTTTCACAAACAGAACTGGTGCTCCCTAAGGTGATGCACTAGGGCGTATGAATTCCTTATCCAATAATTCTTGCATCTGCACCTTCAGTTCTTTCAATTCTGATAAAGCCATCCGGTAAGGAGCCTTAGAGATTGGCTCTGTCTCGGGGGCTAACTCAATCACAAACTCTATTTCTCTTTCTGGCGGTAGACCTGGCAATTCTTTCGGGAATACATCTGGAAATTCTTGAACCACTGCGATGTCTTCTATCTTTAGCTCTTCAACTGTCGTGTCCACGACAGTCGCCAGATAACCTTGACAACCCTCATCTAACAACCGGGTTGCCTCTAGTGACGAGATTTGGGAAATCGAGGATCCTCCTCGACTCCCAATAAACTCGAAACTTTCACCCTCTAACGGGTTAAACTGAATCGCCTTGCGATAACAGTCTAGCTTAGCTCATTGCTTGGTGAGCCAGTCCATGCCAATTATTAAGTCAAAGTCGTACATGGCTAAGACTATCAAGTCTATCTTCCCCTCTCGCTCACCAATCGCTAACGTGCAACCAAGACAACCCACTGTGGCTAACACCTTATCCTTTAATGGTGTCGATATACTAATCACTGATTCCAACAACTTAGGAATTAATCCTACCAACTTAACATACCGCTTAGCTATAAATGAATGAGTTGCACCAGGGTCAAATAAAGCATAAGCAGCATGGTTGTTCAGTGAAACAGTACCTGTAATCACATTAGGCACATCCTCCGCCTGTCCTCTTGTGATCGCATAAGTTCTTCCCTGAGCTGGAGGCCTGAGTAGTCCACCCTGCTGTACAATCGGTGACGGCAGTCCTCGGTTCTAATTCAACTGTGGCGGTGGCGGCAACTGTGGCGGTCCCATCAGTCTTCTGGGACAATTTCTAGCCATGTGACCCTGCTGGCCACACTCAAAACAAGCACCCGGCCTAGAGTGGCACGGGGCTGACCCATGTCGCTTTCCGCGAAGCGACGGCACCATTCTGTCTCCATGCTGATTTTCCTATTCCACCCTTCCCCGTTGGGCGAGCGGGTATCTTCCTCCGATCATCGGTCTTTTCCCAAACCGATTTCTATCTTGGTTCAAATTAAACCGCGATCCGGATGCGGCAGCTCTTTCATTCAGATTTTTCTCGATTAGTGAGCTCGTCCATACAGCTCATTGTAGTTCTTTATATCCAATGGCACCAGCGGATCTTTCAGTTCTGGTCGGAGGCCATCTATAAACCTCATTGCCTTCTCCTCGGGATCTTGGATCAACCTAGGAGCATACTTGTGAAAGCTCAAAGCAAACTTTGCCTCATACGGTCCACAGTCATTGGACCTTGGCGAAGGTGCAGAAATTCCGCCATCTTTAATTGCTTGGCACAGCTGGAGAAGTACTTGTTATTGAATGCTCTAACGAAGACGTTCCACATTGGGACTACGCCTTCTGGGAATACTTCCCTCCTAGTGGCTTTCCACCAAGTACTTGCAACTCCCTGCATCTGATACACCGCAAGGGTAACCTTCTCTTCTTGAGCACTTCGGTAGCTCAAACGCTTTTTCCAATTCTTCGATCCAACGGGTTGCAGCCTCGGATCTCCCGTCCCGGTGAACTTTGGTGGTTGCAACTTCAGAAAATGCTCAACAAGCTTATGAATCGGTCTATCTGCAACAACATTCCCTTCTGGAACTTCAACTTGAGCGGCAGCGGCTGCGGCGGCTTGGTTCTGGGCCTGCTGCCCCATCAAATTACCAACAGTCTGGAGCACTTGCATGATCCCTTCAAATCTAGGATCACCAGGGGCTGCTACCCCGGCGTCAATCGGTGGAACTGGTGGTGGTGCTACACCACTCGCGCTAGCCTCAGCTTGCGCTCTACCTCGGCCACCTCGGATATTGCCTCTTGTAAGCGTTCTAGCCCGAGTCACTGAGGATAAAGTCCTCTCGCCTAGGAGTTCTCGGCTCCCGATCACTCATACTAAAGATGTTCTACAACACCTGCTTCCAATTCCATACTTGAATTAGAAACGAGTGATCACCACAATCAATTTACCAAACAGCTATCATCACATGCATCAAAGCATAATATAAAAGCCATTCCTACTAACTATCCCAAGAACCCATCGCACCTTATCACTCCAAATACAAACTTCGCTCGATACCATAAAAGGGGATGTCACGCCCGACCCCGAGCGCGTACTCATCCCTATCTCGGTCGATAATAAATTGCGACTTCCCGGGACGAGTCGCCGACCCTTTCCATTCTATTGCACATGCGGAAGCGAAAATAAATCCCCGACAATAATCATCTCGGGATAGAAAGGCGGGACAATAGATTCACAAACAAACATGCTTTTATATATACACTGAGTCATGAACATATGTTTATGGCCAAAAGACTACAAAAGACGGCCTTCCAAAAAGAAGCGGCCCTAACCGACCTATGCTTCCGATCACCTCCTCTCGGCTCCGTGTCCTCCACTCGACGACCCGAAAATGTTGTCCCACAACGGGGTGAGATATCATCTCGGCGAGTCTAAGCTCTAAACCCCAATTAGGAGGGAAATACGCCAAGAAGCGTCCTAAGCACGCAATCACACAATCAAGGAGACTTACCTCGTCTCGAGATCCACCCCGGCAGTCGACAATTTATCTCACGGACAACACGAGAGCATGAGCAACAAATAAGCTCCAATAAGCTGAAACGCCACACTCAATTAATCATGCGTTCCTAGTTTTGATCTCGGCATATAGCACGGCCTACTCTCGATTCGGCGGTCTTCGGCATTGCCAGGCTTCGTCTCACCCCATTGAGCACGGCACGTCTTTTTATCGACGGCTTTCCCGAAGGAGCATAGGGTCCCGAGAATCAATCTGCGACCGGCTTCCGTTGTCCGGGGTATCCCACATAAGGATAACGTCCCACTCAACAGCTCGGGACGATTTCTCATGACCATCACACGATCACTCAAATATGGCCCGGGCACCGTGCATTGCACTCAAATGCTTCAATTAAAATGGTGAGCCTGGCCTCTTTCTTCGTATTAGAAATCCACATGAAATTACTCGTGTGTGGGTACACGGTCAACTTGATCCAGAAAAATTGATATTCTTCCTTTTTGAAATCCCACTATTTCATATAGTACTAAAAACCATTTTCGGTGTCAAAACCCGACACACAGGATTTTCTGAATAAATATTGGAAATTCACAATTTTTTAAATTAAATACCAAAAATCCAATCAGCATCAATTTGCATAATTTAACACTCAATTGCAGAAATTAACCACATCATTGCAATCAGCACGAAATTCCGGTCACTGGCTATCCCGGCCTAATTTCCGGAAAATAATTAATAATTAAATAATTACTTAAATCCATTAAATAAATCAATTTAAATTCTACAAATACTAACCTAGGCCAAAATCATTAAATTAATAACCAATACGGACTCGGAGAAATTCCTGAACCCTTCTAGATAAATAATACAATTTATTTAGGCCTTAACTAAACTATGCTAACCACCTAACATGCTCAATTATATAATTCAATTTCTAATTTAATCTAACTAACCATCTAATTCCTAATAAAATAAATCTAACACCCTTTAAAAGTTATTAGCCTACTAAGCGAGTTTAGAGTATAAACTCACCGGTTAATTGCGGAAACCGGTTCACCGCGACGATGACGCGACTACGGCCGAAAACTGAACTTTCGGCGGCGTCAATGGAGCTCGGACCGGGCCTAGAACCGGCCCAATAAATCTCAGCCCGAGCTAAGATTTATTCTTGAATTTGGGCTGGACCCAAATTGGGCTAGGCCCACTTAAACAATTGCGAACTGGGCTGATAAGGACTGGAATTCTGTGTGGCTGGACTGCTGCAAATTTGGGCCTGACTTCAAGTGGGCTAAACATTCATGGACTTGCTAAAGCTGAAGCCCACGGCTGGGCTTGACTGCAGTTGGGCCGAAGATTGCTGGAATGGGCCGACGTTGCTGCTGTTGAAAGATGGGCCTCGCTGACTCACGGGCTGAAGAAGAACGAGCGAGGAGATGGGGCGAGCTGGCAGCTGCAAGGAGAAATCGCGTGGCTTCGGTGGGACGCTGGCAGAGGCGGTGGAGCAGGGGAGTTGGTCTTCCACGCTCGTTTGTTGACCGGAGGGGGAACAAACCGAAGTGGAGATGGCCTCAGCGGAAGGAGCAGGGGCGATCAGCTGGAGCTATTTCGGTGGCCATAATTGCAAGAAGATGAACCGCACGCGGCAGCAAAAACCGAAGGGGATGAAAGAGGCTTCGGTTCCAGAGTAACCGATAGAAAAGAAATTGCAAAGGAGATGAAATAAAAACAGAGCAGAGAGAGAGAGATGAGGGAGAGAAGACGTCCAAAGGAGAGAGAAGCGGTGGTTGGACGTGCTCCGCAAGTTGGAGGAAAAATGCCCCAAAAGTCACAAAAATATCCCAATCCAATTTAAGCTTGGTCTCCCCTTTGTCTTCAATCTTATCCTCATGTCCCCTAATTCTTTCTTGTAAATTATCCACCAAAATTCCAATTTGAAGCCAAAATTGTAGCCCCAATCCACATTCCGAATTTCTTCAATTGATGGGCTTTCAATTCTTCATCAAATTTTCCCAATCGATATCCTATTTTGATGTAGAAAAAAGCCCACAATATTTCTACAAGTCCCCTTCGCCATATAGCTCGGCTTGAAAGTCAAAACTCCATTAAATTCAGCCCATACGAGTTTCCGTCCATTTTTCTGCGGCATCCGAATTAATTTTCCGTAAAAATTCGGAATCTCTGAAAATTTCTCGGAGAGTGAGTCGACGTTCCTAAAATAGCTTGTGACACCTCGGAACTTTCAATTTCTGAAATCGGGTTCAAATTTGCGGTTATTTTCAATCCGGTGCGCTTTTAGCGTGACCTAGTCTACCGGGTAGCTTTTAGGAATTTTTTTGTGCAACCGACCCGTGATCGATTTATCTCGAGTCACAAAGTACATCTTCGACACATTAACGACTCTCAATTGTCGTGAAAATCTCGAGGTTTCAATTACGAGCACCGGGTACCAAAACGACAGAAAATCAATTTAGTGCCGATCGATGAGAATTTTTCAATCAAGTGGAATCACCCACAATTTGATCACATATCTCAATCGAATCGACCTATCTCGATTTCGATCGATCTCCGACGGTGCTGTAATGACCCTTGCAGATCAACACGGTCGAGCAGTCAATTCTTGGTCGAATTCTCAAGTCCAATTGCATTTAGATTCCCTAATTGCTTCCCCAGATAGTCCAGTTATCTCATGAGTGATCAGCTCAGAGAATAGCACTATTAGCGTTTCGATGAAAGGCCCGATTTATTTAATCGAAAACAAATTATGAAAATTCAGGCTGTCACAACTCTTCCCCTCTTATAAAAATTTCGTCCTCGAAATTTAAACCTATTACAAGACTTGATCAAAAAGGTGGGGGTACAATTCTCTCATTGACTCCTCGGTCTCCCATGTCGCTTCATATCGTGGTGTTGCTGACCACTTTGACCAACGGGATGGTCTTGGTGCGCAAAACTTGCTCTTTACGATCGACAATCTGAACCGGGCTTTCGACGTATGACACACGGTTATCCACGTCCAATTCCTCGAAATTGAGCACGTGGGTCGGGTCAGGCTCATACTTCCTTAACATCGACACGTGAAAGACGTCATGCACTTGCGCCAATCTTGGCGGCAATGCAAGAGGATACGCTAGGTTCCCGATTCTTTCAAGAATCTTAAACGGACCTACGTACCTCAGACTCAGTTTGCCTTTCTTGCCAAAGCGCGAAGTTCCTCTCATTGGTGACACTTTTAGAAAAACGTGATCACCAACTTGGAACTCTAAAGACCTTCGACGCTTATCTGCATAACTTTTTTGCCTGCTCTGTGCTGTCTTTAATCTGCCTCTAATCACTGCCACGGCATCTACTGACTGCTGAATCAATTATGGGCCTGTTATCTTCCTTTCCCCAACTTCATCCCAACACACTGGTGTTCTGCACGCTCGGCCATACAACGCTTTGAAAGGCGCCATCTGAATACTCTGCTGATAACTGTTATTGTAAGCAAACTCCACCAGGTGAAGCTGATCTTCCCAACTTCCTTTGAAGTCTATTACGCAAGCTCTCAACATGTCTTCGAGAGTCTGAATTGTCCTTTCAGATTGACCATCCGTCTGTGGATGATATGCTGTACTGTACTGAAGCTTTGTACCTAAAGCACTCTGCAAGCTTTTCCAAAAAGCAGCAGTAAACCTTGGGTCTCTATCTGAAGTTATCGTAACCGGCACCCCATGCATACGAACCACCTGACGCACATACAAGTCTGCGTGTCTATCCAGACTCAGGTCCTTTCGTACTGCAATGAAGTGAGCCGACTTTGTCAGCCTGTCGACCACTACCCAAATTGAATCATTTCCTCTTTGACTCCTTGGTAGTCCAGTCACGAAATCCATCGTGATGTGCTCCCATTTCCATTCTGGGATCGCGAGAGGTTGTAGAAATCCTCCCGGCTTGCAGTGCTGGGCTTTTACTTGCTGACATGTCAAACACTTGGCCACATGCTTAGCGATGTCCGCCTTCATACCTGACCACCAATAGTGTTGACGCAAATTCTGATACATTTTAGTGCTTCCAGGATGAATGCTATAACTGCTACGATGTGCTTCAGATAAAATTTCTTCTTTAAGCTCTACATCGTCAGGTACAACCAAACGTCCTTGGAATCTCAACGTTCCGTCATCGAAATCGAAAGTCAGCTCTTCTCTTATCGTATCCTCTTGCGGGATCTTCGAGTATTTGGATCTGTCGGCTAAAGCATCTTGATTCTGACTTGCACTTCCGGCTCAATTCTGAAGGTGGCCATAAGATTTGAAAGGTGGCCTACCTCAAATTTGAAAACCGAATCTCTAGCCTTCTCGATTAAAGTCCATTCCTTAAGTACCATATGTGCAACTGAGGACTTTCGACTCAATGCATCAGCGACCTTGTTTGCTTTTCCAGGGTGATACAAAATATCACAGTCATAGTCCTTCAACAGTTCCATCCATCGGCGCTGTCTCATGTTCAACTCCTTATGAGAAAACAGATACTTGAGACTCTGATGGTCCGTGAAGATTTGAAACTTTTCCCCGAACAAGTAGTGCCTCCAAATCATCAATGCAAATATGATGGCTGCGAGTTCTAAGTCATGCGTCGGATAGTTCAATTCATGAGGTCTCAACTGGCGGGAAGCATATGCAACCACTCTGCCATGTTGCATCAACACGCAACCCAATCCTCTGAAAGACGCATCACTATAGATCTCGAATCCTCCAGGACCAGATGGAATCGTTAGTACCGGTGCAGTAGTCAGCTTTTCCTTCAGCTCTTGAAAACTACGCTCGCACTTGTCTGTCCATATGAACTTCTCGTTTTTCTTCGTGAGCTTTGTCAGAGGCGAGGCTAACAATGAGAAACCTTCCACAAACCGTCTGTAATACCCTGCTAAACCCAGAAAACTTCTGATTTCTGTCACTGTTGTCGGTCTTGGCCAATTGATCACTGCTTCTATCTTGCTTGGGTCCACGGAGATTCCTTCTCCTGAAATCACGTGACCTAAGAAAGCAACACGAGTCAACCAAAACTCGCACTTGCTGAATTTAGCATACAACTCATGAGTCCTTAGAGTTTGCAATACCAATCTCAAATGTCCTTCATGCTCCTCTGGATTTCTAGAGTACACCAGAATATCATCAATAAACACGATCACGAACTGATCCAAGTATTCCTTGAACACTCGGTTCATTAGATCCATGAAAGCAGCTGGAGCATTCGTCAATCCAAATGGCATGACAGTGAATTCATAATGACCGTACCGAGTACGAAATGCTGACTTTGGAATGTCTTCTTTTCTGATCCTTAGCTGATGATATCCCGTCCTCGGTCGATTTTCGAAAATATCGACGCTCCTTGCGATTGATCAAACAAGTCATCAATTCTCGGAAGTGGATACTTGTTCTTGATCGTCACCTGATTGAGTTGACAATAGTCATTGCACAGGCGCAACGAACCATCTTTCTTTTTCACAAACGAAACTGGTGCTCCCCAAGGTGATGCACTGGTATGTATAAATCCCTTACCCAATAATTCTTGCATCCGCACCTTCAGTTCTTTCAATTCGATAAAGCCATCCGGTAAGGAGCCTTAGAGATTGGCTGTCCCGGGGCTAACTCAATCACAAACTCTATTTCTCTTTACGCGGTAGACCTGGCAATTCTTTCGGGAATACATCTGGAAATTCTTGAACCACTGCGATGTCTTCTATCTTTAGCTCTTCAACCGTCGTGTCCACGACGTCGCAGATAACCTTGACAACCCTCATCTAACAACCGGGTTGCCTCTAGTGACGAGATTTGGGAAATCGAGGATCCTCCTCGACTCCCAATAAACTCGAAACTTTCACCCTCTAACGAGTTAAACTGAATCGCCTTGCGATAACAGTCTAGCTTAGCTCGTTGCTTGGTGAGCCAGTCCATGCCAATTATTAAGTCAAAGTCGTACATGGCTAAGACTATCAAGTCTATCTTCCCCTCTCGCTCACCAATCGCTAACGTGCAACCAAGACAACCCACCGTGGCTAACACCTTATCCTTTAATGGTGTCGATATACTAATCACTTGATTCCAACAACTTAGGAATTAATCCTACCAACTTAACATACCGCTTAGCTATAAATGAATGAGTTGCACCAGGGTCAAATAAAGCATAAGCAGCATGGTTGTTCGGTGAAACAAGACTGTAATCACATTAGGCACATCCTCCGCTTTGTCCTCTTGTGATCGCATAAGTTCTTCCCCGAGCCGGAGGCCCGAGTAGTCCACCCCGCTTTGTACAATCGGTGACGGCAGTCCTCGGTTCTAATTCAACTGTGGCGGTGGCGGCAACTGTGGCGGTCCCATCAGTCTTCTGGGACAATTTCTAGCCATGTGACCCTGCTGGCCACACTCAAAACAAGCACCCAGCCTAGAGTGGCACGGGGCTGACCCATGTCGCTTTCCGCAGAAGCGACAGGCACCATTCTGTCTCCATGCTGATTTTCCTATTCCACCCTTCCTGTTGGACGAGGCAGGGTATCTTCCTCCAGTCATCGGTCTTTTCCCAAACCGATTTCTATCTTGGTTCAAATTAAACCGCGATCCAGATGCGGCAGCTCTTTCATTCAGATTTTTCTCGATTAGCTGAGCTCGTCCATACAGCTCATTGTAGTTCTTTATATCCAATGGCACCAGCGGATCTTTCAGTTCTGGTCGGAGGCCATCTATAAACCTCATTGCCTTCTCCTCGGGATCTTGGATCAACCTAGGAGCATACTGTGAAAGCTCAGCAAACTTTGCCTCATACGGTCCACGGTCATTGGACCTTGGCGAAGGTGCAGAAATTCCGCCATCTTTAATTGCTTGGCACAGTGGAGAAGTACTTGTTATTGAATGCTCTAACGAAGACGTTCCACATTGGGACTACGCCTTCTGGGAATACTTCCCTCCTAGTGGCTTTCCACCAAGTACTTGCAACTCCCTGCATCTGATACACCGCAAGGGTAACCTTCTCTTCTTCAGAGCACTTCAGTAGCTCAAACGCTTTTTCCAATTCTTCGATCCAACGGGTTGCAGCCTCGGGATCTCCTGTCCCGGTGAACTTTGGTGGTTGCAACTTCAGAAAATGCTCAACAAGCTTATGAATCGGTCTATACGCAACAACATTCCCTTCGGAACTTCAACTTGAGCGCGGCGGGCGGCGGCTTGGTTCGGGCCTCGCTGCCCCATCAAATTACCAACAGTCCGGAGCACTTGCATGATCCCTTCAAATCTAGGATCACCGGGGCTGCTACCCGGCGTCAATCGGTGGAACCGGGTGGTGGTGCTACACCACTCGCGCTAGCCTCAGCTTGCGCTCTACCTCGGCCACCTCGGGTATTGCCTCTTGTAAGCGTTCTAGCCCGAGTCACTGAGGATAAAGTCCTCTGCCTAGGAGTTCTCGGCTCCTGATCACTCATACTAAAGATGTTCTACAACACCTGCTTCCAATTCCATACTGAATTAGAAACTGAGTGATCACCACAATCAATTTACCAAACAGCTATCAGTCACATGCATCAGCATAATATAAAAGCCATTCCTACTAACTATCCCAAGAACCCATCGCACCTTATCACTCCAAATACAAACTTCGCTCTGATACCATAAAAAGGGGATGTCACGCCCCGGACCCCGAGCGCGTACTCATCCCTATCTGGTCGATAATAAATTGCGACTTCCCAGGACGAGTCGCCGACCCTTTCCATTCTATTGCACATGCGGAAGCGAAAATAAATCCCCTAACAATAATCATCTCGGGATAGAAAGGCAGGACAATAGATTCACAAACAAACATGCTTTTATATATACACTGAGTCATGAACATATGTTTATGGCCAAAAGACTACAAAAGACTGGCCTTCCAAAAAGAAGCGGCCCTAACTGACCTATGCTTCCGATCACCTCCTCTCAGCTCCAGGTCCTCCACTCGACGACCCTGAAAATGTTGTCCCACAACGGGGTGAGATATCATCTCAGCGAGTCTAAGCTCTAAACCCCAATTAGGAGGGAAATACGCCAAGAAGCGTCCTAAGCACGCAATCACACAATCAAGGAGACTTACCTCGTCTCAGATCCACCCTGCAGGTCAGTACAATTTATCTCACAGACAACACGAGAGCATGAGCAACAAATAAGCTCCAATAACTGAAACGCCACACTCAATTAATCATGCGTTCCTAGTTTTGATCTCGGCATATAGCACGGCCTACTCTCAGTTCGGCGGTCTTCTGGCATTGCCAGGCTTCGTCTCACCCCATTGAGCACGGCACGTCTTTTTATCAGACGGCTTTCCCGAAGGAGCATAGGGTCCCGAGAATCAATCGCGGCCGGCTTCCCGTTGTCCGGGGGTATCCCACATAAGGATAACGTCCAGCTCAACAGCTCGGGACGATTTCTCATGACCATCACACGATCACTCAAATATGGCCCGGGCACCGTGCATTGCACTCAAATGCTTCAATTAAAATGGTGAGCCTGGCCTTTTTCTTCGTATTAGAAATCCACATGAAATTACTCGTGTGTGGGTACACGGTCAACTTGATCCAGAAAAATTGATATTCTTCCTTTTTGAAATCCCACTATTTCATATAGTACTAAAAACCATTTTCGGTGTCAAAACCCGACACCCGGGATTTTCTCAATAAATATTGGAAATTCACAATTTTTTAAATTAAATACCAAAAATCCAATCAGCATCAATTTGCATAATTTAACACTCAATTGCAGAAATTAACCACATCATTGCAATCAGCACGAAATTCCGGTCACTGGCTATCCCGGCCTAATTTCCGGAAAATAATTAATAATTAAATAATTACTTAAATCCATTAAATAAATCAATTTAAATTCTACAAATACTAACCTAGGCCAAAATCATTAAATTAATAACCAATACGGACTCGGAGAAATTCCGAACCCTTCTAGATAAATAATACAATTTATTTAGGCCTTAGCTAAACTATGCTAACCACCTAACATGCTCAATTAAATAATTCAATTTCTAATTTAATCTAACAAACCACCTAATTCCTAATAAAATAAATCTAACACCCCTTAAACGTTATTAGCCTACTAAGCGAGTTTAGAGTATAAACTCACCGGTTAATTGCGGAAACCGGTTCACCGCGACGATGACGCGACTACGGCCGAAAACTGAACTTTCGGCGGCGTCAATGGAGCTCGGACCGGGCCTAGAACCGCCTAATAAATCTCAGCCCGAGCTAAGATTTATTCTTGAATTTGGGCTGGACCCAAATTGGGCTAGGCCCACTTAAACAATTGCGAACTGGGTTGATAAGGACTGGAATTCTATGTGGCTGGACTGCTGCAAATTTGGGCCTGACTTCAAGTGGGCTAAACATTCATGGACTTGCTAAAGCTGAAGCCCACGGCCGGGCTTGACTAACGGTTGGGCCGAAGATTGCTGGAATGGGCCGACGTTGCTGCTGTTGAAAGATGGGCCTCGGCCGACTCACGGGCTGAAGAAGAACGAGCGAGGAGATGGGGCGAGCTGGTAGCTGCAACGAGAAATCGCGTGGCTTCGGTGGGACGCTGGCAGAGGCGGTGGAGCAGGGGAGTTGGTCTTCCACGCTCGTTTGTTGACCGGAGGGGAACAAACCGAAGTGGAGATGGCCTCGGGAAGGAGCGGGGCGGTCAGGTGGAGCTATTTCGGTGGCCATAATTGCAAGAAGATGAACCGCACGCGGCAGCAAAAACCGAAGGGGATGAAAGAGGCTTCGGTTCCCGGAGTAACCGATAGAAAAGAAATTGCAAAGGAGATGAAATAAAAACAGAGCGAGAGAGAGAGATGAGGGAGAGAAGACGTCCAAAGGAGAGAGAAGCGGTGGTTGGACGTGCTCCGCAAGTTGGAGGAAAAATGCCCCAAAAGTCACAAAAATATCCCAATCCAATTAAAGCTTGGTCTCCCCTTTTGTCTTCAATCTTATCCTCATGTCCCCTAATTCTTTCTTGTAAATTATCCACCAAAATTCCAATTCGAAGCCAAAATTGTAGCCCCAATCCACATTCCGAATTTCTTCAATTGATGGGCTTTCAATTCTTCATCAAATTTTCCCAATCGATATCCTATTTTGATGTAGAAAAAAGCCCACAATATTTCTACAAGTCCCCTTTGCCATATAGCTCGGCTTGAAAGTCAAAACTCCATTAAATTCAGCCCATACGAATTTCCGTCCATTTTCTGCGGCATCCGAATTAATTTTCCGTAAAAATTCGGAATCTCTGAAAATTTCTCGGAGAGTGAGTCGACGTTCCTAAAATAGCTTGTGACACCTCAGAACTTTCAATTTCTGAAATCGGGTTCAAATTTGCGGTTATTTTCAATCCGGTGCGCTTTTAGCGTGACCTAGTCTACCGGGTAGCTTTTAGGAATTTTTTTTGTGCAACTGACCCGTTATCGATTTATCTCGAGTCACAAAGTACATCTTCGACACATTAACGACTCTCAATTGTCGTGAAAATCTCGAGATTTCAATTACGAGCACCGGGTACCAAAACGACAGAAAATCAATTTAGTGCCGATCGATGAGAATTTTTCAATCAAGTGGAATCACCCACAATTTGATCACATATCTCAGTCGAATCGACCTATCTCTGATTTCTGATCGATCTCTGACGGTGCTGTAATGACCATTGCAGATCAACACGGTCGAGCAGTCAATTCTTGGTCGAATTCTCAAGTCCAATTGCATTTAGATTCCCTAATTGCTTCCCCAGATAGTCCAGTTATCTCATGAGTGATCAGCTCAGAGAATAGCACTATTAGCGTTTCGATGAAAGGCCCGATTTATTTAATCGAAAACAAATTATGAAAATTCAGGCTGTCACACATTGCAGCAAAAATCAAAATTCTAGAGTCAAACTTGTAATTTTTCAGAGTCGGGATTTAGTGTGCAACGGTATCGAGTTACGGTACACTTTCAAATTTGGTAGCTATTGTGAAAGAATGCCTAATTATCCCTGATATTATGATTGCTTAGGCCGCTAGAAATGGTTCACCTGTACAAATGTCAGATTGTACATAGTACTCCTCGGATCATCATCAAGATGAAAAGTACAAAAATCCAAATGGGTTGGATCTATAAACCTCTTAAACAATAAAGTTAGCGGTAGTTATTTGTCAGAATACTTACCATTAAAGCACTTCTACATTCAACAGTTCAAATTTTAGATGAGTTGACAATTACCTCCCTTTTATTTATAAAATGAGAAAATTATCAAAAAAATCATAAACCTATTATAATTGTGCCAATTCAATCATAAACTTTCTTTTTTCATCAATTAAGTCCTAAACCTTTTACAATTATTCCCGATCAGTCCATCTGACCAAAATTAGTCAGTGGCGCCAACGATCTTTTTCTAATAATATTTTATTTTTTAAAAATATTTTATTAATTGTTTATCTTCTTTTTTTCCCTTCTCTCTCTTCCTTCTTCCTCCCTCCTCCTTCCTTTGGCTCTGGTGATCAACCAGGTTGGTCGGTTGTCAGACTGAGGCGATCTGGTAGGCTCGCTTTGCTAGTTGGCGAGTTCGTGCCCAGCGATAGCGGGGTGAGCCCTCGCCGAATCTAGCAAGGACTCGCCTTGTGGTCGCCGAGCAAGGTGAGCCCTCGCCATATCCAATGAGGGGTCTCGCCGTCGTGTCTAGCCCCCTCGCCGGATATGGCGAGGGCTCACCTCACCTCGCTGTTGCTAGGCTCGAGCTCGTCGATTGGCTAGGCGAGCCCGCCGGATCGCCTTGCCAAATCCGACAAGGTTTCGCCCTGCTGTCGTTGGGCACAAGCTCACCAAACGTGATGACAGCGAGGCCCCCCTCGCTGAATCTGGCAAGGGCTTGCCCCACCGGTGGCTAGATGAGCTTGCCCTCGCCCGGCAACGGTGAGGCGAGTTAGCCCGGCCACCTCGGTCCGGAAGCGGCTAGCCCTCGTCTGGTCGTTGGAGTCAAAGGAAGAAGGAGGGAGGAGGAGAGGAGGAGGAAGGAGGGAGAGAGAGAAGAAAAAAGAAAGAAAGAAAGATTAAAAAAATGATAAAATATTTCAAAAAAATTATTGGAAAAAGGTGGTTGGTGCTGGCCAATTGCCACATCAGCGCCATCCAGTTAATTTTGGCTGGATGGATTGATCAAGAATAATTGTAAAAGGTTTATGACTCGATTAATAAAAAAAAAAGTTTAAAATTGAATTGACACAATTGCAATAAGTTTATGATTTTTTTAGTAATTTTCCCTCTATAAAATAGATGGGCTATATTTAGTTCAAACGTATTTTGACTTCAGCTTCGTATCTTTTCTTGAGCTGTCCATCAACAATTGTTGCAATCTTCCGCATGGAAAAATTATGTCGTTGAAAATTAACTGTAGAGACTATGCTTTATGCCGTTGAAAATTAGCCCTATTGTACATATTAGTTGCTGAAGAAAAGCAATTAACCTTGTGAACGACCATCATTTTCATAATGAAATATTTCATTTATAAATCTTTTGTGTTTGAAGCCCGAACTGGGACTACACATCCAAGTTACACTAGCTGCATGTTCTTTTACATGTAGCTCACTTGTTGGAGTGTAGACCATCTACGCGTATGTTTTTGGTCAAAGTTCCAATTTGAACTAAGAGTGATTGATTTCCGGATGGTTCGGTTTTATTGACCTAGTGATGCCAGACTTCCTAGAGTAAATCTTGGCCTAAAAGATAAAAACCTGTCCAAACTTATAAACCACATTACATCTCAGCATGAAAGGGCTGGTCTTGCTTCCTTTAGCGGGTTAAAACACCTCACACGAATCTTGTCTACTCCTAGGACCGCATCAGGTTATAAACCATTACTAGGTAGTTTAGTGTAGGAATTAGGATACGAATTTTAGAGGAAAGAACATAGTCCAAGTCAAAATTTGTTTGGTTTAAGGTAATTAATTTGGGGGAAAAATGAATTTAAGGTAAATAAGTTGTAATTTCCATAAAAGCATATGCTGTTGGATTTAACTTGATAGAGGAACCACCCGCTAGGGTGGCTCTGCTGGTTCGGCACTCCCTCTCCCGAAAGAGAGGTCGAGGGTTCGAATCCCCCGCGAAGCGGGGGAATGCTGGCAGAGGCATTTTCGGCGACTTACCTGGTGCACGTGTGTGGTGGCTAGCACGTGTACCCCCAGGGTTTACTCTCCGGCTGCCGGCCGTGCGGGGGTTCCTTGGGTCATCAAAAAAAAAAAAAAACTTGATAGAGGAAATAAACTTTTCTCACTCTGGCCACCAAGAGAAAAAAAAAATCACATTTTGCATTGTGATTCTTGATCAGACTGCTTTTTTGTCCTGAATCTCTACTTACCTTTAGAAACGTACATGTAGGGCATGGTTAAAGTTATGTGTTGAATAATTGATTCATTTCCTTCAATTGGGTTGCACCAATTTTGATGTTGGAGAAAACATTGTCTCGCATCATCCAATATATATCTTGCTAATGCTTCAATAAGTTATGAGAATCTCAATTTAATATATAAGTATTGACTGAGATAGGATAAGTGATGGTGTAAATCATTCGATGATTTCTCACTATCGAATTATTTTCCTTTTTATTTTTTGGACATAACAAATAGGTGATATCTTGGGTCATTGCATGCAGCTCACAGGTATGGTCAGAGATAGACCATCTTCATTTCGACCAAGGAACCTCATGAAGTCACAATTTTCACTAACTAGCTCATTCTTTTGAAATCTTGATAGAAATTCCATTTTTTGTCGTTTGGCTATAGCAACGATAGCTTCGTGTGGAAGTTCGGCTTCCATATGGATAGCTAGGTAAAACAAAAGTCACACACCAATCAAAGTCATACATATCTATTTCCACAAAGCTTTAAACTAATGGCATGTAATGGATCATATTTGACTCCATCAAGACAATTGAAATCCAATAGTACATGTTTCTAGATGATTCATTCAAGGACACACCAAAAGCACCTTCCTTTGGCTTTGGTTCTTGTTGCGACCTACCCCTCAAGAGAGAGAATAGGTTTAGGGAGATTACCTAAAAGACGGGCCCACGGCCCATAATTAGGAGCGAGCTCTCCCAAGCCCATATCTTGCGCGATATTGATGTGTTCGTAAAAATGTTCTAATGAGAAATCACTACTAACCTATTGAGGTCGGCTTAGAAACTAAATGAAGCATGTGAGAGTTTGAGACGAAGGACTTGATTACACTAATAAACAATTGGTACCATTTGAGTACCTAATCTAATTTTTTTCAAAAGATTTTCTGTTAGGTAGTCTAGATTGATTTTAGACTTATCTACTAGTATGTGAGATGACTATACGAGTGCGCAATTATTAACATAACAATCAATAACTAAAGTGACATTGAAAAAATTACATTAGGATAGCAAGAATCTAGCATTTTTAAATAAGGAGCATGGCGCCTCTAACTAAGCTAACTGGAAACCATAATTAACATAAGGAAAGTGTGTAATCAAGGGCATTTGTCTCTAAGGATAATTGAGCACAATTTTAGATACAAAAGGATCCCCCTTTTTAAGAGAAGATCATCCAAAAACTATTTTAAAGCTTTCTGGGGAATTCTAAATTTTTTGGAATTTTTTGGGGATTTTCTAAATTTTTTTTATGAATTTTTGAATTTTCCAAAATTTTAAAATTTTTTGATTTCTTTTTCTTTTTTGTATTTTTATGCAGTTTTTGAATTTTTTAAATTTTTTGAATTTTATTTAATATCTTATAA
Source organism: Eucalyptus leucophloia subsp. euroa (assembly GCA_017140325.1). Classification (NCBI taxonomy): domain Eukaryota; kingdom Viridiplantae; phylum Streptophyta; class Magnoliopsida; order Myrtales; family Myrtaceae; genus Eucalyptus; species Eucalyptus leucophloia. The sequence goes on from CM029474.1 coordinate 5,295,509, forward strand.
AAAAATTTCTTATTTTTAAATTTTTTTATGATTACACTAAACCAACTTAAGCCCAACCTACAATTCCATCCTTCACGGAATCGACGCCTCCAACTTTGCCCTCTCTTTTGCTTTCTCTCCGTCCGAACAGAAGAGACGAACGGCCATGAGCCGGTTCTTATCCGCCCTTGGCTCAATCAAAGGACCGTCCGCCGGGCTGCGCACACGACACGCAAAAGAAACAGCGCACGACTCCACAAATGACAATGAAAGTCCACAAACGTGTCAAATAACCAACAAACGCTTAGAACCAGACCAAAATCACGGAAAATCTACATAACTCGGTTCGGGCATTTTCACAAACACATGACGGGCGTCGACTGAAGGACACTATTAAATTAACTGGGAGTCAAACCGCGCCGAGACGCTTAGCAATCGATAAGCAGAGATCGAAATGCAGCTTAGCACGACATAGATGGGGGCTGGGATTCGCACGAATCGTACCACGACGAAGCCCGGTCTGACGAGCCGAAACAGGGCACAAAGCAGGGCAAACGGGGGCCGTTGGTGGTGCTCTCTACCCGGCTCGGCGGCGGCGAATGGTGGGCGAGATCCATAGATCGGGCCACGTCCGTTTGCCTCGCGCCCTCCGAGCCGGGATCCTCGAGGAATCGACCCAAATCGGAAAAATAAGAAAAAAAGAGCAACTGGGTCTTACCACTTGTTCGAGGCGGAGGAGGGGTAGAAGTTGGCTGGGACTCGGCGCGGCCACCACCGGAAGTTGGTCGGGACTCTGTTCTCCCTCCCTTTCACTCACGGCTCTCTGTCTCTGTCTCTCTCTTCTCCGAGCCCCGTGTCCGACGTCAGCCGTTGCTGGGCAGCCCGTCCCGACCGCGTCGCGCGCGTCATTCCTCGTTGTCCTTTGACGTACGCTGTCCTTCTGCCCTTGTTGCCTATGTAGCACGGACACGCAACACGATACGAGTGTCCGACACGACACGACACGTCGACACGTCATTTCTAAAAAATAAAGAATTCCGACACGTTGCGACACGTTATATATTAAATAAATATTTTTATTTTTAATTAATTTGATTCAAATTCATAAATAAATAATTAATTAAAAAAGAGCCTATAATAAATTTATACTAATAATATTAACAAATCAATTCATTTGAAATTCAAAAGATATATTCATAATTAATGCGAAACATTTTTTTTTTTTTTAATTTTAACAAAAGTTATCAATGAAATTAAAAATTAATAAGAAATTCGAATCAATTTATTTAAATAAATTCATGATTTTCTACGATAACCAAAATTTATCATTATTCAAAATTTAATATTTTTATGTTTCAAAATCATTTTTAATTTTATTTATTTAATTTTCCGATTAAAAAACAATCCTCAAAATCCACTATTTCTTTCGTTCGTCCTTTTCCCTCCACACCCACGTTTATTTTTCATTTCTCCCTCCCTTTCACTCACGGCTCTCTGTCTCTGTCTCTCTCTTCTCCGAGCCCCGTGTCCGACGTCGCCGCCGCCGGGCAGCCCGTCTGACCGCGTCGCGCGCGACATTCCTCGTTGTCCTTTGACGTACGCTGTCCTTCTGCCCTTGTCGTCGCCGAGCTACCGTCCAAGCCGAGCAGGGAAGAGAGAAGGAGAAGAGAAGGGGGCCGGGCTGGCAAAAGGAATAGGTGGGCCGGCCCGCGGGGGGAAGAATGAGGGAAAGATGAAAAAGGAAGAAGGGGGCGGGCCAGCCCAGCCCGGCCCTCTTCCTCTTTTTTTTTTCTATTTTAAATAATTTTTTTAAAAATTAAAGTTTTAATAGATACTAGTTATGCATTGTAGTTGAATGAAAGTGATTTTTGCTAGGGGTTAAAATCAATCCCTAATTTTCTATGTAATTTAAAACATAAATGAATAGTGTCAATAATCCTCTTTATCTAATTCCAAGTCTCACGCACATCTCGAAGGTACATAATCAACCTTGTGTGTGAGGCGTGGCTACATTTGACTTGCCACATTATTCGAGAATCATGCTTACATTACAAAAACATGTGTCTGACAAAATGTAGTTTGTGAATGGAATGTATCATTGATTGCCTTTCAATGAAATGAAATCTACAAGGCATTACTTTATTTTTGGCTAGCTCCAAGAAATCATATTTATCTCTTTAGAAGATTGAGTAAAAGGGAAATTTAGGTGTCAATTAGGTAGTTAGACTATTGACATCTAAATTTTGGTAACCTATTTAGCTATTTAGGTTGCATAAGAAAATTGAGAGTCGACCCGACTCCTAAAAATAATAAATATATCACTTGCATCATTCACATTTGTATTCTTTTTGCTTAAGTCATCATGTGACTTCTCTTCGATGCTACCATGGACTGATGCACGGACAAGCGCACGAAGGATCATCTCCCATAAATAGCTGGCCATCACGACCTCTTTATCTCGGTTAAGAATTCAAAAGGAGAGAGAGGCAGTCGCGATCGGCAAAGCGAGAATATTTATAGCTAGAGAGGAAACAGCGGAATTTGGTAACGCTAAAGAGAGAGCTAGAGAGGAAACAGCGGAATTTGGTAACCCTAAAGAGATCAATTCGGTGGGAATCTGATAATGGGCTGGCAAAACGGAAGAGATTTTTGAGATGGGATGAAGACTCAGATTTCGGTGATCTCTTTTCCCACAATTGACGTCCGGGCTGTTGGGAGATTTTTCCATAGAAATGCGATATCATCTCCCGGTTGGTAAAGAGGTTTGAATGAAAAAGTTGTGATCAGCATCTAACGTCCGTGGGTATCATCATATAAAGAGCGAATCTTCATCCGCGGTTGCTCTCCTCCACACTCCGCCCCCCACCACCACTCCGTAAGCCAAGCCACCATATCCTACTCTCCATCCGCGACGTTGCCCCGACGTTGTCATTCATCTCATCGATGCTGACGTCAGCTCCGCCGCACCTCCGCCTTGCTCAGCCGCGACTTCCAGGCGCAGTGACTGACATGATGTCGGGTCGCTGACGAGCCTCACTATCATGCACAGCAGCTAGGCCGAGAAGTCCAGCGAATCCAGCCACGGCCAGTTATCCCAGTAGGTCTTCTAGACCTCCTTGCAAGCTTTCAGGTTTCCTGGCAAAGCAGCTTGGCACCGGTGGTCATTTAGCAACATTGGTGATTGTCTGTGGCGTTTCTAGCTAACATCCGTCCTTGCCATTACGTTCAAGAGTCGCTAGTTCCCTCGGCAAGCCCCTTTTGCAAACTCCGGCATTGAAAAACGGTCGTCAATCCTCGCTGCCGTAGCTTCACCGGCTACACTCTCTTGCCAATACCCACCAGAAGGCGTCGCACCTTTCCTCGCTTCGATTGTCTTAGGTTAATCTTTGCTCAAGGTAAGCTGGGTTTGTCTAAATTCATTTTAATATATGGTTTTTAAATGCATGTTATTAGTTAATAGAAGCTTATGCTATCACGATTTGATCCGATCCTTTCCTTTTGGACCTTTTGGCACTAAGATCGAACTCCAATCAATGATGTGATTAATTCTAACCATAATTGTCTCGTACATATTTAGAGTTTTGCGCAAGTTCATAATTTCTTATCTAGGGCAATGCATTTTAGTGTTGAGAGTATCCGTAGATTTAGGGTAGTTCATGGTTTTTACTAATCGAAAACAAAAGAGAAAAAAGAACGTTACTTGTGTTTTATATCACGTAATTCATGTCATCTAGAAAATCACATTAAAATCACATTTTTGATAATTATGTGTTGAATATTGGAATAATTAGTCATTGCATTTCATGCATTATTGATATTGCACATCGTAAAAAGAAAAATATGAAAAAGTCAGCATTGCATCACTAAGTTGATATTCGTTGAGCAAAAGTTAGTATGTCACATGTAGGGTCCGAGGATATAATTTGCTGTTTTCGTTAACATAAATATAATACAAAGAAAAAGCATTTCATATAACTTGCATCCTAGGATTAGTCTGTGATTAATTCTATCTTATGTCATAGCATTCTCGGCATATCATATCGCTAGCTTTAGGAATTGATCCCGTATCACTGCATATAGTTAATTCATTATAGCATAGCAAGCATGACATTTAGGACTTTATGTTACTTCATTGATGATGTGGAGAAGGCATCCCTCCTCAAGGAGTTTGTAGGAGCTGAGCTTGATTGGTTTGGCTGTGGAAGCAGAGTAATTGTCACCTCAAAAGAAAGCAGAGTTCTTCAAGGTTTTGTTGCTCGAGGGTTGGCCCATACTTACAATGTTAATCCGATGGATGGTAATCGAGCTTTCAACTTTTTCTGGCAGTATGCTGCAACCGGAAAGAGCGATGAACTACGATCTTATGTTAAAATTGCAATTGAAATAGTGAAGGCTGCGATGGGACTTCCACTACTTGTCAAAGTTTCTGGTTCTTTTTTGCAATATAAAGGACTGGAAGAATGGATTAAATTCAAAGATCTCATGCAACAATTTCAGGAAGATTACCAGAAGATTCTGAGTATAATTTACGATACTTTAGGTAAAGGTCTAAAGCTGATGTATCTTAATCTTGCAAGTTTTCCCCGGATGTGGATTGTCGGATTGCCTCACTCGTGTGGTGTCAGCTTCCTCGTCCTCCTCGTCCTCCTCGTCCTTCTCGTCCTCATCTTCCTCATCCGATCATTCGGCCTCATCATTTTAATCATCCTGTCAGTGTCCTTTGTCAAATGTCCCTAATAGAAATCGACGAGAATAAGTTAGGCATGCACAACATGCTAAGGTGCCTTGCCAGGGAGATTGTCCACGAACGTTTCCACGATCCAGGAACAGGTGCTGGATTGTACGGTCCTGCCATAGCCCAGGACAGGAAGAAGGGGAAAAGGGTACGTTGGGGGAAAAAAAGTAGCATTTGAGCTTCTATATGTTTTTCGATTTTCTTTACCTCATGGGAGTTTAGGCATCCATAGTAACTATTTCATTGTCTGATGACTTTCTCGTTTCTTTTGTTGACTTTTTTGGTCCTTCGTACAGAAAAGAGACCACCTGGAAACTAATGAGGCAGGCTGTGAGATCCTGCCGAGCATGACTTTTCTCAGCTTGGGTCGCGCCAATATTGGTAGACAATTTGCAGGTGCCTTGTTGAAAGTCTGGTGGCTTCAGTGGCAAGGGTGCCCTCAAGATGCGATCAGCATGCATTTAGAGAAGAATAAGAACCTAGTTTTTCTTGATCTTTCCTGGAGTAAGGTTACAGAGTCCTGGGCAGGTTGGAATAGAATAAAGGTGGGTTTATAGCTCATTTGTTGTTGTGTTCGTGTTAGCCCTTAAGTACATTGAGAGTTCTACGTCATATGAACTTTTTTCCCCTGTTTTGCAGATGGAGCGTTTGAAAGTCTTGAATCTTATAGGTTGTGGGGACTTATTAATTACCCCCAGCTTCTCCTATTGCCCAAATTTGGAGATACTGATTTTTGAGCTGTGTTCTCGATTGGTTCATTTAGATCCTTCAATTAATTATCTGAAGTGTTTGGTTACCTTGAATTTGAAGTTCTGCTCTGAACTTAGCATGTTGCCAGCGGAAATGCGCGGGATGAATGCTTTGGAAGAGCTCCTAATTGATGGCACTTCCATACGAGAACTTCCTGCATCGATAGGCAAACTGGTTCAACTGCAAATTCTTAGTGCCACTAATTGCTTGTCATTGGTTCGTTTTCCTAGTTCAGTTTGTGAACTTAAAGCTCTTTCAGAGCTAGCCTTGGATAACGCGAAAATTCTTGAACTCCCTGAGTCAATAGGAGACTTGGGACATCTTAGACGCTTGTCTTTGAAGGACTGTCGTGGGCTTGGAAAGCTTCCGGAATCCATTGGCAAATTGGGGCACTCATTAGAAAAGTTGGATATTTCAGGTACAGGTGTTTCGAGTTTGCCCGATTCAACTAAAAACCTGCGCAGATTGAAAGTGCTGAAATTGGATTCTTGTTTCATAAGAGAATTTCCTCTTTGTATTGGAAAGTTGATTTCCCTGGAAGAAGTACATGCCTCCTGGTGCAGGAGTTTGGAGGGAATCTTTTCAAGTGATATTGTGCGCCTATATTCTCTCAGAGAACTAAGGCTTCGAGGTACTCGTATATCGAGCCTTCCATCAGAAATACAGTTCTTGCCAAGACTTCAGACTCTGGATTTGCTACACTGCGACTTTCTCAAAGAGTTGCCTACGCTTCCCCGTAACCTAACTAGCCTTGATGTGGATCACGACTTGAAGCAAAAAATGTTAGGATCTTCAAATTTCAGCCGTTGGTGGCATTTATTGCAATAAGTAATACAATGTTAGTTTGGATCAGATTATTTGAGTGCTGTCATTTGATGTGGTTCCTAGGGTTGGTTACATTATGCTCCTGGCAATTATAGAATTGTGTCAACCTACTCTTCTCAATTGAATATGTTCCCACTTGCTTAAATTTCTAGTATTCATTTCAATGTGGTGTATATGCATCGATTTAACATAGTCATGAGTTTTTATGACTATCAGTAATATTTTCATAACAACTACGATAATCTAACAATACATATGCATTGAATAAGAGAAAACATTCATGTCATTGCAAATTAACCATAGAGGAATGCTTTGTGCCGTTGGAAATTAGCTGTATTGTAATTTGTATATATTAGGCGTAAATTACTTTCCCAAACTATGACTGCGTTGCACAATAGCACTGATTTTTAGAAGTTACATATTATCCTCTTGGGCTTTGATTTTTGTTTTTGTCACTATTTTTTTCCCTCTGCATCGCAAATTAAACGTCCCTGAATAGGGACTTGCTCATTTTTCTTGACTAGAATAATCTCTACTACATGGTGAATGAAGTTAAGAAAATAGAAATGATGTATGACTAATGAAGTTAACAATGATACGGTTGAGTTTGTAAAGAAAAATAATTTAATCCATACTCAATCAACAAACTTAACGGAGATGTAGATTAAAAAAATTAGCCATTGCAGAAAAAATCAAAATTCAAGAATTAACCCGTAATTTTTCAGAGCTCGGGATTTATTGTGCAACGGTATCAGAGCTTCGATTCATTTTCAAATTTCAGAGCTATTGTGAAATAATGCCTAATTATCCCTAATATTATGATTGTTTGGGCCACCAGAAACGGTTCACCTGTATAGTTGTCAGATTGTACATAATACTCTTGGGATCATCATCAAGATGAAAAGTACAAAAATCCAAATGGGTTGGATCTATAAACCTATTAAACAATAAAGTCAACGGTAGTTATCTATTAGAATACTTACCATTAAAGCACTTGTACATTCAACAGTTCAAATTTTAGATCAGTTGACAATTATCTCCGTTTTATCTATAAAATAGTGAGCTATATCGAGTTCAAATGTATTTCGGTTTCAGCTTTGTATCTTTTCTTGAGCTGCCCATCAACAATTGTTGCAATCTTCGGTATGGAAAAATTATGTCGTTGGAAATTAACTGTAGAGATTATGTTTTACATCGTTGAAAATTAGTCGTATTGTACATATTAGTTGCTGAAGAAAGCAATTAAACTTGTGAATGATCAGCATTTTCATAATGAAATATTTCATTTATAAATCTTTTGTGTTTGAAGCCCCAACTGGGACTACACATCCAAGTTACACTAATTGCATGTTCTTTTATAGGCAGCTCAACTATTGGAGTGTAGATCATCAACGTGTTTGTTTTTGGTTAAAGTTTCAATTTGAACTATGGGTGATCGATTCCTGGATGGTTCTCAACCTAGTGATGCCAGACTTTCTAGAGTGAATCTTGGCCTAAAAGATACAAACTTGCCCAAACTTATAAACCACATTACATCTCAGCATGAAAGGGTTGGTCTTGCTTCCTTTAGAGGGTGAAAAAAAACCTCGCACGAGTCTTGTCTACTCCTAGGACCGCATGAGGTTATAAACCATTACTAGGTAGTTTAGTGTAGGAATTAGGATACGGATTTTAGAGGAAAGAACATAATCGGCGTCAAAATTTGTTTGGGTTTAAGGTAATTAATTTGGGGGAAGAAATGAATTTAAGGTAAATTAGTTATAATTTCCATAAAAGCATATGCCGTTGGATTTAACTTGACATAGGAAATGAAGTTTTCTTTGTAGTACGTCAATCACAATATTGCATTTCAAACTCCGGCCACCAAAAAGTTAAAAAATCGCATTTTGCATTTTGATTCATGATTAGGCGTCTTTTGTCTTGAATATCTGCTTAAGCTCAGAAACGTAGGCACGGTTAAAGTTATGTGTTGAATAATTGATTCATTTCCTTCAATTGGGTTGCACCAATTTTGATGTTGGAGAAAACATCTTCTCGGATCATCCAATATATATCTTGCTAATGCTTCAATAAGTTATAAGAATCTCATTCAATATATAAGTATCGACTGAGACAGGATTAGTAATGGTGTAAATTCTTCAATAATTTCTCACTATCTAATTATTTTCCTCTTTATTTTTTTGACGTAACAAATAGATGATATCTTGGGTCATTGAATGCAGCTCATTGGTGTGGTCAGAGATAGACCATCTTCATTTCGACCAAGGAATCTCACGAAGTCACAATTTTCATTAACTTACACATTCTTTTGAAATCTTGACGTAAGTTCATTTTTTTTTTTGTCGTTTGGCTATAGCAATGATAACTTCATGTGGAGGTCCGGCTTCCATATGGATAGCTAGGTAAACAAAAGTCACATACCAACCAAAGTCATACATATCTATTTCCACAAAGCTTTAAACTAATGGCATATAATGGATCATATTTGACTTCCTATGCAATTAGAGAGTCTAAGGCTGAGGACTTGATTGCACTAATTAAACAATTAGTATCCTTTTAGTACCTAATCGAGCAGTCTAGATTGATTTTAGACTTACTAATATGTGAGGTAACTATGTGAGTACATAGTCATTAACATAACAATCACCAACCAAAATAACATCGAATAATTTAAATTGGGAGAGCAAGAATCTAGCATTGTCAAATAAGGAGCATACTGCCTCTAAGTAAGCTTAAGGGAAACCATAATCAACATACGGAAAGTGCACAATCAAGGCATTCACCTTTAAGGACATTTGAACAAAATTTTAGATTAAAAAAAGGCTCTCCCTTTTTCAGAGAAGATCATCCAAAAAAATATATTAAAGCTTTTTGAGGAATTCTAATTTTTTTAATTTTTTTTAGTATTTTTATGCATTTTTTGATTTTTTAAAATTTTTTATGAATTTTCTTTAATATCTTATAAAATTTTTCTATTTTTTAAATATTTTTTTATGATTTTTATTAATTTTTAATTTTTAAAAAAATTTCATGATTTTATTTTTCATTTTTCTTATTTTATTTTTATGAGTTTTAATATTGTTAAAAAGGATTTCGGGCCGGGTCTCAACGTGGGTCCAATCCGGACCCTATAGGTCCGGGTTGAGTTAAGAAATTGGACTAAAGCAAATTAGGCCCGAAGATCACCAGTCCAAATATAGCTCGAAATCGACCCAAACTTAACAAATTATAGTTGAGCCCAGATTCCTAAAACCCAGGAAAATAGAAGAGACGAACGGCCATGAGCCGGCTCGTATCCGCCCGGGCTCAATCAAAGGACTGTCCGCCGCGATGCACACATGACACGCAAAAGAAACAACGCACGACTCCACAGATGACGATGAAAGTCCACAAACATGTCAAATAACCAACAAACGCTTAGAACCAGACCAAAATCTCGGAAACTCTACATAACTAGGTTCGGGCATTTTCACAAACACATGACGGGCGTCAACTGAAGGGAGACTATTGAATTAACTGGGAGTCAAACCGTGCCGAGACGCTTAGCAATCGATAAGCAGAGATCGAAATGCAGCTTAGCACGACATAGATGGCGGTTGGGACTCGCACGAATCGTACCACGATGAAGCCCGGTCCGACGAGCCGAAACAGGGCACAAAGCAGGGCAAATGGGGGCCGTTGGTGGTGCTCTCTACCCGGCTCGGCGGCGGCGAATGGTGGGCGAGATCCATAGATCGGGCCACGTCCGTTCGCCTCGCGCGCCTCCGAGCCGGGATCCTCGAGGAATCGACCCAAACCGGAAAAATAAGGAAAAAAAGAGCAGCCGGGTCTTACCACTTTTTCGAGGCGGAGGAGGGGTAGAAGTTGGCCGGGACTCTAGTTCTCCCTCCCTTTCACTCACGGCTCTCTCTCTCTCTCTCTCTTCCAAGCCCCGTGTCGCCAGCCCGTCCTGACCACGTCGCGCGCGACATTCCTCGTTGTTCTTTGACGTACGCTGTCCTTCGTTGCGTCGTCCTTCTGCCCTTGTCGCCGAGCTACCGTCCAAGCCGAGCAGGGAAGAGAGAAGGAGAAGAGAAGGGGCCGGGCTGGCAAAAGGGATAGGTGGGCCGGCCCGCGGGGGGAAGAACGAGGGAAAGATGAAAAAGGAAGAGGGCGCGGGCCAGCTCAGGCCCGGTCCTCTTCCGCTTTTTTTCTTTTTTAAATAATTTTTTGAAAATTGAAGTTTTAATTGATACTATTTATGCATTGTAGTTGAATGAAAGTTATTTTGCTAGGGGTTAAAATCAATCCCTAATTTTCTATGTAATTTAAAACCTAAATGAATAGTGTCAATAATCATCTTCATTTAATTTCAAGTCTCATGTATGTCTTGAAGGTACACAATCAACCTCGTATGTGAGGCGTGGCTAACCTGCCACATTATTTGAGAATCATGCTTGCATTACAAAAACATGCGTCTGACAAAATGTAGTTTGCGAATGGCAATTGTCATTGATTGCCTTTCAATGAAATGAAATCTACAAGGCATCACTTTATTTTCAACTAGCTTCAAGAAATCATATTTATCTCTTTAGAAGATTGAGTAAAAGGGAAATTTAGGTGTCAATTAGGTAGTTAGACTATCGACATCTAAATTTTGGTAATCTATTTAGTTATTTAGGTTGCATAAGAAAATTGAGAGTTGACCCGACTCCTAACAATAATAAAAATATCACTTGCATCATATACATTTGTATTCTTTTTGCTTAAGTCATTATGTGACTTCTCTTCGATGCCACCATCGACTGATGCACGGACAAGCGCACGAAGGATCATCTCCCATAAATAGCTGGCCGTCAGGACCTCTTTATCTCGGTCAAGAATTCAAAAGGAGAGAGAGGCAATCGCGATCGGCAAAGCGAGAATATTTATAGCTAGAGAGGAAACAGCGGAATTTGATAACGCTAAAGAGATCAATTCGGTGGGAATTTGATAATGGGCTGGCAAAACGGAAGAGATTTTTGAGATGGGATGAAGACTCAGATTTCGGTGATTGATCATTGGTCAGAAGGCAAGTAGAGATTGAGCCATTGAATTTTTCCCTAAGGAAGATGATAAAAATCAGTGGATGTGATCTCTTTTCCCACAATTGACGTCCGGGCTATTGGGAAATTTTTCCATAGAAATGCGATATCATCTCCCGGTTGTTAAAGAGGTTTGAATGAAAAAGTTGTGATCAGCATCTAACGTCCGTGGGTATCATCCTTTTAAGAGCAAATCTTCATCCGCGGTTGCTCTCCTCCGCACTCCGCCGCCCACCACCACTCCATAAGCCAAGCCACCATATCCTACTCTCCATCCGCGACGTTGCCCTGACATGGTCGTTCATCTCATCAACGCTGACGTCATCTCCGCTGTGCCGCCACCTTGCTCAGCCCTGAGTTCCAGGCGCAGCGACCGACACAATGTCGGCTCGCTGACAAGCCTGACTATCACGCACAGCAGCTTGGCCGAGAAGTTGAGCGAATCCAGCCACGGCCAGTTATCCCAGTAGGTCTTCTAGACCTCCTTGCAAGCTTTCAGGTTTCCTGGCAAAGCAGCTTGGCACCGGTGGTCATTTAGCGACATTGGCGATTGTCTGTGGCGTTTCTAGCTAACAGCCGTCCTTGCCATTACATTCAAGAGTGATATAGCTAGTACGAATACCTAGAGGGGGGGTGAATAGGTATAAAAGATTTTTCTTGATAATTACACAATACTTAGATAGTTTGAAGGATTTGCAGCAATTAATAATCAATCGTAAGACTGAGTAAAGGAAAGAGAGAATTGAACACGCGGTTTATAGTGGTTCGGCTTGATTCAAGCCTACGTCCACTCTTCTGCACTGACAGCCTATTGGCTGGATTCCACTATGAACAAAAAGGTGTTACAGTGATGATCTTCCTTGACTTCTCGGTGTAAATGATCTACCACACTCACTCAAGGTATCACTAAGAATGAACACTCTCTGTGTATACAATTTCGCTCAAACAGTATCGACTAATAATCAAGGGTCTTCAGACTCTGGAATTTTTCTATCGATCACGCTATTTAAAACAACTAGAACGTCTTCCTTTTATACTCCTTTATGCCATCATAGCCGTTGGCACTTACCAAAAGGAATTCCTCCAATCTACCCGTTGGACGGAATCAATCAAGAAGATCATTCGAGCTATTTAAGGAACACAGCGATAGCCCATCAATCTGTTCGCCCATACAATCGGGATCTTGGTTTCCAAGAATAGAACATTCCAAGAATATTTCGTCGACCAACGGATCTTCAATCGATCTAGATAAGAATAAAAGAATCCGAAATGATTATCCAACCAAGGGATCTTCTCCAGAGGATAGGATCAAATCCTCAACCATATACTTCGGCTTTGGATTTCCTTCGCCACTGGATTAGAAAGACTGTCAGTGAGAATAGTCTTGAGTCTTGAGTCTTGAGTCTTGAGAATATAAAGTCTTCAGACTTTAAACTGTCGGTCTCCGAATATCCAGACTTAGACTGATAGAAACGTTTTGTCAGCTTCAAAATATTCTGGAAAGATTTCTCCAACAATCTCCCCCTTTTTTATGGTAACAAAACTTCCTTGTAGATTTGAACAACTTTGACCTGCAAAAACATTTCTCAAGCAATATGGCTAACTCATAAAGATTAATAAAACAACCAGACTCTGCATCCACAGCAAATTGGTTAGTCTTTCATGAGTAATACCATAAAACAATACTTGATATGAATGCAACCAGTCAAGCATTTAAATCCACAGCTAATTCAGTCAAATTAACACACCCAAGTTCACTCAAGTCAAACTCAAAAACATAACCAAAAAAATAACCACAAATTCAAAGTTTAAAAGATGTTGAAAGTTGTTGGTTCAAATTGGTTCTCCCCCTTTTTGTCATCATGAAAAAGGTGAGAAAGGAATCAGGTCTGCTTGGGAATGTGAACGATTTGGAAATCTCCCACAGACTGGACTATGCCTTCTAGCCTCTTCAAGTATTCCCTTAGTTGAGCTACCTCCTCTCCTTTTGCATTGGCTTGAAGTTGTAGAGCGAGGTCTTTCATTTTGTCCTCCAGGGTAACCGAAGACGCTTGGCCAGCATTCTTGATGGTTTGAATTTCACAGTCTAGAGCATATATCTGTCCCCGCATTTCCATAAGGATATCAAGAATACGACGAAAATCTGCTGAGTTGTCCGTCTGTGTACTTGCATGAGCTTTCTCAGATGGAGTAAATGCAGACGATGGAGCTTCTGTATAATCTTGCAGATTTGGAGTCGACGTATCGTGTCCTTTTTCAGGCAATTGAGAAACCTGAACTTCTTCTGGGCCTGCTGGAGATTGTCTTGGACCTTCACTATCGGCAGCATGAGGTGTAGACCGCTCTTGCTTGCCAACTCCCCCTGTCTCTAGGACATCGAAAGGGGAAGAGTGATGATCATGCTCTTCTGTATCTTGATTTCCCTTTTCTCCGGAGTCAGTTGCAGACTTTTCTTTCTCTCCTTCTTTTTCCTCTTCAGCTTCTTTCGCCTTTTCTCTCTACTCTTCTTCTTCTCTGATCTTGGCTTGCTCCTCTTCTTCTCTCTGTTTCTTTTGAAGTTCTGATGGTTGAGGCACAGAACGTCTGGTTCTTGTTAAAGCACAGATAGTGGGATCTTCATCCTCCTCATCTTCATCCTCCAAGATAAGAGTCATTTTCTTCTTTTTCGATGGGGCTCCAATGGCCTCTTTTCCTTTTCTCTTTGAAGCAGACGGAACTGGAGATTTCACTCTGAATTTCTCCATTGCCTTGGAAAGTTCTTGCAGACGCATCTTCGTTAACATCTTCAAACCTACCACCATCTTATCGCACGGTCGAACACAAGGTGTATGAGGTGGTTCAATATTCATGTGTCTGAAGATCTTGGTCACCAGACCAGGATAAGGCAATTGTCCCATTGTCTTTTGACATTGCTCTGTACATATGGAAGAGAATAGTGTGCGGGAGAGAGAACTTCCGTCCTGAGTTGATCGCGTACATCAACTTTGCTTCAGAATAAGACACGGAAGTCTTTGACGTAGACTTTGGTCTGAGACAGTTGATCACAATCTTATGAAGCACAATGTTGATGGCATTCATCCTGGAATAGGTAATTCTCTTCTCTGTATCTCTATCTTTGACCAGTTCCAGAGTAGTACGAGCAGGTGAGACTTTGATTGGATGATATCGTCCTCGTTCAACTCCAACTATGTCCGCCAACATATTCACATCTACCACGTAGACTTGGTCTCGTACACTGAATGAAATTCTATTCGCATCCAAAAAGCTGAGATTCGAATAGAAATAAGCGGTCAGTTGTTCATAACCGTCCGTGGTGTCAGAGCAAAAATTCTCAAGTTGAAGCACATTCAACTTCTCTCTTAAGTTCATGTTGATGGCGTCCAGGAAGTCAAAATCGACACTTCTAGGGTTTATCACCCCTCTTCTCAACAGTCTGAAATACACATTCTCCTGATCCTTGGATTTGAACAAATCCATCCGATTTCCTTTCACCTTCGCTGCCACACCCATTCTCGGTTGAAATTCAAGGAACATTCTGTCATCATCGTTTCCTTCAATCAAATTTTGTCCTGGTACACGAGGATCACTTGGAATGTTCGCAAGTGCATCCTCTGCTTTTCCTTTCGGAGCAATTCCTAACTCCTCCATTTTCCGCAGAAAAAGATACTCATTCCCATAGTTCTTGTCCTTAAGCAAATCGTCTATATATTTCAATGGTGTACCGGTGCTTTTCAACGCAAGATAAAGCTTATAGATAAATGAGGGTTTTTGGACTCTTACTGGGTCGATATCCTCGATTATCTCTTCTTCCAGATGTTGACTTCCTCCTCATGGGGTAGGAGGCGTTGAATGACGTGGATGAGAGCGAATCGGACTTTGTCGCTGACTTGATAAGTCTTCCTCCTCGGTGAGATCGAAGTATGTCGGTCCCTTCTCCATTCTTTGTGGTCCCCTGCTTGCTATTCTTGATGATTTCCTCGAAGAAGACATTCTTCTTTGTCGATTGAAAGATTTCTTCGCTTGCTTTCCCGAGAAAAAAAAATGACCACTTTCTCGACGATGAACAAGAAGTAGAAACAGGTTCGGGAGGAGAGTGCCTTTTAGGGTTTTGAAGATTGGGTAAAGAAAAACTGTATATATATAACTCAGTTTTGAAAAGGGAAGTTCAATCGGCACAAGGAAAATGTACGAACACTTCTTTTTAAAATCAATAACTGCCAAAATTAATCCTTTTGAAAAGACAAGTTTTCGATTTTCACACAGATTATAACTGAACGACAAATCGTACCTTTTCGAGTCCGGATAAAATAGCAACTTACAGTCTATAGCCATGAATGTCTGAGTCTGAAGATTTAGAGTCTGAGAGATTTAAGTCTGAGAGATTAGAGTCTGAGAGTTGGTGAGTCTCTAGACTTTAACTTCTTCAAGCTTCAAAATGTTGAGTCTTGAACGGATAATGTCGAATTGATTTTTCTCCAAAGGCTTTGTGAAAATATCCGCTAGTTGACTCTTTGAATCAACAAATTGAATCGAGATTTCTCATTTTGAATATGATCTCTAATGAAGTGATGTCGAATCTCAATATGCTTCGCTCTTGAATGAAGGATTGGATTTTTGGTGAGATTGATCGCGCTGGTGTTGTCACATCTGATTTCTATGCATGAGTCTTCAATGCCAAAGTCTTGTAGCTGTTGTTTTATCCATAGAATTTGCAAACAGTAGCTTCCAAGAGCTACATACTCTGCTTCTGTCGTTGAGAGAGCCACAGTACTTTGTTTCCTTGAAAACCAAGATACTGTCCTATTTCCAAGTAGTTGACAAGTTCCAGAAGTGCTCTTTCTATCGACTCTGCAACCGGCTAGATCTGCGTCTGAGTATCCTAGAAGATTAAAGTCTCCCCTCTTTAGATACCAAAGACCGATGCTTGAAGATGAGGCAATGTATTTGATAATACGTTTCACGGCACTGAGATGTGATTCTCTAGGATCTCGATTGAAACCTAGCACGATGCAAACACTCAACAAAATATCGGGTCTAGAAGCGATAAGATAAAGAAGTGAACCGATCATGCTCCTGTATAGTTTTTGATCTACTTTCTTCCCTTCTTCATCTTTGTCTATCTTCTGAGAACATGACATTGGAATGTCGGTCTTTTTGCATTTTTTCAGTCCAAACCTTTTGACAAGATCATTTGCATACTTTTCTTGATGAATAAAAGTTCCTTCTTTCATTTGCTTCACTTGGAGTCCAAGAAAGAATGTTAACTCTCCCATCATACTCATCTCAAACTCATCATGCATAGACTTAGAAAATTTCTTGCATAGACTTTCATTAGTAGATCCAAAAATAATATCGTCCACATATATTTGAACAAGTAAAAAGCTTTTGTTTTCCTTTTTGATAAATAAGGTAGTATCTACTTTACCTTTGGCAAAACCATTCTGCATTAGGAACTTACTTAGTCTGTCATACAAAGCTCAAGGTGCTTGTTTTAAACCATACAAGGCATTTTTCAGTCTGAAGACCGAGTCTGGCTTCTTTGGGTCTTCAAATCCAGGTGGTTGTTCCACATAAACTTCCTCATGGATGAATCAATTTAGGAACGCACTTTTGACGTCTATTTGGAATAATCTGAAATTTTTATAACAAGCAAACGCAAGTAATAGACGAATAGCTTCTAACCTTGCTACTGGTGCGTAAGTCTCGTCATAGTCTATTCCTTCTTCTTGCGTATATCCTTTGGCCACGAGTCTTGCTTTGTTCCGTACGACTTTTCTATCCTCATTCATCTTGTTTCTGAATACCCATTTGGCTCTAATAACAGTTTTACCTTTTGGTTTAGATGTCAATTCCCAGACATCATTGATGTTGAACTGTCTGAGTTCTTCTTGCATTGCTTCGATCCAGCTTTCATCGAGATAAAACTTCTTCTATGCTTTTTGGTTCAATTTCGGAGATTAGAGCCACAGCACTAGATTCTTCACGCCTTTTTGATTTGGTGCGGATTCCTTCATTGATTTCACCGATAATGAGATCTTTGGGATGACTAGACTTATGCTTCTAGTTACTGGTTGATTTGCCTAGTTGATGATCTCTTTCTTTATTTGAATCTTCATGAGCATCTTGATGTTGGACTTCCAGGGACTGAGATGCTTCTTGAGTTGTAAGCCTTGAAAGGTCTGGAGCAGGTTCAGACTCTTCATATTGAGTCTGACTGGATTCAACTTGCGTTGAGTCTTGGAATTTTACATTCATTGATTCCTCCACCGACTGGCTCTTCTTGTTATAGACTCTGTAGGCCTTGCTTGTTGTAGAATATCCAAGGAAGATGCCTTCATCTGATCTTTCTTCAAACTTACCAATTCGATCATTTGCGTTTTTCAAAATAAAGCATTTGCAACCGAACACATGAAAGTATGAAACAATAGGCTTCTTACCTTTGAACAATTCATAGGGGGTTTTCTCTAAAATAGGTCTTAGAAAGACTCTACTGATGATATAGCATGCTGTTGAAACAGCTTCAGCCCAAAATCGAGAAGAAATTTTACTTTCAATTAAAAGTGTTCTAGCCATTTCTTGAAGAGATCTATTCTTTCTTTCCACAACTCCATTTTGCTCTAGAGTATATGGAGAGGAAAACACATGATTAAAACCAGATTTATCACAAAACTTTGTAAAATCTTGATTTTCAAATTCACTTCCATGATCTGTTTTTATACTTGAAATAGCACATCGTTTTTCATTTTGAACCTTTTTAGCAAACTTCTCAAAATACGAAAAGATTTCTGACTTACTTGCAAGAAAATATACCCAGGTAAAGCGAGAGTAATCGTCCACAATTACTAGACAATATTTCTTACCTCAAATGCTCTGGGTTCTTGTTGCTCCGAAGAGATCCATATGCAGCAATTGTAGTACATGATTAGTAGAGACATGATTTATTGGCTTAAATAAATTTCTTACCTGCTTTCCCAGAATACATGGTGTACATGAATCAGACTTTTGATATGGCAATTTTGGTAGACCTTGAACAAGCTTATTTGATGAGATTTTGGCTAATTGCTTCATGTTGACATGGCCAAGCTTTCTGTGCCATAAGACCGCTTCATCTTGAATTGAGATTAGGCATTGTGTTTCATTTGGTCTTACATCAAGGAGGTAGATATTTCCATGCCTTTGACCCATGAAAGACTGAGTCGAGTCTTTACTAATTCCAGAACATATGCCTTCTTGAAAGGAGATCTTGAACCCAGTATCACACAGTTGGCTAATGCTGAGAAGATTGTAGTTAAGTCCTTCCACTAAAGAAACATTGCTTATTGTGAGATTTCCAATTTTCACAGTTCCAAATCCCACAATGCTTCATTTGCTGTTTCCACCAAATGAGACTTTTCCACCATTTACTTGAATAAACTTTATGAAGCAATTTGAGTCTCTTGTCATGTGTCTTGAGCATCCGCTGTCAAGATACCACTTTACCTTCTTTTTGACAGAGACCTGCATTCAAAAGAGAGTCTCAAGCTTTCTTTGGTACCCAAATTTTCTTGGGTCCTTTGGTGTTAGTAGGATAAGCATTATTAAGCCATACCTTTTTAACAGGCTTCCAAACCATAGGACACTCTTTCTCAAAGTGATCCTGACTGTTACACTTTGAACACCTTAGAGCATTTCAACCTACAGACTTTACAAAAACTTTCTTGAAATGATTTTTGTAAGCCTCTCTCGACGGTCTTTTCTTAATTCTTTCTTTTACTTTCGGAAAATCAATCAAAGGGATTGTTTCTGCTGTCATACCTAAACTAGACTTATTAAAGTAAGGTCTTTGAACTGAAAGAACTTTCTCAAGTTTTTCAGACCCTATTGAAAATTTCTTTGAAATATTTGATAAGTCAGTTTTTAAGAAAGCATTTTCTTTTGAAAGTTTATCTTCATTCTCTTTAAGAGTAGAAACATTCAAGTCTAAACTTTTCACTCTTTCTTCTAAAATGTTTTCCTTTTGTTTTAGAGCTAAATTTTCCTTTTTAAGTTCGGAAATTTTTTTGAGAGAAGTCTTGAGACTAAAACATAGTTCATTGATGTATTTAGAGACTTTGACAGGAATTTTAAAATCACTTACCTCAAATTCACTGTCTGAATCTGATCCAGAGTCTGAGTCTGATTGTGCCATCGGACACGGGTTGGCATATTCCTCATCACTTTCTTCACACTCAGATCGCTCCGTGTTTCAGCTTTGAGAGCTTTTCGAGACTTTTCGGCTCTTCCTCTCTTCTTCTTCGAAGAGGACAGTTGGGTCTACGATGTGTCCCTTTTTCTTACATTCAAAGCGAGACTACATCTTTATTTGGTTCCTCATTATCAACAAACTTGGTTTGCTGTTTCTGAAAACTTTGTTTCTTTGAGTTGAACCTTCTTCCTTTTCTATTCAGCTTTCTGAATCTTCTTATCATTAGAGCAAGCTCCTCATCATCCAGATCTTCTTCAGAATCAGTATCATCGAATCATCATTAGATTTTAATGCAATGGATTTCTTACCTCTTGGATCTTCGTCTTCATTAATTCGTTCCACTTCGTAAGACTGAAGAGTTCCAATCAGCTTGTCTACAGATAATGGCATAATTCTTTGCGTCTCTCGTATTGAAGTCTTTATATGATTCTAATCCTTGGAGAGTCCACGCAGCAACTTGTTCACCTTCATGGGATCAGAAGTTTTCTGTCCTTGATTCTCAAGACCATTGACAATATCTGTAAAACGACTAAACATATCAGTTATAGATTCTCCTGGTTTCATTTTGAAGGCTTCATATTGACCAAGGAGAATGTTAATTTTGGTCTCCTTCACTCGGTCTGTCCCTTCATAGGTGCTATGTAATCTATCCCAGACTTCTTTTGCTGTAACACAAGAAGATATTCCGTTATATTCAGTTGGTGACAAAGCACAGTATAAAGAGTAAATTGCTTTTGCATCGAGTGCTTGTCTCTTGTTTATCTCTTTTTGAGACATTCCACTGGTCTCAACAGTTTCTTTTCCTCTTTCAAATACTGATGCAGCAGCAGGAGTGATCCCTCTTTCCACAACGTCCCATTCCAGAGGATCCTTTGACCGTAGGAAAGCTTTCATCTTGTTCTTCCAGATGTTGTAATCCTTTCCATCAAAGTAGGGTGGTCTGGTATTGCTTTGCCCTTCCACCAGCCCTGGTGCTAGCATACTAGCCATTGATCTTTTACTCTGAAGTAAAACACTTCAAATAAAGTAAGAACACGAGCTCTGATACCAATTGATATAGCTAGTACGAGTACCTAGAGGGGGGTGAATAGGTATAAAAGATTTTTCTTGATAATTACACAATACTTAGATAGTTTGAAGGATTTGCAGCAATTAATAATCAATCGTAAGACTGAGTAAAGGAAAGAGAGAATTGAACACGTGGTTTATAGTGGTTCGGCTTGATTCAAGCCTACGTCCACTCTTCTGCACTGACAGCCTATTGGCTGGATTCCACTATGAACAAAAAGGTGTTACAGTGATGATCTTCCTTGACATCTCGGTGTAGATGATCTACCACACTCGCTCAAGGTATCACTAAGAATGAACACTCTCTGTGTATACAATTTTGCTCAAACAGTATCGACTAATAATCAAGGGTCTTCAGACTCTGGAATTTTTCTATCGATCACGCTATTTAAAACAACTAGAACGTCTTCCTTTTATACTCCTTTATGCCATCATTGCCGTTGGCACTTACCAAAAGGAATTCCTCCAATCTACCCGTTGGACGGAATCAATCAAGAAGATCATTCGAGCTATTTAAGGAACCTGGCGATAGCCCATCAATCCTGTTCGCCCATACAATCAGGATCTTGGTTTCCAAGAATAAAACATTCCAAGAATATTTCGTCGACCAACGGATCTTCAATCGATCTAGATAAGAATAAAAGAATCCGAAATGATTATCCAACCAAGGGATCTTCTCCAGAGGATAGGATCAGATCCTTCAACCATATACCTCGGCTCTGGATTTCCTTCGCCACTGGATTTGAAAGACTGTCAGTGAGAATAGTCTTGAGTCTTGAGTCTTGAGTCTTGAGAATATAAAGTCTTCAGACTTTAAACTGTCGGTCTCCGAATATCCAGACTTAGACTGATAGAAACGTTTTGTCAACTTCAAAATATTCTGGAAAGGTTTCTCCAACAAAGAGTCGCTAGTTCCCTCGGCAAGCCCCTTTTGCAAACTCCGGCATTGAACAACGGTCGTCAATCCTCGCTGCTGTAGCTTCACCGGCTACACTCCCTTGCCAATACCCACCGTAGAAGCGTCGCACCTTTCCTCGCTTGATTGTCTTAGGTTAATCTTTGCTCAAGGTAAGCTGGGTTTGTCTAAATTCATTATAATATATGGTTTTTAAATGCATGTTATTAGTTAATAGAAGCTTATGCTATCACGATTTGATCCGATCCTTTCCTTTTGGACTTTTAGGCACTAAGATCAAACTCCAATCAATGATGTGATTAATTCTAACCATAACGTGTATTTCAATACATTGACATTGCTTGTCATTGTCTCGTACATACTTAGAGTTTTGTGCAAGTTCATAATTTCTTATCTAGGGCAATGCATTTTAGTGTTAAGAGTATCCGTAGATTTAGGGTAGTTCATGGTTTTTACTAATCGAAAACAAAAGAGAAAAAAGAATGTTACTTGTGTTTTATATCAGGTAATTCACGTCATCTAGAAAATCACATTAAAATCACATTTTTGATAATTATGTGTTGAATATTGGAATAGTTAGTCATTGCATTTCATGCATTATTCATATTGCACATCGTAAAAAGAAAAATATGAAAAAAATCAGCATTGCATCACTAAGTTGATATTCGTTGAGCAAAAGTCAGTATGTCACATGTAGGGTCCTAGGATATAATTTGCTGTTTTCGTTAACATAAATATAATACAAAGAAAAAGCATTTCATATAACTTGCATCCTAGGATTAGTCCATGATTAATTCTATCTTATGTCATAGCATTCTCGGCATATCATATCGCTAGCTTTAGGAATTGATCCCGTATCACTGCATATAGTTAATTCATTATAGCATAGCAAGCATGACATTTAGGACTTTATGTTACTTCATCAATGCATGTTAGATTAGTGCATATAATCATAGCATTATCTGAGTCGTGTCCATATTGCATTTAGGGAGTTCATCTCATTAAAAAGAAAACACAACAAAGAATGAATCGACATTACATCTTAGTTATCTCAAAATAGCTTAGGTCATGCATTAGTCAAATTCATCAACATTTTCATTAATAAATGCATTTGTCATCGCATGCTTGTTTTCTAAGTCTAAATTTGCAGAATCCTTGTCTCAGTTGAGTGTCAAATACACATTCATTCCTGCTTTTTCATGCATTTCAGGTTCTTCAATCTTCTGAGTAATTTATTTACTATTTTGATTATTGAATTTTCCACTTTTAGGAGTTAAACCTCACATGTACATGTGCATGTTTTTGTATCTTTCTACCCTCGCTATCCCTGTAAGTGTTCTATCTTCTTTGTCATTCTTATATATTACATCGTCTCCCAATCATGATCAAGCAATACTTGTCAGATTGCGTCGAAGAAATGACCAAGAAGTTGGCGCTCGAAGGAGAGCGCGACGGGACGACACCCCTCGGACGTCGAATGAACGAGTTGAACAATGTAGTGCAACGTTTGTCGGATCGCGTGGATAAGCTGGAGAAGGTATTTGCGACTCTACGTCCTCCTCCAAGGTCAAACCCAATGAACCGGGTAAAGCCCACCAATGTTAATTCGACCGGCAAAGCTCAAGGTGATAAAAATGTCCAAGCAACCAATGATACTGCCATTGTCATTGATGAGGATTTGGATGATAGAATGAGTTCGAATTGCCCAGAGTAGGGGCATGTTTAATTATCTGCATATTCCTCTACATAGGAGTCTTTCCTACTTTCTTAGATTTCGATTTCTCGTTCTCAATAATATAACTCGTTCCTTTCAATAAATTGCAAGTTCATGAGAAATTTTCATGTTTTGAGAGCATGTGAAAGCACATCAAATTTGCCCTATGATCAAATCTCTTTGAAGGCTGGGCTTCTGCACTATCCCTCCAAAATTTGTCGCAGTCAAAATTTTCAATACATCTCAAAAAATAAAAAATAAAAACTTGTGACTTCAGAATGCACATGAGGTGGCAAGACAAATTCCGATGATCTAGTGGAGGAATAAAGCCTTGAATTTTATAGATGCTTAGAGAAGCCATTTTCTGTGCAAACCGAGTCGGAAGACTGCCTTGAAATATTCACACCTTCGAGATACGATTTAATAAGGGAGGATTGCCATCAGGTCCCATTTGTTCAAACTCTGCACTATTCATTCATATGCTAACGTATGATGTTGTACTTAATGTAGATTACATAAACCCAATAGCATGGCAAAGACCAATGAGCTCCACACGTGCCCTTGAGAAAGAAAATTACAGAGGTAGATAGAGTCAATGTGGGGGCTAATCTTATATCGATCGGGCATGATGTCATCTCCAAGAGTGTTAAGAAGTGTTCGCTCTTAAAATATCATGCACGCCACTGACAGGTAACAAAGTGGGGCAAGCCATCGGCAAACGAGGAGATATAAAGGAACTGAGACAAAAGGATCACCTAACTTTTGAAGAAAATGGTGTATCTCATGCCTGAACATAGCTTGATTAATACCACTCTTTTCCTTTGTAGGTGACAAGATGCTTAGGAAGGACGATCGCAGTTTCCCGAATCCTACAAGTCAGCTAGATTTGACAGGATTTGCTATCTAAAAAGCTTGATTACAAAATTTGTGAAACTAGAAAGACTCGATTAGATAAATTAAAAATACAAGGATTTAATCATGAAAAGCGTGGAAGTACCATATGTATTGTTAATGTGGTGAAGAAACCGTGGCAAAGTCCGCTAGGAGGAAAGGGCGCCGCCACCCCCCCTACTCCTGTCACTTTGATGTGACGAAGGAACCGTGGCCAGTTAAAGAAGACATACACGAGGAAGAAGATAGAGAAGAAACGGAAGAGGACTAAGAGAACGTGGAGGGATAGACCCATGCAGAAAACAACGAAGTTGACGATGAAGAGACCGAGTATGAAAGACTAGCGAGCTTTCTGCAGCAACATATGTATTTAGAGGAGGGATTGGGTTGATAAGGAGCCAAGGATATCAAGATTACAGCTGGAGGATGCTGCCATTAGCTCCACTGTGAAGCTTGATTGCCCTCTCTCTCCCCATTACCCGCGGTTCCTCAATGAGCCGCATTCATTATGTGTCGAAACAAATCTGCAGCAGCATCGTCCTGGAAATTTTCGACCTAAATGAGTATATGCAGAGATCGTCCCTAGTTATTAAACCTGTCTAATGGCCAAATTGAGATTGCGTCCATCAGCAAAATTCATTTTCGTATCCAAGTGATTATTCTGAATAAAAAATGAAAGCAATGGAGGGATTCATATTGGGAGTATGTAGATTACTTGTGCTATCAGTTCAAAAGAATGACTATTGGCTCTGCTATGAACCATGTTTGACGCCAGTTCTAAAACTTTGAGCCTGGATACTACCCTCTAAGTTCTGAATCAAATGAAAGCTAGTGCTCAAAAACTGCAGGATGATAAACAATACAAGGACACTATTATTTATAGAAAGCATTTTCATAAACAAAATTAGTTATATGACATTGCCAAATTCATGCTAATGAATTTTTCATTAATTTTATTGTAAAATATGAAAAAGTCGCACTATAATGGACTTAGAATCAACCATATCAATGCAATGCATATTTTTTTTGCCCCAAAATCCAGTTAACTAGCAACATGTGAGTATTGAATTGTCACTTAAGCACAACATACGAAACAAAATGAATCTACTTCAATTAGAAGAATTTAGCGTGATTTATCACTCTTAAAAATAATCTACTC
This sequence comes from Eucalyptus leucophloia subsp. euroa, assembly GCA_017140325.1. NCBI lineage: Eukaryota > Viridiplantae > Streptophyta > Magnoliopsida > Myrtales > Myrtaceae > Eucalyptus > Eucalyptus leucophloia. Next base: position 5,320,833 of record CM029474.1, read on the forward strand.
GAGAGCCTCACTTGAGGGGTGCGGCCAATAAATAGGAGGAATATGTTTTACGGCTTCTCACTTAAATTATATTTTTTCGATTTGTTTAATGAGATGAGTCCCCAGCCCAATCCAGCCCAGTACAGCCTAGTCCAGCCCAAGTAAATTGATTTGAAACCTCTTAAACCAGAAAGATACCACTAGACCAACATGTTCTGGGTTTCGATTAGTCTTTAATACACGGGCAATCTAGTAAGATATGTTGCCCAAAATAATGCTGCGAATTGGTGGTTTTCAAAGCACAATAATTTAAAAATAATAATTTTTAATTAATTCCCATGTTGCACAACATCATTTAAATAGTTAGAGTGTGAAAACTGTATCAAGATTTCTACCCAAGCTGAATCTAGTCAAACCGAATTACTCCCCAATTCCTTAATTTAGAGGTGAAAAACATAATTAATTTTGCACCAATTTGTTAGTTTTGGGGCAAGCAATATATTAGACGATGTAGTTTAGGTCCAATCATGCCAACTTCACCTTTCGGACAAACAATGTGTGCTTCTAAATTACGTGGTCTTAAAAATAAAATTACAAATGAGAAACATAAATCGAGCAGATTTGGGAAACCTTAAGAAACATTAACCTCGCTTACAATAATGGAATTGATCATGATCTCCAAGAAACAGTAGGAAAAGAGTTGAATTATTATCCAAAAAGAGATTAAAGTTTGAACATTAGTACCAAACATTGAGAGAATGCACTGGAAGCTATATGCCTCTCTCACTTTGGCCAAGCTAAGCCCTTCCCAATTTGAAGAACACTAATTTCCATTTGTTAAGGAATAAAGTGAATATGGATAAAGAAAACTTTTTTCAAATCCGAGAGTCACGACTTTAACTAGACTGAACTACTTGTCATGTGGAACTGGTCGTGTTCTCCAAGAAGTAGTAGGCAAAGATTTCAATCATTAACAAAAAAAAAAAGATTAAATTTTTAACATCAACACCAAACATTAAGAGAACATACTAAATGTTATATGTTTTTCTCTCTCTTTCTCTCTCTTTCTATGTGCCGAGCTAAGCTCCTCCTCGCTTGGAGAGCACTAATTTTCACCTACCAAGGAATAAGGAAAGTTTTGTTGAATTCAAGAATAACGACAATGACTTGATTAATTTGGTGAGTGACTGTTAGTCAGATCATCGTCATGTGGAGTTAGTTGTGTTCTCCAAGAAGCAATAGGAAAAGATCTGAATTATTATCTGAAAAAAAAAAAAAGAAAAAAAAAGATAAGACTTTGAACATCAACACCAAATATTGAGAGGATGTACTAAAAGTTGTATACCTCTTCCCCCCCCCCAACCCCCTCTTTCTGTGTCTCGGCCAAGCTAAGCTTTTGCCTAGCTTTGATAGCACTAATTTCCTTTTACAAAGAAACAAAGTGAAGATGGATAAAGAAAGTTTTGTCGAAATTGAGAGTCATGACATTGGCTCAATTGAGTTGGTGAGCCATTGTGGTCATGCTCTCCAAGAAACAGTAAGATTTGAATTATTATGGATAAACATATTAAAGTTTGAATATCAACATTAAACATAGAGAGAATTTGCTAAGAGGTGTATACTTTTCTCTTTCGTCGGCTAGCTAAGCTCTTGCCCAACTTGAACAGCACTAATTTCCATTTGCTAAGGAATAAAGTGAAGATGGAAACCAAGAGTCATGACATTGACTCAATTGAGCTAGTGAGTGATCATGGTCTCGTTTTCGACTAAATAATCAGAAAAGATTTGAATTATCATAAAAATAAAAGATTAAAGTTTGAACATCAACATCAAATGTCGATAGTATGTACTAAAAGATGTATGCTTTTCTCTCTTCGTTGGCTAAATTAAGCTCTTGCCTAGCCTAGACCGCACTAATTTCCATTTGATAAGGAATAAAGTGAAGATAAATAAAGAAAGCTCTATCAAAATCAAGAGTCACGCCATTGACTCGATTGAGTTGGTGAATAATCATGGTTCTATTTTCCAAGAAACAGTAGGAAATTTTGAATTATTATTGAAAAAATGATTAAAGTTTGAAAATCAACATCGAGTGTCGAGTATGTACTAAAAGGTGCATACTTTTCTCTTCGTCGGTCGAATTAAGCTATTGCTGTGACATCCTGAATTTCAGGTTCTGATTTCAATTGGATAAGATGGGCCTTTCGTCAATGTGACTATAATGTTTTTCTCTGAGTTGGCCACTCACGAGATAACTGGCCTATCCGGTGAAGCCATTCAGGGATTTTAAACGCAATAGACTTGAGAATTCGACTAGAAATCGACTGTTCGACCGTGCTAGTCTGCAAGAGTCATTACGGAAGTGACGTTATCCTTATTCTACCAACTAACATTCTACCATATATTGATCTTTTGGAGATTCCTTAATCTCTTATAATTGAATAAATTTATGACCTATGAGACGTAGATATGTGCTGATCTGCATGAGCTGAGATGTAAGATTGCTCTTTTTTGGTCTTTATATTAGGTGTTTCTTTCTTTTTGTTTCAGTCCTTTTTTTCTTTGGTAGTATGCATTTAAATACGCGGATGCAAAATGCAGCATGAGATTGCATATAGCAATTTATAGGGTGGAAGGAGGGAACAAAATGCATGCAGGTTGTCAGGTGGGGACGATCTGTATATGCAAATATCCAGAAATTCATCCAGTTTCAGCTTATAATTACTTTTTTGCTAATTTTCCCCAGGGAGATTATACGCGAAGGTTTCCATGATCCAGGAGCAGGTGTTGGATTGATTCCTGCCACAGCCCAGGACACGAACAAGAAAAATGTGTCGGTGGGGGGTTTTTGGGGGTTGGATTTTTTTTTTTTTTTTTTTTTTTTTTTAGGGGGCGGGGGGGGGGATATGAAGCATTTGAGCCTAATTTGTTTTCCGACTTTCTTCGAAAAGGTTCGTGGATGAAGCATTTTCTTTACCTCATGGTAGTTTAGGCATCCATAGTAATTATTTCTGTGTGAAGACTTTCGCGTTTCTTTTGTTGACTTTTGTGGTCCATCATATAGAAAACAGACTACCTTAACACTGAAGAGGCAGGCTACGAGATCCTGCCGAACACAGCATTTCTCAGCTTGGGTCGCGCCAATATTGGTGGACAATTTGCCGATGCCTTATCGAATGGTCGGTGGCTTCATTGGCAAGGGTGCCGTCCGGATGCAATCAGCATTCATTTAGAGAAAAATGAGAACCTTGTTATTCTCGATCTTTCATGGAGTAAGGTAACAGAATCCTGGGGAGGTTGGAAAAGAATTAAGGTGGTTTATAGCTGATTTGCTGTTGCGTTTGTCTTGGCCCTCAAGAAAATTGAGAGTTCTGCGCCATCTAAACGGTTTCCCTTGTTTTGCAGATGGAGTGTCTGAAAGTCTTGAACCTTATAGGTTGTGCAGACTTATTAGTTACCCCCAGCTTCTCTTGTTGCCCAAATTTGGAGATACTGATCTTGAGTGATGTTCTCCATTGGTTCATTTATATCCTTCAATTAATGATCTAAAGCTCTTGGTTGCCATGAATTTGAAGTTATGCTTCGAACTTAGCATGTTGCTAGCAGAAATGGATGGGGTGAAAGCTTTGAAAGATCTCCTGATTGATGGCACTTCTGTACAAGAACTTCCTGCATCGATAGGCAAATTATTTCAACTGCAAATTCTTAGTGCCACTAATTGCTTCTCATTGGTTCGTGTTCCAAGTTTCGTTCGTGACTTCAGGATATCTCTTTCAATGCTAGCCTTGGATGATGTGAAAATTCTTGAACTACCGAGTCAATTGGAGACTTGTGGCGACTTAGACGCTTGTTTTGAGGGATTGTTGTGGGCTAAGAAAGCTTCCAGAATTCATTGATATAAAGGGGTACTCATTAGAAGAGTTGGATATTTCAGGTACGAGTATTTCAAAATTGCCCGATTCGATTAAAAACCTGCTGATTTTGAAAGTGCTGAAGGTGGATTCTTGTTTCTTAAGAAAATTTCCTCGTGAAATTGGAGAGTTGGTAAGTCTTGAAGAAGTACATGCCTCCTGGTGTAGGAGTTTGGAGGAGTCATTCCGAGGGCCATTTCGAATCTACATCGGCTTAGAGAACTGAGGCTTTCAGTTACACTTATATCCAGCCTTCCATCAGAAATTCATTTCATGTCAAGCCTTCAGACTCTGGATTTGCTACATCGTGACTTTCTTAAAGAGTTGCCTACCCTTCCCCCTTACCTAAGTAACCTCTATGTCAATCCTGACTTGAAGCAAAAACTGTTAGAAGCTTCAAAATTCCACTGTTGGTGGCATTTGTTGCAATAAATAATACAACATTAGTTTGGATCATATGATTGAGTGTTGTCATTTGTTATAATTAGTTGGGTTGATTACATTATGCTCACAGCAATTTTGATGTGTCGGCCTATCTTCTCAATTGAATATGTTTCCCTCTTTCTTATAATTCTATTTTTCATCTCAATATGATGTATATATCTATCAGTTTAGCATAATCACGAATTTCAACGACAATAGGTAATATTTTCATAGCAACTACAATAATGTAACAACACACATGCACTGAATAAGAGAGAATGCTCATGTCATCGAAAATTAACCATTGAAGAATGCTCTGTGTCATTAGAAATTAGCCGTATCGTACACATTAATTGTAAATTACTTTCCCAAACTTTGACCATGTTGCCCAATAGCACCAAATTTTGCGAAGTTACTTATTGTCCTCTTGAGCTCTTTTTTTTTTTTTTTTGTCACTATTTTTTTCCTCTGCATAGCAAATTAAATGTTCCCTCAAAAGGAATTTGCTTATTTTTCTTTACTAGAATAATCTCTACTCCATGGTGAATGAAGTTAAGAAAATAGAAAGGATGTATGACTAATATAGTTAATATTAACTCAGCCAAGATTCTCAAGAAAAATAATTTAATCCATTCTCAAATAACACTTACGTAGACTATCAAACATATTTCAATTTCAGCTTCATATCTTTTAATTTTTGACGAAATTAACTCTAGAGATTATGCTTCATGTAGATGAACATATTAGTTGCCGAAGAAAAGCAATTAACCTCATGAATGGCCATGATTTTCTTAATGAATCGTTTCATTCATAAATGTTCTGTTTATTAGAAACCGGAACTGGGACTACAGATCCAAGTTACACTAGTTGCGTTCTTTTAATCTGCAGCTCACGTGTTGGAGTGTAGATCATCAGCATGTTTGTTTTCGGTCAATTTTTCAATTTGAACTAGAGGTGTTTGGTTCCAGATGGGACTTACTAGAGTTAAATTGGCCTAAAAGATAGAAACTTGGCCAAGCTTAAACCTACATTGCATCTCAGCGTGAAAGAGTTGGTCTTGCTTCCCTTTTTCATAATTTACTACCCGCAAAGATATGTAGATGCAAATCAACCAATGAAAAGATAATGTTCCGTTTATTTTGTAGAAAATGAATGATTTTGAGAAATATCTTTTTGAAAAGGATCACTTGCGTTGCTTACAAAAATTGATGAATAAAAAATATTTTCATTGTCTACAAAAATATTTAGATAAAAATTGTTGCTGATGAAAATATTTTTTTATTGGCTAATTATTTTAAGAGATACAAACGATCATTTTTTGAATTTTTTTTTAAATTATTTATTTTTTGTGAAACAAACATAGCCTTAACAACCCATTCACTGCATAGAAAGTTAAGCATTGGCCCCGATCCCTATAAAAAATTGCATTAGTTCGCAAGTTAGGCATTATCATTTAGTAGATTAAGCCCATACAAACTGCATTGTAATTGGACTGGCCTAAGCGGGGAGGTATGAACTTATTGGAATTAATTGGACTAAGCCCATGTGAGTATGAATTTCGGCCAAGCCCGTTGAATACTCGCCATAGCCAATAATTGCATGTGTCTTGCACCGGGGGTGATCTGAATTAAGAAATTGGCTCCTTTAATTTAACTTGGAAAGCAAAAAGGCGTATTCACAACCAATATGAGCTAGCACCTCTCAAGGAGATTGAGAAAGATACTCTTTAATTTTTTATGGAAGTTTTTTTTTTTTTGATTGAAAATAGATATTGCATTCATTCATGAAAATAAGCGAGCCTTACAAGGCAACGATGGATAAAACTCTGAACATAGAATATCCAAAAGGGAGAGAGGAGGAAAAGTCACCCAATTTGCAGGGAGATTTTTGGTCCGGTGAGAGTTAGCTAGCCAATCTGCCACTCGGTTTGCCTGGCGAGGACAATATTCTACCCTTGCTGATTTGAAAAGGCGTAATTCTTTTTTGCACTGTTCCACAATTTCCTTCAAGTCCCATGATGTTTCGGCCCAGCCCATCGCAACTTCCACCAAAGTTGAATTGTCACTTTCGAGCACCCATCTGCAACTTTGACCGGTTCTTGTACCCACGTGCGTAGCTTCTCTTCCTCTCAAGTACATGAAATCATGCAGCAAAGCTAGGGCTTCTGCTTGCTGAGGAGAAGATGCCTGTATCTGCACTGCGAAGCCCTCAACCACGAGACCTGACGGATCTCGTACAATCCCAGCTGCCGAACCTAGGAAATTACCCGGAGTCCATGAGGTGTCGACGTTTAGCTTCATCTCGTCTCTGTCCGGCGGCGTCCATCTAATCGGTAAGCTGCGGGTTGTGGGTTTTTGCCCTTTTTGATTCTGCCATCTGCTGAAGTTTTTTTGTTGTGCTATTGCGAGATCTACAAGATCAGTCGGTGGGGGACGCTTTGCTCAAAAAATGAAATTGTTTTGGGTCTTCCAAATATTCCACAGCACAGCAGCAACTAGTTCTCTTTCAGGTAAGATGTCGCTTCTTTCGAACACTTTCATTGACCACTGATCACACCTTGTTATGTTGCTTGGGTTTCTGATGATGTTGATTCGTGGGTCTACCCAAATTTTTTTCGTCCATTTGCAAAGTAGAAATAGGTGTTCTGTTGTTTCCATGTGTGTAGAGCAAAGCGGACAATAGGGGTCGGGTAGCATTTTCCTTTTATACAAATTCTCCCTTGTTCGTATGGCGTTTTGGCAAAGACTCCATAGGAAAGTTCTCATTTTCGAGGGAATAGATAGACTACAGATTCTTGTCCAGAGGGATCTTGGAGGCTTGTAAGAACATGTTGCTCTGTTTTGTTCTGTTCTTGTGGCGTTAGAATAGGCCATGTTGTACCCGCTCTTCACGTGTATGTCCCTAATTTATTACCTGTCCATACTAGATAATCATCCTTCGGGGACGGGCTAATGGGTATCGCAAGTATCTCGTTTGCTGTATGTTCTTCAAAAATATTTAGAATTAAACTTTCCTTTCATACCCGTGAGTCTTCACTAATAAGTTCTACCACCATAACTGGTTCATTTTGGTTAGCTGGGCCTCCAAGCACTCCGGACTTTAGCCATTTGTCTTCTCGTATGTTGATAGATTGGTCATCCCCAACCGACCATTTTACCTCTGATTCTATGGCTTCTCTACTTGTTAAAATGCTTTGCCATCCCCATGTCACGACCTCTTTTTTTCGGCGCCCGCAATCGGGTACGAGCACCTAAGGAGGCTAATGGCTCGGCTAAAATTATTAAAGCCCGGACTCTCCCAAGTCCACCAATTCACGACTTAATGGTTCAAGTTTTTTAACCTGCAAGTTGATTTTTAAAACGGAGTCGCCACTAATCAATTTGGGGTGGGTCGATTAGACACCCAAGTAAAGTATCGGGAGAAATACTCGCTCCTGCGCAACTAGAGAAATTAGGATCGGGGACTTGATTACACTAGTTAATCACTAATGCCCTTTCGGTAGCTAATCTTGTTAAACCATGAGGCTTTTTGGATGTTCGAGGGATTTTCCATGCATTTTTGGGAGGAAAAACATTTTTTGAGTCATTTTCTAATTTTTTGGACACAAAAGGGATTTTTTTTTGGGTTTTTTGGTATTTTTTGGAAAAATACGAGTCTTTTTGGCTTTTTCTGAATTTTTTGGCTTTTTTCATGAATTTTTGGCTTTTTTTGGATTTTTGGCATTTTTTTAGAAAATATGAAATATTTTTGATTTTTTTGATTTTTCGGAAAATAAAATATTTTTTAAATATTTTTTAATATTTTTGGAAAATAAATTATTTTTTTGATTTTTCTCGATTTTTTTGGAAATTAAAACATTTTTTAATATATTTTGGAAAATAAAATATTTTTTGGATATTTTTGATTTTTCGAAAAATAAAATATTTATTATTTATTTATTTAAATTTATATTTTTATATTAAAACTTAAAAAAAAAAAAAAAAAAAGCCGACCGGGTCGGATCCGGTGGGTCCGACTGGGCCGACGATCCGTTGCGAGCCCGACTCGGATTTTTTGGTCCTTTTCTTTATTTATTTATTTATTTATTAACACAAGCAGAGCCCACTGATTTGGCCCATCTTCATTAAGAAAAACCAACCCAAGGATTAGCTGGCCCACACACGCAGGCCCAAAACGGGGGAAACCCTACCCGAACGCCCAATCCGGTCCGACCCGACCCGGGGGGGGGCTAACCCTACCGGTTCGAACCCGAGAGGCGCCCCTCTTCTTGCCCGCGTCTTCGCTGCACTGACGAGGGTGGCCGAGGAGCTGCTGGGCGGTCGACGACGACGATGATGGCGACGATGGGCTCGAGGACAGCAGCTGGCCGCCTGACGGGGATGGTGTTGCGTTGAACGGCAGGCCGTTCGACGAGGGCGACGTCGCGGTAGAGCAGCGGCAAGCGAGGCTCTCGTCGGGGGGATTGGCGAGACGCGACTAGGGTTTCAAGCAGGGGGCGATAGCGGTGATGGGCAGGGGCGGCGACCAGGGTTTCGGGTAAAAAAGAGCAGCGGCGGGGGGTGGTTGATACCTGTTTGTAGAGGGAGCACGGCGCGGGGGCTTTGCTGGTCGGCGTCGGGGGCGTGATGGCTCGGTGAAACGGCGTCGTCTCCTAGATCGGATTAGATCGACCCTTCCGCGGACCTTCGCCCTCGGATCTTCAGATCGGACCTCGACCCTCTCTCTTCGGGTTCGCTTGCCGTCGGCCTCCCCGAAGTCTCTCGGAGGAGGTCGTTCGAGCTTCGCGACCCGATCTCTCGCGTGCTCGCTCTTTGATTCTTCCCTGAAGTCTCTCAAAGGAAGATCTCCGAGTTCGCCGTGTTCTTCGACGGAGATGGTGCCTCGCTATTTATAGGCGAGGGGGCGGCCGGTTGACGGGGATTCGACCGCCGGTCTTCGCACGCCGAACGGACGCCCGCGGCCGAACCGGCGTCCCATCCTCGCTCAAAGCGTGCTCGGCATTGAAGGCAGCCATTAATGGCGCACGAGATCTGTCATCTCCGGCCGACGTCGGCCTACCCTCCTCGGCCATAGGTTGCCTCCAAGCGCGTGAGTTGCAGAGGTGTAGGGGGAAGAAGGAAGAAGGAAGAAGGAAGAAGAAGAAGAAAGGGGGCCGGGCTTTTGGGGGAAAAAATGGCTGGGCCATGGGCCTGCGTGGAAAAGAAAAAGAGGGGGCTGGGCTGGCTTTTTTTGTTTTCTTTTGTTTTTTCTTGTTTTTATTGTTTTTGTTATTTGTTTTGCTTATTATCCGAAAAAGGAAATATAAAATAAATTAAGGCATAATTAATAACCTAATCAAAATTTTAGGTGTCAACAGCTGCCCCTCTTTGAAGGTGAGTTCGTAGAGGTTGCATTCAAAGACAAACTGATACCTAAATTTTGTCTGTTCATATGCAGTAGATTTTATTTGGGACCTATTGTCCTATACAGAAAAAAGAGCAGTATAACATTACACATATTAAAGCAGATAAGAAGATACATGTAGTTACTTACCGGGAGTGAATGAGATAGGGTGTGAACCCCGAGTTTTGGCAAGTATCAAGGCGTCATCTTACCGGGTGACATGAGGAGGTTGCTTTTCCGGGGCCCGAACCATTCTTCGGTCGCTGTTAGAGCAATAAGTTGGTTTGTCTAGGACTCGAACCTTTCTTCGGTCGCCTTGACGGAGAATTGCTTTTCCAGGACCCGAACCTTTCTTCGGTCACCTGTTAGAGCAATAAGTTGTTTGTCTAGGACCCGAACCTTTCTTCGGTCGCTTTGACAAGAGATGCGCCGACCTTTCTCAGGGCATCACTTGTGGGTGCCTAATCTGTATCGAGGACACCAGTTGGTACCCGACCTTTCTCGGGAGATGCGCCGACTTTTCTCAGGGCATCATATTTGTTGGGGTGTCTGACTTCTGTCAAAGACACTGGTTGGAACCCGACCTTTCTCGGGAGGATGCACCGACCTTTCTCAGGGCATCGATTTGTGGGGTGTCTGACTTCTGTCGAAGACACCAGTTGGAACCCGACCTTTCTCGGGAGGATGCACCGACCCTTTCTCGGGGCATCGATTTGTGGGGTGTCGACTTCGTCGAAGGCACCGGTTGAAACCCGACCTTTCTCGGGAGGATGCACCAACCTTTCTCAGGGCATCGATTTGTGGGGTGTCTAACTTCTGTCGAAGGCACCAGTTGAAACCCGACCTTTCTCGGGAGGATGCACCGACCTTTCTCAGGGCATCGATTTGTGGGGTGTCTGACTTCTGTCGAAGGCACCAGTTGAAACCCGACCTTTCTCGGGAGGATGCACCGACCTTTCTCAGGGCATCGATTTGTGGGGTGTCTGACTTTTGTCGAAGGCACCAGTTGAAACCCGACCTTTCTCGGGAGGATGCACCAACCTTTCTCAGGGCATCGACTTGTGGGGGTGCCTGGACATTCACAAGCATTGAAAGAGTACCTGGATATTCACAAGTACTAACCTAGAGGATATTTGAGCCTTTGCAGGCATCGAAGGGGTACTTGGATGATCGCAAGTATAAACTCTTGGAGGGTGCCTGGATTTTCGCAGACGTTGAAGGAGTGCTTGATTGCTTGCAGGTGTCGAAAGAGTACTTGGATAATTACAAATACAAACTCTTGAAGGATACCTGGTGTTCGCAGGTATCGAAGGAGTACCTGGGATATTCATGAAGGTCCCTCACCTTTTGATAATTGCGAATATCGAGGACGTACCTCGCATATTCGTGAAGGTCTCCCACCTCCTGGCGATTGGGGAATATCAAGGGCGTACCTAAGATATTCGTGAAGGTCTCTCACCTCCTGGTAATGAGAATATCGAGGGCGTACCTGAGATATTCGTGAAGGTCTCTCACCTCCTGGTAATTGGGAATATCGAGGACGTGCCCCGAGATATTCGTGAAGGTCTCTCACCTCCTGGTAATTGGGAATATCGAGGACGTGCCCCGAATATTCGTGAAGGTCTCTCACCTCCTAGTGGTTGGGGAATATCAAGGGCGTACCTGGGATATTCATGAAGGTCTCTCACCTCCTGGTAATTGGGAATATCGAGGACGTGCCCCGAATATTCATGAAGGTCTCTCACCTCCTGGTATTATAAACTTGACTGTGGTATGAGGTTTACTTGGATGGCCGCAGGCACTTAAAAGGGGTAGAACACCTGGGTAGCCGCAGATGTACAAAGTACTGGAATTCTTGGATAAACACAAGTATTTAATGATATGATCTGGGACCACTTAGGCTGGTCCAAGTGCTAGAAAGCATACCTAGACGACGGTGCCAAGCAAAGCAATGGAATGCTTGAACAGCTACTATATAATTTGGGGACAACTCGGGCAAGTTGAGTGTCATGAAAAGGAAGTACCTGGACAACGGTGGGTACTTGATGATATGGGGATACCTAAATAGCAGTAGGTATTCAACAATAAGGGGATACTTGGTCAATTACAAGCATTAATACTCTAAGGACAACTCGAACAGGTCAAGTGTCAAGAAAAGGGAGTATCCGAACAGTGGCCGGTACTCAAAGACAAGAGGGACATCTAGACAGCAGCAAGTTTTCAACGATAAACGGATACTTGGTCAGTCACAAGTATCAATACTCTGGGGACAACTCGAACAGGTCGAGTGTCAGGAAAAGGGAGTATCCGAATAGTGGCCGGTACTCAAAGACAAGAGGGATACCTAGACAGCAGCAAGCAGCCAAACTCAAGGGACGACTCGAATAGGTCGAGTGTCAAGAAGAGAGTACCTGGACAGCGGTAGGTACTTTGAGATAAATGGGGATAGGGATATGCTTACCTAGCAATACCTCTAATCTCTGAGAGTATGTCTGCTATTTGTACAATATGCACACATAATTGTATATGCTGTAAATTCATAAGTTCAAATGAGATTCATGCATGATAATTTTTGTCAGTTTTGCATCATCTGATTTTCACTGGGGAAGATTTTGAAAGACAACCTTCATTTAGAATGTAGATGTCTTGAGCATGCCAAATGAGGGACTTTCGGTCCGAAAGGACTTTTCACTCACTCTCATGGAGAAGGCTATCCTGACCATTGATGCAATATTTATAAGGACCACACTATCTCACTGTCATCATGTCAACATGGGCCCGAGTATTCTCGCAAACAGTACGACTTTGCCAATGTGAGAGGTGTTCATTGAAACTGCGACAAAGTCTTGGTCAGCGGCTCATCGAAGGGGGCCATCAAGGTCAAGGCTTATGAATGGAGTGCCACATGCTCGTCTTCGGATTTGCAAGTCAAGAATCCTGCGAAAAGAGATAGAGTAATCTTGCTCGTACTTCTTCGAGCGATGTTTATAGACATATGAAATCCTACGTTAATTAAAGTGCCATAGTCTGAAGAGACTTTTACAATGGGATGTAATGTAGACTTGGCTCACATGTGAGAATTGGTGACTGTCTTGGCATTTGTCACTAATCTTTCTTGTTAGATGGAAGTTTTATGGACCACAACAACAACTTTTCTTGGCTGTATTTTTGACTGGGGGGCATTGGCCTTGCTTTTACCAGGCACACTTTGCTTTTTCATGCCCTTATTTTTATTCCAGTTCTTTTATGGGCATTGACCTAGCTCTTACCAGGTACACTGCTTTTTATGCCCATGTTTTTTCATTCTTGTCGTTAAAGGAACTAGCCTAGGCAAATTCAATCACGACACTGTTGTTAGACTCTTGAGTCTTCGTCTTCAGCTAGCGCTCCGAGCTATGCTGTTTAAATGGTAGTAACTTCTGTTTTGTCTCGATGTGAGGGTAAGATTACAGACTCACTTGAGTTGTACAATGAATACAAGTGCGTAGAGAAAGAATTGCTCTTCGTCATTCTAAGGCACTTAAATTAACGCGAGTGTTCATATGCAATAAAGACACCCGAAGATTGATGCAAGTGCGAGCAAGAAAATTTCTATCTCTCTTCTCACCTTATGATGCTGCTTTGCCTCCGCTTTGCCCCAATGTGGGGTGGTTCTTGACGGGGGTATGACAGAAATTTCATCAGTGTATGGGGCTCAATGGGGTGAGCAATGAAATGCCTCTCACTGTTTTGGTTATCGTACCATTCGCGAGAGAACTCTTTACCCTGCAGTCATGGAATCTTCTGCACTCATCTCACAAGTGTATAGATGGGGGACTGTGTGTAGGATATGGCTTGCCTTTCATCATTCCGATGCGCCTCATCCAGCATGCTCAATTAATCTTGCATTCTTCACTTAGTTGTCTATTCTAATAATCCTTAATGGAATCAGTGATTTAGACAGACAAAATCATCATGCGAAATCCATTTGGAAAAGGCATGCAGCATTTTAAATGTGATGGAGTTTGTACTTCTCAGAACAAATGAATGGTTTTGGCTCAAAAAGACCTTCTTAGTAGCTTTAAGAGCCAATAGAATAGTATTGTTAAATTTTAAACATCAAAAGGGTTATTCACAAAGGGGTGTCAATGGATTGCTCCTATTGGTTAGGGATATGACACATGAAGGATTAGCCAAGGATTAAGAATTTGATTAAACGTCTTTGTTTTTTTTTTTTTTTGCCCCAGGCTTGGATCACTTGGTTTACTCTATTTAACCATTTAATCTGGCTCTTGAATCCCAATGCCTCCTATCAATATGAGTTCAGAGAGTGAGTGTCAGAAATGATGCCAAGTTACCTTTCCCCCAGAGTTTATTTGTGCTGGCTCTTAGGGAAGTTGCTGATGGCCCTTTTTTACATTTCAATGCTTCCTTCGGCTGGCCTTTCCTACTTGTGGCCACATATGCATAATTGCTGGTCATTGATTGATTTTCAAAGCTTTCCTTCTGTGGAATTTTTCCTTCCACCTCTGATTATAGCAGCGTCAGGCAAAGTCATGTACCTCAAGCTTCTATGAAATTTGAGATGGACAATCAAAACTTCCAATTCTCCAATGGTAATTACTTCTTGTAAGAGCATGTGTCTGGAACAAGAAGTGAAGCCTCCACATTCTAAGTTTGTTGACTGGGACAGAAGATTCCTTTTGACCAGACAGGTTCCTGAATGACGCGTCCCTTACACCGAGCTAGGCGAAATTGATATGAATTACTCTTACGCATCTGCTTGGGTAACGTCGATTTGCTTAAGTTATGACATCGAGTTTGCTACTTGATTTTCAACATTTCCTTAAGTGCTGATGATTACCATTCATTGAGTCAACCCAAACACACGTTTTTTATGATGGTGTAAACACATCACTCATATATAAAGGTGCATAGGCATTTTCATTATGATAGGGAAATGCTTGGTAGTGCCAGACAATGAACATCTTTCAAGGGTAGTACTTTTTCACAGCATCGGAATTAACTGGTTTAGAAAATTCTCGCCCATCCATCTCAGTCAGAATCAAGGCTCCTCCGGGAAGTATCTTCTTTATTACATAGGGACCCTTGTAATTTGGGGCGAACTTGCATCCAGGCTCTGGAAAGATTGGTAGTATCTTTCTCAAGACTAGCTCGTTTACCTCAAAGTGCTTTGGTCGCACCTTTTGATTGAACGATCGAGCTACCCTCTGCTGGTAACACTAACCATGACAGAGTGCTTTCAGTCGTTTTTCGTCGATCATATTCAGTTGCTCAAGCCTTTGTTGTGTCCATTCTTCTTTGGACAATCCTGCTTGGGATAAAATTCGCAGGGAAGGGATTTCTACTTCTACAGGCAAAACCGCCTCCATGCCGTAAACCAAGGAAAAAGGCGTTGCCCCAGTGGAAGTTCGAATCGAAGTTCGATATGCTGTTAGTGCGAAGGGTAACCTCTCATGCCAGTCGCGGTAGTTTTCAGCTGTCTTGGATAGGATTCTCTTGATGTTCTTGTTGGCGGCTTCCACGGCTCCATTCATTTGTGGACGATAAGGGGACGAGTTCAGATGTTGGATTTTGAACTCAGAAAATAATTGATCAATCAACTTGTTGTTCAGGTTTGACCCATTGTCGGTGACGATAGCTTCCGGTACACCACAACGGGCGATTATGTCACGTTTGATGAACTTCATAACGTTTCGTGCAGTTACGCTTGCATAGGATGCGGCCTCGATCCATTTTGAGAAGTAGTCGATTGCGACCAAAATGAATCGGTGCCCATTTGACGCCAGGATTGATTGGGCCAATTACATCAATGCCCCACATAGAAAATGGCCACGGCTCGGATAACGATGCAATTCGGTTGGAGGGACATTTATCTTGTCCCCGTGTGAATCGACAACGATGACACCGCACGTGCTGAGCACAATCACTCTCTAAGGGAACCAAGAATAACCCAATCTCATTATTTTCTTGGCCAACATATGTCCATTCATGTGAGGGCCACATACTCCCCCATGTATTTCTTGCATTATTTGTGTGGCTTCATTTGCATCCACACACCTTAGCAGGACTGAGTTATATGATCTTTTGTACAAATTTTCACCGCTGATGAAAAACCTCGAAGCCATTTTCATTAGGTATTTTCGATCAGAGGGAGTGCTTTTTTTAGGGAATTCCTGCTTCTGGACGTACCTCATGATGTCATAATACCAGGGTTTCCCGTCGGGTTCTTCAGTTATAGTCATGCAATGGGCCTGTCTTGTCAGGACTTCAATCTTCAAAGGCTCTACTTCTAACCCTTTCGTTACTTGCAACATAGATGATAGTGTTGCTAGTGCATCAGCAAACTGGTTATGAATTCTAGGTAGGTATTCAAACGAGACGTCTTGGAATTCTCCTACCAGTTCTTCCAAATAGTTGTGATAAGGCACTAGTTTGGCGTCTCTTGTCTTCCACTCACCCACAGTCTGAAGGATAATTAAGGTGGAGTCACCGAACACTTTTAGTTTTGACACCTCCATTCCAATAGCCGCTTGTAGGCCGAGGATGCATGCTTCATATTCGGCTATATTGTTGGTGCATGGAAACATCAATTTTGCAGCCACAGGATAATGTTGCCCATTTGGGGATATCAAGACCGCCCGGTGCACGAACGACAAATTTACAGCTCCGTCGAAGAACATAGTCCATGTGTCCTCTTCTCTTGTTGAAATTCGGTCGTCGGGAATGATCCTCGCATACTTCTTTAGGGCAATCTGCTAACATATCAGCAATCACCCGACCTTTAACTGATTTTTGCGACATCACTTGAATGTCGAATTCCGAGATCAGGATTTGCCATTTGGCCAATTTTCCCACCAAGGCCGGGCAACTGAGCAAATACTTGATTGGGTCACTCTCAGTTACAAGGAATGTTTGGTAATGCAAGGTATACTGCCGGGAGTCATGCAACACCCATACCAATGCAGCGCATGTTTTTTCTGACTTGGAGTAATTTTGTTCTAACGTGGTGAACTTTTTACTCAAATAGTAAATGGCTCGCTCCCTCCCATCATGGGGTCCTTTATGTGCCAACATTGCACCTAGGGATTCACTGTTGATGGTAAGGTAGAGGGTCAAAGGGTGTCCTGGAGTAGGGGGTACTAAAACAGGGGGTTTCATCAGGTATTGCTTTAAATTTTCAAACGCCAGCCGGCAGTCATCATCCCATTTGATTTGTGCATCTTTCCTGAGAAGTTTAAAGAAAGGCTTTGCAGTTTCGGAAAGCTGGGAAATGAAACGCGCAATGTAATTTAATCTTCCCAGGAGACTCCGGACTTCTTTTATAGTCGAGGAGGAGGTATCTCAAATATCGCTTTAGTTTTTGACGGGTCCACTTCTATCCCTTTACAGCTCACAATGAATCCAAGTAATTTGCCAGAAGTTGCCCCGAACACACATTTCGCTGGATTCAATCGCAACTTAAACTGGCGAAGTCGCTCAAATAGTTTCTCCAGGGTCTTCACATGGTTTTCTCCATGTTTGGTTTTAGCGATCATGTCATCGACATATACTTCAATTTCTTTGTGCATCATGTCATGGAAAAGGGTGACCATGGCTCGTTGGTAAGTTGCTCCGGCATTTTTCGGCCAAAAGGCATGACTTTATAATGGAAAGTTCCCCATGGAGTAATGAACGCCGTTTTTTCCTTGTCTTCCTCCTTCATCTTTATTTGGTTGTATCCCGAGAATCCATCCATAAAAGAGAATAGTTTGAACCCTGCAGTACTATCTACCAGAACATCTATATGGGGTAATGGGAAATCATCTTTCGGGCTTGCTTTGTTCAAGTCACGATAGTCGACACAAACACGTATTCGACCATCCTTCTTCTTTACTGGCACAATGTTTGCTACCCAGCTGGGGTATCGCGAGACTTCAAGGAAACCCACTTCGAGGAGCTTTATTACCTCTTCTTCAATCTTTTTTGACAATTCTGGCTTGGTTCTTCTTAGCCGTTGCTTCTTGGGGGCCATATTAGGGTTGGTTGGCAAACTATGCTCCACGATCATTGGATCAAGGCCTGGCATATCCGTATATGACCATGCGAATACGTCTTGATACCTCTTTAAAAGAGCAATCAGATCTGCAGCTTCTTCTTCAGGAAGGCTGGCGCCAATCTTTATCTCTCTTGGATCTTCTGTGCTGCCTAAATTGACAGTTACGGTGTCTTCAGTGGTAGAGGGCCTTGCTTCTTCATGACGCTCCCAGTTTCGTTGAATTTCATCGAAATTATCAAAGTCATCATCTGAGCTATCAGAACTGCTATCATGGCTATCCATGACGTTGGTTTGGACCGTTCCCATACCCTCGCCTGCCGCTAGATTATTCCTGTATCATAGAGTAAATAGGCTAAGGGAACAAATAAGGCTAACAGCATGAATGCTTCTTTCTTTTGAAAATGTGATAAATTGTTCTTGAAGATTTAGGACAAGGAAACATGAGGAGACCCGGGCCTCAGATTTCTTCTTTCATTTGACGGATGGCTATCATCAACGGGCCGGTTTGGTGTGTCTCCTCATGCCCTCAAAATGTTTTCAACTTTATTTATTAGTAGACGGATTTACAAGGTGATTTCAAAAAATAGTTCCTTGAGTGGAACTGATGTTAAAAACAAAACAAGCCAGACTTTAAGAAATATGTACGGGCTCCCACGTAGGGGAGTATGCAAAGGAATTAAAAAAGGGTTCTACTCGAGCGGGCTGCACCCATTTCCCCGACGGTCCTTTGTTGATAGCGCCCACGAAGAAGTCTTCATACCGGTCACCAGATCCACGCCTCCTTGTGCTCCCAACTTTGTGAATTTCAGATCGTCCATGCCTCCCCATCCATCAGGGACGATGCTCTGATGATGGTCATAGAAACCTTGGGGAATTGAATAGTTGACATAATAGTCGAATTTACCACTTGGTTGGCCCAAAGTGTCCATGATTGCCTTTCCTCTATGTGCTTCCTTAGCATGCTCATGGAGCAAGGTATGGGTGCTAGGTACCACGAGAAGGTCATCTTTGCCATAACATAGCCACGGGGAGCGGAACGTGAATACCCCAGCATCCAAAAGATCCTGAATCTTGTCTCTCAGGATGGTACAGTCATCTAGCGAGTGTCCTAATTCCCCCGAATGATAGTCACAGTACTTGGATGGATCATAATCAAGGAAGTACTCCGGAGTAGGACGCCTCAGTTCCCTAGAGATTATTCCTTGCTCTAGGAGGATGGGGAAAATAGTGACCATCGATTTAGGAAGAGGCGAATATGACCGCGTACTTCTTGAGGACTGCGGTAGCCGAGCTCCTTGCCAGATTGTGTCAGTAGGGTCTTCTTCACTTACTTTGGCTACCAACTCCTCATTGTGACGAGAGCGGAATGTACGGGCAGCTTGAACAAAATTTTCTGTCAAGTGGTATATGCTATCGCGTAGTTCATCGACTTGACGCCGAAGGCGAGTGAACGAAAAGTTATCGCTGTTTCTTCTAGTTGTTCCTCCTCAATGGCACCTACGAAAGGTCCCCAAACATGGTGGTCACGTCATCGGCCCTTCTTTCTTTGTAAGTACGGGCTGACTTATGCTCTTCTGACCCATGCCCAAATAAATGGGAAACTTCATGCTTTCATGGTTGAATTGTTTTGGAACGCCGATCATTTCTTCTTCCTCATGCATCATCTTTGCAGGGCCTGGGAAGGTTTCCTCAAGGTGAGGGTATACAAGGCCAGTCTTCCTTTTTGCTTTTCCTTCATGGTATTGCTTCTGATACCCGGTTCGAACCCGAGAGGCGCCCCTCTTCTTGCCCGCGTCTTCGCTGACCGACGAGGTGGCCGAGAGGCTTTGGCGGTCGACGACGACGATGATGGCGACGATGGGCTCGAGGACAGCAGCTGGCCGCTGACGGGGATGGTGTTGCGTTGAACGGCGGGCCGTTCGACGAGGGCGACGTCGCGGTAGAGCGGCAGCAAGCGAGGCTCTCGTCGGGGGGGATTGGCGGGAGACGCGACTAGGGTTTCAAGCGGGGGCGATAGCGGTGATGGGCGGGGCGGCGGCCGGGGTTTCGGGTAAAAAAGAGCAGCGGCGGGGGTGGTTGATACCGTTTGTAGAGGGAGCACGGCGCGGGGCTTTGCTGGTCGGCGTCGGGGGCGTGATGGCTCGGTGAAGCGGCGTCGTCTCCTAGATCGGATTAGATCTGACCCTTCCGCAGACCTTCGCCCTCAGATCTTCAGATCTGGACCTCGACCCTCTCTCTTCGGGTTCGCTTGCCGTCGGCCTCCCCCGAAGTCTCTCGGAGGGAGGTCGTTCGAGCTTCACGACCCGATCTCTCGCGTGCTCGCTCTTTGATTCTTCCCTGAAGTCTCTCAAGGGAAGATCTCCGAGTTCGCCGTGTTCTTCGACGGAGATGGTGCCTCGCTATTTATAGGCGAGGGGGGCGGGTTGACGGATTCGACCGCCGGTCTTCGCACGCCGAACGGACGCCGCGGCCGAACCGGCGTCCCATCCTCGCTCAAAGCGTGCTCGGCATTGAAGGCAGCCATTAATGGCGCCTGAGATCTGTCATCTCCGGCCGACGTCGGCCTACCCTCCTCGGCCATAGGTTGCCTCCAAGCGCGTGAGTTGCAGAGGCGTAGGGGGAAGAAGGAAGAAGGAAGAAGGAAGAAGAAGAAGAAAGGGGGCCGGGCTTTGGGGGAAAAAATGGCTGGGCCATGGGCCTGCGTGGAAAAGAAAAAGAGGGGGTCAATTTGGCTTTTGTTTTCTTTTGTTTTTTCTTGTTTTTATTTTTTTTGTTATTTGTTTTGCTTATTATCCGAAAAAGGAAATATAAAATAAATTAAGGCATAATTAATAACCTAATCAAAATTTTAGGTGTCAATACCCCAAAACGGTTGTTGCCCTTTTCTTGCCTTCCACAAGTCTCCATTTGGAAAATAAATGCCTTTGAAAATTCTACTCCACAAAGCTGAAGGGGTTTTGGATAATTGCCAAGCTTGCTTGCCAAGCATTGCTCTGTTAAAATTTCTCAAATCTTTGAACCCCAAACCTCCCTCATCTTTCCTGGTTTTTAATGTTTCCCATTTTTTCCAATGCAAGCCCTTTTTTGAAATGCTTTTTTGCCACCAAAATGAAGCAATTCTTTTTTCTACGGCTTTGCAAATAGAGATAGGCAATTTAAAGACGACATCGCATAATGAGGGAGGACTTGAACAACACTCTTTATCAGAATTTCTTTACCTGCTTTGGTTAGTAATTTTTCTTTCCATCCCTCTAGCTTCAAGTTTACTCTTGCTAGAATCCAAGCAAACATCTCCTTCTTTGAGTGACCCCATTCTGTTGGTATTCCAAGAGATTTCCCTGTTTTTTCTATTATTGGGACTCTAAGTTCTTGTGCTAAGTTTCTTTTCAGAGATAATGGACAATTGCTGCTGAAACATACCCCTAATTTGTTTAGATTAATGGCTTGGCCCGATGCAAAACAGTACTGATTGAGAATATTTGTTAAATTTTGGCATTCTAGGATAGTCTCGTTCAAGAAAAATATGGCATCATTAGCAAAGAGTAAATGAGACAAGCAGTGTAGGGCAGAACCTGTTTAGCTTTATACCCTTAATACTTCCATCTTCTAGGGCTTGGTTCATCATCTCAGTCAAAACATTTGCTACTAGGATGAATAAATATAGGGAAAGAGGGTCACCTTGTCTGATTCCTCTTGAAGGGGTGAAATATGGAGTAGGCTCCCCATTTATCTTCACACTTAGGGACACCATCGAAACACGTTGCATGATTAGAGATACCCACCTCTCACAGAAACCCATTTTCAGCATACAATCCCTCAAAAAGTCTCATCGATTATGTCATAAGCTTTCTGCATATCCAATTTCAATATCGCCTGAAACTTTTTCTTCCTTTTTGCTATTCTCAATTGATGCAAGACTTCATGAACTATTAAAATATTATCTTGAATTTGCCTCCCTTGTACAAAGGCGCTCTATTCAGGCTCTATGATCTCTGGAAGCCAAATCTTTAGTCTGTCTGCCATAACTTTTGAGATGATTTTGTAGCTGACATTGCACAAACTAATAGGTCTGAATTGGCCTATATTTTCTAAGTTTTTTACTTTTGGTAGAAAGGAAATGTGTGTTTTGTTGAGGAGGGGGTCGATGATACCTGTTTCAAAGAAATTCTACACTAGCTAGAACAAATCCGGCTTAATATCCTCCCAAGACCGCTGATAAAAAAACCCATTTAGTCCGTCGGGTTTGGGGGCCTTTAAAGAGCCCAGCTGGAAAACCGCGTCTTTCACCTCTTCAAGGGTAATATTTACCATCAAATTTTCATTTATTTCCTCACTTACGAGGCTGGGACACTAGTTTAGGATTGGCTGATAGTTCTTAGGACCCACCAATTTATATAAGTTCCAGTAGAAAGACCCTATATGTTCTTTGAGTGCCGTCGGATCCCTACACCAGCTTTGATCTTCCATTTGCAACATTGTAATCCTGTTCATTTGTCTTCTCTGTACTGTTGTGGCATGGAAGAACTTGGTATTCCTATCTCCCCATTGCAGCCAATTGATGCGTGCTCTGATCCCCCAAAATTTTTCCTCTTGTTTCCATAATTTGTCTATCTTGTCGATAATATTTTGTGCTTCCTTCTTGCTGGAATTTTCAGAGTTCTTGTTGGTCATCTCTGTTAATTCATTGTTTAGCTCCTTGATACAACGTGGTGTGTTGGCGAATTTTTATTTGCTCCACTTAACAAGCTCCATAGAAATATCATTGACTTTCATAGAGAAACTCACCTGGCTTATAGGCGCTTTGTTCCAAATTCTCTTGATAATCTCTCCACACTCTTGATCTTCAGACTAGTATGCTTCAAATCTGAATTCCCTCTTCCTTTTCTTACTTTTAGGGTGCAACACCAGGAGAAGAGGGCTGTGGTCCGAGCCAATTGCTAGTAGAGCACATACTTCAGTGGGAAATGTGATTCTCCAATCCAAAGTGTGCATAAGACTCTATCTAATCTTTTTTTGACAAGGGCCTCCCCTTCTCGGTTGTTTGCCCAAGCGTAAGCACAGCTTTTGCTGTCCATATCCATTAGGGAACACTCATTTAATAGATCTCGAAACGCTGCTATTCTATGATTATCGGCTTCTCTTTCCCCACCTTCTCCCAAATATATAAAATTTCATTAAAATCTCCCATGCATATCCATGGTAAATGATTTGATGACTGTAAATCCTTCAACTTTTGCCATAGCTTTAGTCTCTCCCCGAAGTTTGTCGATGCATGGAGAAAAGTTATCCTCATTTGATAGCCACTATCTGGATCTCTGCACTCCAAATCATAAATTCTTTAGAGCTGTCGTTTACCTTTAACACCACTTCCTCACTCCACAAAATTGCTAAACCTCCCGCAATTCCTTCCGAATTTTCTAGGAATAGATTTTGGAAGTTGAGTCGCCTTTTAACACCCTCCACCATTGTTGCTTTGTCATTTCTTACCATCAAGAAGACCAGGTTGGGCCTTTCAAGAGCTACTAGAGCTCTTAGCTCTGGAATGTTAGAGGATTGCCCAACCCACGACAATTCCAACTTATGATTTTCATATCGTCGCCGGCGGTTTATTAGGGCTAGCCACCACAGCCCATTCATTGCCATCTTTGATCAACTGGATTGGGGTCTCTAAGAGCTCCGTCTCATCAATCAACAGGGGAATTTGTTCTACTATGCATTTCTGTTTTTTTGCCCTCTGCACCTTCATACTTTTTTTGCTACATTTCCCAACTTTTGATAGGATCGGCCTATTAGCTTTGAAGCACATAATCTATTTGCCATGATCTGTAATCTTCAGAGTTGTGTCTGCTGGTTCTTCTGGTGCCTCCTGCACATTTGAGTTTTCAGCCCTTTTCTTGTTGCTATTTGGGGATACCAGGTTATCGATTTCGTCTCTAGCCACTAGGTCCATTTCTTAGGTTATAGGAGGAATTTCTAGTGCCGTTTCTTCCACAGTAATTTCTTCTTCTAGTTTGCCATAGAATGCTTCCCGGGGGGGCTATGGTCTCACACTTCTGCCTTAAGCTATTGGTCCATATTTTCCAGTTTTGTTTTCAGCCCACGCTGTTTGCTCATACGGGATTTCTTCGTAGTTAGTAGCATAATGACCAATTTTTCCACACGAATAGCAATAGTGCGGCAGTTGTTCATATTTAAACTCCACCCATAGCTTCTTGTTTTCAATATCCAAAATAGCCCCTGATTTTAGTGGAGCTGATAAGTCCACTTCCACTCTTACTTTTCCAATTTTCTGTGGTCTGATTCCCTTAGAGTCCACCTGAATTTCCAGAACTTTACCTACCTTTTTTGCTAAATTAGTAAACATTTCTTCTAGTATCCACCCAGGGGGTATCCCTCCCATATGCACCCAAAAAGCACATTGAGAATAACCATAACAATGCTCTGGAATGTCAGGTACGCATTGTTTAAGTACTAATAGATTACTGGCAAAAGACCAGGGCCCAAATTTCATAACTCTCTTTTTTTCCTTCTCCGATTGAAAAACGAATGAGAAAAAACCTGGTTCCTTTTGTGTGCATATCACCGATTCTGTTCTCCATGCTTTCTTCATAGTTTGAAGAAAAGCTTGGAAGTTGACATTTGGTTTGGAAAATAGCTTCCTGAAAATGGTCCGATTGCATTGTTCCCTTTTTTCTGGGGGATCTCTTTGATCACTTTGACTACATCATTCTCCGACCATAGATGGCCTAAGCTTTTACATAAGGCAACCAGACGCAACTCATTCTCTTCTTTGTCTTCCATTCTTCTGATTTGCAGGTATGAGGTTTGCTGTTGGCTGTAATCTTGCTGAGTGGGTTTTTGAGATTTTGGAGGGGAGGTCTATAGGAAGTGCAGATTGAAGGGAGCTCTGTGATGGAAGGGTGTATCGAGTAACGGAAAGACAAAAACAACCAAGGGAATGATCCACTTCCCCAAATTCAGCCTTTTATCTCAACAGAGAATAAATGTGGAGCTCAGGCTAGTAACAAGACCAACACAGATCAAACGAGGCAAGACCCATTCTACTTACTTCATAACAGTCTACTTCCATCTAGGTATTTCGAGAAAAACGTCAAAATCCATCCCTCTCCATCAAAATCAGAATACCCATAAAATGACCATGAAGAGAAGGGCGACATCCCCCTTTTGTGAGGCCAGAGCTGCGATTTATCAAGCGTTGGTAGAATTCTCCGAAGATAGATAGTGGGACTGTTCCATTGCTCGGGACTTCACCTTTCTACAGAGAAAGACAGTAGGGTTAGGTTTCTGAGGATTACGTGATGGGCTTCATTGGTTCAAAGAGGAGGATCGTGGTTTTGGGTAAAGGAAAGCTCCTAGAGATTTAGGGTTTTGGGGGGTAGCTACCACCATGGGTAGAGGAAAACTCTCAAAGTCGAGAGAGGTTTTTTTTTTTTTTTTTTTTTTGACAAGTCGAGAGAGAGGTTTGAGTAGCTATCATTAAACCAATATCCGATATTTTTTTACGGAAGTTAGTGGGTCATTATTTTGGGGGAAAAAAAGGCAAGTGAGAGGCAAGATGGGCAAGATACTAAACACTGAGTGAAGCTGGGAAAGAAAAGAAAAAAAAAAATCAAAACAGTTGTAGAAGGTAAAGTAGCTGAAATTAGCTGGCCATGAATCGGCATGGATAGTGAATCTGTGACTTGGACTTTCTACCTAATTGCACAGAATGCAGCAGTTGAGGCGACGAAGTACAACACCGCCTCCGGATAAGATCACTACAGAAGCTTCTCCGCCTTCCAGTGGGCCTTCTGATGGGTTGGCGTCATCTGATCGCCCTTATGCTTGTCTGTATGAGACATTTGGCAAGGCTTATATTCATGAGTACAAGCTCAAACTTCACTTGAGAAGAGAGCATCCTGAGTACATGGCTGATGCGAATGCTGAGAATGCCATACGCATTGCGGATCATGAATTGGATGAAGCTAGTGATCAAGATAATTACAGCAGAAAGCGCGCCAAGGGGAAAAGCCAGAAACAAAGCAGCCAGAAACCGAACTTGAAGACGCCTCCAACAAAGTCCGCTAAGAGGAAAGGTGCCGCCAACCCTACTTCGTCACTTTGAATGTGGTGAAGAAACCGTGGGCAGTTAAAGAAGACATACACGAGGAAGAAGATAGTGAAGAGACGGAAGAGGACCAATACAATGTGGAGGGATGGAGATATGCAGAAAACAACGTGGATGATGGTGAAGAGACTGAGTATGAAGACTGGGCGAGTTATCTGCAGCAACATATGGATTTAAGAGGAAGGATTGGGTTGATGAGGAGCCAAGGATATCAAGATTAAATCTGGAGGATGCTGCCATTAGCTCCATTGTGAAGCTTGATTGCTCTTTCTCTCCATT
The DNA here is from genome assembly GCA_017140325.1 of Eucalyptus leucophloia subsp. euroa. NCBI lineage: Eukaryota > Viridiplantae > Streptophyta > Magnoliopsida > Myrtales > Myrtaceae > Eucalyptus > Eucalyptus leucophloia. Next base: position 5,346,973 of record CM029474.1, read on the forward strand.
ACTCGCGGTTCCTCAATGAGCTGCATTTATTTGTGTCAAAACAAATCTGCAGCAGCATTGTCCCGGGAATTTTTCTACTTAAATGGATATTGCAGAGATCCTCAACCACGAAACCTATCTAACGGCCAAACTGAGATTGTGTCCATCAGCAAAATTCGTTTTCATAGGCGGTCCAAGGGATTGTTCTGAATAAAAAATGAAAGCAAGGGAGGGATTCGAATTGAGAGTATAAAGATTACTTGTCCCGTCATTTCAAAAGAATGACAATTGGCTCTGCCCCGAAATTTGTTTGACACCGGTTGAAAACTTTGAGCCTAGATACTGCCCTCTAAGTTCTGAATCAAATGAGAGCTAAGGTTCAAGAACTACGACATGAAAAAAATTCAAGAGAGGACATACTATTATTAATAAGAAAAATTCCAAATAAAGGTCTCAAGTACTATCGTTTTATCAAATAAGAATTTTAAGTAAACATTGTTTTAAATAAGGGCCGCCAAATTGTCTCAAATAAGGGCCGTTAGCTGGTTGGTGACTCTTCCGACCGTCAAAGAAGGGGTATTTTGGTCAAAAAATTGTTACTATATATTTTAAATTTTTTGATTTTCTTTATTTTCTTTTTTCCTCTTCCCTCTTCCCTCCCCCAATCATCGATGTCGATGGCCAGCAGAGGTCGCCCACCTTAGATGAGGGCTACCCTCACTGAATTTGGCGAGAGTCGTCCTCGTTGGTGTTAGGTGTTGCCTTGCCTAGACTAGGCGGGTGAGGGCGATTGGTCAATGTTGGCAAGGGTTGCCCTCGCAACCTTTGCCATGGCTGGCAGAGGGAAGAGGAAAAAGAAAATAAAAATAAAATAGAATGGTTACTTCAGGCCCTTATTTGAGATGATTTGGCCACTTCATGCTTTTATTTGAAACCAAATCCACTGTAGGTCCTTATTTGAGAAAATTGGGGCACTTTAAGCCTTTATTTGGAATTTTCCTTTATTTATAGGAAGCATTTTCATAAAGAAATTAGCTATATATATTCATTGCCACATTCATGCTAATGAATTAATTTCCTCAATTTTTTTGTAAAATAAGGAAAAGTCGCATTATTATGGACTGAGAATTAAGATCTCCACATAAATGCAATGCATTTTTTTCCCAAATTTTAGTTAACTAAGAATATCTGAACATTGAATTGTCTTTTAAGCACGACATTCGAAACAACATAAATCTACTTCTAATTGGAAGAATTTAGCGTGATTTATCACTTTTAAATATTTTCTACTTGGGAGCCTCACACGAAGTAAGCGGCAAATAAGTAATAGGAATGTGTTTTAGGGCCTCTCACTTAAATTATCGTTTTCGATTTGTTTGATGAGATGGGTCTTCAGCCCAAACGAGCCCAACCCAAGTAAGATGATTTAAAATCTCTTGAACCGGGAAGATACCACTAGAACAACATACTCTGGGCGATATTGTAAGCCGTCTTGCCCAAAATAATGCTGCAAATTGGTGGCTTTCAAAAGCACAATGATTTAAAAATAATAATTTATCTAATCTCTGACGCATATTTCGTTTGGTCATTCTAAAACATTTTTCTTCGGTGAAAGTCATTTTTTAAAATGTTTTTCTTTCTTGATTACCAATATTTTATTAGTTCGTAAACAATTCACCCATTCTCTAACTGAATACTTTTGGCCATTCTAAATGTTTTTCCTTTGGTGATGGTAAATGATTTTTTTATTAATTCTCATGTTGCACAATATCGTTTAAATAGTAAGAACATGAAAAACATATTACGCTTTCTAGCCAAACTAAATCTAGTCAAATTGCATGTTGCCCCAGTTCCTCAATTTAGAGGTCAAGTTTAGGGTTTGAAAAACATAAATAATTTTGCATCAATTTGTTAGTTTTGGGGCAAGCAATATGTTAGACGATGTCATTTAGGTCGAATCATGCCAACTTCACCTTTTTTAATAAACAATGCGTTAGTTTGCAAATTAAATAGTCTTAAACATAAAATTACAAATGAGAAACATAGATCGAGCAAATTTGGGAAACCTTACGAAACAGTAGTCTCACTTATAATAATGGAACTGGTCGTGTTCTCCAAGAAACAATAGGTAAATAATTTGAATTATTATTTGAAAAAGAATTAAAGTTTGAACATCAACACCAAACATTGAGAGAATGTACCAAAAGTTGTATGCCTCTCTCTCTCTCTCTCTCTCTCTCTCTCTCTCTCTCTCTCTCTCTCTCTCTCTCTCTTTGTTGGCCGAGCTAAGCTCTCACCCAGCTTGGACAGCACTAATTTCCATCTACCAAGGAATAAAGTGAAGATGGATAAAGAAAGTTTTGTTGCAACTGAGAGTCACGACATTGACTTGATGGGATTGGTGAGCATCGTGGTTGTGTTCTCCAAGAAACAGTAGAAAAAGATTTGAATCGCAAAAAGGATCAAAGTTTGAGCATCAATATCAAATGTTAGGGGTATGTACTAAAAGGTGTATGCTTTTCTCTCTTTTTCAGTTGAGCTAAGATCTTGCCTAGCTTGGACAGCACTAATTTCCATCTGCCAAGAAATAAAGTAAAGATGGATAAAGAAAGCTTTATTGCAACTGAGAGACACAACATTGACTTGATTGAGCTGGTGAGCATCATGGTCGTGTTCTCGAAGAAATAATAGAAAAATATTTGAATTATTATCGAAAAGAAGGATCAAAGTTTGAGCATCAACATTAAACGTCAAGGGTATGTACTAAAAGGTGTATGCTTTTCTCTCTTTGTCAGCCAAGCTAAGCTCTTGCCCAGCTTGGACAGCACTGATTTTCATCTACCATGGAATAAAGTGAAGATGCATAAAGAAAGTTTTGTTGCAACCAAGAGTCATGACATTGACTCGATTGAGTTGGTGAGCACTATGGTCATGTTCTCCAAGAAACGGTAGAGAAAGATTTGAACTAAAGGATCAAAGTTTGAGCATCAACATCAAACATCAAGGGTATGTACTGAAAGGTGCATGCTTTTATCTTTTGTTGGCCAAGTTAAGCTCTTGCCTAGCTTGGATAGCACTAATTTCCATCTACCAAGGAATAAAGTGAAAATGGATAAAGAAAGCTTTGTTGCAACCGAGAGTCACGACATTAACTCAATTGAACTAGTGAGCACCATGGTCGTGTTCTCCAAGAAACAATAGAAAAAGATTTGAATTATTATCACAAAAAAGGACCAAAGTTTTAGCATCAACATCAAATGTCAATGGTATGTATTAAAAGTTGTATGCTTTTCTCTCTTTATCAACTGAGCTAAGCTCTTGTGCAACTTGGACAACACTAATTTTCATTTGCCAAGGAATAAAGTGAAGATGGATAAAGAAAGCTTTATCGCAACTGAGAGACACGACATTAATCCAATTGAGCTGATGAGCACCATGGTCGTGTTCTCCAAGAAATAGTAGAGAAAGATTTGAATTATTATCAAAAAGAAGGATAAAAGTTTGAGCATCAACATCAAACATCAAGGGTATGTACTAAAAGGTGTATGCTTTTCTCTTTTCGTCGGCCAAGCTAAGCTCTTGGCCAACTTGGATAGCACTAATTTTCATCTGCCAAGGAATAAAGTGAAGATGGATAAATGAAGCTTTGTTGCAACCAAGAGATATGACATTGACTCGATTGAGCTAGTAAGCACCGTGGTCGTGTTCTCCAAGTAACAGTAAAAAAAGATTTGAATTATTATCTAAAAAAAATGATAAAAGCTTGAGCATCAACATCAAACGTCAAGGGTATGTACTAAAAGGTATATGCTTTTCTCTCTTTGTTGGCCAAGCTAAGCTTTTGCCCAGCTTGGACAGCACTAATTTCCATTTGTCAAGGAATAAAATGAAGATGGATGAAGAAACCTTTATTGCAACCGAGAGTCATGACATTGACTTTATTAAGCTGGTGAGCACCATGGTTGTGTTCTCCAAGAAGCTGTAGAAAATGATTTGAATTATTATTGCAAAAAAGAATCAAAGTTTGAGCATCAACATCAAATGTCAAGGGCATGTACTAAAATGTATACGCTCTTCTCTATTTGTTGGCCGAGTTAAGCTCTTGCCCAGATTGGACAACACTAATTTTTGTCTGCAAAGGAATAAAGTGAACTGAGAGTCACGACATCAACTCGATTGAGTTGTTGAGTGATCGTGGTCATGTTCTCCAATAAATAGTAGGAAGAAATATAAATTATTACTGAAAAAAAGAAGAAGAAAAAAGATAAAGTTGGAATGTCAACATCAAATATTGTATATACTAAAAGAAGTATGCTTTTTTCTCTCTTTATTGGCCGAGCTAAGCTTTTGTTCAGCTTGCAGAGTACTAATTTCGTCTGCCAGAAAATGAAGATGGACAGTGAAAGCTTTGTTGATTTCGAGAATCACGACATTGACTCGTTCGAGCTGCTGAGTGTGCAGGAGTTGGATCGTAGCCGTTGGTTGCTGAGGCACTTCCATCACTCCTCGTCGATCTTCCACGCGTCCCATGGTAATTCCCGTGACGTTTACGCTGTACGCAAAAGCTCGGCGCTAACACGCCCGTCACATTGTGCAGACCCAAATGCCAACAATGCCACTAACCTTTTCGTTCACTCTCTGTGATCTCACCCCAGTTGCACGCAATTATTCTTAACTCGAGTATTCCATTACAATGTATGATTTGATTTCTCGTGCACACGCCCTATTTTGAATTCTGACGGGTTTGGAAGAAAAACGATGTACACGAGCTCACCCCAGGCAACTTAACAACTGCAAGTCGAGATGGTCTCGTCTTATTTGGGGGCGAGATCATGTAAGATTTTCAGAGCAGCCGCTAGTTTATCTCAGAGAAAACAAGATATATATGTTGTGGTAATCCTTCCATGACCCATCTACATTGAACAAAACTTTAACTCGTGGTCCAAAAGATGTAGAGAAACTAATGTCTATTGAGCATCTAAAGATTAGGAAATGCAGAGTCTTCTCCCCGCCTGCAACGCAAGGTAGAGGGATAAAGGGAAAAGCTGGCAGCGATGCGTTCAAGCACCGTATGACGATGAACGCACACAGCTGAGGCCAACCTTTTTTGGCCTTTTCTCCAGAGATGAAAGTGGAATTGCTTAGGTCACATGAATCTATGTAACCTATACCATTTCACACTTTGAAATACTTAGATGTAATTAGTTGATCAAAAATTTTCTATAAAATACATTTCCTTTTCTGTAGTGTAGTAAAATTAATGCGAAAATTGATAGAATCTTACAATTCAGTCAATGCAAAATTACTAGTGATATAAATTAGGAACAATAAATGACACTGGATATCATGGTTTGGTTAGAATCGATATTTATTCCATGGAAAGAGCCAACAACAGATAATTTACTAATAATCAAATAGTCAGAGGTACAATCGCTCACACGTTTAAGTGTTTCTCATACTTAAATTAAGTCCAAACCCACACTTTTTATAAATAAATAATTCAATTGAATGTAAAACTCACAATATAAATTAATTTACACGTGTCTTGCTCCAATGCCTGGCCGAAGAACAAACTATTCCGTGCGTCCAAGAAAGAGTCGTCTGTTCGGCTCGTTGTTAATCTTTCTTGTGCGACGTTTATATTGAACAAGGAAGAGACGTCCACTTCTTGGTCAAATACTCAAATCTTGGATAAAAGAAGTAACCAACGATTATCTTGTGCTGAACCTTGGATTTATATATATCCACTATAATCCAAGGTTATTATTCGTAAAAGGCAACATCGGACTTTGAACAAATCAAATTATTCCAATAAATGTGGGTTTCGTACACGAAATATACAGTACCACAAGACAGTAGATATTTTGAACCAATCAAAACATTGTCTCCACTATCAATCATACAGTAGATATTTTCATTGATTATAAGTGTCATTGAGGACATTACGTTATAAATCTTGGAAATAAAATACACTAATTTTTTGTTAGTTAGATTGATCACAATACTAGAAAGTTTTCTCTTTTCTATTGTGCATGTAAGCAATTTTTCATGCGAGATATTCTTTTGAATGACAGAAAGTATGTTGACTATAGTTAGATTAAAACATATATATTTTTCATACTAGTTATATGAAATCAATGAAAGAGAACCAAGCAATAATCATTTTCAATTTTATGTGAAAAAACAATCACTTCCGATTTGGGCAAGTATAGGTGTGACAATATTCACAAACAAATTGTACCTTCGAAGAATTTTTGTTAGATGGTCGAATGCATAATCAAATTTTACATTTCAGTTTTAAAATTGCTAAAGAGGAACAATAGCAAGATTTCGTTCTCTACTATTGACCATATTCATAACCTGGACAATTCCTACTGGGCGAGCAACCTTTTTGCGGTCAATTACCGATATTCGAAAATCATACACAGGCGTCAATTTGATAGTAGTTGACTTCGGCATATTGGAGCACAGAATCCAGTGGCAATGCTTATGCGATGAATAATCATCAACACGGAAGCACAAAATTGCAGGTAATTGACACGCACACAAGCCCATAAAAAGTGAGTGTGGTGGCCAAGAATAGGAAAGAAGAGTGGAGATTGGAAAAAGCGAGAATTCGAATTTGGTTATGCCCCTAATAGCCGTTATTGCAGGAAGATCTGTCGACATGCTCGATCAGTTACAGATTTGAATTAGAGGGACACTGGCGCGAACCCTTACTCTTTAGCCAACAACACCTCGTCCACCGGGAACTTTCTTGCTTCTGTCTGACCGCCACCTTGCTTTGGTCACTGATCATCATCTGCATGCTGACGTGATGTCCATCAGCCTCGAGCGGTGTCGTAGTCTCACATCCGTTGATCCCATGCTGTGCTCCTTCTGTAGTTCCAATTGTCAAGATGCGAACTTTGCCATCTAGTCTGAGGTTTTGGAGATTAGGGTATTGATGATCCATCACAATCAGCTCAGAAATTTCAGTATTTTCGAGAAGTAAGACCCGCAAAGACGATAATCCCGTAATGTTGCATTCCCCTTTCATACCATTGCAGCGCGAGAAATCTATCTCTTCTAAACTCTCTAGGTTCTTAATGCCTCCAGGAAATTCTCTGAGAAAAGTCTGAACCATCTTTAATACTTTCAAGTTTCTCAAATCCTCAACAGACGAAGGTAGTTCATCGACTAACGTGTGCGAAAGATCCATGAGTTGCAGCTCCTTGAGGTTCCCGATGGAATCTGGCAGTTTCCACAAGCTCCTACAATTTCTGAGAGATAGTGTCTGAAGATTCTCCAGCAAGCCGATGGAATAAGGGAGCTCACTGAGTTCAGTGTCGTCCAAAGCTAGGTACGAAAGAGATTTCAAGTTGCCAATTCTATCGGGTAGAGACAAGATTTTACTGTTGCAAGCACTCAGAGTTTCAAGCCTCCCAAACGAACCCTCAGGGATATCGATGGCTCTTATGGCAGTTCCATCGATATAAAGCTCTTTTAGAGTTTCCAAGTAACCTATACCTTCTGGCATCTCTTTCACGAAGCTGCAGGACTTGATATCCAAAGAAACTAAGTTCCTTAGCTTGCTAATGGACCTCATAACAAGCGGAGGTAATATAGAACAACGTTCCAGGTTTAGTCTCTCTAAGTTTACAGGAACATGGGAAACTGGAGATTTAGGTAGCCAACGACAACCTTTTAGGATCAAAACTCTCAAGTTTTTGGCCTTCTGCAAAACAAGCGAATGTAAACGCGTTGTTTACTTGAAGCTATTGTCAAACAGGATGAAAAAAATGTACAGGTATGTCGCCATACCTTTATAATTTGCTTCCAACACCGCCAATTTGTGGAGCAACTCCCAGACAGATTAAGATAGACCAAGCTGGATAGATCTAAAGCAAGTAGAATGGAAACATTGAGGCACCTTTCCCATTCAAGCCACTTTAACCATGGAAGGAAAAGATACTCTCTGGAGTTCCTTGCAGTCTGCTTATGTCCCTTAAGAACAGGGCAGTTCATTTCAAGATAAATAAGATTCGAGAAATTATGGAAAAATCTACGTTTAGCAAATAAATGGGGTTTGTCGAATGTGGCACTGAGAGCTTCAACCGTAGCGACCTGCCAATTGTGGAAAAATGGGAAAAAATGAGAGTGAAATATAATTGCATTCACAATCATTTCTGAAAATTGAATTGAGTATTCAAAAGTACTCTAATTCAAATTAAAAGAGAGACCCTGTTCAAAAAAAAAAAAATTAAAAGAGAGACATTCTTTTCTTCAAAATTTTACCGTATCTTCATTCAGTACTCGTTTAATATCCTCTTGATTCCAAAGCCTGCTACGCTGGGAAGGTCTCCTTGGACTTTCGTCCTCGACAATTTCCTTCCCGAGGAGTTTGACTTGATTTTGCATCCGCAATAAATTATTTTCTGTAACTGTCACCAAAGACTTCTTTTGAAGCTCGGTAATCTGTGTATAAGGATGGTAATTACAAGCTTCCCACATGTAAGAGGATATTGTCTTGTCCCTTCCTATGAAGAAACATGCTATGTCGAGAAATATCTTTCGGCCATTTTTCTGTAAATCTTCATATCTTTTCATCAGAGCTGGTTTGACTTTCTCAATCAAAGGCCCGTGGCTCAATCTATCGATTGCTTCCTCCCATTGCTTTTTGGGCTGTTGGCATAGTGATGAACCAACATCTTGAATAATAAAAGGATTCCCTTCGGCAGCCAAACTAATCTTCCATGCCAAAGAGGATAATTCCTGTGGAGGAGGTTTTCCTCTAAGAGCATGCTTACAGAACAGTTGAAAAGAATCGCCATCATTCATTTTCTCGAGCTCATATCTTTCAATGAGGATGTCATCCCTACCGTTAACAACACTGGGTGCCTGATTATACTTGTCAACAAGATTGCAACTCCTAGAGACCACAATAATCCTGCTTCCTGGACCGAACCAAATAGGATCTTCGGCTAGTGATTTGATTTGTTCAAAATCACTAACATTGTCAAGAATAATGAGAACTTTTAGATCTCTAAATTTGTACTTTATAAATTCAGTACCTTCAGCGGAAGATCTTAGGGCACGTGTTTTCTTATGGAGGTCAAAAATTAAACCTTCTTGGAGAGACAAGAGACTGTTTTCCTCAACTGTAAGGAAGCTGCATCCTTTAAAGAGACCGTGGATTTTGTTGTAGACAACCGTGGCAAGAATTGACTTACCAATTCCTGGAAGGCCCGAGATCTCAACCACACGTTTTCCCTTCAGCATTTGTCTTTCAATTACTTCTCCTTTTTCATAGCGAACATCAAGTTTTTTCATCACCTCTTGCACAGGGTGATCCATCCCCACTAAATATGGGGTCACAGCTCTGTCATTCTTCCTCAACTTCCGGCAGACCGTGGAAACGACCTCTTTTATAAGTTCACTTTCTCTGCCAAAGGTGAAAAGAAGGGAAGAGTAAGATGCGAAATGGAAGAACTGGTCGGATAATACACCGGGCAAAAGAAAAGATGGATTCACTTTTTTCTTGCTTTAATTTCATACTCGATCACTTGTGTTGGAGAAGCAGAAAAAAGCATCGAAATCTTAGTTTTGATTTACCTGCATTCAAGTTTTTCCCATCCAAGTTTTCTTGAAGCTTTATGCAGAGCCTTCTTCCAGTTGTTTATAGTCGTTGACGTCTCCCTTTTGGCCTCATGGTCGCAGAAGGACTGCTGATAACTCTCCGTTTGCTCGCCGACCACTGAAGGGGTGACGTCGTAGAAAATGGGCATGATTGTCCTGTCACACTGCACCATTTTTTCCACCTCCCTCAGACAACTCTTACTGGAAGCGAAATCTTTGGAGAAGATGGGAATGCATATCTCCGTGTGCCCGATCACTTTTAAGATCTTAGGCATGATCTCTTCTCCGATCTCGATCCCACGATAATCGATAAATGCAATGATCCCTGAATCAGCGAGGCCTTCGTAGAGAAAGTCAATGAAGCCCCCCCGAATATCTGCTCCTCTGAAACTGAGAAAGACTTCATAGCGGCAAAGATCGGGCCATCCTGTAGCTGGAGGCCCCGAGTGGTTATTGCAGACATCCATGAGTGAGAAGCTCAACAGAAGGCGTAAAGACCAGATGTTTCGTTGGACGGGGGCCAACAGGGAGATCGCTTGAGGAAGAGAATAAGCTAAGAACAGACCTTTCTCCGGACTAAGAAGCTTATTACAGACCAAAGCTATGGATTCTTGACTTCGATAAGGGTATTCCAATGAGCAAACCCGAAGTGACATCTCTCGGTAAATATATTACAATCTGTCCATTTTTTAAATTGTCGATTCCTACTAAACATAAGTAGTTTCTCATTTGTAGTAGACAATTTTATGTGTGATAAAAGCGTTCATTGGTATTTCTACAGGTTATTTTTTATAATATCTCTTTTTCACGAGTGTAATATGGACGAAAATTAATCGACCAAACCAAATAAGGGTTAATTAGCACCCAAAGAAAAAGACAAAAAACAATAGGAAAGATTTTTTTTTTTTTGGAAAAAAGGAAAGTTTAAAAAAGAAATCAGAAGAAGTAGTTTTTAAAATTGAAAATTAGAGAGGGAGGGGGGGGGGGGGGGAACAGAAAAGAGGTGGCTGGGCGGTGGCAATCACCGCCATCTCCGGCAGGGAACTTGAAACCCACTTAAGATGCATGTAAGTAGTTTCAATAAGTTATTAGGAGTTCTAACTCAGTGAGATGAGTTCCATAGCTAATCCAATCCAACCCAAGTAAAAAGATTCAATAAGTCAGATAGGACTTGAACCGGGAAGATATCACTAGATCAACATGTTCTTCGCTTGCTTAGTCTTCAAGTACCGTAAGGCAATCTTATAAGGTGTCTTGCCAAAAATCAAGCTGCAATATATTCATTTTAAAAGTGTTACCCAATATCTGAGGTAGACTTCATTTGATCATTTCAAAACATTTTTTCTCAGATAGTGGTATTTTTTTTTTAATTATTTTGCTTTTTTGATGACCGATATCTTGTTAATTCATAAACAATTCATCCAATTTCCGACATATATTTCTTTTGGTCATTTTAATAATTTATCTTCATGGCGATATTTTTATTAATTTATTGTAGCATGCCCCATGGAAATATGTTATCTTTTTCTTTTTCAAAATTTGCGAGAAAATATTACATACAATTGTCGTACCGCGTCACTTATTCAACAATCCATTTATCGTGTGACACGTATCAATATGTCCTCAGGGTGGGTCCCTGTGGAGTATGGGTTGATATTCTCTTCTGCACATTCTCCAATTCTTTGCCCAAGAAACTTTAAATCCTTCTGCCTTTCAAATCGGATCCAAAGATACCTCCGCTCCTCGATTGATTTCCCCAGAAATTTCCCTCCTTTGCCTTAATGTCTAAGACCAACCTACCAGATTATGCTTTTCCCACAGCCAAGTTTCCCTTTTCTTGTTCAAATTCCATTCTCCTCCTCCTCCTCCTTGCCCTCAATCTCTCCTCTTCCCTTCGTTGCTGGAACCAACTTGGACTGCTTGGAACCAGCCCAGAACCACATCAATGAGTTCCAAGGTCGACTCAGCAATTGGCCTACTTTTCTTTCTATTTCATTTTTTTTATTAAATTGTTCTTTCATATTCAAATTTTTGCAAAAGTTCTCGATTAGGACACCATAATGCATGTTTATGTTGTAATGTTCAACCTTATTTTTTTTGCAAAAGTTTTCCATTAAAAGAATTATAGGGTTTGGTTTTGAACCAATTCAAAGCTGGCTCTAACCAATAATCGATCTTGAAATCGATTCTACTTGAGAACCAACCTTGAAATCGGTTAAAAACCGTCCTAGTTGGGAATCAGTCTTCCTAAGTAGAACCGACTAGTTCAAGGCCAAGAATAGGGAATCAAACTCAAATTTGTAGGTCTTAGTGTGAATAGACTTGAAATCGATCAGGTAATATCGGTTCAATTTTGTTCTCTATTGAACCGGCCCAATTGTTCACCCTTACTCCCTAATCATTAAGATATTGTAAATATGTGATTGGCTCTATTCACAAACATAACAGTAGATTTTCCATCCATGTCAAATTTATGCAAATCAATCACCAAAAGAAGCAAAACCATACCATTTAACTAGATATTGTCTTTTCTTGAGAAATTATTCAAGATGCAGAACACAATTATTTTTTACAATAAAAGATTATACTTACCTAAAATCTCTTTCTTGCAATTATTGAATATTAACAACATGATAAATTAATGTTAGCATTGTCATTTTAAAAAAATACATAATGCAAAATACAAATTATTTAAAAGAAAAACATATGCTTAACCAAAAAAATTAGTGCAATTGATTGGGTTGTTAGGAATTTCTATTTCAGGAACAATGATGTCACCCCTTTGAATCCCACAAAGTACGTGTAAACGAATGGGGATAGAGCTATTTTTCCTAGCCAAAAGCCTAATCTTAACCATTTCATGTGGTTTGCAGGATATTCCATGAATTACTATGCAGACAAGTCTCCATGTCTGTATCCTTGGATCATAGAAAAAAATGCTTACTTTATGTGGTAATTCTTTAAATGCTTTAATACTTATAAATGCAAAAGGTCTTTATCAACTTAATCACAGAGAGAAAAGTACCTAATGACTTTAATTAGTCATAACATTTTTGGATAGAAATTTAAGACACACAAAGTCAAAAGTAATTTGACATTCTAATCTAACAATTATGTTTGGCAAAAAATTTAAGTAACTTCATTTTCCTCAAGAATTGAGTTTACTTGTTCTCTTTTTCACTTAAAGGAATGCTTTGAGGGGTTTTTTGTCAACAAATCTGTGAAAGTTTTCAACTAACGGTCAAATCATTAATTGGATAAACAGATCTAAGTTAACCCAAGTCTATGATGTCAATAAATAAAACATTATAAAAAATTGCTATTCATTATATAAAGCAACTACATGGCTATTTTACTTTCTAAAACTATTTCAATTTATATATCATTTTGACCTTTAAACTTGCAAATTTTTTTCCCGTTACTTAATTCTAATGTTACTTCTATATCTTAACGTGGTTTCAATGACCTGTACGGGAGTGGGTTTAGCACCGGTACCTAATTAATGTTTGTCTATTATTTGTAGAGGAAAGGATGAAAGGATGGATTAGGACTAGTGCATTGGCGCTGGGAAAGGATGAAATGGACCATTTGCAGTGGAAAAGGACGAAAGGATGTATACCTCATCAATGTTTGTCGATCAGCAGTGGAGGAAAGGATGGAGACGTGGACATTGGTGATGATGACTAGTCGTGTGAAAGAGCAATAATGCAGAAAATCATCCGTTTCTAATTTCTGTACTTGAGAAATTGACTAGTGTTTTTATTAATGCCTAACTAAGCTCCATAGTCTATAACCACCTCCTCTTTCTTGCTCGTGATTTGGTTCTTTGCTAAGGTTCTAAATTATGGAATCTCTGGTATTAAATATGATTATCAATTATTCTTGCAAAAAGTTGTTGTGTTTCTATCACCAAAATCTGACTTACTAGGAAAAAGCATAACGCTTAGGTATAAAGACTCAAAACATATATTTTTTCCATCACTGTTGACATCTCAATTTTAAATTAGGTTTATTTTATTTTAATTTTTTATTTATTTTGTCTTTTTTTTTTCGGAATAATGAATAAAAAAACCAAAAAAACAAACAAAACAAAAGAAAAGCAAAAAAAGCAGCCCATTGGGGTTGGGCCTTCGAGCCCAGCCCCTCCCCTCTTTTTCTCTCTCGCGAGCCTGGCCTCCCCTCTCTTCTTCTTCCTCCTATCTTCTTCTTCCTCAATCGCCTGCATCTCACGCGCGGTGGCTGGCGACGCGCGCAAAGGACGGCCTACGGCCGAGGGGAGTAGGCCGACGTCGGCCGGAGAGGATAAGATCAGGCGCCATTAATGCTGAGTGAGCTTCGTTGGAAAGCTTGATGGGACACCAGTTTAGCCGAGTGGAAATGGTGGGCAAGCCGGAGGCCGGCGACTGAGCCCCTCCATTGACCGGATTTCCTTCGCCTATAAATAGGTGGCCACAAGCATCGTCGGAAGGTGGTGGCGAGCTCGGAGATCCTTCACTGAGAGACATCAGGAAGGATTGAAGGGCGAGCACAGGAGAGAACTTGAGTTGCAAGCTCAGCCCGCCCTCCACTGAGAGACTTTGGGGAAGGCCGGCGGCGAGCAACTTCGAGAAGGTCAGATTTGGCCAGTGGAGGCTCGGATCTAGCCTGAGCGAGAGAGAATCGAGGCCGAGGAAGGTCTGGTCGAGATTTGCGCCTCAGATCTGAAGTTTTTTTGCTACTGTTGTTGCCGCCGGACACTGTGCCGCCGCCGTTCGTCTCGACCAAGTCCCGACGTCGTTGCCTCGAAGGCTTGTTGTTGTGCCATCCCCCGCAAAGCTGTTGCCGTGATCGATTCGCCGACGCCGCGCCAGATCGGGAAGCTAAGTTGCCACCATCGTTGCCATCACCATCCCCGTTCGAGAGAAGGTAAAAAAGCGTCGCCGTTATCGTTGCTGTTCATCGTAGCCGTTCTCCGTTGACCTAGCTGTTGTCGCCGTCACCGTTGTCGCCTTCGTCGTCACCGCCCTAGTCGCCGTCACCGCCAAACACCTCGATTCCCCTCCCCTCAGCGCCGCAGATTCGCAAACCCTAGGGTTTGCAATTTTCTCGGGTCACCGAGTCGGATCCGGTCTCGAAACCGGGTAGGATTTCGCGAGATCTAGGGGCGGCGGAAACCCGGTTGGGAGTCGGGTCGGACCCGAGTAGGGTTTCGCTAGGAACCCGGTCGTCGGCCGAGTCGGGTGTCCCGAACGCCCGCCACGATGCCGTTTCAATAAAAAAAAAAAAAAAGGCAAAAAAATCCGAGTCGGGCCGGGTCGACACAACCGTGGATCCGACCCGGGTCGGTTTTTATTTTAAATAATATTTTAAATAAATAAATAATAAATAAATAATTTATTTTCCAAAAAAATCCAAAATATAATTTATTTTTGAAAAATATAAAAAATGTTTTAATTTCCAGAAAATCGAAAAATAATTAAAAAAATGTTAAAAAATGTTTTATTTTCTAAAAAAATCAAGAAAAATAAAAAATAATTTATTTTCCGAAAAATATTTAAAAAATTTAAAAAATATTTTATTTTCCGAAAAATAAAAAAATCAAAAATATTTCATATATTTCCAAAAAATGCAAAAAATCCAAAAAAGCCAAAAATTCATGAAAAAGCCAAAAAATTCAGAAAAAGCCAAAAAGACTTGTATTTTTCCAAAAAAAAAAACCAAAAAATCCCAAAAAATCCATTTTGTGTCCAAAACATTAGAAAATGACTCAAAAAATGTTTTTCCTCCCAAAAATGCATGGAAAATCCCTCGAACATCCAAAAACCTCGGGGTTTAAATAATATTAGGTACCGAAAGGGCATTAGTGATTAACTAGTGTAATCAAGTCCCCGATCCTAATTTCTCTAGTTGTGCAGGAGTGAGTATTTCTCCCGATACTTCACTTGGGTTTCTAATCAACCCACCCCAAATCGATTAGTGGCGACTCCATTTTAAAAATTGATTTACAGGTTAAAAATTTAGATTATTAAAGTCGTGAATTGGTGGATTTGGGAGAGTCCGGGCATAACTAATTTCAGCCGAGCCATTAGCCTCCTTAGGCGCTTGTACTCGAATGCGGGCGCCGAAAAAAAGAGGTCGCGACAATCAACCTTTATTAAAAGAACACACACATTATTGGGCCCCTTTATTCCAGTAAATTTGGAGTAAGACACCGGGGGCCAGGTATTCGGATTAGATCTCAAGATCAGCCACTTTTGTCATTCTCTTATAGGAGTAAGAGAAGCATCACGGGTTTTAACAACGTCAGGCCAAAGATGTAATTTTTGCAATACGAGGAAAAAAGGGTTCGGAAGCTAATTTGACCTCATCATTGTATCAAATTATATTATGCTAGGCTGGATTAAGACATGGTTTGGAGAGAAACTTGCATGTGGTAGCTATCTGAATGGTTCAGCAAGCTACACATTAATTATCAAGCCAGCGATTCACGTGGCACAGTGGCACTCATTTTAAGATTTCTTTACTATCCAAATCTCTTTCTAGCCATATTAATTATCCATGCTCGCTGCAATCTTGCTCTTGAGAATGCACTTCCTGCTTCCCCTGACCGCATTCAAGAACTTGAATCGTGGAGCGAATCTCGTTATAAGAATTTGTTTGAAGAGCGAGAGGGTACTCTCGACTGAGATTGACGGTAGGCGAGACCACCTGGCTCGATCCTGGCGTGCCGCTTGGCAAAGTCGTTGCACCTCCAAGGTCGTTGATGCATTGTCACAGACACATTGAGCGCAAGGCGAACTCATCCTTCATACAAGGAGTAGAAGAGACTTTCCCAGCGAGGGCGGTGGATGGGAATCTTGGTCCTGTTCCACAGGCGATTTGGGTAGTGAAGATAAAGAGGTTTTGAAGGAGAGACACGGCATCACTTGGCACGCATGGACGAGCTACGCAGCTAAACCATTACCTTCCTAAATGCGCTAATTTGGTGCTTCGTCATCATCATCATCATTTGTCGATCACTGTCAACTTCCATTAATGGAAGCACTCCAGCGGCCTCAGAACTGCATTGCGCGACCTCATATGTGATGCGCACAACCTCAAGTGAGGTGTCGCACCTCAATCCCGGGAGGCGAGCTCCGTTAATGGAGGTCAGCCACACAGTGAGGGCGAGAGAGACATAGGAACGCGATGGCGCTTCTGTATGATGGTGGTCGCAGTGGCGGTGGCCGAGTTTGATCTTGACGGTGGTGGTCGAGTCATTGGCGATGGTGGTGGTGGCTTGCGGCGGTAGCGATGGTGGCGGCAACATCTTCTCAAAACAACAAAAGGCTAGGGCTTCCAAGGGAGAGGATGAACAGAAAATTAAGAGAATTAAAAAATAAAATAAAATATATAAATAAGAAAAATAAGCAAAACCAATTCGTTTTGAATAGAATCGTATATCATATCATTGGTCATATAACAAGACTACATCAAGATTTCGAATTAAATTTACAAAATTAAAAAGTTTTAAAGTTAAATTTGAATTTGAATTTGACAGTACAAATAGGAAAAATTAGATAATTTCTCCAATTGAGTTAAGAAATAGATTCCTAATCCGTATTGTTATCACTAGGCAAAATTACCTGTCACGTGAGTGTAAACATTTGTACTTACCACATGTGTGAGGATTTAAGTCGAATCGTTTTGTTATTTTGACAACTCTTCGCTACTTTTACGATTTTCTCATAACTATCATAATTGGAGGCTCAGATGTGATAGTGACCGATCAACTAAAGAAATAATAAAATGCAGAAAATCATCTAATTCTGTTACCTCGACTGTTCATAAGTCCATCATCTTTTTCTTGTCTTGATTTAGGCGACCGGGAACGGTCTATTTAATTTTGATCTTTTGCCAGTTTTCACTTGGAGCAATATGCTATAAAATTTTCAGCTACCCAAGGAATTAACTAATGTTTAGTTAAGGCCTTGACCAAGGTTAATTTACCGAGCCCTTTTATACTTAAATCGATTGCTCTTCCCTCTCCTGCCTCCATCCTTGTTTGCGCTCAAATCTCTCAGCCTCCTTTCATCTCTCATCGTTCTTGCTCTGTTTCCCTCTTTCTTCACCTCGGCACAACCGTTCTTCTTCCTTCTTTTCTTCTTCGGTATCTGCTTCTCTTTTCCATCGTCCTCTCTCTCTCTCTCTCCCTATTTTCTCGCCCTTTCTTTCTCAAAAAAAGAAAAAAAAAAGAAAAAAAAGAGAAATGTCGATCGGTGATGCTATTGCTATTGCGTGGGATGTCTTCAAGTGGGTACTTGTGCCCATCAAGCGTCAATTCGGATACGTGATCTACTCCAAGAGGCACGCCCAAGATCTTCAAAACGAAGTTAAGAAGCTTGCGCACGAGGTTGATAGGGTCCACAATCTTGCTGAAGAGGCCAGAAACAATGTTCGGAATGTCTACGATCACGTCACGGAGTCGCATGCAAGTGCTGAGAAGGTCTTGAAGGGGCGCGAGACCTGTTGCGCGACTTCCAAGAGGCGAGCAAGACTTGCTGCTATGAAACTCTTCCTGATCCCAAGTGTCGCTATCAATTCAGCAGGAAGGCCAAGGACAAGATTGAGTTCATTCAACGACTCACTCAAGAATGCAGGGAATTCAAGGAGTTGAACGACATCTCCTCCAGCAATCCTGCTCCAGGGAATGTTGCTGCTCTGACTCTGGCTAAGGACAATGGTGTCTTCGAATCCAGAGATTTTATCATTCGGGACATCATGGACGCTCTTGCCGATGACAGCAATCAGCGTGGTCGGGGTTCACGGGATGGGCGGGGTCGGCAAGTCCACCCTATTGGGGATGTTGAAAGGAGAATAAGGAAAAGAAGTCATTTGATTGGGTCACTAAGGCCGATGTGTCGGAAAATGAAGACATCAAGAAGATTCAAGGAGAGATTGCGGACCGATTGGGCCTTACTGAGATAAAGAACAAAGAGACCATCAGCGGGCGAGCGGGGCTTTTGCACGAGAGGTTGGAAAATGAAGAGAAGGCAAAAAAGAAGGTCCTCATAATACTGGACAACCTTTGGAAGGGGCTTGACTTGAAATCAGTGGGCATTCCTTGCGGACATGACAACAAAGTCCTAGGATGCAAGTTGTTGCTGAAGTCAAGATTTCAAGATGTTTTGCGAAGGGAAATGGGCTGCGACAGGGACTTTCGCCTTGAAGAGCTGAAGGACGAAGATGCAAAAAGATTGTTTGAGAGGATGGTGGGAGACAAAGTTCACAATGACCCATTCAAATCCTTGGTGAATGAAGCAGTCCACAAATGTGCAGGTTTGCCTTTCCTAATTATTGCAATGGCGAATATTTTTAAAGACGCTGATTTTTATGAATGGAATGATGTTTTGACACAAATCGAGAAGTCTACAGACATAGGAATAAGTGAGAGCATAAATAACATGTTGCAGTTGAGTTATGATCGTTTCAAAGGGAAGGATGGCGAAGAGGTGAAGTCATTGCTACGACTTTGTGTCGTTTATGGTGTCTCTAAGCCTTCTCTCGAAAACTTGGTGAGGTACAGCGTGGGTTTGAGGTTATTTCGAGAAGATAGCAGCATGGAAGAAGTTCGAAATAGGTTGCGCTCACTAATCCGACGCCTGAAAGCTTCCTCCCTTTTGTTAGTAGACGATGATGATGTTGATGGTTTCAAGATACATGACTTGGTTCGTGGATTTGTTGCCTCAGTTGCTTCAAGAGATAACCCTCTTCTAGTGTTGAAAGATAATGATAAGTCGGTGATAGAGTTGCCGAAGGACAAGCTCAAAAGTTGTATAGCGGCATGCTTTCTCTTTGTTGACATGAAGGAGCTTCCCGAAAAGTTAGATTGCCCCGAAATGCAGATCTTTTTGTTATTCACAAATGATAGATTTCTTAAGGTTCCAAATTCATATTTCAACTCTATGAGAAAAACTCATGGTCTTACATCTTTCTCATGTACATGTCACTCATTCACCTTCGCCATTTAAGTTCTTGGAGAATTTACACACTTTGTGTCTTGATGGTTGTTTGTTAGACGATGTAGCCGTCATTGGTGAGCTAAAAGGGCTACATATTCTTAGCTTTGTGAACTCTAAAATTCGACAATTGCCAAAAGAAATTGGACAATTGGTAGAGCTAAGGTTGTTAGACTTAAACCATTGCTCACAACTTAAGATAATTGAACCGGGTGTGCTTGGAAGCTTGATGAAATTGGAGGAGTTGTATATGGAGAATAGCTTTGATCGATGGAATGCTATGGAGCAAAATCCACCAACTAATGCCAAGCTTATTGAGTTAAATAACTTGAAGAATCTCTGCACTTTACATGTGTCCATTCTCGATCCAAGTGGGCTCCCTGAGGATTTAAATGTCGAGAAATTAACCAAGTACAAAATCAAAATAGGTAAGGTGGGGTGCTGGCAAAGTGACAAAGGATCAAGCACATTGAAGCTTAAGTTGGATCCAACAAGCGATATTCTTCAGAAAGGATTCATGCAAACTTTCTTAGGCAAAACTAATGATCTATTTTTAGATGTATCAAATGGAATTGAACAAAGTATTTGCAAGTTATCCCAAGAAGGCTTTCCAAAATTAAAGCATCTACACGTCGAAGAATAGTCCCTCCATCCATCATGTCCTCCAATGGCCATTCCATACAAATTTTTGGATGTTGGAGTCATTACTTCTCAAGAATCTCATCAACTTCGAAAAGATATGTAGATACTCTATTTCCTCCAAGTCCTTCAGTGCATTAAAAGTGATAAAAGTCAATGTTGCACAAGATGGAAATTTTGTTTCCTCTTTCATTATTGAGAGAACTTCCACAGCTTGAAGAGATCCAAGTTATTGAGTGCCACTTAATGCGGGAGATTGTAGAAGTTGATGATTGTGGCAAAGTTGAGTTGTGTAATTTGCATGTATTGGAATTGCGTGACTTGCCAAATACCAAGAACTTTTTCACCATTGGGACAGCTTATTCAAGTAGTACATCAAATGACCAAGTTGGCACTCAAGTTGCATTCTTCAACAAGCAAAAGGTAACTTTCTATCAAAGGAATATACTATTTATTAATCTTTTGTTCATTTGCTATTTAGATGTAACATAGATTTTAATCCTTATTCTTTATTTTTTTTTAAAAAAAACAAATTAAGTTCTTTTTCTTCCTAATTAACTTATCCAATCATGCCTTCTCTGCAATTAGATAAAGGAATTGTTTTTCTCTCATTGTGTAGAAATCCAACTAATAGAATGGAATACATGTAAATTTAGTTTGGGATAGGATTTGAGTTATTTTCAACTTACATGCTGCAAGTATACCTATACTAATAGGGTTTTACAGAGCAACATTGAAGGGAATTTTGGCATTAGAATAATTCCACAATAACATCATTTCATAATCTTGTAAATGGATTCCCTGAATTTAGTTATCTAACTTTGTTATTATCTATAAAATATAATATCTAGGTGACTTAGGTAAAAATTCAATACTAAGAATGAGCATGGGGATTGGGTTTTCAAATAATAGCAACGATGCTAACCTAATTGATGCACGTCATTTCCATACTGTGTATTTCAATAAGCACTTAGTCATTGCATAGATCCTATTAGTATAAAAGTACACAATTTCATGTGTGTTCATATATTTGTAAGTACTTTGGGCATAACAAACATGAATATTCAACTTTTGCTACTATCTCGTAGTCTTAGGCTTTAGTTTAGCAAAAACTACATGAAATCCCCCATGAAGATTTTAAGCGGTACACATTTACTTCCAAAATTTGGTTATATAAATTATGGCATATTGAGCATAGCTATGTGATGTTATCATCCAATGGTCCTTTTAAATAGCTGACTGGGGATGCTATATGCATAATGAAATAAAAAATTTAGCCTTTCCTATGATTGTTTTATATGCTTGGGATATACTTGAAAGCCTACTAGATGTTTTGCTTTTTTCATGAAGTCAACCGTATTATTAGTAATTTTTGTCTTAATCTCTGTTAAGATCATTTGTCTTTTTCCGCATTTTTCTTTATTTATTTTGGAAATTTTTAACTTGTTTTAGTGCATTTGGAGGCCAAAGGAAGATTTAACTAAAACAGATACAGAAGAATTGCAACTTTATCCCAAAAAACACATGTAACAAGCAGTTGAGTCCTAAATATGTTTGGGGGGACAATGCCTTAGGAGTCTTAACATTTTAGTCATGAGTCAATTGATTACTAAATATATTCTTTGGTATAGTCCTCACAATTTGAAAAATAATGAAAATCAAATTCTAAAGTACATGTCGTTGACAAATTTCATCAACAGAAATGATAACATTTTATTTTTCATGAAGTTCAGTATGATTTTGACCTAAATCAAGGGAATGTACATAGGATTGGTCCGTAATGGAGTGGAACCTTGATTATCATAATTTACCGAAAAATAACTCACAAATTCATGAAGTGGTGAAAATCATTTTTATTTTTCTGATTTGTCTACTCATAATTTGGGCTTAAATTTATTAATTAATTCACGTAATTGAATTTTTTTGGCTCATTTCTAAACTACCTCATGCATTATTATGGTCAAAATCATGGCTTTAATAGGTGAGAGTAAAATGAAAAGATTTTCAAGTGAATACTTGGTTTGAAGCACAATTCCAAGGCGTTATTGAGGCTTGAGCGCATGAAATTACAATTCAGATATAGTATACCATAACATTCATGATAAAAATTATTAATGATTTTACATAATAAACATTTATCACATAGCAATCCGACCTAAAAATGGTCTCAAGCACTATGTAATTGAGAATTTATGAATATAAAGTTGACAATTTAGATTATCACAACAACAATTAATGGTATTTAATTGAAATTGAGGCCGTTTATGCATAGTTGATTAGACTGCTAAACTAGTAGGTGGAAATTATAGTTAATTATTTAACTAGCTTTAGTGATAACATTTCAGAAGAGATCCTTTCCGTTTTGCACCCATTGTCTGCGACACGGGCGACATGTGTCATTGCTTCCCCACCACGAACCCCCCCCCCTCCACCACTCTCTCTCTTATCCATCCACTCTCAGGATCGGCTTTCTTCTCTTGCTGAAGGGCTGAGAACCAGATCTGCTTGCCCCCACCGTAGCCACGCTCATCCGCCCCCACCATGACCGGCCCCAGCTCAACCTCCGTCAACGTCACCACCAACAGCTGGTGGATTCTACCCTCACCCCTGGTCATGTCCCTTGCGGACTTGATGCAAATTCTATCTCTAACTGTTTTTCTTCTACACTTGCAATCACCATCATGAACTTTGTCACGACCAACAAGCTCGACGCTAGCACAAGGCTTGATTGCATCTTCCTAAGGTTGAATCTTCGGGATGTGAAGATAACCTATCCATAATGAGCTACTAAAAATAATGGGCCGTGTGTCTAACTATTGAAGACACGAATTATAGGACAATTATTAAAGATAACCTATCTATGTCATGTACGTTGGATAATAATACAGTAATTTATTGGATCTTAATTGGATAAATTATAATGCTTCACCCATAAATTGATTGGGTCTAGACAAGCCCTAGCAGGCTAGGCGTTAGAAGGAAGTTTCTTGCAGTAATTGAACTTTTATGATAGTAATTTGCCCCTGTGAAGTAGATAGTTTTTGAAATAGCTAGGTTTCCTTGGGTAGGTAGTACATTAGACATACCTTCCGTAATTAAGGTCTTATAGCGTTATAATTTACTTCTCATGATTGCAATCTCGCCTTGTTGATCGCTTATTGCAATGAGATATTTTCCTTTTGTTAGCACATTGTCTATGTCTTTCGTAATCATGGTCATTCTATAGTTTCTGCATTTATTTTTTTCATGGTAGTACTCATTGTGAGATAGCACAGTACTTTCTAGCAATCATATGATAAAATGAGTAATGTAAGTAGTAACATAACCTAAGAGGGAGTATGTTACCTTATAGGAAGTAATCTACCTTGAATGTACTTCCTTTTGCTTTATGGATTACTAATTTTTGTAGTCATTAGCAAACTGAATTGATGCTATTTCTTGATGATTGTAGTTTCCCTTATTGTTAATAGATTGCAAACAAAATCTAATCATAATACAACCTACGAATCTAATTTGTAAATGCAAATATCTCGTAGTTGTAGGCATAAATGAGCGGCTTTTAGCAAAAACTACATGAAATCCCCATGAAGATTTGAAGCGGTACACATTCATTTCCAGAAATTTGTTTATATATATTATGAAGTATTGAGCATAGCTATGTGATCTTGTCATCCAATGGTTCTTTTAAAATAGCTGACTAAAAGGCTATATGCATAATGAAATAAAAAATTTAGCTTTTTCTATGATTGTTTTATTGTTATTAAAGCCTAGTAGATGTTTAGCTCTTTTCATGAAGTCAACTGTATTATTATTTTTGTCTTAATCTCTGTTAAGATCATTGCGTTTTTTTCCTCATTTTTCTTTATTTATTTTGGGAATTTCCAACTCATTTTAGTGCATTCGGAGGCCAAAGGATGATTTAATTAAAATAGATACAAAAGAATTGCAACTTTATCGTAAAAATCACATGTAACATGCAAATGGTAAAATGCCCAAAGGGTTGACATCCGCAATAAAATCGAAATTGAACAAATTCATGTAATATTTAAAAGGTTAGGAGCAAAGGTGTGCTCCCCTCAAACTTCATGAGTGGGTTGGGTAATTTCCCCGTAATTTTTATGTTCTTTTGTAAGTAAATAAATGTTATATTTATAAATTAGCATCGTATAAAATGAGGAAAAATATAAGAGTATTAAAACTAAATAGTTAAATTATGGAGAAAGGGAGGAGGAGAAAGCGATTAATAATGAGTGGCTTGTTTTTAGAGTTCTACGATTGTCTTACAGGCAATTTGAAATACATGCAAATCAAGTTCTAATGTTAGTGTTGTTGACAAACTTCATCGATAGAAATGTTAGCAGTTTATTTTTCATGAAGTGAAGTATAATTTTGACCTAAATCAAGGGAATGTACATAGATTTGGTCCCTAATAAAGTGGAACCTTGAGTATCATAATTAACTGAAAAATTACGCAGGTATTCTATGTTAAGTGGTGAAAAATCATTGTCATTTTTTTCGCTTTATTTACTCAAAATTTGGCTTAGTTTTATTAATTAATTCTCGTAATTAAGTTTTTTTGTTCATTTCTAAACTACTATATGTGCGTTGGTCCTTCATTATGGTCAAAATTATGGTCTTAATTGATGAAAGATTAAAACAAAATGATTTTCAAGTGAATGATTCATTTTAAGCACATTTCAACGTATAGTTGAGGCTCGAGCATATCAAATGGCAATTAATATATAGTGGATTGTAACATGCATAATAAAATTAATTAAATGATTCTGTATAATAAACATTTATATCCTAGAAATTGAACTTAGAGAATTGTTTGAAGCACCGTGTAATTGAGAATTTATGAATATGAAGTTGATAATTTAAATTATCACAACAACAATTAATGGCAGTAAATTGAAATTGAGGCCGTTTATGTATGGTTGATTAAATTGATTATTGTTAGTAAGAGAAGTAAACTATGGATAAGCAGTGGTCCAATTAAGGAAAACGCACGGCCGTTTTGTACAACAAAAATTTCTTAAAGCCTTTTAGTTGACTAGACATGATTGTCCTATTATAACGATGTAATAAAGATTCGTGGAAATTTAAGTTGCCATAGTAGATTTACGAAGTATAAAAAGGAAGTTTTGAGTATGGGCATTTGCGGCCTACTGTGCTACGACACGTATTGATGGCTGATACGTGTCATCATGCTGTTCTCCTTTTCATAGGCCCCCCCTCTTCTCTCACTCCTACTCACCACGTGCTGAGGGGCTGAGAACCAGATCGGCTTACCGCCACCATTGACACCTTCATCGCGCTGCGTCATCTCCCTTGCGGACTAGGCGCAAATTCTATCTCTATCTGTTTCTCTCACAAACTCAGCATGACAAACAAGCTTGATGATGCTATAAGCCTTGGTCGTGCCTTTTTGAAGTTGATTTTTCGGGGATGTGAAGAGAGAGAGAACAAGGATTTGGTTAAAAAAAGGAGAGAAAATAAGGTGCTAAGTGTTTTACCTATTGGTGCGAGCCATAGATGATAAGTGTAAGGATCGCAGTAGAATATCCACACCCGGATAGTTAATATTTAGGATTGAAGGTACTATAAGAGATACAAATTATAGGATAATTATTAAAGGGAAACTCCTCGTGTAAATTTTATTGAATCTTATTGAATAATTATAATATTTCACGCATAAATTGATTAGGTTTGGATAAGCCCAAGTGGGCTTAGGTAGGTGGCCTAGGAAAAAAAAAAAGTCACTTTAGAGACAAACCTTTTATAATAGTAATTTTCCCCTGTGAAGTAATAAATTACTTTCCAAAATTGCTAAATTTCTTTGGGTAGGTAGTAAATTAAACCTTCCGTAATTAAGTCTTATAGCATAGTAATTTACTTCTTATGATTGCTTGTTTGATCACTTATTGCAATGATATATTTTCCTTTGTTAGAAAATTGCCTATGTCTTTTGTAATCACAGTCATTCTATAGTTTCTTTAATTTTTTTTTTCATCGTAATAATCTCCATTGTGAGATAGTAGCAGTCATCCAATAAAATGAGTAATAAATTGTCAAAATAGTAACATAACCTAAGAGAAATTAGTTTATCTTATAGGGAGTGATTTATCTTGAATGTACTTCCTTTTCCTCAATGGATCACTAATTTTGGTAGTCGTTAGCAAAAGGAATGATTGCTATTTCTTGATGACCATAATTTCTCTTATTGTTAGTAAATTGCAAAGAAAATCTACTCGTAATAACAACCACGAGTATATTGTAAATAAAAAATGAAGTTTGTTAGTTGTCTTTTGTGGTTGTAAAATACCTTTCCGGATTGTAAATCAGCTTTCATTTATCGCAGATTTTTGTAAATGAAAAATTTATCCCCAATTTCGTGAAGTTTCTTCCGCAACCATTTGAATAACCTGCTATAGCACGTAAGTTTTTTGCCTGTGTTTTTAATTGTAAATACTAATGCTGATGGGTCTATCCACCAGGTTTCAATCCCTTCCTTGGAGTCCTTGAAGATGGTCGGACTTCCCAATCTGGAAAATATATGGAGCGATGAATCTCCATTAGGGCTGAGCAATCTCCAATTTCTTGAGGTCTCTTCATGCAAATCTCTCTCAAAATTTATCAATTCCAAGTCACTAGTAAAACTACACAAGTTACACACTTTAGTGGTACAATCTTGCGTTTCAGTGCAAGAAATTTTCGACCTTGACAGATTAAGCGCCTATGCAAATATCAAGACTCTATCTGGGCTAGACACCATCCATTTAACAAAATTACTTGGCTTGAGGCACATATGGAACAAGAATCCTCGTGGAATCGTGAGACTCCATAATTTGAAGGAAGTACGAGTTTATGGTTGTGACAATCTCAGGTTTATGTTTTTCCCATCCATGGTTCAATATCTTGCACAATTGAGAGAACTGGTGGTATGGGATTGCAAGAAGATGGAGGCGATTATTATGGAGGAAAAAGGGTTGAGCATAGAAACATCGGAAACTCTAGTATTCCCGATGTTGACCATTTTACGACTTCATTATTTGGAAAGTTTGATGTGCTTCTCTAGCAGAAAGTGTAAGATCAATTTTTTGGTTTCATCATTCAAGACCTTCTCAGATTAATTTATCCAAGCCATGCAAAAGACGCCATTATTTTCATCTAATGAAAAATTGATGATAGGTACATCAGAAGCTCGAGGTGAGGACCGCGTCAAATCCCGCTCTACTATCCTCTTCGATCAAGAGGTATGTGATTAACGCTATATCATAATCTTAAATATAACAAAAATCTGATAAGAATAAAATGCTTGCCATCAATTTTATGCGTCCCAGCAATTTAGAAGTTTACATGTGCATTTCAAGTTGCCTTATGGCACTATAGATAATTGGCAAATTTCAATTCACATTGATAAGAGTTGGATCGATCATATCAAATTATTAAGAAATTAGAAAAAAAGAAGATATATGCATATAAATAATTATTATGCCAGCCAACTAAATAATTAACTAATGAATAGTTATACTGGAGACAAAGCATAATTGCTAAAGCCCCCTTTGGTTAAAATTGATTCTGTTTCACATAATTATGGCACCATAAAATTTGGATAAGTCAAAGTAGAGTTACTGTTCAAATTGTGATTTTAAATTGGAATGAAGAATTTAAAGTAGAGTCAGCATATATACAAAAATTGAATAATTAATCTTCAATGAGCTCAATTGTTAACTCTCAAAATTATGGGGTAACTATATAGTAAAATTTTTTGTAATATAGTCATAGAAGTTTTATTTGATCACCTAAGACAATAAATTTTCATTTCTTTTTAATTTATGCACTTTTGACAAAAAAAAATCCGAAATTTTCTGGC
This sequence comes from Eucalyptus leucophloia subsp. euroa, assembly GCA_017140325.1. Classification (NCBI taxonomy): domain Eukaryota; kingdom Viridiplantae; phylum Streptophyta; class Magnoliopsida; order Myrtales; family Myrtaceae; genus Eucalyptus; species Eucalyptus leucophloia. The sequence continues at coordinate 5,375,062 of CM029474.1, forward strand.
GAACTATCGATGTGCAAGACATGTGGCTAATTTTCTAAATGGGCTACTATTTCCACTTCACTGCCGAATCGTCACCTCACTGGAAAATCTACTATAAATATTTAATAGTCACTAAAAACTTGCAAGATGATCATTTTCCTTTTCTTGTACTTTCCACTCATCTTGCTTCCAACGAGAATTCCTCTTTCTCATATGTGATTGCCTTGTTTGAGGCCATGGGTCTTAATGAGTTTTAGCATTGCAATTTAGCAAGGTAACACTTCCTATTATATATTTCTTTTGATGAGTTTTGTAATTTTCTCTCAATATTCCAACAATGTTATATTATATATATTTATATATTCACACTATGTCATATAACATTGACAATTAGGAAGTTTTAAATGTTATCAAATCCCTATGTTTTACATAATACGAGTTATGAATTTAGCCTTTTTCTTCAAAAAAAAGGTAGATTCATATGAAATGAGATACAATTTAATTAATTACTTGCATTAAAAACATATTCCGATTTTACATAAATGAAAGATTCCACTCTTGCACAAACGCGTGAGAATGCTGCTAATTACCTAGTAATTGAAGAAAGAGGAACCATGCAAAGCAATCTCTCAGCTTCTGCTTATTGGGTAGGCATATAGGTTATTGAGAGAAGTATTATGAGCATTCTGAAGTTTTCGCGTTAGCATCTGTCTTCCAAACGTAACTAAATATAAATACTTTCTATCAAAATAAAAATAAAATATCGACTGGCTGGCAATTTATGTTCATCGAACAACACTATATTTTTGTTAATTTTGCTACAAATTTATGTATATTAAAGTTCATATCAATTTGTGTCATTTTCGAATTTGTCAAATAATCATTTATGAATATGTTAATTTGTATAACAAATTCTCAACCCTTTCAATTCTTATATTTTTTATATATAAAATTCTAATAATTCTCATGGGCATGTACAAGCTTTTGGGTACTTTGAAACTCAATGGATGTATAAATTTCGTAATAAACACAAATAACATTACTCAAGTGACGAAAAAAGAACATGCTACCATCTTGTTAATATGATAGAAATGTTTGTTACGTCATAAGGTAGATTATACACATCTCCAATATTCTCTTTTAGAGTCAACACTTTTGGAGTCGTTTCAAAAATCAATATATCGTCAAAGCGAGCTAAAAAGAAATTGTAAATATTGGACAGTTTTATCACAACATAAACCTTATTAAGAAGTAGACTATCAGGAAGTAAGCAAAATTGCATTAAGAGAACATTGGAAAGAACCAAAAAAAAAAAAAAAAAGGGGAAAAAAAAGAAGAAGAGAAGAGTAATTCCATCATAAATGCATGCGCGTGTAAGGGAAAGTAATAAAAGAAAAATGAAAGAAAAAAACATGAGGAGAGAGAAGATCACAAAAGTTTGACATGTATATATACATACACATATATATTTTTTTTTCTTTTACAATTTCTTTTTCCGATCGAAGGGAGCAATTGCTTTTGTGATTAATCATACCCCAAAGCCCCGATTCTATCTTAAATGCCAAACTGCAAAATTTAGTTTTTGCTAATTTGCTTGACTGCGGGCACTGGGTTGACCATTTTTGCTAATCTCAGCCGTTGTGTCGTGCGGGCCCTAGCGCTTCAACGGCGCTAATTGACTGCTCCCGAGTGCTCCGGTGCACGGGATTGTCGGTCACGCCGCGGGGGGAGGGCACTATTTGTGGTGCTGTTTTGAAAGTGGGCTTTCATGATGTGGTGGGACGCCATTGGCGAAAAGGTAGAATGTGCAGTGGGAAGGTTGCTAATATGGACAAATCAACCGTGATTGCTTTACTGAAGTAGCATGATTATCGCGGAGAAACAACACAACCAAACATTGCAACATTAAGGCCCACCACGATTAAGAAATATCAACCTTTTTTGTTTTCAAATATTTCATATTGCCTTTAAAGTGTCCTTTGAAAATATGGGGAGACTAATATGTGTCAAAACAAAAATAGAAGAGCTTTGTTCATCTTATTGTTTTGTGTGGTCTGTCCATTCTTTGGTATGACCTTTGCAATGTGAGGAAGTGTTCATCTAATAAGACCACCACAATCGATAGATCAAGATTGATAGGACTATCGCTTCTTCAATGTGTTTCCTCGTATCTCGTAATTTTTCTTTACCGCAATTAAGAAACTCATCAGTTGATTTCAAGGTTAGAGTGAGCAGCTTCTATTGTATTGCCTGTTTTAATGGATGATTAGTTGCCTTTTTAATCTCAATCTCTGCATCGTTTACTTTCTAATGACGACACTCTTCCTCAAGCAAGCTCTTTGATATGTAATGGAACTTTATGAACTTTTAATCTATCAGAATCACTAATTTCGTGAGCAAATACTCGCAGGTTGCATTTCCTAGCTTGAAGACATTAGACATCGATGGCATGGATAATATTGAGATATTATGGGATGATCAAGTTGCTATGGATTCTTTGCACAAACTAAAATCGCTTGAGGTGTGGAGATGCAATAAGCTATTGAACATTTTTCCTTCTCGCATTCTTGGACAGCTCAGAAGCTTGGAAAGTTTGGAGGTAGGATCATGTGCTTCGCTTGATGTTGTTTTCAAACTCCAGCCACCGAATCCTCTAGATGGATATCCTGTTGCTCATTCGCCGTTAAAAAGGCTACAGTTAGATGGATTACCAAAGCTAAAGTCTATATGGGATAAGGAACTTCATAGTCAAGTCAAATTCCAATGTCTCCGTTCTATTACCGTTTCTGGATGTGAGAGCCTCACCTCTCTATATCCTGCCTCAGTAGCTATGCATCTAACCCAACTTGAGAAGTTGGACATCAGTGAATGTGGCATTGTGGAACTCATCGAGAAGGAGGAAGAACTAGTTCCTAAGTTTGTGTTCCCTAACTTAACCTCCCTCAAGCTTGAGCATCTAATAGAGTTAAAGTGCATCTACACCGGAAAACATGCTTTACATTGGCCGGCGTTGAAGACCTTGTCGGTGCGTGGCTGTGACAAATTGGAGATAAAGACCTTGTCGGTGCATGGCTATGACAAATTGGAGATACTTGCATCGCACCTTGAGAATGATATGCCACTTGATAAACAGCCTCTCTTCTCGATAGAAAAGGTACGGTCAAAGATTATATGTTTTGCTTCAATGGTGAATATTGGAAGTGATGATTGATTATTATGCCGACCAGCTAAATAATTAAAATTAACAAATAAATAGTTATATTGGAGACAAAGCATTGTCACCGAAGCCCCCCTTTGGTTAAAATTGATTATGTTCAACATAATCACAGCACCATAAAATTTGGATAAATCAAAGTAGAATTACTATACAAATCGTGATTTTAAATTGAAATGAAGAATTTGAAGTAGAGTTACTATATATACAAAAGTTGGATAATTAATCTTTAATGAAATAAATTGTTAACTCTCAAAATTATGGGGTAACTATATAGTAAAAGATTTTGTAATATAGTCATTGAACTTTTGTTTAATCACCTAAGCCAATAAATTTTCATTTCTTTATAATTTATGCACTTTGACAAGAAAAATCCGAAATTTCCAGCAAATTATTGATGTACAAGACATGTGGCTAATTTTTTAAATGCACTGTTGTTTCCACCTCATCACCGAATCAGCACCTCACTTGAAAATTTACGTAAATATTTAATACAGAGTATTCTTCATTTATATCCATAATGACCATCACTCAAACTTTTAATTTGCAAGGAGATTGTTCTCCTTGCAATTGAAGCTCTCCTTGTACTTTCCACTCATCTTGCTTCCAACGCGAAGTCGTTTGAGACCATTGGTTTTAATGAGTTTTAGCATTGCCAATTAACAATGTAACTCTTCCTATTACATGTTTCTTCTGATGAGTTTTGTAATTTTCTCTCATTATTACAATAATGTTATATTTTACATAAAAAAATCACACTACATCATATAACAATGACAATTAAGAACTTTAAATGTATCAAATCCCTATGTTTTACATAATACAAGTTAAGAATTTATATTTTTTCTTCAAAAAAGGGAGACCCATAAGAAATGAGATACAATTTAATCAATTATTTATATTAAAACATATTCTGATTTTACAAAAAATGAAAAATTCCATGCCCGTGCAAACGCACGAGAATGCTACTAATTACCTAGTAATTAAAGAAAGAGGAATCATGCAAAGGAGTCTGTTAGATTCTGCTTGTTGGGTAGGTGTATAGGTTATTGAGAGAAGTACTTTAAGCATTCTAAAGCTTGCACTTAGCATCTTTCTTCCAGGCGTAACTAAATATAAGTACCTTCTATTAAAATAAAAATAAAAATAAAAATAAAAAATCGACTAGCTGGCAATTCATGTTCATTGGACAACACCATATTTTTGTTGATTTTGTTACAAATTTATGTATATTATGTTTGTATCAAGTCGTGTCATTTTCGAATTTGTCAGATAATTAGGAGCACTTTTGAACAGAATCCTTTTTTTATTAATTCAATGAGTAAAGATCTAGTCTTTGAGTCATTAAGACCATTCTAAGGGATTGGATAAGGGATTTAGTTTGATCACAGGAAACAAAAATTTAAGAATTATTAGTTAATATTTTCAAAGAATGGCAGGCGGAGAAACTTAAACACGAGATAACAAGTTTTGCTAAAACCTAGGTTAAAAGGGTTATAAGGTACAACCTGTAAATCCAGCCTGGGGTGTCATTCATGAAATTTTGTAGATTATAGTACAAATTTAATTAGTTTTTGTTAACTGAAGCTTACTTCTGGCTATTAATATGATAATCTTGAAGTAATTGGGAGTTATGTATTCATTTTATAGTAGGGGGTATGATAATGCAAGTATCATTGGATAGAGTAGGTCTAGTATAATTTTGTTTTGAATGATTACTAATGTTGATAATTGCTTAGTTTGGCAAACTACGAGGACTATGTGAAAATGGATATATAACTAGATTAATAATTACTTAGTAATTAATAATTTTTTATCATAATTAAATAGAGAAGGTCTTTTAATGATTTTGTTTTCAATGAATACTAATGTTGATAATTGCTTAGTTTTTCAAACTAGGAAGACTATGTGAAAATGAAATATGTAACTAGTTAATAAATTAACCAAAAAAATAAATTAAAAGCTTAACTGGGATTTGCATTACTTTGGTGATTGTTATCAACATAGCGAAAGTACCACATCAGATATCAGTTTTTTTTTTTTTTAATCATGTAAAGATTGTATATTTGATTTCTTGTTAAGCTTTATATGTGCAAACACACAATAAATAATTCTAAAAAATTAGATACAACTGCAAAATTTGTACAATGAACATTTTGCAACTACATAATGAATAATAAATGAAAGAAACCTAATAAAATTTAGATGGGCAGATTTAGCTTATTGACTGATATTATTAATTGTGTCGAAATTAACATCCTAGCTAAATTGGTATGAGTATTGTCCAAAGTACATTAATGGTAGGGTAAGTGGGACTATTAATTATATTCTGTTTCTGATTAATATCAAGAGTAGCAGGAGCGAAAGGAGCTATGTCATGATATGGATCAACAACAAAGCTCCATTCCATCCAAGTTCTTTGTTTCCAATAGATTTGGTTGTTTCTCTATAAAACTCCATTGATCGAATTTCTATGTTTATAATAGATTTGGTTGTTCTTTATGTCATCAAAATCATCCAGCATAGCCTATTGGAATATAAATGGCTTACTTTTTGGTGAATGTGATTTCAGACACCACAATACTGATTTGTTCGTTTGATTGTACAAAGTAATGGCCGATACTTGTTAATTTCATGATATCAGTGATCGAGAGTGTCCGTAGCTGTATGTTAATTGGAGCAGCAATTCATCAGATTTGACTATTTAATACAGCAATACCTTTAGATATATCTGTCTATTATCATTATCTCTTTTGTATTCACCTGCCAAATGATTGCAAAAACATCTCTTGAAATGCTATTCTACTTGAATAGTCTGAATCCCATCATTTTCTTCTGAAACAACTAGGTCACATTTCGCATCCCCCATCACCACAGCCTTATACAGCTGCCACCTTTAGCTTATGGCCAACCAGCTTCCTTGCAACTTCTGATGGTTCAGCATATTAGAGGACTGGCAAACTTATTATGGTTCTTCACTTTCTTTTTCTTGGTCGGCTGGTGTTAAGCTGACTATATTAAATTGTTGATGAAGTGGTGAATTCTTCTAGTAGTCTCAATTCATTGCTTCGAGACATTTAAATGCTATCGTGCCATGAAGCATATTACAATGGGTAAGATGATCTAGCTATTAATCCCGTGCACTTTGTTTGAGGAAGGATTGTTAGAAATAGGGTAAAAACTGAACAGATAGTAAGATCTTCAACGAATTTCTATAAATGAAGGTAGAAATGGTGGGATTGGAGAATCAATAGAGAAATGTTGTCTAAGCAATAAAACCACAGAGAGATGACATGCCAGAATAGAAGCTCTTTCTGCAGGACAGGAAACTTGCAAAATAGCATTTGTAAATTATAACTAGTGAAGAATACCGTAGCTCTCATGGTTACTGGAAAGTGAGAGCTTCCTCTCTACTGCTATGGTCTATAGTTTGCACTTTGAGAAGGAAGTTTGATATGTCCATTTCTACTTTCACAGAGAAACCCAAAGCATCCCTTTTAACTTCTGGATACCATCTTTGATTGGTTTTGGCAATTTATTGCCTTTACTGTTTACGAAAGGCCTGTCATCGATGTGTCATAAAAATGTTAAAACTTTCTGGATGGCTGATAATTTTCTGTGCTGGTGTTTTGCGGAAGCAGTGTGAAATGGGATCAGTCGAGTTATGTTGGTGTTTTCTTCCTCATGCCGTGGGACTAACTTTTATCCATAATAGATCATGCATCTTTAAGCAAGTTCTGAAGGGAAACTCTAACTTGACTTATTACCGCAGGCAACCCGGAGATGGTCCCTGATAAGGTCAGTAGTAACCTTTCTGTGCTTCCTTTTCAGAGTCCAAAGAATAAGAAACCAGGTATGTTAGTCAGTTTAAGCTTTTGATGGTCAGTAAGCCAGATTTACTTCGAGATCCTTTCATAATGGAGACAATAGGTTTACTGTCCGGTCTTAATCTTAGACGGGAAGTACGGAGTAAATGATTGCATTGGAGGAACTTCGTCATCTACTCTGTCAGCTAAAGATTAGTTACAACATCCCGACTAACGTAGGATATGATTTGATTGGCAGGCACATTCGAAGCACATGTTACAGAGAATGGCATTACCATCTGGAACTTACAGTACCCCCGTATATTTCTTCACTTTCTTTTTCTTGGTCGACTGGTGTTAAGCTGACTATATTAAATTGTTGATAAAGTGGTGAATTCTTCTAGTAGTCTCAATTCATTGCTTCGAGACATTTAAATGCTATCGTGCCATGAAGCATATTACAATGGGTAAGACGATCCAGCTATTAATGCCGTGCACTTTGTTTGAGGAAGGATTGTTAGAATTAGGGGAAAAACTGAACAGATAGTAACATCTTCAACGAATTTCTATAAATGAAGATAGAAATGGTGGGATTGGAGAATCAATAGAGAAATGTTGTCTAAGCAATAAAACCACAGAGAGATGACATGCCAGAATAGAAGCTCTTTCTGCAGGACAGGAAACTTGCAAAATAGCATTTGTAAATTATAACTAGTGAAGAATACCGTAGCTCTCATGGTTACTGGAAAGTGAGAGCTTCCTCTCTACTGCTATGGTCTATAGTTTGCACTTTGAGAAGGAAGTTTGATATGTCCATTTCTACTTTCACAGAGAAACCCAAAGCATCCCTTTTAACTTCTGGATACCATCTTTGATTGGTTTTGGCAATTTATTGCCTTTACTGTTTACGAAAGGCCTGTCATCGATGTGTCATAAAAATGTTAAAACTTTCTGGATGGCTGATGATTTTCTGTGCTGGTGTTTTGCGGAAGCAGTGTGAAATGGGATCGGTCGAGTTATGTTGGTGTTTTCTTCCTTATGCCGTGGGACTAACTTTTATCCATAATAGATCATGCATCTTTAAGCAAGTTCTGAAGGGAAACTCTAACTTGACTTATTACCGCAGGCAACCCGGAGATGGTCCCTGATAAGGTCAGTAGTAACCTTTCTGTGCTTCCTTTTCAGAGTCCAAAGAATAAGAAACCAGGTATGTTAGTCAGTTTAAGCTTTTGATGGTCAGTAAGCCAGATTTACTTCGAGATCCTTTCATAATGGAGACAATAGGTTTACTGTCCGGTCTTAATCTTAGACGGGAAGTACGGAGTAAATGATTGCATTGGAGGAACTTCGTCATCTACTCTGTCAGCTAAAGATTAGTTACAACATCCCGACTAATGTAGGATATGATTTGATTGGCAGGCACATTCGAAGCACATGTTACAGAGAATGGCATTACCATCTGGAACTTACAGTACCCCCGTATATTTCTTCACTTCTCTTCTTCTCTCTGTTAAAGTTACATTCTCCTAAACTTAAGTACCTTTATAGGAGCTTGAAGACAGTCAAGTACTACAAATAATTAGCTTATTGGACTTAGAAAGAAAAGGCGTACGAATTGTTGGAATCCATGGGAGAGATGGCATTGGAAAGACTGCTCTTGCCAAGACTGTATACAACAAAATTTCCCTTAAGTTTGATGCTTGCAGTTTTCTTGCGGAGATTGAAGAAACGATCATGCACCCTGGTGGTCTTCAGTGTCTTCGTACCAAGTTGATCTGTGATATTTTGAAAAGAGAGTATGAGGTTGCTTCTGCTTTCAAGGGAGTACGATTTTTCAAAGAAATATTTAGGAATATGAAAGTTCTCATTGTTCTCGATGATGTGGAAAGTAGGTCCCTCCTCAAGGAGTTTGTAGGAGCTAAGCTTGATTGGTTTGGTTCTGGAAGTAGAATAATTATCACCTCAAAACAAAGAAGCATTCTTCAAGGGTATGTTGATCGAAAGTTGGCTTGTGAATATGATGTTAGTCCGATGGATGATAATCTAGCTTTCGACCTTTTCTGGAAGTATGCAAGGGAAAGGAGTTATGTACAACAGCCTTATGCAAGGGAAACGAGTAATGTACAACAGCCTTACGTTCAAATTGCAATGAAAATAGTGAAGGCTGTGGAGGGACTTCCACTACTGGCCAAAGTTATTGGTTCTTTTCTGCACGGTAAAGGACAAGAAGAATGGATCAAATTCGAAGGTCTCATACAACAATTTCAGGAAGATTATTGGAAGTTTTTAACCATAATTTATGAAGCGTTAGATCAAAATAAAAAGCAGATGTATCTTGATATTGCATGTTTTCTCCCGGATGTGGATTTTAGGATTGCCTCATATATGTGGCATGATTATGATCGTCCCCATGATGAAATTGAGGTCCTTTTTCGTATGTCCTTAATAAAAATAGAAGAAAATAAAATAGGCATGCACAGCATTCTAAGATGCCTCGGCAGGAAGATTATTTTTGAAGGTTTACATGATCCGGGAACATGTGTTGGATCCTACGTTCCTGTCATAACCCAGGACCCGGAGAAGAGGATAATGGTATGTCGGAAAAAAGAGTAGCATGCAGGCCCTAATTTGTTCTTCGATTTTCTTTGAATAGGTTTCATGTATGAACCCTTTTTTTTTTTTACCTCACAGCTGGTTGGGCATCCATAGTAATTATTTCACCGTCTGATGAGTTTCAAATGTTTCTCTACTTGACTTTTGTGGTTCATTGTCCAGGGAACTGACCAACATAACACTGAAGTGGCAGGCTTTGAGATCCCGCCGAACACAACATTTCTCAGCTTGGGTCATGCCAATATTGGTGGAAAATTTGCAGGTGCCTCATTGAGCGTTCGGTGGCTTCACTGGCAAGGGTGCCCTCGGGATATTAAAGCAATCGACTTTCATTTAGAGAACCTGGTTGTTCTTGATCTTTCTTGGAGTAAGGTTAATGAATCCTGGGGATGTTGGAAAGGCATTAAGGTGGTTTATAGCTCATTTGTTGTTGTGTGTGTGTTGGCCATTATGTACGTTGGGAATTATACGGCGTCTGAATTTTCTTCCTCTGTTTTGCAGATGGAGCATTTGAAAGTCTTGAATTTTACAGGTTGTGCAGACTTATTAGTTACCCCCAACTTCTCTTATTGCCCAAATATGGAGATACTGATTCTTGAAGGATGTTCTCGATTGGTTCATTTAGATCCTTCAATTAATGATCTGAAGCTCTTGGTTACCCTGAATTTGAAGTTCTGCACCGAACTTAGCATGTTGCCAGTGGAAATGGGTGGGATGAACGCTTTGAAAGAGCTCCTGATTGATGGCACTTCCGTTCGAGAACTTCCTGGGTCAATAGGCGAATTGGTTCAACTGCAAATTCTTAGTGCCTCTAATTGCTTTTCATTGGCTGGTGTTCCTGGTTCAGTTTGTCAACTTAAAGCTCTGTCAGTGCTGGCTTTGGACGACACGAAAATTCTTGAACTCCCAGAGTCAATTGGAGACTTGGGGGAACTTAGACGCTTGTCTTTGAGGAATTGTCGTGGGCTAGAAAAGCTTCCAGAGACGATTGGCAAGTTAAAAGACTCGTTAGTAGAGTTGGATATTTCAAGTTCGGGTATTACAGAACTGCCCGATTCGACTAAAAATCTGCGGAGTCTGAAAGTGCTGAAAATGGATTCTTGTTTCATAAGAGAATTTCCTCATGACGTTGGAGAGTTGATTAACCTGGAAGAAGTCCACGCCTCCTGGTGCAGGAATTTGGAGGAGCCATTCCGAGTGGTATTTCGAAACTACATCATCTCAGAGAACTGAGGCTTCGTGGTACACGTATATCAAGCCTCCCATCAGAAATTCAGTTCGTTTCAAGTCTTCAGACTCTGGATTTGCTGCATTGCACCCTTCTTAAAGAGTTGCCTTTTCTTCCCTCTAACTTAATCGATCTCTACGTCAATCCTGGCTTGACGCAAGATATGTAGGGCATTCAAATTTTGGGTCTTTTTAGTTCGGGTCTCCTTCATGTTTCGCGTTGTAGGAAAAAATCGGGGCATTTTTGGCGGTTGGCCCGAACTGAACTGAAACACGTCAACTCTACACTGTGGCTCCCAAATTCGTCGTTTCCCAGATCTGCGAAGCTTTTGCTTCCAAGTCCATCAATCTTGCTCCTCTCTCTCTCTCTCCCAAATCCATCGTCCACACTCTCTTGCCTCCCAAATCGACCTTTTTGTCTCCCTCATCCCCAGATCTATCTCTTCATCGAATCCAAATCTCTCCTTTTTATCAAAAGTTCAAAGTGTATTCAAGGTTCGTCTCTGATTCACTCTTCCTCTGTTTTTGCGATTTCATCTGTTGAGCAATCAAATGTCTGGATATGTTGATTAACATTCCCGTATTAGTATGAATCTGCTGTTGATTCCCAAGCTCAATATTGATAATCATGCGTTTATTGTTCTCTTTCTAAGACATGCATAGGGTGGAATCACGTCGTGTAGATGCTTGAATGAGTCGATGTGTTTATTTCGAGGTTGGATTCTTCATGCGAGAATGTTTATGTGTTTGTGTGCTTGTGCATGTAGACCGATTTGGAGCCTCTGTGCCCTCTAAGTAGCTGAATACCACTATATCATGTAGGGCAGCAAAATGGAGAACGGAACCCTTTCTAATGTCAATTGTATTTGCTGTTTTTTCACACGCAAATTGGAAATCTTTGTAATGTGAATTAACTGCAGTAAAACCTTTGTAATGTGGATGCTACTATATCACGTAGGGCAGCAAATTGGAAATCTTTGAAGTGTAATCTCAAATGCAGGTTGCACTTAATATGTACTTGTGAATCATTATTCTTGCACTTAATATGTATGTGTGAATTAACTGCAGTGGTGCTGTAATGTACAATCACATTCATGACGGAGGAAGCATTTCTGGAGTTTGTCAGGCTCTGGATACTTGGAACTCACCATCTTGTGTTTGTAGGACAGGTTGACAACCCCACTTATGAAGCAGTGTCATCAAGCTCAAAGCAGTGTCATCAAGCTCAATGCAATGTGCTGGGAATTGTAGAGACAGCAGAAAATGATGAGGCTCTGCTCTTCAAAAGCCTTTAACTTGAATCACAAACTCTAGAAAGTCCACTTCAAGTATGAAGAGCTGCATACATTTTGACTTTAATGTGGCATAAGCTCTCACTTTCATTGAAAATTTAATGTAGGGTTGTCAACTTCGACCATGGAGCCGCACTCAATATTGGTTTCTCTTGATGATGAGATGGGTATTTGTTAAACCTGCAAATTTAGTTCATGGTTCGGATTAGACTGGTGGAATATGCCATTTGCAATTCTTGAAAGATCTTTGGTTCTAATTTACATATTGGTGTCTGAGGTTACCGTGAGTCCTGATGGCATTGGTCTCATGCCCGATCAGATGATCTAATAGCTACTGAAGCTTCTCTTGGTGGTACTATAATACCAGATTCTTCAGTGGATTATATGGTTAAATGCTCTGCTACTTCTGCTGGTACATATCTACTGCTTGGGGTGTTGAGGAAGGGGAGTTTCAAGGTGGATTGACATAATTTAGTTCGTTTGTCTCCATATGTTTTCAGATTTGACTCGATCTCTTTACATTGGCCATCTTGAATAGGCTAAAAGATCTCGACGGAATTATGAGATAGAGCTCTTCCTCTACATATTTCTTATGCTTCCAAGAAAATTTCGAGCGTATCTCTTCTTTGAGTGTGCTTTCCGGTCAATTCGGATGTTCAGATGAAAATGAATGCTACTGCTAGAGGTGGTAGTATTCATCCTTACTTCCTCAAATTAGAGCATCGAACAGTTGCATCTTTTATGTGTGGAGAGCATAAAATGGTCAGCAGCATCCTCAATCTGCTCGTACTGCTGATCAGGTGTTAAAGATGGTGAAGCTTGCGGTTTGAGCGTAGTGTCCGAGTTTAAAAGCCCCTGGACATAAGTTGATTTCGGCACAAGCAATCTAGTCGTAGTCAAAGTGACGTGCAGTTTAATAGATACCCAATCGACCAAAAATGTTCTTGCTGGACTTGCTTCTAAGCGTACCCCGTGAGAACCCACACACCCCAAAGGGAAAAAACATGAAAGCCTGTCCTGCCCGACCCAACCCGAGATTTTGGTTTGGGTTCTAGTTGGGCTGGTTCGGGTTGGGTCATTATGGACACACAGACTTCATACTTCGGTTTGGGTTTCCTAGAAATCTGACTCGAATTGAACTGTTGACAGAACATTAGCAGGTAAGATTGGGTTGGATGGTTGGGTGTTGTTATTTATCGCAACATGTAGGGTTAATTACATTACAACCACTGCAAATTGACAATCCTGTCGACCTCTTTTCAATGGTTGTCAGTAATATTATCATAGCAACTAGGATAATCCAACAATGTACATAAACTATCCATGATGAGAAAATGCTCATGTCATTTAAAATGAACTGTAGAATGCTTTATGTCGTTGAAAATTAGCCGTACGGTACATATTAGTTGCTGGAGAAAAGAGATTAACTCCATGATGACCATTATTTTCTGAAGGAAACAATATTTATGAAAATTTTGTTTATTAGGTACACGTCATGTATATGACTCGGATTATAACGAGTTGAAATCCCAGGATTACGTTATGGTATAAGCCACCGCTTGATAGTTTAGCGTAGCAATTAGGATACGAATTTTTTCAATTTGGGGGCCAAAAGAATTTAAGACAAATTAGTAACAATTTCCATAAAAGCAAATGCCAGTGGATTTACCTTGATTGAGGAGATGGATTTTTTTTTTTTTCATGCTTGAACCCGAGCGCAAACATCTTTTAATGGTTTATTAAATTGCGATATCCCAAGACACGTTGCTGATTCATTTTTTTCTCTTTCAATTAAATGCATGTGGAAGCAATTCATATGACCACCTAGTCAATCAACAAAAATTAGGGATAGCAAAGCACAAAAGACAAATTTTAAAAGTAGCACATTTATTTATCCACTTATTAGCCTTAGGAAATTTAATAATTATAAGCTTTTCTATGGCCACTTTTTATCAACCATCTCAAAATATGGTTAGGGTTAACCTAAACTTCACTAACAACAAGGCCAACCAAAAGTGACACGAGGTATGCCCGCGTCTTAGTCCATTGAGATACCAATTGTACACGACATTTTTTTATACTACGGGCCTAAAAATATTTAATAACAACGGAGTGAGAAACTCGCTTAAACCTCAATTAAGACGCGAATTCTTTTCGAAGACAACCTAAACGCGCACATATACAAACTAGGTAATAATCACTTTCAAGTTTATTCGAAAAAAGCGAATTGCCACTTTTTAGTATTTTAAGTGTGACAACATTAATCAATGTAACCCACCCGCTGAGGGCGCACTAGCTCGGGCGGACATTGTGACATCCTGAAATTCGATCCCGTTTCGATAAAATGAAATGTGCATATCGTCGGTGTGCCTATGGTCCTTTTTCTCTGAGCTGATCACTCACGAGTTAACTAACTTATTGGGTGAAACCGTTAAGGGATATATCCGCGGTAAAATCCCTAAAAGCTACCTAATTTGTTGGATTTGACTAAAATCACGTTCGGTCGATTTTAATCATGAAATTTAATTCGGTTTTAGGAATCGAATATCCGAGCGTATCACAATTCATTTTTAGGACCTTGTCTCATCGATCGTCAAATTATCGACGAGTCCGAAATTTCAAGAAAGAAATTATCGGAGGAAAAATCGAAGACCAAAAGAAATTAGAAAGGGAAAGAGAAAAGAAAAATAAGAATAATATCATTTTTGAATTTCTTTTCTCTCTCTCCCTATTTTTTTTCTCTTTTTCTCTCTCTCTTCTCTCTCCTTCCCTCCCACTCGTGCGATTCTTTCTCCCTAGCCGGATGCCCTGCTGTCTTCCATTTTGCTTTCTTATATTTTATTCTTTTTGACCGTTCAAATCTCTCTCTCTTCTCTCATCCCTCTCCCTCTCTCTCTCGTCACTCTTTATTCTTCCTTCTTCTCTCGTGCAAGCGAGCGAACCGAAGCTGCGGGGAGATCGGAAGCGTAGCCAGCCACCGTCGCCGCCTATCCCGCCGCCGCATCGCATGCCCGTTCGCCGCTCGCACGTCCGCCGTCGCCGCTCGCGCTTGCCATCCCTACCGCGCGATCCAGGCCTCTGTTCGCCTTTGTTCAGCCACCAAGAGCGGCCGAGCGGGCCGCCGGAGCCACCGTCCGGCCTCACCGGAGCTCCGCCCGCTTTCCCGACCTCTTACCGCCCCCAACCCTCTCTCTTTCTCTCTGTTTTGCAGCCGATCTAGCAAACCCGCGAGTGGGTTTTAGCCGGTTCGTGGGCCGTTTTGGGCCGTTTCCGGGCCCCGAACTCGGGCCGTGCTTTGGGAAGTTTTGTTCCTCGCGTCGCCCCCGTCTCACTAATCCTTGCTTAGTGGACTAATTACTCTTATTGGTTGTTTAGTTGTAATTAATTAGGTTTATGTGTTATATTAGTATAAATTAGTATTTATTAGTCAATCGTAATTCAAATTAGATAAATTGAATGTGTATTTAGCAAGTAGACATGGTCTACTATTTATTGAGGGTAGCCCGGGATTTTCCCGACCCTAATTGGGCTTCAATTGGGCTTTTCGGGCCTAAGTGTAATTTTTGGTATTTAAATATTAATTTTCGGAATTAAATTAAATAATTATTTATTTTCCGAAAATTCAACTGGGATGGTTCGAGACCGGAATATTATGCTGACGACTGTGGTGAAGTCCGTTTATTTAATCGGGCTTTATTTTGAGCTAAATCGAATTTTTAATATTAATTATTTAATTTTCAAAATTAATTAATTATTTATTTATTTTCCGAAAATTCAATTGAGATGACTAGTGACCAGAATATTATGCTGATAATTGTGGTGAAGTCCGCTTATTTAATCGGGCTTTAATTTGAGTTAAATTGAATTTTTAATATTTATTAATTAATTTTCGGAAATTAAGATTGAGATGGTTGATGACCGAAATCTCGTGCTGATTGTCGTGGCGCAGTCCGTTTATTTAATTGAGCTCTACGTTGCTTGGAATTAAATAAATTGTGATATTTTAGGGATTTACCCTAAATTGATTGAAATTGAATTATCGATTGGTAGTTGGCCGAGTATGGCTATTTAGCATTTTGAATGCCTTGTTGAGCAGTAAGTGGAGGGAGTGGTGAGAACTAACGAGCATTTTATTGGCTGAGACCGATCAAGTACGAAGTATAGACAGCGTGGTTCGGTGATTAAGAATATCACTGTGCGAAAACGGCGCCTTAAAGAACGCACGTAGACTCTATGATCTATGACGGGCGTGGTTCGGTGATGAGGAATATCACTGTGCGAAAACGGCGCCTTAAAGAACGTACGTAGACCATCTATTATTTACGTCACCTTGGCGGAAGTGCCACCCGAGAGCATTGATGTGGCTCTGTGACCGATTTCACTATGGGATGTTATATAGCGTGGAACGAATGACCTAGGAATGGTCGGATCGACATGTAATCGACTAGTTCGATTGATCAATGTTTTGATCCGATTGTTATGATTTGTTTGATTTTTCGTTGTGATTTATGAAGTGTCTATATATAACCTTGAATTGCAGGTTGAGACTCGAGGCCAAGATAAGTTCTCGACTCGTCTTTGTGTTTAGGCAACCGAGTAGTGTATTGGTTCCCTAATTGAGTCTTAGTGGGGTAGAACTTCTGAGACATAGTCTCATCCCAGTTTGGGAAAAACATTTCGGGACCCCGCTAAGGAGCTGAGGAGGAAGAGTCTGTGAAGGAGAAGTATTTTTGGAAGAAGATAATCCCGAGAGGGATCTTGAGTACGATCCAGGTGGACTGAAATGTTATCTTCTTTGTGACTCCATTTTGATGTGAATAGAGTAAAGTAAAAAGTTGTGAAGAGTGTGGATTACTTTGGTTCATGTCATGTATAAAGGTTTGGTTGTGGATTTCAATATGAAAGATATGGCCTACTTTTCTATCCCACTGTTTTATTGTATGGGGATTTATAACTGCTTCTGCATGTGCTTAATAAAAGATAAAGGGTCGGCGATACATAGTCCTGGGATATCGCATTTTAAAAATCGACCAAATCGAAGGATGTGTGCGTGCCTGAGGATCGGGGCGTGACATCCCCTTTTTGTGGTATCAGAGCTTAGTTCAAGATTGGAGTGATAAGGAGCGATGAGTCTTGGGATAGTAATAAGAAAGGCCTTTAAATTCATGCCGGTGCATGTCTGTGATAGCTGGATGCTAGAATTGCTTGTTGTTTGAATCGCTCTATTTCTAATTCGGTGTTGAATTGGAAGCAAGTGTCAATAGATTAAGGCGACACCATGAGCGATCGGGAGCCTAGGACTCCTGCAAAGAGGGCTAGTAGGGCCGTGACTCGGGGAGGAGCACCGACTAGAATCGGTACCCGAGGAGGCCGTGGTCGAGCGCTAGCATAGGCTAGCGTGAGTGGAATGATTCCACCTGTTGTAGATGCTAGAGTGGCACTACCTTCTGTTGGTGCTGGGGTAGCAGCCTCGGGTGAGCAAGGAACTGTCGGAATCAACCAGGCTCTAGATGCTATGCGGGAGATAATGGGGCAATAGGCCCGAGATCAAACTGCTGCCTTTACTGCCGCTGTTGAAGCCGCCGCCACTGCTGCTACCAACGTTGCCATTGCTGCCGCAGCTGCCGCTATTGCTCAAGCCGCCCCTGTCGCAGCACCTGCAGTTCCACCCGCCGTTGCTCCTACTAAAATACTACTAGGAGTTGTAGCCGCTGGGAGGCCGATTCATCAATTAGTGGATCGGTTCTTAAAAATGAATCCACCGAAATTCAGTGGTACTGGAGACCCTGAGGCCGCATCTCTATGGGTACAGGATTTGGAGAAGGCATTTGCACTTCTGATGTGCAATGAGGAGGAAAAGGTGTTACTAGCTGTGTACCAATTTCAAGGTAACGCCAATATATGGTGGAGATCTACCAAGGATATAGTATTCCCGGAAGGTGTGGTCCAAGGGTGGGATACCTTCCTCAGGGCCTTTAATGATCAGTACTTTTTGAGTACTGCTCGGGAACAAAAGATAGAGGAGTTCCACCGTCTCCGCCAAGGGAGCATGACAAACTTGACCGGTATGGGGTCAAGTTCGCGAACTATCACGGTATGCTCCTAAGTTGATAGAAGACCCTGAAGAGAGAGCTCGGAAGTTCAAAAGTGGTTTTCGTGCTGAATTGAAACAACCTCTACTACCATGGGACTTGAAAGATTACAGAGAAGTTTATCGTCGAGCCTAGATGATAGAACGAGGATTGAATGTACACGCTGCCTCATCTGGATCGAGGTTTAGCTCCCATCGAGAGAATATCCGTCAAGGGAAGAGACCCATGCCTGGAGGTAGGCCCAATGCTCCACCCTTCAAGAGAAGTGGATTCAATAGACCGATGCCTAATAGGGTTAATTCCTGTCGCTCATGTGGAAGACAACATGGGACAGCTCCGTGTCTAGCGAGAACAGGAGCATGTTACGAATGTGGCCAGCAGGGTGATATAGCTAGAATAAGTACCTAGAGCGGGGGTGAATAGGTATATAAAAGATTTTTCTCGATAATTGCACAATACTAAACAGTTGATAGATTTGAGACAAACAATAATCAAAGTAAATAGAACTGAGAGAAGGGAAGAGAAAATTGAACACGCGGTTTATAGTGGTTCGGCTTATTTCAAGCCTACGTCCACTCTTCTGCATTGACAGCCTATTGGCTGGATTCCACTATGAACAAAGAGATGTTACAGCGATGTTCTTCCTTGATTTCTCGGTGTAGATGATCTACCACACTCGCTCAAGGTATCACTAAGTATAGACACTCTCTGTGTGTACAATTTCGCTCAGAATGTATCGACTAATAATCAAGGTGCTTCGACTCTGAATTTCTCTATCTATCATACATTAAAATAACTAGAACGTCTTCTTTTTATACTCCTTTATGCCATCATACCCGTTGGCACTTACCAAAGGAATTCCTCCAATCTACCCGTTGGACGGAATCAATTAAGAAGATTATTCGAGCTATTAAAGGAACTTGACGATAGCCCATCAATCCTGTTCACCCATACAATCAGGATCTTGGTTTCCAAGAATAGAACCTTCCAAGAATACTTCGTCGACCATCGGATCTTCAAATGATCTTGATTACGAATGAAAGAATCCGTTATGATTATCCAGCCAAGATATCTTCTCCGAGGAGGATAGGACTAAATCCTCAACCAAATACTTCGGCTCTGGATTGCCTTTGACACTGGATTAGAAAAACTGTCAGTGAGAATAGTCTTGAGTCTTGAGTCTTAAGTATCTGAAAGTCTTCAGACTTTAAACATAAGGCTTGCAATTAACCAGACTAGACTGATAGAAATGTTTTGTCAGCTTCAAAATATTCTGGAAAGATTTCTCCAACAATCTCCCCCTTTTTGATGGTGACAAAACTTTCCTGTAGATTTGAACAACTTTGACCTGCAAAATATTACTCAAGCAATATGGCTATCTCATAAAGATTAATAAAATCAACAATCAGACTCTGCATCAACAGAAAATCGGTTAGTCTTTCATGAGTAAAATCATATAGCAATACTTGATATAAATGCAAATAGTCAATCATCAAAAATCCACATCCAAGTCAGTCAAATTCAACACCCAAGTCATACTCAAAGACATTCAAACACACAAAGAGATTTAAAGTCAAAGTTTTAAAGTTCAAATTGCAATTCTCCCCCTTTTTGTCAGCATTAAAAAGGTGAGAAAAGAGTCAATTCTGCTTGGGAATGCGCACGATCTGGAATTCTCCCATTGATAATACGATGCTTTCCAGCCTCTTCAAGTCTTCCCGTAGATGAGCCACCTCTTCTCCTTTGGCATTGGCTTGAATTTGAAGAGCGAGGTCTTTCATTTGATCTGCCAGGGTAGTAGAAGATGCTTGTTCAGCATTCTTCAGGACTTGAAGTTCACAGTCCAGAGCATAGATTTGTCCATGCATTTCCGGAAGAACATCAATGATACGACGAAAATCTGCTGTATTGCCCGTCCGTGTGCCCACATTTGCTCTCTCGATGGAGTGAAAGCGGACGATGGATCTTCGGTGAAATCGAGCAAATTTGGTGTTGACGTATCATGTCCTTCTTCGGCATTTGAGAAGCCTGAAAATCTTCGGATTTGCTAGTGAGCGACTCACACCTTCGTGTTAACGGGATCTGGTGTAGTCCTTCCTTGCTCGCCATCTCCCCCCGTCTGGGACCTCAATTGGGGAAGAGTGATGGTCATGCTCTTCAGCACCTTGATTCCCTTTCTCTCCTGCTTCATCTGCAGACTTTTCTTTCACTGCTTCTTCTTCCTCTTCTTCTTCTTCAACCTCTTTCTCTTTCTCTTGTTGCTCCTCTGCTTCTCTGTTCTTTGCTTGTTCCTCTTTTTCTCTCGTTCGTTGATTCGGTGCGAACGTCCGGTTCTTGTCAATGCAGAAATAGAGAGATCTTCCTCTTCATCTTCATCCTCCAAGATAAGAGTTCTTTCCTTTTTGGGTGGAGCACTCATGGGCTCTTTCCCTTTTCTCTTTGATGCAGAAGATACTGGAGTCTTCACTTTGAACTTCTCCATTGCCTTGCTAAGTTCTTTCAAACGCATTTTTATCAGCATTTTCAAACCCACCACCATTTTGTCGCACGGTCGAACACAAAGAGTATGTGGAGGCTCAATGTTCAAGTGTCTGAAGATCTTGGTCACAAGACCTGCATAAGGCAATTGGCCCATGTCCTTCACCATTGCTCGTACATGTGAAAGAGAATGGTGTGAGGTAGAGAGAACTTCCTCCCTGAATTGATCGCGTACATCAATTTCGCCTCGGAGTTAGACACGTCAGTGTTTGATGTAGATTTTGGCCTGAGACAGTTGATCACAATTTTGTGAAGTACGATGTTGATGGCACTCATTCTTGAGTAGGTAATTCTTCTCTCTATATCCCCGTCTTTGACAAGCTTCAGGTGGTGCGAGCAATCGAAACTTTGATTGGTTGATAATGTCCTCTTTCAACTCCAATTATATCTGCCAACATGTCCACATCTACCACATAGACTTGGTCTCAAACACTCGAAGGATATTCTATTCACATCTAAAAAGTTGAGATTCGAATAAAAGTATGTTGTCAATTGTGCATAACCGTACGTGGTATCGGAGCAAAATTGCTCAAGTTGAAGCAGATTGAACTTCTCTCGCAAGTTCACATTGATGGCATCCAAGAAGTCGAAATCAACACTCCTAGGGTTTATCACCCTCTTTTCAATAATCTGAAAAACAGATTCTCCTGATCCTTCGATTTAAACAAATCCATCAGATTTCCCTTAACCTTTGCTGCAACACCCATTCTAGGTTGGAATTCAAGGAACATCTTATCATCATCGTTCCCATCGGTCGGATTCGTCCCGGTACACGAGGGTCACTTGGAATGTTCGCAAGTGCTTCCTCAGCCTTTCTTTTGGGAGCAACTCCCAAATCCTCCATTTTCCGAGAAAATATACTCATTCCCATAATTCTTATCTTTAAGAAATTCATCTACGACATTCGTGGAGACCCAATGCTTTTCAACGCACGATAGAGTTTGTAAATAAAAGCGGGTTTTTGGACTCTTACGGTCTCGTCCTCGATTATTTCTTCCTCCAGTTGATGACCCACACCTTGTGGGGTAGATGGTGAAGATTGACGTGGAGGAGAGTGAATCGGGCTCGTTGCGACTCGGTAAATCTTCCTCCTCGGTGAGATCGAAATGTGTAGGCCCCTTCCTCATTCTCTCGTGGTCCCCATTCGCGATTCTTGATGACTTTCTCGAAGAAGACATCCTTCCCTGTCGTTGAAAGATTCCTTTACTCGCTTTCCCAAGAAAAGTTGACAACTTTCTCGAAGATGAACACGAAGTAGAGACAGGATTAGGAGGAGAATGCCTTTTAGGGTTTTGAAGTTTAAGCGAGGAAAACTGTATATATATATAAGTCGGTTTAAAAATGGAAAATGAACAATCGTCTCTTTTGAAATCGATAACGCCAAAAATAAGTTAATATTTTTGAAAAGACACGATTCCGTTTTTCACGAAATTATAAATTAACTGAACTAATGATCGTACCTTTTCGAGATTGAGTATAATAACAACTTACAATCTATAGCCATGAATGTCTCGAGTCGACGGTTGGATAGTCTTTAGACTTTAACTTCCTCAAGCTTCAAAATGTTGAGTCTGGAATGGATAAAATCGAATTGATTTTTCTCCAACGGCTTTGTGAATATATCCGCTAATTGGCTCTTTGAATCAACAAATTGAATCGAGATTTCTCCATTTTGAACATGATCTCTGATGAAATGATGTTGAATCTCTATATGCTTTGCTCTTGAGTGAAGGATTGGATTTTTAGTGAGATTAATTGCGCTGGTGTTGTCACATCTAATCTCTATGCATGAGTCTTCAATTCCAAAGTCTTGTAGCTGTTGTTTTATCCATAGAATTTGTGAACAGCAGCTTCCAAAAGCTACATACTCTGCTTCTGTTGTTGAAAGAGCCACAGTGCTCTGTTTTCTTGAAAACCAAGACACTGTCCTGCTTCCAAGCAACTGGCAGGTTCCCGAAGTGCTCTTTCTGTCAACTCTACAATCGGCCAAATCTGCGTCTGAATATCCCAGAAGATTGAAGTCTCCCTTCTTAGGATACCAAAGACCGATGCTTGAAGATGAAGCAACGTATTTAATAATACGTTTCGCAGCATTTAGATGGGATTCTCTAGGATCTGATTGAAACCTAGCACAAATGCAAACACTCAACAAAATGTCAGGTCTAGAAGCGAGTAAGATAAAGAAGTGAACCAATGATGCTCCTGTACAGCTTTTGATCAACTTTCTTCCCTTCTTCATCTTTGTCTATCTTCAGAGAACTTGACATAGGTATGTCGGTCTTTTTGCATTTTTCCAGTCCAAACTTCTTGACAAGATCAATAGCATATTTTTCTTGATGAATAAAAGTTCATTCCTTCAATTGTTTTATTTGGAGTCCAAGAAAGAATGTTAACTCTCCCATCATACTCATTTCAAACTCATCCTGCATAGAATTAGAAAATTTCTTGCACAGACTTTCATTAGGGGATCCAAAAATAATATCATCTACATATATTTGAACAAGTAAAAAGCTTTTGTTTTCCTTTTTGATAAATAGAGTAGTATCTACTTTACCTTTGACAAAATCATTCTATATTAAGAACTTACTTAGTCTATCGTACCAAGCTCGAGGTGCTTGCTTGAAACCATATAATGCATTTTTTAGTCTGAAGACTGAATTTGGCTTCTTTGGGTCTTCAAACCCTGGTGGTTGTTCCACATAAACTTCATCATGGATAAATCCATTTAGGAAGGCACTTTTGACGTCCATTTGGAATATCATGAAATTTTTATAGCAAGCAAACGCAAGTAATAATCGAATAGCTTCTAACCTTGCTACTGGAGCGTAAGTCTCATCATAGTCTATTCCTTCTTCTTGCGTGTATCCTTTGGCCACGAGTCTTGCTTTGTTTCGTACGACTTTTCCTTTCTCATTCATCTTGTTCCTGAACACCCATTTGGCTCCAATAACAGTTTTACCTTTTGGTTTAGATGTCGATTCCCAAACATCATTAATGTTGAACTGTCTGAGCTCTTCTTGCATAACTTCAATCCAGCTTTCATCAGATAAAGCTTCTTCTATGCTCTTTGGTTCAATTTCAGAAATGAGAGCCACAGCACTAGACTCTTCACGCCTTTTGGATCTAGTGCGAATTCCTTCATTAATTTCGCCGATGATGAGTTCTTTGGGATGACTGGACTTATGCTTCCAATTGCTGGTTGATTTGTGTGGTTGATGATCTCTTTCTTTATTTGAATCTTCACGAACAGCTTGATGCTGGTCTTCCGTAGTCTGAGTTGCTTCTTGAGTTGTAAGCTTTAGAGAGTTTGGAGCAGATTCAGACTCTTCATAATGAGTCTGACTGGATTCATCTTGCATAGAGTCTTGAAATTTGACATTCATTGACTTCTCCACAGACTGACTCTTCTTGTTGTAGACTCTGTAGGCTTTGCTTGATGAAGAGTATCCAAGAAAGATGCCTTCATCTGATCTTTCTTCAAACTTACCAACTCGATTTTTAGCATTTTTCAATATAAAGCATTTGCAACCGAATACATGAAAGTATGAAACAATAGGCTTCTTACCTTTGAATAACTCATAAGGGGTTTTTTCTAGAATAGGTCTTAAGAAGACTCTATTGATTATATAGCACGCTGTTGAAACAAACTTCAGCCCAAAATCGTGAAGAAATCTTACTTTCAATTAAAAGAGTTCTAGCCATTTCTTGAAGAGATCTATTCTTCCTTTCCACAATTCCATTTTGCTGAGGAGTATATGGAGAGGAGAACACATGCTTAAAGCCGATTCATCACAAAATTTTGTAAAATCTTGATTTTCAAATTCACTTCCATGATCTGTTCTTATACTTGGAAATAACACATCCTTTTTCATTTTGAACCTTTTTAGCAAATTTCTCAAAATATGAGAAGGTTTCGGATTTACTTGCAAGGAAATATACCCAAGTAAATCGTGAGTAATCGTCCACAATTACTAGGCAATACTTCTTACCTCCAATGCTCTGGGTTCTGGTTGATCCGAAAAGATCCATATGCAGCAGCTGCAGTACATGATTAGTAGAAATATGATTTATTGACTTAAATGAATTTCTTACCTGTTTTCCCAGAATACATGGAGTGCATGGATCAGATTTTTGGTATGGTAATTTGGGTAAACCTCGAACGAGCTGCTTTGAAGAGATTTTGGCTAATTGCTTCATGTTGATGTGACCAAGCTTTCTGTGCCATAAGCTTGCTTCGTCTTGAATTGAGATTAAGCATTGCGATTCATTTTTACATCCAAGATATAGATGTTTCCATGCCTTCGACCCATGAAAGACTGAGTAGAGTCTTTGCTGATACCAGAACATGTTCCTTCTGGGAAGAAGATCTTAAAACCAGTATCACACAGTTGACTGATGTTGAGAAGATTGTAGTTGAGACCTTCCACTAGAGAAACATTACTTATTATGAGATTTCCAATCTTCACAGTTACAAATCCCACAATATTTCCTTTGCTGTTTCCTCCAAATGAAACTTTTCCACCATTTACTTGAACAAGCTTTATGAAGCAATTTGAGTCTTCTGTCATGTGTCTTGAGCATCCACTGTCAAGATACCACTTTACCTTTTTCTTGATGGAGACCTGCATTTAAAAAAGAGTCAAGTTTTCTTAGGTACCCAAATTTTCTTGGGTCCTTTGGTGTTAGTAAAATAAACAGTATTAGCCCATACTTTCTTAATAGGTTTCCAAACCATAGGACACTCTTTTTCAAAGTGATCCAGACTGTTACACTTTGAACACCTGAGGGCATCTCGACCTACAGACTTTACAAAACCTTCTTGAAATGATTTTTGTAAGCCTCTCTTGAGGGTCTTTGCTTGATTCTTTCTTTTACTTTAGGAAAATCAATCAAGGGAATAGTTTCTGCTGTCATACCTAGACCAGACTTATTGAAGTAAGGTCTTTGCACTGAAAGAATTTTGTCAAGTTTCTCAGACCCTATTGAAAATATCTTTGAAATATTTGATAAGTCAGTTTTTAAAAGAGAATTTTCTTTTAAGAGACTATCTTCATTTTCTTTAAGAGTGAAAACATTCTTGTCTAAACATTCAACTTTTTCTTTTAAAACATTTTCCTGTTGTTTTAGAGCAGAGTTTTCCTTTTTAAGTTCGGAAATCCTTTTGAGAGAAGTCTTAAGACTAAAACACAGTTCATCTATATATTTAGAAACTTTGGCAGGAATTTTAAAATCACTTACCTCAAATTCACCGTCCGAGTCTCGATTCGAGTTTGAGTCCGAGTCGATTGTGCCATCGACATAAGTTGGCATATTCATCCTCACTTTCTTCACACTCGTATCACTCCGTGGTTTCAGCTTTGAGAGCCTTTCGAGACTTTTCAGCTTTTCCTTTCTTTTTCTTCAGAAGAGGATAGTTGGGTTTGATGTGTCCTCTTTTCTTACATCCAAAGCAAACTACATCTTTGTTTGGTTCCTCATCATCAACAGACTTGGTCTCGCTGTCTTTGAAAACTTTGTTTCCTTGAGTTGAACCTTCTTCCTTTTCTATTCAGTTTTCAAATCTTCTTATCATGAGAGCAAGCTCCTCATCGTCCATATCATCTTCAGAATCTGTAACATCAGAATCATCATTTGATTTTAATGCAATGGATTTCTTACCTTTTGGATCTTCGTCTTCATTAATTCGTTCCACTTCATAAGACTGAAGAGTTCCAATCAGCTCGTCGACAGATAGTAGCATAATTCTCTCGTCTCTCTTATTGAAGTCTTTATGTGATTCCAATCCTTGGAGAGTCCACGCAGAGCTTGTTTACCTTCATGGGATCAGAAATTTTTTGTCCTTGATTCTCAAGACCATTGACAATATCTATAAAACGGCTAAACATATCAGTTATAGATTTTCCTGATTTCATTTTGAAGGCTTCATATTGACCAAGGAGAATATTAATTCTGGTCTCCTTCACTCGATCTGTTCCTTCATAGGTGATATGCAATCTATCCCAAATTTCTTTTGCTGTAACACAAGAAGATATTCGGTTATATTCAGTTGGTGACAAAGCACAATATAAAGAGTAAATTGCTTTTGCATCGAGTGCTTGTCTCTTCATTATCTCTTCCTGAGTCATTCCGCTGGTCTCAACAGTTTCTTTACCTCTTTCAGAGACTGATGCAGCTGTAGGAGTAATTCCTTTTTTTACAACGTCCTATTCCAGAGGATCCTTTGATCGTAGGAAAGCTTTCATTTTGTTCTTCCGATGTTGTAATCCTTTCCATCAAAGTAGGGTGGTCTGGTATTGCTTTGCCCTTCCACCAGCCCCGGTGCTAGCATACTAGCCATGGATATTTTACTCAAGTAAAACACTTCAAATATAGTGAGAACCAAAGCTCGATACCAATTGATATAGCTAGAATAAGTACATAGAGGGGGGGTGAATAGATATATAAAAGATTTTTCTCGATAATTGCACAATACTAGACAGTTGATGGATTTGAGACAAACAATAATCAAAGTAAATAGAACTGAGAGAAGGGAAAAGAAAATTGAACATGCGGTTTATAGTGGTTTGACTTATTTCAAGCCTACGTTCACTCTTCTGCACTGACAGCCTATTAGCTGGATTCCACTATGAACAAAGAGATGTTACAGCGATGTTCTTCCTTGATTTCTCGGTGTAGATGATCTACCACACTCGCTCAAGGTATCACTAAGAATAGACACTCTCTGTGTGTACAATTTCGCTCAGAATGTATCGACTAATAATCAAGGTGCTTTAGACTCTGGAATTTCTCTATCTATCATACATTAAAATAACTAGAATGTCTTCTTTTTATACTCCTTTATGCCATCATACCCATTGGCACTTACCAAAGGAATTCCTCCAATCTACTCGTTGGACAGAATCAATTAAGAAGATTATTCGAGCTATTAAAGGAACCTGACGATAGCCCATCAATCCTGTTCGCCCATACAATCAGGATCTTGGTTTCCAAGAATAGAACCTTCCAAGAATACTTCGTTGACCATCGGATCTTCAAATGATCTTGATTACGAATGAAAGAATCCGTTATGATTATCCAGCCAAGATATCTTCTCCAGAGGATAGGACTAAATCCTCAACCAAATACTTCGGCTCGGATTGCCTTTGACACTCGGATTAGAAAAACCTCGTGAGAATAGTCTTGAGTCTTGAGTCTTGAGTATCTGAAAGTCTTCAGACTCTAAACATAAGGCTTGCAATTAACCAGACTAGACTGATAGAAATGTTTTGTCAGCTTCAAAATATTCTGGAAAGATTTCTCCAACACAGGGCCAAATTGCAAGGTATTGTCCAAAGAAGTAGAGATGACAACCTCAGTTGCCGCCGCCGCCACCAATGAAACAGATAGGAGGGTATGTCCCTCAGAATGCACCACAAGAAGGACATCAGAGACCTCCATCTCAAGGCACTGTGTACGCAATTACCCAAGGTCAGGCAGAAGCTGCGCTTGGCGTTATCACAGGTATGGTCTCGCTTAACGACCAACCTGCTTATGCCTTGTTTGATTCGGGAGCAACCTATTCCTTCATTGCCGAACAATATGTTAGGATGCTAGGGTTGAATCCTGTATTGTTGAAGTCGGCAATTTGCATATCTACACCCTTGAAAGATAAAGTTATTGTTGCTTTGGGATGTTCGGGGTGCAAGTTAGAGATTGGTGAGCGAGTGGGGAAAATTGACTTGTTAGTCCTAGCCATGTATGATTTTGATTTGATAATTGACATGGACTGGCTCACCAATCAACGAGCTAAAATGGATCGCTATCGCAAGGCGATTCAGTTTGACCCGTTAGGGGATAAGAGTTTCGAGTTTGTCGGGAATCGAGGAGGACCTACGATTTCCTTAATCTCGTCGCCGGAAGCAACTCGTTTGTTAGACGAGGGTTGCCGAGGGTATTAGCGACCGTCGTGGATACGACAGTTGAAGAGCTGAAAATGGAAGATATTGCAAAGGTACAGACTTTCCGAGATGTCTTTCCAAAGGAATTGCCGGGTTACCGCTTTAAAGAGAGATTGAATTTGTAATTGAGCTAGCACCAAGGACAAAATTGATCTCAAAGGCACCTTACCGAATGGCGTTATCGAGTTGAAGGAACTGAAGGTGCAGATGCAAGAATTACTGGATAAGGGATTTATTCATCCTAGTGCATCACCTTGGGGAGCACCGGTTCTATTTGTTAAGAAGAAAGATGGTTCGTTGCGTTTGTGCATTGACTATCGACAGCTCAATCAGGTAACGATCAAGAACAAGTACCCATTGCCAAGGATAGATGACTTGTTTGATCAACTGCAAGGAGTGTCGATATTCTCGAAGATCGACTTGAGGATAGGATATCATCAGCTGAGAATTCGGAAAGAAGATATTCCTAAGTCGGCATTTCGTACAGTATGGTCATTACGAGTTTACAATGATGCCGTTTGGATTGACGAATGCTCCAGCTGCTTTCATGGATATGATGAACAGAGTGTTCAAGGAATACCTAAATCAGTTTGTGATCGTATTCATAGATGATATCTTGGTCTATTCGAGAAGTGATGAAGAGCATGTGAACCATCTGAGAGTAGTACTCCAGACCTTAAGAACTCATCAGCTGTATGCTAAGTTTAGCAAATGCGAATTTTGGCTGACTCATGTTGCGTTCTTAGGTCATGTAATTTCCGGAGAAGGAATCTCCGTCGACCCGAGCAAGATAGAAGCCGTGATCAAGTGGCCGAGACCATCGTCAGTGACAGAGATCAGAAGTTTTCTGGGATTAGCAGGTTATTATAGACGATTTGTGAAAGGGTTCTCATCGATAGCCTCGCCTCTGACAAAGCTCACGAAGAAAAACGAGAAGTTCATGGACAAACAAATGCGAGCGTAGTTTTCAAGAGCTGAAGGAAAAGCTGACTACCGCACCAGTGTTGGTGATTCCATCTGGTCCTGGAGGATTTGAGATCTATAGTGATGCGTCATTTAGGGGATTGGGTTGTGTGCTGATGCAACATGGCAGAGTTGTTGCATACGCTTCCCGTCAGTTGAGACCTCATGAATTGAACTACCCGACGCATGACTTAGAACTCGCAGCCATCATATTTGCGTTGAAGATTTGGAGGCACTACTTGTGCGGGGAAAAGTTTCAAATCTTCACAAACCATCAGAGTCTCAAGTATTCTGTTCTCTCAGAAGGAGTTGAACATGAGACAACGCCGATGGGTGGAATTACTAAAAGACTACGACTGTGACATTCTATATTACCCGGGAAAGGCTAACAAGGTCGCCGACGCATTGAGTCGAAAGTCTTCAGTGGCAAAATCTTGGTTAAGGAGTGGAACTTAATCGAGAGAGCTCGGGATTCAAAATTTAAATTTGAGGTATGCCACCTCTCGAGTATTATGGCCACCCTCGAATTGAACCAAATGTCCAAGTCGAATCAAGCAACTCCAACCGACGACCCCGGATGTACAGAGAATTCTTCGAGAAGACGCAGATAAAAGGAAGGCTGATTTTCAGATTGCTGATGACGGAACTCTAAGGTTTCAAGGACGTTTGGTTGTACCTGATGATGTCGAGCTTAGAGAAGAAATTTTATCAGAAGCACATCGTAGCAGTTACAGCATTCATTCCGGAAGCACCAAGATGTATCGGAATCTGCGTCAACACTACGGTGGTCGTGGTATGAAGGCGGATATTGCCAAGCATGTCGCCAAGTGTTTGACTTGTCAGCAAGTAAAAGCGCAGCATTGCAAGCCGGGAGGATTTCTACAACCTCTCGCGATCCCAGAATGGAAATGGGAGCATATCACGATGGATTTCGTGACTGGATTACCAAGGAGTCAAAGGGGGAAATGATTCGATTTGGGTAGTAGTCGACAGGTTGACAAAGTCGGCTCACTTCATTGCAGTTCGAAAGGACCTGAGTCTGGATAGACATGCAGACTTGTATGTACATCAAATGGTTCGCATGCATGGAGTGCCGGTTACGATAACATCTAATAGAGACCCGAGGTTTACTGCTGCTTTTTGGAAGAGCTTACAGAGTGCTTTAGGTACAAAGCTTCAGTACAGTACGACATATCATCCTCAGACGGATGACCAGTCTGAAAGGACAATTCAGACTCTTAAAGATATGCTAAGAGCGTGTGTAATAGACTTCAAAGGAAGTTGGGAAGATCAGCTTCATTTAGTAGAATTCGCCTACAACAACAGTTACCAGCAGAGTATCAAGATGGCTCCATTTGAAGCGTTGTATGGCAGAGCATGCAGAACTCCAGTATGTTGGGATGAAGTCGGGGAAAGGAAAATAACAGGCCCAAAGTTGGTTCAGCAATCAGTAGATGCCATGACAGTGATTAGAGACAGATTAAAGACAGCGTAGAGCAGACAGAAAAGTTATGCAGATAAGCGTCGAAGGTCTTTGGAATTCCAAGTTGGTGATCACGTTTTTCTGAAAGTGTCACCAATGAGGGGAACTTCGCGCTTTGGTAAGAAAGGCAAGCTGAGTCCGAGGTACGTAGGTCCGTTTGAGATTCTTGAAAGAATTGGAAACCTAGCGTATCGTCTTGCGTTGCCGCCAAGATTGGCGCAAGTGCACGACGTCTTTCATATGTCGATGTTAAGGAAGTACGAGCCTGACCCGACCCACGTGCTCAATTTTGAGGAATTGGACGTGGATGAACGTTTGTCATACGTGGAAAGCCCGGTTCAGATTATTGATCGTAAAGAGCAAGTTCTGCGCACAAAGACCATTCCGTTGGTCAAAGTGGTCTGGCAACACCACGGCACTGAAGGAGCAATTTGGGAGACTGAAGAGTTGATGAGAGAATTGTACCCCCACCTTTTTGAGTAAAGTGTGTAATGGTTTAAATTTCGAGGACGAAATTTTTATAAAAGGGAAAGAATTGTGACATCCTGAAATTTGATCCCGTTTCGATAAAATGAAATGTGCATATCGTCGGCGTGCCTATGGTCCTTTTTCTCGAGCTGATCACTCACGAGTTAACTAACTTATTGGGTGAAGCCGTTAAGGGATATATCCGCGGTAAAATCCCTAAAAGCTACCTAATTTGTTGGATTGGACTAAAATCACGTTTGGTCGATTTTAATCATGAAATTTAATTCGGTTTTGGGAATCGAATATCCGAGCGTGTCACAATTCATTTTTAGGACCTTGTCTCATCGATCGTCAAATTATCGACGAGTCCGAAATTTCAAGAAAGAAATTATCGGAGGAAAAATCGAAGACCGGAAGAAATTAGAAAGGGAAAGAGAAAAGAAAAATAAGAATAATATGATTTTTAGATTTCTTTTCTCTCTCCCTTTTCTCTCTTTCTTTCTCTCTCTTCTCTATCCTTCCCTCCCACTCGTGCGATTCTTTCCCCTAGCCGACCGCCCCTTGCTGTCTTCCACTTTGCTTTATTTTATTTTATTCTTTTTGACCGGTCAAATCTCTCTCTCTTCTCTCATCCCTCTCCCTTTCTCTCTCGTCACTCTTTCTTCTTCCTTCTTCTCTGTGCAAGCGAGCGAACCAGAAGCTGCAGGAGATCGGAAGCAATAGCCAACCACTGTCGCTGCCTATCCCGCCGCCGCATCGCACGCCCGTTCGCCGCTCGCATGTCTGCCGTTCGTCGCCCGCGCTTGCCGTCCCTACCGCGTGATCCAGCCTCTGTTCGGCCTCTGTTCAGCCACCAAGAGCGGTTGAGCAGACCGCCGGAGCCGCCGTCCGGCCTCATCGGAGCTCCGCCCGCTCTCTCGACCTCTTACCGCCCCCAACCCTCTCTCTTTCTCTCTGTTTTGCAGCCGATCTAGCAAACCCGCGAGTGGTTTTCAGCCGGTTCGTGGGCCGTTTTGGGCCGTTTCTGGGCCCCGAACCCGGGCCGTGCTTTGGGAAGTTTTGTTCCTCGCGTCGCCCCCGTCGGATTGATCCGACTTGCGCGCGTTTGGTGAGTAATCTCACTAATCCTTGCTTAGTGGACTAATTACTCTTATTGGTTGTTTAGTTGTAATTAATTAGGTTTATGTGTTAGATTAGTATAAATTAGTATTTATTAGTCAATCGTAATTCAAATTAGATAAATTGAATGTGTATTTAGCAAGTAGACATGGTCCCGACCTAATCGGGCTTCAATTGGGCTTTTCGGGCCTAAGTGTAATTTTTGGTATTTAAATATTAATTTTCGGAATTAAATTAAATAATTATTTATTTTCCGAAAATTTAACTGGGATGGTTCGAGACCGGAATATTATGCTGACGACTGTGGTGAAGTCCGTTTATTTAATCGGGCTTTATTTTGAGCTAAATCGAATTTTTAATATTAATTATTTAATTTTGGAAATTAATTAATTATTTATTTATTTTCCAAAAATTCAATTGAGATGGCTAGTGACCAGAACATTATGCTGATAATTGTGGTGAAGTCCGCTTATTTAATCGGGCTTTAATTTGAGTTAAATTGAATTTTTAATATTTATTAATTAATTTTCGAAATTAATTAATTAATTAATTAATTAATTTTTGGAAATTAAGATTGAGATGGTTGATGACCGAAATCTCGTGCTGATTGTCGTGGCGCAGTCCGTTTATTTAATTGAGCTCTACGTTGCTTGGAATTAAATAAATTGTGATATTTTAGGGATTTACCCTAAATTGATTGAAATTGAATTATCGATTGGTAGTTGGCCGAGTATGGCTATTTAGCATTTTGAATGCCTTGTTGAGCAGTAAGTGGAGGGAGTGGTGAGAACTAATTGAGCATTTTATTGGCTGAGACCGATCAAGTACGAAGTATAGACAGGCGTGGTTCGGTGATTAAGAATATCACTGTGCGAAAACGGCGCCTTAAAGAACGCACGTAGACTGTCTATGATCTATGACGGGCGTGGTTCAGTGATGAGGAATATCACTGTGCGAAAACGGCGCCTTAAAGAACGTACGTAGACCGTCTGTTATTTACGTCACCTTGGCGGAAGCGCCGCCCGAGAGCATTGATGTGGCTGTGTGACCGATTTCACTATGGGATGTTATATAGCGTGGAACGAATGACCTAGGAATGGTCTGACTGACATGTAATCGACTAGTTCGATTGATCAATGTTTTGATCCGATTGTTATGATTTGTTTGATTTTTCGTTGTGATTTATGAAGTGTCTATATATAACCTTGAATTGCAGGTTGAGACGAGGCCAAGGTAAGTTCTCGACTCGTCTTTGTGCTTAGGCAAC
Organism: Eucalyptus leucophloia subsp. euroa; assembly: GCA_017140325.1. Classification (NCBI taxonomy): domain Eukaryota; kingdom Viridiplantae; phylum Streptophyta; class Magnoliopsida; order Myrtales; family Myrtaceae; genus Eucalyptus; species Eucalyptus leucophloia. The sequence goes on from CM029474.1 coordinate 5,409,060, forward strand.
CGAGTAGTGTATTGGTTCCCTAATTGAGTCTTAGTGGGGTAGAACTCGTTGAGACATAGTCTCATCCCAGTTTGGGGAAAACATTTCAGGACCCCGCTGAGGAGCTGAGGAGGAAGAGTCTGTGAAGGAGAAGTATTTTTGGAAGAAGATAATCCCGAGAGGGATCTTGAGTACGATCCAGGTGGATTGAAATGTTATCTTCTTTGTGACTCCATTTTGATGTGAATAGAGTAAAGTAAAAAGTTGTGAAGAGTGTGGAGTACTTTGGTTCATGTCATGTATAAAGATTTGGTTGTGGATTTCAATATGAAAGATATGGCCTACTTTTCTATCCCACTGTTTTATTGTCTAGGGATTTATAATTGCTTCTGCATGTGCTTAATAAAAAGATAAAGGGTCGGCGATACATAGTCCTAGGATATCGCATTTTAAAAATCGACCAAATCGAAGGATGTGTGTGTGCCCGAGGATCGGGCGTGACAGTACATCCCCATCCTGCTTGGGGGGGGGTTCGATTCTCCATGCGCTCAATTTGCGCGACTTAAGTGCGGCACCGTGGAAGTTGGGTCCCTACGCTAGCGTCGCCTCGGGTTTACATCGCCGACTGTACAGCGATTCTCGGACCATTAAAAAAAATAAATTCATCAATGTAGTATACCTTTGAAGATTTTTTGTTGAATGGTCGAATTCAAAACTTTTGTTTATAGTATTTAAATTGACTAAAAAAAAAAAAAAAAAAAAGAACACAAAGACTATTCTCTACGGTTGGTCAAGGATTATTTTACGACAAAACTAGTCTTAAAATCATCTACTAACTCTAATACCTAAAAGAAAACAAAACATTAAATTTTTTTTTTAAGAAAAAGGACTTAGCCGTCAACTCTCCCCCAAAATGAAAATATAAAAGACTAAAGAAAATGAAAATATTGTGGGTTAAGTCACATCATCCTTCTACTACTCCGATTCTTAACGTGGACAATTCCTGCGAGCAAATTGGAAAATAGAATTCAATGGCACTGCTTCCGCAATGAAACGACGGTGGAGGATTGACAAAGGTGTCGCACCCGAGTATAGGGGAAATGATAAGGCCGCCCTCTTACCCAAATGACGCAGCTTCATACACTATCATTAATCTCTTATCAAAATATATATTTATTATATATCCAATAAAAAGGCAAGCTAGGTATAATATTGGAATTTTAAAGTTCACCTAAAAGAATATATGCATGTCAAGTGATTGACAAACTAACCCAACAATACAAGTATCTCTATTTATACCAAAATCCAACTCCTAAAAATCCCTGATACCGCTCTCTCCTATTCTTCAGTAACTATAGAATCTAAAAAAAAAAATGATATTAATGGTATGAGCAAACTATCTCTCAGTGAGCATCCACTATACATACTTATAAATGGTACCGGAAGCACATTTATCCAAATCAGTGAATGTACAAGATACAAAATCTGTTTTATCACTTCAACAAAAATTCTATACATATCATAAATACCCATTCAATCAACAATATCATAACAAACATAAATAGTCTAGTCCGTTAATTAATCTATTGCTCAATATCAAATTATGGCTATGCTTACCGTCTCGTGTTAAGGCCTACTCCTTCCTTGGTATAGGTCAATATGCATGGAACCAATCCATAAACATTTGATAAATCAAGTTCACAAACCAAAATATATAACCTTCCAAAATTCAATTTTAAAGTGGAATGAATTTTATATAGCATTTCTCAAGCCTTTTCACCAATAATCAACCAACAAACTTCTAAGAAATGCTTTACTAAGTCAATTCAAATAACCAAAAGCATAGTAAAAGTCCGTTTCCAACTTTATGAAACAAATATGCTCTAAACTCTTTCTTCTTAATAAATACCATGCCATGCTATGCCTTTTTATTTATTTATTATTTATAATTTATTACATATCTAATTTCTATCATTTGCAAGATATAAATTTATAAATCATAAACGATATAAGCATCACTTACCTGAAAATGCAAAATTAAACAATGAAAGTTACTTTGAGTGGGAAAACCCAAAATCCATATCAATTAAGTGAGAAAGGCATATCGAAATCAAGATAACTACCTTGACTAAGACTTAACTAAACTAAGCTTATTCCATAACAAAACGAAGGACCAAAGAAAAATTCTCCCAAAGCAGAACAATCACTGTTGTTCACCATGCTCCGGCAGCTTGTTTGCCAAATTGAAGACGATTCGTTTAAAATTTATCAACACTTATTTCAAGTGGTCCTGAGTCATTTAAAAGCTAACTCAGCATACTTAAGAAGAAAACTCACCTCTGACCAGAAGATGGCCAGAGATGGGCGAAAACCAATTCTATACACAATAATACGAATCTAGTTTCAAAAATGAGCAACAAATTTCAAAATTTCATCTCGACCAAATCATAACTGTAAATTGATTTCATGACACCCTAAAGTTTCATGGCACCTATAGTTTCTTTAGAACATGATTTCACAGCTCAACAACTTCTAAAACCAATGCAGCAACTCATAATTCAACACAATCAGTACGGCTTTACTAATGAATTCTCTCTGATTAAAGGATTCGATACTTAAAATTTTTAAAAGAGTAGTTAAAAAAAAAACATTAATTTGCCATGTCGAGGAAAAGGTCGTTTTTCTCTCGCAATTACCCCTTTTGTATTTTCATTTTGCCCACTCTCCCTCCCTCCCTCCCTCTACAGGTGAGTCAAGGTAATTGCCTTAAATTTTCCTTTGATTCAATTAAATCCTAGATCTTTACCAAGAAATGTAATGAAGTTCTAAACCCTTTGATTGGTTCAAATGTAATTGAGTACTTAAACTGTGTTGGAAAGTGCAATTTAAAGATGTCACCTAAACACTTTTTGAGTGATACGGAGGCCATTTTAGGTATTGTTCATAGAAAAGACTTGATTGCATTTTATTTTTTTTTGAAAGAAGATTTCGGACTTAGAATGTATCAATAGGAGTCATTTGCATTTTGTACATAAAGTTTAGAACTCACATAACTGAGAGATGGCTCAAGTCTCTTGGGCCTAACTCTACTTTTTGTAAAAGAAAATTGGCCCATTTGTTAAGAAGGAACTAAAACTCATTCTAACAACCTTGGAGTTGTCTTTGAGACCAATCAAACAAACTAGAAAATCTTTTACCAAGTCAAACAGAAACTAACCCGCTCGTGCAAAATTGCAGTAAATTGACGTACACACGAGACAATAAAAAATGTGAGTGTGATGGCCAAAACAAAGGAAAAAAAATGTAAATTGAAAACTCAGAATAGAAGTGAAAATTTGAAATCCGGTCATTCCCTAATAGCCTTTTTTCAGGAAGATCAGTTGACATGCATGATCAGTTACATATATGAGTTAAAGGGATAAGAGCTCTAACTTACTTTGCAGCCAAACCTCATCCACCAATAACTCCCTTGCTTCTGTTTGACCGCCACCTTGCTTCAGTGTCTGACTCATCGTCAGCATGCTGATGTGATCTGTCCGCTTGGAACTGTGTTGCAGTCTCACATCCGTTGAACCAACGTCGTGTTCCTTTAGTAGTTTCAACTTTCAAGATCAGAACACCGTCATCCAATCTGAGGTTTTGGAGATTAGAGTATCCACGAGTAGTTACAATCAGCTGAGAAATATTAGCATATACCAGAAGTAAGACCCTCAGAGAGGCTAATCCCGTAATGTCGTATTCCCCTGTCAAACTTTTTCAGCCTGAGAAATCTCTCTTTTAACCTCTCTAGATTCATAATGCCTTAAGGAAATTCTTTTATAAAAGTGCGAGGCATCTTTAGTACTTTCAAGTTTCTCAAACACTTGACAGATGAAGCTAGTTCGTCGACTACCGCATCCAAAAGATCTATGACTTGCAGCTCCTCAAGGTTTCCAATGGAACCTGGGAATTTCCAGAAGCACCTGCAGCTTCAGTCATGGCTTCTGTAAATTCTTCAGCAATCAAACAGAACAAGGGAGCTCATTCAGTTCAGTGTCGTCCAATGCTAGGTACGAAAGATATTTCAAGTTACCAATTTAATTAGATAGAGACAAGGATTTGCAGTTGCAAGCACTTAGAATTTCAAGCTTCCCATATGAACCCTCAGGGAAATCAATGGCTTTAATGGAAGTTCCATCGATGTAAAGTTCTTTCAAACTTCCAAGGAACCCAATATCTTCTGGCAACTCCTGCACAAAGCTGCAGAACTTGATATTCAAAGAAACTAAGTTCCTTAGCTTGCTAATGGATCGGCCAACACCTAGCAATGTAGAACAATGTTCCATATTTAGTCTCTCTGAGTTTATGGGTGCATGGGAGACTAGAGATTCAGCTAGCCAACAACAATCTTTTAGAATCAAAACTTTTTGGCCTTCTGCATGGCAAGAGAATATTAAAGCCTTGGTTACTATAAGGTATCGTCAAACATGAAGCAGAAAAAAATGCACGTGTAATGCCATCATACCTCCACAATTTGTCTCCAGCTCCGCCAAATTCTGGAGGTACTCCAAGACAGATGAAGAATGCCCAAGTCTGACAGATCTAAAGCAAGTAAACTGGAGATACCCCCTTGGCCGCATGGTTGTAGAAGGACTGCTGGTAACTTTCCTGCTGTTTGCCGAACACTTCAGGGCTGGCGTCGTAGAAAATGGGCATGATTGTCCTGTCACACTCCAATTTCTCCGCCTCCTTCAGACAACGCTTACTGGAAGCGAAATCTTTGGAAAAGATGGGAATGCATATCTCTGAGTGTTTGATAACCTCAAAAATCTTGGGCGTGATCTCTTATCTGATCTCAATCCCATCATGATCGATATACGCATAGATCCCTGAATTAGCAAGGGTTTCGTAGAGACATTGAATGAAGTTCCTCCGAACATCTTCTCCTTTGAAATTGAGAAAGACTTCGTAGCCGCTAACGTTGGGCCATCTAGTAGATGGAAAGCACGAGAGATTAGTGCAGATATCCAAGAGGGAGAAGCTCGAGAAAAAGCCGATCGTTTGAGGAAGAGAATAAGGGTGTGTTTGGTAACGTTTCTGTTCAAAAATTATTCTAGAGAACAGAAATGGAAAAAATCATTTTTGTTCGAGGAACAATTTTTGAACAAAAGAACGCGTTTTGTAAATTTTGTTCTTGGAATAAAAAAAGAACACTTGTATAATTTTTTTGTTTCTTTTAATTTTTTAATATTTTTATTTTATTTTTCCTTTTTAAGTTTTCATCTTTTCTTTTTTCTTTCTTTTTCCTTTTGGCCGGTCGCCGGCCTTGGCCATGGTCGGTGATTGGCCAACGAGGGCCGGTGGCCTCGCCCAGCCATGGCAAGGCTCATCGGCCCTCGACGGATAGTTGCCGGCCATGGCCGAGGCCGATGACTGGCCAAAGAAAAAAGAAGAAGAAAGAAAGAGAAGAAAAAAATAGGAAAGAGAAAAATTGTTTCTCAGAAGTATTCTAAGAACAAGAAACAGGTTTTTCTTGTTTTTTGTTTTTGTTCCAAATTTGTTCTAGGGAACAAAAAAATAAATTTGGAACAAAAACGCAAACAAATACGTTTCTTGTTCTTTTTTTGTTCCCCGGAACAAAAAAAAAGCAATTGTGTTCATGAACAAAAAAAAATGAACACAAACAAAAGCAGCCTAAGCTTATAGATCCACTCCGATCTAGGAAGCTAGTTCAATTGATGACAATGAATAATTTTTTTTAGAAATAATTTTTTTTTATTTCTATTCTCTGAAATAATTTTCGAGTAAAAAAATGTGTTTGATAACTATACAAAATTTCTACTTTTGAAATAAAAAAATAGAAATGCGTTTTGTATAACCCATAATTTTTTTTTTTGTAATGTAGAATTTCTTATATATATATATATATATATATATATTTTTTTTTTTTTTTCCCTCTCTTCTTCTTGCTTGTCCTCTAGTCGGCGTTTGATGACCAGCAGCAAACAGATCAATGGTGGGCGATGACTAGCGGTGGATGGTGGGGAGTAGTGAGCAGCGAGGAAGAAGAAAATAAAAGAAATAAAATAACTTATTTTTAGAAATTATTCACGGGAATAATAAGCTATTTTTTTCTATTTTTTATTTTTATTTCAAATATATTCCCCAATTATTTTTCTATTCTAGAGAACAAAAAAAAAAAAAAACTAATTGCATTATTAAATGAATTTCTGTTTTTTTTTTATTCTGGATAATAAAAGGACAAAAGAATATAGAAATGGGAGTGCCCTTATGGACCAAAAGCTATGAAATCTTGACATGGAGCACCACAAAGTCTTGTAGTCACTTTTACAAAGTCTTGTAGTCACTTTTGACCATTCAATTCTGATCCGGTTGATTAGGTAGTCACTTTTACAAAGTCTTGTAATCACTCTTGACCATTCAATTCCAATCCGGTTGACCAGGTCGTCAACTACTAGACCGACGAGTCAATTGAAAGATACCACGTGAAGCATAAGTCAACCTAGTAAGAGGACTTTCACCTGGCCACTACTATATTATTGCTTGATTATACAGCTATTGTGAATTTGGAATATAACAGAAAAAAGAAAGCAAACACATGAACTAAAACTACAAGAGAATGCAAGTCACTGTCTGAACTCTGAAGTAGCTAGCATATGCTTCAATTCTTCAGTAGCTAATTACCCTTGCGGGAATAGAATCCACCAAGAATCGAGGGACAATTCTGCATTTTACAATTATCATTTGTTTATTTCATCCAAGATCATATCTTGGATTATCGGTTTGACGTTACATTTGAGTAGAATAGCTGGATGTACAGTTATTGTCATTTTAGTCCACCACATAAAAATGTTACTGCAGATTTCTTTTTATTACACAAAACTGAGGGCAAAGTAGGTGTTAAGTTCACGGTATTAGGGATTCAAGAATACTTCCTACCTCTTATTTGTGGAAAAAGTACAAAAAAAGTCTTAAACCTATTGCTTTGTAAACCAACTTACAAGGCAAACATCTCTGCCATGTTGCAGAGATATTCTTTATGGACTCTCCTACACAAAGCTTTAGTGGACTCCAGACACTTCCACTACCGCCCAAGGATTACAATTTTTTTTTTTTTGTAGGATTTTTTTGGACTTTTAGCATGTCTATCCTAGAAGACTCTAGAAATTGGATCAGCATTTTAACAGCAGAAGCAATGTGAGATGAGAATGTTCAAATTATGTTTATGCACTAAATTTTAGTCATTATTGATCTTAAATATCTAAATGAGATCCTTACCAAAAAAAAAAAAAAAAAAAACATCTAAATGAGATCTCTTTACCAGAAAAAAAAAAAATCTAAATGAGATCTCAAGGTAAACTCCCACTGAATTTATCACCGTGGCGACTCGGAGATGGTCCCCGATAAGGCTGGTAGTCACCTTTCTCGTGCTTCCTTTTCAGACCACAAGGGACAGAAACAGAGTATGTTAGTCAGATTAGGCTTTTTGATGCTTAGTAAGGCAGTTTTCCTTATTAGATTTTTCCAAAATAGAGATGGCAGGTTTACCATCCAATCTTTTGCTTAAATTGGATGCATGGAGATTGTGTTGGAGAAACTTCAGTGGATGTTATCTTCAACAACCTGTCTTCTCTCGTTAGATAAGCATTAGTTACAACATCTTAATCGGCAAGCCATGTGATTCAAAGTGGCAGGCATATTCAAACACATGTTTCAGAGGGTGGCGTTATCATCTGGAACTTTACCGTACTTCTGTATATTTCTTCACTCTCTCTTGTAACTAACATATTTATGTTAGACGCAAATTGCGCAAACCCCAAGATCTCCATAACTAGAACAAGAACATGCATAATTGAGTAGAAAGAATTGACGCACCTGTTTTGGGATCCATTGTTCTTGAAGCGGAAGCGGAAACACAATGTTCCACGCGCAAGTCCTTCTCCTCTATTGCCCTCCGTATCACCGGCTCAATGAGGCGGCCCCCTCACGTGCAGCGTTAGGTAAACGCCCTTAGGTGAGGATACAGGTGAGAATTAGGGTTAGAGGAGAGACTTGAGCACTATTTATAGAGTTTCCAGCCAGTCCCCCCCTCATTACGGGCCGGCTCAACTCGGCCCACACTAGCCAGCCCATATTAGACTAATTAAGAAACCTTCTATCTCATCTTAGACCAAACCCCGTAAAACGATAAACGTTAAACGGTAAATTACAATATCAATTAATGTAGTCCACAATTAGAAAAACTCTTACATTCTCCCACTTGGACTATATTAATTGAAATCGTACCTTATGTGCGCACATTGGTCTAGAGATAATTCTTAATAGTCAATCCTATCCTATAAAGTCTCAAACACCGAATCGTGGCGGTAACGCATGTATACACACAGAGCCTTCCACGGTCACGAGTGCTCTCAACTTTATTGATATGGATTCAATATGGTAGTGTGGCAATGGATAACATCTCTCATAGAGAGATCCCATTTGTCAGTCACCATTCTCTTACCTTAGGCGACACAAAAAATTTGTGCCACAAGAGAATGCTTTATGGTTCCAACGAACCCACATATGTCTTGTCCTTATGGTTAACCTTTCTTTATGTATCACAAGACATATGCACAAGGCTAATAACCGGATGCCCGGATGCCCCTAGCCTTCACTCAAGGTTTAAACAATACCCTGAGACCTTTAACAATATATATCAACATAATAACAATCCATTCAAAAACATTTTATTGAATACAAAAGTTGACATATATGTATCAAACCGTTACTTAATTGTAACAAAACAGATGTAAACTTTATTCAAAGAAGAATAAAACACAGCTCCCACTAAATAACAGCATCCCAAGACGCTCCTAGGCCCATACTAATGACATGTCGATCAAAAACACATGGGCATAGGCCTTTAGTTAGTGGGTCTGCAACCATATCATCTGTATGAATATAATCTACTGCAACGTCACCATTCTGTACTGATTCTTTTATAGTCAAAAACTTGACCTCCATGTGTTTAGACCCTTTTAAACTTCTGTTGTTATTAATAAACAACACTGCAGAGTTATTGTCACAATATAACTGTATGGGTCTATCCACAAAATCATAAACTGATAACTCTCTAATGAGGTTCCGGAGCCAAATAGCTTGAGTAGCAACTGAAAAACATGCTATAAACTCCGCTTGCATGGTTGAAGAAGATATGGATTTCTGTTTTTCGCTCTTCCATGACACCGCACCCCCGCCAACATAAATATGTATCCAAATCGTTGATTTCTTATCATCTTGACAACCAGCAAAATCTGCATCTGAATACCCAACTAGTTGCAGGTCTGGAACATATCTATAAATCAGCATATAATCTTTTGTTCTCTTTAAGTACCTTAAAACCTTCTTGGCAGCAACCCAGTGATCGTGTCCCGGATTAGACCGATATCTCGCCTAGAAGCCCCGTTGCAAAAGCAATATCTCGGCCTAGTGCAAACTTGAGCATACATGATGCTCCCAAGCACACTAGCATAAGGTACATCCTTCATTTGAGCTTTCTCAAAATCTGAATTAGGGCATTGTGAAAGACTCAATTTATCACCCTTAACAACAGGAGCAATTCCTGGTTTGCAATCCTGCATATTGAATCTTTCTAAAACACGATCAATATACGCCCTCTGAGATAAACCCAATGAACGGCATGAGCGATCTCTATGGATCTCAATGCCAAGAACAAAAGACGCCTCACCAAGGTCTTTCATGTCAAAATTTTTCGATAACATCCGTTTTGTCTCATGCAATAAACCAATGTCACTACTAGCAAGCAAGATATCATCTACATAAAGTATGAGAAAAATATATTTCCTCCCACCGACCTTGGTGTATATGCACTGATCTACTTTGTTCTCAATAAATCCAAATGAAGTAACAACACTATGAAACTTGAAATACCATTGTCTAGAAGCTTGCTTAAGGCCATAAATAGACTTTTTCAATCTACAAACAAGCTGACCTGAGTCATCTGCTACAAAACCTTCAGGCTGCACCATATAAACCTCCTCATCAAGGTCTCCATTTAGAAAAGCAGTTTTAACATCCATCTGGTGTAACTCCATATCGTAATAAGCTACCAATGCTAAGATCACTCTAAACGAATCTTTAGAAGAAACTGGAGAAAATGTTGCTTCATAATTTATTCCTTCTCTTTGAGTAAAACCCTTAGCTACCAGTCCGGCTTTAAACTTTTCAATCTTTTCTTTGGAATCCTTTTTAGTCTTGAATACCCATTTGCAGCCAATAGATTTACAACCTTCAGGCAATTCAACAAGCTCCCAAACACCATTGTGTTTCATAGATTGCATCTCATCTTTCATCGCATCTAACCACAAATTTGATTGAGGACATGAGATGGCCTCATTATAAGTCACGGGATCAATAACACAGCCAATGTCATAATCATGCTCTCCCAAGTAGACTAGATAGTCTGGTGGTATAGCTGAACGTCTTTCTCTAGTTGACCTTCTGAGTGGAGCTACTTCATCCTCATTTAAAATATGAGGAACTTGTGGAATTTCTTCAGAACAGCCTCAACAACAGGATCATGAGCCACAACAGGCTCGGTTTGTGGCGCAAGAGGCTCCATAATTGTCTGCATAGGATGAGATAGGGATCCAAGTAATCCCCACCATACTATCATCTTCGATAGCATGTGAGCAGCTACCCTTTTCAGCTACATCAAATTCTAGAAATTTTGCAGTCTGAGATTCCACAATTCTTGTACCTCCATTAGGGTTATAAAACCGATATCCCTTTGAGTGATCTGGGTAAGACACGAAATAACACTGAGTAGTTTTGGAATTCAGCTTACTCAATGATGGATTATATAACTTCACTTCTGCTGGACATCCCCAAACTCTAAGATGATTCAAGCTAGGTTTACGTCCAGTCCACAACTCAAAAGGAGTCAATGGAACCGCTTTAGTAGGAACACGATTTAGAATATAAAGAGCTGTTTTCAAAGCTTCTCCCCATAGAAAAGTAGGTAAATTTGTCCTACTAATCATACTTCTCATCATGTCCATAAGAGTACGATTCCGCCTTTCAGCTACACCATTTTGTTCAGGACTACCGGGCATAGTAAACTGACTTATAATCCCAGAATCCTCTAAGTATTTAGCAAACGGCCCTTTAAGTTGTCCAACATCACCATGCCTACCAAAATACTCACCACCACGATCAGATCTGACAATCTTAATAACTTTTCCCAACTGTTTCTCCACTTCAGTCCGAAAAACCTTGAATTTATCAAGAGACTCGGACTTTTCTTTAATCAAGTATAAGTATCCATATCGAGAATAGTCGTCAATGAATGTGATGAAATAAAAATTTCTGCACAAAGTAGCTGTGTATGGTCCACTAATATCAGTGTGAATAACCTCCAACAAGTCTGAACTTCGTACAGCAGATTTCTTCTTTAGCTTAGTCATCTTACCTCTGCAACAGTCTACGCAAGTCTCTTGATCATCTTTAAGAGTAGGCAAGATATCAGCCTTTATTAGCCTTTCTACTCTTTCTTTAGAGATATGACCAAGACGTTTATGCCACAATGCATAAGACTGTTCCTTAGGTAGAGGTCTTTTGGAAACAACCTTTTCAGCTGAATAAGCAACGTACATGTCATTGGGAGATAAACTCAATCGATATAATCCATCGGATAAATTGCAACACCCAATCTTATTTGAATCATAAAACATGGAAATAGTATTACTCTTTATTTCAAAAGAATATCCACACATGTCCAAACAAGACACAGAAACTAAATTCCGCCTAAAAGAAGGTATATAAAAAAGTGTTTCTTAACACCATCCGAAAACCAGAGTCTAAAATTAAAATAACATCTCCCACGAACTCTACGTCAACTCCAACGTTGTTTCCAACAGTTAGCTTTGATTCATCCTGATTTGGCGTCCTTCGATTTATGAACCCCTGAATGGTAAATGCAACATGATTAGTTGCACCACTATCTAGCCACCAAGAATTGGTCGGAACTTCGATAGATTGGATTCATAAACAAATGCCAAAGAATCATTACCTTTAGGCTCACTCTTATTTCTCTTAGACAACCAAGCCTTAAACTTGCTGCAACGTCTCTTCACGTGTCCTCTCTCCCTACAAAAGTAGCAAAGAACACCATCCTTCTTGGTGATTGCCGTCTTAGGACCCAAAGTGTTAGAAGGACCTGCTCCTTCAGAATTTCCTTTATTGTTGGAAGGACCAGCAACTTCTGAATTGTTTTTATGGGTATAAGTTTTCACCTTCTTACCCTTGTCTCTAGCAGAACTAGAAGCATAAAGAGCAATATGTCCTTTATCTTTCTTCAATTTCTCTTCCTCTGCCACCAACCTAGCAATCAGGTCATTAACAGACCAGGTTTCATCTTGGGAACTATAATTGGTCTTAATAATCCCAAAATCAGGAGGAAGAGTATTTAGAGCTTGATGGACAATGCAAGCGTAGGAATTTCAACATTGAGAGCCGAAGCTTTGTTTGCAAATCAACCATCCTCGAACATAATCTCTTACTCCACCAGAACCATCATACTTCATAGTAAAAAGTGTTTGCATATGTGTCCCTATCTCAAAGATTAGGCGACACACGGTTTCTAGCCATCAAAGCTTCCATCATTTGCCTAGCATTGCAGTCTGCGGCAAACCACTTTTCAAGTGTTCCTGAATGGAACGCTTCATGGACAGCAAGCAAATTCTATTACTCTTTTCCCATGCAGCAAAATTTGCTTTTTGAGCCTCTGTACTCTCGGCAGTCAAATTTGCCGGCCGATCAGCAGTAAGAGCCATATGAACATCTGCCATCTCCATAGCAAACAGAAAATCCTCTCTCCATCTCTTAAAATTCGAACCAGCAAGAACCTCAATGGTGACGGAGTTACCATTTACAGAAAAGGTGACTGAAAGACAAGCAATATATATAATTAGCATCATGTGAGCATTGTGTAACTTGACGCACAAGTACACATCCAGAGAGTTACATGCAAAATCATATAATCACCTTTGGGCAGAATACATGACAAGCAATTGTACACTCCCCACATGATAAGGGTTATGAGAATATGTTCCAATTTTCATGAATTCATCACCTTTGGGCATATGAACCATTAGGATCGGTCACTCCTCCACCACACTATCATGTATCCCTCCATGAACTAATACACAATCACCTCCTTTGGGAGTATAACTATGCATTAGACCAGGAGACATCCCAATCAAGTATACGAGATCGAAATTTCTCAAATTCAATCAAGTGTGCCACTTTGGCGGTCACAACTTAATTGAATCCTTAAAACTCTCTTATACCCTGGGATATAAAATTTTCATCTCACATACATCATATACATGTGATTTAACTTTAGTGATAGGGGCATCATATCACTCAAATCACATGTCATGCTAATTACATTGCCTTATTCATTAATAAAAATAAATTTTTATCATATATTATTAATGAATAACACTCATAAAGTTCATATGATAACATACCTTTATCCCGGCACCTGTATTTTAAATATCACAGGAAAAATACAAGAAAAACACGCAAAAATACACTAAAAAGCACGTATTTAGGGCTTTACATGTATTTTCACTTCCATAAAATCATCAAACATGCAAAATAAACATACCATGACATAGGAAATAATCATACGAATCCATCGCCGCCGGACACGCGCAAATCAGAGCTCCCACGCGCCCGCACGCGCCGCCTGAGTGCGAGGCGCGTGGAGCCCACGCGCGGGCGTCAAAATCCAGTCAAGACCGGTCCGACCGGTGGCGGTCCGACCGGTTCCCGGTCCGACCGCCTCCGGTCCAGCCGCCCGGTCCAACCGGTTGACCGGTTCGGTCAACGGACCGCTGACCGGGTCGGGTCGGGTCGGTCCAACGGGTCGGGTCGGGTCATCGGTCGGTCGGGTGCCACCCGGGTCGGGTCGGTCGCCATTCGGGTCGGGTCGGGTCATCCGATCCGAATCCGAATCCGGGTCGGCGCCGACGTCATCGTGACGTCGCGCCCGCGTGCGCCGCACGCGCGAGCATCGGCCCGCGCGTGGAAGCGCGTGAGAGCGCGTGGGCGCTCGTCTTCGACGCCCGGCGGCGCGTGGCCGCGCGTGGGGGCGCGTGGGGCCTCCCCCGGCGACGCGCCGCCCATGGTTTTGCTCGCCTCATCGAGCCCAGTCCGAATTTGTGATTTAATCTTATTTTTATTCAATTAAAAGTCTCGAAAATCACAAATAAGGGCAAGATTCGTACTAACTAGGGCTAATCCGAACAAATTAGGGCAAAATCAATTGTGTTCGTGTTCTAGGGTTATGGAGGCTCTGATACCACATGTTAGACGCAAATTGCGCAAACCCCAAGATCTCCATAACTAGAACAAGAACATGCATAATTGAGTAGAAAGAATTGACGCACCTGTTTTGGGATCCATTGTTCTTGAAGCGGAAGCGGAAACACAATGTTCCACGCGCAAGTCCTTCTCCTCTATTGCCCTCCGTATCACTGGCTCAATGAGGCGGCCCCCTCACGTGCAGCGTTAGGTAAACGCCCCTTAGGTGAGGATACATGTGAGAATTAGGGTTAGAGGAGAGACTTGAGCACTATTTATAGAGTTTCCAGCCAGTCCCCTCATTACGGGCCGGCTCAACTCGGCCCACACTAGCCAGCCCATATTAGACTAATTAAGAAACCTTCTATCTCATCTTAGACCAAACCCCGTAAAACGATAAACGTTAAACGGTAAATTACAATATCAATTAATGTAGTCCACAATTAGAAAAACTCTTACAATTTAAACTTGATTACCTTCATAGGAGCTTGAAGACAGTCAAGAAACAAAAATAATGAAATTATTGGAACTGGAAGTAAATGACGTATGAATTGTTGGAATCCATGGGAGAGAAGGCATTGGGATGACTGCACTTGTCAAGATCGTATATGATCAAATATCCCTTCGCTTTGATGCTTGCAGTTTTCTTGCGGAGATTGAAGAAACAGTGCAGCAACCTGGTGGTGTTCAGTATCTTCAAACCAAGTTGATCTTTGATATGTTGAAAAGAGAGTATGAGGTTGCTTCTGCTTTCAAAGGAGTATGATGTTTGAAAGAAATATTGAGGAATATGAAAGTTCTCCTTGTTCTCGATGATGTGGAAGATGTGTCCCTCCTCAAGGAGTTTGTAGGAGCAAAGCTTGATTGGTTTGGTTCTGGCAGCAGAATAATTGTAACCTCAAAACAGAGACGTGTTCTTCAAGGGTTTATTGATCGAGGGGTGGCTCATTCTTACGATGTTAGTCCGATGGATGATAATCGAGCTTCTGACCTTTTCTGGCAGTATGCAATGGGAAAGAGCTATAAACATCAACCTTATGTTGAAATTGCAAACAAAATAGTCTGGGCTGCGGAGGGACTTCCATTACTTGTCAAAATTTTTGGTTCTTTTTTGCATGGTAAAGGACGAGAAGAATGGATTAAATTCAGAGATCTCATGCGACAATTTCAGGAAGATTACCAGAAGATTCTGAGCATAATTTATGAAGCATTAGATCCAAAGCAAAAGCAGATGTAGAATCTAACACGTGTTCCTGGATCATGGAAAACCTTCGTAAATAACCTTCCTGGCAAGGCACCTTAGCATGCTGTGCATG
Organism: Eucalyptus leucophloia subsp. euroa; assembly: GCA_017140325.1. Taxonomy (NCBI): domain Eukaryota; kingdom Viridiplantae; phylum Streptophyta; class Magnoliopsida; order Myrtales; family Myrtaceae; genus Eucalyptus; species Eucalyptus leucophloia. Next base: position 5,424,728 of record CM029474.1, read on the forward strand.
CCTATTTTATTTTCTTCCGTTTTTATTAGGGACATATGCCCATAGCTCACGACACGAAGAAGAGGAAAAGAGTACGTCGGGGAAAAAAGTAGCATGCAGGCCCTAATTTGTTTTTCAGTTTTCCTTGAAAAGGTTTCATGCATGAAGCATATTCTTTACCTCATGATCCTTATTAAAAATTTCATCGTGTGAAGACTCACATGTTTTTCTACTTGACTTTTGTGGTCGATCGTGCAGGGAGCAGACCACCTTAACACTGTTATGGCAGGCTTTGAGATCCTACCGAGCACGACATTTCTCAGCTTGGGTCACACCAATATTGGTGGAAGATTTGCAGATGCCTTACTGAACGTCCGGTGGCTTCACTGGCAAGGTTGCCCTCCAGATTTTGAAGCAACCAGCATTCATTTAGAGAACCTAGTTATTCTTGATCTTTCATGGAGTAAGGTTATAGAATCCTGGGGAGGTTGGAAAGGAATTAAGGTGGATTTATAGCTCATTTGTTGTTGTTGTGTTTGTGTTCGTCCATAAGTAAATTGAGAGTACTATGCCATCAGAATTTTTTCCCTTGTTTTGCAGATGGAGCGTTTGAAAGTCTTGAATCTCACAGGTTGTGCAGACTTACTAGTTACCCCGAGCTTCTCCTGTTACCCAAAATGGGAGATACTGATCCTTGAGCGATGTTCTCAATTGGTTCATTTGGATCCTTCAATTAATGATCTAAAGCTCTTGGTTACCCTGAATTTGAAATTTTGCTCCGAACTCAACATGTTGCCAGTGGAAATTGATGGGATGAATGCTTTGAGAGAGCTCCTGATTGATGGCACGTCTGTACGAGAACTTCCTGCATCAATTGGCAAATTGTTTCAACTGGAAATTGTTAGTGCCACAAATTGCTTCTCATTGGTTCGTGTTCCTGATTCAGTTTGTGAACTTGAATTTTTCAGTGTTAGCCTTGGATGAGGTGAAAATTCTTGAACTGCCGGAGTCAATTGGAAACTTGTGGGTACTTACACGCTTGTCTTTGAGTGATTGCCGTGGGCTTGGAAAGCTTCTGGAATCCATTGGAGAACTGGAAGACTTAGTAGAGTTAGATATTTCAAGTACTGGTATTTCAAAGTTGCCTGATTCAACTGAAAATATGCAGGGTTTGAAAGTACTGAAGATGGATTCTTGTTTCCTAAGAGAATTTCCTCGCGGCATTGGAGCGTTAAGAAACCTGGAAGAAGAACATGCCTCCTGGTGTAGGAGCTTGGAGGGAGACATTCCGAGTGATATTTCAAAATTACATCGTCTCAGGGAACTGAGGCTTCGAGGTACTCGTATATCTAGCCTTCCTTTAGAAATCCAGTCCATGTCAAGTCTTCAGACTCTTGATTTGCTATACTGCGAGCTTCTCGAAAAGTTGCCTCCCCTTCCCTCTGGCCTAACTGACCTCCATGTCAATCCAAACTTGAAGCAATAAATGTGAGAATCTTCAAGAAAAGTTGCCTCCCCTTCCCTAATTGACCTCCATGTCAATCCAAACTTGAAGCAATAAATGTGAGAATCTTCAAAATTTTGCTGTTGGAGGCATTTATCATGATAAATAATACAGTGTTAGTTTGGATCAGATGGTTGCGATCAGATGATTGGGTGTTGTCATTTGTCATGGTCAATAGGGTTGATTACATTACGCCCCCAATTTTAGAGTTGTGTCGACCTACTTTTCTCAATCAAATATGTTTCCTCTTTCTTATATTTTTAGTTTTCTTCTCAATGTGGTGTATATCTATTGATTTAGCTTAGTCATGAATTTCAATGACCATCGATAATATTTTCATTGCAACTTTGATAATCTAACAGTACACATGCACTGAATAAGAAATTCGCTCGTGTCATTGAAAATTAACCGTAGAGGAATGCTTTGTGTCGTTGGAAATTAGCCCTATTGTACATGTGAGTCATAAATTACTTTCTCAAACTTTGACTACGTCGCACGATAGCACCACATTTTGAGAAAGTGCACGTTTATCTTCTTGAGCTTCAGGTTTTTGTTTTTGTCACAATTTTTTACCCCTGCACAGCAAATTAAAGGTTCCCTGCAAAGAAACTTTCTCAGTTTTCTTGACTAGAATTGTCACGCCCTGGGCCCTAACCTTGGCTCGGGAACGCAATGTCCTCAGTTCGGGATTAATTCGTGATGTTTCAGGACGCGTTGTCGTCCCATTCATTATTATCTTTCATTAAGCATATGTGGAAGTGTGCAATCTCTAATCACCCAATCCACCAAAAATAAATAATGGATAGTTAAAGAGAAACACATTCATGTCCATACGGCATAACTTCCCAATTTTATTTATCTATGCGGAACAATTACCTACTTATAAGCCCAACCTTAGGGCTGTTTCGAAAACTAGTCATCCCCTCTTCACAAAAAGATATCAAAAGAAAGGGGGGTTGTCCTAGGTCTTTCTACCAAGGAAACTATCAAAAATGGTTCCCACCTTTGGCTGCTGTCCTCACGGCGACAGCTCGGGCTCTAGGTCGTAGTGAGGGTTCAACTTAGGGTCATCCACAGTGCCATTAGGTGGGGGCAGCACCGACCCATTAGCGTCCCTAGGTGGGTCATCAAACCCACGCAGAGGACCATAGAAGTTCTCATCGACCCATGCAAACCAAGCCACGAATAGATGGGGGACCAGATATCCCACATCTTCATCCACCTACATTGTCATGGCGTGGCGTTGGAAGAGGATGCCAGTCCTCAACATCTAACACTATGACCTCCATGTGAACAGGAAGTTCGAAACGCGAGGATGGAAGACTCATAACTTGGGTCCTAAAAAAGGTTAAACAACAACAGTGAGTTGAAAACTCAATAGCTAAAGGTCCTAAATCTCGTATAGGTGGATGCCTCACATTGAAGCCTTGCAATTCCTAGACATAAATATGTCAATGGCAGATTAATAGTAAAGCCTAAGTTTTGCGTTAACTATAATAGGAAACTTGAGATGAAAGCTTGTCCATCAAGCATTAAATGTCACATGCATTATTGTCCTATTTTCATCATTGCTCCAATTTGGGCTTCACAAACAAATCTTGGCCCTCCAATTGCCTATGTGCCTTATCCAAGATCAATGGCTCGAATTGCTTCTTGCAACTTCAATTATTGGCTAGATTAAGAGAGCAATTTGGTCCATTCCTCTATTCATGCCAATAGTGGTGCCTACCTTGGTGTCCATGACCTAACAAAATTTGTTCCACCTCAATTTAAATCTTAATAGGCTAAATTGGTCTCTAGGTCCGTTAAAGTCTATATCCTCAAATTAGCGCATTACCTTAATTAATGTACTAATGAGCTCACTAAAAATATTTCAAATGGGAAGAAATGTCATGACAACATCTATAGTTGATACCCGCAATTGGATCAGGCCTTGAGGCTAAGTTTCGATTGGAGACGACTTTAACATGACCTTTGCAAACTTTTATGGCATTGGCATAATTCGCATGACTGGACTCAAACTGAGTTCAATGCCTATCTAGGGTTTTATGCGCGACTTTAATTGAGCTTAGTCGATCTATGAATGACCCTTGGTTATCATGTAATCGAGTGGGATCAATCGGGCTATCCTGACTCACAGTCGTTCATGATCGGATTAGGGTCATTCACAAATAGTACATTGATCATGGGTAAAAGTGCCAAAAAAGTCTTAAACCTTTTGCCTTTGTGCCGATTTAGTCCTAAACCTTTTTTTGGTGCCGATTTAGTCCTAAACCTTTTAAGTTGTGCCAATTCAGTCCTTTCCGGCCAATTTTGGACGAATCTTGCCGACTAGACACCGGCCGGCTAATGTGGCTGATCGCGGCGACGTGGACAACTTTTAATAATATTTTAATATTTTTATTTTAAAAAAAATATTTTAAATATTTTTTTATTTTTTTTATTTTTGTCTTTTCCTCTAGCTGGTCGCCGAGATCCGGCGATCGGCCAGAGGCAACCTCCAGCGAGGGTGAGCCTCGCCTATGGCCGGCGAGATCCGGTGAGGTCGGGCGAGGCTCGCCCTCGTCGGATCTGGGCGAGGCGAGCCTCGCCCATGGCTGGCGAGGGCGGCGAGGGCCGGCAAGGCTCGACCTTGCCAAATCCGGTGAGGGCGAGCCTCGCCCATGGCTTGATCTGGCGAGGCTCGCCCTCGCCGGATTTGGCAAGGTCGAGCCTCGCCGGCCCTCGGCCGACCTCGCCGCATTAGGCCATGGGCGAGGCGGCGAGGGTGAGCCTCGCCCATGGCCTGATCTGGCGAGGTGGCCATGGGCAAGGCTCGCCCTCACCGAAGGTCGCCTCTGGCCGGTCGTCGGACCTCGGCGACCGGCTGGAGGAAAAAGACAAAAAATAAAAAAAAAATAAAAAAATATTTAAAATATTTTTTTTAAAAATAAAAATATTAATAAATATTATTAAAAGTTGTCAATGTCAGCGCCAATCAGGCCACGTCAGCGGCCGCGGCGTCTAGTCAGCAAGATTCGACCAAAATTGGTCGGAAAGGACTAAATCGACACCAAAAAAATGTTTATGACTAAATTGGCACAAAGGCAAAAGGTTTAAGACTTTTTTGGCACTTTTCCCTTGATCATGCGGCGTCACCTGTGACTAGTATATATCTGAGTTGAATTGATCTATATCTGTCCATTAGCTAACTCATGATGGCACATCGTCGTCCACGGCGATCCTTATGACTATGGTCGATTGCTTTGGTCTATCGTAACCTATTTTCTGAATTCCCTAGCCCCTAATCAGCTAGTTAGCTCGTGAACAATTCCTAGGATTGAAACATAGCCTATCTTCATTAGTGATGTACCGATCCTTAGTCCATCCCTTGAGGTCTGGATAGGGATTCGAATCAAGGATGTCACAAGAATAATCTCTACTACATGGTGAATGAAGTCAATAAAATAGAAAGGATGCATGACGAATGAAGTTAACAATAAATCAGCTAAGTTTGTCAAAAAATAATAATTTAATCCCTTCTCAAATAACACTTGAGGGTTATGTAGAATAGAAAAATTAGCCATTGTGGCAAAAATCAAAGTTCAAGAGTTAACCTGTTACTTTTTAGAGCTCCATCTATCGTGTAACCATATTAACATTCAGGATAGTGATCTGTGACATTTTCAAATGGGTTGGATCTGTAAACTTTTTAGACAATAAAGTCAGTGCTAGTTGTCTATTAGATCGCTTAACATTAAAGTACACGTACATCCAACAATTCAAATTTTAGATGAGTTGACAATGATCTACGAACTATAAATTTTCTAGCATAAGTAACATTCCTATAAAATAGATGAACGATATTAAATTCAAACATATTTCGGTTTTAGCTTCATATATTTTCTTGAGCTACTCATCTACAATTGTTTCAATCATCTATATGGAAAATGCCCACGTCATTGAAAATTAATGAGTGTTGGACACCCCAAATGCCAAAATTTGATACAGTGGACACTTAAAATACCAAAATTTCCAAACTATGTACTTAAATGCCAAAATCGGAGAAGAAATGGACATTTACGTACCAAAGACGAGAAATTCCAATTAAAACGCTGACGTGGCATTTTTCGACCACTTTTTAAATAAAAAAAATTTGCCATGTGGCTAGCTTGCCCCAAAATGACATTGTTTTGCTTCTAAAAATTATTTTTTAATATAAATTAAATTAAATTAAATTTAAAAACTTAAAAAAAAAAGAAATAAAAAAAGAGAGGGGCAACAAATTAGTGAGGGTCTCTAAGGCCCTCACTACCGTCGCCACCCCACCATCAATGAGTGCTTGCCACCCCTCCAAATCCAACAAGGTTCGTTGTTGGCTGTGGCGGGGGCCGGGTCACCCCACCCCAACTAGAAGTGACCCTTGGCTTGACTAGGCAAAAGGCCAATGTTGCTAGATATGGGGGAGGGCTTGCACACCCTCGCCCCAATGGCTAGCGACCTTGGCCAACCCTCGCCCCACCATCGTTTCCCTTTTAGGTGATGGTGGGGCGGCAACATCGATGAGGGTCGTAGAGGCCCTCACCGAATGCTACCCCCTCCACTTTAAAAATAAAAAATATAATAATTTAGTTAATATTTATATTAAAAATCAAATTTGGGGCAAAATGACATTGTTTTCATATTCATTGCTGAGTAGACAACTCCCCGCAAGTCACGTAGACCAATTTATTCTTAAAATAATGCGCCACGTCAAATTTCCAACTACTCTCGCCTTAAATGTCTCAATTTTCAGAAAAACTAGCACTTAAGTGTACTTTTTGGAACTTTTGGCACTTGTGATGTACTTTAGCCGAAAATTAATTGTAGAGTTATGCTTTATGTTGTTGATAATTAGCTATATTGTACATATTAATTGCTGAAGTAAAGCAATTAGCTGCATGAATGACCATCCTTAATGAAAAATTTCAATTACTAATGTTTTTACTTATCTAAAACCTAAATTAACACTAAGAGTGCGTTTGGTAATCATTCTGCTCCCGGGAACAATTTCTGATTACAAATGATTCTTTTTGCTTCTATTTCCAGGAACAATTTTTAAGCATTTTAAACTATTTGGTAATTGTCCAAATTTTTTATTCCTAGAATAGAACTACGTTTGATACCGTTCTAAAAATTTCTAATTCAAATCATTTTCTTTTATTTTTTAATAATTTTATTACTTTTTTTATTCTTTTCTTCTTCTTTAAGGGTTATCGATTGCTGACCTTGGGATGACTGGTGACCAATCAAACGAGGGCTGGCAACCTCGCCGGAGCATCACCTGCCCTCGGCGAGGTCGCAACTCGTCGGCCAAGCCTTGGCTAGACGAGTGGCCTTGCCTAGATCTGGTGAGGCCGAGCTCGCCTAGCCACCGGCGGGGCTCAACCTCGTTGATGGCCAAGGGACGCCCGGCGAGGCTCGCCTTGCCACTAACGAGGCTCTAGCGAGGCCGAGCCTTGCCGATGGTCGGGCACGCCTCTGGCGAGCTCGCTGAACTGGTCGTCGGTGATTAGTGGCAGTGGATGGCAGCAATAGCAGCGACGACAGTTGAAGAAGAAGAGAGAGGAAAGAAGAACAAGAAGAAAGAAGAGAAAATAGCAAAAAAAAATAAAAATGGGTTAGTTTGATTCTGGAATTGTTTCTCGGGAACAAAGAATAAACTTTTTTTTACTTCTCGATTTTACTCCAAATATATTTTCGGGAACAAAAAAAAGTAGAAAATTTGTTCCAGGGAATAAAAATTTTACCAAACGAATTTCTGTTCGAAATCTACTCCTGAGAACAAAAGAATCAAAATTGTTACTATTTGGCAAGTTGTCAAACGCAACCTAAACATCCAAGTTACACTAGTTGCGTTCTTTTATCTGCAGCTCATGGGTTGGAGTGCAGATCATGGGAGTGTTTGTTTTCGGTCACTTTTCAATTTGAATTAGAGGTGTTCGATATGCGAATGAGTCAATTTCTAGCCTATTGGTATAATACTTACTAGAGTAAATCTTGGCCTAAATAAAAACCTGCCCATACTTAAAAACCACATTGCATCTCGGCATGAAAGGGTTGGTCTTGCGTCATTTTGCTGAATTTACTTTGCGCACCGCTTTCACAGATACCCGCAAAGATGCATAGAAAATGAAGGATTGACCGTTACCCCTAAATAAAGATATTATTAATTTGTAAGTTAGGGGCATTATCACTTAGTAGTAATAAGCCTATATAAACTGCATTGTAAATGGATTGACTTAAGCGGGGAGGTTTTGAGCTTAATCAGAATTAACTAGATTAAGCCCGAGAGCATGAATTTCAGCCAAGCCCAATGAATACTCGCCATAACCAAAAATTGCATGTGCACTGTCTCACAAGACGATTCTTTCGATCACAAACCTTGCGGCACTTAGACCTTTGAATCACTCCGTCAAGTCTAAGTAAGCCTTGCTCTCGCTCACTCTCACACTCTAGGAAGAGAATTTCTAGATAGAGAAAGTAGAGAGAGGATCCATAGAGAAGACTTGTATTTCTCAAATGAAATGTATGATACAAATGGGGGAGGACTCCCCTATTTATACAAAAGTCCCTCTAATTACAACCATTAATCATTTACACAATCTAACAGTAGGAAATAACAATGCTCGTCTAATTGATTCAATGGTAGAGATGCACTTGATCTAGCGGTAAAGGATGTTGATCCTCATCACATTAGTCCAATGGTGGAGATTGATCTCATCTAATGGTTGAGATCGTCAATCCCCCTCAAATAAATCGTAGGGCAAAGATTAATTCCCCTTATGATCTAACCGTTTTGATGAGTCCCTTTTAGATTGATAAGCTTCGTCGACACCCTCATCGCTTCGTCATGGAAGTGTTGGATTTGATCGAGGAATTGCCATAGAGACTTCGCTGATTCCCAACTCGCCTCACTTTCAAGTAGTCCTTTCCATTTCACCATGTATTCCTAAAGGTAAGGGGCACATGGTCGAGGAACATACCTTTTGGCTATGATGGCTTCAACCTCTTGATCTTGTGTAGTTCTAATCCCAATTAGGGCTTAGTGTGATTTCATGCATTCAGGATTATCCGTGTCTTCGTGGTACGGCTTGAGCAAAGTTACATGGAACACCGAGTGTAACTTAAGCTTTGGAGCAAGCTCAAGCTTGTAGGCAACCTTCTCGACTCGCTTGATGATTCGGAAGGGACCTTCATAGCGTCAAATGAGGCCTTTGTGGAGTTGGCCCTTCCTCTTTATAGTAAGTGGAGCTTCATGAGGACAAGGTCTCTGTTACACCTGTTGACACCTAAATTTTGATTAAGTTATTAATTAGGCCTTAATTTCTTTTATTTTTCCTTTTTTTAGATAATAAATAATAAATAACAAAAACAACAAAAAAAATCAATAAAAACAAAAGAAAACAAAAAATTGGCAGCCGGGCCTAGACCCTCCATTTTCTCTCCCTTTCGCGGGCCCAAGCCCAGCCTCCTTCTCCTCCAGCCCGGCCCCCTCTCTCTTCTTCTTCTTCCTTCTTCCCCCTTCTTCCCCCTACGTCTCTACAACTCATGCGCTCGAAGACAACCTATGGCCAAGGAGGGTAGGCCGACGTCGGTCGGAGATGACAGATCTCAGGTGCCAATAATGGCTGCCTTTAATGCCAAGCACGCTTTGTTGGAGGAGCGAGGATGGGACGCCGGTTCGGCCGCGAGCGTCCGTTTGGCGTGCGAAGACCGGCGGTCGAAGCCCCGTCGACCGGTTGCCCCCTCACCAATAAATAGCGAGGCACCACCTTCGTCGAAGAACACGGCGAACTCGGAGATCTTCCCTTGAGAGACTTCAGGGAGAATCAACGAGCGAGCACGCGAGAGATCGGGTTGCGAAGCTCGAACGACCTCCCTCCGAGAGACTTCGGGGGAGGCCGGCGGCGAGCGAGCTCGAGGAAGGTAGATCTGAGCGCCTGGATCTATGAAATAAGGGCTGAATGAGGTCAACCGAAGGAGGGAGGGCCAAATCTGAGAAGCCGGAAGCTCTCCGCCACCGCGACCGCTGCTCTATTGCTGCTGTTCCCCACCCCGACGCCGTGCCGTGACTGACCCGCCAACACCACATCGGATCTGAGAGCTGAGGGACTGCCGTCGCTGCCCTATCGTCATCACCATCACCGTTCGCCACCACCAAGTATCCGCCGTCTCCAGTCGCGTCGTCGCTGTCGCGTCTCCCCCCCTTTCGAACCGTGCCACCACTGAAATCCCCATCACAGACCCGTTGTCGCTCGCCCTTGCTGTCCTCATAAGCGGATTGTTGTCGTCGTATCCACCGTCGTCACCATCGTCTCCGCCGTCGTCACCCTCAAGTCTGTCATCTCCGCCATCGCCGCCGTCCACCCGGTGACGCCACAATCCCTCTCATCAGCGCCGCGAGAGAGCAAGGGGTAGAGGAGGCCGGGAACCGGGTCGATTTCGCGGGGTTGTCGCAACCCGGTTCCCCTATTTCCGGGTAGGTTTTCCCCAGGCCAGGTTGTGCGCGTGGGCCGAGTAGTTTTTGAACTGGAGCTTTTATAAAACGGGCCAAGAGTGGTTTGGGCCTTTTTTCATAAAAAATGGAAAAAAAAAAAAAAAACTAAGTCGGGCCGCGTACGTGTGTCGTAGATAGACGAAGTGGGTCGGACCCAACCCGGGATCCGACCCAGGTTCGTTTTTTATATTATTATAATATAAAATAATATTTTTAAAAAATAATAATAAATAATTTATTTTCCAAAAAATAAAAAAATCAAAAAATTTTCATATTTTCCAAAAAATGCCAAAAAATCCAAAAAAAAAGGCAAAAATCCATGAAAAAGCCAAAAAAAAATTCAGAAAAAGCCAAAAAGACTTGTATTTTTCCAAAAATACCAAAAAAGGTAAAAAAAAATCCCTTTTATATCCAAAAAATTAGAAAAATACTCAAAAATGTTTTTCCTCCCAAAATTGCATGGAAAATCCCTCAAAAATCCAAAAAGCCTTAGGTTTTAAACAAGATTAGGTACCGAAAGGGCATTAATGATTAACTAGTCTAATCAAGTCCCCGATCCTAATTTCTCTGGTTGCGCAGGAGTGAGTATTTCTCCCGATACTTCACTTGGGTTTCTAATCAACCCACCCCAAATCGATTAGTGGCGACTCTATTTTAAAAATTGATTTACAAGTTAAAAACTCAGACTATTAAAGTCGTGAATTGGTGGACTTGGGAGAGTCCGGGCATAACTAATTTTAGCCGAGCCATTAGCCTCCTTTAGGCGCTCGTACCTGATCGCAGGCGCCGAAAAAAAAAAGAGGTTGCGACAGCTTGGCGACTCTGCTAGGGACTTTGAAGACTTATGCCGTTTTTGTCTTGTTTAAATTCTTTACTGACTTAGGTTTTTTCTTTATGCAAGTCAAAAGCTTAGAAATTTATTTTAATTTTGCTTAGAATAAATTATTTTGTAATTATAAACTGTTGTGCATACTTTACTTGTTTTAAACACTACACATGGCACACACAACCCGCCGGACTGGGCCGCCATAGGATATTTAGAATGGTGTTAAGAAAGATACGACCTCGAACGCAAGACTGTGATGTTGAGGTTGCCTTTCTTTTCCCCGAATTTCTTAGCCGAGGTTAAGAGGGTATGCTGCTAATGCGAGACTGTAACGGGCGGATACCTTTTTAATTTCAACAAGCCTTTTGAGTTAGAAATCGAGCCACACATCTCATGTGCATGTCTTTGTGCTTGTCATTTTATTTAAAAGCAAAAGTGATTTCTTTACTTTTACTCAGTCTTTTTATTTGGCCCATGGCAATTTAGGATAAGCTTTTCAAGTCCCAATTTATATGCAATGGGGAAAGATGATATCCAGTTCATTCCTGCTCTCAAGGTGGAGCTCTTTAGATGGTGGGGTCAATTGGATCAGTTTGCCCAAGAGCGCGTGAAGGCCAAACTCGGTCATCTCCTATTGTTGATCCAAATCACTGTTCGTCCCGAAGTCATACAAGCCATGGCACATTTCTGGTGCCCGAGGACACTTACTTTTATGTTTGGTAGGTTTGAGCTAACCCCAACCTTGGAGGAATACAGCATCATCACTGGAATGTCTCTTGAGAAAAAACTTGTCAGGCCATCAACAGGCATCATCCCATTGCGTGGGTTGGCGTGACTTTTAAGAACTGAAGTCCATATTATGACACAAATTTTTGAAAACAACCATAATACCTGCCAATTTGAATTTATGAATGCTTGTTTTCAAAATCAGCCTATGACCCAAAAAAGTGAGATTTTCCTCCAAGCCTTTTTTGGACTCATCATTTTCCCTCATCAAAGAAATGCCATAAGTCCTAAGATGGCGTGGATAGTTGATTAGATCTTGAGGAGAGGAAATTATGTCAACATGATTTTAACTGAAACATTCTTGTCCTTTAATCGTTTTAAAGACAACACGGAGAAAAGCATGCGGGTCTCTCTTGAAATTTTACAAGTCTGGTTCTTTTCTCACCTAAGCGAATTCCGAGACTTCATGCGATTGTCTAAAACAAATGCTTTCGAAAATTCATTACAAAAATTTATGGTTTTAGGACCATATATTCCTAATCAAAGCTATTTAAATTGGGTTGACTTCTTAAGAAACCCAACTCCTTAGGCATTCAAATGGTGTGCTGGTTGGTTCCATGAAAAGAGGGTCCGCTTTGCTTACAAACGCACCCACCCAATTCCATTGCTTGGCTGCACCGGCGCTGTTCCCTATTACCCATATCGAGTGGCACGACAATTTGGAGCCCTTCAAGAGATTCTCAGGTACGCCCTCGATATTCCCAATTACCAGGAGGTGAGAGACCTTCACAAATATCTCAGGTACGCCCTCGATATTCCCAATTACCAGGAGGTGAGAGACCTTCACGAATATCCAAGATACATCCTCGATATTCCCATTACCGGGAGGTGAGAGACCCTCACGAATATCCTAGGTACGTCCTCGATATTCCCCAATTGCCAGGAGGTGAGAGACCTTCACGAATATGCGAGGTACGTCCTCGATATTCCCAATTATCAAGAGGTGAGAGACCTTCACGAATATCTCAGGTACGCCCTCGATATTCCCAATTACCAGGAGGTGAGAGACCTTCACGAATATCTCAGGTACGCCCTCGATATTCCCAATTACCAGGAGGTGAGAGACCTTTACGAATATCTCAAGTACGCCCTCGATATTCCCAATTACCAGAATGTGAGAGACCTTCACAAATATCACAGGTATGTCCTCGATATTCCCCTTTACCAGGAGGTGAGAGACCTTCATGAATATGCGAGGCACGTCCTCAATATTCCCAATTACCAAGAGGTGAAAGACCTTCACTAATATCTTAGGTACGCCCTCGATATTCCCAATTACCAGGAGGTGAGAGACCTTCGCGAATATCTCAGGTACGCCCTCGATATTCCCAATTACCAGAAGGTGAGAGACCTTCACGAATATCTCAGGTACGCCCTCGATATTCCCAATTACCAGAAGGTGAGAGACCTTCACGAATATCCCAGGTATGTCCTCGATATTCCCTTTACTAGGAGGTAAGAGACCTTCATGAATATGCGAGGCACATCCTCAATATTCCCAATTACCAGGAGATGAGAGACCTTCACGGATTAGTACTTGTGATCGTCCAAGTACCCCTTCGATACTTGTGATCATCCAGGTATCTCCAAAGAGTTTGTACCCGTGATCATCCAAGTACCCCTTCGATACTTGTGATCATCCAGGTATCCCCCAAGAGTTTGTATTTGTGATCATCCAGGTACTATCTCCCAACAAACAGATGCCCTGAGAAAGGTCAGCACATCTCCCGTCAAGGCTACCGAAGAAAGGTTCGGGTCCTAGACAAACAACTTATTGCTCTAACAAAGCGACCGAAGAAAGGTTCGGGTCTTGGAAAAGCAATTCTTCGTCAAGGCGATCAAGAAAGGTTCGGTCCTAGACAAAACCAACTTATTGCTCTAACAGTGACCGAAGAAAGGTTCGGGTCCTGAAAAAGCAATTCCCGTCAAGGCGACCGAAGAAAGGTTCGGGTCCTAGACAAACCAACTTACTGCTCTAACAGGCGATCGAAGAAAGGTTCGGGTCCTAGACAAATCACTTATTGCTCCAATAGGCGACCGAAGAATGGTTCGGGTCCTGGAGAAGCAATCTCCTCATGCAACAGGTAAGATGACGCCTTGATACTTGTCAAAACTCGGGGTTCACACCCTATCTCACTCACTCCCGATAAGTAACTACAGGTATCTTCTTATCTGTCTTACTATGTGTAATGTTATATTACTCATTTTCTGCATAGGACACTAGGTCCCAAATAAGATATAATCTATTGCATATGTATAGACAAAATCTAGGTATCAGGTTTGTCTTTGAATGCAACCTCTGTGAACTCACCTTCAAAGAGGGGCAGCTGTTGACACCTAAATTTTGATTAAGTTATTAATTAGGCCTTAATTTCTTTTATTTTTCCTTTTTTTAGATAATAAATAATAAATAACAAAAACAACAAAAAAATCAATAAAAACAAAAGAAAACAAAAAATTGGCAGCCAGGCTCAGCCCCTCCTTTTTCTCTCCCTTTCGTGGGCCCAAGCCCAGCCTCCCTTCTCCTCCGCCCCCGGCCCCCTCTCTCTTCTTCTTCTTCTTCCTTCTTCCCCTTCTTCCCCCTACGTCTCTGCAACTCACGTGCTCGAAGACAACCTATGGCCGAGGAGGGTAGGCCGACGTCGGTCGAAGATGACAGATCTCAGGCGCCATTAATGGCTGCCTTCAATGCCGAGCACGCTTTGTTGGAGGAGCGAGGATGGGACGCCGGTTCGGCCGTGGGCGTCCGTTCGGCGTGTGAAGACCGGCGGTCGAAGCCCCGTCGACCAGTTACCCCCTCGCCTATAAATAGCAAGGCACCACTTCCGTCGAAGAACACGGCGAACTCGGAGATCTTCCCTTGAGAGACTTCAGGGAGAATCAACGAGCGAGCACGCGAGAGATTGGGTCGCGAAGCTCGAATGACCTCCCTCCAAGAGACTTCGGGGAGACCGGCGGCGAGCAAGCCCGAGGAAGGTAGATCTAAGCGCTTGGCTCGTGAAATAAGGGCTGAACGAGGTCAGCCGGAGGAGGGAGGGCCAGATCTGGGAAGCCGGAAGCTCTCCACCACTTGCGATCGCTGCTCTGTTGCTACTGTTCCCCGCCCCGACGTTGTGCCGTGACTGACCCGCCAACACCACACCGAATTTGAGAGCTAAGGGACTGCCGTCGCTGCCCTGTCGTCGTCACCATCACTGTTCGCCACCACCAGGTATCCGCCGTCTCAGGTCGTGTCGTCGCCGTCGCGTCTCCCCCCTTTCGAATCGTGCCGCCACCGAAATCCCCATCACGCACCCGTTGTCGCCGCCCTCGCTATCCTCATAAGCGGATTGTCGTCGTCGTATCCACCGTCGTCACCATCGTCTCCGCCGTCGTCACCGTCAAGTCCGTCATCTCCGCCGTCGCCGCCATCCACCCGGTGACGCCACAGTCCCTCTCATCGCGCCGCAAGAGAGCAAGGGGTAGAGGAGGCCGGGAACCGGGTCGATTTCGCGGGTCTGTCGCGACTCGGTTCCCCTGTTTCCGAGTAGGGTTTCCCCGGGCCAGGTTGTGCACGTGGGCCGGATAGTTTTTGAATTGGAGTTTTTATAAAACGGGCCAAGAGTGGTTTGGGCCTTTTTTTATAAAAAATGGAAAGAAAAAAGCGAGTCGGGCCCGCATTACGCCCGTTTGTGTCTCGGGTAGACAAAGCGGGTCGACCCAACCCGGGATCCGACCCGGTTCGTTTTTTATATTATTATAATATAAAATAATATTTTAAAAAAATAATAATAATAATAAATAATTTATTTTCCAAAAAATGCCAAAAAAAGACAAAAATCCATGAAAAAGCCAAAAAGACTTGTATTTTTCCAAAAATACCAAAAAATGTAAAAAAAAAAAAAAATCCCTTTTATATCCAAAAATTAGAAAAATACTCAAAAATGTTTTTCCTCCCAAAGTTGCATGGAAAATCCCTCAAAAATCCAAAAAGCCTTAGGTTTTAAACAAGATTAGGTACCGAAAGGGCATTAGTGATTAATTAGTGTAATCAAGTCCCCAATCCTAATTTCTCTGGTTGCGCAGGAGTGAGTATTTCTCCCGATACTTCACTTGGGTTTCTAATCAACCCACCCCAAATCGATTAGTGGCGACTCCATTTTAAAAATTGATTTACAGGTTAAAAACTCAGACTATTAAAGTCGTGAATTGGTGGACTTGGGAGAGTTCGGGCATAACTAATTTCAGCCGAGCCATTAGCCTCCTTAGGCACCCGTACCCGATTGCGGATGCCGAAAAAAGAGGTCGCGACAACACCCCAACTCAATAAAAACAAGGGCATGACACAGTTGTCCTTTCTCCAAAAGACACAACCTTAACATAACCAAAATCCAACCTAATATCAATACACACACACATTTGACAACACGGGCATTTGGTTACAATATCAAGGTTTTTCTATAATCTATCAAAAAGATATATATATATATATATATATATATATATATATATATATATATATATATACCTCCAATAAAAACTAACTTACGAACTCATCAACTCTACACCATTCATACCAAAAGCCCCTATTATCAAAAAAATCCTCCACATAGCGCAATGCTCACATCTTACTTGTGGCTCATTGAGTAACACATTTCTTCTAAGCGAATCCAATAATTAGTATGCACATTTAAAATACAACATAACTCATTTTTGCCAAATCCAAAATTTAACAAATCTTCAAGACTAAAAATGGGATATTCATTTCTTTAGCATAATATGTCCATAACTAAATACTCAAGATAATAACACACAGTAATGGTCCAGTCTATTGGTCAGTCTCATAAAAACACATGTCAATGGTTCATTCCATTGACTCACCTCATGCTTAAGTATCTAACCATTGTCATGCGTAACGCCCGTGACAAGACAACCAAGATTCTCCTTAGTTAGGTCTCCACCGATTATTAGTTGGAGGTTGGCCCACAAGGATATCCTAGACTAATATGTACATACTCATACACCTTTTAGTGGGTTAGGTTGCACCGACACGGACACCCAACACGCGACACAACACGACACGACACGCCGACACGTCAATTCTCAAAAGTAGAGAATTTCAACACGTTCTGACACATTATATATTAAATAAATATTTTAATATATAAATGCATAAATAACTAAATAATAATGAAAAGAGCCTAGAATTAATATATACTAAAAACATTAATCCTACATTTGTTAATATCATTCATTGTTTTAATTTAACAAATTCAATTACATTTCATTGTAATAATCCATAAAACTTGGAGGAAAAAACAAGTAATCCACCTTACATTATTAAATTTGAAATTTAACAATAAGAAAAAAAATCAATATTCCATAATCAAATATAACAAAAAGTCATTCATTCACATTATCCACTTCTTCTGGAAAAAAAAAAAAAAAGATTCATCTTCAGCTCATCAAGTGAAAAATTTGCAACTTCAAGCATTCCAACATCTTCAAATGAGTATTGGAAATTTGTTTTAGCTTTCATTATTTTATTTTTATTCATATATTTATATTTAGACCCCAAAAGTTCTGGAAATTTGTAAAAATAATCCCGTGCGAGTCGAAGTCACGTGTCATAATTTCCAACTCGCATGTCGAGCGTGTCAAAGGCAGTTGACCGCGTGTCGGATTTTCGGACACGCGTTGACCACGTGTCGGACATGTGTCGGAGTATCGACACGATACAAAGGGTCCCAGAGAGTGTCCGTGCAACCTAGTCAATGGGTCATAAAGACACTGAGCATAAACCATCAAACTTAATCTCCAGTAATTTGCAACCAAATCCATAAATTATTTCATATATCACAATGCTTGCTCAAACTAATTCAGAATCCATTTCATATACCGGTTCACAACTCGGGCAATCAATAAATAGATATCAAAGCGCTCTTCAAAACCACATCCATAAATCATGAACTTTTCAAGATTCTTTCATAAAAGCTTTTACAAACCATTTACAAGCAATCATTTAAGTTGAAGTCAAAAGATGATTTCCCTTTTCAAACAACAAAACAACAATAAAGGCTCGATCTTGTTTTATGCAAGAAAAGATGCTATATATTAATTCATAGCATATTTAATCCATAAGTTTTTCAAAACATGAGTTTAAAACACAAAGAATAAATCATATCACTCATCCTGGGAAAGCCAAAAACCAACCTACTATGGTTACTCTAGCCCACACACTCGAATTCCTTAAAAATAATCAAAAAACGGTATTAAAAAACTGAGTAAAATGATATTCTAATGAGTGACTCGACTACACTATGTCTATTCATCGATGAAATGAAACCTATGTGCCAACAAAATGCTCGCTTATAGTTGAAATATATTGTTGTCCTCTATGTGCAGCTCACGTGCTAAATTTGTTCAGGTCATAACTTCCTCTACATAAGTCCGTTTCAAGCAAGCATATAGTTCATGGAAAGTCATTTTGATATACTACAACAACCCCAACTCAGCTATCCCAAAACCTCACTGAAAAGTATTGAAATTCAAGCTTGGAGGTTACTGTTTGGAACTAGACCAACATATGACAAGCTTCGAAATTTTGTTCTAGGCAATCCATAAACTCAAATCAAGATCCATAAAATCATACAGCTTCACAACACCTTAAACTATCGCTACTTGAAAGGTCCCCAATCAACCGTAGCAAGTCATAACTGACCCAAAATTGAATTTCTAGCCCTAATTTTGGCAATTCCTTTGAATGGATGATTAAGGGCTTTGATCACTTATCGGCATTGTAAAATGGAGTTAAGTCGATTTGGTGAGTCGTACGGATTATGAGCACGTGAAATTTTTTCCCTTTTCTTCTTTCTCCTTTCTCTTCTTTACTTTCTCCTCTCTTTTTCCTTCTTTTCTCCAAGCGGGCTATCGGTCTTCTCTCTCTCTCTACAATGCTTTTCCTTGGGCAAAAGAATCTTTTAAGTGCCATAACTTGGCACAAAGGGACACTTAAGTACTATAACTTATAAAATGTACACTTAAGTGTCACATTCAAGAAAAACGGAACTTAAGTGCCACTTCGGCCAAAGTCCGCCAAAACGCTAACGTGGTATTTTTCCAACAAAGCAAGTGTGATAAAAAAAATAATATAAAAAATAATTAAATTTAGTTAAATATGAAAAAAATAATATTATTAAAATTAAATTTAATTAAAATATTTAAAAATAATAATTTTAAATTAAATTAAATTAAATTAAATTATTTAAAAATAATAATTTTAAAACTAAAGAAAATTAAAAAATTAAAAATTTTAAAAATTAAAAATTAAAAATTTTAAATATTAAAAATTTTAAAAATTAAAAATTTTAAATATTAAAAAAATTAAAAAAATTAAAAGAAATTATAAAATAAAAAAGGGTCTGCTAACTTCGCCGTCGGTCGGCCGAGGTAGCCGACCCCTGGCCAGACTCGACGACCCCGCCGACCCCCTTTTTTTAAAAAAAATTGTTAATTTTGTAATTTTGTAATTGTTTAGTTTTTTGTAATTTTTAATTTTAAAATTATTATTTTTTATTATTTTAACTAAATTTAATTTTAAAATTATTATTTTTTAATATTTTAAATAAATGTCATTTTAAAATTATTATTTGTCCTATTTTAACTAAATTTAATTTTAAATTTATCATTTTCTCATATTTTAACTAAATTTAATTTTAAATTTAATTTAATTAATTTTTATATTATTTTTTTACCACGTTATCCCAAAACGATGTCGTTTTTGCATTATTTGGCCACGTTAGCGTGTAAAACGGCGTCGTTTTGCACTCGCTTCACCGGAAAAATGCCATGTATGCAATTTGGCCAGATTTTGGCCGGGTTGGCACTTACGTAATCCATTTTGCTCCAATTTTGGTATTTAAGTGTACCTTTCGTAAGTTATGGCACTTAAGTGTTCATTTATACTAAGTTATGGCATTCTAGGAGTCCGCAGGTCCCTTTTCTTTTGACTTTTCAATGCTTTTCTCTCTTTTTTTTTTTTGGGGCCCACTAAGTCAAACATTACAGTCTCCAACTTGGTATTCGACCGCTCTTCTCATCTACAAATTTCTTCATTCGCTTGGTCGCCTTATGAAGACATGATTGAGCAAGATCAGTGTCTTCGTACCACTCCTTGGCAAACTTGAAAGTAGAAGGACTACGACCTTTGAATTCTATGGCTAGGGCGTTTAGGGTGAGCGGTTGATAACTCATTATAATCTCGAACGGACTCTGCTGGTCAACTCATTCTTGTGCAAGTTGAGTGAGAATTGCACCAATCCTTTTGGCTTGCGCTCATGAAATGCCGCAAAGTAAAGCTTGACAAGAGCATTGGTCCTCTGTGTTCATTGGTTTGTAGATGCATGCTAGTGGAGAAATTCAAATCCGAACGGAGTAGCTTGAACAACTCCGTCCAAAACTTGCCAATGAATCAGCCATCTCAATCACTAATAATATTTCTCATTAAACCCCAATACTTCACGATGTTCTTAGGAACAACCGGGTGGCTTCTTCCACGGGCATTCTTTAGTGGCCGGGATGAACATGGCATACTTCAAGAAGCGATCCACAATTACCACAATGGTGCTGAATCTGTTGGAGTTGGGCATTCTGATGATGAAATCCAAGGAGATGCTCTCCCATGAGTGCTTTGGAATAGGGAGAGGTTCAAGAGGCTCACCGATGCCTTATGCTCAAACTTGTCTTGTTGCCACGCAAGACAAGTTCTCACACACGCCTCCACATCATGAAGCAAGTGAGGCCAATAATAGTTTTCCACATGGGCAAGCGTTGGATACATGCCTAGATGACCCGCCCACTTGACATTGTGGCATTCCTTCATGACTTCTTTCCGAGGGCTGTCATAGCGTGGAGTATAAAAAGATGGCCCATGGTGTACAAAAGACCATCTTTGTGCCAAAATCTCCGCATTTTTCCTTCCTCGATATGTTTTAAGAAATTCATAGCGGAGGGATCGTGGAACATACCTTGCTGAATGTGAACCATATGGGTGTTTTTGATATGGCTAGAATAAGTACCTAGAGGGGGGGTGAATAGATATATAAAAGATTTTTCTCGATAATTGCACAATTCCAGACAGTTAATTAGATCCGAGACAAACAATAATCAAAGTAAATAGAACCGAGAGAAGGAAGAGAAGATTGAACACGCGGTTTATAGTGGTTCGGCTTATTTTAAGCCTACGTCCACTCTTCTGCCCTGACAGCCTATTGGCTGGATTCCACTATGAACAAATAGTTGTTACAGCGATGTTCTTCCTTGATCTTTTCGGTGTAGATGATCTACCACACTCGCTCAAGGTATCACTAAGTATAGACACTCTCTGTGTGTACAATTTCACTCAGAATGTATCGACTAATAATCAAGGTGCTTCAGACTCTGGAATTTCTCTATCGATCATATTCTAAAATAACTAGAACGTCTTCCTTTTATACTCCTTCATGCCATCATACCCGTTGGCACTTACCAAAGAAATTCCTCCAATCTACCCGTTGGACGGAATCAATCAAGAAGATTATTCGAGCTATTAAAGGAATCTGACGATAGCCCATCAATCCTGTTCGCCCATACAATAAGGATCTTGGTTTCCAAGAATAAAACCTTCCAAGAATACTTCGTCGACCATCGGATCTTCAAACGATCTTGATTACGAATGAAAGAATCCGTTATAAGTTATCCAGCCAAGATATCTTCTCCAGAAGATAGGATTAAATCCTCAACCAGATACTTCGGCTCTGGATTGCCTTCGTTACTGGATTAGAAAAACTGTCAATGAGAATAGTCTTGAGTCTTGAGTCTTGAGTCTTGAGTCTTGAGTCTTGAGTGCTGGGTCTGGAGATCCGAGAGTCTTCAGACGCTAAACAGAAGACTTGCATTCATCCAGACTAGACTGATGGAAACGTTTTGTCAGCTTCAAAATATTTTGGAAAGATTTCTCCAACAATCTCCCCCTTTTTGATGGTGACAAAACTTTCCTGTAGATTTGAACAACTTTGACCTGCAAAATATCACTCAAGCAATATGGCTATCTCATAAAGATTACTAAAATCAACAACCAGACTCTGCATCCACAGAAAATCAGTTAGTCTTTCATGAGTAAAACCATATAGCAATACTTGATATAAATGCAAATAGTCAATCAAAATCCACATCAAAGTCAGTCAAGTTCAAACACCCAAGTCATATTCAAAAACATTCAAACACACAAAGAGATTTAAAGTCAAAGTTTTAAAGTTCAAATTGCAATTCTCCCCCTTTTTGTCAGCATTAAAAAAGGTGAGAAAAGAGTCAATTTTGCTTGGGAATGCGCACGATCTGGAATTCTCCCATAGACGTACGATGCTTTCCAGCTTCTTCAAGTCTTCCCGTAGATGAGCCACCTCTTCTCCTTTGGCATTGGCTTGAATTTGAAGAGCGAGGTCTTTCATTTGATCCGCCAAGGTAGCAGAAGATGCTTGTCCAGCATTCTTCAGAACTTGAAGTTCACAGTCTAGAGCATATATTTGACCATGCATTTCCAGAAGAACATCAAGGATACGACGAAAATCTGCTGTATTGTCTGTCTGTGTGCCCGCATTTGCTCTCTCAGATGGAGTGAAAGCAGACGATGGATCTTCGGTGAAATCAAGCAAAATTGGTGTTGATGTATCATGTCCTTCTTCAGGCATTTGAGAAGCCTGAAAATCTTCTGGATTTGCTGGTGAGCGACTCACACCTTCAGTGTTAACAGGATCTAGTGTAGTCCTCCCTTGCTCGCCATCTCCCCCTGTCTCTGGGACCTCAATTGGGGAAGAGTGATGGTCATGCTCTTCAGTGCCTTGATTCCATTTCTCTCCTGCTTCATCTGCAGACTTGTCTTTCACTGCTTCTTCTTCTTCTTCTTTAACCTCTTTCTCTTTCTCTTGTTGCTCCTCTGCTTCTCTATTCTTTGCTTGTCCCTCTTTTTCTCTCTGTTCTGTTGATTCTGGTACAGAACGTCTGGTTCTTGTCAATGCAGGAATAGAGAGATCTTCCTCTTCATCTTCATCCTCCAAGATAAAAGTTCTTTTCTTTTTGGGTGGAGCACTAATGGGCTCCTTCCCTTTTCTCTTTGATGCAGAAGATACTGGAGTCTTGAACTTCTCCATTGCCTTGCTAAGTTCTTTCAGACGCATTTTTATCAGCATTTTCAAACCCACCACCATTTTGTCGCACGGTCGAACACAAAGATTATGTGGAGGCTCAATGTTCAAGTGTCTGAAGATCTTGGTCACAAGACCTGCGTAAGGCAATTGGCCCTTGTCCTTCACCATTGCTCTGTACATGTGAAGAGAATGGTGTGAGGGAGAGAGAACTTCCTTCCTGAATTGATCGCGTACATCAATTTCGCCTCGGAGTTGGACACGTCAGTCTTTGATGTAGACTTTGGCCTGAGACAATTGATCACAATTTTGTGAAGCACGATGTTGATGGCACTCATTCTTGAGTAGGTAATTCTTCTCTCTGTATCCCTGTCTTTGACAAGCTCCAGTGTGGTACGAGCAATCGAAACTTTGATTGGTTGATAACGTCCTCTTTCAACTCCAATTATGTCTGCCAACATGTCCACATCTACCACATAGACTTGGTCTCGAACACTAAAGGATATTCTATTCGCATCTAAAAAGCTGAGATTTGAATAGAAGTATGCTGTCAATTGTGCATAACCATCTGTGGTATCGGAGCAAAATTGCTCAAGTTGAAGCAGATTGAACTTCTCCCGCAAGTTCACAATGATGGCATCCAAGAAGTCAAAATCAACACTCCTAGGGTTTATCACCCCTCTTTTCAACAATCTGAAAAACAAATTCTCCTGATCCTTCGATTTAAACAAATCCATCCGATTTCCCTTCACCTTTGCTGCAACACCCATTCTAGGTTGGAATTCAAGGAACATCTTATCATCATCGTTCCCATCAGTCAAATTCTGTCCTAGTACATGAGGGTCACTTGGAATGTTCGCAAGTGCTTCCTCAGCCTTTCCTTTGGGAGCAACTCCCAAATCCTCCATTTTTCGCAGAAAATATACTCATTCCCATAATTCTTATATTTAAGAAATTCATCTACGACGTTCGGTGGAGACCCAATGCTTTTCAACGCACGATAGAGTTTGTAAATAAAAGCGGGTTTTTGGACTCTTACGGGGTTTGCGTCCTCGATTATTTCTTCCTCCGGTTGATGACCCACACCTTGTGGGGTAGATGGTGAAGATTGACGTGGAGGAGAGTGAATCGGGCTCGTTGCGACTCGGTAAATCTTCCTCCTCGGTGAGATCGAAATGTGTAGGCCCCTTCCTCATTCTCTGTGGTCCCCTGTTCGCGATTCTTGATGACTTTCTCAAAGAAGACATCCTTCCTTGTCGCTGAAAGATTCCTTTACTCGCTTTCCCAAGAAAAGTTGACAACTTTCTCGAAGATGAACACGAAGTAGTGACAGCATTGGGAGGAGAATGCCTTTTAGGGTTTTGAAGTTTAAGCGAGGAAAACTGTATATATATAACTCAATTTAAAAATGGAAAATGAACAGTCGTCTCTTTTGAAATCGTTAACTGCCAAAAATAAGTTAATATTTTTGAAAAGACACGATTCCGTTTTTCACGGAAATTATAAATTAACTGAACTAATGATCGTACCTTTTCGAGATTGAGCATAATAACAACTTATAGTCTATAACCATGAATGTCTGAGTCTGACGGTTGGATAGTCTTTAGACTTTTAACTTCCTCAAGCTTCAAAATGTTGAGTCTGGAGCGAATAAAATCAAATTGATTTTTCTCCAAGGGCTTTGTGAATATATCCGCTAGTTGGCTCTTTGAATCAACAAATTGAATCGAGATTTCTCCATTTTGAACATGATCTCTGATGAAATGATGTCGAATCTCTATATGCTTTGCTCTTGAGTGAAGAATTGGATTTTTAGTGAGATTGATTGCGCTGGTGTTGTCACATCTAATCTCTGTGCATGAGTCTTCAATTCCAAAGTCTTGTAGCTGTTGTTTTATCCATAGAATTTGCGAACAGCAACTTTCAAGAGCTACATATTCTGCTTCTGTTGTTGAGAGAGCCACAGTGCTCTATTTTCTTGAAAACCAAGACACTGTCCTGCTTCCAAGCAACTGGCAAGTTCTCGATGTGCTTTTTCTGTCAACTCTGCAACCGGCCAAATCTGCGTCTGAATATCCCAGAAGATTAAAGTCTCCCTTCTTAAGATACCATAGACCGATGCTTGAAGATGAAGCAACGTATTTAATAATACGTTTCGCAGCAGACGAGATGGGATTCTCTAGGATCTGATTGAAACCTAGCACAGATGCAAAACTCAACAAAATGTCAGGTCTAGAAGCAATAAGATAAAGAAGTGAACCAATGATGCTCCTGTACAGCTTTTGATCAACTTTCTTCCCTTCTCCATCTTTGTCTATCTTCAGAGAACTTGACATAGGTATGTCGGTCCTTTTGCATTTTTCCAGTCCAAACTTCTTGACAAGATCATTAGCATATTTTTCTTGATGAATAAAAGTTCCTTCCTTCAATTGTTTTATTTGGAGTCCAAGAAAGAATGTTAACTCTCCCATCATACTCATTTCAAACTCATCCTACATGGACTTAGAAAATCTCTTGCACAGACTTTCATTAGGGGATCCAAAAATAATATCATCTATAGATATTTGAACAAGTAAAAAGCTTTTGTTTTCCTTCTTGATAAATAGAGTAGTATCTACTTTACCTTTGACAAAACCATTCTGTATTAAGAACTTACTTAGTCTGTCGTACCAAGCTCGAGGTGCTTGCTTTAAACCATATAATGCCTTTTTCAGTCTGAAGACTGAATCTGGCTTCTTTGGGTCTTCAAATCCTGGTGGTTGTTCCACATAAACTTCCTCATGGATAAATCCATTTAGGAAGGCACTTTTGACGTCCATTTGAAATAACCTGAAATTTTTATAGCAAGCAAACGCAAGTAATAATCGAATAGCTTCTAACCTTGCTACTGGAGCGTAAGTCCCATCATAGTCTATTCCTTCTTCTTGCGTGTATCCTTTGGCCACGAGTCTTGCTTTGTTTCATACGACTTTTCCTTTCTCATTCATCTTGTTCCTGAACACCCATTTGACTCCAATAACAGTTTTACCTTTTGGTTTAGATGTCAATTCCCAGACATCATTAATGTTGAACTGTCTGAGCTCTTCTTGTATAGCTTCAATCCAGCTTTCATCAGATAAAGCTTCTTCTATGCTCTTTGGTTCAATTTCAGAGATGAGAGCCACGGCACTAGACTCTTCACACTTTTTGGATCTGGTTTGAATTCCTTCATTAATTTCGCCGATAATGAGTTCTTTGGGATGACTGGACTTATGCTTCCAATTGCTGGTTGATTTGTCTGGTTGATGATCTCTTTCTTTATTTGAATCTTCACGAATAGCTTGATGCTGGTCTTCCAGAGTCTGATTTGCTTCTTGAGTTGTAAGCTTTAGAGAGTCTGGAGCAGATTCAGACTCTTCATAATGAGTCTGACTAGATTCTTCTTGCATAGAGTCTTGAAATTTGACATTCATTGACTCCTCCACAGACTGACTCTTCTTGTTGTAGACTCTGTAGGCTTTGCTTGATGAAGAATATCCAAGAAAGATGCCTTCATCTGATCTTTCTTCAAACTTACCAACTCAATCTTTAGCATTTTTCAATATAAAGCATTTGCAACCGAATACATGAAAGTATGAAACAATAGGCTTCTTACCTTTGAATAACTCATAAGGGGTTTTCTCTAGAATAGGTCTTAAGAAGACTCTATTGATTATATAGCACGCTGTTGAAACAGCTTCAGCCCAAAATCGTGAAGAAATCTTACTTTCAATCAAAAGAGTTCTAGCCATTTCTTGAAGAGATCTATTCTTCCTTTCCACAACTCCATTTTGCTGAGGAGTATATGGAGAGGAGAGCACATGCTTAAAGCCAGATTCATCACAAAATTTTGTAAAATCTTGATTTTCAAATTCACTTCCATGATCTGTTCTTATACTGGAGATAACACATCCTTTTTCATTTTGAACCTTTTTAGCAAATTTCTCAAAATACGAGAAGGTTTCGGATTTACTTGCAAGGAAATATACCCAAGTAAATCGTGAGTAATCGTCCACAATTACCAGGCAATATCTCTTACCTCCAATGCTCTGGGTTCTGGTTAGTCCGAAGAGATCCATATGTAGCAGCTGCAGTACATGATTAGTAGAAACATGATTTATTGACTTAAATGAATTTCATACCTGTTTTCCCATAATACATGGAGTGCATGGATCAGATTTTTGGTATGGTAATTTGGGTAGACCTCGAACAAGCTGCTTTGAAGAGATCTTGACTAATTGCTTCATGTTGATGTGACCAACCTTTCTGTGCCATAAGCTTGCTTCGTCTTGAATTGAGATTAAGCATTGCGATTCATCCGGTTTTACATCCAAAAGATAGATGTTTCCATGCCTTCGACTCATGAAAGACTGAGTAAAGTCTTTGCTGATACCATAACATGGGATTCCTCCTTCTTGAGCTCTTGCGCTTCCAACTGTAAAGCTTTGACCGTGGCTTCGAGGAGCTCGTCTTTCTCTACCAAAAGGGCTACGGCTTGATACAAGATGTCCCTCGTCTTGACCCGGAGCATTTCCTCCGTTTCATCAATTCGCTCCTTCACCTCGTCGAGTCCATCCATTACATGAATAAAGTGAATCAAGTTGTTCTTTAGGGTAGCGAGTCTCTCCTCGAGAGCGGACGTGACATGTGTTGAAACACCCCCTGTTCTTGGACCTACCGCGGGTCTCCATGGTGTTGACAACTTTGGGGTTGGAAGCCATTGCTCAAAAGAACGTAGCTTTAATACCACTTGTCATGGGACGATTCTTTCGATCACAAACCATGCAGCAATTAGACCTTTGAATCACTCGGTCAGGTCTAAGTTAACTTTGCACTTACTCACACTCTCACACTCAAGGAAGAGAATTTCTAGAGATAGAAGGTAGAGAGAGGAGCTATAGAGAATACTTGTATTTCTCAAATGAAGTGGATGGCAGAAGGGTTCCCTATTTATACAAAAGTCCCTCTAATTTACAACCATTGAACATCTACACAATGATTCAACGGTAGAAATGCGCCTGATCTAATGGTAGAAGATGTTGATCCTTGTCACATTAGTCCAACAGTGGAGATTTATTTCATCTAATGGTTGAAATCGTCAACCCCACTCAAACAAATCCAATGGCAAAGATTAATTCCCCTTACAATCTAACGGTCTTGATAAGCCCCCTTTGGATTGATGACATGGCGTTCTTTGGTTTATGAAAATTGCTATTTATTTTGGGAATTTTCAACTTAAATGAGTAGTGCAAAGATTCCAAGCTATGAAACCCGTATAACTGCCAAATTGAGATTGTGTCCCTCAGCAAAATTCGTTTTCATGGATGGTCCAAGTGATTACTCTGAATCAAATGAAAGCAAGGGAGGGATTCGTATTGAGAGTATAAAGATTACTTGTGCTATCAGTTCAAAAGAATGGCTATTGACTCTGCTCTAAAATTTGTTTGACACCGGTTCTAAACTTTGAACCTAGATAGTGCCCTCTAAGTTCTGAATCAAATGAAAGCTAGGACTTATGGCACTCTCTCAAGAACTATAAGTTGAGAAACAATACGAGGACGTAATATTATTTCTAGGAAGCATTTCATAGAAAAATTTAGCTATATATATTCATGGCCAAATTCATGCTAATTAACTAATTTTCTTAATCTTCCTTCCGGTAAAATATGGAAAAGTCACACTATAATGAACTTAAACTTAAGATCTCCACGTCCATGCAACACGTGTTTTTATTTTTTATTTTTTATTTTTAAAAAAGCTAACCAAAAAATTAGAACATTAATTGTCTTTTAAGGACAATGTATTGAATAACATAAATCGACTGCTATTGAGAAGAATTTTGCATAATTTAGCTCAAATATTTCACTTTAAAAAATAACGTACTTAAAAGCCATATAAGGAGTGTGTGAACATGTAAAATATGTTTAGTAACATTTCTGTTCCAAATAATAACTTCTTTGTAGAAATAGTCTTTTTTTCTATTTCTATTCCCTAGAACAATTTCTAAGTAAAAGAACGCGTTTAATAACTACACAAAATTTATATTTTAGGAATTAACAAAGAATAGGATTGCGTTTGATACGACCCACAAATTTTTTTATTTCTTTTAATTTTTTAAAAAAATTTGTTGATTTTTCTTTTTTCCTCGCCACTGCCTATCGGCTAGCTATAGTGGCGATCGGCGGCTAGCAATGGTGGTGGTGGTGGCGACTGGCAACCACCGTCGGTGAGGGAGCAGCAGATGACAAGGAGCAAGGGGCAACAAGAAATAAAAAGAAAAGAAAATTAAACTTATTTATAGAAATTGTTCCTAAGAATAAAAAGGTACTTTTGTGTGCTTCTTTTTACTTCTTGTTGTTGATGTTTCAAATCTATTCCCTAGTTACTTTTTTATTCTAGAAAATGGAAAAATTAATTAATGTTACCAAACAAATTTTTATTCTTTTTTTGTTTTAGGGAACAAAAGAATAGAAAAACAAAGAAATTGGAACAAAAACAAACACACCCTAAGTACTTGGAATAAGTATCGCTGGATGAGATAAGTCCCTTGCCCAGCAGGGCCAGCACATCCGGGGAATACTTTTCAATGACCTAACGCATATCCATCTATAATTAGATAATTACATATATAGTTTTCATATTTAAACATTCATCGACGTATAATACCTTTGAAGGTTTTTTTTTGAATGGTCGAATTCAAAACTTTTATTTATAGTATCAAAATTGACTTAAAGAAAGAACAATACGAAGACTATTCTCTAGTGTTGTTCAATAATTATTTTACGACAAAACTAGTCTTAAATTCACTTATTAACTCTACTACCAAAAATAAAACAAAAAACAAAAATGAAAAACAAAGAGGACTTACCGTCAACTCTGCCCCAAAATGGAAATATAAAAGACTTTAAAAAAAAAATGAAAATATTGTGGGTTAAGTCACATCGTCCTTCTACTACTCCCACTTTTAACCTGGACAATTCCTACCCGGCGAGCAAACTTTTTATGGTCAAATTTCTAATAGCCGACTTCGGCAAATTGGAAAATAGAATCCAATGGCGCTTATGCAATGAAAAGACGGTGGAGGATTGAGAAAACTGTCCCACCCCAAGTATAGGGGAAATGATAAAGCCGCCCTCTTTACCCGAATCACGCACTCTCATACACATAACTATCATCAATCTATGACCAAAATATATATATTTATTTATATATCCGATAAAATAGCAAGCTAAGTGTAATATTAGAGTTTTAAAGTCCACGTAAAAGACTAGATGCATCTCCAGTGACTAACAAACTAAACCCAACAATACAAATATCTTATACTATAATCCAACTCCCAAAAATCCCCAGTTGATACCGCTCCCTCCTATTCTCCAGTAACTGTAGAATCTGTAAAAAAAAATTGACATAAATGGTATGAGCAAATCACCTCTCAATAAGCATCCACTATACATATTTATAAACAGTATTAGAAGCACATTTATCCAAATAAATGTACGCACAAGATAAAAAAATCAATTTTATCACTTCAACAAAGTTTTATATATCTTTTAAATATTCATTTAGTCAAAAATGTCAAAACAAACTTTAATAGTCTAGCCAATTGATTAATCTATTATGCAATATCAAACTAATGTTTTGCTTAACGTCAGGTGTTAAGGCCTACTCCATCCTTGGTGCAGGTCGGTATGCATAGAACCAATCCATGAAATTCAATAAATCGAGTTCACAAACCAAAATTCAATTCATAAAGCGGAATGCATATTATACAGCATTTCTCAAACCTTTTCCCCAATAATCAACTAACAAAGTTTTCTAAGAAATGCATTAATAAGTCAATTCCGTTCCAACTTTATGTAACAAATATGTTATAAACCCTTTTTTCTTAATAAATATCATGCGGTGCTATGCCTTTTTTAATGATTTATTACATATCTAATTCCTATCATCTGCAAGACATAAGTTCATAAATCATAAATGATTTAAGCATCACTCACCTGAAAATATGAAACCAAACAATGAAAGTTACTTTGAGTGGGAAAATCCGAAATCTATTTCAATTAAGTGAGAAAAAATTAAGATAACTACCTTGACTGAGACTTGACTAAACTAAGCTTATTCCATAACAAAACAAATGACCAAATAAATTTCTCCCAAAGCAGAACAATCACTGTTGTCCGCCATACTACGGCAGCTTGTTTGCCGAATTGAAGATGATTCGTTTAAAATTTATCAACGCATATTTCGAGTGGGTCCTGAGTCATTTAAAATCTAACTCAACAAACTTAAGAAGAAAACTCACCTCTGACCAAAAGATGGCCGGAGACGGGCAAAAATCGTACTAAACGCAGTAATACGAATCTTTTTCCAAAAAAGAACAATAGATTTCAAAATTTCATCTCGACCAAACCATAACCGCAAATTAATTTCTGTATAACTTCATGGTTTCAGGACACCCTAAAGTTTCTTTAGAACATGATTTCACAACTCAACAAATTCTAAAACCAATGCAGCAACTCATAATTCAACACAATCTGTACAACTTTACTAATGAATTCTCTCTAATCAAAGGATTCAATGCTTGGAATATTTGAAAGACTGGTTCAAAACAACGTTAATTCGGCACGTCGAGGTGTCCGTGCCTTGCTGAAGCAAAAGGTCGTTCTTCTCTCGCGGTCCCCCACTTTTATTTTCATTTTGCTGAATCCCTCTCTCTATATATACACACACACATACAGGTAAGCTGAGCTAATAGTAAGAATGCAATTGACTCCTTAAATTTTCCATTGATTCCTAAATCTTTACCTAGAAACCTTTGATTGGTTCAATTAACTACTCAACCTTTATTTGAAAAAATGCAATTAAATACTCAAATACTCAAATTTTGTTGAAAAGTGCAATTTAAAAATATCAAGTAAACACTTTTTGAGTGACACGGAGGCCATTTTAGGTATTGTTCGTCAAAATGAGTTGATTGTATTTTTTTGAAGAAGGTTTTAGACTTAGAATGAATCGAGAGGACTCAATTGCATTCTGTACATAAAATTTAGAACTCTTTTAACTGACAGATGGGCTCAGGTCTCATGGGCCTAACTCTACTCTCTTTTTTTCTAATGTTTAAATTGGCCCATTTGTTACAAAAATCTTTCACCGAGTCAAACAGAAACTAACGCGTTCGCGCAAAATTGCAGTAAATTGACGTAAACACGAGACGATAAACATGTGGGCGTGATGGCCAAAACAAAGAGAGAAAAATGTAAATTAGAAATTCAGAATAGAAGCGAAAATTTGAATTCGGTTATTCCCCGAATAGCCCTTATTGCAGGAAGATCAGTTGAGTTAAAAGGGATAGGAGCGGTAACTTACTTTGTAGCCAAACCTCATCCACCAATAACTTTCTTGCTTCTGTCTGACCACTACCTTGCTTCGATGTTTGACTCATCGTCAGCAGGCTGATGTGCTGTTCGTGAGCCTGGAACTGGGTTTCAGTCTCATATCCGTTGGACCGATGTCGTGCTCCTTTAGTAGTTTCAATTTTCAAGAGGGGAACACCTTTCTCTAATTTGAGGTCCTGGAGATTAGAGTATCCACAAACAGTCACAATCAGCTGAGAAATATTAGTATGTACTAGAAGTAAGACCCTCAGAGAGGCTAATCCCGTAATGTTGCATTCCCCTGTCAAACTTTTGCAGCCTGAGAAATCTATCTCTTCCAACCTCTCAAGATTCTTAATGCCTTCAGGAAATTCTCTTATAAAAGTGCGAGGCATCTTTAGTTCTTTCAAGTTTCTCAAATCCTTGACAGATGAAGGTAGTTCATCGACTACCGCATCTGAAAGATCCATAACTTGCAGCTCCTTGAGGCTTCCGATGGAACCTGGCAGTTTCCACAAGCACCTGCAATTTCTCAGAGAAAGCGTCTGTAGATTCTTGAGCAATCCAATAGTACAAGGGAGCTCACTCAGTTTAGTGTCGTCCAATGCTAGGTATGAAAGAGATTTCAAGTTACCAATTGAATTGGATAGAGACAAGGATTTACAGTTGCAAGCACTCAGAATTTCAAGCTTCCCACATGAACCTTCAGGGAAATCAATAGCTCTAATGGAAGTTCCATCGATGTAAAGCTCTTTCAAAGCTTTCAAGGAACCTATATCTTCTGGCAACTCTTGCACGAAGCTGCAGGACTTGATATTCAAAGAAACTAAGTTCCTTAGCTTGCTAATCGATCTGCCGACACCCGGTAATGTAGAACAATGTTCCAGGTTTAGGCTCTCTAAATTTACAGGTGCATGGGAAACTGGAGATTCAGCTAGCCAACCACAATCTTTTAGGATTAAAACTTTCAAGTTTTTGGCCTTCTGCAAAACAAGAGTATAAAAGCCTTGTTTACTACAAGGTATTGTCAAAGATGAAGCAAAAAAATTGCACATGTTTGCCATCATACCTTCATAATTTGTCTCCAGCTCCGCCAAGTTCTGGAAGTACTCCAAGACAGATCAAGAACGACCAAGTCTGACAGATCTAAAGCAAGTAGACTGGAGATATTGTGGCACCATTGCCATTCAAGCCACTTTAATCGTGGAAGGAAAAGATCCTCTCTGGAGTTCTTTGCACTCTGCTTAATTCCTTTAATAATAGCGCGGTTCATTCTAAGATACCTCAGATTCGAGAAATTAGGAAAAAATCCATGTTCAGGAAATGAACGGGAGTTGTCGAATGTAGCACCGAGGGCTTCAACTGCATCGACCTGCCAATCGTGGAAAACAGTAAAAGGAGAAAGTGAAATAGAAGAGCATTCACAATCATCACCAAAACAGAATTACGTAATCAAAAGAAGTACTTTGTCTTCAAAATATACCTTCCTTTTGTTCAATACTCGTTCAATATCCTCCTGATTCCATAGCCTGCTACGCTTGAAAGGTTTCCTCGGATTTTCCTCCTTAACAATCTCCCTTCCAAGAACTTTTAGTTGATTATTCATCCACAGTTCATTATTTTCTCTGGTTTTTACCAAAGACATGTTATGAAGCTCGTCAACTCCTCTACAAGGATCATATTTACAAGCTTCCCACATGTAACATGGTATTGTCTTGTCCTTTCCCATAAAAAAGCATGCTGTATCGAGAAATATCTGTTTGGCATTGTCCTCTAAAGCCTCATATCTCCTCTTCAGAATTCGTTTGACTTCCTTATTAAAAGGCTCTCGCTTCAATCTATCCAAGGCTTCCTCCCAAAACTTTATGGGCTTTCCAACTAAAGATGAACCGACAAACTGAATAACAGAAGGAAGCCCTCCAGTAGCCAAACTAATGTCCCGTGCCAAAGAGGAGAATTCCTGTGGAAGAGGTTTTCCTCTAAAAGCATACTTAAGGAACAGTTGGAAAGCATGCCCATCATTCATTTGCTTTAGCTCGTATTTTTCCACGAGGATGTCGTCACAAATGTTAACACCACTACTTCCAGGACCAAGCACACTTAGACGAGCACTTTCTTGAAACTCGTAGTTTTCAACCGGCTCCAGACTATACTTGTCAAAAAGATTGCTTCTCATAGAGACAATGATAATCCTACTTCCTAGACCAAACCAACTAGGATCTCTACCTAACGAATCGATTTGTTCAAAATCACTAACATCGTCAAGCACAATGAGAATCTTAAGATTTATAAATTTGTACTTGATAAATGCGGTACCTTCAGCAGAAGATCTGAGTGTACATCTTTTCTTTTGGAGGTCATTAATTAAATCTTCTTGGAGAGATAAAAGTCTCTTTTCCTCAACCTTTCCATGGATATCACTGAGGAAGCTCCAACCTTCAAAGAGATGACAGATTTTGTTGTAGACAATCTTGACAAGAGTCGACTTACCGATTCCTGGAAGGCCCGATATCTCAACCACACGTCTTCCCATCAGTGTTTGCCCTTCAACCACTTGTCCATTTTCATAGTGAACACCAAGTTTTGTCATCATCTCTTGCACATGGTGATCCATCCCCACCAGATGATCTGTCACATCTAACTCATCCTTCCTCAACAGCCGACGGACCGTGGAAACAACCTCCTTTACAAGTTGATGATCCCTGTCAAACGGAAAAGTAGGAAAGAGGAAGATGTAAAAAGGAACAATTGGTCGTATGACGCACTTTTTGTATTTCATACTAGATCACTAGTGTTGGAGAAGTCAAAAGAAGCATTGAAATCTTGATTTCGATTTACCCGTGTTGGAATTTCTCCAATTCCCATCCTCGTTTTCTTGAAACACTCCGCAGAGCCTCCTTCCAGTCGTTTATAGTCGCTGGCGATACCCCCTTAGCCGCATGATTGCAGAAGGACTGCTGGTAACTCTCCTGCTGATCGCCGACGACGGCAGGGCTGGCGTCGTAGAAAATGGGCATGATTGTCCTTTCACACTCCACCATTTTCTCCACCTCCTTTAGACAACTCTTACTGGAAGCGAAATCTTTGGAGAAGATGGGTATGCATATCTCCGAGTGCCTGATAACTTCGAAAATCTTGGGCATGATTTCTTCTCCGATTTCAATCCCATCATGATCGATGAATGCATAGATCCCTGAAGCAATGAGGGTTTCGTGGAGACATTGAATAAAGTTCCTCCGAACATCTTCTCCTCTGAAACTGAGAAAGACTTCGTAGCGGTTAACGTTGGGCCATTTAGTAGATGGAGACCACGAAAGATTAGTGCAGACATCCATGACTGAGAAGCTCAAGAAAAAGCCAAAGACCAGGTCTCTCTTCCGACAGGGGACGACTGGGAGGTTGCTCGGGGAAGAGAGCAAGCTGACAGATCTGCTTCCGATCTAACAAGCTTACAGAGCAAAAGCTATGGAATCTTGACTAGGAGCACCCCAAAGTCTTGCCGTCACTTTTGACCGTTTATTTCTTATCCGGTTCATCAGGTTGTCCACAATTCTTTATAGAAATTACTTACATTTAATAAAACATAAACTAGATCAAGTAATATCACATTTGTGATATAATATTTCATATGTGGTAAAACACTTATCCATATTAGAACATATTACTAGGAGCGCAGCAGAAGTTCGATACATACATCTGAAGAGATAGCCAAAAGATAGTCTAAATTTGAAACAGTCAATATATCTAGTTGAACTCACATTTATTTAAAAACTTAAGTTAATGAGTTATAGGACAACAATATATCATATCAATTCTCTTATGTGCAATTTTTCTAACACAACTCACTCACACATACATTTTAACAATCTCTCCCTCAAGTGTGAGCTTAGTGGTAAGTCTACTTTCCCTTAATTTATGTATCTTTCTGCATCAACTTATCTCAAGTTCCTTATGGCAAGCAATCAGCCAGATCAGGCCTAACAACGATGTTAGAGCTTTGCAGGCCCCCATTGCAAGGTCAGCTTTGCCTGCCAGATTTGGGTGAGGTCGAGGCTCGCCCGAGGGCAGTGACCGGCTAGATGAAAAAGAAAAAAAAAAAGAAAAATGTAATAAAATTATTAATATTTTAAAAGAAATTCTAAGTTGCAAAAATATTTTAGATTGTACCAAACGCATTTTTGTTCCAAAAATAAAAATTTTATACAGTTACTAAATGCCTTCAAATGCTTGAAAACTTTTCTAAAGAATAAAAATAGAAAAAATTATTTTTGAACAAAAACGTTATCATTCATATCCCAAGTTGTCCACTACTCTTCATAAAAATTACTTACATTTAATAAAACATAAACTAGATCAAGTAATAGCTCATTTGTGATAAAATATTTCATGTGTGATAAAAACACTTATTCATAATAGAACGTATTGTCTCTAGTAATATCTCCATTTCATGAGTGTAATATTGATAATATTTAATCAACCAAAAAAATGAGAGTTAATTAACACACCAAGCCAAAAAAAACAAGAAAAACAAAATAAAAAAGGAAAAAGTTTTAAAAAGTAATAAAAAATTAGTTTTTGTATTGAAAGTTAGGGAAAAAAGAAAAGTGGTTGGGTTGTAGTTGGCATGGGGCAAGGACCCTCGACCCTCGGCAAAGCGATGGCAAAAGTCGCCAAGCCCTGTTTGTCGTTAGAAAAAGTAGGTGTGAGCACCAGCTTAGGTTAACCATGGTTCTTAGGAGACTAGAGTAGTCCTTAGTCTTACTATCGTTTAATCTTGCATTGTGTGAGTTAGTCTTTCATCCTAGGAATTTAAAATTGGTCCACGACCAACCCTATATATTATATATAATATACACTCGATATATATGTTTTAATCTACTCTAAACCTTAGCACATTCTCTTATGTTCTCTTTGCAATTTAGTTCGCCATATAAATTAGAAAATAGAAAGAAACCTAGCCATGCCTTGCTTGTAAGTTGCCTGACTTGTCTTGCTCACCTTGCGCTCACCCCTATTCACTTGCCTTGCTACTCACGTCACACGTTCGTTTTTATGATTTATTGTTTTTAGCAAGTGTAAAATTTTTGTTATTACCTTATCTTATATTTATGTTGATATGTACTAGTGTTCAAAGTTTGGTTTCCCAATGTCGTATTATTGATGGATATGTAATTTATAACAATTTGTTTGTCCTTTTAAGATATACAAAAACAGAAACAAAGAAATAATCGGTTGGTTTTCGGTTAACCTTGGAATCAGACTTACTCCCTAGTCCCAAAATTAGGGACCAACATTGTGCAAATTAGTCCGTGAGTTAGGTGCTAAATCGGCTCAATTCAGACTATGTTGAGCTATCATTAGTAGCAGTTGATGGTGATGGGCAACAATTATTCAAAATAATATATTATATTAATAAAAGGATTATTTAAGTAATATTAATTGGAATGAAAAATTTTGTGAGAACAAATCAAGTTTGCTATGAAAAAAAAAAGAAGATTTAGGATTAATATCACAAAAAAAAAAAAAAAACTTAAATTGGTATATTTGCGATAAATGTACCCTAAACTAATCCAAATTGATACACATGTGATAAATTTACTTCAAACTTATTATTAAAATTTGTATATCTATGACAAATTTAATTTTGATTACATCTAATCAATACTACAAAAATCATAAAATAGTACATCTAAGACAAATGGATAGTAAAACCCCAAACTAATATACCCATTAACTGCCATGTGTTATCCAACTTGGTAATTTGACAATAAAATTTAACAAAAACCAACGGAGGGTAAATTTGTCATAAGTGTATCGGTTGACATTTTTTTATGACTTGTCACATGTATACTAATAGAGAATTTTTTTTTTTTTTTTGTGAAGGTTCTTTATTATTTGAAATTACTAAACAGAAAAAGTGAAAATTTACCATGGCAATGTGGAGTTTACTACAAATAAATAATTTTCACATACCAATAGACACTATTTAATTTAGACGAATGTGGTATACTATAAAATGGATGGAGTTACTTATAATAATTATAGTTTATTATGAAAGAATTTTCATTTTCGTTTAGATAAATAAACATTTACTGAAAATGAGATCTAAATTACATTAGATGAATACCGACAAATAAGCTTTTGACCTAGTACTTGAGTAAATGATCCCATTTCCCGGAGAAGCCCCCTTCGTAAATTAATCCTTTGTCTCAAATGACTCCCTTTTCATAAATATATGTCAATTGGCTTCCTTATTGAACGGTGATCCAAAAGTCGCTTATCATGGTGCATGCACATATCATGAGCCCAATATGTGTTAAATTAGGAAGAGAATATTAATGTGTCCGTTACATGATCGATGTGATGAAATTGTTCGATCTTATTGTCCATACGATATTTATATTATCGCATGTGATATTTAATTTTGAAATCATTCACTTTTAGTCCATGTATATATGGTTTGACAAAGGATACTTGGATATTTGGAGTGCTAAAACTTAATACGAGAGGATACTTAAGTGCGAAAAGTTTGTAAATATACACTTAAGTGCCAAAATCAGAGCAAAATGGATCAACTAATTGTCACTAGCAAAAAAATTTGGCCAAAATGCTAATCTGGTTTTTTTTTCGACGAGACAAGTGTAAGTTGTTTCGCACTCGACGTGACTAGATAAGCTAAAAACTACATCATTTTGCCTCGGATTTGAATTTTAATATAAATATTAATTTAATTTAATTTAAAAAAATTTTAAAAATGGGAGATTGCATAATGGCAAGAGTGATTTTTTTTTTTATTTTTTAAAATTTAGTGTTAAATTTAATTTAATTCAAATTCAAATAAGGAATAAAATGACATCATTTTGACTCTTCTTTGTTTACTCAACTTTATGGTGAGTCACGTGGTTGAGATATATTATTAAAAAAGTGTTCTGCATGATTTTTGGTACCCTTTAGCAGAGTTGGCATTTAAATGTCCTATTTTTCAAAGAAAGTGGTATTTATGTGTACATTTCGTAAGTTTTGGCATTTAAATGTTTTTTTGTATTAAGTTTTGGCAGTTGTGCTATATTTCTACCTTTGACAAAATGACTATTGCGACTTGTGGGATCTGAGGAGGATGCAACCGCACCGTGTTCTTCTTGGCCTAGAGAGGTATTGGCCCCTTTCTCACTTTGTTGGTTTCTCCCAAGCGACATGGGATTCCCTTTGCAAAAGTTCTGATACAAACTAGGGTTCTCATCCCCTATAGAGCTTTTGTGAGGTACGGATAGTCTCGAAAGTTATATGCAGAGTGAGTTGGCTATCTTAAGCAATGTGGCACTCTTTTGCAGGGGCTTATATTTAATATTGTATTCGGATATTATAACTAGAAAATTCTCAACTAGTTTCACTTGGATGTATTTATCCGAACTATTTTTTGATCCAAAAATATGCCCAAAGAGGTACCCATTTATGGTGTCATTCTTTCCAATT
The DNA here is from genome assembly GCA_017140325.1 of Eucalyptus leucophloia subsp. euroa. Classification (NCBI taxonomy): domain Eukaryota; kingdom Viridiplantae; phylum Streptophyta; class Magnoliopsida; order Myrtales; family Myrtaceae; genus Eucalyptus; species Eucalyptus leucophloia. The sequence goes on from CM029474.1 coordinate 5,464,365, forward strand.
TTAGACCTAAGTATATCTTTAAACTATCTCATCTAAATTCTGAGACTTAAAAGCTTGAGGGTATTTCCACTTGGGAGGGGAAGAAAAAAATATCTCTCACAAATGTGGAGGGCCTTGTGGGCGTGTAAGTAAACACCCCTATCACCTCTTCGAAGATGGCTACCGCTGGGTAAACAAGTATAATAGCCTTCCATCCTAGGGCGACAAGGTGTAAGTCAAAAGGGTTCCTGCAAGGCCCAAAGTGGTACCATTTGCCCTAAATTTATGGTGGCATTCTTTCCAATTTTGCCATTCATTGCCCTGTATAGCCTTTTATGACTGAGATGATTATTTCTCGGGCGCAAATTTAGTTGTGCCTAAATTTTGTCCAAAAATATTCCTTATAGAAATTCAGGATAAGTCCAAAGAGGACTGTAAAACTTGTTGTGGAAATGCTATTGATTCTTATATCTTTCAAATGGTTTGATTCGGTTTTAAAAACTATTAAATTGATGTAATTAAGCCCCCTATTTGCTCAATGTAATTTAGTTAATAAAAAATGCTAACGTGACTTTTTTTTGTTGCTTTTTAAAGACACTTGCTGCCAATGGGGCTGCATCAAATAAAAATCGGAAAATTCAAAAAGAAAAAAGAAAGTTTATTGTAATATTATGTTGCTTGAGAATCTAATAATGAATAAATTCTTGAAGGTTGGTATATAATTAATTTATTTTTTGAATTTTTTTCTCTTAAATTGGCAACCTAGACTAAATGACTAGCAAGGCAACATCAGATAGATTGACTTGAGTATCATTTTCATTATTATTTCTGAAATTTTAATTTATTTAATATGCTTTTTGAATTTAAATTCAATATGTAATATCATTCATAAATTTTTAATTTAAGGGTTATATAAAATATTTACTAATATTTTAGAAATTATATTGAATGAACTAGAATTTTGGGGATAGCATTATTCAGAAACTAAATTATACAAATTAAAAGTTCAAAGATTTATATTAGATATTATATCAAAATTCAGGGCGCAATTATCTCTTTTCTTTAGAAATCCAGGTACGGCGGAAACTGGAGGAAGAGAGATGTAGGAGGAAGCGGAATCAAGTGCGGCCAACGGTGGACAACTACCGCCGCCACGGCGACATGCTATTATATCAATTTTGGCTGGATACGCTGGCGAAAATCGAGAAAGTGGCGGAGATGAACCAGCGAGGCGGGAACAAAGTAAACGGGTAGAGTCAGAGGCGGCTGGATCGATACATGACGTGTTCCTGAGTTCGCGTTTTTAGAGATGACGGCACCGTACAACCTCCCCGAGAGCTTCCGCTGTGAGTCTCCTGGGCCAAGATCTACGTACCTATCTTTTCGAGAACGCACGCCGATAGCCCACGGTGCCTTGAGACGGTCGCACGCATGGTGGAACAGGCGTCTGGATCAGGTGGGGAGGAAGAGGTCCTGCCCGTTTTCTATGATGCCGAACGGTCTCATGTGCAGCTGGGAAGAAACTCAGTCAACAGAGACGCCTTGGTCGCTCACAAGCAGAGGTTGGGCGATGAGAAAGTCGGGCGGTGGAAGAAGGCTCTCGTGGAAGCTGGTAAAGTCAAGGAATGGGAACTAAGCTCGTGTAAAGGGTATATTACGTCTGTCTTCTTTTCTTGTGGCTTTCCTTCTGATTCCTTGTAGGTAACCCTGTGTTTATGATCGTTACTGAGCCTGTTTGAAAGCTTTATGGGGACAAAACTAGAGACAAAAAGAGGAAATTATTGATGGGAATTGACGGGGCTAAAGTTTTCAATTCTCTCTTCTTTATTTTTTCAGGCCAAATCCTTCTCTCGGATTGACCACGATTACTCAAATATCTCGGTTTGGCCCAGTGAACTATCTTTAAAAGTTTCAATTGTTCATCCACCTGATTGCGTCATTCCATAATTCAACCCGTGGTTGAGTGATATTTACACCCTAATGGCATGCAGTGACAATATTATCCGTCAGTTGGACTAATTCTTGCTGCAATTATCTGACGATCATACAATTACTATACATCAGTGTAGTTTGTTTAATACATTTTTCATCAGGTAAATCATGTTCTGCAGCTAAGGATCAGTGATCTTTTAGCACATCCTAATCGTTGTTTCATTATGTAGTGTGTTGGGTGGTATGTCCTCAGATTGCATCTGTTAATGATTCTGGAGCTGAGATTTTTTCTGCCATGGCAATGAAGGGGAACTTATGGCATTGATTGTAAGAGAAACTTTACTTAAGCTGAATGTAGAGCGTAATTATATGCCTGAAGATCTGCTCGCTGATGCTGTTCTGTCCGAATCTGATGGAGAGTCTGAAGATCTATTTGCTGGTGCTGATTCACTTAAAGTTAAAGCCAAAGGGAAGGGAAATACAAGTCATTGGAAAATGGTTATCTTTGACTACCTATCTAATCTAACCTTTATAGCAGGTTTATAACTGACAAGGGATTTGATTGACTTTAGCAGGCTAATGCAAAGGGCAGCTTTCAGGGACCCATGTTGTCTGACAGGACCTCGGTATATTTCTTTGCTCCTATTCTCCTCTCTTCTTCAGTACACTCTCTTAAAGATTGTACCTGTTGATGAAGTTAGTTTCAGACTTAAGCATGTTTACATCAAACAGATGAAAAGGCATATGCCATGAATCATTTTACATGATTATACAGTTGTTATAAAGTTAGAATGTAATAGAAAAAAGAAGGTAAACATATTAACGAAACTACAAGGGGGGAATACAAGTCATCATCCAGACTCTGAAGCTGCTTGCACGTACTTCAGTTTTCCAATAGCTGATCACCCTTGCAAGAATAGAATCCACAAAGAATAGAGGGAAAATTCTACACTCCACAAAGTAATGGCAGGTAATTGTTAACTAGTGTCTGTAGCTTTATATTAAGTGGAGCAGCAATACATGAAACTTAGGGGTCCGTTCGTTTGAAGGAAAACTGTCTTCAGGAAATTGTTCTTTTTACATTTATTTTTTGTTGTATGGATGGTGGAAAACCGATCGACCTATGGAAATGTTGTCCGTTGACTGAAAAACAATAAACTTAGATTGGGGAAAAATGACTTCCCCTTCTGACAAGAAGGAAAACACTTTCCTAAAACCACCAAAGAAATGTAACTAATTATTTCCATGGAAAATATTTTTCCTTCATCATGAAGTTTTCAGTAAAGAAAAACGCACCAAGACTGTTTTATACATCAGGACCTCTCTGGATTTATTTATCTATTGTGATTGTCTGATTGTCTCTTCTGTATTTACCTGCCAAATGACCATCTCAGTGGTTCGCAAATGTGTCGTTTGGAATGCAACCATACTTGAATAGCCTGAATCCCATTATTTTCTTCTGAAACAACTAAGTCACCTTTGTGCATGCCCCATCACCACAGCCTTATGCATCTGTCATCTTCAGCTTTTGTGCTATCAGCTGCTTTGCCACTTCTGACAGTTCAGCATATTAGAGGTTTTGGAAATCTTTTGTTGTTCCCTTTTTTGTTTGGTGGACTATATTTGTTCAGCTGATTATACACAATTGTTGATAAAATGGCGAATTCTTATGCTAGTCTCAATCCATTGCTTCCGAGACACTCAATAGCTGAGGTGCAATGGATCATATTATCCAGTAAAGAATGCAATGGGTAAGACGATCTTGCGGTTAATGCTGTGCAGTGTTTGAGGAGGGATTGTTAGAATTAGGGGAAAAACTAAACAGAAAGTAAAAATCTGCAATAAATTACTACAAACGAAGATAGAAATAGGGAAATTGGAGAATCAATAGAGAAATGTTGTCTAAGCAATAATGGCAGTAAAAGAGCATTTATATGTTGTAAATCAGTAAAGAATATTGTAGCTCTCAAGGTTCCTGGAAAGTGAAAACTTCTGATCAACTGTTGTGTTCGATAATTTGCACTTTGATTAGGAAATTTGACATATCCACTTCTATTTTCACAGAAAACTAAAGCATTCCCTTTTGTTTCTGGATACTATCTGTAAGTGATTTTTGCATTTTACAACTTTTACTGTTTACAATTGGCCTGTCATCCATGTGTTGAAAATGTTTACTTGGTTGATGGCTGATGATTTTATGTGCTGATGTTCTGTGGAAGCAGCGTGAGATGGGATTGTTCAAATTGTAGTTTTGTTTTTCTTTTTCTTTCTGTGGCAGTAAATTTTATCTATTATAGTTCTTGGACATTTAAATGAGATCTCAAGGTAAAATCTTACTAAATTTATTCCTGCAGGCGACTCAGAGATGGTCCCTGATTGGGCAGGTAGTTAGCTTTCTGCGCTTCCTTTTCAAACTACAAAGGATAAGAAACAGGGTATGTTAGTCGGTTTAAGCTTTTTGATGCTTAGTAAGCCAGATATACTACGTAGATTTTTCCATAATGTAGTCAGCAGGTTTACTGTCGTATATTCAGTTTAGATGAGATGCATAAAGTAAATGATTGTGTTGGAGGAACTTTAGTAGAGTTATGCTCAATTACCTATCAATTCTGTCAGCTAGACATTAGTTACAACATCTCAACTAACAAGGCATATGATTAATTCGCAGGCAAATGCTTAGCACATGTTTCAGAAAACGGCATTATCATCTGGAACTTACGGTAACTCTGTCTATATCTCCACTTCGTTTCACCTCTCTACTAAAGTTGTGTTCTCCTAAACTTAAGTACCTTTATAGGAGCTTGAAGACAGTCAAGTATTGCAAATAATTAACTTATTGCACACAGAAGTAAACGATGTATGAATTGGTGGAATCCATGGAGAGATGGCATTGGAAAGACTGCCCTTGCCAAGATCGTCTATACAAAAATCTCCCTTGAATTTGACACTTGCAGTTTTCTTGCAGCAATTGAAGAAACGATGCAGCAACCTGGTGTTTTCAGTGTCTTCAAACTAAGTTGATCTTTGATATTCTGAAAAGGGATTTTGAGGTTGCTTCTGCTTTTAAAGGAATATGATTCCTGAAAAAAAATGTTGAGGAATATGAAAGTTCTCCCTGTTCTTGATGAGTTGGAAAATGGCCCCTCCTCAAGGAGTTTGTTGGAGCTAAGCTTGATTGGTTTGGCTTTGGAAGTAGAATAATTGTCTTCTCAAAACAAAGAAGCATTCTTTAAGGCCTTGTTGATTGAGGGGTGGCTCGTACTTATGATGTTAATCCAATGGATGATAATCAAGCTTTTGACCTTTTCTGGCAGTATGCAATGGGAATGAGGTATAAACTACATCCATACGTTGAAATTGCAAGCAAAATAGTCAAGGCTATGGAGGGACTTCCACTACTTGTCAAAGTTTTTGGTTCTTTTTTGCATGGTAAAGGACAAAAAGAATGGATTAAATTCATAGATTTCGTACAACAATTTCAGGAAGATTACCAGAAGATTCTGAGCATAGTTTATGAAGCATTAGATCAAAAGCAAAAGCAGATGTATGTTTGATATTGCATGTTTTCTCCTGGATGTGGATTGTAGGCTTGCCTCATATATGTGGCATGATGATGATTGTCCTCATGATGGAATTGAGGTCCTTCGTTGTATGTCCCTAATAGTAATGGGAAAAAATAAAATAGGCATGCATGGCATGCTAAGGTGCCTTGCCAGGAAGATTATTTACGATGGTTTCCATGATCCAGGAACATTTGTCAGATTCTATGTTCCTGCCATAGCCCACGACACGAAGAAGAGGAAAAGGGTATGCTGTGGAAAAAAAGTAGCATGCAGGCCCTAATTTGTTATTTGATTTTCCTTGAAAAGTTTTCATGAATGAAGAACTTTCTTTACCTCATGATCCATAGTATAAATTTCATCGTCTGAGGGATTCCACATGTTTTCTCTACTTGACTATGGTGGTCCATTCGCAGGGAAAAGACCACCTTAACACTATTATGGCAGGCTTTGAAATCCTACCGAGAATAGCATTTCTCAGCTTGGGTTGCGCCAATATTGGTGGAAAACTTGCAGATGCCTTAATGAACGTTCGGTGGTGGCTTCACTGGCAAGGGTGCCCTCGAGATTTTGAAGCAATTGGCGTTCATTTAGAGAACCTAGTCATTCTTGATCTTTTGCGGAGTAAGGTTACAGAATCCTGGGGAGGTTGGAAAGGAATTAAGGTGGTTTATAGTTCATTTTTTGTTATGTTTGTATCAGCTCTTGAGTACATTGAAAGTTCTATGCCATCTGAGTTTTTTTTCCCTTTTTATGCAGATGAGGCATCTGAAAGTCTTGAATCTCACAGGTTGTATGGACTTACTAGTTACCCCCAGCTTCTCTTGTTACCCAAATTTGGAGATACTGATTCTTGAGCGATGTTCTCGGTTGGTTCATTTAGATCCTCCAAACGGCAATCTTAAGCTCTTGGTTACCCTGAATTTGGACTTCTGTTCTGAACATAGCTTGTTGCTGATGAAGATGAATGGGATGAATGCTTTGAGAGAGCTCATGATTGGTGGCACTTCCATTCAAGAACAATAGGCAAATTGGTTCAACTACAAATTCTTGGTGCCACTAATTGCTTCTCATTGGTTCGGCTTCTCATTGGAAAGCTTCTGGAATCCATTGGCAAATTGAGATTCTCATTAGTAGGGTGGGATATTTTGGGTACAGGTATTTTGAAACCGCTCGATTCAACTAAAAACCTGCGGAGTTTGAAAGTGCTGAAGATGGATTCTTGTTTCCTAAGAGAATTTCCTCATGATACTGGAGAGTTGATAAACTCAGAAGAGGTTCATGCGTCGTGGTGTCGGAGTTTGGAGGGAGTCATAAACTACGTCGTCCTCGAGAACTAGGCTTCTAGGTACTTGAATATCCAGCCTTCCATCAGAAATCCAGTGCATGTCAAGCCTTCAGATTCTTGATTTGCTACACGGTGACATTTTTAAAGAGTTGCCTAGGCTTCCCTCTAGTTTAAATGATCTCTATGTCAATCCCAGCTTGACGCCAAATACGTAAGACGTTTCAATTCTGCTGTCGGGGGCATTAATCGCAATAAATAATACAATGTTAGTTTGGTAAGTATTGTCATTTGTTGCGATAGGTAGGGTTGATTACATTACATTACTTGCAAACTTGGGATATGTTTGGTAACCATTCTGTTCATGAGAATAATTTTTCCTTAGAAATAGTTTTTTTCTCATTATGTTTCTTGGATGAGTTTCTGAGCATTCCAATGTATTTGGTAACTGCACAAATTTTCTATTCCCGAAATTGAAAAAAAAAAATAGGAAAGCATTGTGTACAACCTTCAATTTTTTTTTTTTTTTGCGACATAGAATTTCTTTTAATTTTTTTAATAATTTTGAGATATTTTATTTTTTTTCATTTTTTTCATCTATTCTTATTTCTCCTTTAGCTAGTTGCCAGACCTTAGTGATGAAAGCAACTAGCTAGAGACAAGAGCTGGCGACCTCACTAGCCTCGGGGGAGCCTCACAGCCCTCGGCGAGATCGGCCTCACCAGTTTGAGTGAGATTGAGCCTTGCCCAGCCACACGTGTCACACCCTGATACTCGAGCAAGTGCCCATCCCTCTCTGGTCAATAAAAATTATGCGACTTCCTTGGACGAGTTGCCAACCTTTTTATTTTATCGCACATGCAGAAGCAAAAATAAATCCCTGACGAAGAATCATCTCGAGATAGAAAAGCAGGATATTACATTCACAAACAAACCACACTTTTATAAACATACTAAGTCATTTACACAAATCTATAACCAAAAGACTAGTTATCAAAAAGAGGCTGTTTTATTTGACCTACTCTTCAGGTCACCTCAGCTCAGCTCCAAGTCCTCCCTCTACGGCCCTTAAAATTTTAAGTCCATGACGGGGTGAGATATAAATCTCAGTGAGTTCATGATATAAGCCTCGATTATGAGGGAAATACACCGAGAAGTGTCCTAACCACATAACCACTCAATTGGCACAGAGGACTTACCTTGCCTCAATTTCTTCCTACACGTCAGCACAATTCATATCACATTGCATATAATCAATGCACATAACAGTCGGAATACCTTATCAACTCAACAATCACGCGTTCCAATTGTTAATTACACCCCTTAAGGGTACGGCCAACCCTAAATTTAGCGGTCTTCTAGCGTTGCCAGGCGTCGTTTCACCTCATTTGAGCACGGCGACGTCTTTTAATTAGACGGCTTCCCCGAAGAGGTGTAGATCTAGAATCTACTGCGACTCGAGTCCCAAAGAATGGGTAATATCCGGCTTAATAGTCTGGGACGATTTCTCTTAGCCAACACATGACCAATCAATCTCGGTCCAAGACACTGTGCATTACACTCAAATGTCTCAATTAAAATGGTGAACATGGCCTATTTTTTTGTATTAGAAATACACGGTAAAATAGTCGTGTGTGGATACACGGTCAATTCATACTAGAAAAATTGATATCCTCTAATTTAAAATCCCACTGTTTTATATAGTATATAAAACTATTTTTTGGTCTTAAAACCCGACACCCGGGATTTTTTGAATAATTAATGAATTTCACAAATTTTGGAATTAAATACTCAAAATTTCAATCAGCACTCAATTTGCATAAATTAACACTCAATTGCAGAAATTGAATACATCATTGCAATCAGTACAAATTCCTATCACCGGCTATCCCAGCCTAATTTCTAGAAAATAATTAATAATTAAATAAATTACCTGAATTTAAATAAATTACAAAATAAATAAATTTAAAGCATTTAATTAAATTAACCTAAACTAACTAAACTAAATAATCTAACTAATAATTAAATCTAACCATCCTCTTTAATTTAATCTAAGTACACTAACTAAATAAACTAACTAATTCTTAACTAATCCACCTACCTAAACTAATTAAACTAACTAAATACTAACTATACACTTAATCTAACTAAATCATCCTAAACCTAATTAACTTAACTAACCCACTAATTAGCTAACTAACACACCTCTAAGTGTCATTAGCCTACTAATTAAGGATTAGAACGCAACTTACCGGTTAAGCTTGAAAATCGGCTCACGGCGACGGTGGTGCAACGGCGGCCGAGACTTGAACTCACAGCAAGTTCGAGGGACGCTCGGACCGGCTGAAAACAGCCAACGAACTTGCTGTTCGGGCTGCTGCACTTGGAGAAATTGGGTCAAAGACGGTCTTCGATTTGTTGCTGGACGAAGATGGGATCAACGCCGAGGCTGGGCTTGCGGAGATGGGCCAACAAAGAAGCGGCTCGATTCTTGGCCGCGTGGAGGAGAGGGCAGCAAGCTCAGCGTTTGCTGGGCGTGGATCGAAGGAGGTGAAGGCTCAGACGTGGCGCTGCAGGTGAAGTCAACTTTGCTGGGGGAGAATCCTTTTAGTTGACCAAGGTGTTGGAGGCGTGGACGTGTGGCAAGGAAAGTTCAGTGGGTGGAGGTGTGCGTTGGTTCAATGGAAGGCAAGAGTCTTCGATGGAAAATAAGGAAGAATGGAAGATGAAAGAAGCGAAAACAGAAGGAAAGGAAAATAAAAAAGGAGCTGCGGCGGGAGAACCGAACGTGAGGGCATGCACAGGAGAGAGATGGCACAGGAGAGAGATGGCGACGGATGAGCAGCTGGCAATCTTGTTCAAGAAGATTGAAGAACAATCAACAAGCTTATCCAAAGAATTGAAAGCTTGGTCCCCCCTAGGGTAGCATAAATATCCTTATGTTCCCTTTAATATTTCTAGCTTGGAAAACCACAAAAATCCAATTTAAATGTCAAAAATGCAGCCCTCCTCTCTTGATCCGAATTTCACTTAGTTTATACTTCAATTTCATCCTCAATTTCTCAAATTTGAAGTCCAATTTCGTCGAAGAAAAATCCCAAACATTTCCACAAATTCCCATCACCCGGTAGCTCGGCTTAAAAGTCGAAATTTCCTTAAAATGAGCTAAACCGAATTTCCGATCGATCTCTGAATCGATTTTCTGTAAAAATCTCGGAATCTCCGAAAATTTTTGGGAAAGTGAGTCGACATTCTTAAAATGAACCATGACATGACAGAACTTTCAATTTCTGAAATCGAGTTCAATTTTGCAGTTAATTTCAATCTGACGTGATTTTAGCGTGTCCCAATCTACCAGCTAACTTTTAGGAATTTTTAATGCAACTGACCCGTGGTCAATTATTTTCGAACCACAACGTACATCTTCGACACATTGGTAGCTCTCGGTTGTCATGAAAATCTCAAGATTTCAAATACGGACACCAGGTACGGAAATAATAGAAAAATCGATCTAGTGCCGTTTGATAGAAATTTTGTAATTAGGTAGAATCACTCACACACTAATCACATACCTCTATCAAATCGACCTATCTTCGGTCTCTGATTGATTTTTTCGGTGCCGTAATGACCCTTGCAAATTAGCATGGTTGAATAGTCGATTCCTAGTCAAATTCTCATGTTTATTGCATCTAGATTTCTTAACGGCTTCACATGATAAGCTAGTTAACTCGTGAGTGGCCAACTCAGAGAAAAAGGCTATAGACACGTCGATAAAAAGCCCAACTCGTCTCATCGAAATCAGACTCGAAAATCAGGATGTCACAACACGAGTACGGGTGATTAATTCTAAGGTAGATGGGTTCTAGAGATAAAACTTGGAACATATTTTGTTATAATCGATTTTAGTTTTGGACCCTAGAACCTGTCATATTACCAAGAACTAGTTTTGGAACTGTCGCGACCTACCCTTGGGGGGGAGAGAACATGTTTAGGGGTATTACCTAAATGACAGGCCTAAGGCCCATGATTAGGTGTGGACTCTCTCAAGCCCATACCTCTCGTGACATTGGGATATTCTTAAGGAATTTTACATAAAAGGAGTTGCCAATAGCCTATTGGGGTCGCTAGAAACCAAGTGAGGCATGAGAGTGTACCTCACTTTCTACACAACCAGAGAATCTAGGGTCGGGGACTTGATTACACTAATTGGTCAATTAGTGCCATTTCGGTATCTAATCTTGTTCACTTTAACAAAATGATTTTTGACAAACAATTTGGATTGATTTTATACCTATCCACTAACATGTGAGGTGACCATGTAGGTACGCAATCATTAAGTAACGATCATAGCTATCAAGATCCTAATCGCAGTAAAATTAACACATGCCACTAAGCAATTGCAAACATAACTAAACAGGTAAATTAAACATGCAATATAATCAATATATGAGCAATTAAAAGCCCAAATACACTATAAAGGCAATACATAGTCATTTCTAATCAAAACCTACATTTTTTGGATTTTTGAAAATTTTTAATTTTTTAATTTTTTAAAATATTATTATAATATTATAATATCATATTTAAAACGACTCGGGTCGGATCTCGGGCTGGGTCCGACCCAGTTCGTTGAAAGGGGCCCGAGCCCGAACCAGGCCGGGCCGCGCGAAAACCAGTCGGATTGGGCTTGCACATCGAGCCCAGCTTAGGTCTAATTTTTTTTAAATAAAGGAAACCCATAATAAGCCCACAAGTCCACAAGCCCACAAAACACAGCCCATATGCAAAAACAGCCCAAGCCTAGCCCTAATAAACCCGGCCCAAAATGTTCAAACCCTACCCGGTTCGCAACCCGCACCCGACCCGGCTTCTAACCTTCTTCTCTTAAGGTTTCCTGGCGACGCTGACACCGAGTGGACAGCGGCAACGGCGGTGATAGGCTTGACCACGGCGGCGATGCGGCGGGCGGCAGCGGCGACACGACTAGTAGCGGCGGCACGTGGCAACCGTGTGATGCTAGTGTTGCGGGTGGCCGGCAAAGGGACGGCAACAAGGCAGCAAGGCGAGCATCCAGCGCGCGAAGCAAGGACCGAATTTCAGCTACCGGGCGGCGACGGCACGGTGGCGGGTTGAGGCAGCGAGGCCTTCTCTCTGTCCCGCCGCATTGCTTCTTCACAATGTACCTTTGCTCCCGATCCGGGTTTCGAGGAGACAATGGCGGTGGCGCTTGGTCGGGTGACGGCGGCGGCACGGGCTACGTAGCTTCGTGGCTCAAGTGAAGAGGTAGGCGAGGGCGGAGGCGGTGGCTGCAGCAGCGTCGCGGCTCTTGGGGCAGCAGCGGCGGCACGGACATAATTGTGAGCAACAAAGTGACTCGGAGTCCGCGTTCCAGCTCGACAGAGCGAGTGGTGACGACAGCGGTCTGACTGGGATGGAGGCGACAAGCGACAGGCGGGTCACAGTGGCTCGAACGGCATTGAGACTACATTGAAGCGGATGATGGTGGCCGGCAACGACTCGACGAAGATTCGGTGCGGCAACGGCACCAAGGGATGACCAGGACGGTACGGCCAGCGCAGGGACAATGAGGGGCAGCCTTGATGGCCTGTCCTTCCTTGCTGGTTTCTCCCCCCTCTTTTCTGTCTGCCCCCTCTCTCGAGCTCCCTCTGTTCAGAGCTCTCTCTCGAGCTCCTCTTTTTCTCTATTTTTTTCTCTTGCTCCCTCTCCCTCCCTGTTTATCTCGGTTGGTGTCTAAGGTTTCTTGCACGAAGATGGAGGAGGAAGACGGCTGGCATGGGCCAGGCCAAAAAGGAAACGAGCATGGGCCGCGCAAAGGGAAAAATAGGCATTTTTTCTTTTTCTTTTTCTTTTTTTTGTTGTTTTTTTTTGTTATTTTTCTTTTTCTTTTTTCTTTTTTTTCTCTTTTTCTCTTTTTCTCTAATTTTTTGTTTATGTATTGGAAAATAAAAATTAGGTGTCAACAGTTGCCCCTCTTTGAATGTAGCCTCAAAGTGGTTAAGACACCTAAATTATTTTGGCAATAGAGAGACCTTAGGTGCATAGGCACATATCAGGTCGGCGGAAATTACTCATAACTATAGAGGTGCGTCTTGTTAATAAGAGGAAGAAAGACTCCGGGTTACAAAGCTCACCGTGTCATAGGAAGAAGGACTCGAGGCTACAAAGCTTTCCGGGCTATAAAGCACACTGTGTCATAGGAAAAAGGACTCCGGGCTACAAAGTTCTCTGGGTTACAAAAGCTCTCCGAGCTACAAAGCTCACCGTGTCATAAGAAAAAGAACTTCGGGCTACAAAGCTCTCCGGGCTACAAAAGCTTTCCGGGCTACAAAGCACACCGTGTCATAGGAAGGATTTCAGGCTACAAAGCTCACCGTGTCATAAAAGGACTCCGGGCTACAAAGTTCTCCAGGCTACAAAAACTCTCTAGGCTACAAAGCACACTATGTCACAAGAAGGACTCCGGGCTACAAAGCTCCCCGGGCTATAAAAGCTCTCCGAGCTACAAAGCACACCGTGTCATAAGAAGAAGGACTCTGGGTTACAAAGCTCTCTGGGTTACAAAGCACACCGTGTCATAAGAAGAACTTCAGGCTACAAAAGCTCTCCGGGCTACAAAGCTCTCTAGGCTACAAAGGACTCTGAGCTACAAAGCTCTCCGGGCTACAAAAGCTCTCTGGGCTATAAAGCTTTCCATGCTACAAAGGACTTCGGGCTACAAAGCTCTCCGGGCTACAAAGCACACCGTGTCACAAGAAGAACTCTGAGCTACAACGCTCTCCGGGCTACAAAGCACATCGTGTCATAAGAAGAAGGACTTTGGGCTACAAAGCACACCGTGTCATAAGAAGAAAGACTTCGGGCTATAAAGCTCTCTAGGCTACAAAAGCTTTTCGGGCTATAAAGCACACTGTGTCATAAGAAGGACTTCGGGCTACAAAACTCTCCAGGCTACAAAATTCTCCGGGCTACAAAAGCTCTTCGGTCTACAAAGCACACCGTGTCATAAGAAGGACTCCGGGCTACAAAAGCTCTTCGGGCTACAAAGCTCTCCGGGCTACAAAAGCTCTTCGGGCTACAAAGCACACCATGTCATAGGAAGAAGGACTCCGGGTTACAAAGCTTTCCGGGCTACAAAGCACACCGTGTCATAAGAAGGAAGAGAGGAATGAGGTCTCCCCATGTAACAACGGGTTTTGACCAGGTTGAAAATGCATGATTTGAGGGAAACTAATGAACCTTTGTAGATGACATGATTTAAGGTTGACCATGAACCTTTTTAAAAAAATTGTAGTTTAAAAATAGACCCATAAACATTTTAAAAGTGTGGTTTAAGGATAGACCCACGAACTTTGTGATTTAAGGATTGACCCACGAATCATGTGGTTTAAGAATTGACCCATGAACCGTTTGAAAACTGCATGACTTCACCGAGGAATCTTGTCAAATTCAACTTGAGCAAATGTCATTAGGGACGTCATCAAGAGACGTATTGACAATATTACAGCATTAATCGAACAAGTTAATCAAGCTAAGTTCGACTGCTTTAAAGAAAACATTCGATGTCAATTAGCATCATGTAGCGCAAAATTTTCATCTTGATCGGGGATGTATCATTAATCATCAAATTCTCTGGGAGTCAAATTCTTATCAAAATGGCTACGACTCGTGAAAAAGACTTATTAAGCATGCCAAACTAAAGCTTCTTAGTCAGAAAGGGCTTCTCACACACTCTCAATAGAATGACTGCTTGAATAACTGATTGCTGAGGGTATCTCACATAACCCATGTCAAAGGTTTTCAGAAACATTCGCAATGAACACAATCTGATCGATCAAAAAGGTCTTTGAAAGGATCGTAGTATAGGCTCGGTTAGGGCTTAAACAAAGGAATGATTGCTTTGAGGCCGATAAAGGAATATCTGTCGCTATCTTCATCAGGTTTACGAGTCGAGAACTTGGAAGATAAGACAAGATAGAATTACTTCCACTCCTTCAAGCAATAGCTTCTTTGTGGTATACTCATTTTCACTCAAACTATCCCAATCAGAAGAGACTTTGGAAGAGGGTTGTAACGTTGGCTCAGGAGAGACTCAAAAGGCTTAAAATTTTCAATAGGGTTTTTAAGAGTTGGTGATCGTCATGGCATTGTGACCAGGTCACTCAATCTTTCCAAATCATTTGGCTTTTGAAATATAACGCATCTCGAAAGTCCATTGACTAATCATTTATGCATGAGAGCTTTGCTCTATTCTCTAATTTCCTTCATCCTTGCGATGATTTTTTACGCTGGCACTTAGACTTTGATAATTTTTTCACATAAGATGCAACCTTTTGGCTTTTTTTTTTTACAAGCATTTGCCTTATTTTTACCAGGCACACTGCTTTTTCATGCCCCTAAGTTTGTCAAACTTTTTTGCTATTTGAACTTTTGTAGCTCTCATGACTTTCGAGATGTTTTTCACATTTTCTCATGACTGTTAGTTGTATTTGATCAATTCTTATGTCTTTCCCCAGTGAAGGGAGATGATCATCGCTCGGGGTTCAGAAATGAATAATCATGCCCAAATTGGTTTAAGCAATGGATATTAGTGTTTGGATAGAGAAGGAAATGTTCTTCTTCACCTTAGGACGAGTCAAGCTCTAATGAGAATTCCTCTGAAGCTATCACCAGAAAATTGATGCAAGTGAAAGTAATATAATCTTTCTCAATCTTTCGCTCTACAACACAATCATAACCTCTTATGCTGCCCCAATGTAGGGTCGTTCTCGACAAGGGTACCTTGAAGGATCATCTTTTTTCAGCCCAAAGGGATAGCAAGAGATTAGTGCAATGCTTAGAATTGATGAAGGAAACGCCTTTATCATTTCGATCTTTGCGCTTAATGTGAATGAATCATTCGTCTTAAGAGAAGGTCACTTTTCACTCAACTCTCAAAAGTGTTTGAATGACGTGTTTGGAAATCGCTTACCTTTCTTCGTCATAAGCACTTCTTGTTTGGCATAGTTAACGTTTCACTTTTCACACTGCTGAGATCATTTGAGTAGATCAATCTTCATAGAGAAATTTGATTCAAAATGAATAACCCACAAAATGAGACGACAATTTTGAGATAAAATGAATACTCAAAAGTTTGTAGAATTTTTTCAATTATTCATTTTTGTGCTTGTCTCTAGGAAAGCGCCAAATGTTTATTTTTTGTTTTTTTGGTCTATTTGTAATGGAAATTCTTTTTTTTTTTACTTAAAAAAAATTGAGAAGAAGGGTACTTACCTGCGGCATAGTGACTCGGTAACCTTGTAAAGAATGTAAGAGAATATGTTAGGGCAAAAATCCTTAGGGGTTGAAATACTGGAAACGATACATCATTACCCTTCACTCGCTATTATCCTTTGAGGGTTAAAATCTCTTGGATTCACCTTCATGGATATTTGGTAACTCGACAATACCTTCCCTTGCATTCATCTTTAAATGTTTGATATTTTCTTGATTCCTTGGTGGAAGGCGTCGCTTCTACGGTCAATGTGCAACTTCTTTTTTATCACTCGTAAGAAGGGGAGATGAAACAAGTTATCTTCATTCTTAGTTAGGTTCAATTGAGGAACGATACATCCTTCTTGATGAATTTGAAAATGTTGTTCCAGCACACTTCATTGGTGGGGGAATGAGAGATTCTTCTCTAAATCAAATGTGGCTCTCCCACTCTTTATATGACAAACATTTGTTCTGTTCGAGTTTGTCCGAGATACCTTGGAATGTTGATCGCTCGACTTCGAAAACGATGTATCTTGTTCCTAAACTTGATTCTCTTTAGCATAAAAAAAAAAAAAATGACATTCCAAGGTATCTCTTGTGGAGGAATGGATAATATTGCCCATCTGATTCATCACTTGAATATACTTTGTTTAAGATGAACATGACTCAATAACGCTCCATCGCGTTTGTCAAAACATTACAAAACTTGGAACCCCTAATGTCTCCTTGACAATTAAAATAAAATCATGTCAGAAACGGTATCAGAAATGGATAATTGGAATCGAAACAGTTTACTCTTCCTTCAAATTCGCCCTTTTGAATTCTTGGCAACTCCCTTCATTTGTCTCATCATGCAAAGTGAGGGCTATTTTGGCACCTAAGGCATTTGCATCACAAATCTCTAATGTTGATTGCATAAAACTCTTATAGCCAAATGTTTAAATGCTTTAATTACCAAAATGCACAAGAGCCCTAATACTAGCCTTTTAGTAACATATGATGTGGCTCTTGATAAAACTCATAAAAAAAAAAAAAAAAACCAATTTGGTGCTGGCGAAGCTCAATCTCCAAATAAAGAAACTTTTTAGAACAGAATTCAGCTTCGTTTTGCCTCTATGAAAAGTTGGCGCCTATGATGCCTCGACGCATGCTTACTCCTCAAATTCCATAAGCCTACACTTTTATCTTTTAGAAGAGGCATATGTCGATCTCAGATAAACTCCTCATCCTACTGGAGAAAGCGATTTCATGTAGAGAGGGCCTTGAGCAAAGCTTTCTTGAAATTCATTTTGGAAGGTAGACGTAAAGATTCACTTGAAACACTTATGAATTCGTTTTTTTTTTTTTAAGGGATGATTTTCATGAAATTGAATTCCATCATAAAAAAATGAGTCGCATGATTTACAAAAACATTAATTGGATTCGCAATCAAAACCCAGAATGGAAAACAAGATTCTTAACAAGAGTAAGAACAAATGATAAATACAAGAAACTCTTGTATAGATAATGGTAAAAATCAACTCTTGTCCTAACTTTAAAATTCACTTCTCTATGTGGTCAAACACGAGAATGTCAAGGAGCATCACGCATAACCTGGAAAAAGATGACAATGTTAATATGTGGAGTATGTGAAAATGATCTCTCAATGAGGTTGCTTCTTATAGCAAAATTGAGGCGACGGTACATGCCCCATAATCCTTATTACAGGATTTTAGTATTTCGCCAAAATTTTATCATGAGAGAAGGGGCATCATTAAAAGATCGATTGACGGCTATCAATCGAACGTCCACTCTTATTCTAAAAGTTTCATATGCAAAAGTGGCATTGATTTTTTTTTTTTTGGAAGAGATTGATTTTTTTATTTTACTCTTGCAAAAAATGAAGTAACTTCTATTTTGAGAAATTTGTACACAAAATGATTTGCATTTTAGTCCCAAAATGTGAGAACGTGATAATTTAATAAAAAAAAATGCAATTTCAATTTTTGTGTCCCCAATATAAAATCACAACCTACAAGTTTTTTTTTTTTTTTATCAAAATGATTGCGAGCCCATAACTAGCAATTTAACAAAATCATGTGTTCAACAGGGCCAAATCAAAGTGTTTAGAACTTACATTCAAGAATGATTGCCAAATTTTTTTTAATCAAAAGCCTACAACACCGAGGGCATTCGATTGATTACCGCAAATTTCAAGATGAAAATGCAATACAAAATGAGAAAATAAAGATAAAAATGATACTCACAATGGATGCCGACCTTTGTCTCTTTTTTTTTTTTTTTTTCAATTACATAGACATGCACTTGGGACATGGTTCAATTTCTATTATATATGGCTCAAAATGAAGCCATGGGATCACATGACTGAACCAACAAGCTCGTGACTAGGTCGTGTTACCCATGACTTTGGCTTCATCAAAGAACTGACCCGTGTCGCATGCTCGCAGACTAGGGTGGGAACCTTTGACATCAAGAAAGAAATTTCTGGGTTAAGATGGGCGTCTCATACTACATGCTTGTAGTCAGAGCAGTATCCACCTTAACACCATCCTAAGTGATCCTATGTGGCTCAGATCCGGCGGTAGGTTATGTGTGCTAAGGTGTAGTGCACTGCAAAGACACATGCACAACAATTTATAAGCAAACACTTCGTACATAAGAATAAACCATACATTCCTACACCTCCCTGCAAGACAAATGTGAGCAAACACTTCCTCTTATACCTCACATTCTACAAAAACATTTAACACCCTTAATGTTAGGGGCGTACCTAGAATCCTCGCTGCCCAAAAAAAAAAAATTTTGAATAAGATTAATTTCGGCTTAAATCCTCTAAGGTTTAAAACCAAGTCCCCAGTGGAGTCACCAAGCTGTCGCAACCTACCCTGGGGGAGAGGGAATAGGTTTAGGGGTATTGCCTAAATGACAAGCCTAAGACCCATGATTAGGTGTGGGTTCTCTCAAGCCCATACCCCGTGTGACGTTGGGATATTCTTAAGGAATTTTGCACAAAAAGAGTCGCCACTAACCTATTGGGGTCGGCTAGAAATCAAGTGAGGCATGAGAGTGTACCTCACTTCCTACGCAACCAAATAATCTAGGGTCAATGACTTGATTACACTAATTGGTCAATTAGTGCCATTTCGGTACCTAATCTTGTTCATTTTAACAAAATAATTTTTGACAGGCAATTTTTATACCTATCCACTAACATGTGAGTTGATCGTGCGGCTACGCAATCATTAAGTAACGATCTTAGCTATCAAGATCCTAATTGCAGTAAAATTAACACATGCCACTAAGCAATTGCAAACATAACTAAATAGGTAAATTAAACATGCAATATAATCAATATATGAGCAATTAAAAGCCTAAATACACTATAAAGGCAATACATGGTCATTTTGAATCAAAACCTACATTTTTTGGATTTTCGAAAATTTTTAATTTTTTTTAATTTTTTTTTAATTTTTGAAATATTATTATAATATTATAATATTATATTTAAAACGACTCGGGTCGGATCCCGGGTTGGGTCCAACTTGGTTTGTTGAAAGGGGCCCGAGCCCGGACCGGGTCAAGCCGCGCGGAAACTAGCCGAATTAGGCCTGAACATCAAGCCCAGTCAGGTGTAATTTTTTTAAAATAAAGGAAGCCCATAATAAGCCCACAAGTCCACAAGCCCACAAACCACAAGCCCATATGCAAAAACAACCCAAGCCCAGCCCTAATAAACCCGGCCCGAAATGTTCAAACCCTACCCGATTCGTAACCCGCACCCAACCCGACTTCTAACCTTCTTCTCTAGGGTTTCGGCGGCGCCGACACCGTGCGGACAAGCGGCAATGGCGGTTTGACGGGCTTGACCACGGCTGCGATGCAGCGGGCGACAATGGCGACATGGCTGGTGGTGGCAGCACGGGTGGCAACGGTGCGATGCTGGTGCTATGGGTGGCCGGTAAAGAGACGGTAACAAGGCAGCAGGGCGAGCGTCCAGCGCAATGGAGCAAGGATCGAACTTCAACTGCTGGGCGGCGACGACATGGTGGTGGGTTGAGGTGGCGAGGCCTTCTCTTTGTCCCGCTACGTTGCTTCTTCACAATGTACCTCTGCTCCTAATCTGGGTTTCGAGGAGATAGTGGCAGTGGCGGTTGGTCGGGCGACAGAGGCGACACGGGCTACAGCAGGTTCGCAACTCCAGTGAAGAGGTACGCGAGGGCGAAGGTGGTGGGTGCGGCTGCGTCGCGGCTCCTGGGGCGGCAGCGGTAACACGGACAGAGTCACGAGTAGCAGTGGCTCGAAGTCCGCATTCCAACTCGGCGAGCGGGTGGTGACGACGCCGATCTAGCCGGGACGGAGGCGGCAAGCGACAAGCGGGTCACAACGGCTCGAATGGTGTCGGGACTACATTGAAGGGGATGGTGGTGGGCGGCGCGACTCGACGGAGATCCAAAGTGCGGCGACGGCATCGAGGGATGACCGGGACGGTACGGCTAGTGCGGGGATGGCAATGGGTAGCCTCGACGTCCCCTCCTTCCTTGCTGGTTTCTCCCCCCTCTTTTTTGTCTGCCCCCTCTCTCGAGCTCCCTCTATTCTGAGCTCTCTCTCGAGCTCCCCTTTTTCTCTGTTTTTTTTTTTTTTCTCTTTCTCCCTCTCCCTCCCTGTTTCTCTCGGTTGGTGTCTAGGGTTTCTTGCACGAAGAAGGAGGAGGAAGAAGGCTAGCGTGGGCCAGGCCAAAAAGGAAACGGGCCTAGGCCACGCAAAGGGAAAAATAGGCATTTTTTTTCTTTTTCTTTTCTTTTTTTTGTTGTTTTGTTATTTTGTTATTTTTCTTTTTTCTTTTTTTCTCTTTTTCTCTTTTTCTCTAATTTTTCTTTTATGTATTGGAAAATAAAAATTATATGTCAACAGGAACCATCTTTTTTACGGAAAATTTAGATAAGGCAAACCAATTCAAGGTAAAAGATGACCAATATAAATCCCTATTCAAATAAAACAAAAATCAATAAGATGAACATGTAGTTATGCGCAATTATAAACGATAAAAAGTTAAAAAAAATGTTACATATAACACTCCATTCCCCATCCATCTATAAAAATTTAGGAGATGACAAAAGACTGGCAATGAATTTTGAGGAAGGATAAAAGACGAAGGAGTGTTGATGTTAGAATTTAAAGGGAAAAAGAGATTAGAGTTTTGACCCTTTAACCTGTAAAACTAATTTCGAAACCAATTCCAAAAATGAGAGGGTTTGATCTGGTTCCCAAGTGGATATTTACTCGAAACTTGCTCCTGGAGTGGTTCAAAAAATGTTTTTGGATGGAATTGGTTCCAGTACCTATTTTTTAGGCGATCTAGTCTAGTTCCAAGACCTATTTTTCTGATTGCACACCCTTAATAGCAAGGCTGACCTTGGCCAACCACGACGAGGTCAAGCCTCATTGAGGGACCTCATCTTTGGCTGGTCATTGGCCATCTAGAAGAGGGAGGAGAAGAAAGTAATTAAAAAAATGACTTGGTTCTAGTATTTGTTCCTAGAAATAAATATGTAACTTTTTTTTTTCTAATTCTTGTTTCTATTCCAAATCTATTCTCTAGCCATTAATTTGCTCCTCAAAAAAGAAAATTAGTTGATTTTATCAAATGAATTTATGTTCTTTTATTTTTATTTTTTATTTCGTGGAACAAAAGAGCAAAAATATTCAAGAATTGACCGATTACCAAATAAGGCCTTAGAGTTGTGTCAACCTAATATTTTTAATGACTATCAATAATATTTTCATAGTACTACCATAATCCACCTTTATACGTAGACTAAATCAGATAAAGAAAAGTTATTAATAAGGGCCTGAAATGCCATCAGTTTTTCAAATAATGGCATAGTAAAATTTATCTCAAATAGGGGCCTCAAGTGCTATCATTTTATCAAATTAGAGCCTAAAGTAAATGTCAGTTCAAATAAAAACCTAAAGTGATTATGTTAATATCAAAAAAAGACTTGACCTCACTTATTGCTTAATGGTATTTTCTTCCTTTACTTTTTCTTATTTTCTTTCATTTTTCCTTTTTCTATTTTTT
This sequence comes from Eucalyptus leucophloia subsp. euroa, assembly GCA_017140325.1. Lineage (NCBI taxonomy): Eukaryota > Viridiplantae > Streptophyta > Magnoliopsida > Myrtales > Myrtaceae > Eucalyptus > Eucalyptus leucophloia. Next base: position 5,486,473 of record CM029474.1, read on the forward strand.
TAGAAAAGACAAAATCAATAAAGAAAAAAAGGGGTAAAAAAAAAACAAAAAAAAACAAAATGAATAGATGTGAGAGGGCTAGCAACCAACCCTCAGCCCTCATTACCTATGGTCGTTGCCCCTTCACCAAAGTGGGCGTCAACCATGGTCAATGGGGTCTTGGCACTTCAATGGGGGCTAGCGACCTCACCAATTAGAGACGAGGGCCATGGCCCTCTCTCGCCCATGCCTTAGTCTTAGGGAGGGCTGCAACCCTCTCCTGATTTTGGCAAGGTTGCCGGTCATTGCCAAGGCATCAACAATCCTGCTAGCCATGGCCAACGCCCCACTAGCAATGAGGTGGTGGTCACAGGTGGGAGGGTTGGCCCCAACCCTCCACATGTTTTTTTTTTAGTTTTTTTTTTATGGAAAAAAAGGGACAAAAGAAAGAAAAAAAAAAGGGAAGAAAACAAGAAAATATAAAGGATGAAAATGCCCTTGATCAACTAGTGAGGTTATGTTCTTCTTTGAGATAGCATGACCTCTTTATTTGAGAAAATGAAAGTATTTTAGACCTTTATTTAAAACAAGATTCACTTCAGACCCTTATTTGAGAAATTGAGAGCACTTCGAGCCTTAATTTGAAATTTTTATTCAGATAAATGTTGGTGTCAAGGTATAAGCGATTGCTTGGTAGTTTATTGTAGGAATTAGGATAAGATTTTTTTTTTTTTTTGAAATATAGAATGAACACTAGCGGCGTCAAACTCTGTTTGGGATAAGGTAATTTGTTTTGGGGAAGATTATAATTTGAGTTAGATTAGTTATAAATTCCATAAAAGCAAGTGCTAGTGGATTTACATTCACTGAGGGAATGAAGTTCTCCTATTGTATTATGCGGCCACCAAATATTGTAATTTGCACTTTGCCCACAAAAGCAAAACTATCATAGTTGGCAATAAACTGGTTTTTTGTCCTGAATTTTTTGTTGACTCATTTACCCTTAGAAACGTACTATGCAGGGCATGGGTACTAATTTGTATGATGACATCGGTCCATTGATATGTTCATTGGCTTCAATTCCTTCAATTTGGTTGCACAAAATTTGATGTCCGATAAAAGATAGTCTACCGTAAGAATCTCGTTCAATATTTCAGTTTTGATTAAGACATGATATGTGATGGTGTAAATCTTTCGATTGTTTCGCACCATCCAACGATCTTCCTTTTCATTTTTTTGAGCAGGGCATGGTGGGTCACTTTTCACGCACAAGATAAACATACCACCCATGTTGGGTACTAGACATGATCATTTAGGGTGCGAATGATAACCATTCTGGTTAGAAATTGATTTTTGGAAGATAAATAGATTTTTATATCTTTATTTTTCGATGAGTTTCTAAGCAAAAATACGTGTTTCATAACAACACAAAATTTCTATTTCTGGAATAGAATTTGGATTGATAACGACATAAAATTTCTTTCTTTCAGCGGTGGCTAGTGATTGGCGGACAAGCTGCTCGTGTGGCGGCAGCCGAAGTTTGGTGGTGGCGATCGGCGGGCGGTGGTGGGTGGCGGAGTGGCGGCAATGGATGGCAAATGGTGGCCGACGATGACTAGTAAGGATGAATAATGAGAAGAGTGTTTATTTCTCATTTCTATTCCAAAAATAGAAAAGTAAAAAAAAAAAATTACTTTTGATTTATATTCCACTATTTCTAGAGTAGAAATCTATTCTAGAAATAGAAAAATGAAATAATTTTATCAAACGGATTTTTGTTACAGAAACAGATCTGGAATAGAAAAATAGTTTTTGAACAAAAATAAAATGGTTATCATGCGCTTAGTCATTACAAGTTTTCATTTCTTTGTCGTTTGGTGATAACAACGATAGTTTCATGTAGAGGTCTGGCTTTTGTCGTAAAAAAATTGAATAGCTGGATAAAACAAAAGGTAGATATCCATTGAAGCCTTACATATTGCAAATAAGTCTTGCATGTTGGGGGTGGCGCTATTTCCATCTCTTGTATGACTAAATCCACCCTATTTTCATTAAAGAAACAACGTTGCCCCTAATTATTCAATTGTAATTTAAAGTGATAGCCTCCAATTTATTTACTTTCCTTCTTTTGTTAGTTTTTCTATTCTTATATAGAATTTAACTACTATAACTAAGAACATCACAAGTTTTATTCTTGTTTATTGTGGATATCCCATATATATTAAAGGCATCGTGTTCTTTTTTATTTTTAGATTTCACTTCTGTAAAAAGTAGTTTTGCCAAAAAGAGAAATTTTGAAGAAACCTAATTATTTTCTACATTGTCAAGCAAATTTATGGATTAGCTGTCTAGCAAAATCTAGAAATTTTTTTACATGGATAACTTTTTAACCCAATCATGTATTTATAGACTTTTACATTTTTGTTGTCGCCATCAAATTGTTTTTATCAATTGTCTTTGATATACATATGCATGTTATGGAATAATTGGATGAAACCACACAAAAAAATAAAAATAAAAAACCTCTTCAAAGCTTTTCCAAGAAAAATCATAGTTATGTTCTCATTCATGAAACTTTAACAGATAGAATCTAATTATATCAAAGCTTTGCATAAAATTAGAATTTTTGTAAAATACCAATGAAATTTTATGATGTTGGATTGACAAAAATTAATATCATTTGCGAAGTGTTTACAAAAAATATCAAGATGCTTCATTGTGCGTAACTTTTTCATGTCAATGTTTTAGTATTTTTGTAAACACTCCAATAATGTCTTACTATTTTGTGTCAAAGCATCTCGCCAATAATAATGAAAAAAAAAAAAAGACAAATTTTTTGATATAGTAAATCTAGAGAATCAATATATATTTTAGGCTAACGAAATTAAAAAATAAAAAATTCACTAAGAAAGTAAGCTTTCGAGATAGGAGGGATGAAAGATGGATAAGTTGTTAAAAGAGGAAGAGAAAATTCCAAATAGAGACCCGAAATAAACTCATTTTATCAAATAAGGGCCTAGAGTAGACCTTATTTTAGATAAAGGTTTGAAGTGGCCATATTAGTCTCAAATAAGAGACTTGCCTCATCGGCTCACCGGCCTACAAAAATTCTAGTCGACCAAAAGTATTTTAATCAAAACACAATTTAAATTTAAATTAAATTAGATAAAAAAATTAAAAATCTTAAACTAAAAATAAAATAAAAAAGAGGCGAGAGGGGCTCCACACGCTTGTGGCCGCTGCCTTATCATCGGTGGGGTTGCAACACCGGTTGATGGGGTTGCCGATGCAGGTGAGGACCGGGGACCCTTGCCTACCGAAGGCGAAGGCCAACAAGCCCTCGCCAAAGGCGGAGAGAGGGCGGCGACCCTCTCCCAAATTTGGGCAAGGATCGCTTGCCCTTGCCCCGACTTGGGTGAGGGTCGCTGGCCCTCGCCCGGGCATTGGTGACCCTCACCTAGCACCTTTAGACTTAGGCCGAGCTCTAGGGGCACTCGACGAGGGCCAGGGACCCTCGTTCGGGCCGAGGCAAGGGTGCACAATCCTCGCCCAAATCTAGGAGAGGGTTGCTACCCTTTCTCGGCCTCTGGTGAGGGCCTTGCCTCTTGTCGGCGAGGGTCGTCGGCCCTCGCCTAAGTGTCAGCGGCCTCTCCGACCATCGCCGTTGCCCCATCGGTTATGGGGCAGCGGCCACATGCGTGGGGGAGCCCTCCCTCCCATCTCTGTTCATTCTTTTTAAAAAAAAATATATATATATATATATATATATATATTCTTTATAGTTAGAAAAAAAAAAAAAAATTAAAAGATGAAATTGCTCTTATCGAGATAGTGAGTTAATACCCTTCTTTGAAACTGATATGACCACTTCGGGCCTTAATTTTAACCAAGGTTCACTTTACATCCTTATTTGAGAAAATGATGGTACTGTAAGCTCTTATTTTAAACAATGTCCACTTCAGGGCCTCATATGAGAAAATGAGGGTACTTCAGGCTTTTATTTAAAAATTTTCCTAAGAGAATTGATGTAGAAGAGACTATTTTTTTATTTTATTTTCTAGATAGCAATAAGTTCAAATTTGACAAAAAACCATAAATAAAAACAATCACATAACATTCTTAATGATGACAATTCAATTTTATACATAAATAGAAAAGTTAAAAAAAGAAGGAAAGTAAATTAATTTGGAGCAACCATTTTAGATTGCAATTGAAAGTGATGATAATGTTGTATTTTTAATGAAAATGAGGATGAATTTAATTATATAGAGAGTGGAAATAGCACCGCCCATTTATTATTACCTTTTCAGACTAATATTCCATTGGCCTAAGACTGAGTAAGAGATTTTTACTCTCAGAGGTGGTTTATTCCCCTTTCCACCACCTGTTGAGAATCATCTGACCCAAAAATATTGAAGTAGACAATCACGGTGAGGTTGGGTGTTATTATGTTAAGATGCACGAGTTACGTAAATGAATAATTCTACATTTCATCCTTGTACTTTCACGCTTTCTTTAATCAAATTCATTTACTTTTAATTTGTTTAATTAAGTCATACCATCACAAGTTTTCTAATTAAGTCCTCTCGACATTGAATCCGACCAAATTCAACTAACATAGCCATCAGATAATGATAATGTGCATACTTGCATGGAAGACTATAGGCAATGTAAAAAAACTCGGACTATGATGTAGATCAAATTTAGCTTATGTGGATAATTGCGTGGACATCCACATTGGTTAAATTTTATCCACGCCACATTACAACATCGTTCAATAGCCACGTTAGTTGGATTTGATAGGATTTGCTATCTAAAAAGCTTGATTATCAAATTTATGAAACTAGAAGGATTTGATTAGATAAATTAAAAATACAAGGATTTGATCACAAAAAGCGTGAAAGTACATATGTATTGTGAATGTGGTGAAGAAATCGCGGCAAAGTCCGCTAGGAGGAAAGCCCTCGCCAAAGGCGGGGAGAGGGCGGCGACCCTCTCCCAAATTTGGGCAAGGATCGCTTGCCCTTGCCCTGACTTGGGTGAGGGTCGCTGGCCCTCGCCTAGGCACTGGTGACCCTCGCCTAGCACCTTTAGACTTAGGCCGAGCTCTAGGCGCACTTGACGAGGGCTAGTGACCCTCGTTCGGGCTGAGGCAAGGGTGGACAATCCTCGCCCAAATCTAGGAGAGGGTTGCTACCCTTTCTGGCCTCTGGTGAGGGCCTTGCCTCTAGTCGGTGAGGGTCGCCGGCCCTCGCCTAAGTGTCGGCGGCCTCTCCGGCCATCGCCATGACCCATCGATTATGGGGCAGACCACAAGCGGAGGGAGCCCTCCCTCCCATCTCTGTCGTTCTTTTTTTTTTTTTTAAATATTCTTTTTTTTTTGGTAAAGTTTTTTAAAATATTCTTTATAATTAGAAAAAAAGAAAAAAAAATTAAAAGATGAAATTGCTCTTATCGATAGTGAGTTAATACCCTTCTTTGAAACTGATATGACCACTTCAGGCCTTAATTTTAACCAAGGTTCACTTTAGGTCCTTATTTGAGAAAATGATGGTATCTTAAGCTCTTACTTTAAACAATGTCCACTTCAGGGCTTCATATGTGAAAATGAGGGTACTTAGGCTTTTATTTAAAAATTTTCCTAAGAGAATTGATGCAGAAGAGACTATTTTTTTATTTTCTAGATAGCAATAAGTTCAAATTTGACAAAAAACCATAAATAAAAACAATCACATAACATTCTTAATGATGACAATTCAATTTTATACATAAATAGAAAAGTTAAAAAAAAGAAGGAAAGTAAATTAATTTGGAGCCACCATTTTAGATTGCAATTGAAAGTGATGATAATGTTGTATTTTTAATGAAAATGAGGATGAATTTAATTATATAGAGAGTGGAAATAGCACCGCCCATTTATTATTACCTTTTCAGACTAATATTCCATTGGCCTAAGACTGTTTTACTCTCAGAGGTGGTTTATTCCCCTTTCCACCACCTGTTGAGAATCATCTGACCCAAAAATATTGAAGTAGACAATCACGGTGAGGTTGGGTGTTATTATGTTATGATGCACGAGTTACGTAAATGAATAATTCTACATTTCATCCTAGTACTTTCACGCTTTCTTTAATCAAATTCATTTACTTTTAATTTGTTTAATTAAGTCATACCATCACAAGTTTTCTAATTAAGTCCTCTCGACATTGAATCCAACCAAATTCAACTAACATAGCCATCGGATAATGATAATGTGCATACTTGCATGGAAGACTTTTGGCAATGTAAAAAAACTCGGACTATGATGTAGATCAAATTTAGCTTATGTGGATAATTGCGTGGACATCCACATTGGTTAAATTTTATCCACGCCCCATTACAACATCGTTCGATAGCCACGTTAGTTGGATTTGATAGGATTTGCTATCTAAAAAGCTTGATTATCAAATTTATGAAACTAGAAGGATTTGATTAGATAAATTAAAAACACAAGGATTTGATCACGAAAAGCGTGAAAGTACCATATGTATTGTGAATGTGGTGAAGAAATCGCGGCAAAGTCCGCTAGGAGGAAAGCCGCCGCCGCGACACCCCCCCCCAAAACTCCCGTCACTTTGATGTGACGAAGGAACCGTGGCCAATTAAAGAAGACATACACGAGTAAGAAGATAGAGGAGAGACGGAAGAGGACGAAGAGAACGTGGAGGGATGGACCCATGCAGAAAACAACGAAGATGGCGATGAAGAGACCGAGAATGAAGACTAGCGAGCTTTCTGCAGCAACATATGTATTTAGAGGAGGGATTGGGTTGATAAGGAGCCAAGGATATCAAGATTACAGCTGGAGGATGCTGCCGTTAGCTCCACCGTGAAGCTTGATTGCCCTCTCTCTCCATTACCCGCAGTTCCTCAATGAGCCGCATTCATTATGTGTCGAAACAAATCTGCAGCAGCATTGTCCTGGAAATTTTCGACTTAAATGAGTATATGCAGAGATCGTCCCTAGTTATTAAACCTGTCTATTGGCCAAATTGAGATTGCGTCCATCAGCAAAATTCATTTTCGTATCCAAGTGATTATTCCGAATAAAAAATGAAAGCAATGGAGGGATTCATATTGGGAGTATGTAGATTACTTGTGCTATCAGTTCAAAAGAATGACTATTGGCTCTGCTATGAACCATGTTTGACGCCCGTTCTAAAACTTTGAGCCTAGATACTACCCTCTAAGTTCTGAATCAAATGAAAGCTAGTGCTCAAAAACTGCAGGATGATAAACAATACAAGGACACTATTATTTATAGAAAGCATTTTCATAAACAAAATTAGTTATATGACATTGCCAAATTCATGCTAATGAATTTTTCATTAATTTTATTGTAAAATATGGAAAAGTCGCACTATAATGGACTTAGAATCAACCATATCAATGCAATGCATATTTTTTTTGCCCCAAGATCCAGTTAACTAGGAATATGTGAGTATTGAATTGTCACTTAAGCACAACATACGAAACAAAATAAATCTACTCCAATTAGAAGAATTTAGCGTGATTTATCACTCTTAAAAATAATCTACTCGAGAGCCTCACGCAAGGGCTGCGGCCAATAAATAGGAGGAATATGTTTTAGGGCTTCTCACTTAAATTATATATTTTTTTCGATTTGTTTAATGAGATGAGTCCCCAGCCCAGTCCAGCCCAGTACAGCCTAGTCCAGCCCAAGTAAAAGGATTTGAAACCTCTTGAACCAGAAAGATACCACTAGACCAACGTGTTCTGGGTTTCGATTAGTCTTTAATACACGGGCAATCTAGTAAGATATGTTGCCCAAAATAATGATGCGAATTGGTGGTTTTCAAAGCACAATAATTTAAAAATAATAATTTTAATTAATTCCCATGTTGCACAACATCGTTTAAATAGTTAGAGTGTGAAAACTGTATCAAGATTTCTGCCCAAGCTGAATCTAGTCAAATTGAATTACCCCCCAATTCCTTAATTTAGAGGTGAAAAACATAATTAATTTTGTACCAATTTGTTAGTTTTGGGGCAAGCAATATGTTAGACGATGTAGTTTAGGTCCAATCATGCCAACTTCACCTTTCGGACAAACAATGTGTGCTTCTAAATTAAGTGGTCTTAAAAATAAAATTACAAATGAGAAACATAAATGGAGCAGATTTGGGAAACCTTAAGAAACATTAACCTCGCTTACAATGATGGAATTGATCATGATCTCCAGGAAACAGTAGGAAAAGAGTTGAATTATTATCCAAAAAAGAGATTAAAGTTTGAACATTAGTAACAAACATTGAGAGAATGCACTGGAAGCTATATGCCTCTTTCACTGGGCCAAGCTAAGCCCTTCCCAATTTGAAGAACACTAATTTCCATTTGTTAAGGAATAAAGTGAATATGGATAAAGACAACTTTTTTCGAATCCGAGAGTCACGACTTTAACTAGACTTAACTACTTGTCATGTGGAACTGGTCGTGTTCTCCAAGAAGTAGTAGGCAAAGATTTCAATCATTAACAAAAAAAAAAAAAAAAAAAAAAAAAAAAAAAGATTAAATTTTTAACATCAACACCAAACATTAAGAGAACATACTAAATGTTATATGTTTTTCGCTCTCTTTCTCTCTCTTTCTATGTGCCGAGCTAAGCTCCTCCTCGCTTGGAGAGCACTAATTTCCACCTACCGAGGAATAAGGAAAGTTTTGTTGAATTCAAGAATAACGACAATGACTTGATTAAGTTGGTGAGCTTGACTAAGTTGGTGAGCGACTGTTAGTCAGATCATCGTCATGCGGAGTTAGTTGTGTTCTCCAAGAAACAATAGGAAAAGATTTGAATTATTATCCGAAAAAAAAAAAAAAAAAAAAAAAAAGAGATAAGACTTTGAACATCAACACCAAATATTGAGAGAATGTACTAAAAGTTGTAGGCCTCCCCCCCTCCCACCCCCTCTTTACGTGTCTCGGCCAAGCTAAGCTTTTGCCTAGCTTGGATAGCACTAATTTCCTTCTGCCAAGAAACAAAGTGAAGATGGATAAAGAAAGTTTTGTCGAAATTGAGAGTCATGACATTGGCTCAATTGAGTTGGTGAGCCATTGTGGTCATGCTCTCCAAGAAACAGTAAGATTTGAATTATATTAAAGTTTGAATATCAACATTAAACATAGAGAGAATTTGCTAAGAGGTGTATACTTTTCTCTTTCATCGGCTAGCTAAGCTCTTGCCCAACTTGAACAGCACTAATTTACATTTGCTAAGGAATAAAGTGAAGATGGAAACCAAGAGTCATGACATTGACTCAATTGAGCTAGTGAGTGATCGTGGTCTCGTTTTCGACTAAATAATCGGAAAAGATCTGAATTATCATAAAAATAAAAGATTAAAGTTTGAACATCAACATCAAATGTCGATAGTATGTACTAAAAGATGTATGCTTTTCTCTCTTCGTTGGCTAAATTAAGCTCTTGCCTAGCCTAGACCGCACTAATTTCCATTTGATAAGGAATAAAGTGAAGATAAATAAAGAAAGATCTATCAAAATCAAGAGTCACGCCATTGACTCGATTGAGTTGGTGAGCAATCGTGGTTTTATTTTCCAAGAAACAGTAGGAAAATTTTGAATTATTATTGAAAAAAGGATTAAAGTTTGAAAATCAACATCAAGTGTTGAGAGTATGTACTAAAAAGTGCATACTTTTCTCTTCGTCGGTCGAATTAAGCTCTTGCCCAGCTCAAACAACACTAATTTCCATCTAACAAGGAATAAAGTGAAGATAGATAAAAAAAAAAAAAGCTTTGTCAAAATTGAGAGTCACGACATTGACCCAATTGAGTTGGGGAGCGATCATGGTTGTGTTCTCCAAGAAACAGTAGGAAAATATTCGAATTATTATATATAAAAAAGGAGGATTAAAGTTTCAAAATCAACATTAAAATTTAAATGCATGTACTAAAAGGTGTATACCTTTCGCTCCTCATCAACAGAATTAGGGTCTTGCCTAGCTTGACAACACTAATTTCCATTTGCTAAGGAATAAAGTGAAGATGGATAAACAAATCTTTGTTGAAACCAAGAGTCACATCATTTACTTGATTGAACTGGTAAGCGATCATGGTCCTGTTTTCCAAGAAACAGTAGGAAAAGATTATCGGAAAAAAGGATTAAAATTTGAAAATCAACATCAAGCGTCAAGAGTACGTACCAAAATGTGCATACTTTTCTCTCTTTGTCAGCCAAATTAAGCTCTTGTCCAGCCTAGACAACACTAATTTCCATTTGACAAGGAATAAAGCAAAGATGTATAAAGAAAGCTTTGTTGAATCCGAGAGTCATGACAATGACTCGATTAAGCTGGTGAGTGATCGTGGTCCTGCTCGCCAAGAAATAATAGGACAAGATTTGAATTATTATAAAAAACAAAAGATTAAAGTTTGAACATCAATGTCGAATGTCAAGAGTATGTCCTAAAAGTTGCATACTTTTCTCTCTTTGTCGGCCAAATTTAAATCTTGCCCAGTTAGGACAGTACTATTTTCCATTTGACAAGGAATAAAGTGAAGATGGATAAAAAAAGTTTTGTTGAAATTGAGAGTCATGACATTAACTCGATTGAGCTGGTGAGCAATCGTGATGGTGCTCTCAAAGAAATAGTAAAAAAGATTTGAATTATTATCAAACGAAAGGATTAAAGTTTAAAAATCAACAACAAAAGTTAAGTGCATGTATTAGAAGGCGTATACTTTCCTCTCCTCGTCAGCCGAATTAAGCTCTTGCCTAGCCTAGACAACACTAATTTCTATCTGATAAGGAATAAAGTGAAGATGGATAAACAAAACTTTGTCGAAACTGAGAGGCACGACATTGACTCAATTAAGCTAGTGAGCACTAGTGGTCCAGCTCTCCAAGAAAGAATGGGAAATATTTGAATTATTATGAAAAAACGATTAAAGTTTGAACATCAATATCAAACATTGAGAGTATGTACTAAAAGATGTATGATTTTCTCTCTTCATCAGCTGAATTAAGCTCTTCCCTAACCTAGACAGCACTAATTTCCATCTGATGAAGAATAAAGTAAAAATGGATAAAGAAATCTTTGTTAAAATCGAGAGTCACATCATTGACTTGATTGAGCTAGTAAGCAATCATGATCCTGTTTTCCAAGAAATAATAGGAAAAGATTTGAATTATTATTGGAAAAAAGGATTAAAGTTTGAAAATCAATATCAAACATCAAGAGTATGTACTAAAAGGTGCATACTTTTCTCTCTTTAACGGCCAAGTTAAACTATTGCCCAACTTAGACAGCACTAATTTCCATTTGACAATAAATAAAGCGAAGATGTATAAAGAAAGCTTTGTTGAATCCGAGAGTCATGACAATGACTTAATTGAGCTGGTGAGCAATTGTGGTCCTGCTCACCAAGAAACAATAGGACAAGATTTGAATTATTATAAAGAACAAAAGATTAAAGTTTGAACATCAACATTGAATGTCAAGAGTATGTCCTAAAAGTTGCATATTTTTCTTTCTTTGTTCGCCAAATTAAGTTTTTGCCCAACTTGGACAACATTATTTTTCATCAGACAAGGAATAAAGTAAAGATGGATAAAAAAAATTTTGTTGAAATTGAGAGTCACGACATTGACTCGATTGAGCTGGTGAGCAATCATGATTATGTTCTCCAAGAAATAGTAGGAAAAACTTTGAATTATTATCAAATAAAAGGATTAAAGTTTGAAAAGTAACAATAAAAGTTGAGTGCATGTACTAGGAGGCATATATTTTTCTCTCCTCGTTGGTCGAATTAAGCTCTTGCCCAACCTAGACAGCACTAATTTCCATATGATAAGGAATAAAGTGAAGATAAATAAAGAAAACTTTTGTTGAAATTGAGAGTCACAATACTGAGTCAATTGAGCTAGGGAGCACTCATGGTCCTACTCTCCAAGAAACAGTAGGAAAGATTTGAATTATTATGAAAAAAAAGGAATAAAGTTTGAACATCAACATCAAATGTCGAGAGTATGTACAAAAAAGGTGTATGTTTTTCTCTCTTCGTCAATTGAATTAAGCTTTTCCTTAGCCTAGACAGCACTAATTTCCATCTGATAAGGAATAAAGTGAAGATAAATAAATAGAACTTCTGTTGAAATTGAGAGTCACAATATTGAGTCGGTTGAGCTAGGGAGGGCTCGTGGTCCTACTCTCCAGAAACAATAGGAAAGATTTGAATTATTATGAAAAAAAAGGATTAAAGTTTGAACATCAACATCAAATGTCGAGAGTATGTACAAAAAGATGTATGTTTTTCTCTCTTCGTCAGCTGAATTAAGCTTTTCCCTAACCTAGACAACACTAATTTCCATCTGATAAGGAATAAAGTGAAGATGGATAAAGAAAGCTTTGTCGAAATCAAGAGTCATGCCTTTGATTTGATTGAGTTAGTGAGCAATCGTGAGCTTCTTTTCAAAGAAATAATAGGAAACATTTGAATTATTATTGAAAAAAAAAGGATTAAAGTTAGAAAATCAACATCAAAAGTCAAGAGTATGTACTAAAAGGTAAATATTTTTCTCTCTTCGTCGATCGAATGAAGCTCTTGCCCAGATTCAGTAACACTAATTTACATATGATAAGAAATAAAGTAAAGATGGATAATGAAAGCTTTGTCAAAATCGAGAGTCACGGCATTGACTTGATTGGCTGATGAGCGATTGTGGTCATGTTCTACAAGAAACAATAGAAGAAGATTTGAATTATTATAAAAAAAAGGATTATAGTTTGAAAATCAACATCAAACGTTGAGTGCATGTACTAAAAGGTGTATACTTTTCCCTCCTCGTCGGCCAAATTAAGCTCTTGCTGAGCTTCGACAACACTAATTTCCATGTAACAAGGAATAAAATGAAGATGGATTAAGAAAGCTTTGTCGAAAATGAGAGTTGCACCATTGACTCAATTGAGCTGGTGAGGGATCGTGGTCCTATTCTTCAAGAGACAATAGGAGAAGATTTGAATTATTATAAACAAAAATGATTAAAGTTTGAAAATCAACATCAATTGTGGAGGGTATGTACTAATGTTGTATACTTTTCTCTCTTCGTCAGTCAAATTACACTCTTGCCCAGCCTAGTCAACCTTAATTTCCATCTAACAAGGGATACAGTGAAGATGGATAAAGAAAGCCTTGTGAAAACCAAGAGTCATGACATTGACTTGATTGAGATAGTTAGTGACCATGAGTTGGGTCGTTGCTATGTGGAACTGGTCGTGTTCTCCAAAAAACACAAGGAAAAGATTTGAATTATGATCTGAAAAAAAAAAAAAAAGATTTAAGTTTGAACATCGACACCAAACATTGAGAGTATGTCCTAAAAGGTATATATCTTTCACTCTCTCCCTCTGTTGTCAGCTGAGCTAAGCTCTTGCCCAACTTGCGGAGCACAAGTTTCCATCTTGGCAAGAAATAAAGTGAAGATGAATAAAAAAAAACTTTGTCGAATCAAGAGTCACGACATTGACTCGATCGAGCTAGTGACTGAGCATGAGTTGGGTCGTAGCCGCTGGTTGCTGAGGCCCTTCTGTCACTCCTCAGCGTTCTTCCGCGCGTCCCGTAGTGTTTACCGCGAAAGCCGGCCCCAACGCGTCCACCACATTGTGCAGATCCAAAGGCCAACAATGCCACTAACCTTTGCGTTCACTCTCAGTGATATAACTCCACGTGCACGCAATTATTCTTATCTCGAGTATTCGATTGCAATGTATGATTTGATTTCTCGTGCACACGCCCCATTTTGAATTCTGGCGGGTTTGGAAGAAAAACGAGGTACACGAGCTCACCACAGGCAACTTAACAACTGCAAGTTGAGATGGTGTCGTTTTATTTGTCGGCTTAGTTCGTGTAAGATTTTCGGCGCAGCCGCTAGTTTATTGCAGAGAAAACAAGGTATATGTTGTGGTGATCCTTCCATGACCCATGTGCATTAAACAAAACTTTGACTCGTGGTCCAAAAGATGTAGACAAACAAATGTCTATTGAGCATCTAAGGATTAGGGAATGCAGAGTCTTCTCCTCCGCCTGCAACGCAAGGCGGAGGGATAAAGGGAAAAGCTGGCAGCGATGCTTTCAAGCACCGGATGACTATGAACGCAGCCGGGGCCAAACATTTTTGGCCTTTTCTCCTGAGACGAAAGTGGAATTACTTGGGTCCTATGGATCTAAGTAACTTACTTATACCATTTCACACTTTGTTAGAATTGGATATACTTAGTTGATCAAAATGTTCTTTTAAAATACATTTCTTTTTCTCTAGTATTGTAAAAGTAATGCGAAAACTGATAATGCGAAAATTGACAAGATCTTGCAATTAAGCTAATGCAAAATTACTAGTTATATAAACTAGGAAAAATGAATGACACTAGAGATCATGGTTCAATTCGACAGTCGGTGCCTACTCCACGGAGAGAGTCAGCAGTAAAAACCCACTAATAATAAAAAAAATCAGGGTTATAGTCGCTCATATATATTCGAGTGTTTCTTATATTTATATTAAGTCCAAAGCAACAGTTTTTATAAATAAATAACTCAATTGAATGTAAAGTTCATAGTATAAATTATTTACATGTGTCTTGTTCCTATTCCTGGAGTATTAATATTTTACATTTGTCTTGTTCCTATGCCTGGCCGAAGAACAAACTCTTTCGCGCGTCCTGGAAAGAGTCGTCGGTTCGGCTCGTTGTTGATCCTTTTTGGAGTCCGCTGTACGGATTGAACAATAGCTGCCTTTTTCTGTCTTTCTTGTGCGACTTTTATATTGAACAAGGAAGAGACGTCTACTTCTTGGTCAAATACTGGAACTTGGATAAAAGAAGTAACCAACGAAAATCTTGTGCTGAACCTTGCATATATATTTATCCACTATAATCCAAGATTCTTATTCATAAAAGGCAACAACACATTTTGAACAAATTAAAATCTTCCAACATATATGGGTGTTGTATACAACAAACTCGAGATAACGATAATATATCATACATATATGAGCCATTATATCACAAGATATAGTCCTAAAAAATCTCGTTAAGAAAGATTCAAAATGTCATAGAAAGCCAGCAATAATCATACATATACTGTTAGATATTTTCATTCATTATAAGTGCCATTAAATACATTGTGTTTTAAATCTCGAAAATAAAATACACTAATTTTTTGTTAGTTGGATTAGTCACAATACTCTATCAGAATCAGAAAGTTTTCTCTTTTCTATTGTGCACGTAAGCACAATTTTTTATGCAAGATGTTCTTTTGAAAGAGACAATGTATGTTGACTATATTTAGATTATTACATATATAGATTTCATACTAGTTAAATTAAATCAATTATTAAGAGAACCAAGCAATAATCATTTTCAATTTTATTTGAAAAAGCAACCACTTCAATTTTTGGTAAAATAGGTGCAACGACATTCACAAACATATTGTACCTTTGAAGAATTTTTGTTAGATGGACGGATGCAGCATTAAGTTTTTCGTTCTGGTTTTTAAATTGACAAAAAAAAGGACAAGATTTCATTCTTTACTATTGATCAAGGAGAGTACTAATGAGATGAGCGATTGAGAAAGGAACTAAAACTCATACTCTGACGACCTTGTTGTTATCTTGTAGATCAATCAAATAAACTACATAATACTTACATCGAGTCAAATCCAAAGCTAACAAGTGCGCACAAAATTGCAGGAAATTGACATGCGTACAAGACAATAAAGAGTGTGCGAGTGTGAAGGCCAAGAAAATGGAAGAAGAATGTAAATTGAAAATTCAAACTAGAAGCGAAAATTCGAATTTGACTATGCCCCTAACAACCCTTATTGGACGAAGATCAGTTGACATGCTTGATGAATTACAAATTTGAATTAATGGGATAGGAGCGCTAACTTCCTCCGTAGCCATACCTCATCCACCGATAACTTCCTTGCTTCTGTCGGACCGCCAAATTGCTACGGTCTCTGACTCATCATCGCATGCTGATATGATGTCCGTCAGCCTTGAAAGGTGGTCTACTCTCACATCTGTTGAACCGATGCCATGCCCTCGGATAGTTCCAATTATCAAGATGGGGACATCGCCATCTACTTTGAGGTTTTGGGGATTATAGGATTGGCGATCCGTCACAATCAGCCGAGAAATATCAGTGTATTCTAGAAGTAACACCCGCAAAGACGATAATCCCGTAATGTTGCACTCCCCTCTCAAATTTCTGCAGCCCGAGAAATCTATCTCTTCTAAACTCTCTAGATTCTTAATGCCTCCAGGAAATTCTCTTATATGAGTGCCAGCCATCTTTAGTTCTTTCAAGTTTTGTAAATCCTTGACAGAGGATGGTATTTCGTCAACTATTGTGCTTGAAAGATCCATGACTTGCAGCTTTTTGAGGTCTCCAATGGAATCCGGCAATTTCCACAAGCTCCTACAGTTTCTCAGAGATAGCGTCTGGAGATTCTCCAACAATCCGATAGAACAAGGGAGCTCACTCAGTTTAGTCTCGTTTAATGCTAGGTACGAAAGAGATTTCAAGTTACCAATTGAATTGGGTAGAGACAAGAATTCACAGTTGCAAGCACTCAGAATTTTAAGCTTCCCATAGGAACCCTCTGCGATATCAATGGCTTTAATGGGAGTTCCATCGATGTATAGCTCTTTCAAAGCTTCCAAGGAACCTATATTTTTTGGCAACTCTTGCACGAAGCTGCAGAACTTAATATTCAAAGAAACTTAGTTCCTTAGCTTGCTAATGGACCTCACAACACACGTAGGTAATGTTGAACGTTCCAAGTTTAGTCTCTCTAAGGTCACAGTAGCATGGGAAAATGGAGATTCCATTAGCAAACGACAATCTTTTAGGATCAAAACTTTCAAGTTCTTGGCCCTCTGCAAAACAAGAGAATAATATAAGCTATTGTCAAACTGGATGCAAAAGAAAATGCACAGGTATGTCATCATACCATCATAATTGGTTTCCAGCACTGCCAACGGCTGGAGGTACTCCCAGACAAATCAAGAACGATCAATTTTGACATATCTAAAGCAAGTAGACTGGAGATATCGTTGCACCCTTGCCATTCAAGCCACTTTAACCTTCGAAGGTAAAAATCCTCTCTGGAGCTCTTTGCACTCTGCTTATATGCTTTGACAATAGCGTGGTTCATTTTAAGATACCTAAGCTTCGAGAACTCACAAAAGAATCTACATTCAGGAAATAAATGGGGTTTGTCGAATGTGGCACTGAGGGCTTCACTTGCAGTGTCCTGCCAATCCTGGAAAAATGGCAAAATGAGAAAGTGAAATAGAAGTGCATTGACAATTATCCCTGAAAATAGAATAAGTATTCAAAAGAAGTACTTTAATTCAGACTACAAAAGAGACCTTCTTGTCTTCAAAATTTACCTTCCTTTCGTTCAATACTGGTTCGATATCCTCCTGATTCCATAACCTGCTCCGCTTGAAAGGTTCACTTGGATTTTCCTCCTTGACAATATCCCTCCCAAGGACTTTTAGTTGATTATTCATCCACAATTCATTGTTTTCTCTGGTTTTGACCAAAGACAAGTCGTGAAGCTCGTTGATTCCACTATAAGGATCATATTCACAAGCTTCCCACATGTAAGAGGGTATTGTCTTGTCCTTTCCCACAAAAAAACAAGCTACATCGAGAAATATCTCTTGGGCATTTTTTTCTAAATTTTCATAACTTCTCTTCAAAATTCATTTTACTTCCGCAGTGTAAGGCTCTCGTTTCAATCTACCCATTGCCTCCTTCCAAAATTCTATGGGCTTTCCACGTAAAAATGAACCAACAACCTCAATAACCAGAGGAACTCCTCCAGCAGCCGATATAATTTCACATACCAAAGAGGAGAATTCCTTTTTAAGAGGTTTTTCTCTAAGAACACTACAAAATAGCTGAAAAGCATGGTCACTATTCATTTCTTTTAGCTCGTACTTTTCAACGGGGATGTCATCACACCTGTTAACAGTACTGCCGCTCGCAGAGGTCACATGCACCTGATTATGGTTGTCAACAAGATTACTTCTCCTAGATATCACAATGATTCTGCTTCCTGGACCAAACCAACTTAGATCTCTAGCTAGTGAATTGATTTGTTTAAAATCACTAACATCGTCAAGAATAATGAGAACTCTTAGATCTCCAAATTTGTACTTGATAAATTTGTTACCTTCAGCAGGAGATTTGAACGTGCATGCTCTCTTTTGGAGGCCACTAACTAAATCTTCTTGGAGAGACAGGAGTCTCGTTTGCTCAACCTCTTTAAGGAAACTCTTACCTTCGAAGAGATGATGGATTTTGTTGTAGACAACCGCGGCAAGAGTTGACTTACCAATTCCTGGAAGGCCCGATATCTCAACCACACGTTTTCCTGTCACCGTTTGCCCTTTAATTACTTCTCCATTTTCATAGCCAACACCAAGTTTTCTCATCACCTCTTGCAAAGGTTGATCCATCCCCACTAAATGTGCCGTCACACGTAAGTCATCCTTCCTCAACAACCTGTTTCAAAGCTTTATGGGGACTAAACTAGAGAAAAAAAGAGGAAATTATTGATGGGAATTAACTGGGTTAACATTTTCAATTCCCTCTTCTTCCTTTTTCAGGCCAAATCTTTCTCTCGAATTGACCCCTGTTTACACTACATATCTGAGTTTGGCTCAGTGAACTATCTTTAAAACTTCATTCTGTTCAGCCACATAATCGTGTAATTCTGTAATTCAACCCATGGTTGAGTGATATTTTCACTCGATGGCAAACTGTGAGAATATAATCCATTGTTTGGACCAAATACTTGCTGCAATAGCATTATGCAACGTTCACACAATTACTAAACATCAGTGTGTATGTTTATATCTTTACATCAGGTAAATTATGTTCTGCATAAAGTTTCAGTGATCTTTTAGCTAATTGATTGCCATTTCATTATGTAGTGCGTTGGGTTAACATTTTTATGAGCCATTTGAAGTTTCAGTGATCTTTTAATGGTTTGGAACTGAGATTTTTCTGCCTTGGCAGTGAAAAGGAACTTATCACAGCCATCGTTGGAGAAATTTTGTTTAAGTTGATGATAGCACACAATCATGTGTCTGAGGATCTATCCACCGGTGATAATCCCATGTTATCTGACAGGACCTCGGTAGATTTCTTCGCTTACATTCTCCTCTCATCTTGAGTACTCTCTCCTAAAGACTCTTAACTGTTGATGAAGCTAGTTACAGCTTGAGTATGTTTTACATCAAATAGATAAAAAGTCTAATTACCACGAAATATTTTTACGTCATTTTTACAGTCATTGTAAAGTTAGAATATGATATAAAAAGGAAGGCAAACGCATGAACTGAACCTCCAAGATAATGCAAGTCATCGTCTTAACTCTGAAGTAGCTTGCATATACTTCAATTTTTTCAGTAGCTAATTACCCTTGATTTTAGCCATTATGGATCTTGAACATCTAAATGAGATCTCATGGTAAACTCCTGCTTAATTTATCACTGTGGCAACTCAGAGATGCTTTCTGATAAGGCTGGTCATCACCTTTCTGTGCTTCCTTTTGCAAAGGACAAGAAACGGGAGTGTGTTAAGCCAGATTAGGCTTTTTTTATGTTTAGTAAGCCAGTTTGCTTACTAGATTTTTCCATAATAGAGACAGCACATAACTTTAGCTTAAATGAGATGCATGTAGTGAATGATTGTGTGGAGGAACTTCAGAGGAGTTTATCTTCAACAACCTGTCTTCTGTGTCAGCTAAATATTAGTTACAACATCTCAACTAGCAAGGCATATAATTGATTGGCAGGCACAATCAAAGCACATGTCTCAGAGAACGGCATTTTCATCTGGAACTTACAGTGCCACATCTGTATATTTCTTCATTTCTCCTCTTATCTAACACTCTCCTAAACTTAAGTACCTTTATAGGAGCTTGAAGACAGTGAAGAATCGAAAATAATGGAATTATTGGAACTGGAAGTAAGCGATGTACGGATTGTTGGAATCCATGGGAGAGATGGCATTGGAAAGACTGCTCTTGCCAAGATCATATATGATAAAATATCCCTTCGCTTTGACGCTTGCAGTTTTCTTGCTGAGATTGAAGAAACAATGCGGCAACCTGGGGGTGTTCACTATCTTCAAACCAAGTTGATCTATAATATTTTAAAAAGAGAGCATGAGGTTGCTTCTGCTTTTGAAGGAGTACAATTTTTCAAAGAGATATTTAGGAGTATGAAAGTTCTTATTGTTCTTGATGATGTGGAGGAGGCATCCCTCCTCAAGGAGTTTGTAGGAGCTGAGCTTGATTGGTTTGGCTGTGGAAGTAGAGTAATTGTCACCTCAAAAGAAAGCAGAGTTCTTCAAGGGTTTGTTGCTCGAGGGTTGGCTCATACTTACAATGTTAATCCGATGGATGGTAATCGAGCTTTCAACTTTTTCTGGCAGTATGCTGCAACCGGAAAGAGCGATGAACTACGATCTTATGTTAAAATTGCAATTGAAATAGTGAAGGCTGCGATGGGACTTCCACTACTTGTCAAAGTTTTTGGTTCTTTTTTGCAATATAAAGGACTGGAAGAATGGATTAAATTCAAAGATCTCATGCAACAATTTCAGGAAGATTACCAGAAGATTCTGAGTATAATTTATGATACTTTAGGTAAAGGTCTAAAGCTGATGTATCTTAATCTTGCAAGTTTTCCCCCGGATGTGGATTGTTGGATTGCCTCACTCGTGTGGTGTCAGCTTCCTCGTCCTCCCCGTCCTCCTCATCCTTCTCGTCTTCATCTTCCTCATCCGATCATTCGGCCTCATCATTTTAATCATCCTGTCAGTGTCCTTTGTCAAATGTCCCTAATAGAAATCGACGAGAATAAGTTACGCATGCACAGCATGCTAAGGTGCCTTGCCAGGGAGATTGTCCACAAACGTTTCCACGATCCAGGAACAGGTGCTGGATTGTACGGTCCTGCCATAGCCCAGGACAGGAAGAAGGGGAAAAGGGTACGTTGGGGGAAAAAAGTAGCATTTGAGCTTCTATATGTTTTTCGATTTTCTTTACCTCATGGGAGTTTAGGCATCCATAGTAACTATTTCATTGTCTGATGACTTTCTCCTTTCTTTTGTTGACTTTTTTGGTCCTTCGTACAGAAAAGAGACCACCTGGAAACTAAAGAGGCAGGCTGTGAGATCCTGCCGAGCACGACTTTTCTCAGCTTGGGTCGCGCCAATATTGGTAGACAATTTGCAGGTGCCTTGTTGAACGTCTGGGGGCTTCAGTGGCAAGGGTGCCCTCAAGATGCGATCAGCATGCATTTAGAGAAGAATGAGAACCTAGTTATTCTTGATCTTTGCTGGAGTAAGGTTACAGAGTCCTGGGCAGGTTGGAATAGAATAAAGGTGGGTTTATAGCTCATTTGTTGTTGTGTTCGCGTTAGCCCTTAAGTACATTGAGAGTTCTACGTCATATGAACTTTTTTCCCCTGTTTTGCAGATGGAGCGTTTGAAAGTCTTGAATCTTACAGGTTGTGGGGACTTATTAATTACCCCCAGCTTCTCCTGTTGCCCAAATTTGGAGATACTGATTTTTGAGCTGTGTTCTCGATTGGTTCAATTAGATCCTTCAATTAATCATCTGAAGTGTTTGGTTACCTTGAATTTGAAGTTCTGCTCTGAACTTAGCATGTTGCCAGCGGAAATGGGTGGGATGAATGCTTTGGAAGAGCTCCTGATTGATGGCACTTCCATACGAGAACTTCCTGCATCGATAGGCAAACTGGTTCAACTGCAAATTCTTAGTGCCACTAATTGCTTGTCATTGGTTCGTTTTCCTAGTTCAGTTTGTGAACTTAAAGCTCTTTCGAGCTAGCCTTGGATAACGCGAAAATTCTTGAACTCCCCGAGTCAATAGGAGACTTGGGACATCTTAGACGCTTGTCTTTGAAGGACTGTCGTGGGCTTGGAAAGCTTCCGAATCCATTGGCAAATTGGGGCACTCATTAGAAAAGTTGGATATTTCAGGTACAGGTGTTTCGAGTTTGCCCGATTCAACTAAAAACCTGCGCAGATTGAAAGTGCTGAAATTGGATTCTTGTTTCATAAGAGAATTTCCTCTTTATATTGGAAAGTTGATTTCCCTGGAAGAAGTACATGCCTCCTGGTGCAGGAGTTTGGAGGGAATCTTTTCAAGTGATATTGTGTGCCTATATTCTCTCAGAGAACTGAGGCTTCGAGGTACTCGTATATCGAGCCTTCCATCAGAAATACAGTTTTTGCCAAGACTTCAGACTCTGGATTTGTTACACTGCGACTTTCTCAAAGAGTTGCCTACACTTCCACGTAACCTAACGAGCCTTGATGTCGATCACGACTTGAAGCAAAAAATGTTAGGATCTTCAAATTTCAGCCGTTGGTGGCATTTATTGCAATAAGTAATACAGTGTTAGTTTGGATCAGATTATTTGAGTGTTGTCATTTGATGTGGTTCGTAGGGTTGGTTACATTATGCTCCTGGCAATTATAGAATTGTGTCAACCTACTCTTCTCAATTGAATATGTTCCCGCTTGCTTAAATTTCTAGTATTCATTTCAATGTGGTGTATATGCATCGATTTAACATAGTCATGAGTTTTTATGACTATCGGTAATATTTTCATAGCAACTACGATAATCTAACAATACATATGCATTGGATAAGAGAAAACACTCATGTCATTGCAAATTAACCATAGAGGAATGCTTTGTGCCGTTGGAAATTAGCTGTATTGTAATTTGTATATATTAGGCGTAAATTACTTTCCCAAACTATGACTGCGTTGCACAATAGCACTGATTTTTAAAAGTTACATATTATCCTCTTGGGCTTTGATTTTTGTTTTTGTCACTATTTTTTTCCCTCTGCATCGCAAATTAAACGTCCCTGAATAGGGACTTGCTCATTTTTCTTGACTAGAATAATCTCTACTACATGGTGAATGAAGTTAAGAAAATAGAAATGATGTATGACTAATGAAGTTAACAATGATACGGTTGAGTTTGTAAAGAAAAATAATTTAATCCATACTCAATTAACAAACTTAACGGAGATGTAGATTAAAAAAATTAGCCATTGCAGAAAAAATCAAAATTCAAGATTAACCCGTAATTTTTCAAAGCTCGGGATTTATTGTGCAACGGTATCAAAGCTCCGATTCATTTTCAAATTCGGGAGCTATTGTGAAATAATGCCTAATTATCCCTAATATTATGATTGTTTGGGCCACCAGAAACGGTTCACCTGTACAGTTGTCAGATTGTACATAATACTCTTGGGATCATCATCAAGATGAAAAGTACAAAAATCCAAATGGGTTGGATCTATAAACCTATTAAACAATAAAGTCAGCGGTAATTATCTATCAGAATACTTACCATTAAAGCACTTGTACGTTCAACAGTTCAAATTTTAGATCAGTTGACAATTATCTCTGTTTTATCTATAAAATAGATGAGCTATATTGAGTTCGAACTTATTTTGGTTTCAGCTTTGTATCTTTTCTTGAGCTGCCCATCAACAATTGTTGCAATCTTCGGTATGGAAAAATTATGTTGTTGGAAATTAACTGTAGGGATTATGTTTTACATCGTTGAAAATTAGTCGTATTGTACGTATTAGTTGCTGAAGAAAGCAATTAAACTTGTGAATGATCAGCATTTTCATAATGAAATATTTCATTTATAAATCTTTTGTGTTTGAAGCCCCAACTGGGACTACACATCCAAGTTACACTAACAGCATGTTCTTTTATAGGCAGCTCACCTGTTGGAGTGTAGATCATCAACGTGTTTGTTTTTGGTCAAAGTTTCAATTTGAGCTATGGGTGATCGATTCCCAGATGGTTCTCAACCTAGTGATGCTAGACTTTCTAGAGTGAATCTTGACCTAAAAGATAAAAACCTCCCCAAACTTATAAACCACATTACATCTCAGCATGAAAGGGTTGGTCTTGCTTTCTTTAGCGGTTGAAAAAAACCTCGCACAAGTCTTGTCTACTCCTAGGACCGCATGAGGTTATAAACCATTACTAGGTAGTTTAGTGTTGGAATTAGGATATGAATTTTAGAGGAAATAACATAATCGGCGTCAAGATTTGTTTGGGTTTAAGGTAATTAATTTTGGGGAAGACATGAATTTAAGGTAAATTAGTTATAATTTCCATAAAAGCATATGCCGTTCGATTTAACTTGACATAGGAAATGAAGTTTTCTATGTAGTACGTCAATCACAATATTGCATTTTGCACTCCGGCCACCAAAAAGTTAAAAAATCACATTTTGCATTTTGATTCATGATTGGGCGTCTTTTGTCCTGAATATCTGCTTATGCTCTGAAACTTACATGCAGGGCATGGTTAAAGTTATGTGTTGAATACTTGATTCATTTCCTTCAATTGGGTTGCACCAATTTTGATGTTGGAGAAAACATCTTCTTGGATCATCCAATATATATCTTGCTAATGCTTCAATAAGTTATAAGAATCTCATTCAATATATAAGTATCGACTGAGACAGGATAAGTAATGGTGTAAATTCTTCGATGATTTCTCACTATCTAATTATTTTCCTTTTTACTTTTTGGACGTAACAAATAGATGATATCATTGGTCATTGAATGCAGCTCACTGGTGTGGTTAGAGATAGACCATCTTCATTCCAACCAAGGAACCTCATGAAGTCACATTTTCATTAACTAACACATTCTTTTGAAATCTTGACGGAAGTTCATTTTTTTGTCGTTTGGCTAGAGCAACGATAACTTCATGTGGAGGTCCGGCTTCCATATGGATAGCTAGGTAAAACAAAAGTCACATACCAACCAAAGTCACTCATATCTATTTCCACAAAGCTTTAAACTAATGGCATGTAATGGATCATATTTGACTCCATCAAGACAATTGAAATCCAATAGTACATGTTTCTAGACGGTTCATTCAAGGACACACCAAAAACACCTTCCTTTGGCTTTGGTTCTTGTCGTGACCTACCCCTCAGGAGAGAGAATAGGTTTAGTGAGATTATCTAAAAGACGGGCCCAAGGGCATAATTAGGAGTGAGCTCTCCCAAATCCATATCTCGTGCGATATTAATGTGTTCGTAAAAATGTTTCAATGATGAGTGACTATTCACCTATTGAGGTAGGCTTAAAAACTAAGTGAAGCATGTGAGTGTACCTCACTTTCTATACAATCAGAGAGTTTTAGATTAAGGACTTGATTACACTAATAAACAATCGGTACCATTTGAGTACCTAATCTTATTTCTTTCAAAAAGATTTTCTGTCAAGTAGTCTAGATTGATTTTGTACATATCTACTAGTATGTGAAGTGACCATGTGAGTGCGTAATTATTAACATAACAATCAATAACTAAAGTGACATCGAAAAAATTACTTTAGGAGAGCAAGAATCTAGCATTGTCAAATAAGGAGCATGCCGCCTCTAACTAAGCTAAATGGAAACCATAATTAACATAAGAAAAGTGTGTAATCAAGGGCATTCGTCTCTAAGGACAATTTGGCACAATTTTAGATACAAAAGGATCCCCTTTTTAAGAGAAGATCATCCAAAAACTATTTTAAAACTTTTTGGGGAATTCTAAATTTTTTGGAATTTTTTTGGGATTTTCAAAAAAAATTATGAATTTTTTAGTTTTCCAAAATTTTAAAATTTTTTTTGATTTTTTGTTTTTGTATTTTTATGCAGTTATTGAATTTTTAAAATTTCTATGAATTATATTTAATATCTTATAAAAAATTTCTTTTTTTTTTAATTTTTTTAATGATTTTTATTAATTAATTAATGTTTTAAGAATTTTCATGATTTTCTTTTTATGAGTTTAAATATTGTTAAAAAGGAATTCGGACCAGGTCTCTTGGGTCCGACCCGGAATCGACGCCTCCAACTTAAGCCCAACCTAATACTCATCCTTCACGGAATCGACGCCTCCAACTTGACCCCCTCTTTTGCTTTCTCTCCGTCCGAACAGAAGGGACGAACGGCCATGAGCCGGCTCGTATCCGCCCTTGGAGTTGGCTCAATCAAAGGACCGTCCGTCGGGATGCACACACGACACGCAAAAGAAACAGCGCAAGACTCCACAGATGACAATGAAAGTCCACAAACATGTCAAATAACCAACAAACGCTTAGAACCAGACCAAAATCCCGGAAACTCTACATAACTCGGTTCAGGCATTTTCACAAACACATGACGGGCGTCGACTGAAGGGAGACTATTGAATTAATTGGGACTCAAACCGCGCCGAGACGCTTAGCAATCGATAAGCAAAGATCGAAATGCAGCTTAGCACGACATAGATGGGGGCTGGGACTCGCACGAATCGTACCACGACGAAGCCCAGTCCGACGAGCCGAAACAGGGCAAACGGGGACCGTTGGTGGTGCTCTCTACCCGGCTCGGCGGCGGCGAATGGTGGGCGAGATCCATAGATCGGGCCACGTCCGTTCGCCTCGCGCGCCTCCGAGCCGGGATCCTCGAGGAATCGACCCAAATCGGAAAAATAAGAAAAAAAGAGCAGCCGGGTCTTACCACTTTTTCGAGGCGGAGGAGGGGTAGAAGTTGGCCGGGACTCGGCGCGGCCACCACCGGAAAACACCCGTGTGGCCTCGCTCTCTGCTCTCTAGTTCCCCTCCCTTTCACTCACGGCGCTCTCTCTCTCTCTCTCTCTCTCTCTCTCTCTTCCAAGCCCCGTGACCGACGCCAGCTGTTGCTGGCCAGCCCGTCCTGACCGTGTCGCGCGCGACATTCGTCGTTGTCCTTTGTCGTACGCTGTCCTTCGTTGCGTCGTCCTTTTGCCCTTGTCGCCGAGCTACCGTCCAAGCCGAGCAGGGAAGAGAGAAGGAGAAGAGAAGGGGCCGGGCTGGCAAAAGGGATAGGTGGGCCGGCCTGCGGGGAGAAGAAGGAGGGAAGGATGAAAAAGGAAGAGGGGCGCGGGCCAGCTCAGGCCCGGTCCTCTTCCGCTTTTTTTTTTTTTTTTTTTTAAATAATTTTTTTAAAATTGAAGTTTTAATTGATACTATTTATGCATTGTAGTTGAATGAAAGTTATTTTTGCTAGGGGTTAAAATCAATCCCTAATTTTCTATGTAATTTAAAACATAAATGAATAGTATCAATAATCATCTTCATCTAATTCCAAGTTTCACGTATGTCTTGAAGGTACACAATCAACTTCGTGTGTGAGGCGTGGCTAACCTGCCACATTATTTGAGAATCATGATTGCATTACAAAAACATGTGTCCGACAAAAGGTAGTTTGCGAATGGCATGTGTCATTGATTGCCTTCCAATGAAATGAAATCTACAAGGCATCACTTTATTTTCGACTAGCTCCAAGAATTCATATTTATTTCTTTAGAAGATTGAGTAAAAGGGAAATTTAGGTGTCAATTAGGTAGTTAGACTATCGACATCTAAATTTTGGTAACCTATTTAGTTATTTAGGTTGCATAAGAAAATTGAGAGTCGACCCGACTCCTAAAAATAATAAAAATATCACTTACATCATTCACATTTGTATTCTTTTTGCTTAAGTCATTATGTGACTTCTCTTCGATGCCACCATGGACTGATGCACGGACAAGCGCACGAAGGATCATCTCCCATAAATAGCTGGCCGTCACGACCTCTTTATCTCGGTCAAGAATTCAAAAGGAGAGAGAGGCAATCGCGATCGGCAAAGCGAGAATATTTATAGCTAGAGAGGAAACAGCGGAATTTGGTAACGCTAAAGAGATCAATTCGGTGGAAATCTGATAATGGGCTGGCAAAACGGAAGGGATTTTTGAGATGGGATGAAGACTCAGATTTCGGTGATCTCTTTTCCCACAATTGACGTCCGGGCTGTTGGGAGATTTTTCCATAGAAATGCGATATCATCTCCCGGTTGTTAAAGAGGTTTGAATGAAAAAGTTGTGATCAGCATCTAACGTCCGTGGGTATCATCATATAAAGAGCGAATCTTCATCCGCGGTTGCTCTCCTCCACACTCCGCCGCCCACCACCACTCCGTAAGCCAAGCCACCAGATCCTACTATCCATCCGCGACGTTGCCCTGACGTGGTCATTCATCTCATCAATGCTGAAGTCAGCTCCGCTGCGCCTCCGCCTTGCTCAGCCGCGACTTCCAGGCGCAGTGACTGACGTGATGTCAAGTCGCTGACGAGCCTCACTATCACGCACAGCAGCTAGGCCGAGAAGTCCAGCGAATCCAGCCACGGCCAGTTATCCCAGTAGGTCTTCTAGATCTCCTTGCAAGCTTTCAGGTTTCCTGGCAAAGCAGCTTGGCACCGGTGGTCATTTAGCAACATTGGTGATTGTCTGTGGCGTTTCTAGCTAACATCCGTCCTTGCTTTTACGTTCAAGAGTCGCTAGTTCCCTCGGCAAGCCCCTTTTGCAAACTCCGGCATTGAACAACGGTCGTCAATCCTCGCTGCCGTAGCTTCACCGGCTACACTCTCTTGCCAATACCCACCAGAAGGCGTCGCACCTTTCCTCGCTTCGATTGTCTTAGGTTAATCTTTGCTCAAGGTAAGCTGGGTTTGTCTAAATTCATTTTAATATATGGTTTTTAAATGCATGTAATTAGTTGATAGAAGCTTATGCTATCACAATTTGATCCGATCCTTTCCTTTTGAACCTTTAGGCACTAAGATCGAACTCCAATCAATGATGTGATTAATTCCAACCATAACGCGTATTTCAATACATCGACATTGCTTGTCATTGTCTTGTGCATATTTAGAGTTTTGCGCAAGTTCATAATTTCTTATCTAGGGCAAGGCATTTTAGTGTTAAGAGGTATCCGTAGATTTAGGGTAGTTCATGGTTTTTACTAATCGAAAACAAAAGAGAAAAAAGAATGTTACTTGTGTTTTATATCACGTAATTCACATCATCTAGAAAATCACATTAAAATCACATTTTTGATAATTATGTGTTGAATATTGGAATAATTAGTCATTGCATTTCATGCATTATTCATATTGCACATCGTAAAAAGAAAAATATGAAAAAAGTCAGCATTGCATCACTAAGTTGATATTCGTTGAGCAAAAGTCAGTATGTCACATGTAGGGTCCTAGGATATAATTTGCTGTTTTCGTTAACATAAATATAATACAAAGAAAAAGCATTTCATATAACTTGCATCCTAGGATTAGGCCATGATTAATTCTATCTTATGTCATAGCATTCTCGGCATATCATATTGCTAGCTTTAGGAATTGATCCTGTATCACCGCATATAGTTAGTTCATTATAGCAAAGCAAGCATGACATTTAGGACTTTATGTTACTTCATCGATGCATGTTAGATTAGTGCATATAATCATAGCATTATCTGAGTCGTGTCCATATTGCATTTAGGGAGTTCATCTCATTAAAAAGAAAACACAACAAAGAATGAATCGACATTACATCTTAGTTATCTCAAAATAGCTTAGGTCATGCATTAGTCAAATTCATCAACATTTTCATTAATAAATGCATTTGTCATCGCATGTTTGTTTTCTAAGTCTAAATTTGCAGAATCCTTGTCTCAGTTGAGTGTCAAATACACATCCATTCCTGCTTGCTCATGCATTTCAGGTTCTTTAATCTTCTGAGTAATTTTGTTACTATTTTGATTATTGAATTTTCCACTTTTAGGAGTTAAACCTCACATATACATGTGCATGTTTTTGTATCTTTCTACCCTCGCTATCCCTGTAAGCGTTCTATCTTCTTTGTCATTCTTATATATTACATCGTCTCCCAATCATGATCAAGCAATACTTGTCAGATTGCGTCGAAGAAATGACCAAGAAGTTGGCGCTCGAAGGAAAGAGCGACGGGATGACACCCCTCGGACGTCGAATGAACGAGTTGAACAATTTAGTGCAACGTTTGTCAGATCGCGTGGATAAGCTGGAGAAGGAATTTGCGACTCTACGTCCTCCTCCAAGGTCAAACCCAATGAACCGGGTAAAGCCCACCAATGTTAATTCGACCGGCAAAGCTCAAGGTGATAAAAATGTCCAAGCAACCAATGATACTGCCATTGTCATTGATGAGGATTTGGATGATAGAATGAGTTCGAATTGCCCAGAGTAGGGGCATGTTTAATTATCTGCATATTCCTCTACATATGAATCTTTCCTACTTTCTCGGATTTCGGTTTCCCATTTTCAATAACGTAACTCTTTTTTTTTTCAATAAATTGCAAGTTCATGAGAATTTTTCATGTTTTGAGAGCATGTGAAAGCACATTAAATTGGCCCTATGATCAAATCTCTTTGAAGGCTGGGCTTCTGCACAATCCCTCCAAGATTTGTTGCAGTCAAAATTTTCAATACATCTCAAAAAATAAAAAATAAAAACTTGTGACTTCAAAATGCACATGAGGTGGTAAGACAAATTCCGATGATCTAGTGGAGGAATAAAGCCCTGAATTTTATAGATGCTCAGAGAAGCCATTTTCTGTGCAAACCGAGTTGGAAGATTGCCTTGAAATATTCACACCTTCGAGATATGATTTAATAAGGGAGGATTGCCATCAGATCCCATTTGTTCTAACTCCGCACTATTCATTCATATGCTAACGTATGATGTTGTACTTAATGTAGATTACATAAACCCAATAGCATGGAAAAGACCAATCAGCTCCACACGTGCCCTTGAGAAAGAAAATTACAGAGGTAGACAGAGTCAATGTGGGGGCTAATCTTATATCGATCGGGCACGATGTCATCTCCAAGAGTGTTAAGAAGTGTTCGCTCTTAAAACTTCATGCACGCCACTGACAGGTAACAAAGTGGGGCACGCCATCGGCAAGTGAGGAGATATAAAGGAACCGAGACAAAAGGATCACCTGACTTTTGAAGAAAATGGTGTATCTCATGCCTGAACGTAGCTTGATTAATACCACTCTTTTCCTTTGTAGGTGACAAGATGCTTAGCAAGGACGATCGCAGTTTCCCGAATCCGACAAGTCAGCTAGATTTGACAGGATTTGCTATCTAAAAAGCTTGATTACAAAATTTGTGAAACTAGAAAGACTCGATTAGATAAATTAAAAATACAAGGATTTAATCATGAAAAGCATGAAAGTACGATATGTATTGTTAATGTGGTGAAGAAACCGTGGCAAAGTCCGCTAGGAGGAAAGGCGCCGCCACCCCCCTACTCCCGTCACTTTGATGTGACGAAGGAACCGTGGCCAGTTAAAGAAGACATACACGAGGAAGAAGATAGATAAGAAACGGAAGAGGACTAAGAGAACGTGGAGGGATAGACCCATGCAGAAAACAACGAAGTTGACGATGAAGAGACCGAGTATGAAAGACTAGCGAGCTTTCTGCAGCAACATATGTATTTAGAGGAGGGATTGGGTTGATAAGGAGCCAAGGATATCAAGATTACAGCTGGAGGATGCTGCCATTAGCTCCACTGTGAAGCTTGATTGCCCTCTCTCTCCCCATTACCCGCGGTTCCTCAATGAGCCGCATTCATTATGTGTCGAAACAAATCTGCAGCAGCATCGTCCTGGAAATTTTCGACCTAAATGAGTATATGCAGAGATCGTCCCTAGTTATTAAACCTGTCTAATGGCCAAATTGAGATTGCGTCCATCAGCAAAATTCATTTTCGTATCCAAGTGATTATTCTGAATAAAAAATGAAAGCAATGGAGGGATTCATATTGGGAGTATGTAGAGTACTTGTGCTATCAGTTCAAAAGAATGACTATTGGCTCTGCTATGAACCATGTTTGACGCCAGTTCTAAAACTTTGAGCCTGGATACTACCCTCTAAGTTCTGAATCAAATGAAAGCTAGTTCTCAAAAACTGCAGGATGATAAACAGTACAAGGACACTATTATTTATAGAAGCATTTTCATAAACAAAATAGTTATATGACATTGCCAAATTCATTCTAATGAATTTTTCAAAATTTTATTGTAAAATAAGGAAAAGTCGCATTATAATGGACTTAGATTCAACCATATCAGTGTAATGCATATTTGTTTTGTTGGAAATTATATCCAGAGAATACACACTGTTTGTTGTAATCAGAATATCAATATAAAGAAGACGATAACAGCTATATAATATTCTTCTTTTTATGTAAACTTACAAATCTTGGAAAAGAATAAAATAAGATATCACTAGAAAAATAACATAAAATTGGAGGTGAGGTACGGATAACCGAATCTCCTTAAGGCGATTAGTTCCTGCCAATGGTGCTCCGCAGATTCACGAACTATGCCTCCCAAGATACAACACCTCGAACCTGTTTGGATTAGCACTATGCAAATAGGATTCAGTCGAACCGTTTAATTGAACCAGCACACCAATAAAAATTAGAAGAGTTGAAACGTATATCAAAGCTCTTTTGGAATCGAATCGGGAAAACCAAAAACCCAAAAACCAAAACCCCAATGAAGCTCTATGTTCCTATCTATATATAGAGCTTTTTTAGTTCATGTACTACAGAGATACATGAATTAAATAGACGCGTGTATCCACGAGATTCATGAATAAAAAGATACATGAATCTAAGAGATTCATGTATCCAAAGATACATGAATTCAAGAAATTCATGAACTTAATAAATACATGAACTAAAAGATATATGAATCTAGGAAATTCATGAATTCAATAGATACGTGAACATAAAACTACAGGAAATTTATGAATCCAAAAGAGATACGTGAATAGAAAAAACGTATCTTAATTTATTGGCTTTCGTTGATCCATTAACCATAATTATAACCATAATTACAACAATCCCCCACATTAATAGATCACCAAAACATTTTTGACTCGAAGGAATCTGAGCATGCTTGTTGAAATACACCGCATCAAGATAGGTAGCTTTCGCTTTGAACCTTCTTTAGTGAAAGCCTATCGGACTTACTTAACTAGTCGATAGACTAAGCCTTGAATCACCAGTTGTTTGTGTAAGCCTAGACAATAAACCTCACATGGAGTATTTCCAATTCAAGATTGGTTTTCGGTTGTGTTCGTTTTTTCGGCCCTAAACCTCTCGGGATTCATGCGTGCTTTAGAAAATCTAGCCTTTAAAGATTTTCATAGAATCGGCCAGCTCCACGCATATAGATGCATTCTTATTAAAGATATCTTACCATATCTTACTTGGATGTTCATTCCAAGTTATAGGAATCATTAAACGCATAGCATACCCTTAATAACGCTGTAGGAAAGCACTGTTGCATCATTGGAATGGGAGACAGTGCTTACACTAGAGTTTCTAGAATTTGCGTTGTCCTATTGAACCTAGACAATGGGATCTCCAATCGCATAGGTTAGGTTTCCACCCTGTAATCTCTTTATTGGGTTAAGGCTCTTAAACCCATTCCCCTCGATGCGCAGTTTATTTGCTCTTTTGACAAACCTTTGTCAGCGGATTCGCAATATTTTCCTTTGACTTTACAAAGTCTAAAAAATGATTCTATTTAGAGCAACTGCCTTACGGTATTGTGTCTGCGACGAATGTGTCTAGACTTACCGTTATAAATCACATTATGCACCCCCACACTTTTAGAAAATTGTAGGATGGCAACTTTTCATTCCATAACTCGTATGGAGTTTTACCTGTCTCTTTGTGGGGTATTTTATTAAGAATATAATTTGCAGTTAAAACTACCTCCCCCCACAAGTTCTGAGGTAAACCTGAACTCAAAAGCATGGCGTTAGCCATCTCCTTTAATGTCATGTTCAATCGTTCGGCAACTCCATTTTGTTGTGGAGTATAAGGTGCAGTCGTTTGGAGAATTATTCCAAAGCTAGCACAAAACTCCTTGAAATTAATTGAACTATATTCTCCTCCTCTATCCTGAGGCACATAATGACATCTTCAAGGCTCATCTCTTTCCGTTTGTGCTTCAAATAATTTTTGAAGTCTGATCAGCCCGAAGGTAGTTTCTCAATCATAGCCGCCACTTGGAATGATTCACTAAGTATCATTCCCTCAGCAAAGATGTCATTCAAAATTAATTGTAATTCTTGAACCTAACTCATGACAAATTTTGAATCCATATCTTGTAGTCGAAGAATTTGGCAACCACAAATTTCTTGGTGCCAGCGTCCTCAGTCTTGTATTTCTTTTCTAAGGACTCCCATAATTGTTTAGCAGATTCAATATTACAATAAACATTATAAAGAGAATTCACTAAACAGTTGAGGATATAATTTCGGCATAAGAAGTCCCATGCTTCCAAGCCTCCAATGCACCAAGCGTCGTGACATCTTGCTCGTTTGGACTAATTATTGGGCACACCTCCGATAAATATTTCGTCAGATTGAGCATGGTCAAATAGAATAACATCTTCTGCTGCCACTATTTAAAGCCCACTCCGGTAAATTTCTTCAGTTTCTCATTAGCTGTAACTAGAGGTGTTGCCATCATGGTAGGCAAGGTTCGTTGAACCATCCCTCCAGAAATAGAGCCAAAAGCCATTTGGCTTGTACTGTTCTGAAAAACAATCCTGGGCATACCAGTCGTATGACTTGTGCCCGCACCACCAAAATTGGTGTTAGCCCAAGGGCCCATAGCATTAGCCGCTACAAATTCAGACCCTGAGGGTTGAACATCTTCCATAGCAATAGTCCAATCGACCATAGGAACGTCTCTTGAAACATTATGAACATTGAATGTCACTTGATTGTTTTTAGCCATCTCAATAATCTGACAAGAACAACAAACAGTAAGTGAGATAATCGCCTTAAGATAGTTGGAAATTATATCCAGAGAATACACACTGTTTGTTGTAATCAGAATATCAATATAAAGAAGACGATAACAGCTATATAATATTCTTCTTTTTATGTAAACTTACAAATCTTGGAAAAGAATAAAATAAGATATCACTAGAAAAATAACATAAAATTGGAGGTGAGATACGGATAACCGAATCTCCTTAAGGCAATTAATTCCTGCCAATGGTGCTTCGCAGATTCACGAACTATGCCTCCCAAGATACAACACCTCGAACCTGTTTGGATTAGCACTATGCAAACAGGACTCAATCGAACCGTTTAATTGAACCAGCACACCCAGAAAAATTAGAAGAGTTGAAACGTATATCAAAGCTCTTTTGGAATCGAATCGGGAAAACCAAAAACCCAAAAACCAAAACCCCAATGAAGCTTTATGTTCCTATCTATATATAGAGCTTTTTTAGTTCATGTATTACAGAGATACATGAATTAAATAGACGCGTGTATCCACGAGATTCATGAATAAAGAGATATATGAATCCAAGAGATTCATGTATCCAAAGATACATGAATTCAAGAGATTCATGAACTCAATAAATACATGAACTAAAAGATATATGAATCTAGAAAATTCATGAATTCAATAGATATGTGAACATAAAACTATAGGAAAATTATGAATCCAAAAGAGATATGTGAATAGAAAAAACGTATCTTAATTTATTGGCTTTCGTTGATCCATTAACCATAATTATAACCATAATTACAACATGTTTTGCCCCAAAATCCAGTTAACTAGGAACATGTGAGTATTGAATTGTCACTTAAGCACAACATATGAAACAAAATGAATCTACTTCAATTAGAAGAATTTAGCGTGATTTATCACTCTTAAAAATAATCTACTCGAGAGCCTCACTTGAGGGGTGCGGCCAATAAATAGGAGGAATATGTTTTGCAGCTTCTCACTTAAATTATATTTTTTCGATTTGTTTAATGAGATGAGTCCCCAGCCCAGTCCAGCCTAGTACAGCCTAGTCCAGCCCAAGTAAATTGATTTGAAACCTCTTGAACCAGAAAGATACCACTAGACCAACATGTTCTGGGTTTCGATTAGTCTTTAATACACGGGCAATCTAGTAAGATATGGCTGCGTTTGTTTGTATTTCTTTTTTTTTTTTAAACACTTTTTCTGTTTTTTTGTTCCTGGGAACAAAAAAGGAACAGAAACGCATTTGGACGCGTTTCTGTTCCTTTTTTGTTCTTTTGTTCCCAGGAACAAAAAAGAAACAGAAACAAGAAACACAAATTTTGTGTTTCTTGTTTCTGAAACACAAATGAGAAACATTTTTTTTTATTTCTTTTTTCTCTTATTTTCTTGTTCTTTTTTCTTTTGGCCGGTCGCCGGCCTCGGCCATGGCCGGCGCCCGGCCGACGAGGGCCGGCGGCCTCGCCCAGCCACGGCAAGGCTCGCCCAGCCATGGCAAGGCCGACCCTCGCCCGGCTACGGCGAGCCGGCCTCGCCTCGCCGGCCGCCGGGCGAGGTCGGCCTCGCCGGATCTGGGCGAGCTCGAGCTCGCCCAGCCATGGCAAGGTCGACCTCGCGCCGGCACAGGCGAGCTCGATCTCGCCCGGATCCGGCGAGGCCGACCTCGCCCGGCCGGCGGCGAGCCTCGGCCTCGCCGGATCTGGGCGAGTCGGCGCCGTCGCTGCGGTGGCCCGGCAACCGGCCAAAAGAAAAAAAGAAAAAAGGAAAAAGAAAAAAAGAAAAAAAGGAAAAATAAGAAAAAAATAGAAAAAATAAAAGAAATAAAAAAATTATCCAAATTTAGCAAACATGTTTCGGTTTATTTTTTATTCCCGGAACAAGTTTACCAAACGTTTTTTTGTTCAAAAATTGTTCCCCGGAACAGAAACACTTTTTTCTATTTCTGTTCCCTGGAACAATTTTTAAACAGAAACACAAACAAACGCACCCTATGTTGCCCAAAATAATGCTGCGAAATGGTGGTTTTCAAAGCACAATAATTTAAAAATAATAATTTTTAATTAATTCTCATGTTGCACAACATCATTTAAATAGTTAGAGTGTGAAAATTGTATCAAGATTTCTGCCCAAGCTGAATCTAGTCAAACTGAATTATGCCCCAATTCCTTAATTTAGAGGTGAAAAACATAATTAATTTTGCCCCAATCTGTTAGTTTTGGGGCAAGCAATATGTTAGACAAAACTTTGTTGAAACCGAGAGGCACGACATTAACTCAATTGAGCTAATGAGCACTAGCGGTCCTGCTTGTTGGAGAAATCTATCCAGAATATTTTGAAGCTGACAAAACGTTTCCATTAGTCTAGTCTGGATAATTGCAAGTCTTCTGTTTAGCGTCTGAAGACTTTCGGATCACCAGACTCAGCACTCAAGACTCAAGACTATTCTCATTGACAGTTCTTCTAATCCAGTGACGAAGGAAATCCAGAGCTGAAGTATTTGGTTGAGGATTCATTCTTATCCTTTGGAGAAGATCTCTTGGCTGGATAATTGTAACGGATTCATTCATTCGTTATCAAGATCGTTTGAAGATCTGATGATCGACGAAGTATTCTTGGAAGGTTCTATTCTTGGAAACCAAGATCCTGATTGTATGGGCGAATAGGATTGATGGGCTATCATCAAGTTCCTTTAATAGCTCGAATGATCTTCTCGATTGATTCCGTCCAACGGGTAGATTAGAGGAATTCCTTTGGTAAGTGCCAACGGGTATGATTGCATAAAGGAGTATAAAATGAAGTCGTTCTAGCTGCTTTAGAAGATGATCGATAGAGAAATTCCAGAGTCTGAAGCACCTTGATTATTAGTCGATTTATTTTGAGCGAAATTGTACACACGGAGAGTGTCTATACTTAGTGATACCTTGAGCGAGTGTGAGAGATCATCTACACCGAGAATTCAAGGGAGAACAACGCTGTAACATCTCTTTGTTCATAGTGGAATCTAGCCAATGGGCTATCAGTGCAGAAGAGTGGACGTAGGCTTGAAATAAGCCGAACCACTATAAACCGCGTGTTCAATTTTCTCTTCTCTTAGTCTTACTTTAATTATTGTCTGTCTCAAATCTATCAACTGTCTAGTATTGTGCAATTATCGAGAATAATCTTGCATATACCTATTCACCCCCCTCTAGGTACTCAAACTAGCTATATCAATTGGTATCAGAGCCCGTGTACTCACTTTATTTGAAGTGTTTTACTTCAGAGTAAAAGATCCATGGCTAGTATGCTAGCACCAGGGCTAGTGGAAGGGCAGAGCAATACCAGACCACCCTACTTTGATGGAAAGGATTACAACATCTGGAAAAACAAGATGAAAGCCTTCCTTCGATCAAAGGATCCTATGGAATGGGACGTTGTAGAAAAAGGAATTACTCCTACAGCTGCATCAGTCTCAGAAAGAGGGAAAGAAATTGTTGAGACCAGCGGAATGACTCGGGAAGAGATTATTAAGAGACAAGCACTCGATGCAAAAGCAATTTACTCTTTATATTGTGCTTTGTCACCAACTGAATATAACAGAATATCTTCTTGTGTTACAGCAAAAGAAGTTTGGGATAGATTGCATATCACCTATGAAAGAACGGGTCGAGTGAAGGAGACCATAATTAACATTCTCCTCGGTCAATATGAAGCCTTCAAAATGAAATCAGGAGAATCTATAACTGACATGTTTAGCCGTTTTACAGATATTGTCAATGGTCTTGAGAATCAAGGACAAAAAATTTCTGATCCCATGAAGGTGAACAAGCTACTGCGTGGAATCTCCAAGGACTGGAATCACATAAAGACTTCAATCAAAGAGACGCAAAGAATTATGCCACTATCTGTCGACGAGCTGATTGGAACTCTTCAGTCTTATGAAGTGGAACGAATCAATAAAGATGAAGATCCAAAAGGTAAGAAATCCATCGCATTAAAATCAAATGATGATTCTGATAATACAGATTCTGAAGATGACATGGATGATGAGAAGCTTGCTCTCATGATAAGAAGATTCAGAAAACTGAATAGAAAAGGAAGAAGGTTCAACTCAAGGAAACAAAGTTTTCAAAGACAGCAGACCAAGTCTGTTGATGATGAAGAACCAAACAAAGATGTAGTTTACTTTGAATGTAAGAAAAAGGGACACATCAGACCCAACTGTCCTCTTCTGAAGAAGAAGAGAGGAAAAGCTGAAAAGTTTCGAAAAGCTCTCAAAGCCGAAACCTGGAGTGATACAGAGTGTGAAGAAAGTGATAATGAATATGCAAACCTATGTCTGATGGCACACTCAGACTCAGACTCAAACTTTGGATCAGACTCAGACAGTGAATTTGAGGTAAGTGATTTTAAAATTCCTGTCAAAGTCTCCAAATATATTGATGAATTATGTTTTAGTCTTAAGACTTCTCTCAAAAGAATGTCCGAACTTAAAAAGGAAAACTCAGCTCTAAAACAAAAGGAAATCGTTTTAGAAGAAAAGGTTAAAAGTTTAGACTTAAATGTCTCCACTCTTAAAGAAAACGAAGATGATCTTTTAAAAGAAAATGCCCTTTTAAAAACTGACTTATCGAATATTTCAAAGAAATTTTCAATAGGGTATGAAAAACTTGAGAAAATTCTTTCAGCTCAAAGACCTTACTTCAATAAGTCTGATCTAGGTATGACAGCAGAAACAATTCCCTTGATTGATTTTCCTAAGGTAAAAGAAAGAATTAAGAAAAGACCCTCGAGAGAGGCTTACAAAAATCATTTCAAGAAAGTTTTTGTAAAGTCTGTAGGTCGAAATGCCCTCAGGTGTTCAAAGTGCAAAAGTCCGGATCACTTTGAAAAAGAGTGTCCTATGATTTGGAAACCTGTTAAGAAAGTATGGGCTGATACTGTTTATTCTACTAACACTAAAGGACCCAAGAAAATTTGGGTACCAAAGAAAACTTGAGATTTTCCTTTAAATGCAGGTCTCCGTCAACAAAAAGGTAAAGTGGTATCTTGATAGTGGATGCTCAAGACACATGACAGGAGACTTAAATTGCTTCATAAAGCTTGTGCAAGTAAATGGTGGAAAAGTTTCTTTTGGAGGAAATAGTAAATGAAGTATTGTGGGATTTGGAACTGTGAAAATTGGAAACCTCACAATAAGTAATGTTTCCTTAGTGGAATGACTCAATTACAATCTTCTCAGCATTAGCCAATTGTGTGACACTGGTTTTAAGATCTTCTTTCAAGAAGGAACATGTTCTGGAACCAGTAAAGACTCTACTCAGTCTTTTATGGGTCAAAGACATGGAAATATCTATCTTCTGGATGTAAAACCAGATGAATCGCAATGCCTAATCTCAATTCAAGACGAAGCAAGCTTATGGCATAGAAAGCTTGGTCATGTCAACATGAAGCAGATAGCCAAAATTTCATCAAAACAGCTTGTTCGAGGTCTACCCAAATTACCATACCAAAAGTCTAATCCATGCACTCCATGTATTATGGGAAAACAGGTAAGAAATTCATTTAAGCCAATAAATCATGTCTCTACTAATCATGTACTACAGTTGTTGCATATGGATCTCTTCGGACCAACCAGAACCCAGAGCATAGGAGGTAAGAAATATTGCCTAGTAATTGTGGACGACTACTCCCGCTTTACTTGGGTATACTTCCTTGCAAGTAAGTCCGAATCCTTTTCGTATTTTGAAAAATTTGCTAAAAAAGTTCAAAATGAAAAAGGATGTGTTATCTCAAGAATAATAACAGATCATGGAGGTGAATTCGAAAATCAAGATTTTACAAAATTTTGTGATGAATCTAGATTTAAGCATGTGTTCTCCTCTCCCTATACTCCTCAGCAAAATGGAGTTGTGGAAAGGAAGAATAGATCTCTTCAAGAAATGACTAGAACTCTTTTAATTGAAAGTAAGATTTCTTCACGATTTTGGGCTGAAGCTGTTTCAACAACATGCTATATAATCAACAGAGTCTTCTTAAGACCCTCTCTAGAAAAAAAAAACCCTTATGAGTTATTCAAAGGTAAGAAGCCTATTGTTTCATACTTTCATGTGTTCGGTTGCAAATGCTTTATATTGAAAAATGCTAAAGATCGAATTGGTAAGTTTGAAGAAAGATCAAATGAAGGCATCTTCCTTGGATATTCTTCATCAAGCAAAGCCTACAGAGTCTACAACAAGAAGAGTCAGTCTGTGGAGGAGTCAATGAATGTCAAATTTCAAGACTCTATGCTAGACGAATCCAGTCAGACTCATCATGAAGAGTCTAAACCTGCCCCAGACCCTCCAAAGCTTACAACTCTAGAAGCATCTCAGACTCTGGAAAACCAGCATCAAGCTGTTCGTGAAGATTCAAATAAAGAAAGAGATCATCAACCAGACAAATCAACCAGTAACTGGAAGCATAAGTCCAGTCATCCCAAAGATCTTATCATTGGCAACATCAATGAAGGGATACGCACAAGATCAAAAAGGCATGAAGAGTCTAGTGCTATGGCTCTCATCTCTGAAATTGAACCAAAAAGCATAGAAGAAGCTTTATCTAATGAAAGCTGGATTGAAGCTATGCAAGAAGAGCTCAGACAGTTCAACATTAATGATGTCTGGGAATTGACATCTAAACCAAGAGGTAAAATTGTTATTGGAGCCAAATGGGTGTTCAGGAACAAGATAAATGAGAAAGGAAAGGTCGTACGAAACAAAGCAAGACTCGTGGCGAAGGGATATACGCAAGAAGAAGGAATAGACTATGATGAGACCTATGCTCCAGTAGCAAGGTTAGAAGCTATTCGATTATTACTTGCGTTTGCTTGTTACAAAAATTTCAGGTTATTCCAAATGGACGTCAAAAGTGCCTTCCTAAATGGATTTATCCATGAGGAAGTTTATGTGGAACAACCACCAAGGTTTGAAAACCCAAAGAAGCCAGACTCAGTCTTCAGACTGAAAAAGGCCTTGTATGGTTTAAAGCAAGCACCTCGAGCTTGGTACGACAGGCTAAGTAAGTTCTTAATTCAGAATGGTTTTGTAAAAGGTAAAGTAGATACTACTTTATTCATCAAAAAGGAAAACAAAAGCTTTTTACTTGTTCAAATATATGTGGATGACATTATTTTTGGATCCTCTAATAAAAGTATGTGCAAGAAATTTTCTAAGTCTATGCAGGATGAGTTTGAAATAAGTATGATGGGAGAATTAACATTCTTTCTTGGACTTCAAATAAAACAATTGGAGGAAGGAACTTTTATCTATCAAGAAAAATATGCTAAAGATCTTGTCAAAAGGTTTGGACTGGAAAAGTGCAAAAAGACCGACACACCGATATCAAGTTCTTTGAAGATAGACAAAGATGAAGAAGGGAAGAAAGTTGATCAAAAGCTGTACAGGAGCATCATTGGTTCACTTCTTTATCTTACTGCTTCTAGACCTGACATTTTGTTGAGTGTTTGCATCTGTGCTAGGTTTCAATCAGATTCTAAAGAATCCCATCTCAGTGCTGCGAAATGTATTATTAAATACGTTGCTTCATCATCAAGCATAGGTCTTTGGTATCCTAAGAAGGGAGACTTTAGTCTTCTGGGATATTCAGATGCAGATCTGGCCGGTTGCAGAGTTGATAAGAAGAGCACTTCGGGAACTTGCCAGTTGCTTGGAAGCAGGACAGTGTCTTGGTTTTCAAGAAAACAAAGTACTGTGGCTCTCTCAACAACAGAAGCAGAATATGTAGCTCTTGGAAGTTGATGTTCGCAAATTCTATGGATAAAACAACAGCTACAAGACTTTGGAATAGAAGACTCAAGCACAGAGATCAGATGTGCCAACACCAGCACAATCAATCTTACTAAAAATCCAATCCTCCACTCAAGAGCGAAGCATATAGAGATTCGACATCATTTCATCCGAGATCATGTTCAAAATGGAGAAATCTCAATTCAATTTGTTGATTCAAAAAGCCAACTAGCGGATATATTCACAAAGCCTTTGGAGAAAAATCAATTCGATTTTATCCGTTCCAGACTCAACATTCTGAAGCTTGAGGAAGTTAAAGTCTAGAGACTATCCAATCCTCAGACTCAGACATTCACGGCTAACAACTGTAAGTTGTTACATTCAATCTCGAAAAGGTACGATCATTAGTTCAGTTAATTTATAATTTCCGTAAAAAACGGAATCGTGTCTTTTCAAAAAGATTAACTTAAATTTGGCAGTTATCGATTTCAAAAGAGACGTCTATTCATTTTCCTTGTGCCGATTGGTTATATATATACAGTTTTTCTCGATTAAACTTCAAAACCCTAGAAAAGCATTCTCCTCCCAAACCTGTCTCCACTTCGTGTTCATATTCGAGAAAGTTGTCAACTTTTCTTGGGAAATCGAGTGAAGGAATCTTTGAACGACAAAGAAAGATGTCTTCTTCAAGAAAGTCATCAAGAATCGCGAACAGGGGACCACAGAGAATTGGGAAGGGGCCTACCCATTTTGATCTCACCGAGGAGGAAAATTTATCGAGTCAGCGACAGAGCCCGATTCACTCTCCTCCACGTCAATCTTCACCATCTACCCCACAAGGTGTGGGTCATCAACTGGAGGAAGAAATAATCGAGGACGCAGACCCTGTAAGAGTCCAAAAACCCGCTTTTATTTATAAGCTCTATCGTGCGTTGAAGAGCATTGAGTCTCCGCTGAATGTCGTAGATGAATTTCTTAAAGATAAGAATTATGGGAATGAGTATATTTTTCTGTGGAAAATGGAGGATTTGGGAGTTGCTCCCAAAGGAAAGGCTGAGGAAGCACTTGCGAACATTCCAAGTGACCCTCGTATACCAGGACAGAATCTGACTGAAGGGAACGATGATGATAGAATGTTCCTTGAATTCCAACCTAGAATGGGTGTGGCAGCAAAGGTGAAG
The DNA here is from genome assembly GCA_017140325.1 of Eucalyptus leucophloia subsp. euroa. Classification (NCBI taxonomy): domain Eukaryota; kingdom Viridiplantae; phylum Streptophyta; class Magnoliopsida; order Myrtales; family Myrtaceae; genus Eucalyptus; species Eucalyptus leucophloia. The sequence continues at coordinate 5,530,245 of CM029474.1, forward strand.
GGAAATCGGTTGGATTTGTTCAAATCAAAGGATCGGGAGAATCTGTTTTTCAGACTGTTGAAAAAAGGGGTGATAAACCCTAAGAGTGTTGATTTCGACTTCTTGGATGCCATCAACGTGAACTTAAGAGAAAAGTTCAAACTGCTTCAACTTGAGCAATTTTGCTCCGATACTACAGACGGTTATGCACAATTGACGGCATATTTCTATTCGAATCTCAGCTTTTTAGATGCGAATAGAATATCCTTCAGTGTTCGAGACCAAGTCTATGTGGTAGATGTGGACATGCTGGCAGACATAGTTGGAGTTGAAAGAGGACGCTATCAACCGATCAAAGTTTCGATTGCTCGTACTACACTGGAGCTTGTCAAAGACAGGGATACAGAGAAAAGAATTACCTACTCAAGGATGAGTGCCATCAACATCGTGCATCACAAAATTGTGATCAACTGTCTCAGGCCAAAGTCTATATCAAAGACTGACGTGTCTAACTCTGAAGCAAAATTGATGTACGTGATCAATTCAGGAAGGAAGTTCTCTCTCCCTCACACCATTCTCTTTCACATGTATAGAGCAATGGTGAAGGACAAGGGCCAATTGCCTTACGCAGGTCTTGTGACCAAGATCTTCAGACACTTGAACATTGAGCCTTCACATACTCTTTGTGTTCGACCATGCGACAAAATGGTGGTGGGTTTGAAAATGCTGATAAAAATGCGTCTGAAAGAGCTTAGCAAGGCAATGGAGAAATTCAAAGTGAAGACTCCAGCATCTTCTGCATCAAAGAAGAAAGGGAAGGAGCCCATGAGTGCTCCAATCAAAAAGAGAAGAACCCTTATCTTGGAGGATGAAGATGAAGAGGAAGATCTCTCTATTCTTGCATTGAAAAGAACCAGACGTTCTGTACCAGAATCAAGAGGGACAAGAAAAGAACAGAGAAGCAGAGGAGCAACAAGAGAAAGAGAAAGAGATTGAAGAAGAAGAAGAAGAGGAAGCAGTGAAAGAAAAGTCTGCAAATGAAGCAGGAGAGAAAGGGAATCAAGGCGCTGAAGAGCATGACCATCACTCTTCCCCAATTGGGGTCTTAGAGACAGGGGGAGATGGCGAGCAAGGAAGGACTACACCACATGCTGAAGGTGTAAGTCGCTCACCAGCAAATCCAGAAGATTTTCAGGCCTCTCAAATGCCTGAGGAAGGACATGATACGTCAACACCAAATTTGCTCGATTTCAACGAAGCTCCATCGTCTGCCGGCACTCCATCTGATAAAGCACATGCAAGCACACAGATGGACAATACAACAGATTTTCGTCGTATCCTTGATGTTCTTCTGGAAATGCGTGGTCAAATATATGCTCTGGACTGCGAAATTCAAATCCTGAAGAATGCTGGCCAAGCATCTTCTGCTACCCTGGCGGATCAAATGAAATACATCGCTCTTCAAATTCAAGCCAATGCCAAAGGAGAAGAGGTGGCTCATTTACGGGAAGACTTGAAGAGGCTGGAAGGCATCGTTCAGTCGATGGGAGATTTCCAGATCGTGCGCATTCCCAAGCAAAATTGACTCTTTTCTCACCTTTTTAATGATGACAAAAAGGGGGAGAATTGCAATTTGAACTCAACTCTCAAACTCTCAACTCAACTCTCTAAAATCTTTGCATTTAAGTTTTTTTTTTTTTTTGAATGTTTTTAAGTATGACTTGGGTGTGTGAACTTAAATTTGGCTGATTTAGATGTGGATTTTGATGCTTGACCATTTGCATTTATATCAAGTATTGCTATATGGTTTTACTTATGAAAGACTAACCGATTTTCTGTGGATGCAGAGTCTGGTTGTTGATTTTATTAATCTTTATGAGATAGCCATATTGCTTGAGTAATGTTTTGCAGGTCAAAGTTGTTCAAATCTACAGGAAAGTTTTGTCACCATCAAAAATGGGGAGATTGTTGGAGAAATCTATCCATAATATTTTGAAGTTGACAAAACGTTTCCATCAATCTAGTCTGGATAATTGCAAGTCTTCTGTTTAGCGTCTGAAGACTTTCGGATCACCAGACTCAGCACTCAAGACTCAAGACTATTCTCATTGACAGTTCTTCTAATCCAGTGACGAAGGAAATCCAGAGCCGAAGTATTTGGTTGAGGATTCATTCTTATCCTCTGGAGAAGATCTCTTGGCTGGATAATTGTAACGGATTCATTCATTCGTTATCAAGATCGTTTGAAGATCCGATGATCGACGAAGTATTCTTGGAAGGTTCTATTCTTGGAAACCAAGATCCTGATTGTATGGGCGAACAGGATTGATGGGCTATCGTCAAGTTCTTTTAATAGCTCGAATGATCTTCTCGATTGATTCCGTCCAACGGGTAGATTGGAGGAATTCCTTTGGTAAGTGCCAACGGGTATGATGGCATAAAGGAGTATAAAAGGAAGTCGTTCTAGCTGCTTTAGAAGATGATCGATAGAGAAATTCCAGAGTCTGAAGCACCTTGATTATTAGTCAATTCATTCTGAGCGAAATTGTACACACAGAGAGTGTCTATACTTAGTGATACCTTGAGCAAGTGTGAGAGATCATCTACACCGAGAATTCAAGGGAGAACAACGCTGTAACATCTCTTTGTTCATAGTGGAATCCAGCCAATAGGCTGTCAGTGCAGAAGAGTGGACGTAGGCTTGAAATAAGCTGAACCACTATAAACCGCGTGTTCAATTTTCTATTCTCTTAGTCTTACTTTAATTATTGTCTATCTCAAATCTATTAACTGTCTAGTATTGTGCAATTATCGAGAATAATCTTGCATATACCTATTCACCCCCTCTAGGTACTCAAACTAGCTATATCACTGCTCTCTAAGAAAGAATAGGAAATATTTGAATTATTATGGAAAAAATATTAAAGTTTGAACATCAACATCAAATGTTAAGAGTATGTACTAAAAGGTGTATGTTTTTCTCTCTTCAACACTAAAATGTGTATGTTTTTCTCTCTTCATTAGCTGAATTAAGATCTTCCCCAACCTAGACAGCACTAATTTCCATATGATGAGGAATAAAGTAAAGATGGATAAAGAAATCTTTGTTAAATCGAGAGTCATATCATTGATTTGATTGAGCTATTAAGTGATCGTGGTCCTGTTTTCCAAAAAATAATAGGAAAATATTTGAATTATCATTGGAAAAAATGATTTAAGTTTGAAAATCAACAACAAACGTCAAGAGTATGTACTAAAATGTGCATACTTTTCTCTTTTTTTCGGCCAAATTAAGCTATTACCCAACCTGAACAGCACTAATTTCCATTTGAAAAGGAATAAAGTGAAGATGTATAAACAAAACTTTGTTGAAACTGAGAGACACGGCATTGACTCGATTGAGCTAGTGAGTAATAGAGGTCCTACTCTCCAAGAAAGAATGGGAAAAATTTGAATTATTTTGAAAAAAATTATTAAAGTCTAAACATCAACATCAAAAACATTGAGAATATGTACTAACATGTATATGTTTTTCTTTCTTCAGCATTAAAAGGTGTATGTTTCTCTCCCTTCATTAGCTGAATTAAGCTCTTCCCCAGCCTAAACAGCATTAATTTCCATCTCATGAGGAATAAAGTAAAGATGGATAAAGAAATCTTGGTTAAAATCAAGAGTCACATCATTAACTTGATTGAGCTAGTAAGCGATCGTGGTCCTGTTTTTCCAAGAAATAATAGGAAAATATTTGAATTATTATTGAAAAAAAAGGATTAAAGTTCGAAAATCAACATCAAATGTCAAGAATATGTACTAAAAGGTGCATAATTTTCTCTCTTTTTTGGCCAAATTAAGCTCTTGCCCAGCCTGGACAGCATTAATTTCCATTTGACAAGGAATAAAGCGAAGATATATAAAGAAAGCTCTGTCGAATTCGAGAGTCATGACAACAACTTGATTGAGCTGGTGAGCGACTGTGATCCTGCTCACCAAGAAACAATAGGAAAAGATTTGAATTATTATAAAAAAACAAAAGATGAAAGTTTGAACATCAACGTTAAATGTCAAAAGTATGCCTTAAAAGTTACATACTTTTCTCTCTTCATCGGCCAAATTAAGTTCTTGCCCAACTTGGACAACACAATTTTTCATCTGACAAGGAATAAAGTGAAGATAGATAAAAAAAAAGTTTTGTTGAAACTGAGAGTCAAGACATTGACTTGATTGAGCTAGTTAGCAATCGTGATTGTGTTCTCCAAGAAACAGTAAGAAAAACTTTGAATTATTATCGAATAAAAGGATTCAAGTTGGAAAAGCAACAACAAAAGTTGAGTGCATGCACTAGAAGGTGTATACTTTTCTCACCTCGTCGGCCGAATTAAGCTCTTGCCCAGTCTAAATAGTGCTAATTTCTATCTGATAAGGAATAAAGTGAAGATGGATAAACAAAAACTTTGTCGAAACCGGGAGGCATAACATTAACACAATTGATCTAGTGAGCACTAGCAGTCTTGCTCTCCAAGAAAGAAAGGGAAATATTTGAATTATTTGAAAAAAGGATTAAAGTTTGAACATCAACATCAAACGTTGAGAGTATGTACTAAAAAATGTATGCTTTTCTCTATTAAGCACTAAAAAGTGTATGTTTTTTCTCTCTTCATCAGTTGAATTAAGATCTTCTCCCGCCTAGACAGCACTAATTTCCATCTGATGAGGAATAAAGTAAAGATTGATAAATAAATCTTTGTTAAAATCGAGAGTCACATCATTGATTTGATTGAGCTATTAAGCGATCGTAATCCTATTCTCCAAGAAATAATACGAAAATATTTGAATTATTATTGAAGAAAAGGATTTAAGTTTGAAAATCAACATCAAACGTCAAGAGTATGTACTAAAAGGTGCATACTTTCTCTAATTTTTTGGCCAAATTAAGCTCTTGCCCGGCCTGGACAGCACTAATTTCCATTTGATAGGGAATAAAGTGACGATGTATAAAGAAAGTTTTGTCGAAGCCAAGAGTCATGACAACGACTCGATTGAGCTTGTGAGCGATTGTGGTCTTGCTCACCAAGAAACAACAGGATAAGATTTGAATTATTATAAAAAAACGAAAGATGAAAGTTTGAACATCAATGTCGAATGTCAAAAGTATGTCCTAAAAGTTGCATACTTTTCTCTCTTCGTCAGCCAAACTAAGTTCTTGCCCAACTTGGACAGCACTATTTTTTGACAAGGAATAAAGTGAAGATAGATAAAAAAAAGTTTCATTGAAACTGAGAGTCACAACATTGACTCAATTAAGCTGGTTAAAAATCGTGATTGTGTTCTCCAAGAAATAGTAGGAAAAGTTTTGAATTATTATCGAATAAAATGATTAAAGTTCGAGAAGCAACAACAAAAGTTGAGTGCATGTACTAGAAGGCGTATACATTTCTCTTCTCGTTGGCCGAATAAAGTCTTGCCCAGCCTAGGCAGCACTAATTTCTATCTGATAAGGAATAAAGTGAAGATAGATAAATAAAACTTTGTCGAAACCGAGAGGCGCAACAATGACTTGATTGAGCTAGTGAGCACTAGCGGTCTTGCTCTCCAAGAAAGAATGGGAAAGATTTGAATAATTTTTAAAAAAATGATTAAAGTTTGAACATCAACATCAAATATTGAGAATATGTATTAAAAGGTGTATGTTTTTCTCTCTTCAGTACTAAAAGGTACATGTTTTTCTCTCTTCATCAGCTGAATTAAGATCTTCCCTAGCCTAGACAACAATAATTTCCATCTGATGAGGAATAAAGTAAAGATGGATAAATAAATCTTATTTAAAATCGAGAGTCACATTATTGACTTAATTGAGCTAGTAAGCGATCGCGGTCGTGTTTTCCAAGAAATAATAGAAAAATACTTGAATTATTATCGGATGAAAGGATTAAAGTTCGAAAATCAACAACAAACGTCAAGAGTATATACTAAAAGATGCATACTTTTCTCTCTTTTTTGGCCAAATTAATCTTTTGCCCAGCCTGGACAGCACTAATTTCCATTTGACAAGGAATAAAGCGAAGACGTATAAAGAAAGCTTTGTCGAATCCGAGAGTCATGACAACGACTCAATTGAGCTGGTGAGCGACTGTGGTCCTGCTCACCAAGAAACAATAGGACAAGATTTGAATTATTATAAGGGATAAGTGTTCCAAAAATCCTAAAACTTGTCACGAAAATGCATTTCAGTCCTAAAACTTGCAAAAAGTGCACATAAGTCCTAAAACTTGTCAAAATGTTTCATTTTAGTCCTAAAATTGACACCGTCAGCTTTATTGATGGAAAATGCTGACGTGGCGTTGATGCAGTATTTTAAATAATTTTTTACTTTCCAGCTGGTTTTTTAAAATAATTTTTTATTCAATTTTTTTAAAAATTATATTTAAAAACTAAAATTCAATTTTTAAAAACTGTTAAAAAAAGAAAAAAAAAAGAAAAGGGAAGAAGAGGTGGCCGCCCATCGCTGGAGGGGCCGACGACAGTCGCCGGCTGCCACCCAACCAAGGCGAGGACTCGCCGGCCCCAGAGGCGACCCTCACCTGACGTGAGTGAGGGCGCCCAGATCTGGGCACGTCGGCCCTCTCCTGGGGGCTGGCGACCGTCGCTAGCCCTAGGCTAGGCCTCGGTGGCCCTCGGTTGGGGCCGACGGGGCTCGCCCAGATCTGGGCATTGCCGCGGAGCGTGAGGGCCGCGCGAGTGGCCCGCTCCCGTGCTTCCTTGTGCTCGATGCCAGTAGATTCGAGCTAGTTGCCGGGCTGCCAATCACCGCTATTCCGAGTCCCCTCGTCGGCAACCTCTGCCCGCGACCAAGCGACTTCCGCGTCTCTCGTGCCCGACTAGATCTAGGCTTGCTTGCGCCGGGTGAGGGTCGTGAGGGCTCGCCGGCACTAGGCGAGGATCGCCAGCCCTCTCCTGGGGCCGCGAGGCCTCGCCTTGGTCGGGAGGTGGCCGTCCATCGCCGGCCTCTGCCATTTTCTTTTTTTTTTCTTTGTTTAATAGTTTTTTAAAAAATGAATTTTAGTTTTTAAATATATATTTTTATAAAAATTGAATAAAAAATAATTTAAAAAGCCAGTTGGAAAATAAAAAATAATTTAAAAAGCCAGTTGGAAAATAAAAAATAATTTAAAATGCCACGTCAGCATTTTAAACGGAAAATACTAATGGTGTTAGCTTTAGGACTCAATTGAACTATTTTGACAAGTTTTAGGAATTATTTGCACTTTTTGCAAGTTTTAGAATTAAAATGCATTTTTGTGACAAGTTTTAGGACTTCTGGAACACTTATCCCTTATTATAAAAAAACAAAAGATGAAAGTTTGAACATCAACATCGAATGTCAAGCATATGCCTTAAAAGTTGCATACTTTTCTCTCTTCATCGGCCAAATTAAGTTTTTGCGCAGCTTGGACAACACCATTTTTCATCTGACAAGGAATAAAGTGAAGATGGATAAAAAAAAGTTTTGTTGATATTGAGAGTCATCACATCAACTCAATTGAGCTGGTTAACAATCGTGATTGTGTTCTTCATGAAAAAGTAGGAAAAGTTTTGAATTATTATCGAATAAAATGATTAAAGTTTGAAAAGCAACAACAAAAGTTGAGTACATGTACTAGAAGACGTATACTTTTCTCTCCTTGTTAGCCAAATTAAGCTCTTGCCTAACCTAGACAGCACTAATTTCTATCTGATAAGGAATAAAGTGAAGATGGATAAACAAAATTTTGTCGAAACCGAGAGGCACGACATTGACTCGATTGAGCTAGTGAGCAATAGAAGTCCTACTCTCCAAGAAAGAATGGGAAAGATTTGAATTATTTTGAAAAAAAAAATGACTAAAGTTTGAACATTAACATCAAATATTAAGAGTATGTACTAAAATGTGTATGTTTTTCTCTCTTCAGCACGAAAAGGTGTATGTTTTTCTTTATTCATTAGCTGAATTAAGCTCTTCCCCAGCCTAAACCACACTAATTTCAATCTCATGAGAAATAAAGTAAAGACGGATAAAGAAATCTTGGTTAAAATCAAGAGTCACATCATTGACTTGATTGAGCTAGGAAGCGATCGTGGTCCTGTCTTTCCAAGTAATAATAGGAAAATATTTGAATTATTATCGAAAAAAAAGGATTAAAGTTAAAAAATCAACATCAAACGTCAAGAGTATGTACTAAAAGGTGCATAATTTTCTTTCTTTTTTGGACAAATTAAGCTATTGCCCAGCCTGGACAGCACTAATTTCCATCTGACAAGGAATAAAGCAAAGATGTATAAAGAAAGCTTTGTCGAATGCGAGAGTCATGACAACAACTTGATTGATTTGGTGAGCAACTGTGGTCCTGCTCACCAAAAAACAATAGGACAAGATTTGAATTATTATAAAAAAACAAAAGATGAAAGTTTGAATATCAACATCGCATGTCAAGAGTATGCCTTAAAAGTTGCATACTTTTCTCTCTTCGTCGGCCAAATTAAGTTCTTGCGCAGCTTGGACAACACTATTTTTCATCTGACAAGGAATAAAGTGACGATGGATAAAAAAAAGTCTTGTTGATATTGAGAGTCACGACATTGACTCAATTGAGCTGGTTAGCAATCATGATTGTGTTCTCCATGAAATAGTAGGAAAAGCTTTGAATTATTATCGAATAAAATGATTAAAGTTTGAAAAGCAACAAAAAAAGTTGAGTATATGTATTAGAAGACGTATACTTTTCTCTCCTCGTCAGCCAAATTAAGCTCTTGCCCAGCCTAGACAACACTAATTTCTATCTGATAAGGAATAAAGTGAAGATGGATAAACAAAACTTTGTCGAAACCGAGAGGCACAACATTAACACAATTGAGCTAGTGAGCACTAGCAGTCTTGCTCTCCAAAAAAGAAAGGAAAATATTTGAATTATTTGAAAAAAGAATTAAAGTTTGAACATCAACATCAAATGTTGAGAGTATGTACTAAAAAATGTATGCTTTTCTCTATTAAGCACTAAAAAGTGTATGCTTTTTCTCTCTTCATCGGTTGAATTAAGATCTTCCCTAGCCTAGACAGCACTAATTTCCATCTGATGAGGAATAAAGTAAAGATTGATAAATAAATCTTTGTTAAAATTGAGAGTCACATCATTGATTTGATTGAGCTATTAAGCGATCGTAATCCTATTTTCCAAGAAATAATACAAAAATATTTGAATTATTATTGAAGAAAAGGATTTAAGTTTGAAAATCAACATCAAACGTCAAGAGTATGTACTAAAAGGTGCATATTTTCTCTAATTTTTTGGCCAAATTAAGCTCTTGCCCAGCCTGGACAACACTAATTTCCATTTGATAGGGAATAAAGCGACGATGTATAAATAAAGTTTTGTCGAATCCGAGAGTCATGACAACGACTCGATTGAGCTTGTGAGCGATTATGGTCTTGCTGACCAAGAAACAATAGGATAAGATTTGAATTATTATAAAAAAACAAAAGATGAAAGTTTGAACATCAATGTTGAATGTCAAGAGTATGTCTTAAAAGTTGCATACTTTTCTCTCTTCGTCGGCCAAACTAAGTTCTTGCCCAACTTGGACAGCACTATTTTTAATCTGACAAGGAAAAAAGTGAAGATAGATAAAAAAGTTTCGTTGATATTGAGAGTCACGACATTGACTCAATTGAGTTGGTTAAAAATCGTGATTGTGTTCTCTAAGAAATAGTAGGAAAAGTTTTGAATTATTATCGAATAAAGTGATTAAAGTTCGAGAAGCAACAACAAAAGTTGAGTGCATGTACTAGAAGGCGCGTACTTTTCTCTTCTCGTTGGCCGAATAAAGTCTTGCCCAGCCTAGGCAGCACTAATTTCTATTTGATAAAAAATAAAGAGAAGATAGATAAATAAAATTTCGTTGAAACTGAGAGGCGCAACAATGACTCGATTGAGCTAGTGAGCAATAGTGGTCCTGCTCTCCAAGAAAGAATGGGAAAGATTTGAATAATTTTCAAAAAAATGATTAAATTTTGAATATCAACATCAAATATTGAGAGTATGTATTAAAAGATGTATGTTTTTCTCTCTTCAATATTAAAAGGTGCATGTTTTTCTCTCTTCATTAGCTGAATTAAGATCTTCCCCAACCTAGACAACACTAATTTCCATCTGATGAGGAATAAAGTAAAGATGGATAAATAAATCTTGGTTAAAATCGAGAGTCACATTATTGACTTAATTGAGCTAGTAAGCGATCGCGGTCCTGTTTTCCAAGAAATAATAGGAAAATATTTGAATTATTATAGGACAAAAGGATTAAAGTTCGAAAATCAACAACAAACATCAAGAGTATGTACTAAAAGGTGCATACTTTTCTCTATTTTTTGGCCCAATTAATCTCTTGCCCAGCCTGGACAGCACTAATTTCCATTTGACAATGAATAAAGCGAAGACGTATAAAGAAAGCTTTGTCGAATCCAAGAGTCATGACAATGACTCGATTGAGCTGGTGAGCGACTGTGGTTCTGCTCACCAAGAAACAATAGGACAAGATTTGAATTATTATAAAAAAAAAAAAACAAAAGATGAAAATTTGAACATCAACGTCAAATGTCAAGAGTATGCCTTAACAGTTGCATACTTTTCTCTCTTCGTCGGCCAAATTAAGTTCTTGCGCAACTTGGACAACACTATTTTTCATCTGACAAGGAATAAAGTGAAGATGGATAAGAAAAAAGTTTTGTTGATATTGAGAGTCACGACATTGACTCAATTGAGCTAGTTAGCAATCGTGATTGTGTTCTCCATGAAAAGGTAGGAAAAGCTTTGAATTATTATCGAATAAAATGATTAAAGTTTGAAAAGCAACACCAAAAGTTGAGTACATGTACTAAAAGACGTATACTTTTCTCTCCTCGTCAGCCGAATTAAGCTCTTGCCCAGCCTAGACAGCACTAATTTCTATCTGATAAGAAATAAAGTGAAGATGGATAAACAAAACTTTGTCGAAATTGAGAGGCACGACATTAACACGATTGAGCTAGTGAGCAATAGAGGTCCTACTCTCCAAGAAAGAATGGGAAAGATTTGAATTCTTTTGAAAAAAATGATTAAAGTTTGAACATGAACATCAAATATTGAGAGTATGTACTAAAATGTGTATGTTTTTCTCTCATTAGCTGAATTAAGCTCTTCCCCAGCCTAGACAACACTAATTTCCATCTGATGAGGAATAAAGACAGATAAAGAAATCTTGGTTAAAATCAAGAGTCACATCATTGACTTGATTGAGCTAGTAAGCAATCGTGGTCCTATCTTTCCAAGAAATAATAGGAAAATATTTGAGCTAAAAAGGATTAAAGTTCGAAAATCAACATTAAACGTCAAGAGTATGTACTAAAAGGTGCATATTTTTCTCTCTTTTTTGGCCAAATTAAGCTCTTGCCCAGCCTGGACAGCACTAATTTCCATTTGACAAGGAATAAAGTGAAGATGTATAAAGAAAGTTTTGTCGAATCTGAGAGTCATGACAACAACTTGATTGAGTTGGTAAGCGACTATGGTCCTGCTCACCAAGAAACAATAGGATAAGATTTGAATTATTATAAAAAAATAAAAGATGAAAGTTTGAACATCAATATCGAATGTCAAGAGTATGCCTTAAAAGTTGTATACTTTTCTCTCTCCGTCGACCAAATTAAGTTCTTGCCTAGCTTGGACAACATTATTTTTCATTTGACAAGGAATAAAGTGAAGATAGATAAAAAAAAAAAAAAAAAAAAGTTTTGTTGAAAATGAGAGTCAAGACCTTGACTTGATTGAGCTGGTTAGCAATTGTGATTGTGTTCTCCAAGAAATAGTAGGAAAAGTTTTGAATTATTATCGAATAAAATGATTAAAGTTTGAAAAGCAACAACAAAAGTTGAGTGCATGTGCTAGAAGGCGTATACTTTTCTCTCCTCGTCGGCCGAATTAAGCTCTTGCCCAGCCTAAACAGCATTAATTTCTACCTAATAAGGAGTAAAGTGAAGATGAATAAACAAAACTTTGTCGAAACCGAGAGGCACGACATTGACTCGATTGAGCTAGTGAGCAATAGAGGTCCTACTCTCCAAGAAAGAATGGGAAAGATTTGAATTATTTTGAAAAAAGAAATTAAAGTTTGAACATCAACATCAAACGTTGAGAGTATGTACTAAAAGGTGTATGTTTTTCTCTCTTCAACACTAATGGTGTATGTATTTCTCTTTTCATCAGCTGAATTAAGATCTTCCCCAGCAATAATCATTTTCAATTTTATTTGAAAAAGCAATCACTTCCAATTTTTGGTAAAATAGGTGCAACGACATTCACAAACATATTGTACCTTTGAAGAATTTTTGTTAGATGGACGGATGGAGCATTAAGTTTTTCGTTCTGGTTTTTAAATTGACAAAAAAAAAAAGGACAAGATTTCATTCTTTACTATTGATCAAGGAGAGTACTAATGAGATGAACGATCAAGAAAGGAACTAAAACTCATACTCTGACGACCTTGCAGTTATCTTACAGATCAATCAAATAAACTACGTAATACTTACATCGAGTCAAATCCAAAGCTAACATGTACGCACAAAATTGCAGGAAATTGACATGCGTGCAAGACAATAAAGAGTGTGCGAGTGTGAAGGCCAAGAAAATGGAAGAAGAATGTAAATTCAAAATTCAAAATAGAAGCAAAAATTCGAATTTGACTATGCCCCTAACAACCCTTATTGCACGAAGATCAGTTGACATGCTTGATGAATTACAAATTAGAATTAATGGGATAGGAGCGCTAACTTGCTCCGTAGCCAAACCTCATCCACCGATGACTTCCTTGCTTCTGTCTGACCGCCACATTGCTACGGTCTCTGACTCATCATCGCATGCTGATATGATGTCCGTCAGCCTTGAACGGTGGTCTAGTCTCACATCTGTTGAACCGATGCCATGCCCTTGGATAGTTCCAATTATCGAGATGGGGACATCGCCATCTAGTTTGAGGTTTTGGGGATTATAGGATTGGCGATCCGTCACAATCAGCCGAGAAATATTAGTGTGTTCTAGAAGTAACACCCGCAAAGACGATAATCCCGTAATGTTGCACTCCCCTCTCAAATTTCTGCAGCCCGAGAAATCTATCTCTTCTAAACTCTCTAGATTCTTAATGCCTCCAGGAAATTCTCTTATGTGAGTGCCAGCCATCTTTAGTTCTTTCAAGTTTTGTAAATCCTTGACAGAGGATGGTATTTCGTCAACTATTGTGCTTGAAAGATCCATGACTTGCAGCTTTTTGAGGTCTCCAATGGAATCCGGCAATTTCCACAAGCTCCTACAGTTTCTCAGAGATAGCATATGGAGATTCTCCAACGATCCGATAGAACAAGGGAGCTCACTCAGTTTAGTCTCGTTTAATGCTAGGTACGAAAGAGATTTCAAGTTACCAATTGAATTGGGTAGAGACAAGAATTCGCAGTTGCAAGCACTCAGAATTTTAAGCTTCCCATAGGAACCCTCTGCGATATCAATGGCTTTAATGGGAGTTCCATCGATGTATAGCTCTTTCAAAGCTTCCAAGGAACCTATATCTTTTGGCAGCTCTTGCACGAAGCTGCAGAACTTAATATTCAAAGAAACTAAGTTCCTTAGCTTGCTAATGGACCTCACAACACACGTAGGTAATGTTGAATGTTCCAGGTTTAGTCTCTCTAAGGTCACAGCAGCATGGGAAAATGGAGATTCCATTAGCAAACGACAATCTTTTAGGATCAAAACTTTCAAGTTCTTGGCCCTCTGCAAAACAAGAGAATAATATAAGCTATTGTCAAACTGGATGCAAAAGAAAATGCACAAGTATGTCATCATACCATCATAATTGGTTTCCAGCCCTTCCAACGGCTAGAGGTATTCCCAGACAAATCAAGAACGATCAATTTTTACATATCTAAAGCAAGTAGACTGGAGATATCATCACACCCTTGCCATTCAAGCCACTTTAACCTTCGAAGATAAAAATCCTCTCTGGAGCTCTTTGCACTCTGCTTATATGCTTTGACATTAGCGTGGTTCATCCTAAGATACCTAAGCTTCGAGAACTCACAAAAAAATCTACGTTTAGGAAATAAATGGGGTTTGTCGAATGTGGCACTGAGGGCTTCAACTGCAGCGTCCTGCCAATCCTGGAAAAATGGCAAAATGAGAAAGTGAAATAGAAGTGCATTGACAATTATCTCTGAAAATAGAGTAAGTATTCAAAAGAAGTACTTCAATTCAAACTAAAAAAGAGACCTTCTTGTCTTCAAAAGTTACCTTCCTTTCGTTCAATACTGGTTTGATATCCTCCTGATTCCATAACCTGCTCCGCTTGAAAGGTTCACTTGGATTTTCCTCCTTGACAATATCCCTCCCAAGGACTTTTAGTTGATTATTCATCCACAATTCATTGTTTTCTCTGGTTTTGACCAAAGACAAGTCGTGAAGCTCGTTGATTCCACTATAAGGATCATATTCACAAGCTTCCCACATGTAAGAGGGTATTGTCTTGTCCTTTCCCACAAAAAAACAAGCTACATCGAGAAATATCTCTTGGACATTTTTTTCTAAATCTTCATAACTTCTCTTCAAAATTCATTTTACTTCCGCAGTGTAAGGCTCTCGTTTCAATCTACCCATTGCCTCCTTCCAAAATTCTATGGGCTTTCCACGTAAAAATGAACCAACAACCTCAATAACCAGAGGAACTCCTCCAGCAGCCGATATAATTTCACATACCAAAGAGGAGAATTCCTTTTTAAGAGGTTTTTCTCTAAGAACACTACAAAATAGCTGAAAAGCATGGTCACTATTCATTTCTTTTAGCTCGTACTTTTCAACGGGGATGTCATCACACCTGTTAACAGTACTGCCGCTCGCAGAGGTCACATGCACCTGATTATGGTTGTCAACAAGATTACTTCTCCTAGATATCACAATGATTCTGCTTCCTGGACCAAACCAACTTAGATCTCTAGCTAGTGAATTGATTTGTTTAAAATCACTAACATCGTCAAGAATAATGAGAACTCTTAGATCTCCAAATTTGTACTTGATAAATTTGTTACCTTCAGCAGGAGATTTGAACGTGCATGCTCTCTTTTGGAGGCCACTAACTAAATCTTCTTGGAGAGACAGGAGTCTCGTTTGCTCAACCTCTTTAAGGAAACTCTTACCTTCGAAGAGATGATGGATTTTGTTGTAGACAACCGCGGCAAGAGTTGACTTACCAATTCCTGGAAGGCCCGATATCTCAACCACACGTTTTCCTGTCACCGTTTGCCCTTTAATTACTTCTCCATTTTCATAGCCAACACCAAGTTTTCTCATCACCTCTTGCAAAGGTTGATCCATCCCCACTAAATGTGCCGTCACACGTAAGTCATCCTTCCTCAACAACCGGCGGACCGTGGAAACAACCTCGTTTATAAGTTCACGCTGCCTGCCAAAGGGGAAAGAACGAAAGAGTAAGATGTGAAAAGAAGAGATGCATTGACTTTTTTCCTTTTTTAATTTCATACTCGATGACCACTGTTGGAAAAGTCGAAAGAAGCATAGAAATCTTGATTTCGTATTACCCGTGCTGGAATTTCTCCAATTCCCATCCTCGTTTTCTTGAAACACTATGCAGAGCCTTCTTCCAGTTGTTTATAGTCGTTGACGTCACTCCATCGGCCTCATGGTCGCGGAAGGACTGCTGATAACTCTCCTTTTGTTCACCGACCACCGAAGGGGAGACGTCGTAGAAAATGGGCATGACTGTCCTGTCAGACTCCACCATTTTCTCTACCTCCTTCAGACAACTCTTACTGGAAGCAAAATCTTTGGAGAAGATGGGAATGCAGATCTGCGTGTGCTCAATCACTTGTAAGATCTTAGGCATGATATGTTCTCCGATCTCAATCCCACGATGATCAATAAATGCAATGATCCCTGAATCAGCGAGGCCTTCGAAGAGAAATTCAACGAAGCCCCCCGAACATCTCCTCCTTTGAAACTGAGAAAGGCTTCGTAGCAGCAAACATCGGGCCATTTAGTTGATGGAAGCCCCGAGTGGTTATTGCAGATATCCATGAGTGAGAAGCTCAAGAAAAGGCGTAAAGACCAGGTGATTTCCTCGGGCAGGGGGACAACTGGGAGATTGCTCGAGGAAGAGAAGAAGCTAACAGACCAAAGCCAAAACTAGCTATATGTATTCATTGTCCAATTCATGACAATTAACTAATTTTCTCGATCTTCTTGTAAAATAAGGAAAAGTTGCATTATAATTAAAAGAAAAGGAAAAAAAAGAAAAATAATTAAAAACTCAATTTAAAAAAAGAAAAACGAAAATAAGAAAAGAAAAAGTTGTTTGGTGAAAGAAGATATGAAAAATATTTTCCTTACTTGAAAAGTGGAAAATATTTTTTTTTCATTAATGGAAAATATTTTTCTTAATCAATTTATTTTCCATAAACTGAATCTTGAAAAATTCAGAAAATATTTTTCTTGAAGTTATTTTTTGCGAAACAAACGAAATAATAACAAGTGATTTACCTCAAAGTCTCGTGTGCTAGAATTTCCTAACGTTTGTGACTTTTTATGGGATACCGTCAACAACTTGAATTTATTATAAATTATTTATCCTTAGTAACTTACGTCCATCATCGTACCATTGCTCCGAAGTTCGTAAATATATCGTGTACAGTAATTTTACCCGAGCAACAGCAAGACTGAAAATCTGGTAATGAGTTATTTCTCTTGAATTTTCGTAAATGATTACATTTTGTTTTTTTGTTTTTTTGGTGGAATTTGTCTTCTTAAGCTGGGATGGAACGACCGTTAAGGCAAACCCGAACGGTTCACTTGGCCATTCTCTGAAAAACCCAGGTAGAGTGAAAACTGGACGACGAAAGATTGAATTGAAGTCGGAAACTACTATGGCTGATTCCCGAAGCAGAAAACGGAGAGAAGTCGCGCCCAGTTTTGGCCGAGAAGGCGAGTCAAGAAAACAGGAGAAGCTAAAATCAGGGGCAGAATCGAGTGTTGCTGAATTATCTGACCTCGTCGAAGATAAACCAGCGAGGCTGAATCAAGATGATGTGATCCTGAGTTACATTGGATCGGATAGTCCCATTGGATTCGTTGGTTCCCTCTGTCGCTGCTTGGAAGCTGACGGAATTCGCGTTTTCAGAGTTGGCGACATCCCATCTATTCTACCCGAAGAGCTTCGGCTATCGGTCTCCAGCTCCAACATCTACATACCTATCTTTTCAACAGCCTATGCTAATAGCCCTCAGTGCCTTGAGACGCTCGCACTCATGGTAGAGCATTCGTCTAGATCAGGAGGGAAGAAAGAGATCCTGCCCGTTTTCTACCATGTGGAACGGTCTGATGTGCAGCTGGACCAAAAATCACGCTACAGAGACGTCCTGGACGAGCACAAGCAGGAATTTGGGGGAGAGAAAGTCAAGCTGTGGGAGAAGGCTCTTGTGGGGGCTGGTAAAATCAAGGGATGGGAACGAAGCTCATATAAAATGTATGTTGCATTAAATCTGTCTTCTTTTCTTGTAGGTTTCTTCTGATTTATTTGCTCAATCGACGGAGGTAATGTCGAGAATGTCAGGAAAGGAAGCCCAACGACATTTTCCCAGCAAAAAAAGCAAATATTGGTTGACTCTGGTGTATTCTAAATTGTTTTGCTCACTTGCTTGGGATTGTTACCGAGCCTGTTTCAAAGCTTTATGGGGACTAAACTAGAGAAAAAAAGATAACTGGGTTAACATTTTCAATTCCCTCTTCTTCCTTTTTCAGGCCAAATCTTTCTCTCGAATTGACCCTGTTTACACTACATATCTGAGTTTGGCTCAGTGAACTATCTTTAAAACTTCATTCTGTTCAGCCACATAATCGTGTAATTCTGTAATTCAACCCGTGGTTGAGTGATATTTTCACTCGATGGCAAACTGTGAGAATATAATCCATTGTTTGGACCAAATACTTGCTGCAATAGCATTATGCAACGTTCACACAATTACTAAACATCAGTGTGTATGTTTATATCTTTACATCAGGTAAATTTTGTTCTGCATAAAGTTTCAGTGATCTTTTAGGTCATTGATTGCCATTTCATTATGTAGTGCGTTGGGTTAACATTTTTATGAGCCATTTGAAGTTTCAGTGATCTTTTAATGGTTTGGAACTGAGATTTTTTCTGCCTTGGCAGTGAAAAGGAACTTATCACAGCCATCGTTGGAGAAATTTTGTTTAAGTTGATGATAGCACACAATCATGTGTCTGAGGATCTATCCACTGGTGATAATCCCATGTTATCTGACAGGACCTCGGTATATTTCTTCGCTCACATTCTCCTCTCGTCTCGAGTACTCTCTCCTAAAGACTGTAACTGTTGATGAAGCTAGTTTCAGCTTGAGTATGTTTTACATCAAATAGATAAAAAGTCTAATTACCACGAAATATTTTTACGTCATTTTTACAGTTGTTGTAAAGTTAGAATATGATATAAAAAGGAAGGCAAACGCATGAACTGAACCTCCAAGATAATGCAAGTCATTGTCTTAACTCTGAAGTAGCTTGCATATACTTCAATTTTTTCAGTAGCTAATTACCCTTGATTTTAGCCATTATGGATCTTGAACATCTAAATGAGATCTCATGGTAAACTCCTGCTTAATTTATCACAGTGGCAACTCAGAGATGCTTTCTGATAAGGCTGGTCATCACCTTTCTGTGCTTCCTTTTGCAAAGGACAAGAAACGGGAGTGTGTTAAGCCAGATTAGGCTTTTTTTTATGTTTAGTAAGCCAGTTTGCTTACTAGATTTTTCCATAATAGAGACAGCACATAACTTTAGCTTAAATGAGATGCATGTAGTGAATGATTGTGTGGAGGAACTTCAGAGGAGTTTATCTTCAACAACCTGTCTTCTGTGTCAGCTAAATATTAGTTACAACATCTCAACTAGCAAGGCATATAATTGATTGGCAGGCACAATCAAATCACATGTCTCAGAGAATGGCATTTTCATCTGGAACTTACAGTGCCACATCTCTATATTTCTTCATTTCTCCTCTTATCTAACACTCTCCTAAACTTAAGTACCTCTATAGGAGCTTGAAGACAGTGAAGAATCGAAAATAATGGAATTGTTGGAACTGGAAGTAAGCGATGTACGGATTGTTGGAATCCATGGGAGAGATGGCATTGGAAAGACTGCTCTTGCCAAGATCATATATGATAAAATATCCCTTCGCTTTGACGCTTGCAGTTTTCTTGCTGAGATTGAAGAAACAATGCGGCAACCTGGAGGTGTTCACTATCTTCAAACCAAGTTGATCCATAATATTTTAAAAAGAGAGCATGAGGTTGCTTCTGCTTTTGAAGGAGTATGAAAGTTCTTATTGTTCTTGATGATGTGGTGAAGGCATCCCTCCTCAAGGAGTTTGTAGGAGCTAAGCTTGATTGGTTTGGTTGTGGAAGTAGAGTAATTGTCACCTCAAAAGAAAGCAGAGTTCTTCAAGGGTTTGTTGCTCGAGGGTTGGCTCATACTTACAATGTTAATCCGATGGATGGTAATCGAGCTTTCAACTTTTTCTGGCAGTATGCTGCAACCGGAAAGAGCGATGAACTACGATCTTATGTTAAAATTGCAATTGAAATAGTGAAGGCTGCGATGGGACTTCCACTACTTGTCAAAGTTTTTGGTTCTTTTTTGCAATATAAAGGACTGGAAGAATGGATTAAATTCAAAGATCTCATTCAACAATTTCAGGAAGATTACCAGAAGATTCTGAGTATAATTTATGATACTTTAGGTAAAGGTCTAAAGCTGATGTATCTTAATCTTGCAAGTTTTCCCCCGGATGTGGATTGTCGGATTGCCTCACTCGTGTGGTGTCAGCTTCCTCGTCCTCCTCGTCCTCCTCGTCCTTCTCGTCCTCATCTTCCTCATCCGATCATTCGGCCTCATCATTTTAATCATCCTGTCAGTGTCCTTTGTCAAATGTCCCTAATAGAAATCGACGAGAATAAGTTACGCATGCACAGCATGCTAAGGTGCCTTGCCAGGGAGATTGTCCACAAACGTTTCCACGATCCAGGAACAGGTGCTGGATTGTACGGTCCTGCCATAGCCCAGGACAGGAAGAAGGGGAAAAGGGTACGTTGGGGGAAAAAAGTAGCATTTGAGCTTCTATATGTTTTTCGATTTTCTTTACCTCATGGGAGTTTAGGCATCCATAGTAACTATTTCATTGTCTGATGACTTTCTCGTTTCTTTTGTTGACTTTTTTGGTCCTTCGTACAGAAAAGAGACCACCTGGAAACTAAAGAGGCAGGCTGTGAGATCCTGCCGAGCACGACTTTTCTCAGCTTGGGTCGCGCCAATATTGGTAGACAATTTGCAGGTGCCTTGTTGAACGTCTGGTGGCTTCAGTGGCAAGGGTGCCCTCAAGATGCGATCAGCATGCATTTAGAGAAGAATGAGAACCTAGTTATTCTTGATCTTTCCTGGAGTAAGGTTACAGAGTCCTGGGCAGGTTGGAATAGAATAAAGGTGGGTTTATAGCTCATTTGTGTTGTGTTCGCATTAGCCCTTAAGTACATTGAGAGTTCTATGCCATATCAACTTTTTCCCTTGTTTTGTAGATGGGGCGTTTGAAAGTGTTGAATCTTACAGGTTGTGCGGACTTATTAGTTACTCCTAGCTTCTCTTGTTGCCCAAAATTGGAGATACTGATTCTTGAACGATGTTCTCGATTGGTTCATATAGATCCTTCAATTAATCATCTGAAGTGTTTGGTTACCTTGAATTTGAAGTTCTGCTCGAACTTAGCATGTTGCCAGCGGAAATGGGTGGGATGAATGCTTTGGAAGAGCTCCCGATTGATGGCACTTCCATACGAGAACTTCCTGCATCGATAGGCAAACTGGTTCAACTGCAAATTCTTAGTGCCACTAATTGCTTGTCATTGGTTCGTTTTCCTAGTTCACAAAGCTCTTTCAGAGCTAGCCTTGGATAACGCTAAAATTCTCGAACTCCCTGAGTCAATAGGAGACTTGGGACATCTTAGATGCTTGTCTTTGAAGGACTGTCGTGGGCTTGGAAAGCTTCCAGAATCCATTGGCAAATTGGGGCACTCATTAGAAAAGTTGGATATTTCAGGTACAGGTGTTTCGAGTTTGCTTGATTCAACTAAAAACCTGCGCAAATTGAAAGTGCTGAAATTGGATTCTTGTTTCATAAGAGAATTTCCTCTTTATATTGGAAAGTTGATTTCCCTGGAAGAAGTACATGCCTCCTGGTGCAGGAGTTTGGAGGGAATCTTTTCAAGTGATATTGTGCGCCTATATTCTCTCAGAGAACTGAGGCTTCGAGGTACTCGTATATCGAGCCTTCCATCAGAAATACAGTTCTTGCCAAGACTTCAGACTTTGGATTTGCTACACTGCGACTTTCTCAAAGAGTTGCCTACGCTTCCCCATAACCTAACGAGCCTTGATGTGGATCACGACTTGAAGCAAAAAATGTTAGGATCTTCAAATTTCAGCCGTTGGTGGCATTTATTGCAATAAGTAATATAGTGTTAGTTTGGATCAGATTGTTTGAGTGTTGTCATTTGATGTGGTTCGTAGGGTTGGTTACATTATGCTCCTGGCAATTATAGAATTGTGTCAACCTACTCTTCTCAATTGAATATGTTCCTGCTTGCTTAAATTTCTAGTATTCATCTCAATGTGGTGTATATGCATCGATTTAACATAGTCATGAGTTTTTATGACTATCGGTAATATTTTCATAACAACTACGATAATCTAACAATACATATGCATTGAATAAGAGAAAACACTCATGTCATTGCAAATTAACCATAGAGGAATGCTTTGTGCCGTTGGAAATTAGCTGTATTGTAATTTGTATATATTAGGCGTAAATTACTTTCCCAAACTATGACTGCGTTGCACAATAGCACTGATTTTTAGAAGTTACATATTATCCTCTTGGGCTTTGATTTTTGTTTTTGTCACTATTTTTTTCCCTCTGCATCGCAAATTAAACGTCCCTGAATAGGGACTTGCTCATTTTTCTTGACTAGAATAATCTCTACTACATGGTGAATGAAGTTAAGAAAATAGAAATGATGTATGACTAACGAAGTTAACAATGATACGGTTGAGTTTGTAAAGAAAAATAATTTAATCCATACTCAATTAACAGACTTAACGGAGATGTAGATTAAAAAAATTAGCCATTGCAGAAAAAATCAAAATTCAAGAATTAACCCGTAATTTTTCAGAGCTCGGGATTTATTGTGCAACGGTATCAGAGCTTCGATTCATTTTCAAATTTCGGAGCTATTATGAAATAATGCCTAATTATCCCTAATATTATGATTGTTTGGGCCACCAGAAACGGTTCACCTGTATAGTTGTCAGATTGTACATAATACTCTTGGGATCATCATCAAGATGAAAAGTACAAAAATCCAAATGGGTTGGATCTATAAACCTATTAAACAATAAAGTCAACGGTAGTTATCTATTAGAATACTTACCATTAAAGCACTTGTACATTCAACAGTTCAAATTTTAGATCAGTTGACAATTATCTCTGTTTTATCTATAAAATAGATGAGCTATATTGAGTTCGAACTTATTTTGGTTTCAGCTTTGTATCTTTTCTTGAGCTGCCCATCAACAATTGTTGCAATCTTCGGTATGGAAAAATTATGTCGTTGAAAATTAACTGTAGAGATTATGTTTTACATCGTTGAAAATTAGTCGTATTGTACGTATTAGTTGCTGAAGAAATCAATTAAACTTGTGAATGATCAGCATTTTCATAATGAAATATTTCATTTATAAATCTTTTGTGTTTGAAGCCCCAACTGGGACTACACATCCAAGTTACACTAACTGCATGTTCTTTTATAGGCAGCTCACCTGTTGGAGTGTAGATCATCAACGTGTTTGTTTTTGGTCAAAGTTTCAATTTGAACTATGGGTGATCGATTCCTGGATGGTTCTCAACCTAGTGATGCCAAACTTTATAGAGTGAATCTTGGCCTAAAAGATAAAAACCTGCCCAAACTTATAAACCACATTACATCTCAGCATGAAAGGGTTGGTCTTGCTTCCTTTAACGGGTGAAAAAAACCTCGCGCAAGTCTTGTCTACTCCTAGGACCGCATGAGGTTATAAACCATTACTAGGTAGTTTAGTGTAGGAATTAGGATATGAATTTTAGAGGAAATAACATAATCGGCGTCAAGATTTGTTTGGGTTTAAGGTAATTAATTTGGGGGAAGAAATGAATTTAAGGTAAATAAGTTGTAATTTCCGTAAAAGCATATGCCGTTGGATTTAACTTGATAGAGGAAATACAGTTTTCTATGTAGTTGTACATCAACCAAAATATTGCATTTTGCACTCTGGCCACCAACAGTAAAAAAAATCACATTTTGCATTGTGATTCTTGATTAGACTGCTTTTTTGTCCTGAATATCTGCTTACGCTAAAAAACACATGCAGGGCATGGTTAAAGTTATGTGTTGAATAATTGATTCATTTCCTTCAATTGGGTTGCACCAATTTTGATGTTGGAGAAAACATCTTCTCGGATCATCCAATATATATCTTGCCAATGCTTCAATAAGTTATAAGAATCTCATTTAATATATAAGTATTGATTGAGACAAGACAAGTAATTGTGTAAATTCTTTGATGATTTCTCACTATCTAATCATTTTCCTTTTTACTTTTTGGATGTAACAAATAGATGATATTATTGGTCATTGAAGGCAGCTCACTGGTGTGGTCAGAGATAGACCATCTTCATTCCGACCGAGGAATCTCATGAAGTCACAATTTTCATTAACTAACACATTCTTTTGAAATCTTGACAGAAGTTCATTTTTTTGTCGTTCGGCTATAGCAACGATAACTTCATGTGGAGGTCCGGCTTCCATATGGATAGCTAGGTAAAACAAAAGTCACATACCAACCAAAGTCATACATATCTATTTCCACAAAGCTTTAAACTAATGGCATGTAATGGATCATATTTGACTCCATCAAGACAATTGAAATCCAATAGTACATGTTTCTAGACGGTTCATTCAAGGACACACCAAAAACACCTTCCTTTGGCTTTGGTTCTTGTTGCGACCTACCCCTCAAGAGAGAATAGGTTTAGGAGATTATCTAAAAGACGGGCCCAAGGGCATAATTAGGAGCGAACTCTCCCAAATCCATATCTTGCGTGCGATATTGATATGTTCGTAAAAATGTTTCAATGATGAAATCACTATTCACCTATTGAGGTCGGCTTAAAATCAAATGAAGCATGTGTGAGTTTGAGACGAAGGACTTAATTACACTAATAAACAATTGGCACCATTTGGGTACCTAATCTAATTTAAGCCCAAGTTTTCTGAAGCCAGACTAAAGCAAATCAGGCCCGAAGATCTCCAGTCCAAATATAGCTCGAAATCGACCCGAACTTAACCAATTCTAGTTGAGCCAAGATTCCTAAAACCCATGAAAACAGAAGAGACAAACGGCCATAAACCAACTCGTATCCACCCTTGGAGTTGGCTCAATCAAAGGACCGTCCGTCGGGAAATCTACATAACTCGGTTCGGGCATTTTCACAAACACATGACGGGCGTCGACTGAAGGGAGGCTATTGAATTAACTGGGAGTCAAACCGCGCCGAGACGCTTAGCAATCGATAAGCAGAGATCGAAATGAAGCTTAGCACGACATAGATGGGGGCTGGGACTCGCACGACTCGTACCACGACGAAGCCCGGTCTGACGAGACGAAACAGGGCACAAAGCAGGGCAAACGGGGGCCGTTGGTGCTGCTCTCTACTCGGCTCGGCGGCGGCGAATGGTGGGCGAGATCCATAGATCGGGCCACGTCCGTTCGCCTCGCGCGCCTCCGAGCCGGGATCCTCGAGGAATCGATCCAAACCGGAAAAATAAGAAAAAAAGAGCAGCCAGGTCTTACCACTTTTTCGAGGCGGAGGAGGGGTAGAAGTTGGCCGGGACTCTAGTTCTCCCTCCCTTTCACTCACGGCTCTCTCTCTCTCTCTCTCTCTCTCTTCCAAGCCCCGTGCCCGACGCGGCCAGCCCGTCCTGACCGCGTCGCGCGCGACATTCCTCGTTGTCCTTCGGCGTACGCTGTCCTTCTTTGCGTCGTCCTTCTGCCCTTGTCGCCGAGCTACCGTCCAAGCCGAGCAGGGAAGAGAGAAGGAGAAGAAGAGAAGGGGGCCGGGCTGGCAAAAGGGATAGGTGGGCCGGCCCGCGGGGGGGAAGAATGAGGGAAAGATGAAAAAGGAAGAGGGGGCGGGCCAGCCCAGGCCTGGCCCTCTTCCTTTTTTTTTTTTTTTAAATATTGTTTTTTAAATTAAAGTTTTAATTGATACTAGTTATGCATTGTAGTTGAATGAAAGTTATTTTTGCTAGGGGTTAAAATCAAACCCTAATTTTCTATGTAATTTAAAACATAAATAAATAGTATCAATAATCATCTTCATCTAATTTCAAGTCTCACGTCATCTCAAAGGTACACAATCAACCTTGTGTGTGAGGCGTGGCTACATTTGACCTGCCACATTATTCGAGAATCATGCTTGCATTACAAAAACATGTGTCTGACAAAATGTAGTTTGTCAATGGAATGTATCATTGATTGCCTTTCAATGAAATGAAATCTACAAGGCATTACTTTATTTTTGGCTAGCTCCAAGAAATCATATTTATCTCTTTAGAAGATTGAGTAAAAGGGAAATTTAGGTGTCAATTAGGTAGCTAGACTATTGGCATCTAAATTTTGATAACCTATTTAGTTATTTAGGTTGCATAAGAAAATTGAGAGTCAACCCGACTCCTAAAAATAATAAAAATATCACTTGCATCATTCACATTTGTATTCTTTTTGCTTAAGTCATCATGTGACTTCCCTTCGATGCTACCATGGACTGATGTACGGACAAGCGCACGAAGGATCATCTCCCATAAATAGCTGGCCGTCATGACCTCTTTATCTCGGTCAAGAATTCAAAAGGAGAGAGAGGCAATCGCGATCGGCAAAGCGAGAATATTTATAGCTAGAGAGGAAACAGCGGAATTTGGTAACGCTAAAGAGATCAATTCGGTGGGAATCTGGTAATGGGCTGGAAAAACGGAAGAGATTTTTGAGATGGGATGAAGACTTGGATTTCGTTGATTGATCAAGATAAGACAATATGCAACTAGAGATTGAGCCATTGAAGTTTTCCCTAAGGAAGATGATAAAAATCAGCGGATGTGATCTCTTTTCCCACAATTGACGCCCGGGCTGTTGGGAAACTTTTCCATAGAAATGCGATATCATCTCCCGGTTGCTAAAGAGGTTTATTTGAAAAAGTTGTGATCAGCATCTAACGTCCGTGGGTATCATCATTTCAAGAGCAAATCTTCATCCGCGGTTGCTCTCCTCCGCACTCCGCCGCCCACCACCACTCCGTAAGCCAAGCCACCATATCCTACTCTCCATCCGCGACGTTGCCCTGACGTGGTCATTCATCTCATCATTTCCGCCGCGCCTCCGCCTTGCTCAGCCCTGACTTCCAGGCGCAGAGACTGACATGATGTCGGGTCGCTGAGGAGCCTCACTATCACGCACAGCAGCTAGGCCGAGAAGTCCAGCGAATCCAGCCACGGCCAGTTATCCCAGTAGGTCTTCTGGACCTCCTTGCAAGCTTTCAGGTTTCCTGGCAAAGCAGCTTGGCACCGGTGGTCATTTAGCAACATTGGTGATTGTCTGTGGCGTTTCTAGCTAACATCCGTCCTTGCCATTACGTTCAAGAGTCGCTAGTTCCCCCGGCAAGCCCCTTTTGCAAACTCCGGCATTGAACAACAGTCGTCAATCTTCGCTGCCGTAGCTTCACCGGCTACACTCTCCAGAAGGCGTCGCACCTTTCCTCGCTTCTATTGTCTTAGGTTAATCTTTGCTCAAGGTAAGCTGGGTTTGTCTAAATTCATTTTAATATATGGTTTTTAAATGCATGTTATTAGTTAATAGAAGCTTATGCTATCACGATTTGATCTGATCCTTTCCTTTTGGACCTTTGGGCACTAAGATCGAACTCCAATCAATGATGTGATTAATTCTAATCATAACGTGTATTTCAATATATCAATATTGCTTGTCATTGTCTCATACATATTTAGGGTTTTGTGCAAGTTCATAATTTATTATCTAGGGCAATGCATTTTAGTGTTAAGAGTATCCGTAGATTTAGGGTAGTTCATGGTTTTTACTAATCGAAAACAAAAGAGAAAAAAGAATGTTACTTAATTCACATCATCTAGAAAATCACATTAAAATCACATTTTTGATAATTATGTGTTGAATATTGGAATAATTAGTCATTGCATTTCATGCATTATTCATATTGCACATCGTAAAAAGAGAAATATGAAAAAAGTCAGCATTGCATCACTAAGTTGATATTCGTTGAGCAAAAGTCAGTATGTCACATGTAGGGTCCTAGGATATAATTTGCTGTTTTCGTTAACATAAATATAATACAAAGAAAAAGCATTTCATATAACTTGCATCCTAGGATTAGTCCATGATTAATTCTATCTTATGTCATAGCATTCTCGGCATATCATATCGCTAGCTTTAGGAATTGATCCCGTATCACTGCATATAGTCAATTCATTATAGCATAGCAAGCATGACATTTAGGACTTTATGTTACTTCATCGATGCATGTTAGATTAGTGCATATAATCATAGCATTATCTGAGTCGTGTCCATATTGCATTTAGGGAGTTCATCTCATTAAAAAGAAAACACAACAAAGAATGAATCGACATTACATCTTAGTTATCTCAAAATAGCTTAGGTCATGCATTAGTCAAATTTATCAACATTTTCATTAATAAATGCATTTGTCATCGCATGTTTGTTTTCTAAGTCTAAATTTGCAGAATCCTTGTCTCAGTTGAGTGTCAAATACACATCCATTCCTGCTTGCTCATGCATTTCAGGTTCTTTAATCTTCTGAGTAATTTTGTTACTATTTTAATTTTTGAATTATCCACTTTTAGGAGCTAAACCTCACATGTACATGTGCATGTTTTTGTATCTTTCTACCCTCGCTATCCCTGTAAGTGTTCTATCTTCTTTGTCATTCTTATATATTTAATCGTCTCCCAATCATGATCAAGCAATACTTGTCAGATTGCGTCGAAGAAATGACCAAGAAGTTGGCGCTCGAAGGAGAGAGCGACGGGATGACACCCCTCGGACTTGAACAATGTAGTGCAACGTTTGTCAGATCGCGTGGATAAGCTGGAGAAGGTATTTGCGACTCTACGTCCTCCTCCAAGGTCAAACCCAATGAACCGGGTAAAGCCCACCAATGTTAATTCGATCGGCAAAGCTGAAGGTGATAAAAATATCCAATCAACCAATGATACTGCCATTGTCATTGATGAACCAAAAGAACGCTTCAAGTCCTTAACTTTGCAAAAGGGACACTTAAGTCTTGCCATAACTTACGAAAAGTACACGTGCACTTAAGTCCAAAATCGGAGTAAAATGGATCACTTTAGTGCCAATCCGCCAAAATCCGGCCAAAATGTTGACGTGTCAATTTTCCAAATGTGCAGCGAAGCTAAATGCGGCGTCGTTTAATGCTGATGTGGCCAAAAATTTAATAAAAAATTAATTTAAAACTAAATTTATTTAAATATTTTAAAAAAATTTCAAAAAACTAAAAATATTAAAAAAATTTAAAAATTTAGAAAATTTTGTAAAAATTTTATAAAAATTTATAAAATTCTATAAAAATTTATAAAATATTTAAAAATTAAAAAGAAATTAAAAGTTAAAAAAATAAAAAAAATTCAAAAAATTTTAGAAAATTTTTAAAAATTCAAAAAATTTTAAAAAATTTTAAAAATTTTAAAAATTTTAAAAATTTTAGAAAATTAATTAATTTTAATTTAAAAATAAATTTATTTAAAAATTTTAAAAATAAAATTTTAAAAATTAAAAACATTTGCAAAATTAAAAAAGTTAAAAAAATAATTTTAAAAAAAAAGGGTGCGGGTTGAGGGCTGAAATTTTTTGTAAATTTTTTAAATTTTTGTAAATTTCGTAAGTTTTTTAAATTTTTTGTAACTTTCTAAAATTGTTTGTAAATTTTTTGAATTTTTTGTAAATTTTTTGAATTTTTTGTAAATTTTTTAAATTTTATGTAAATTTTTAAATTTTATGTAAATTTTGTAAATTTTTTATAAATTTTGTAAATTTTTTGTAACTTTCTAAAAATTTTTGCAAATTTTTAAATTTTTGTAAATTTATTTATTTTCTTAAATTTTTTAAATTTTTTCTAAATTTTTTAAATTTTATGTAAATTTTGTAAATTTTTTGTAGTTTTTTTTGTAACTTTCTAAATTTTTTTGTAAATTTTAAAATTTTTTAGTAATTTTTTAATTTTTTTTGTAATTTTGTAAATTTTTTGTAATTTTGTAATTCTTTTTTTAATGTTTAAAGTTTCTAAATTTTTTTAAAAAAATTTAAATAAATTTATTTTTAAATAAATTTAATTTAAATTTAATTTAAATAATTTTTATATGATTATAAAATTCAAATGATGTCAAAACGACGTCGTTTTGTCGAATTGAGCCGACTTCGGCTCTCCCTACAGACACATCAGTATTGAGAAATATTAATATTTTAATGCCACGTATGATTTCCGGCCAACTTCGCCGGAGATGGCACTTTGGTGTCCCACTTTTCTTAAAATGTGGCACTTAAGTGTCTTGTAAGACTTAAGTGTCCCTTCGCCAAAGTTATGGCGTTTTCGGTCCGCACGTCTCATTGATGAGGATTTGGATGATAGAATGAGTTCGAATTGCCCAGAGTAGGGGCATGTTTAATTATCTGCATATTCCTCTACATAGGAGTCTTTCCTACTTTCTTAGATTTCGATTTCTCGTTTTCAATAATATAACTCGTTCCTTTCGATAAATTGCAAGTTCATGATAAATTTTCATGTTTTGAGGGCATGAGAAAACACATCGAATTTGCCCTATGATCAAATCTCTTTGAAGGCTGGGTTTCTGCACAATCCCTCCAAAATTTGTCGAAGTCAAAATTTTCAATACATCTCAAAAAATAAAAAATAAAAACTTGTGACTTCATAATGCACATGAGGTGGCAAGACAAATTCCGATGATTTAGTGGAGGAATAAAGCCTTGAATTTTATAGATGCTCAGAGAAGCCATTTTCTGTGCAAACCGAGTCGGAAGACTGCCTTGAAATATTCACACCTTCGAGATACGATTTAATAAGGGAGGATTGCCATCAGGTCCCATTTGTTCTAACTCCGCACTATTCATTCACATGCTAACGTATGATGTTGTACTTAATGTAGATTACATAAACCCAATAGCATGGCAGAGACCAATCAGCTCCACACGTGCCCTTGAGAAAGAAAATTACAGAGGTAGACAGAGTCAATGTGGGGGCTAATCTTCTAGCGATCGGGCATGATGTCATCTCCAAGAGTGTTAAGAAGTGTTCGCTCTTAAAACTTCATGCACGCCATTGACAGGTAACAAAGTGGGGCAAGCCATCGGCAAACGAGGAGATATAAAGGAACTGAGACAAAAGGATCACCTGACTTTTGAAGAAAATGGTGTATCTCATGCCTAAACATAGCTTGATTAATACCACTCTTTTCCTTTGTAGGTGACAAGATGCTTAGCAGGGACAATCGTAGTTTCCCGAATCCTACAAGTCAGCTAGATTTGACAGGATTTGCTATCTAAAAGCTTGATTACAAAATTTGTGAAACTAGAAAGACTCGATTAGATAAATTAAAAATACAAGGATTTAATCATGAAAAGCATGAAAGTACCATATGTATTGTTAATGTGGTGAAGAAACCGTGGCAAAGTCCGCTAGGAGGAAAGGCGCCGCCACCCCGCTACTCCCGTCACTTTGATGTGACGAAGGAACCGTGGCCAGTTAAAGAAGACATACACGAGGAAGAAGATAGAGAAGAAACGGAAGAGGACTAAGAGAACGTGGAGGGATAGACCCGTGCAGAAAACAACGAAGATGACGATGAAGAGACCGAGTATGAAGACTAGCGAGCTTTCTGCAGCAACATATGTATTTAGAGGAGGGATTGGGTTGATAAGGAGCCAAGGATATCGAGATTACAGCTGGAGGATGCTGCCATTAGCTCCACTGTGAAGCTTGATTGCCCTCTCTCTCCCCATTACCCGCGGTTCCTCAATGAGCCGCATTCATTATGTGTCGAAACAAATCTGCAGCAGCATCGTCCTGGAAATTTTCGACCTAAATGAGTATATGCAGAGATCGTCCCTAGTTATTAAACCTGTCTAATGGCCAAATTGAGATTGCGTCCATCAGCAAAATTCATTTTCGTATCCAAGTGATTATTCTGAATAAAAAATGAAAGCAATGGAGGGATTCATATTGGGAGTATGTAGATTACTTGTGCTATCAGTTCAAAAGAATGACTATTGGCTCTGCTATGAACCATGTTTGACGCCAGTTCTAAAACTTTGAGCCTGGATACTACCCTCTAAGTTCTGAATCAAATGAAAGCTAGTGCTCAAAAACTGCAGGATGATAAACAATACAAGGACACTATTATTTATAGAAAGCATTTTCATAAACAAAATTAGTTATATGACATTGCCAAATTCATGCTAATGAATTTTTCATTAATTTTATTGTAAAATATGAAAAAGTCGCACTATAATGGACTTAGAATCAACCATATCAATGCAATGCATATTTTTTTTGCCCCAAAATCCAGTTAACTAGCAACATGTGAGTATTGAATTGTCACTTAAGCACAACATACGAAACAAAATGAATCTACTTCAATTAGAAGAATTTAGCGTGATTTATCACTCTTAAAAATAATCTACTCGAGAGCCTCACTTGAGGGGTGCGGCCAATAAATAGGAGGAATATGTTTTACGGCTTCTCACTTAAATTATATTTTTTCTATTTGTTTAATGAGATGAGTCCCCAGCCCAATCCAGACCAGTACAGCCTAGTCCAGCCCAAGTAAATTGATTTGAAACCTCTTAAACCAGAAAGATACCACTAGACCAACATGTTCTGGGTTTCGATTAGTCTTTAATACACGGGCAATCTAGTAAGATATGTTGCCCAAAATAATGCTGTGAATTGGTGGTTTTCAAAGCACAATAATTTAAAAATAATAATTTTTAATTAATTCTCATGTTGCACAACATCGTTTAAATAGTTAGAGTGTGAAAACTGTATCAAGATTTCTGCCCAAGCTGAATCTAGTCAAACCGAATTACCCCCCAATTCCTTAATTTAGAGGTGAAAAACATAATTAATTTTGCACCAATTTGTTAGTTTTGGGGCAAGCAATATGTTAGACGATGTAGTTTAGGTCCAATCATGCCAACTTTACCTTTCGGACAAACAATGTGTGCTTCTAAATTACGTGGTCTTAAAAATAAAATTACAAATGAGAAACATAAATCGAGCAGATTTGGGAAACCTTAAGAAACATTAACCTCGCTTACAATAATGGAATTGATCATGATCTCCAAGAAAAAGTAGGGAAAGAGTTGAATTATTATCCAAAAAAGAGATTAAAGTTTGAACATTAGTACCAAACATTGAGAGAATGCACTGGAAGCTATATGCCTCTCTCACTGGGCCAAGCTAAGCCCTTCCCAATTTGAAGAACACTAATTTCCATTTGTTAAGGAATAAAGTGAATATGGATAAAGAAAACTTTTTTCAAATCCGAGAGTCACGACTTTAACTAGACTGAACTACTTGTCATGTGGAACTGGTCGTGTTCTCCAAGAAGTAGTAGGCAAAGATTTCAATCATTAACAAAAAAAAAAAAAAAAAATTAAATTTTTAACATCAACACCAAACATTAAGAGAACATACTAAATGTTATATGTTTTTCTCTCTCTTTCTCTCTCTTTCTATGTGCTGAGCTAAGCTCCTCCTCGCTTGGAGAGCACTAATTTCCACCTACCGAGGAATAAGGAAAGTTTTGTTGAATTCAAGAATAATGACAATGACTTGATTAATTTGGTGAGTGACTTGTTAGTCGATCATCGTCATGTGGAGTTAGTTGTGTTCTCCAAGAAGCAATAGGAAAAGATCTGAATTATTATCTGAAAAAAAAAAAGAAAAAAAAAAGATAAAACTTTGAACATCAACACCAAATATTGAGAGGATGTACTAAAAGTTGTATACCTCTCCCCCCCCCAAAACCCCTCTTTACGTGTCTCGGCCAAGCTAAGCTTTTGCCTAGCTTTGATAGCACTAATTTCCTTTTACCAAGAAACAAAGTGAAGATGGATAAAGAAAGTCTTGAGAGTCATGACATTGGCTCAATTGAGTTGGTGAGCCATTGTGGTGATGCTCTCCAAGAAACAGTAAGATTTGAA
The DNA here is from genome assembly GCA_017140325.1 of Eucalyptus leucophloia subsp. euroa. Classification (NCBI taxonomy): domain Eukaryota; kingdom Viridiplantae; phylum Streptophyta; class Magnoliopsida; order Myrtales; family Myrtaceae; genus Eucalyptus; species Eucalyptus leucophloia. Next base: position 5,563,789 of record CM029474.1, read on the forward strand.
TTATTATGGATAAACATATTAAAGTTTGAATATCAACATTAAACATAGAGAGAATTTGCTAAGAGGTGTATACTTTTCTCTTTCGTCGGCTAGCTAAGCTCTTGCCCAACTTGAACAGCACTAATTTCCATTTGCTAAGGAATAAAGTGAAGATGGAAACCAAGAGTCATGACATTGACTCAATTGAGCTAGTGTGTGATCATGGTCTCGTTTTCGACTAAATAATCAGAAAAGATTTGAATTATCATAAAAATAAAAGATTAAAGTTTGAACATCAACATCAAATGTCGATAGTATGTACTAAAAGATGTATGCTTTTCTCTCTTCGTTGGCTAAATTAAGCTCTTGCCTAGCCTAGACCGCACTAATTTCCATTTGATAAGGAATAAAGTGAAGATAAATAAAGAAAGCTCTATCAAAATCAAGAGTCACGCCATTGACTCGATTGAGTTGGTGAATAATCATGGTTCTATTTTCCAAGAAACAGTAGGAAATTTTGAATTATTATTGAAAAAATGATTAAAGTTTGAAAATCAACATCGAGTGTCGAGAGTATGTACTAAAAGGTGCATACTTTTCTCTTCGTCGGTCGAATTAAGCTATTGCTGTGACATCCTGAATTTCAGGTTCTGATTTCAATTGGATAAGATGGGCCTTTCGTCAACGTGACTATAGTGTTTTTCTCTGAGTTGGCCACTCACGAGATAACTGGCCTATCCGGCGAAGCCATTCAGGATTTTAAACGCAATGACTTGAGAATTCGACTAGAAATCGACTGTTCGACCGCGCTAGTCTGCAAGGGTCATTACGGAAGTGACGTTATCCTTATTCTACCAACTAACATTCTACCATATATTGATCTTTTGGAGATTCCTTAATCTCTTATAATTGAATAAATTTATGACCTATGAGACGTAGATATGTGCTGATCTGCATGAGTTGAGATGTAAGATTGCTCTTTTTTGGTCTTTATATTATGTGTTTCTTTCTTTTTGTTTCAGTCCTTTTTTTCTTTGGTAGTATGCATTTAAATACGCGGATGCAAAATGCAGCATGAGATTGCATATAGCAATTTATAGAGTGGAAGGAGGGAACAAAATGCATGCAGGTTGTCAGGTGGGGACGATCTGTATATGCAAATATCCAGAAATTCATCCAGTTTCAGCTTATAATTACTTTTTTGCTAATTTTCCCCAGGGAGATTATACGCGAAGGTTTCCATGATCCAGGAGTAGGTGTTGGATTGATTCCTGCCATAGCCCAGGACACGAACAAGAAAAATGTGTCGGTGGGGGGTTTTTGGGGGTTGGATTTTTTTTTTTTTTTGGGGGGGGCGGGGGGGGGGGATATGAAGCATTTGAGCCTAATTTGTTTTCCGACTTTCTTCGAAAAGGTTCGTGGATGAAGCATTTTCTTTACCTCATGGTAGTTTAGGCATCCATAGTAATTATTTCTGTGTGAAGACTTTCGCGTTTCTTTTGTTGACTTTTGTGGTCCATCATATAGAAAACAGACTACCTTAACACTGAAGTGGCAGGCTATGAGATCCTGCAGAAGAGGGCATTTCTCAGCTTGGGTCGCGCCAATATTGGTAGAAAATTTGCAGATTGCCTTATTGAACGTTCAGTGGCTTCATTGGCAAGGGTGCCCTCGAGATGCAGTGAGCATTCATTTAGAGAAAAATGAGACCCTAGTTATTCTCGATCTTTCGTGGAGTAAGGTTACAGAATCCTTGGGAGGTTGCAAAGGAATTAAGGTGGTTTATAGCTGATTTGCTGTTGCGTTTGTCTTGGCCCTCAAGAAAATTGAGAGTTCTGCGCCATCTAAACGGTTTCCCTTGTTTTGCAGATGGAGTGTCTGAAAGTCTTGAACCTTATAGGTTGTGCAGACTTATTAGTTACCCCCAGCTTCTCTTGTTGCCCAAATTTGGAGATACTGATCTTGAGTGATGTTCTCCATTGGTTCATTTATATCCTTCAATTAATGATCTAAAGCTCTTGGTTACCATGAATTTGAAGTTATGCTTCGAACTTAGCATGTTGCTAGCAGAAATGGATGGGATGAAAGCTTTGAAAGATCTCCTGATTGATGGCACTTCTGTACAAGAACTTCCTGCATCGATAGGCAAATTATTTCAACTGCAAATTCTTAGTGCCACTAATTGCTTCTCATTGGTTTGTGTTCCAAGTTTCGTTCGTGACTTCAGGATATCTCTTTCAATGCTAGCTTTGGATGATGTGAAAATTCTTGAACTACCAAGTCAATTGGAGACTTGTGGCGACTTAGACGCTTGTTTTGAGGGATTGTTGTGGGCTAAGAAAGCTTCCAGAATTCATTGATATAAAGGGGTACTCATTAGAAGAGTTGGATATTTCAGGTACGAGTATTTCAAAATTGCCCGATTCGATTAAAAACCTGCGGATTTTGAAAGTGCTGAAGGTGGATTCTTGTTTCTTAAGAAAATTTCCTCGTGAAATTGGAGAGTTGGTAAGTCTTGAAGAAGTACATGCCTCCTGGTGTAGGAGTTTGGAGGGAGTCATTCCGAGGGCCATTTCGAATCTACATCGGCTTAGAGAACTGAGGCTTTCAGTTACACTTATATCCAGCCTTCCATCAGAAATTCATTTCATGTCAAGCCTTCAGACTCTGGATTTGCTACATCGTGACTTTCTTAAAGAGTTGCCTACCCTTCCCCCTTACCTAAGTAACCTCTATGTCAATCCTGACTTGAAGCAAAAACTGTTAGAAGCTTCAAAATTCCACCGTTGGTGGCATTTGTTGCAATAAATAATACAACATTAGTTTGGATCATATGATTGAGTGTTGTCATTTGTTATAATTAGTTGGGTTGATTACATTATGCTCACAGCAATTTTGATGTGTCGGCCTATCTTCTCAATTGAATATGTTTCCCTCTTTCTTATAATTCTATTTTTCATCTCAATATGATGTATATATCTATCAGTTTAGCATAATCACGAATTTCAACGACAATAGGTAATATTTTCATAGCAACTACAATAATGTAACAACACACATGCACTGAATAAGAGAGAATGCTCATGTCATCGAAAATTAACCATTGAAGAATGCTCTGTGTCATTGGAAATTAGCCGTATCGTACACATTAATTGTAAATTACTTTCCCAAACTTTGACCATGTTGCCCAATAGCACCAAATTTTGCGAAGTTACTTATTGTCCTCTTGAGCTCTTTTTTTTTTTTTGTCACTATTTTTTTCCTCTGCATAGCAAATTAAATGTTCCCTCAAAAGGAATTTGCTTATTTTTCTTTACTAGAATAATCTCTACTCCATGGTGAATGAAGTTAAGAAAATAGAAAGGATGTATGACTAATATAGTTAATATTAACTCAGCCAAGATTCTCAAGAAAAATAATTTAATCCATTCTCAAATAACACTTACGTAGACTATCAAACATATTTCAATTTCAGCTTCATATCTTTTAATTTTTGACGAAATTAACTCTAGAGATTATGCTTCATGTAGATGAACATATTAGTTGCCGAAGAAAAGCAATTAACCTCATGAATGGCCATCATTTTCTTAATGAATCATTTCATTCATAAATGTTCTGTTTATTAGAAACCGGAACTGGGACTACAGATCCAAGTTACACTAGTTGCGTTCTTTTAATCTGCAGCTCACGTGTTGGAGTGTAGATCATCAGCATGTTTGTTTTCGGTCAATTTTTCAATTTGAACTAGAGGTGTTTGGTTCCAGATGGGACTTACTAGAGTTAAATTGGCCTAAAAGATAGAAACTTGGCCAAGCTTAAACCTACATTGCATCTCAGCGTGAAAGAGTTGGTCTTGCTTCCCTTTTTCATAATTTACTACCCGCAAAGATATGTAGATGCAAATCAACCAATGAAAAGATAATGTTCCGTTTATTTTGTAGAAAATGAATGATTTTGAGAAATATCTTTTTGAAAAGGATCACTTGCTTGCTTACAAAAATTGATGAATAAAAAATATTTTCATTGTCTACAAAAATATTTAGATAAAAATTGTTGCTGATGAAAATATTTTTTTATTGGCTAATTATTTTAAGAGATACAAATGATCATTTTTTGAATTTTTTTTTAAATTATTTATTTTTTGTGAAACAAACATAGCCTTAACAACCCATTCACTGCATAGAAAGTTAAGCATTGGCCCCGATCCCTATAAAAAATTGCACTAGTTCGCAAGTTAGGCATTATCATTTAGTAGATTAAGCCCATACAAACTGCATTGTAATTGGACTGGCCTAAGCGGGGAGGTATGAACTTATTGGAATTAATTGGACTAAGCCCATGTGAGTATGAATTTCGGCCAAGCCCGTTGAATACTCGCCATAGCCAATAATTGCATGTGTCTTGCACCGGGGGTGATCTGAATTAAGAAATTGGCTCCTTTAATTTAACTTGGAAAGCAAAAAGGCGTATTCACAACCAATATGAGCTAGCACCTCTCAAGGAGATTGAGAAAGATACTCTTTAATTTTTTTCTGGAAGTTTTTTTTTTTTTTTGATCAAAAATAGATATTGCATTCATTCATGAAAATAAGCGAGCCTTACAAGGCAACGATGGATAAAACTCTGAACATAGAATTTCCAAAAGGGAGAGAGGAGGAAAAGTCACCCAATTTGCAGGGAGATTTTTGGTCCGGTGAGAGTTAGCTAGCCAATCTGCCACTCGGTTTGCCTGGCGAGGACAATATTCTACCCTTGCTGATTTGAAAAGGCGTAATTCTTTTTTGCACTGTTCCACAATTTCCTTCAAGTCCCATGATGTTTCGGCCCAGCCCATCGCAACTTCCACCAAAGTTGAATTGTCACTTTCGAGCACCCATCTGCAACTTTGACCGGTTCTTGTACCCACGTGCGTAGCTTCTCTTCCTCTCAAGTACATGAAATCATGCAGCAAAGCTAGGGCTTCTGCTTGCTGAGGAGAAGATGCCTGTATCTGCACTGCGAAGCCCTCAACCACGAGACCTGACGGATCTCGTACAATCCCAGCTGCCGAACCTAGGAAATTACCCGGAGTCCATGAGGTGTCGACGTTTAGCTTCATCTCGTCTCTGTCCGGCGGCGTCCATCTAATCGGTAAGCTGCGGGTTGTGGGTTTTTGCCCTTTTTGATTCTACCATCTGCTGAAGTTTTTTTTGTTGTGCTATTGCGAGATCTACAAGATCAGTCGGTGGGGGACGCTTTGCTCAAAAAATGAAATTGTTTTGGGTCTTCCAGATATTCCACAGCACAGCAGCAACTGGTTCTCTTTCAGGTAAGATGTTGCTTCTTTCGAACACTTTCATTGACCACTGATCACACCTTGTTATGTTGCTTGGGTTTCTGATGATGTTGATTCGTGGGTCTACCCAAATTTTTTCGTCCATTTGCAAAGTAGAAATAGGTGTTCTGTTGTTTCCATGTGTGTAGAGCAAAGCGGACAATAGGGGTCGGGTAGCATTTTCCTTTTATACAAATTCTCCCTTGTTGGTATGGCGTTTTGGCAAAGACTCCATAGGAAAGTTCTCATTTTCGGGGGAATAGATAGACTACAGATTCTTGTCCAAAGGGATCTTGGAGGCTTGTAAGAACATGTTGCTCTGTTTTGTTCTGTTCTTGTGGCGTTAGAATAGGCCATGTTGTACCCGCTCTTCACAGTGTATGTCCCTAATTTATTACCTGTCCATACTAGATAATCATCCTTCGGGGACGGGCTAATGGGTATCGCAAGTATCTCGTTTGCTGTATGTTCTTCAAAAATATTTAGAATTAAACTTTCCTTTCATACCCGTGAGTCTTCACTAATAAGTTCTACCACCATAACTGGTTCATTTTGGTTAGCTGGGCCTCCAAGCACTCCGGACTTTAGCCATTTGTCTTCTCGTATGTTGATAGATTGGTCATCCCCAACCGACCATTTTACCTCTGATTCTATGGCTTCTCTACTTGTTAAAATGCTTTGCCATCCCCAAAACGGCTGTTGCCCTTTTCTTGCCTTCCACAAGTCTCCATTTGGAAAATAAATGCCTTTCAAAATTCTACTCCACAAAGCTGAAGGGGTTTTGGATAATCGCCAAGCTTGCTTGCCAAGCATTGCTCTGTTAAAATTTCTCAAATCTTTGAACCCCAAACCTCCCTCATCTTTCCTGGTTTTTAATGTTTCCCATTTTTTCCAATGCAAGCCCCTTTTTGAAACGCTTTTTTGCCACCAAAATGAAGCAATTCTTTTTTCTACGGCTTTGCAAATAGAAATAGGCAATTTAAAGACTGACATCGCATAATGAGGGAGGGCTTGAACAACACTCTTTATCAGAATTTCTTTACTTGCTTTGGTTAGTAATTTTTCTTTCCATCCCTCTAGCTTCAAGTTTACTCTTGCTAGAATCCAAGCAAACATCTCATTCTTTGAGTGACCCCATTCATTGGTATTCCAAGAGATTTCCCTGTTTTTTCTATTATTGGGACTCGAGTTCTTGTGCTAAGTTTCTTTTCGAGAGATAATGGACAATTGCTGCTGAAACATACCCCTAATTTGTTTAGATTAATGGCTTGGCCCGATGCAAAACAGTACTGATTGAGAATATTTGTTAAATTTTGGCATTCTAGGATAGTCTCGTTCAAGAAAAATATGGCATCATTAGCAAAGAGTAAATGAGACAGTGTAGGGCAGAACCTGTTTAGCTTTATACCCTTAATACTTCCATCTTCCAGGGCTTGGTTCATCATCTCAGTCAAAACATTTGCTACTAGGATGAATAAATATAGGGAAAGAGGGTCCCCTTGTCTGATTCCTCTTGAAGGGGTGAAATATGGAGTAGGCTCCCCATTTATCTTCACACTTAGGGACACCGTCGAAACACATTGCATGATTAGAGATACCCACCGCTCACAAAAACCCATTTTCAACATACAATCCCTCAAAAAGTCTCATTTGATTCTGTCATAGGCTTTCTGCATATCCAGTTTCAATATCGCCTGAAACTTTTTCTTCCTTTTAGTTATTCTCAATTGATGCAAGACTTCCTGAACTATGAAAATATTTTCTTGAATTTGCCTCCCTTGTACACAGGCGCTCTATTCAGGCTCTATGATCTCTGGAAGCCAAATCTTTAGTCTGTCTGCCATAACTTTTGAGATGATTTTGTAGCTGACATTGCACAAACTAATAGGTCTGAATTGGCCTATATTTTCTAAGTTTTTTACTTTTGGTAGCAAGGAAATGTGTGTTTTGTTGAGGAGGGGGTCGATGATACCTGCTTCAAAGAAATTCTACACTAGCTAGAACAAATCCGGCTTAATATCCTCCCAAGACCGCTGATAAAAAAACCCATTTAGTCCGTCGGGTTCGGGGGCCTTTAAAGAGCCCAGCTAGAAAACCGCGTCTTTCACCTCTTCAAGGGTAATATTTACCATCAAATTTTCATTTATTTCCTCACTTACGAGGCTGGGACACTAGTTTAGGATTGGCTGGTAGTTCTTAGGACCCACCGATTATATAAGTTCCGGTAGAAAGACCCTATATGTTCTTTGAGTGCCGTCGGATCCCTACACCAGCTTTGATCTTCCATTTGCAACATTGTAATCCTGTTCATTTGTCTTCTCTGTACTGTTGTGGCATGGAAGAACTTGGTATTCCTATCTCCCCATTGCAGCCAATTGATGCGTGCTCGATCCCCCAAAATTTTTCCTCTTGTTTCCATAATTTGTCTATCTTGTCGATAATATTTTGTGCTTTCTTCTTGCTGGAATTTTCAGAGTTCATGTTGGTCATCTCTGTTAATTCATTGTTTAGCTCCTTGATACAACATGGTGTGTTGGCGAATTTTTATTTGCTCCACTTAACAAGCTCCATAGAAATATCATTGACTTTCATAGAGAAACTCGCCTAGCTTATAGGTGTTTTGTTCCAAATTCTCTTGATAATCTCTCCACACTCTTGATCTTCAGACTAGTATGCTTCAAATCTGAATTCCCTCTTCCTTTTCTTACTTTTAGGGTGCAACACCAGGAGAAGAGGGCTGTGGTCCGAGCCAATTGCTAGTAGAGCCTGTACTTCAGCTGCGGGAAATGTGATTCTCCAATCCAGTGTGCATAAGACTCTATCTAATCTTTTTTTGACAAGGGCCTCCCCTTCTCGGTTGTTTGCCCAAGTATAAGCACAGCTTTTGCTGTCCATATCCATTAGGGAACACTCATTTAATAGATCTCGAAACGCTGCTATTCTATGATTATCAGCTTCTCTTTTCCCCACCTTCTCCCAAATATATAAAATTTTATTAAAATCTCCCATGCATATCCATGGTAAATGATTTGATGACTGTAAATCCTTCAACTTTTGCCATAGCTTTAGTCTCTCCCCGAAGTTCGTCGATGCATGGAGAAAAGTTATCCTCATTTGATAGCCACTATCGGATCTCTCGCACTCCAAATCATAAATTCTTTAGAGCTGTCGTTTACCTTTAACACCACTTCCTCACTCCACAAAATTGCTAAACCTCCCGCAATTCCTTCCGAATTTTCTAGGAATAGATTTTGGAAGTTGAGTCGCCTTTTAACACCCTCCACCATTGTTGCTTTGTTATTTCTTACCATCAAGAAGACCAGGTTGGGCCTTTCAAGAGCTACTAGAGCTCTTAGCTCCTGGAATGTTAGAGGATTGCCCAACCCCTGACAATTCCAACTTATGATTTTCATATCGTCGCCGGCGGTTTATTAGGGCTAGCCACCACAGCCCATTCATTGCCATCTTTGATCAACTGGATTAGGGTCTCTAAGAGCTCCGTCTCATCAATCAACGGGGAATTTGTTCTACTATGCATTTCTGTTTTTTTGCCCTCTCGCACCTTCATACTTTTTTTGCTACATTTCCCAACTTTTGATAGGATCGGCCTATTAGCTTTGAAGCACATAATCTATTTGCCATGATCTGTAATCTTCAGAGTTGTGTCTGCTGGTTCTTCTGGTACCTCCTGCACATTTGAGTTTTCAGCCCTTTTCTTGTTGCTATTTAGGGATACCAGGTTATCGATTTCGTCTCTAGCCACTAGGTCCATTTCTTAGGTTATAGGAGGAATTTCTAGTGCCGTTTCTTCCACAGTAATTTCTTCTTCTAGTTTGCCATAGAATGCTTCCCAGTGGGGGCTATGGTCTCACACTTCTGCCTTAAGCTATTGGTCCATATTTTCCAGTTTTGTTTTCAGCCCACGCTGTTTGCTCATACGGGATTTCTTCGTAGTTAGTAGCATAATGACCAATTTTTCCACACGAATAGCAATAGTGCGGCAGTCGTTCATATTTAAACTCCACCCATAGCTTCTTGTTTTCAATATCCAAAATAGCCCCTGATTTTAGTGGAGCTGATAAGTCCACTTCCACTCTTACTTTTCCACTTTTCTGTGGTCTCGATTCCCTTAGAGTCCACCTAAATTTCCAGAACTTTACCTACCTTTTTTGCTAAATTAGTAAACATTTCTTCTAGTATCCACCCAGGGGTATCCCTCCCATATGCACCCAAAAAGCACATTGAGAATAACCATAACAATGCTCTGGAATGTCAGGTACGCATTGTTTAAGTACTAATAGATTACTGGCAAAAGACCAGGGCCCAAATTTCATAACTCTCTTTTTTTCCTTCTCCGATTGAAAAACGAATGAGAAAAAACCTGGTTCCTTTTGTGTGCATATCACCGATTCTGTTCTCCATGCTTTCTTCATAGTTTGAAGAAAAGCTTGGAAGTTGACATTTGGTTTGGAAAATAGCTTCCCGAAAATGGTCCGATTGCATTGTTCCCTTTTTTCTGGGGGGATCTCTTTGATCACTTTGACTACATCATTCTCCGACCATAGATGGCCTAAGCTTTTACATAAGGCAGCCAGACGCAACTCATTCTCTTCTTTGTCTTCCATTCTTCTGATTTGCAGGTATGAGGTTTGCTGTTGGCTGTAATCTTGCTGAGTGGGTTTTTGAGATTTTGGAGGGAAGGTCTACAGGAAGTGCAGATTGAAGGGAGCTCTGTGATGGAAGGGTGTATCGAGTAACGGAAAGACAAAACAACCAAGGGAATGATCCACTTCCCCAAATTCAGCCTTTTATCTCAACAGAGAATAAATGTGGAGCTCAGGCTAGTAACAAGACCAACACAGATCAAACGAGGCAAGACCCATTCTACTTACTTCATAACAGTCTACTTCCATCTAGGTATTTCGAGAAAAACGTCAAAATCCATCCCTCTCCATCAAAATCAGAATACCCATAAAATGACCATGAAGAGAAGGGCGACATCCCACCTTTTGTGAGGCCAGAGCTGCGATTTATCAAGCGTTGGTAGAATTCTCCGAAGATAGATAGCAGGACTGTTCCATTGCTCGGGACTTCACCTTTCTACGGAGAAAGACAGTAGGGTTAGGTTTCTGAGGATTACGTGATGGGCTTTATTGGTTCAAAGAGGAGGATCGTGGTTTTGGGTAAAGGAAAGCTCCTAGAGATTTAGGGTTTTTGGGGGTAGCTACCACCATGGGTAGAGGAAAACTCTCAAAGTCGAGAGAGGTTTTTTTTTTTTTTTTTTGACAAGTCGAGAGAGAGGTTTGAGTAGCTATCATTAAACCAATATCCGATATTTTTTTATGGAAGTTAGTGGGTCATTATTTTGGGGGAAAAAAAGGCGAGTGAGAGGCAAGATGGGCAAGATACTAAACACTGAGTGAAGCTGGGAAAGAAAAGAAAAAAAAAAAATCAAAACAGTTGTAGAAGGTAAAGTAGCTGAAATTAGCTGGCCATGAATCGGCATGGATAGTGAATCTGTGACTTGGACTTTCTACCTAATTGCACAGAATGCAGCAGTTGAGGCGACGAAATACAACACCGCCTCCGGATAAGATCACTACAGAAGCTTCTCCGCCTTCCAGTGGGCCTTCTGATGGGTTGGCGTCATCTGATCGCCCTTATGCTTGTCTGTATGAGACATTTGGCAAGGCTTATATTCATGAGTACAAGCTCAAACTTCACTTGAGAAGAGAGCATCCTGAGTACATGGCTGATGCGAATGCTGAGAATGCCATACGCATTGCGGATCATGAATTGGATGAAGCTAGTGATCAAGATAATTACAGCAGAAAGCGCGCCAAAGGGAAAAGCCAGAAACAAAGCAGCCAGAAACCGAACTTGAAGACGCCTCCAACAAAGTCCGCTAAGAGGAAAGGTGCCGCCAACCCTACTTCGTCACTTTGAATGTGGTGAAGAAACCGTGGGCAGTTAAAGAAGACATACACGAGGAAGAAGATAGTGAAGAGACGGAAGAGGACCAATACAATGTGGAGGGATGGAGATATGCAGAAAACAACGTGGATGATGGTGAAGAGACTGAGTATGAAGACTGGGCGAGTTATCTGCAGCAACATATGGATTTAAGAGGAAGGATTGGGTTGATGAGGAGCCAAGGATATCAAGATTAAATCTGGAGGATGCTGCCATTAGCTCCATTGTGAAGCTTGATTGCTCTTTCTCTCCATTACTCGCGGTTCCTCAATGAGCTGCATTTATTTGTGTCAAAACAAATCTGCAGCAGCATTGTCCCGGGAATTTTTCTACTTAAATGGATATTGCAGAGATCCTCAACCACGAAACCTATCTAACGGCCAAACTGAGATTGTGTCCATCAGCAAAATTCGTTTTCATAGGCGGTTCAAGGGATTGTTCTGAATAAAAAATGAAAGCAAGGGAGGGATTCGAATTGAGAGTATAAAGATTACTTGTCCCGTCATTTCAAAAGAATGACAATTGGCTCTGCCCCGAAATTTGTTTGACACCGGTTGAAAACTTTGAGCCTAGATACTGCCCTCTAAGTTCTGAATCAAATGAGAGCTAAGGTTCAAGAACTACGACATGAAAGAAATTCAAGAGAGGACATACTATTATTAATAAGAAAAATTCCAAATAAAGGTCTCAAGTACTATCGTTTTATCAAATAAGAATTTTAAGTAAACATTGTTTTAAATAAGGGCCGCCAAATTGTCTCAAATAAGGGCCGTTAGCTGGTTGGTGACTCTTCCGACCGTCAAAGAAGGGGTATTTTGGTCAAAAAATTGTTACTATATATTTTAAATTTTTTGATTTTCTTTATTTTCTTTTTTCCTCTTCCCTCTTCCCTCCCCCAATCATCGATGTCGATGGCCAGCAGAGGTCGCCCACCTTAGATGAGGGCTACCCTCACTGAATTTGGCGAGAGTCGTCCTCGTTGGTGTTAGGTGTTGCCTTGCCTAGACTAGGCGGGTGAGGGCGATTGGTCAGTGTTGGCAAGGGTTGCCCTCGCAACCTTTGCCATGGCTGGCAGAGGGAAGAGGAAAAAGAAAATAAAAATAAAATAAAATGGTTACTTCAGGCCCTTATTTGAGATGATTTGGCCACTTCATGCTTTTATTTGAAACCAAATCCACTGTAGGTTCTTATTTGAGAAAATTGGGGCACTTTAAGCCTTTATTTGGAATTTCCCTTTATTTATAGGAAGTATTTTCATAAAGAAATTAGCTATATATATTCATTGCCACATTCATGCTAATGAATTAATTTCCTCAATTTTTTTGTAAAATAAGGAAAAGTCGCATTATTATGGACTGAGAATTAAGATCTCCACATAAATGCAATGCATTTTTTTCCCCAAATTTTAGTTAACTAAGAATATCTGAACATTGAATTGTCTTTTAAGCACGACATTCGAAACAACATAAATCTACTTCTAATTGGAAGAATTTAGCGTGATTTATCACTTTTAAATATTTTCTACTTGGGAGCCTCACACGAAGTAAGCGGCAAATAAGTAATAGGAATGTGTTTTAGGGCCTCTCACTTAAATTATCGTTTTCGATTTGTTTGATGAGATGGGTCTTCAGCCCAGCCGAGCCCAACCCAAGTAAGATGATTTAAAATCTCTTGAACCGGGAAGATACCACTAGAACAACATACTCTGGGCGATATTGTAAGCCGTCTTGCCCCAAATAATGCTGCAAATTGGTGGCTTTCAAAAGCACAATGATTTAAAAATAATAATTTATCTAATCTCTGACGCATATTTCGTTTGGTCATTCTAAAACATTTTTCTTCGGTGAAAGTCATTTTTTAAAATGTTTTTCTTTCTTGATTACCAATATTTTATTAGTTCATAAACAATTCACCCATTCTCTAACTGAATACTTTTGGCCATTCTAAATGTTTTTCCTTTGGTGATGGTAAATGATTTTTTTATTAATTCTCATGTTGCACAATATCGTTTAAATAGTAAGAACATGAAAAACATATTACGCTTTCTAGCCAAACTAAATCTAGTCAAATTGCATGTTGCCCCAGTTCCTCAATTTAGAGGTCAGGTTTAGGGTTTGAAAAACATAAATAATTTTGCATCAATTTGTTAGTTTTGGGGCAAGCAATATGTTAGACGATGTCGTTTAGGTCGAATCATGCCAACTTCACCTTTTTTAATAAACAATGCGTTAGTTTGCAAATTAAATAGTCTTAAACATAAATTACAAATGAGAAACATAGATCGAGCAAATTTGGGAAACCTTACGAAACATTAGTCTCACTTATAATAATGGAACTGGTTGTGTTCTCCAAGAAACAATAGGTAAATAATTTGAATTATTATTGGAAAAAGAATTAAAGTTTGAACATCAACACCAAACATTGAGAGAATGTACCAAAAGTTGTATGCCTCTCTCTCTCTCTCTCTCTCTCTTCTCTCTTTGTTGGCCGAGCTAAGCTCTCACCCAGCTTGGACAGCACTAATTTCCATCTACCAAGGAATAAAGTGAAGATGGATAAAGAAAGTTTTGTTGCAACTGAGAGTCACGACATTGACTTGATGGGGTTGGTGAGCATCGTGGTTGTGTTCTCCAAGAAACAGTAGAAAAAGATTTGAATCGCAAAAAAGGATCAAAGTTTGAGCATCAATATCAAATGTTAGGGGTATGTACTAAAAAGGTGTATGCTTTTCTCTCTTTTTCAGTTGAGCTAAGATCTTGCCTAGCTTGGACAGCACTAATTTCCATCTGCCAAGAAATAAAGTAAAGATGGATAAAGAAAGCTTTATTGCAACTGAGAGACACAACATTGACTTGATTGAGCTGGTGAGCATCATGGTCGTGTTCTCCAAGAAATAATAGAAAAAGATTTGAATTATTATCGAAAAGAAGGATCAAAGTTTGAGCATCAACATTAAACGTCAAGGGTATGTACTAAAAGGTGTATGCTTTTCTCTCTTTGTCAGCCAAGCTAAGCTCTTGCCCAGCTTGGACAGCACTGATTTTCATCTACCATGGAATAAAGTGAAGATGCATAAAGAAAGTTTTGTTGCAACCAAGAGTCATGACATTGACTCGATTGAGTTGGTGAGCACTATGGTCATGTTCTCCAAGAAACGGTAGAGAAAGATTTGAACTAAAGGATCAAAGTTTGAGCATCAACATCAAACATCAAGGGTATGTACTGAAAGGTGCATGCTTTTATCTTTTGTTGGCCAAGCTAAGCTCTTGCCTAGCTTGGATAGCACTAATTTCCATCTGCCAAGGAATAAAGTGAAAATGGATAAAGAAAGCTTTGTTGCAACCAAGAGTCACGACATTAACTCAATTGAACTAGTGAGCACCATGGTCGTGTTCTCCAAGAAACAATAGAAAAAGATTTGAATTATTATCACAAAAAAGGACCAAAGTTTTAGCATCAACATCAAATGTCAATGGTATGTATTAAAAGTTGTATGCTTTTCTCTCTTTATCGACTGAGCTAAGCTCTTGTGCAGCTTGGACAACACTAATTTTCATTTGCCAAGGAATAAAGTGAAGATGGATAAAGAAAGCTTTATCGCAACTAAGAGACACGACAATGATCCAATTGAGCTGATGAGCACCATGGTCGTGTTCTCCAAGAAATAGTAGAGAAAGATTTGAATTATTGTCAAAAAGAAGGATAAAAGTTTGAGCATCAACATCAAACATCAAGGGTATGTACTAAAAGGTGTATGCTTTTCTCTGTTCGTTGGCCAAGCTAAGCTCTTGGCCAACTTGGATAGCACTAATTTTCATCTGCCAAGGAATAAAGTGAAGATGGATAAATGAAGCTTTGTTGCAACCAAGAGATATGACATTGACTCGATTGAGCTAGTAAGCACCGTGGTCGTGTTCTCCAAGTAACAGTAAAAAAAGATTTGAATTATTATCTAAAAAAAATGATAAAAGCTTGAGCATCAACATCAAACGTCAAGGGTATGTACTAAAAGGTATATGCTTTTCTCTCTTTGTTGGCCGAGCTAAGCTTTTGCCCAGCTTGGACAGCACTAATTTCCATTTGTCAAGGAATAAAATGAAGATGGATGAAGAAACCTTTATTGCAACCGAGAGTCACGACATTGACTTTATTAAGCTGGTGAGCACCATGGTTGTGTTCTCCAAGAAGCTGTAGAAAATGATTTGAATTATTATTGCAAAAAAGAATCAAAGTTTGAGCATCAATATCAAATGTCAAGGGCATGTACTAAAATGTATACGCTCTTCTCTCTTTGTTGGCCGAGTTAAGCTCTTGCCCAGAGATTGGACAACACTAATTTTTGTCTGCAAAGGAATAAAGTGAACTGAGAGTCACGACATCAACTCGATTGAGTTGTTGAGTGATCGTGGTCATGTTCTCCAATAAATAGTAGGAAGAAATATAAATTATTACTGAAAAAAAGAAGAAGAAAAAAGATAAAGTTGGAATGTCAACATCAAATATTGTATATACTAAAAGAAGTATGCTTTTTTCTCTTTTATTGGCCGAGCTAAGCTTTTGTTCAGCTTGCAGAGTACTAATTTCGTCTGCCAGAAAATGAAGATGGACAGTGAAAGCTTTGTTGATTTCGAGAATCACGACATTGACTCGTTCGAGCTGCTGAGTGTGCAGGAGTTGGATCGTAGCCGTTGGTTGCTGAGGCACTTCCATCACTCCTCGTCGATCTTCCACGCGTCCCATGGTAATTCCCGTGACGTTTACGCTGTACGCAAAAGCTCGGCGCTAACACGCCCGTCACATTGTGCAGACCCAAATGCCAACAATGCCACTAACCTTTTCGTTCACTCTCTGTGATCTCACCCCAGTTGCACGCAATTATTCTTAACTCGAGTATTCCATTACAATGTATGATTTGATTTCTCGTGCACACGCCCTATTTTGAATTCTGACGGGTTTGGAAGAAAAACGATGTACACGAGCTCACCCCAGGCAACTTAACAACTGCAAGTCAAGATGGTCTCGTCTTATTTGGGGGCCGAGATCATGTAAGATTTTCAGAGCAGCCGCTAGTTTATCTCAGAGAAAACAAGATATATATGTTGTGGTAATCCTTCCATGACCCATCTACATTGAACAAAACTTTAACTCGTGGTCCAAAAGATGTAGAGAAACTAATGTCTATTGAGCATCTAAAGATTAGGAAATGCAGAGTCTTCTCCCCCGCCTGCAACGCAAGGTAGAGGGATAAAGGGAAAAGCTGGCAGCGATGCGTTCAAGCACCGTATGACGATGAACGCACACAGCTGAGGCCAACCTTTTTTGGCCTTTTCTCCAGAGATGAAAGTGGAATTGCTTAGGTCACATGAATCTATGTAACCTATACCATTTCACACTTTGAAAGACTTAGATGTAATTAGTTGATCAAAAATTTTCTATAAAATACATTTCCTTTTCTGTAGTGTAGTAAAATTAATGTGAAAATTGATAGAATCTTACAATTCAGTCAATGCAAAATTACTAGTGATATAAATTAGGAACAATAAATGACACTGGATATCATGGTTTGGTCAGAATCGATATTTATTCCATGGAAAGAGCCAACAACAGATAATCTACTAATAATCAAATAGTCAGAGGTACAATCGCCACACGTTTAAGTGTTTCTCATACTTAAATTAAGTCCAAACCCACACTTTTTATAAATAAATAATTCAATTGAATGTAAAACTCACAATATAAATTAATTTACACGTGTCTTGCTCCAATGCCTGGCCGAAGAACAAACTATTCCGTGCGTCCAAGAAAGAGTCGTCTGTTCGGCTCGTTGTTAATCTTTCTTGTTCGACGTTTATATTGAACAAGGAAGAGACGTCCACTTCTTGGTCAAATACTCAAATCTTGGATAAAAGAAGTAACCAACGATTATCTTGTGCTGAACCTTGGATTTATATATATCCACTATAATCCAAGGTTATTATTCGTAAAAGGCAACATCGGACTTTGAACAAATCAAATTATTCCAGTAAATGTGGGTTTCGTACACGAAATATACAGTACCACAAGACAGTAGATATTTTGAACCAATCAAAACATTGTCTCCACTATCAATCATACAGTAGATATTTTCATTGATTATAAGCATCATTAAGGACATTGCGTTATAAATCTTAGAAATAACATACACTAATTTTTTGTTAGTTAGATTGAACACATTACTAGAAAGTTTTCTCTTTTCTATTGTGCATGTAAGCACAATTTTTTAGGCTAGATATTCATTTGAATGACGCAATTAATATTGACTATAGCTACATTAATACATATATATTTTTCATACTAGTTAAATTAAATCAATGATCAAAAGAACCAAGCAATAATCATTTTCAAATTTATGTGAAAAAGCAATCACTTCCGATTTGGGCAAGTATAGGTGTGACAATATTCACAAACAAATTGTACCTTCGAAGAATTTTTGTTAGATGGTCGAATGCATAATCAAATTTTACATTTCAGTTTTAAAATTGCTAAAGAGGAACAATAGCAAGATTTCGTTCTCTACTATTGACCATATTCATAACCTGGACAATTCCTACTGGGCGAGCAACCTTTTTGCGGTCAATTACCGATATTCGAAAATCATACACAGGCGTCAATTTGATAGTAGTTGACTTCGGCATATTGGAGCACAGAATCCAGTGGCAATGCTTATGCGATGAATAATCATCAACACGGAAGCACAAAATTGCAGGTAATTGACACGCACACAAGCCCATAAAAAGTGAGTGTGGTGGCCAAGAATAGGAAAGAAGAGTGGAGATTGGAAAAAGCGAGAATTCGAATTTGGTTATGCCCCTAATAGCCGTTATTGCAGGAAGATCTGTCGACATGCTCGATCAGTTACAGATTTGAATTAGAGGGACACTGGCGCGAACCCTTACTCTTTAGCCAACAACACCTCGTCCACCGGGAACTTTCTTGCTTCTGTCTGACCGCCACCTTGCTTTGGTCACTGATCATCATCTGCATGCTGACGTGATGTCCATCAGCCTCGAGCGGTGTCGTAGTCTCACATCCGTTGATCCCATGCTGTGCTCCTTCTGTAGTTCCAATTGTCAAGATGCGAACTTTGCCATCTAGTCTGAGGTTTTGGAGATTAGGGTATTGATGATCCATCACAATCAGCTCAGAAATTTCAGTATTTTCGAGAAGTAAGACCCGCAAAGACGATAATCCCGTAATGTTGCATTCCCCTTTCATACCATTGCAGCGCGAGAAATCTATCTCTTCTAAACTCTCTAGGTTCTTAATGCCTCCAGGAAATTCTCTGAGAAAAGTCTGAACCATCTTTAATACTTTCAAGTTTCTCAAATCCTCAACAGACGAAGGTAGTTCATCGACTAACGTGTGCGAAAGATCCATGAGTTGCAGCTCCTTGAGGTTCCCGATGGAATCTGGCAGTTTCCACAAGCTCCTACAATTTCTGAGAGATAGTGTCTGAAGATTCTCCAGCAAGCCGATGGAATAAGGGAGCTCACTGAGTTCAGTGTCGTCCAAAGCTAGGTACGAAAGAGATTTCAAGTTGCCAATTCTATCGGGTAGAGACAAGATTTTACTGTTGCAAGCACTCAGAGTTTCAAGCCTCCCAAACGAACCCTCAGGGATATCGATGGCTCTTATGGCAGTTCCATCGATATAAAGCTCTTTTAGAGTTTCCAAGTAACCTATACCTTCTGGCATCTCTTTCACGAAGCTGCAGGACTTGATATCCAAAGAAACTAAGTTCCTTAGCTTGCTAATGGACCTCATAACAAGCGGAGGTAATATAGAACAACGTTCCAGGTTTAGTCTCTCTAAGTTTACAGGAACATGGGAAACTGGAGATTTAGGTAGCCAACGACAACCTTTTAGGATCAAAACTCTCAAGTTTTTGGCCTTCTGCAAAACAAGCGAATGTAAACGCGTTGTTTACTTGAAGCTATTGTCAAACAGGATGAAAAAAATGTACAGGTATGTCGCCATACCTTTATAATTTGCTTCCAACACCGCCAATTTGTGGAGCAACTCCCAGACAGATTAAGATAGACCAAGCTGGATAGATCTAAAGCAAGTAGAATGGAAACATTGAGGCACCTTTCCCATTCAAGCCACTTTAACCATGGAAGGAAAAGATACTCTCTGGAGTTCCTTGCAGTCTGCTTATGTCCCTTAAGAACAGGGCAGTTCATTTCAAGATAAATAAGATTCGAGAAATTATGGAAAAATCTACGTTTAGCAAATAAATGGGGTTTGTCGAATGTGGCACTGAGGGCTTCAACCGTAGCGACCTGCCAATTGTGGAAAAATGGGAAAAAATGAGAGTGAAATATAATTGCATTCACAATCATTTCTGAAAATTGAATTGAGTATTCAAAAGTACTCTAATTCAAATTAAAAGAGAGACCCTGTTCAAAAAAAAAAAAAAATTAAAAGAGAGACTTTCTTTTCTTCAAAATTTTACCGTATCTTCATTCAGTACTCGTTTAATATCCTCTTGATTCCAAAGCCTGCTACGCTGGGAAGGTCTCCTTGGACTTTCGTCCTCGACAATTTCCTTCCCGAGGAGTTTGACTTGATTGTGCATCCGCAATAAATTATTTTCTGTAACTGTCACCAAAGACTTCTTTTGAAGCTCGGTAATCTGTGTATAAGGATGGTAATTACAAGCTTCCCACATGTAAGAGGATATTGTCTTGTCCCTTCCTATGAAGAAACATGCTATGTCGAGAAATATCTTTCGGCCATTTTTCTGTAAATCTTCATATCTTTTCATCAGAGCTGGTTTGACTTTCTCAATCAAAGGCCCGTGGCTCAATCTATCGATTGCTTCCTCCCATTGCTTTTTGGGCTGTTGGCATAATGATGAACCAACATCTTGAATAATAAAAGGATTCCCTTCGGCAGCCAAACTAATCTTCCATGCCAAAGAGGATAATTCCTGTGGAGGAGGTTTTCCTCTAAGAGCATGCTTACAGAACAGTTGAAAAGAATCGCCATCATTCATTTTCTCGAGCTCATATCTTTCAATGAGGATGTCATCCCTACCGTTAACAACACTGGGTGCCTGATTATACTTGTCAACAAGATTGCAACTCCTAGAGACCACAATAATCCTGCTTCCTGGACCGAACCAAATAGGATCTTCGGCTAGTGATTTGATTTGTTCAAAATCACTAACATTGTCAAGAATAATGAGAACTTTTAGATCTCTAAATTTGTACTTTATAAATTCAGTACCTTCAGCGGAAGATCTTAGGGCACGTGTTTTCTTATGGAGGTCAAAAATTAAACCTTCTTGGAGAGACAAGAGACTGTTTTCCTCAACTGTAAGGAAGCTGCATCCTTTAAAGAGACCGTGGATTTTGTTGTAGACAACCGTGGCAAGAATTGACTTACCAATTCCTGGAAGGCCCGATATCTCAACCACACGTTTTCCCTTCAGCATTTGTCTTTCAATTACTTCTCCTTTTTCATAGCGAACATCAAGTTTTTTCATCACCTCTTGCACAGGGTGATCCATCCCCACTAAATATGGTGTCACAGCTCTGTCATTCTTCCTCAACTTCCGGCAGACCGTGGAAACGACCTCTTTTATAAGTTCACTCTCTCTGCCAAAGGCGAAAAGAAGGGAAGAGTAAGATGCGAAATGGAAGAACTGGTCGGATAATACACCGGGCAAAAGAAAAGATGGATTCACTTTTTTCTTGCTTTAATTTCATACTCGATCACTTGTGTTGGAGAAGCAGAAAAAAGCATCGAAATCTTAGTTTTGATTTACCTGCATTCAAGTTTTTCCCATCCAAGTTTTCTTGAAGCTTTATGCAGAGCCTTCTTCCAGTTGTTTATAGTCGTTGACGTCTCCCTTTTGGCCTCATGGTCGCAGAAGGACTGCTGATAACTCTCCGTTTGCTCGCCGACCACTGAAGGGGTGACGTCGTAGAAAATGGGCATGATTGTCCTGTCACACTGCACCATTTTTTCCACCTCCCTCAGACAACTCTTACTGGAAGCGAAATCTTTGGAGAAGATGGGAATGCATATCTCCGTGTGCCCGATCACTTTTAAGATCTTAGGCATGATCTCTTCTCCGATCTCGATCCCACGATAATCGATAAATGCAATGATCCCTGAATCAGCGAGGCCTTCGTAGAGAAAGTCAATGAAGCCCCCGAATATCTGCTCCTCTGAAACTGAGAAAGACTTCATAGCGGCAAAGATCGGGCCATCCTGTAGCTGGAGGCCCCGAGTGGTTATTGCAGACATCCATGAGTGAGAAGCTCAACAGAAGGCGTAAAGACCAGATGTTTCGTTGGACGGGGGCCAACAGGGAGATCGCTTGAGGAAGAGAATAAGCTAACAACAGACCTTTCTCCGGACTAAGAAGCTTATTACAGACCAAAGCTATGGATTCTTGACTTCGATAAGGGTATTCCAATGAGCAAACCCGAAGTGACATCTCTCGGTAAATATATTACAATCTGTCCATTTTTTAAATTGTCGATTCCTACTAAACATAAGTAGTTTCTCATTTGTAGTAGACAATTTTATGTGTGATAAAAGCGTTCATTGGTATTTCTACAGGTTATTTTTTATAATATCTCTTTTTCACGAGTGTAATATGGACGAAAATTAATCGACCAAACCAAATAAGGGTTAATTAGCACCCAAAGAAAAAGACAAAAAACAATAGGAAAGATTTTTTTTTTTTTTTGGAAAAAAAGGAAAGTTTAAAAAAGAAATCAGAAGAAGTAGTTTTTAAAATTGAAAATTAGAGAGGGAGGGGGGGAGGGAACAGAAAAGAGGTGGCTGGGCGGTGGCAATCACCACCATCTCCGGCAGGGAACTTGAAACCCACTTAAGATGCATGTAAGTAGTTTCAATAAGTTATTAGGACTTCTAACTCAGTGAGATGAGTTCCATAGCTAATCCAATCCAACCCAAGTAAAAAGATTCAATAAGTCGGATAGGACTTGAACCGGGAAGATATCACTAGATCAACATGTTCTTCGCTTGCTTAGTCTTCAAGTACCGTAAGGCAATCTTATAAGGTGTCTTGCCAAAAATCAAGCTGCAATATATTCATTTTAAAAGTGTTACCCAATATCTGAGGTAGACTTCATTTGATCATTTCAAAACATTTTTTCTCAGATAGTGGTATTTTTTTTTTAAAATTATTTTGCTTTTTTGATGACCTATATCTTGTTAATTCATAAACAATTCATCCAATTTCCGACATATATTTCTTTTGGTCATTTTAATAATTTATCTTCATGGCGATATTTTTATTAATTTATTGTAGCATGCCCCATGGAAATATGTTATCTTTTTCTTTTTCAAAATTTGCGAGAAAATATTACATACAATTGTCGTACCGCGTCACTTATTCAACAATCCATTTATCGTGCGACACGTATCAATATGTCCTCAGGGTGGGTCCCTGTGGAGTATGGGTTGATATTCTCTTCTGCACATTCTCCAATTCTTTGCCCAAGAAACTTTAAATCCTTCTGCCTTTCAAATCGGATCCAAAGATACCTCCGCTCCTCGATTGATTTCCCCAGAAATTTCCCTCCTTTGCCTTAATGTCTGAGACCAACCTACCAGATTATGCTTTTCCCACAGCCAAGTTTCCCTTTTCTTGTTCAAATTCCATTCTCCTCCTCCTCCTCCTTGCCCTCAATCTCTCCTCTTCCCTTCGTTGCTGGAACCAACTTGGACTGCTTGGAACCAGCCCAGAACCACATCAATGAGTTCCAAGGTCGACTCAGCAATTGGCCTACTTTTCTTTCTATTTCATTTTTTTATTAAATTGTTCTTTCATATTCAAATTTTTGCAAAAGTTCTCGATTAGGACACCATAATGCATGTTTATGTTGTAATGTTCAACCTTATTTTTTTTGCAAAAGTTTTCCATTAAAAGAATTGTAGGGTTTGGTTTTGAACCAATTCAAAGCTGGCTCTAACCAATAATCGATCTTGAAATCGATTCTACTTGAGAACCAACCTTGAAATCGGTTAAAAACCGTCCTAGTTGGGAATCAGTCTTCCTAAGTAGAACCGACTAGTTCAAGGCCAAGAATAGGGAATCAAACTCAAATTTGTAGGTCTTAGTGTGAATAGACTTGAAATCGATCAGGTAATATCGGTTCAATTTGGTTCTCTATTGAACCGCCCAATTGTTCACCCTTACTCCCTAATCATTAAGATATTGTAAATATGTGATTGGCTCTATTCACAAACATAACAGTAGATTTTCCATCCATGTCAAATTTATGCAAATCAATCGCCAAAAGAAGCAAAACCATACCATTTAACTAGATATTGTCTTTTCTTGAGAAATTATTCAAGATTCAGAACACAATTATTTTTTACAATAAAAGATTATACTTACCTAAAATCTCTTTCTTGCAATTATTGAATATTAACAACATGATAAATTAATGTTAGCATTGTCATTTAAAAAAAAATACATAATGCAAAATACAAATTATTTAAAAGAAAAACATATGCTTAACCAAAAAAAATTAGTGCAATTAATTGGGTTGTTAGGAATTTCTATTTCAGGAACAATGATGTCACCCCTTTGAATCCCACAAAGTACGTGTAAACGAATGGGGATAGAGCTATTTTTCCTAGCCAAAAGCCTAATCTTAACCATTTCATGTGGTTTGCAGGATATTCCATGAATTACTATGCAGACAAGTCTCCATGTCTGTATCCTTGGATCATAGAAAAAAATGCTTACTTTATGTGGTAATTCTTTAAATGCTTTAATACTTATAAATGCAAAAGGTCTTTATCAACTTAATCACAGAGAGAAAAGTACCTAATGACTTTAATTAGTCATAACATTTTTGGATAGAAATTTAAGACACACAAAGTCAAAAGTAATTTGACATTCTAATCTAACAATTATGTTTGGCAAAAAATTTAAGTAACTTCATTTTCCTCAAGAATTGAGTTTACTTGTTCTTTTTTTTCACTTAAAGGAATGCTTTGAGGGGTTTTTTGTCAACAAATCTGTGAAAGTTTTCAACTAACGGTCAAATCATTAATTGGATAAACAGATCTAAGTTAACCCAAGTCTATGATGTCAATAAATAAAACATTATAAAAAATTGCTATTCAATATATAAAGCAACTACATGGCTATTTTACTTTCTAAAACTATTTCAATTTATATATCATTTTGACCTTTAAACTTGCAAATTTTTTTCCCGTTACTTAATTCTAATGTTACTTCTATATCTTAACGTGGTTTCAATGACCTGTACGGGAGTGGGTTTAGCACCGGTACCTAATTAATGTTTGTCTATTATTTGTAGAGGAAAGGATGAAAGGATGGATTAGGACTAGTGCATTGGCGCTGGGAAAGGATGAAATGGACCATTTGCAGTGGAAAAGGACGAAAGGATGTATACCTCATCAATGTTTGTCGATCAGCAGTGGAGGAAAGGATGGAGACGTGGACATTGGTGATGATGACTAGTCGTGTGAAAGAGCAATAATGCAGAAAATCATCCGTTTCTAATTTCTGTACTTGAGAAATTGACTAGTGTTTTTATTAATGCCTAACTAAGCTCCATAGTCTATAACCACCTCCTCTTTCTTGCTCGTGATTTGGTTCTTTGCTAAGGTTCTAAATTATGGAATCTCTGGTATTAAATATGATTATCAATTATTCTTGCAAAAAGTTGTTGTGTTTCTATCACCAAAATCTGACTTACTAGGAAAAAGCATAACGCTTAGGTATAAAGACTCAAAACATATATTTTTTCCATCACTGTTGACATCTCAATTTTAAATTAGGTTTATTTTATTTTAAGTTTTTATTTATTTTGTCTTTTTTTTGTTTCGGAATAATGAATAAAAAAACCAAAAAAACAAACAAAACAAAAGAAAATAAAAAAAAGCAGCCCATTGGGGTTGGGCCTTCGAGCCTAGCCCCTCCCCTCTTTTTCTCTCTCGCGAGCCCGGCCTCCCCTCTCTTCTTCTTCCTCCTATCTTCTTCTTCCTCAATCGCCCGCATCTCACACGCGGTGGCTGGCGACGCGCGCAAAGGACGGCCTACGGCCGAGGGGAGTAGGCCGACGTCGGCCGGAGAGGATAAGATCAAGCGCCATTAATGCTGAGTGAGCTTCGTTGGAAAGCTCGATGGGACACCCGGTTGCCGAGCGGAAATGGTGGGCAAGCCGGAGGGGCGGCCGAGCCCCTCCATTGACCGGATTTCCTTCGCCTATAAATAGGTGGCCACAAGCATCGTCGGAAGGTGGTGGCGAGCTCGGAGATCCTTCACTGAGAGACATCAGGAAGGATTGAAGGGCGAGCACAGGAGAGAACTTGAGTTGCGAGCTCAGCCCGCCCTCCACTGAGAGACTTTGGGGAAGGCCGGCGGCGAGCAACTTCGAGAAGGTCAGATCTGGCCAGTGGAGGCTCGGATCTAGCCTGAGCGAGAGAGAATTGAGGCCGAGGAAGGTCCGGCCGAGATCTGCGCCTCAGATCTGAACTTTTTTTGCTACTGTTGTTGCCGCCGGACACTGTGCCGCCGCCGTTCGTCCCGACCAAGTCCCGACGTCGTTGCCTCGAAGGCTTGTTGTTGTGCCATCCCCGCGAAGCCGTTGCCGTGATCGATTCGCCGACGCCGTGCCCGGATCGGGAAGCTAAGTTGCCACCATTGTTGCCATCGCCATCCCCGTTCGAGAGAAGGTAAAAAGCGTCGCCGTTATCGTTCTTGTTCATCGTAGCCGTTCTCCGTTGACCTAGCCGTTGTCGCCGTCACCGTTGTCGCCTTCGTCGTCGCCGCCCTAGTCGCCGTCACCGCCAAACACCTCGATTCCCCTCCCCTCGGCGCGCAGTTCGCAAACCCTAGGGTTTGCAATTTTCGGGTCACCGAGTCGATCCGGTCTCGAAACCGGGTAGGATTTCGCGAGATCTAAGGGCGGCGGAAACCCGGGTTGGGAGTCGGGTCGGACCCGAGTAGGGTTTTGCTAGGAACCCGGGTCGTCGGGCCGAGTCGGGTGTCCCCGAACGCCCGGCCACGATGCCGTTTTAATAAAAAAAAAAAAAAAGCAAAAAAATCCGAGTCGGGCCCGCAACGCGGGCTCATCCTCATTCGGCCGGCCGGGTCGGACACAACCCGTGGATCCGACCCGGTCAATTTTTATTTTAAATAATATTTTAAATAAATAAATAAATAATAAATAATTTATTTTCCAAAAAATCCAAAATATAATTTATTTTCGAAAAATATAAAAAATGTTTTAATTTCCAGAAAATCGAAATATAATTAAAAAATGTTAAAAAATGTTTTATTTTCTAAAAAATCAAGAAAAATAAAAAATAATTTATATTCCGAAAATATTTAAAAAATATAAAAAATATTTTATTTTCCGAAAAATAAAAAAACAAAAATATTTCATATATTTCAAAAAAAAATGCAAAAAATCCAAAAAAAAGCCAAAAATTCATGAAAAAGCCAAAAAATTCAGAAAAAGCCAAAAAGACTTGTATTTTTCCAAAAAAAAAAAAACCAAAAAATCCCAAAAAATCCATTTTGTGTCCAAAACATTAGAAAATGACTCAAAAAATATTTTTCCTCCCAAAAATGCATGGAAAATCCCTCGAACATCCAAAAACCTCAGGGTTTAAATAATATTAGGTACCGAAAGGGCATTAGTGATTAACTAGTGTAATCAAGTCCCCGATCCTAATTTCTCTAGTTGTGCAGGAGTGAGTATTTCTCCCGATACTTCACTTGGGTTTCTAATCAACCCACCCCAAATCGATTAGTGGCGACTCCATTTTAAAAATTGATTTACAGGTTAAAAATTTAGATTATTAAAGTCGTGAATTGGTGGATTTGGGAGAGTCCGGGCATAACTAATTTCAGCCGAGCCATTTCCCTCCTTAGGCGCTTGTACTCGAATGCGGGCGCCGAAAAAAAGAGGTCGCGACAATCAACCTTTATTAAAAGAACACACACATTATTGGAGCCCCTTTATTCCAGTAAATCTGGAGTAAGACACCGGGGGCCAGGTATTCGGATTAGATCTCAAGATCAGCCACTTTTGTCATTCTCTTATAGGAGTAAGAGAAGCATCACGGGTTTTAACAACGTCAGGCCAAAGATGTAATTTTTGCAATACGAGGAAAAAAGGGTTCGGAAGCTAATTTGACCTCATCATTGTATCAAATTATATTATGCTAGGCTGGATTAAGACATGGTTTGGAGAGAAACTTGCATGTGGTAGCTATCTGAATGGTTCAGCAAGCTACACATTAATTATCAAGCCAGCGATTC
Source organism: Eucalyptus leucophloia subsp. euroa (assembly GCA_017140325.1). NCBI lineage: Eukaryota > Viridiplantae > Streptophyta > Magnoliopsida > Myrtales > Myrtaceae > Eucalyptus > Eucalyptus leucophloia. Next base: position 5,591,388 of record CM029474.1, read on the forward strand.
ACGTGGCACAGTGGCACTCATTTTAAGATTTCTTTACTATCCAAATCTCTTTCTAGCCATATTAATTATCCATGCTCGCTGCAATCTTGCTCTTGAGAATGCACTTCCTGCTTCCCCTGACCGCATTCAAGAACTTGAATCGTGGAGCGAATCTCGTTATAAGAATTTGTTTGAAGAGCGAGAGGGTACTCTCGACTGAGATTGACGGTAGGCGAGACCACCTGGCTCGATTCTGGCATGCCGCTTGGCAAAGTCGTTGCACCTCCAAGGTCGTTGACGCATTGTCGCAAACACATTGAGCGCGAGGTGAACTCATCCTTCAAACAAGGAGTAGAAGAGACTTTCCCAGCGAGGGCTGTAGATGGGAATCTAGGTCCTGCTCCACAGGCGAATTGGGTAGTGAAGATGAAGAGGGTTTGAAGGAGAGACGCGGCATCATTTAGCACGCATGGACGAGCTACGCCAGCTAAAACATTACCTTCCTAAATGCGCTAATTCGGTGCTTCATCATCATCATCATCATTTGTCGATCACTGTCAACTTCCATTAATGGAAGCACTCCAGCGGCCTCAGAACTGCATTGCGCGACCTCATATGTGATGCGCACAACCTCAAGTGAGGTGTCGCACCTCAATCCCGGGAGGCGAGCTCCGTTAATGGAGGTCAGCCACACAGTGAGGGCGAGAGAGACATAGGAACGCGATGGCGCTTCTGTATGATGGTGGTCGCAGTGGCAGTGGCCGAGTTTGATCTTGACGGTGGTGGTCGAGTCATTGGCGATGGTGGTGGTGGCTTGCGGCGGTAGCGATGGTGGCGGCAACATCTTCTCAAAACAACAAAAGGCTAGGGCTTCCAAGGAAGAGGATGAACAGAAAATTAAGAGAATTAAAAAATAAAATAAAATATATAAATAAGAAAAATAAGCAAAACCAATTCGTTTTGAATAGAATCGTATATCATATCATTGGTCATATAACAAGACTACATCAAGATTTCGAATTAAATTTACAAAATTAAAAAGTTTTAAAGTTAAATTTGAATTTGAATTTGACAGTACAAATAGGAAAAATTAGATAATTTCTCCAATTGAGTTAAGAAATAGATTCCTAATCCGTATTGTTATCACTAGGCAAAATTACCTGTCACGTGAGTGTAAACATTTGTACTTACCACATGTGTGAGGATTTAAGTCGAATCGTTTTGTTATTTTGACAACTCTTCGCTACTTTTACGATTTTCTCATAACTATCATAATTGGAGGCTCAGATGTGATAGTGACCGATCAACTAAAGAAATAATAAAATGCAGAAAATCATCTAATTCTGTTACCTCGACTGTTCATAAGTCCATCATCTTTTTCTTGTCTTGATTTAGGCGACCGGGAACGGTCTATTTAATTTTGATCTTTTGCCAGTTTTCACTTGGAGCAATATGCTATAAAATTTTCAGCTACCCAAGGAATTAACTAATGTTTAGTTAAGGCCTTGACCAAGGTTAATTTACCGAGCCCTTTTATACTTAAATCGATTGCTCTTCCCTCTCCTGCCTCCATCCTTGTTTGCGCTCAAATCTCTCAGCCTCCTTTCATCTCTCATCGTTCTTGCTCTGTTTCCCTCTTTCTTCACCTCGGCACAACCGTTCTTCTTCCTTCTTTTCTTCTTCGGTATCTGCTTCTCTTTTCCATCGTCCTTGTTGGAAGATATGATACTGATCTGATGTATATCTTAGGAGATGCAGATCATTTATTTTAGCCAATTTAGGATTAGATCTGATACTCATAGATTAAAGGAATATAATTTTTCTTTCTTTATTATTAGACAAATTGTATTATATAGAGATTGACTTTGTACATCAATTGATACAGAAGAGAATACACAGAAAATTTCCCACGTATCCTTCTTACAGACCTTTGCATTCATCTTCTACCTTAGTTTCTGACATGGTATCAGAGCTACCTTTTTCCGCTTCCGCTCCGATTACCTCGTAAGCCACTCCAAATTCCAGACAAAGTGTTGCCGAAGGAATCACAGTGTTGATTACCTAAAGTGAGGAACCTCATCTGCAAAAGGAGTTAACAGAGGAATCAGTTTTCTTTTCAACATGACAAAACCAGAAAATCTTACCTCATCTTCAGCCGACCAGTCTGCAACAGAAGCACCGATGCAACCCATTGGAAATCAAGATTCATCTATTGTCATCTCTGCACCAGAACAACAAATTCAGCAACCGCACGTGCAATGGCAACATCAGGCTCAGGCTAATACAGGACAACCTTTCGCGGGCTATCCCTACCAATGGATGCCGTATCCATGGTATCATGGGTCAATACCCAATGCATCATCGCCTGGCTACCAAAGCAGCGTGCGAGCCGACGGAGATCTACCAACCGGTGATGGGGCAAATCCTGCCATCGGCCCGGAGCAGACGGGCGGTTCAATAGGACCGGGTATGGGAACGAATCCCTACCCGGGATTTCAAAATGCGAGTCACGTTTTTGGCTTGGGCGGTTCGGGTCAAGGCGCAAATCCTTACCCGATTCCTGCACCGAGTCCCTTTCCATATCAAATCTTCGCCAACAGTGGCAAGCCGGAACCCGGCGATCCGCTTTACACCACAACGGCCGACGGGCCAGAGCTATGGCTCATCACCCAGCAACTAACCGTGGCCAACAATTATTCAAGCTGGTCGCGTGAATTCCGGCGTGCGTTGGTGACCAAAGAAAAAGATGGATTTATTGATGGAACGATTCCAATCCCATCCGACGAGCGGCAGGCACGACTATGGAGGAAGTGTAACCAGTTGGTCCGAACATGGATCGGAAACTGTGTTACTTCCGAAGTCGCGGCCGGATTACCGCCGACGGAAGACCCAAAACAGATGTGGGAAAATATAAAAGAAATGTACGGGAAATTGGATCGGGTTCGAGTTTTTTCACTAACCCAACAGCTTTCGGAATTGAAACAGGGAAACATGAGCGTAGCCACCATTTACAACAAAATCTCAGCGTTATGGAATGAATTAGACGCGGTGGAAGAAAAATTAGAAGGACCTGAGTCGACGCTTCAACAATATCGAACCATCCGGGAACGAGAAAAAGTCACCAGATTTCTCCTTGCCCTAAATGAATCGTACCTTTCTTTCCGGACTCAGATACTCACCATGGATCCAATGCCAACCCTCGCTCGGATCTATCAACTTGCAACGCAGGAGGAAAGCCAGCGACTTGCTGTGCTCGACAATCCCAAAGAAGGAATCGCACTTGCTGTACACGGCAGTGCTCTGGAGAGAGGAGCAGCGAAAAGGGGGAGAATCGGGCAAAACTTAGGGTTTGTTGAAGATTCTCGAACCCTAAGGAAAGGAGGAGCGGACGGCCACGATTATTCAAGGCGATCTGACGGCTCACGTGGCTCGCACCCACCGATCGGATCCGACGGTCACCGAGGATTCTTCTCGGCAGCATCGGACGGCTCGCATGCGATCTCGCTCCCCACAGGATCCGACGGCCCGCGCTCTTTCTTTGCATCCGACGGTCCACAAGGCCCGCGCTCTTTCTTTGCATCCGACGGTCCACAAGAGGCAGCGAGCTCGCCCTATTTAAAAAGTCCAATTGGACCGCCATATGCTGCAACATTAAAGGGAAATTTCAAGGGCAAAGGTAAATTATACTGCGATTATTGCAAGCGCCCTCATCACACAATTGATAATTGCTGGAAACTACATGGCAAGCCTGGAGAGAAAGGAAAGAAGGATTTTTCAACTGTCTTTCAGGTTACAGGACAACATCAGCCAATTAACCAAGAGCAATATCAAGAACTTATGAAGGCTTTCAAAAAATTGGACACATCTGACAAGACTGGAAGCTTCACAGGTACTTCATATTGTTTGGCGAATTTAATTTCCAATGATAAGTGGATAATTGATTCTGGGGCCAGTGATCATATTGCCTGTGATAAAAAATTTTTCTCAAAAATCCAGAAATTGCCTATTCCAAACTTCAAGATGCAGCTTCCCAATGGTAATTCCACACTTGTGATGATGATTGGCACCATAAATCTTAGCCCACTCATAACTCTCAAGAACGTGTTATATGTTCCTGATTTCAATTTCAATCTAATATCAGTGTCTCGAGTTTGTGAAGAAAATTCGTGCCGAGTCCTATTTGATTCTGATCAATGTATATTTCAGGCCCTTTCGACTGGCAGACTGATGGGCTTGGGTAGTATCTCTCAAGGGCTATATTTTTGGATCAAATTTCCCTGCAGTTCACATTTATCATGTTTTGAATTGAATAATTTGTCATTGTGTAATTCTGCTACCAATGATAAAATTCTTGTTAGTCATCAAAGATTGGGCCATAGCGCCTCTATTCCTTGTTCTTATTGTCCCATTTGTCCATTGGCAAAGCAAACTCGTACACCCTTTCCAAATAGTGTCTCTCGTGCAAAAGATTCTTTTTCTCTAATCCATGCTGATATTTGGGGACCTTATCACACACCAAATCGTGATGGTTCCCGATTTTTTCTAACAATTGTGGATGATTTTTCAAGAGCCACATGGGTATTTCTGATGCAGTCCAAGGGCCAAGTTTTTCATTATCTGAAAACTTTCTTCTCCCTGTCCAAGAATCAATTTGGGAAGTCTATTCAGCGCATTCGCACTGATAATGGAAGGGAATTCTTCAGCAATGAATGTGAGATTTTTTTCTCCTCAAATGGAATTCTGCATGAAAGCTCATGTATCTACACCCCACAACAAAATGGCATTGTTGAGCGCAAGCACCGGCATTTATTAGAGGTATCGCGTGCTTTGAAATTTCAAGCCTCGATTCCTGAAAATTTTTGGGGAGACTGCATAATTACAGCTGCTTACCTAATTAATCGTATGCCGAGTCGGGTGCTTGCTGGTAAAACTCCATATGAAATGCTTTATAGAAAAAAACCGGAAACACATCATTTAAGAGTTTTTGGTTGTCTATGCTATGTAACAACGGTGGGACCTCGAGACAAGATGAGTCCTAGAGCCCGCCAGTGCATCTTTATGGGGTACGCCACCTTACAGAAGGGATATAGAGTCTTTGAGCCATCCACTGGAGAATTTTTTATAAGCAGGGACGTCGCCTTTCATGAGGAAATATTTCCCTTCCGCGATAAATCAGAACCATCTGCAGATTCCGATAGGGACACTGATCATACTCGGTTTGTATCAGATGAAGAAGCATCTCCTGGCCAAACATATATTCTCACAAGTCCAGAACATACATCGGGCATTACAGCATCATCTCCAAATTCTGATGCACATTCCATGGATAACTCTATTGGAAACACAGAAGAAGTTGATATGACGTCCCCAGGACATGACAAAAATGAAGAAGTATCACACAATGAGGAGATATCTTCTAGTCCCCAGCCCCAAATGCCCAGGCGATCAGGACGCAATACTCATCCACCTACATGGACAAAGGATTATATTTGCACGGCTTCCAAATTATCAGGTACACATTATCCTATCTCCGCATATGTATCTTTCCAAAGATTATCAACCGATCATATGTGTTGCATTAGTCGAGTATCTGAGGAACAAGAACCATCTCATTACAATGAGGCTGTTAAAGACCCTCGTTGGCAAGAAGCCATGGAAAAAGAATTGCATGCCCTGTTAGAAAATCATACATGGGATATAGTCTCATTACCACCAAATCGCAAGCCAATTGGTTGCAAGTGGGTCTACAAGATCAAATATAGAGCCGACGGGTCCATCGAAAGATACAAGGCTCGATTAGTGGCTAAAGGATTCACTCAGAAAGCAGGTTTTGACTACCACGAAACTTTCTCTCCAGTAGCAAAGGATGTTACAGTTCGTACTTTTTTATCCATTGCCGCATTTCGTGATTGGTCATTACATCAAATGGATGTTCATAATGCATTTCTTCATGGAGATTTAGATGAAGAAATTTATATGGATCCTCCACCGGGTTTACGGAGACAAGGGGAGTCCAATGTGTGTCGTCTCCGTAAATCCCTTTATGGTCTCAAGCAGGCTTCGCGACAGTGGTATGCCAAGTTCACAAGTGCACTCATAGCTGTGGGTTTCCAACAATCCAAGCATGATTATGCACTTTTCTCATGGACAAAGGGTACGTCATCCGTCTACTTAATGATATACGTTGATGACATACTTATCATGGGCAATGATGAGCTTGCTGTGAAGAACCTTAAAGAAAATCTCAATTCCAAGTTTCATATCAAAGATTTGGGGTCACCGAAATATTTTCTTGGAATTGAGATAGCCCGTTCAGAGCAAGGTATCTCTCTTAGTCAGCGAAAATATGTACTGGAGATTATATCGAAGCGGGATTATCGGGATGCAAGCCGGCGGTCATCCCTATCGAGCAAAATGTCAAGTTAACCACACGCGAGAATATGATGCAGGACTCCAGTCCACAGAAAATGATCCACTGCTCAAGGACCCGTCAAGCTATCAGAGGCTAGTTGGGAAACTCATCTATCTTACTATGACGAGACCTGACATTTGTTATGCTGTTCAGACACTCAGTCAATTCATGCATAGCCCAAAACAGTCTCACATGAATGCTGCCTTGAAAGTGGTGAAATATTTGAAGAAATGTCCGGGACTAGGAATCCTCCTTTCCCGCAATTGCAACATGAAAATGACTGCTTATTGCGATGCGGATTATGCAACTTGTCCTATGAGTCGAAGATCAATCACTGGTTTTTGCATCAAACTTGGGGAATCCCTACTCTCATGGAAGACGAAGAAACAATCTACTGTATCCTTGTCATCAGCAGAAGCTGAGTATCGATCCATGGCGAAGGCTGTTTGTGAAGTAGTTTGGCTACGGGGCTTGCTTCTAGACCTAGGAGTAAAGGTCGAAGGGCCAACTTTGTTATTTTGTGACAATGATTCTGCACTTAAGCTTGCTGCAAATCCTGTTTTACATGAAAGGACAAAGCACATAGAAGTCGATTGTCACTTCACTCGAGAGAAGATTCAAGAAGGGATAATCGAAGCAAGAGGAATCAGAACCATTGAACAGCCTGCTGATATATTTACCAAGCCTTTATGTCAGAGACAACATTCATATCTTCTAGGCAAGCTTGGTGTCTTAGATATATACAAGCTACCAGCTTGAGGGGGAGTGTTGGAAGATATGATACTGATTTGATGTATATCTTAGGAGATGCAGATCATTTATTTTAGCCAATTTAGGATTAGATCTGATACTCATAGATTAAAGGAATATAATTTTTCTTTCTTTATTATTAGACAAATTGTATTATATAGAGATTGACTTTGTACATCAATTGATACAGAAGAGAATACACAGAAAATTTCCCACGTATCCTTCTTACAGACCTTTGCATTCATCTTCTACCTTAGTTTCTGACAGTCCTCTCTCTCTCTCTCTCCCTATTTTCTCGCCCTTTCTTTCTCAAAAAAAGCAAAAAAAAAAAAAAAAAAAAAAAAAAAAAAAAGAGAAATGTCGATCGATGTTGCTATTGCTATTGCGTGGGATGTCTTCAAGTCCGTAGTTGCTCCCATCAAGCGTCAATTCGGATACGTGATCTACTCCAAGAGGCACGCCCAAGATCTTCAGAAGGAAGTCGAGGAGCTTGCGGATGAGGTTGATAGGGTCCACAATCTCGCTGAAGAGGCCAGAAACAATCTTCGGTATGTCTACGGTCGCGTCAAGCAGTGGCATGCAATTGCTGTGCAGGTCTTGAAGGGGGCGCGAGACCTGTTGCGCGACTTCCAAGAGGCGAGCAAGACTTGCTGCTATGAAACTCTTCCTGATCCCAAGTGTCGCTATCAATTCAGCAGGAAGGCCAAGGACAAGATTGAGTTCATTCAACGACTCACTCAAGAATGCAGGGAATTCAAGGAATTGAACGACATCTCCTTCAGCAATCCCGCTCCAGGGAACGTTGCTGCTCTGACTCCGGCCAAGGACAATGGTGTCTTCGAATCCAGAGCTTCTATCATTCGGGAGATCATGAACGCTCTTGCCGATGACAGCAACAGCGTGGTCGGGGTTCACGGGATGGGCGGGGTCGGCAAGTCCACCCTATTGGGGGAAGTGGAAGGGAGAATAAGGAAAGAGAAGTCATTTGATTGGGTCGCTAAGGCCGATGTGTCGGAAAATGAAGACATCAAGAGGATTCAAGGAGAGATTGCGGATGGCTTGGGCCTTACTGAGATAAAGAACGAAGAGACTATCAGCGGGCGAGCGGTGCTTTTGCACGAGAGGTTGGAAAATGAAGAGAAGGCAAGAAAGAAGGTGCTCATAATACTGGACAACCTATGGAAGGGGCTGGACTTGAAATCAGTGGGCATTCCTTGCGGACATGGCAACAAAGTCCTAGGATGCAAGTTGTTGCTGACGTCAAGATTTCAAGATGTTTTGCGAAGGAAAATGGGCTGCGACAGAGACTTCCGCCTTGAAGAGCTGAAGGATGAAGAGGCAAAAAGATTGTTTAAGAGGATGGTGGGAGACAAAGTTCATGATGACCCATTCAAATCCTTGGTGGATGAAGCAGTCCACAAATGTGCAGGTTTGCCTTTCCTCATTACTGCAATGGCGAATATTTTTAAAGATGCTGATTTTTATGAATGGAAGGATGCTTTGAGACAAATTGAGAAGTCTACAAACAAAGGAATAAGTGAGAGCATAAATAAGATGTTGCAGTTGAGTTATGATCGTTTCAAAGGGGAGGGCAGTGAGGAGGTAAAGTCATTGTTACGACTCTGTGTTGTTTATGGTGTCTCTAAGCCCTCTCTTGAAAACTTGGTGAGGTACTGCGTGGGTTGGAGGTTATTTCGAGAAGATAGTAGCATGGAAGAAGTCAGAAATAGGTTGTGCTCATTGATCCAAACCTTGAAAGCCTCCTCTCTTTTGTTAGTAGATGATGAAGATGTTGATGGTTTCAAGATACATGACTTGGTTCGTGGATTTGTTGCCTCGGTCGCTTCAAGAGATGACCCTATTCTTGTGTTGAAAGATAATGATAAGTCGGCGATCGAGTTGCTGAAGGACAAGCTCAAAAGTTGTATAGCGGCATGCTTTCTCTTTGTTGACATGAAGGAGCTTCCCGAAAAGTTAGATTGCCCCGAAATGCAGATCTTTTTGTTATTCACAAATGATAGATTTCTTAAGGTTCCAAATTCATATTTCAACTCTATGAGAAAGCTCATGGTCTTACATCTTTCTCAAGTGCATCTCACTCGTTCACCTTCGCCGTTTCAGTTCTTGGAGAACTTACACACTTTGTGTCTTAACGGTTGTTCGATGGAGGATGTAGCCATGATTGGCGAGCTGAAAGGGCTACATATTCTTAGCTTTGTGAACTCTAAAATTCGACAATTGCCAAAAGAAATTGGACAATTGGTAGAGCTGAGGTTGTTAGACTTAAACCATTGCTCACAACTTAAGATAATTGAACCGGGTGTGCTTGGAAGCTTGATGAAATTGGAGGAGTTGTATATGGAGAATAGCTTTGATCGATGGAATGCTATGGAGCAAAATCCACCAACTAATGCCAAGCTTATTGAGTTAAATAACTTGAAGAATCTTTGCACTTTACATGTGTCCATTCTCGATCCAAGTGGGCTCCCTGAGGATTTAAATGTCGAGAAATTAACCAAGTACAAAATCCAGATAGGTGATGTGACACGTTGGAGAAGTCGCAAAGGATCAAGCATATTGGAGCTTAAGCTGTATCCAATAAGCAATATTCTTCAAAAAGGATTCATGCAGACTTTCTTAGGCAAAACTGATGATCTATTTTTAGATGGATTAAACGGAATTGAGCAAAGTATTTGCAAGTTATCCCTTGAAGGCTTTCCAAAATTAAAGCATCTACACGTCGAGAATAGTCCCTCCGTCCATCATGTCCTCCAATGGCCATTCCATACAAATTTTTGGATGTTGGAGTCATTACTTCTCAAGAATCTCATCAACTTCGAAAAGATATGTAGCTACTCTATTTCCTCCAAGTCCTTCAGTGCATTAAAAGTGATAAAAGTCGAATGTTGCGACAAGATGGAAATTTTGTTTCCTCTTTCATTATTGAGAGAACTTCCACAGCTTGAAGAGATCCAAGCTGCCAATTGCCACTTAGTGCGGGAGATCGTAGAAGTTGATGACCGTGGCAAAATTGAGTTGCATAATTTGCATGTATTGGAATTGCGTGACTTGCCAAGTATCAAGAACTTTTTCACTACTGAGACAGCTCATTCAAGTAGTACATCAAACGTCCAAGTTGGCACTCAAGTTGTATTCTTCAACGGGCAACAGGTAACTTTCTATTAAAGGAATATACTATTTATTAATCTTTTGCTCATTTGCTATTTAGATGTAACATAGATTTTAATCCTTATTCTTTATTTTTTTAAAAAAACAAATTAAGTTCTTTTTCTTCCTGATTAACTTATCCAATCATGCCTTCTCTGCAATTAGATAAAGCAATTGTTTCTCGTCATTGTGTAGAAGTGCAACTAATTGAATGAAATCCATTTAAATTTAGTTTGTGATAGGATTTGAGTAATTTTCAAGTTACATGCTGCAAGTATACCTATCTTAATAGGGTTTTATAGGGAAACATTGAAGGGAATTTTGGCATTAGAATTATTCCACAACAACATCATTTCATAATCTTGTGAAATGGATTCCCTGAATGTAGTTATCTAACTTTGTTATTATCTATAAAATATAATATCTAGGCGACTTGAGTAAAATTCAATACTAAGAATGAACAAGGGGATTGGGTTTTCAAATACTAGCAATGATGCTAACCTAATTGATGCACGTCATTTCCATATTGTGTAATTTAATAAGCACTTAGTCATTGCATAGGTTCTATTAGTATAAAGTATACAATATCATGTGTGTTCATATATTTGTAAGCACTTTGGGCATAACAAGCATACATATTCAACTTGTGCTAATATCTCGTAGCCGTAGGCTTTAGTGTTCGACTTTTAGGAAAAACTACAAGAAATCCCCCACGAAGATTTTAAACGGTACACGTTTACTTCCAAAATTTGGTTATATAAATTATGGCATATTGAGTATAGCTGTGTGATGTTATCATCCAATGATCCTTTTGAATAGCTGACGGGGATGCCATATGCATAATGAAATAAAAAATTTAGCCTTTCCTCTGATTGTTTTATATGCTTGGGATATACTTGAAAGCCTAGTAGATGTTTTGCTTTTTTCGGGAAGTCAACCGTATCATTAGTAATTTTGTCTTAATCTCTGTTAAGATCATTGCGTCTTTTTCCTCATTTTTCTTTATTTATTTTGGAAATTTTCAACTCGTTTTAGTGCATTCGGAGGCCAAAGGACGATTTAACTAAAATAGATACACAACAAATGCAACTTTATCGTAAAAAACACATGTAACAAGCAATTGAGTCCCAAATATGTTTGGGGGGAAGTGTCTTAGGATTCTTAACATTTTAGTCATGAGTCAATTGAGTACTAAATATATTATTTGGAATAGTTCTCACTTTTAAAAATAATGAAAATCAAGTTCTAAAGTTCATGTTGTTGCCAAATTTCATCAACAGAAGTGATAAAATTTTGTTTTTCCTGAAGTTCAGTATGATTTTGACCTAAATCAAGGCAGTGTACATAAGTTTGGTCCACAATGGAGTGGAACCTTGATTATCATAATTTACCGAAAAATAATTCACAAATTAATGAAGCGGTGAAAAATCATTGTCATTTTCCATTTTCCAGATTTGTTTACTCAAAATTTGGGCTTAATTTTATTAATTAATTCATGTAATTGAGTTTTTTTGGCTCATTTCTGAACTACCTCATGTGCATTATTATGGTCAAAATCATGGTCTTAATAGGTGAAAGAGTAAAATGAAAGGATTTTCAAGTGGATACTTGGTTTGAAGCATAATTCCAAGGTGTAGTCGAGGCTTGAGCATATGAAATGACAATTGAGATACACTAGACCATAACAATCATGATAAAAATTATTAATGATTTTACACAATAAACATTTATCACATAGCAATCTGACCTAAAAAATGGTCTTAAGCACTATGTAATTGAGAATTTATGAATATGAAGTTGACAATTTAGATTATCACAACGGCAATTAGTGGTATTTAATTGAAATTGAGGCCGTTTATGCATAGTTGATTAGACTGCTAAACTAGTAGGTGGAAATTATAGTTAATTGTTTAACTAGCTTTAGTGATAACATTTCAGAAGAGATCCTTTCCGTTTTGCACCCATTGTCTGCGACACGTGTCATCTTCCCCACCCGCCCCCCCCCCCCCCACCGCTCTCTCTCTTTATCCATCCACTCTCTCTCTCTTTCTCTTGCTGAAGGGCTGAGAACCAGATCTGCTTGCCCCCACCGTAGCCACGCTCATCCGCCCCCACCATGACCGGCCCCGGCTCGCCTCCGTCAACGTCGCCACCAACAGCTGGCGGATTCTACCCTCACGCTTGGTCATGTCCCTAGCGGACTTGATGCAAATTCTATCTCTAACTATTTTTCTTCTACACTTGCAATCACCATCATGAACTTTGTCACGACCAACAAGCTCGACGCTAGCACAAGGCTTGATTGCATCTTCCTAAGGTTGAATCTTCGGCGATGTGAAGATAACCTATCCATAATGAGCTACTAAATGCGAAAAGACACGAATTATAGGACAATTATTAAAGATAACCTATCTATGTCATGTCGTTGGATAATAATACAGTAATTTATTGGATCTTAATTAGATAAATTGTAATGCTTCACCCATAAATTGGTTGGGTCTGGACAAGCCCAAGCAGGCTAATATGGGTGGCCCAGGCGTCAGACGGAAGTTACTAGAAGTAACTGAACTTTTATGATAGTAGTTTTGCCTTGTGAAGTAGTAAGTTACTTTTTGAAATTGCTAAGTTTCCTTAGGTAGGTAGCAAATTAGACATACCTTCCGTAATTAAGGTCTTATAGCATCGTAATTTACTTCTTGTGATTGTAATCTCGCCTTGTTGATCACTTATTACAATGAGATATTTTCCTTTTTTGGCAAATTGCCTATTTCTTTCGTAATCATGGTCATTCTATAGTTTTTTCATTTATTTTTTCCATGGCAGTAATCCTCATTGTGAGATAGTACAGTACTTTCTAGCAATCGTATGATAAAATGAGTAATGTAAGTAGTAACATAACCTAAGAGGGAGTATGTTACCTTATAGAAAGTAATCTACCTTGACTGTACTTCCTTTTGCTTTATGGATTACTAATTTTTGTAGTCATTAGCAAACTGAATTGATGCTATTTCTTGATGATTGTAGTTTCCCTTGTTGTTAATAGATTGCAAACAAAATCTAATCGTAATACAATCTACGAATCTAATTCGTAAATGCAAATATATCGTAGTTGTAGGCATAAATGAGCGGCTTTTAGGAAAAACTACATGAAATCCCCATGACGATTTGAAGCGGTACACATTCATTTCCAGAATTTGTTTATATATATTATGACGTATTGAGCATAGCTATGTGATCTTGTCATCCAATGGTTCTTTTAAAATAGCTGACTAAAAAGGCTATATGCATAATGAAATGAAAAAATTTAGCCTTTTCTATGATTGTTTTATATGCTTGGGATATATCTGAAAGCCTAGTAGATGTTTAGCTCTTTTCATGAAGTCAACTGTATTATTATTTTTGTCTTAATCTCTGTTAAGATCATTGCGTTTTTCCCCCATTTTTCTTTATTTATTTTGGGAATTTCCAACTCATTTTAGTGCATTCGAGGCCAAAGGATGATTTAACTGAAGCAAATACAAAAGAATTGCAACTTTATTGTAAAAAATCACATGTAACATGCAAATGGTAAAATGCCCAAGGGGTTGACATCCGCAATAAAATTGAAGTTGAACAAACTCATGTGATACCTAAAATGTCAGGAGTAAAGGTGTGTTCCCCTCAAAGTTCATGAGTGGGTTGGGTAATTTCCCCGTGATTTTTACGTTCTTTTGTAGGTAAATGATTGTTATATTGATAAATTAGCATCGTATAAAAATGAGGAAAAATATAAGAGTATTAAAATTAAATAGTTAAATTATGGAGAAAGGGAGGAGGAGAAAGCGATTAATAATGAGTGGCTTGTTTTTAGAGTTCTACGATTGTCTTACAGGCAATTTGAAATACATGCAAATCAAGTTCTAATGTTAGTGTTGTTGACAAACTTCATCGATAGAAATGTTAGCAGTTTATTTTTCAACTCTCAGTTAGTAATGTATCCCAGCTTAGTTGTTCAAAAAAAAAAAAAAGTATAATTTTGACCTAAATCAAGGGAATGTACATAGATTTGGTCCCTAATAAAGTGGAACCTTGAGTATCATAATTAACTGAAAAATTACGCAGGTATTCTATGTTAAGTGGTGAAAAATCATTGTCATTTTTCGCTTTATTTACTCAAAATTTGGCTTAGTTTTATTAATTAATTCTCGTAATTAAGTTTTTTTGTTCATTTCTAAACTACTATATGTGCGTTGGTCCTTCATTATGGTCAAAATTATGGTCTTAATTGATGAAAGATTAAAACAAAATGATTTTCAAGTGAATGATTCATTTAAAGCACATTTCAACGTATAGTCGAGACTCGAGCATATCAAATGGCAATTAATATATAGTGGATTGTAACATGCATAATAAAATTAATTAAATGATTATGTATAATAAACCTATGTCTCCTAGAAATCGGACTTAGAAAATTGTTTGAAGCACTTTGTAATTGAGAATTTATGAATATGAAGTTGATAATTAAGATCATCACAACAACAATTAATGGAATTTAATTGAAATTGAGGCCGTTTATGTATAGCTGATTAAACTAATTAGTGTTAGTAAGAGGAGTAAACTATGGATAAGTAGTGGTCCAATTAAGGAAAACGCACGGCCGTTTACAACAAAAATTTCTTAAAGCCTTTTAGTTGACTAGACATGATTGTCCTATTATAACGATGTAATAAAGATTCGTGAAAATTTAAATTTGCCATAGTAGATTTTCGAAGTATACAAAGGAAGTTTGAGTATGGGCGTTTGCGGCCTACTATGCTACGACACGTATGGATGGCTGATACGTGTCATCATGCTGTTCTCCTTTTCATAGGCCCCCCCTCTCTCCATCTGAAAGTTATTCAATATCGCGAGAGGGCCTCCGTCTTCTCTCACTCCTACTCACCATGTGCTGAGGGGCTGAGAACCAGATCGGCTTACCGCCACCATTGACACCTTCATCGCGCTGCGTCATCTCCCTTGCGGACTAGGCGCAAATTCTATCTCTATCTATTTCTCTCACCAACTCGGCATGACAAACAAGCTTGACACTCCTACGAGCCTTGGTCGTGCCTTTCTGAGGTTGATTTTTTGGTGATGTGAAAAGAGAGAAAGAGGATTTGGTAAAATGAAAAAAAAAAAAAAAAGGAGACAAAATAAGGTGATGTGTGTTTAACTATTGGTGCGAGCCATAGACAATAAGTGTAAGGATCGCAATAGACTATGCACACCCAGATAGTTAATTTTAAGGATTGAAGGTCTACATTTGTGAGAAGATACAAATTATAGGATAATTATTAAAGAGAAACTCCTCGTGTGAATTTTATTGAATCTTATTGAATAAGTTATAACACGCATAAATTGATTAGGTCTGGATAAGCCCAAGTGGGGGTGGCCTAGGAAAAAAAGAAAAGTCACTTTAGAGACAAACCTTTTATAATAGTAATTTTCCCCTGTGAAGTAATAAATTACTTTCCAAAATTGTTAAATTTCTTTGGGTAGGTAGTAAATTAAACCTTCCGTAATTAAGTCTTATAGCATAGTAATTTACTTCTTTTGATTGCAGTCTCGCTTGTTTGATCACTTTTTGCAATGATATATTTTTCTTTGTTAGTAAATTGCCTGTCTTTCGTAATCACGATCATTCTATAGTTTCTTTATTTTTTTAATCGTAGTAATCTCCATTGCGAGATAGTAGCAATCATCCAATAAAATGAGTAATATATTATCAAAATAGTAACATAACCTAAGAGGAATTATTTATCTTATAGGAAGTGATTTACCTTGAATGTACTTCCTTTTCCTCAATGGATCGCTAATTTTCATAGTCGTTAGCAAAAGGAATGATTGTTATTTCTTGATGATCATAATTTCCCTTATTGTTAGTAAATTGCAAAGAAAATCTAATCGTAATAACACCCACGAGTATATTGTAAATAAAAAATGAAGTTTGTTAGTTGTCGTTTGCGGTCGTAAAATACCTTTCTGGATTGTAAATCATCTTTCATTTATCGCAGATTTTTGTAAATGAAAAATTTATCCCCAATTTCGTGAAGTTTCTTCCGCAACCATTTGAATAACCTGCTATAGCACGTAAGTTTTTTGCCTGTGTTTTTAATTGTAAATACTAATGCTGATGGGTCTATCCACCAGGTTTCAATCCCTTCCTTGGAGTCCTTGAAGATGGTCGGACTTCCCAATCTGGAAAATATATGGAGCGATGAATCTCCATTAGGGCTGAGCAATCTCCAATTTCTTGAGGTCTCTTCATGCAAATCTCTCTCAAAATTTATCAATTCCAAGTCACTAGTAAAACTACACAAGTTACACACTTTAGTGGTACAATCTTGCGTTTCAGTGCAAGAAATTTTTGACCTTGACAGATTAAGCGCCTATGCAAATATCAAGACTCTATCTGGGCTAGACACCATCCATTTAACAAAATTACTTGGCTTGAGGCACATATGGAACAAGAATCCTCGTGGAATCGTGAGACTCCACAATTTGAAGGAAGTACATGTGGATGGTTGTAACAATCTCAGGTTTATGTTTTTCCCATCCATGGTTCAATATCTTGCACAATTGAGACATCTAATTGTACGAGATTGCAAGAAGATGGAGGCGATCATTATGGAGGAAGAAGGGTTGAGCATAGAAACATTGGACATTCTAGTATTCCCGATGTTGGCCAATTTAGTATTAGTACATTTGGAAAATTTGACATGCTTCTCTCGCAGAAAGTGTAAGATTGATTTTTTTAGTTTCATCATTGAAGATCTTCTTAGATTTACTTTATCCCTGCCATGCAAAAGATGCCATTCTTTTCATCTAATGAAAAATTGATGACAGGTACATTAGAAGCTCGAGGTGAGGACCGCGTTAAATCGTGCTCTACTGTCCTCTTCAATCAAGAGGTATGTCATTAATGCTGCCTCATAATCTTAAATATAACAAAAATCTGATAAGAGTAAAATGCCTGGCATCAATTTTATGCGTCCCAGCAATTTAGAAGTTTACATGTGCATTTCAAGTTGCCTTATGGCACTATAGATAATTGGCAAATTTCAATTCACATTGATAAGAGTTGGATCGATCATATCAAATTATTAAGAAATTAGAAAAAAAAGAAGATATATGCATATAAATAATTATTATGCCAGCCAACTAAATAATTAACTAATGAATAGTTATACTGGAGACAAAGCATAATTGCTAAAGCCCCCTTTGGTTAAAATTGATTCTGTTTCACATAATTATGGCACCATAAAATCTGGATAAGTCAAAGTAGAGTTACTGTTCAAATTGTGATTTTAAATTGGAATGAAGAATTTAAAGTAGAGTCAGTATATATACAAAAGTTGGATAATTAATCTTCAATGAGCTCAATTGTTAACTCTCAAAATTATGGGGTAACTATATAGTAAAATATTTTGTGATATAGTCATTGAACTTTTATTTAATCTCCTAAGGCAATATATTTTCATTCTTTATAATATATGCACTTTGACAAAAAAATCCGAAATTTTCCGGCGAACTATCGATGTGCAAGACACGTGGCTAATTTTCTAAATGGGCTACTATTTCCACTTCACTACCGGATCATCACCTCACTGGAAAATCTACTATAAATATTTAATAGTCACTAAAAACTTGCAAGATGATCATTCTCCTTTTCTTGTACTTTCCACTCATCTTGCTTCCAACGAGAATTCCTCTTTCTCATATGTGATTGCCTTGTTCGAGGCCATGGGTCTTAATGAGTTTGAGCATTGCAATTTAGCAAGGTAACACTTCCTATTATATGTTTCTTTTGATGAGTTTTGTAATTTTCTCTCAATATTACAACAATGTTATATTATATATATTTATATATTCACACTATGTCATATAACATTGACAATTATGAAGTTTTAAATGTTACCAAATCCTTATGTTTTACATGATACAAGTTATGAATTTAGCCTATTTTCTTCAATAAAGGTATTCATATGAAATGAGATACAATTTCATTACTTGTATTAAAAACATATTCCGATTTTACATAAATGAAAGATTCCACATCTACACAAACGCGTGAGAATGCTACTAATTATCTATTAATTGAAGAAAGAGGAATCATGCAAAGGAGTCTCTCAGCTTCTGCTTATTGGGTAGGCATATAGGTTATTGAGAGAAGTATTATGAGCATTCTGAAGCTTTCACGTTAGCATCTGTCTTCCAAACGTAACTAAATATAAATACTTTCTATCAAAATAAAAATAAAAAATCGACTGGCGGGCAATTTATGTTCATCTGACAACACTATATTTTTGTTAATTTTGCTACAAATTTACGTATATTAAAGTTCATATCAATTCGTGTCATTTTCGAATTTGTCAAATAATCATTTACGAATATGTTAATTTGTATAGTGAATTGTCAGCCCTTTCAATTCTTATATTTTTTATATATAAAATTCTAATAGTTCTCATGGGCATGTACAAGCTTTTGGGTACTTTGAAACTCAATGGATGTATAAATTTCATAATAAACACAAACAACATTACTCAAGTGACGAAAAAAGAACATGCTACCATTTTTTTAATATGATAGAAATGTTTGTTACGTCATGAGGCATACTATACACATTTCCATTATCCTTTTTTGGAGTCAACACTTTTGGAGTCGTTTCAAAAATCAATATATCATCAAAGTGAGCTAAAAAGAAATTGTAAATATTGGACAGATTTATTACAACAGACCTTATTAAGAAGTAGACAATAGGGAAGTAAGCAAAATCATATTAAGAGAACATTGGAAAGAACCAAAAAAAAAAAAAAAAAAAAGGGAAAAAGAAGAAGAAGAGAAGAGTAATTCCATCATAAATGCATGCGCGTGTAAGGGAAAGTAATAAAAGAAAAATGAAAGAAAAAAACATGAGGAGAGAGAAGATCACAAAAGTTTGACATGTATATATATATATATTTTCTTTTACAATTTCTTTTTCCGATCGAAGGGAGCAATTGCTTTCGTGATTAATCATACCCCAAAGCCCCGATTCTATCTTAAATGCCAAACTGCAAAATTTAGTTTTTGCTAATTTGCTTGACTGCGGGCACTGGGTTGACCATTTTTGCTAATCTCAGCCGTTGTGTCGTGCGGGCCCTAGCGCTTCAACGGCGCTAATTGACTGCTCCCGAGTGCTCCGGTGCACGGGATTGTCGGTCACGCCGCGGGGGGAGGGCACTATTTGTGGTGCTGTTTTGAAAGTGGGCTTTCATGATGTGGTGGGACGCCATTGGCGAAAAGGTAGAATGTGCAGTGGGAAGGTTGCTAATATGGACAAATCAACCGCGATTGCTTTACTGAAGTAGCATGATTATCGCGGAGAAACAACACAACCAAACATTGCAACATTAAGGCCCACCACGATTAAGAAATATCAACCTTTTTTGTTTTCAAATATTTCATATTGCCTTTAAAGTGTCCTTTGAAAATATGGGGAGACTAATATGTGTCAAAACAAAAATAGAAGAGCTTTGTTCATCTTATTGTTTTGTGTGGTCTGTCCATTCTTTGGTATGACCTTTGCAATGTGAGGAAGTGTGTCACGCCCCGATCCTCAGGCACGCACACATCCATCTCACTTGGTCGATTTTATAATGCGATATCCCAAGACAATGTATCGCCGACCCTTTCATTTTTAAGCACATGCGGAAGCAGTTAAAATCCCCGACACAATAAAACGATGGGATAGAAAAAAGCAGGGCCATATTTTTCATATTGAAATTTATAACCAAACTTTTATACGAAATACAAACCAATTCATAACTATTCACTTCAAAAGAAATTCTCAAAAGAAGATAGACTCTCAGCCCATCCAGGCCATACTCAAGGCCCGTCTTGGGGTTATCTTCTTCTTCCAAAAATCCTTCTCTCAAGTTTCACCTCCGAGTTCTCCTTCTCAGACTCCTCCTCATCAGCTCCTCATCGGGTCCTGAAATGTTTTTCCCCAAACTGGGATGAGACTACGTCTCAGCGAGTTCTACCCCACTAAGCCCGATTAGTAAACTATTATACTATAGGCTGCCTATACACGCATAGGGCAGAAGACGTACCTTGGCCTCATATCCCACCTGCAAGTCAGTACAATTCATAATAGGCACCCAAGCAATCATATCACTGATCGAAGCGTCGATCTAATCAACTTAATCGATTATACGCCAATAAGACCACTCACGGTCATCTCTATTATTCCAACCAATTTACAACATCAATTCAAGGCAATAATCAATCGACTTAGTCGATTACGTGTCAATCAACCATTCACCGATCAATCCATTCAATCAATCAATCCACAACATCATATTATAGCAATGAATCACATCTAATCACACTCAGATCGAATCGTCGATCAATCGACCTTGTCGATTACAAATCGACATGACCACTTCCGGTCATTTCAACTATTCCAATTTAATTCCCAATTATGAATCATTATCCTTAGGACACAACTTAATTATATGTAGTGGTATCACGGCCCCACTCGGCATGTAGTGGCATCACGGCCCCACTCGGCAATGCTATATGTAGTGGTATCACGGCCCCACTCGGCATGTAGTGGCATCACGGCCCCACTCGGCATGATCAATTATCGCCACACAGGCATGATCAACTATCGCCACACAGGCATGATCAACTCTCGCCACACAGGCATGATCAATTATCGCCACACAGGCATGATCAACTATCGCCACACAGGCATGATCAACATTCAACAATTTACGTGCATCCTCTAAGGCAACCTCTTCGCCAAGATGACATATTCAACCACTGAACACACGTGCATTCTCTAGGTGATATTCCAATTCACCGAGCCCACGTATTTCCTTTCAGGTGATAACCAATACCCAACGATTTCTCAATCAAATAATTAACTATCAAGTCAATATGAATAACTCCTCAAAATTCATAATTAAATCAATTCCATACAAATTGCAACTCAATTAAATAAACGAACTGCGCCACGACGATCAGCACGAGATTTCGGTCATCGGTCATCTCAGTCTTAATTTCCGAAAAATAAATAATTAATTTATTAATTTCGAAAATTAAATAATTAATATTAAAAATTCAATTTAGCTCAAATTAAAGCCCGATTAAATAAACGGACTTCACCACGGTCATCAGCATAATTTTCCGGTTCCAGACCATCTCCCTTGATTTTTCGGAAAATAAATAATTATTTAATTTAATTCCGAAAATTAATATTTAAATGCCAAAAATCTCACTTAGGCCCGAATCGCCAAATTGAAGCTCAATTAGGGGTCCGAAAATTCCCGAAACACTCCCAATAAATAATAGACTACGTCTACTTGCTAATTACACAATCAATTTATCTAAATCGCATCACAATTGACTAATAATTGCTAATTAATTCTAATCTAACAACCTAAACATAATTAATTAAAACTAAACCAACCTAAAGCATAATTAGCCAACTAATCCAGGATTAGTGAGATTACTCACCAAATCGCGCGCAAATCGGATCAATCCGACGGCGGCGACGCGAGGAACGATTATCCCCAAAGCACGGCTCGGGTTCGGGGCCGGGAAACGGCCCAAAACGGCCCACGAACAGCTGGATACCCACTTCGTGGGTTTGCTGGTTCGGCCGCAAAACAGCAAGAAAGAGAGAGGGTTGGGGGCGGCAAGAGGTCGGGAGAGTGGGTGGTGGCTTAGCGAGGCCGAGCGGTGGCCCACGGTGGCCGGAGGTGGCCGGATCGTGGCCGAACGGAGCTGGAACAGAAGCGAACAGAGCTGGGCCGAGCGGGAGAGGGACGCCTGGGCGCGCGCGGCGTCGAGCGAGCGTGCGAGCGACGGTGCGGCGGCGGGACAGGCGGCGACGGTGCAGCGGCGGCGAGCTACAGCTTCTGGTTCGGGCTTCTGGTTCGCTTGAGCGTGAAGAAAGAAGGAGAAGAAGAAGCTGGTTCTATCGTGCACGAGAAGGAAGAAGAGAGAGGAGAGAGAAGAGAGAAAGAGAGAGAGAGAGAGAGGGAGTTTGAATGGTCAAAGGGAGAAGGGAAAAATAAGTGGGTGACAGCCCACTATTCGGTGGAAGGGGGGGGGCCAATTCGCACGAAGGGGAGAGGGGGAAAGGAGAGAGAAAGAAAAGAAAGAAAAAGAGAAAAAGGAGAGGAAAAGGTAGAGAAAGAAAAAGGGGAAGAGAGAAAAAGGAAAAGAAATTACATAACACCTTTATGCAAATTTTCCTTTTCTCTTTTCCTTTTCCTTTCTATTTCCTTTCGGGCTTCAATTTTCTTCCGATAATTTCTTTCTTGAAATTTCGGACCCGTCAATAAATTGACGAGCGATTCTTATTTATCCAGTCAAATTAAAACCCGAAAATCTGGATGTCACAAAGTGTTCATCTAATATGACCACCACAATCGATAGATCAAGATTGATAGGACTATCGCTTCTTCAATGTGTTTCCTCGTATCTCGTAATTTTTCTTTACCGCAATTAAGAAACTCATCAGTTGATTTCAAGGTTAGAGTGAGCAGCTTCTATTGTATTGCCTGTTTTGATGGATGATTAGTTGCCTTTTTAATCTCAATCTTTGCATCGTTTACTTTCTAATGACGACACTCTTCCTCAAGCAAGCTCTTTGATATGTAATGGAACTTTATGAACTTTTAATCTATCGAATCACTAATTTCGTGAGCAAATACTCGCAGTTGCATTTCCTAGCTTGAAGACATTAGACATCGATGGCATGGATAATATTGAGATATTATGGGATGATCAAGTTGCTATGGATTCTTTGCACAAACTAAAATCGCTTGAGGTGTGGAGATGCAATAAGCTATTGAACATTTTTCCTTCTCGCATTCTTGGACAGCTCAGAAGCTTGGAAAGTTTGGAGGTAGGATCATGTGCTTCGCTTGAAGTTGTTTTCAAACTCCAGCCACCGAATCCTCTAGATGGATATCCTGTTGCTCATTCGCCGTTAAAAAGGCTACGCTTAGATGGATTACCAAAGCTAAAGTCTATATGGGATAAGGAACTTCATAGTCAAGTCAAATTCCAATGTCTCCGTTCTATTACCGTTTTCGGATGCGAGAGCCTCACCTCTCTATATCCTGCCTCAGTAGCTATGCATCTAACCCAACTTGAGAAGTTGGACATCAGTGAATGTGGCATTGTGGAACTCATCGAGAAGGAGGAAGAACTAGTTCCTAGGTTTGTGTTCCCTAACTTAACCTCCCTCAAGCTTGAGCATCTAATAGAGTTAAAGTGCATCTACACCGGAAAACATGCTTTACATTGGCCGGCGTTGAAGACCTTGTCGGTGCGTGGCTGTGACAAATTGGAGATAAAGACCTTGTCGGTGCATGGCTATGACAAATTGGAGATACTTGCATCGCACCTTGAGAATGATATGCCACTTGATAAACAGCCTCTCTTCTCGATAGAAAAGGTACGGTCAAAGATTATATGTTTTGCTTCAATGGTGAATATTGGAAGTGATGATTGATTATTATGCCGACCAGCTAAATAATTAAAATTAACAAATAAATAGTTATATTGGAGACAAAGCATTGTCACCGAAGCCCCCCTTTGGTTAAAATTGATTACGTTCAACATAATCACAGCACCATAAAATTTGGATAAATCAAAGTAGAATTACTATACAAATCGTGATTTTAAATTGAAATGAAGAATTTGAAGTAGAGTTACTATATATACAAAAGTTGGATAATTAATCTTTAATGAACTAAATTGTTAACTCTCAAAATTATGGGGTAACTATATAGTAAAAGATTTTGTAATATAGTCATTGAACTTTTGTTTAATCACCTAAGCCAATAAATTTTCATTTCTTTATAATTTATGCACTTTGACAAGAAAAATCCGAAATTTCCAGCAAATTATTGATGTACAAGACATGTGGCTAATTTTTTAAATGCACTGTTGTTTCCACCTCATCACCGAATCAGCACCTCACTTGAAAATTTATGTAAATATTTAATACAGAGTATTCTTCATTTATATCCATAATGACCATCACTCAAACTTTTAATTTGCAAGGAGATTGTTCTCCTTGCAATTGAAGCTCTCCTTGTACTTTCCACTCATCTTGCTTCCAACGCGAAGTCGTTTGAGACCATTGGTTTTAATGAGTTTTAGCATTGCCATTAATAATGTAACTCTTCCTATTACATGTTTCTTCTGATGAGTTTTGTAATTTTCTCTCATTATTACAATAATGTTATATTTTACATAAAAAAATCACACTACATCATATAACAATGACAATTAAGAACTTTAAATGTATCAAATCCCTATGTTTTACATAATACAAGTTAAGAATTTATATTTTTCTTCAAAAAAAGGAGACTCATAAGAAATGAGATACAATTTAATCAATTATTTATATTAAAACATATTCTGATTTTACAAAAAATGAAAAATTCCATGCCCGTGCAAACGCACGAGAATGCTACTAATTACCTAGTAATTAAAGAAAGAGGAATCATGCAAAGGAGTCTGTTAGATTCTGCTTGTTGGGTAGGTGTATAGGTTATTGAGAGAAGTACTTTAAGCATTCTAAAGCTTGCACTTAGCATCTTTCTTCCAGACATAACTAAATATAAGTACCTTCTATTAAAATAAAAATAAAAATAAAAATAAAAATAAAAATAAAAAATCGACTAGCTGGCAATTCATGTTCATTGGACAACACCATATTTTTGTTGATTTTGTTACAAATTTATGTATATTATGTTTGTATCAAGTCGTGTCATTTTCGAATTTGTCGATAATTAGGAGCACTTTTGAACAGAATCCTTTTTTTATTAATTCAATGAGTAAAGATCTAGTCTTTGAGTCATTAAGACCATTCTAAGGGATTGGATAAGGGATTTAGTTTGATCACAGGAAACAAAAATTTAAGAATTATTAGTTAATATTTTCAAAGAATGGCAGGCGGAGAAACTTAAACACGAGATAACAAGTTTTGCTAAAACCTAGGTTAAAAGGGTTATAAGGTACAACCTGTAAATCCAGCCTGGGGTGTCATTCATGAAATTTTGTAGATTATAGTACAAATTTAATTAGTTTTTGTTAACTGAAGCTTACTTCTGGCTATTAATATGATAATCTTGAAGTAATTGGGAGTTATGTATTCATTTTATAGTAGGGGGTATGATAATGCAAGTATCATTGGATAGAGTAGGTCTAGTATAATTTTGTTTTGAATGATTACTAATGTTGATAATTGCTTAGTTTGGCAAACTACGAGGACTATGTGAAAATGGATATATAACTAGATTAATAATTACTTAGTAATTAATAATTTTTTATCATAATTAAATAGAGAAGGTCTTTTAATGATTTTGTTTTCAATGAATACTAATGTTGATAATTGCTTAGTTTTTCAAACTAGGAAGACTATGTGAAAATGAAATATGTAACTAGTTAATAAATTAACCAAAAAAAATAAATTAAAAGCTTAACTGGGATTTGCATTACTTTGGTGATTGTTATCAACATAGCGAAAGTGCCACATCAGATATCAGTTTTTTTTTTTTTTTTAATCATGTAAAGATTGTATATTTGATTTCTTGTTAAGCTTTATATGTGCAAACACACAATAAATAATTCTAAAAAATTAGATACAACTGCAAAATTTGTACAATGAACATTTTGCAACTACATAATGAATAATAAATGAAAGAAACCTAATAAAATTTAGATGGGCAGATTTAGCTTATTGACTGATATTATTAATTGTGTCGAAATTAACATCCTAGCTAAATTGGTATGAGTATTGTCCAAAGTACATTAATGGTAGGGTAAGTGGGACTATTAATTATATTCTGTTTCTGATTAATATCAAGAGTAGCAGGAGCGAAAGGAGCTATGTCATGATATGGATCAACAACAAAACTCCATTCCATCCAAGTTCTTTGTTTCCAATAGATTTGGTTGTTTCTCTATAAAACTCCATTGATCGAATTTCTATGTTTATAATAGATTTGGTTGTTCTTTATGTCATCAAAATCATCCAGCATAGCCTATTGGAATATAAATAGCTTACTTTTTGGTGAATGTGATTTCAGACACCACAATACTGATTTGTTCGTTTGATTGTACAAAGTAATGGCCGATACTTGTTAATTTCATGATATCAGTGATCGAGAGTGTCCGTAGCTGTATGTTAATTGGAGCAGCAATTCATCAGATTTGACTATTTAATACAGCAATACTTTAGATATATCTGTCTATTATCATTATCTCTTTTGTATTCACCTGCCAAATGATTGCAAAAACATCTCTTGAAATGCTATTCTACTTGAATAGTCTGAATCCCATCATTTTCTTCTGAAACAACTAGGTCACATTTCGCATCCCCCATCACCACAGCCTTATACAGCTGCCACCTTTAGCTTATGGCCAACCAGCTTCCTTGCAACTTCTGATGGTTCAGCATATTAGAGGACTGGCAAACTTATTATGGTTCTTCACTTTCTTTTTCTTGGTCGGCTGGTGTTAAGCTGACTATATTAAATTGTTGATTAAGTGGTGAATTCTTCTAGTAGTCTCAATTCATTGCTTCGAGACATTTAAATGCTATCGTGCCATGAAGCATATTACAATGGGTAAGATGATCTAGCTATTAATCCCGTGCACTTTGTTTGAGGAAGGATTGTTAGAAATAGGGTAAAAACTGAACAGATAGTAAGATCTTCAACGAATTTCTATAAATGAAGGTAGAAATGGTGGGATTGGAGAATCAATAGAGAAATGTTGTCTAAGCAATAAAACCACAGAGAGATGACATGCCAGAATAGAAACTCTTTCTGCAGGACAGGAAACTTGCAAAATAGCATTTGTAAATTATAACTAGTGAAGAATACCGTAGCTCTCATGGTTACTGGAAAGTGAGAGCTTCCTCTCTACTGCTAAGGTCTATAGTTTGCACTTTGAGAAGGAAGTTTGATATGTCCATTTCTACTTTCACAGAGAAACCCAAAGCATCCCTTTTAACTTCCGGATACCATCTTTGATTGGTTTTGGCAATTTATTGCCTTTACTGTTTACGAAAGGCCTGTCATCGATGTGTCATAAAAATGTTAAAACTTTCTGGATGGCTGATAATTTTCTGTGCTGGTGTTTTGCGGAAGCAGTGTGAAATGGGATCGGTCGAGTTATGTTGGTGTTTTCTTCCTCATGCCGTGGGACTAACTTTTATCCATAATAGATCATGCATCTTTAAGCAAGTTCTGAAGGGAAACTCTAACTTGACTTATTACCGCAGGCAACCCGGAGATGGTCCCTGATAAGGTCAGTAGTAACCTTTCTGTGCTTCCTTTTCAGAGTCCAAAGAATAAGAAACCAGGTATGTTAGTCAGTTTAAGCTTTTGATGGTCAGTAAGCCAGATTTACTTCGAGATCCTTTCATAATGGAGACAATAGGTTTACTGTCCGGTCTTAATCTTAGACGGGAAGTACGGAGTAAATGATTGCATTGGAGGAACTTCGTCATCTACTCTGTCAGCTAAAGATTAGTTACAACATCCCGACTAACGTAGGATATGATTTGATTGGCAGGCACATTCGAAGCACATGTTACAGAGAATGGCATTACCATCTGGAACTTACAGTACCCCCGTATATTTCTTCACTTTCTTTTTCTTGGTCGACTGGTGTTAAGCTGACTATATTAAATTGTTGATAAAGTGGTGAATTCTTCTAGTAGTCTCAATTCATTGCTTCGAGACATTTAAATGCTATCGTGCCATGAAGCATATTACAATGGGTAAGACGATCCAGCTATTAATGCCGTGCACTTTGTTTGAGGAAGGATTGTTAGAATTAGGGGAAAAACTGAACAGATAGTAACATCTTCAACGAATTTCTATAAATGAAGATAGAAATGGTGGGATTGGAGAATCAATAGAGAAATGTTGTCTAAGCAATAAAACCACAGAGAGATGACATGCCAGAATAGAAGCTCTTTCTGCAGGACAGGAAACTTGCAAAATAGCATTTGTAAATTATAACTAGTGAAGAATACCGTAGCTCTCATGGTTACTGGAAAGTGAGAGCTTCCTCTCTACTGCTATGGTCTATAGTTTGCACTTTGAGAAGGAAGTTTGATATGTCCATTTCTACTTTCACAGAGAAACCCAAAGCATCCCTTTTAACTTCCGGATACCATCTTTGATTGGTTTTGGCAATTTATTGCCTTTACTGTTTACGAAAGGCCTGTCATCGATGTGTCATAAAAATGTTAAAACTTTCTGGATGGCTGATGATTTTCTGTGCTGGTGTTTTGCGGAAGCAGTGTGAAATGGGATCGGTCGAGTTATGTTGGTGTTTTCTTCCTCATGCCGTGGGACTAACTTTTATCCATAATAGATCATGCATCTTTAAGCAAGTTCTGAAGGGAAACTCTAACTTGATAAGAAACCAGGTATGTTAGTCAGTTTAAGCTTTTGATGGTCAGTAAGCCAGATTTACTTCGAGATCCTTTCATAATGGAGACAATAGGTTTACTGTCCGGTCTTAATCTTAGACGGGAAGTACGGAGTAAATGATTGCATTGGAGGAATTTCGTCATCTACTCTGTCAGCTAAAGATTAGTTACAACATCCCGACTAATGTAGGATATGATTTGATTGGCAGGCACATTCGAAGCACATGTTACAGAGAATGGCATTACCATCTGGAACTTACAGTACCCCCGTATATTTCTTCACTTCTCTTCTTCTCTCTGTTAAAGTTACATTCTCCTAAACTTAAGTACCTTTATAGGAGCTTGAAGACAGTCAAGTACTACAAATAATTAGCTTATTGGACTTAGAAAGAAAAGGCGTACGAATTGTTGGAATCCATGGGAGAGATGGCATTGGAAAGACTGCTCTTGCCAAGACTGTATACAACAAAATTTCCCTTAAGTTTGATGCTTGCAGTTTTCTTGCGGAGATTGAAGAAACGATCATGCACCCTGGTGGTCTTCAGTGTCTTCGTACCAAGTTGATCTGTGATATTTTGAAAAGAGAGTATGAGGTTGCTTCTGCTTTCAAGGGAGTACGATTTTTCAAAGAAATATTTAGGAATATGAAAGTTCTCATTGTTCTCGATGATGTGGAAAGTAGGTCCCTCCTCAAGGAGTTTGTAGGAGCTAAGCTTGATTGGTTTGGTTCTGGAAGTAGAATAATTATCACCTCAAAACAAAGAAGCATTCTTCAAGGGTATGTTGATCGAAAGTTGGCTTGTGAATATGATGTTAGTCCGATGGATGATAATCTAGCTTTCGACCTTTTCTGGAAGTATGCAAGGGAAAGGAGTTATGTACAACAGCCTTATGCAAGGGAAACGAGTAATGTACAACAGCCTTACGTTCAAATTGCAATGAAAATAGTGAAGGCTGTGGAGGGACTTCCACTACTGGCCAAAGTTATTGGTTCTTTTCTGCACGGTAAAGGACAAGAAGAATGGATCAAATTCGAAGGTCTCATACAACAATTTCAGGAAGATTATTGGAAGTTTTTAACCATAATTTATGAAGCGTTAGATCAAAATAAAAAGCAGATGTATCTTGATATTGCATGTTTTCTCCCGGATGTGGATTTTAGGATTGCCTCATATATGTGGCATGATTATGATCGTCCCCATGATGAAATTGAGGTCCTTTTTCGTATGTCCTTAATAAAAATAGAAGAAAATAAAATAGGCATGCACAGCATTCTAAGATGCCTCGGCAGGAAGATTATTTTTGAAGGTTTACATGATCCGGGAACATGTGTTGGATCCTACGTTCCTGTCATAACCCAGGACCCGGAGAAGAGGATAATGGTATGTCGGAAAAAAGAGTAGCATGCAGGCCCTAATTTGTTCTTCGATTTTCTTTGAATAGGTTTCATGTATGAAGCCTTTTTTTTTTTTTACCTCACAGCTGGTTGGGCATCCATAGTAATTATTTCACCGTCTGATGAGTTTCAAATGTTTCTCTACTTGACTTTTGTGGTTCATTGTCCAGGGAACTGACCAACATAACACTGAAGTGGCAGGCTTTGAGATCCCGCCGAACACAACATTTCTCAGCTTGGGTCATGCCAATATTGGTGGAAAATTTGCAGGTGCCTCATTGAGCGTTCGGTGGCTTCACTGGCAAGGGTGCCCTCGGGATATTAAAGCAATCGACTTTCATTTAGAGAACCTGGTTGTTCTTGATCTTTCTTGGAGTAAGGTTAATGAATCCTGGGGATGTTGGAAAGGCATTAAGGTGGTTTATAGCTCATTTGTTGTTGTGTGTGTGTTGGCCATTATGTACGTTGGGAATTATACGGCGTCTGAATTTTCTTCCTCTGTTTTGCAGATGGAGCATTTGAAAGTCTTGAATTTTACAGGTTGTGCAGACTTATTAGTTACCCCCAACTTCTCTTATTGCCCAAATATGGAGATACTGATTCTTGAAGGATGTTCTCGATTGGTTCATTTAGATCCTTCAATTAATGATCTGAAGCTCTTGGTTACCCTGAATTTGAAGTTCTGCACCGAACTTAGCATGTTGCCAGTGGAAATGGGTGGGATGAACGCTTTGAAAGAGCTCCTGATTGATGGCACTTCCGTTCGAGAACTTCCTGGGTCAATAGGCGAATTGGTTCAACTGCAAATTCTTAGTGCCTCTAATTGCTTTTCATTGGCTGGTGTTCCTGGTTCAGTTTGTCAACTTAAAGCTCTGTCAGTGCTGGCTTTGGACGACACGAAAATTCTTGCACTCCCAGAGTCAATTGGAGACTTGGGGGAACTTAGACGCTTGTCTTTGAGGAATTGTCGTGGGCTAGAAAAGCTTCCAGAGACGATTGGCAAGTTAAAAGACTCGTTAGTAGAGTTGGATATTTCAAGTTCGGGTATTACAGAACTGCCCGATTCGACTAAAAATCTGCGGAGTCTGAAAGTGCTGAAAATGGATTCTTGTTTCATAAGAGAATTTCCTCATGACGTTGGAGAGTTGATTAACCTGGAAGAAGTCCACGCCTCCTGGTGCAGGAATTTGGAGGGAGCCATTCCGAGTGGTATTTCGAAACTACGTCATCTCAGAGAACTGAGGCTTCGTGGTACACGTATATCAAGCCTCCCATCAGAAATTCAGTTCGTTTCAAGTCTTCAGACTCTGGATTTGCTGCATTGCACCCTTCTTAAAGAGTTGCCTTTTCTTCCCTCTAACTTAATCGATCTCTACGTCAATCCTGGCTTGACGCAAGATATGTAGGGCATTCAAATTTTGGGTCTTTTTAGTTCGGGTCTCCTTCATGTTTCGCGTTGTAGGAAAAAATCGGGGCATTTTTGGCGGTTGGCCCGAACTGAACTGAAACACGTCAACTCTACACTGTGGCTCCCAAATTCGTCGTTTCCCAGATCTGCGAAGCTTTTGCTTCCAAGTCCATCAATCTTGCTCCTCTCTCTCTCTCTCCCAAATCCATCGTCCACACTCTCTTGCCTCCCAAATCGACCTTTTTGTCTCCCTCATCCCCAGATCTATCTCTTCATCGAATCCAAATCTCTCCTTTTTATCAAAAGTTCAAAGTGTATTCAAGGTTCGTCTCTGATTCACTCTTCCTCTGTTTTTGCGATTTCATCTGTTGAGCAATCAAATGTCTGGATATGTTGATTAACATTCCCGTATTAGTATGAATCTGCTGTTGATTCCCAAGCTCAATATTGATAATCATGCGTTTATTGTTCTCTTTCTAAGACATGCATAGGGTGGAATCACGTCGTGTAGATGCTTGAATGAGTCGATGTGTTTATTTCGAGGTTGGATTCTTCATGCGAGAATGTTTATGTGTTTGTGTGCTTGTGCATGTAGACCGATTTGGAGCCTCTGTGCCCTCTAAGTAGCTGAATACCACTATATCATGTAGGGCAGCAAAATGGAGAACGGAACCCTTTCTAATGTCAATTGTATTTGCTGTTTTTTCACACGCAAATTGGAAATCTTTGTAATGTGAATTAACTGCAGTAAAACCTTTGTAATGTGGATGCTACTATATCACGTAGGGCAGCAAATTGGAAATCTTTGAAGTGTAATCTCAAATGCAGGTTGCACTTAATATGTACTTGTGAATCATTATTCTTGCACTTAATATGCATGTGTGAATTAACTGCAGTGGTGCTGTAATGTACAATCACATTCATGACGGAGGAAGCATTTCTGGAGTTTGTCAGGCTCTGGATACTTGGAACTCACCATCTTGTGTTTGTAGGACAGGTTGACAACCCCACTTATGAAGCAGTGTCATCAAGCTCAAAGCAGTGTCATCAAGCTCAATGCAATGTGCTGGGAATTGTAGAGACAGCAGAAAATGATGAGGCTCTGCTCTTCAAAAGCCTTTAACTTGAATCACAAACTCTAGAAAGTCCACTTCAAGTATGAAGAGCTGCATACATTTTGACTTTAATGTGGCATAAGCTCTCACTTTCATTGAAAATTTAATGTAGGGTTGTCAACTTCGACCATGGAGCCGCACTCAATATTGGTTTCTCTTGATGATGAGATGGGTATTTGTTAAACCTGCAAATTTAGTTCATGGTTCGGATTAGACTGGTGGAATATGCCATTTGCAATTCTTGAAAGATCTTTGGTTCTAATTTACATATTGGTGTCTGAGGTTACCGTGAGTCCTGATGGCATTGGTCTCATGCCCGATCAGATGATCTAATAGCTACTGAAGCTTCTCTTGGTGGTACTATTGTAAAATATGGGTTTTGACCCAGTCAAAAAAAAAAAAAAAAAAAAAAGGTAGAAGCTTCAGCAGAGAGAGAGAGAGAGGAATCGAGAGTTTTCGGGAGAAGGAAAAGAGGAGAGAGAGAAAGAGAGAGAGAGAGGAAGAAAAGACAGAAATAAAAGAAAAAGGAAAAAGAAAAGAAAAAGGAGGAGATAAAAGGGAAAGAGAGAAGGAAAGAAGGGGAGAGAGGGACGGCAGAGAGCTCAAACGCAGAAAAGAAGAAAGAGAGAAAAAAGAAGAAGAAGAAGAAGAAGAGGAGGGTTTTGTGTGTTCTCGTCATGGGAGCCTCGCCAAGCCACGTTAACTACGTAACGCAACGCCCAGTAAGCGCTCGTGCCGCCCATTTGTTAAATTGGAGTAATTTCGGACCTAGAGCTTGAAATTCGGAATTTTGGGAAAATCAAGCGGCGAAGTATGGTTTTTGAGTCGTTAAGCTGCATATTTTTATAGAAATGGTACTTTGGGATGTTGTGAAACTATAGCATCTTACGGATCATGATTTGAGCTTGCGGTTTGTCCGGAACGGAATTTTGAAGTCGGGAGCGCATGCTGGTACTGTAGCGAACAGTAAGCTTCGAGCTTGTTTTTTTGTTGTTTCCAGTATTGTTTTGGGGTGGCTGAGTTGGGGTTGTTATTTTATGTTAAGAGAGCTTTCTAAAGACTATAAGATGGCTTGAAACGGAATTTTGTGGAGGAAGTTATGGCGCGACAAAGTTGGCGCATGGGTTGCGGCTTGCGGGAAATTGATGGGTTTTTGATAAATGCGAGTTTTCGTGGCGTATAAGTGTCGTTTTATCGACAAATAGGCTTAGTATAGACGAGTCATTATGCGAATATCCTTTTCACTCGGCCTTTTGATATTGTTTTTCCATTAATTGTTAGGGATCCGAGTGCGTTGGTTCGAGTGAGCGTCGTAGTTGATTTTCGACTTTCCTAGGTGAGTGGTGCTATCTCTTCTAAGAATTTACAAGCTCATGTCTTCAAAATGATAAATTATTGATAGTTTATGAGTTATGAATAAGCATATTTATTGCATAAAATCTTGATCGGGCATTTACTGCGTTTTGATATTTGAGAATAGCGTGAGAACTTTTTGGTGGAAATAAATAGTCCGTTTGATGAACGGAATTGAGAAATATTGCATGTTTTGAGTTTGTGAAACCTTTTTATGAAGATCTCGGCTTTGAGATAGTTTATGAAAGGCTATATGAATATTGATTTGTGATAAACTTTTTGAAATGTATTTGATTTGGAATTGATTTATTGAGACGAGTCTTGAAATTATTTGAGAATGTTTTATGAAAGGTATTTTTGGCGGATGAGTTGAGTTGCAAAACCTTTTGGGGATATATGAAATGATTTATGGATTTGATTTGAGAATTATGGATGGTGTTGTTTTGGATTGATGTGGATGCTCAATATCGCTGTGGGCCCAGCGAGGGGGGCTTGTGGGTATGCGCATACTATTCTGGATATCCTTGTGGGCCGAGCCACCGGCTAATAATAGGTGGAGACCTTGTCAAGGGGGAATCTTGGTCGCCTCGTCACTAGACGTTGTATCGTGACCATGGTTGGATATTGAGCAATGGACTGGTCAATGGAGTGGACCATTGACATGTGATTTGAGATTAGTTGATGGAATAGACCATCGACGTGTGATTTGAGATTAGTCGATGGAATGGACCATCGACGTATAATTTGAGATTAATCGATGGAATTGACCATCGACGGGTAATTTGAGATTAGTCGTTGGAATGGACCATCGACGTGTAATTTGATTAGATTATTGATGTGTGGCTTGATGAGATTAATCAATGGAATAGACCATTGATTCATGTTTTATGAGATTGACCAATGGGTTAGACCATTGGCATTTGCCTATTATTATCTTGAATTTTTTTGCTTTGAACATATTGTGTTAAAGTAAGAAATGTTATATTTTGGCCTTGAAGGTTTGTTATATTTCTGGGTTTGGTGTGGTATGAGATTAACCAATGGAATGGACCATTGGCGTGTGAATTAATGAGATTGATCAATGGATTAGACCATTGATGTTTATTTCGATGTTATTATGAAATGATTATTTTTGTTATAAATATAGCTATGTTGAAGCGTATGTAACTTATTCTTTTTACTATATATTTTGTTATATCCTAGATTTGAGTAAAAAAAGTTGCGGTTTGGTTTTGTAAATATGCATAGTGGGTGCTCGATCCACTTAGAAGAGATGCACTACTCACTGAGCTATGGTTGCTCACCCCTCTATTTTTCAATATTTTTCAGGTCTCTCGATTAACGATGAGTAAATACGAGAGCGATATGGATGTGGGGACTTTTAAGAGTTGGTTTTTGGGAGCTTTAAGGCTGCGTCCTTTGAGTGGAAGGACGGCCGTGTCATCCCCCATTCTTGTTGGTTTTGGGGTGTGACATCTTGTGGTATCAAATGAACGGAATTGAGAAATATTGCATGTTTTGAGTTTGTGAAACCTTTTTATGAAGATCTCGGCTTTGAGATAGTTTATGGAAGGCTATATGAATATTGATTTGTGATAAACTTTTTGAAATGTATTTGATTTGGAATTGATTTATTGAGACGAGTCTTGAAATTATTTGAGAATGTTTTATGAAAGGTATTTTTGGCGGATGAGTTGAGTTGCAAAACCTTTTGGGGATATATGAAATGATTTATGGATTTGATTTGAGAATTATGGATGGTGTTGTTTTGGATTAATGTGGATGCTCAATATCGCTGTGGGCCCAGCGAGGGGCTTGTGGGTATGCGCATACTATTCTAGGATATCCTTGTGGGCCGAGCCACCGGCTAATAATAGGTGGAGACCTTGTCAAGGGGGGAATCTTGGTCGCCTCGTCACTTGGCGTTGTATCGTGACCATGGTTGGATATTGAGCAATGGACTGGTCAATGGAGTGGACCATTGACATGTGATTTGAGATTAGTTGATGGAATGTACCATCGACGTGTGATTTGAGATTAGTCGATGGAATGGACCATCGACGTATAATTTGAGATTAATCGATGGAATTGACCATCGACGGGTAATTTGAGATTAGTCGTTGGAATGGACCATCGACGTATAATTTGATTAGATTATTGATGTGTGGCTTGATGAGATTAATCAATGGAATAGACCATTGATTCATGTTTTATGAGATTGACCAATGGGTTAGACCATTGGCATTTGCCTATTATTATCTTGAATTTTTTTGCTTTGAACATATTGTGTTAAAGTAAGAAATGTTATATTTTGGCCTTGAAGGTTTGTTATATTTCTGGGTTTGGTGTGGTATGAGATTAACCAATGGAATGGACCATTGGCGTGTGAATTAATGAGATTGATCAATAGATTAGACCATTGATGTTTATTTCGATGTTATTATGAAATGATTATTTTTGTTATAAATATAGCTATGTTGAAGCGTATGTAACTTATTCTTTTTACTATATATTTTGTTATATCCTAGATTTGAGTTAAAAAAGTTGCGGTTTGGTTTTGTAAATATGCATAGTGGTTGCTCGATCCACTTAGAAGAGATGCACTACTCACTGAGCTGTGGTTGCTCACCCCTCTATTTTACAATATTTTTCAGGTCTCTCGATTAACGATGAGTAAATACGAGAGTGATA
Organism: Eucalyptus leucophloia subsp. euroa; assembly: GCA_017140325.1. Classification (NCBI taxonomy): domain Eukaryota; kingdom Viridiplantae; phylum Streptophyta; class Magnoliopsida; order Myrtales; family Myrtaceae; genus Eucalyptus; species Eucalyptus leucophloia. The sequence goes on from CM029474.1 coordinate 5,628,141, forward strand.
TGGATGTGGGGACTTTTAAGAGTTGGTTTTTGGGAGCTTTAAGGCTGCGTCTTTTGAGTGGAAGGACGGCCGTGTCATCCCCCATTCTTGTTGGTTTTGGGGTGTGACAACTATAATACCAGATTCTTCGGTGGATTATATGGTTAAATGCTCTGCTACTTCTGCTGGTACATATCTACTGCTTGGGGTGTTGAGGAAGGGGAGTTTCAAGGTGGATTGACATAATTTAGTTCGTTTGTCTCCATATGTTTTCAGATTTGACTCGATCTCTTTACATTGGCCATCTTGAATAGGCTAAAAGATCTCGACGGAATTATGAGATAGAGCTCTTCCTCTACATATTTCTTATGCTTCCAAGAAAATTTCGAGCGTATCTCTTCTTTGAGTGTGCTTTCCGGTCAATTCGGATGTTCAGATGAAAATGAATGCTACTGCTAGAGGTGGTAGTATTCATCCTTACTTCCTCAAATTAGAGCATCGAACAGTTGCATCTTTTATGTGTGGAGAGCATAAAATGGTCAGCAGCATCCTCAATCTGCTCGTACTGCTGATCAGGTGTTAAAGATGGTGAAGCTTGCGGTTTGAGCATAGTGTCCGAGTTTAAAAGCCCCTGGACATAAGTTGATTTCGGCACAAGCAATCTAGTCGTAGTCAAAGTGACGTGCAGTTTAATAGATACCCAATCGACCAAAAATGTTCTTGCTGGACTTGCTTCTAAGCGTACCCCGTGAGAACCCACACACCCCAAAGGGAAAAAACATGAAAGCCTGTCCTGCCCGACCCAACCCGAGATTTTGGTTTGGGTTCTAGTTGGGCTGGTTCGGGTTGGGTCATTATGGACACACAGACTTCATACTTCGGTTTGGGTTTCCTAGAAATCTGACTCGAATTGAACTGTTGACAGAACATTAGCAGGTAAGATTGGGTTGGATGGTTGGGTGTTGTTATTTATCGCAACATGTAGGGTTAATTACATTACAACCACTGCAAATTGACAATCCTGTCGACCTCTTTTCAATGGTTGTCAGTAATATTATCATAGCAACTAGGATAATCCAACAATGTACATAAACTATCCATGATGAGAAAATGCTCATGTCATTTAAAATGAACTGTAGAATGCTTTATGTCGTTGAAAATTAGCCGTACGGTACATATTAGTTGCTGGAGAAAAGAGATTAACTCCATGATGACCATTATTTTCTGAAGGAAACAATATTTATGAAAATTTTGTTTATTAGGTACACGTCATGTATATGACTCGGATTATAACGAGTTGAAATCCCAGGATTACGTTATGGTATAAGCCACCGCTTGATAGTTTAGCGTAGCAATTAGGATACGAATTTTTTCAATTTGGGGGGCCAAAAGAATTTAAGACAAATTAGTAACAATTTCCATAAAAGCAAATGCCAGTGGATTTACCTTGATTGAGAGGAGATGGATTTTTTTTTTTTGTCATGCTTCGAACCCGAGCGCGCAAACATCTTTTAATGGTTTATTAAATTGCGATATCCCAAGACACGTTGCTGATTCATTTTTTTCTCTTTCAATTAAATGCATGTGGAAGCAATTCATATGACCACCTAGTCAATCAACAAAAATTAGGGATAGCAAAGCACAAAAGACAAATTTTAAAAGTAGCACATTTATTTATCCACTTATTAGCCTTAGGAAATTTAATAATTATAAGCTTTTCTATGGCCACTTTTTATCAACCATCTCAAAATATGGTTAGGGTTAACCTAAACTTCACTAACAACAAGGCCAACCAAAAGTGACACGAGGTATGCCCGCGTCTTAGTCCATTGAGATACCAATTGTACACGACATTTTTTTATACTACGGGCCTAAAAATATTTAATAACAACGGAGTGAGAAACTCCCTTAAACCTCAATTAAGACGCGAATTCGTTTCGAAGACAACCTAAACGCGCACATATACAAACTAGGTAATAATCACTTTCAAGTTTATTCGAAAAAGCGAATTGCCACTTTTTAGTATTTTAAGTGTGACAACATTAATCAATGTAACCCACCCCGCTGAGGGCGCACTAGCTCGGGCGGACATTGTGACATCCTGAAATTCGATCCCGTTTCGATAAAATGAAATGTGCATATTGTCGGTGTGCCTATGGTCCTTTTTTTCTGAGCTGATCACTCACGAGTTAACTAACTTATTGGGTGAAACCGTTAAGGGATATATCCGCGGTAAAATCCCTAAAAGCTACCTAATTTGTTGGATTGGACTAAAATCACGTTCGGTCGATTTTAATCATGAAATTTAATTCGGTTTTGGGAATCGAATATCCGAGCATGTCACAATTCATTTTTAGGACCTTGTCTCATCGATCGTCAAATTATCGACGAGTCCGAAATTTCAAGAAAGAAATTATCGGAGGAAAAATGGAAGACCGGAAGAAATTAGAAAGGGAAAGAGAAAAGAAAAATAAGAATAATATGATTTTTAGATTTCTTTTCTCTCTCTCCCTTTTCTCTCTTTCTTTTCTTTCTCTTCTCTCTCCTTCCCTCCCACTCGTGCGATTCTTTCCCCCAGCCGACCGCCCCTTGCTGTCTTCCACTTTGCTTTATTTTATTTTATTCTTTTTGACCGTTCAAATCTCTCTCTCTTCTCTCATCCCTCTCCCTCTCTCTCTCGTCACTCTTTATTCTTCCTTCTTCTCTGTGCAAGCGAGCGAACCAGAAGCTGCAGGAGATCGGAAGCAGTAGCCAGCCACCGTCGCCGCCTATCCCGCCGCCGCATCGTATGCCTATTCGCCGCTCGCACGTCCGCCGTTCGCCACCCGCGCTTGCCATCCCTACCGCGCGATCCAGCCTCTGTTCGGCCTTTGTTCAGCCACCAAGAGCGGCTGAGCAGGCCGCCGGAGCCGCCGTCCGGCCTCACCGGAGCTCCGCCCGCTTTCCCGACCTCTTACCGCCCCCAACCCTCTCTCTTTCTCTCTGTTTTGCAGCCGATCTAGCAAACCCGCGAGTGGGTTTCAGCCGGTTCGTGGGCCGTTTTGGGCCGTTTCCGGGCCCCGAACCCGGGCCGTGCTTTAGGAAGTTTTGTTTTCTCGCGTCGCCCCCGTCTCACTAATCCTTGCTTAGTGGACTAATTACTCTTATTGGTTGTTTAGTTGTAATTAATTAGGTTTATGTGTTATATTAGTATAAATTAGTATTTATTAGTCAATCGTAATTCAAATTAGATAAATTGAATGTGTATTTAGCAAGTAGACATGGTCTACTATTTATTGAGGGTAGCCCGGGATTTTTCCCGACCCTAATTGGGCTTCAATTGGGCTTTTCGGGCCTAAGTGTAATTTTTGGTATTTAAATATTAATTTTCGGAATTAAATTAAATAATTATTTATTTTTCGAAAATTCAACTGGGATGGTTCGAGACCGGAATATTATGCTGACGACTGTGGTGAAGTCCGTTTATTTAATCGGGCTTTATTTTGAGCTAAATTGAATTTTTAATATTAATTATTTAATTTTCGAAATTAATTAATTATTTATTTTCTGAAAATTCAATTGAGATGGCTAGTGACCAGAACTTTATGCTGGTAATCGTGGTGTAGTCCGCTTATTTAATCGGGCTTTAATTTGAGTTAAATTGAATTTTTAATATTTATTAATTAATTTTCGAAATTAATTAATTAATTAATTAATTAATTAATTAATTTTCGGAAATTAAGATTGAGATGGTTGATGACCAAAATCTCGTGCTGATTGTCGTGGCGCAGTCCGTTTATTTAATTGAGCTCTACGTTGCTTGGAATTAAATAAATTGTGATATTTTAGGGATTTACCCTAAATTGATTGAAATTGAATTATCGATTGGTAGTTGGCCGAGTATGGCTATTTAGCATTTTGAATGCCTTGTTGAGCAGTAAGTGGAGGGAGTGGTGAGAACTAACTGAGCATTTTATTGGCTGAGACCGATCAAGTACGAAGTATAGACAGGCGTGGTTTGGTGATTAAGAATATCACTGTGCGAAAATGGCACCTTAAAGAACGCACATAGACTGTCTATGATCTATGACGGGTGTGGTTCGGTGATGAGGAATATCACTGTGCGAAAACGGCACCTTAAAGAACGTACGTAGACCGTCTGTTATTTACGTCACCTTGGCGGAAGCGCCGCCCGAGAGCATTGATGTGGCTCTGTGACCGATTTCACTATGGGATGTTATATAGCGTGGAACGAATGACCTAGGAATGGTCTGACTGACATGTAATCGACTAGTTCGATTGATCAATGTTTTGATCCGATTGTTATGATTTGTTTGATTTTTCGTTGTGATTTATGAAGTGTCTATATATAACCTTGAATTGCAGGTTGAGACTGAGGCCAAGGTAAATTCTCTGACTCGTGCTGTGTTTAGGCAACCGAGTAGTGTATTGGTTCCCTAATTGAGTCTTAGTGGGGTAGAACTCGCTGAGACATAGTCTCATCCCAGTTTGGGGAAAACATTTCAGGACCCCGCTAAGGAGCTGAGGAGGAAGAGTCTGTGAAGGAGAAGTATTTTTGGAAGAAGATAATCCCGAGAGGGATCTTGAGTACGATCCAGGTGGACTGAAATGTTATCTTCTTTGTGACTCCATTTTGATGTGAATAGAGTAAAGTAAAAAGTTGTGAAGAGTGTGGAGTACTTTGGTTCATGTCATGTATAAAGGTTTGGTTGTGGATTTCAATATGAAAGATATGGCCTACTTTTCTATCCCACTGTTTTATTGTATGGGGATTTATAACCGCTCGTACGCATGTGCTTAATAAAAAGATAAAGGGTCGGCGATACATAGTCCCGGGATATCGCATTTTAAAAATCGACCAAATCGAAGGATGTGTGCGTGCACGAGGATCGGGCGTGACATCCCCTTTTGTGGTATCGTAGCTTAGTTCAAGATTAGAGTGATAAGGAGCGATGAGTCTTGGGATAGTAATAAGAAAGGCCTTTAAATTCATGCCGGTGCATGTCTGTGATAGCTGGATGCTAGAATTGCTTGTTGTTTGAATCGCTCTATTTCTAATTCGGTGTTGAATTGGAAACAGGTGTCAATAGATTAAGGCGACACCATGAGCGATCGGGAGCCTAGAACTCCTGCAAAGAGGGCTAGTAGGGCCGTGACTTGGGGAGGAGCACCGACTAGAATCGGTACCCGAGGAGGCCGTGGTCGAGCGCTAGCATAGGCTAGCACGAGTGGAATGATTCCACCTGTTGTAGATGCTAGAGTGGCACTACCTTCTGTTGGTGCTGGGGTAGCAGCCTCGGGTGAGCAAGGAACTGTCGGAATCAACCAGGCTCTAGATGCTATGCGGGAGATAATGGGGCAATAGGCCCGAGATTAAACTGCCGCCTTTACTGCTCTGTTGGAGCCGCCGCCACCGCTGCGCCAACGTTGCCATTGCTGCCGCTGCCGCCGCTATATTGCTCAAGCTGCCCCGCCGCAAAGACTGCAGCCCCACCCGTCGTTGCTCCTACTGAAATACTACCAGGAGCTGTAGCCGCTGGGAGGCCGATTCATCAGTTAGTGGATCAGTTTTTAAAAATGAATCCACCGAAATTCAGTGGTACTGGAGACCCTGAGGCCGCGTCTCTATGGGTACAGGATTTGGAGAAGGCATTTGCACTTCGATGTGCAATGAGGAGGAAAAGGTGTTACTAGCCGTGTACCAATTTCAAGGTAACGCCAATATATGGTGGAGATCTACCAAGGATATAGTATTCCCTAAGGTGTGGTCCAAGGGTGGGATACCTTCCTCAGGGCCTTTAATGATCAGTACTTTTTGAGTACTGCTCGGGAACAAAAGATAGAGGAGTTCCACCGTCTCCGCCAAGGGAGCATGACAGTTGACCAATATGGGGTCAAGTTCGCAGAACTATCACAGTATGCTCCTAAGTTGATAGAAGACCCTGAAGAGAAAGCTCGGAAGTTCAAAAGTGGTTTTCGTGCTGAATTGAAACAACCTCTACTACCATGGGACTTGAAAGATTACAGAGAAGTTTATCGTCGAGCCTAGATGATAGAACGAGGATTGAATGTACAAGCTGCCTCATCTGGATCGAGGTTTAGCTCCCATCGAGAGAATATCCATCAAGGGAAGAGACCCATGCCTGGAGGTAGGCCCAATGCTCCACCCTTCAAGAGAAGTGGATTCAATAGACCGATGCCTAATAGGGTTAATTCCTGTCGCTCATGTGGAAGACAACACGGGACAGCTCCGTGTCTAGCTAGAACAGGAGCATGTTACGAATGTGGCCAGCAGGGTGATATAGCTAGAATAAGTACCTAGAGGGGGGGTGAATAGGTATATAAAAGATTTTTCTCGATAATTGCACAATACTAGACAGTTGATAGATTTGAGACAAACAATAATCAAAGTAAATAGAACTGAGAGAAGGGAAGAGAAAATTGAACACGCGGTTTATAGTGGTTCGGCTTATTTCAAGCCTACGTCCACTCTTCTGCATTGACAGCCTATTGGCTGGATTCTATTATGAACAAAGAGATGTTACAGCGATGTTCTTCCTTGATTTCTCGGTGTAGATGATCTACCACACTCGCTCAAGGTATCACTAAGAATAGACACTCTCTGTGTGTACAATTTCGCTTAGAATGTATCGACTAATAATCAAGGTGCTTCAGACTCTGGAATTTCTCTATCTATCATACATTAAAATAACTAGAACGTCTTCTTTTTATACCCATTTATGCCATCATACCCATTGGCACTTACCAAAGGAATTCCTCCAATCTACCCGTTGGACGGAATCAATTAAGAAGATTATTCGAGCTATTAAAGGAACTTGACGATAGCCCATCAATCCTGTTCGCCCATATAATCAGGATCTTGGTTTCCAAGAATAGAACCTTCCAAGAATACTTCGTCGACCATCGGATCTTCAAATGATCTTGATTACGAATGAAAGAATCCGTTATGATTATCCAGCCAAGATATCTTCTCCGAGGATAGGACTAAATCCTCAACCAAATACTTCGGCTCGATTGCCTTTGACACCGGATTAGAAAACTGCGGTGAGAATAGTCTTGAGTCTTGAGTCTTGAGTCTTGAGTCTTGTGTATCCGAAAGTCTTCGACTCTAAACATAAGGCTTGCAATTAACCGCACTAGATCGATAGAAATGTTTTGTCGGCTTCAAAATATTCTGGAAAGATTTCTCCAACAATCTCCCCTTTTGATGGTGACAAAACTTTCCTGTAGATTTGAACAACTTTGACCTGCAAAATATTACTCAAGCAATATGGCTATCTCATAAAGATTAATAAAATCAACAATCGACTCGCATCAACAAAAATCGGTTAGTCTTTCATGAGTAAAATCATATAGCAATACTTGATATAAATGCAAATAGTCAATCATCAAAAATCCACATCCAAGTCAGTCAAATTCAACACCCAAATCATACTCAAAGACATTCAAACACACAAAGAGATTTAAAGTCAAAGTTTTAAAGTTCAAATTGCAATTCTCCCCCTTTTTGTCAGCATTAAAAAGGTGAGAAAAGAGTCAATTCTGCTTGGGAATGCGCACGATCTGGAATTCTCCCATTGACTGTACGATGCTTTCCAGCCTCTTCAAGTCTTCCCGTAGATGAGCCACCTCTTCTCCTTTGGCATTGGCTTGAATTTGAAGAGCGAGGTCTTTCATTTGATCTGCCAGGGTAGTAGAAGATGCTTGTCCAGCATTCTTCGACTTGAAGTTCACGTCCCGGAGCATAGATTTGTCCACGCATTTCCAGAAGAACATCAAGGATACGACGAAAATCTGCTGTATTGTTCGTCTGTGTGCCCGCATTTGCTCTCTCAGATGGAGTGAAAGCAGACGATGGATCTTCGGTGAAATCGAGCAAATTTGGTGTTGACGTATCATGTCCTTCTTCAGGCATTTGAGAAGCCTGAAAATCTTCTGGATTTGCTAGTGAGCGACTCACACCTTCTGTGTTAACAGGATCTGGTGTAGTCCTTCCTTGCTCGCCATCTCCCCCTGTCTCTGGGACCTCAATTGGGGAAGAGTGATGGTCATGCTCTTCGCACCTTGATTCCCTTTCTCTCCCGCTTCATCTGCAGACTTTTCTTTCACCGCTTCTTCTTCCTCTTCTTCTTCTTCAACCTCTTTCTCTTTCTCTTGTTGCTCCTCTCCGCTTCTCTGTTCTTTGCTTGTTCCTCTTTTTCTCTCTGTTCTGTTGATTCTGGTACAGAACGTCTGGTTCTTGTCAATGCAGGAATAGAGAGATCTTCCTCTTCATCTTCATCCTCCAAGATAAGAGTTCTTTCCTTTTTGGGTGGAGCACTCATGGGCTCCTTCCCTTTTCTCTTTGATGCGAGAAGATACTTTGGAGTCTTCACTTTGAACTTCTCCATTGCCTTGCTAAGTTCTTTCGTAACGCATTTTTATCAGCATTTTCAAACCCACCACCATTTTGTCGCACGGTCGAACACAAAGAGTATGTGGAGGCTCAATGTTCAAGTGTTTGAAGATCTTGGTCACAAGACCTGCATAAGGCAATTGGCCCATGTCCTTCACCATTGCTCTGTACATGTGAAAGAGAATGGTGTGAGGTAGAGAGAACTTCCTCCCTGAATTGATCGCGTACATCAATTTCGCCTCGGAGTTAGACACGTCAGTGTTTGATGTAGATTTTGGCCTGAGATAGTTGATCACAATTTTGTGAAGTACGATGTTGATGGCACTCATTCTTGAGTAGGTAATTCTTCTCTCTATATCCCTGTCTTTGACAAGCTTCAGTGTGGTGCGAGCAATCGAAACTTTGATTGGTTGATAACGTCCTCTTTCAACTCCAATTATATCTGCCAACATGTCCACATCTACCATATAGACTTGGTCTCAAACACTGAAGGATATTCTATTCACATCTAAAAAGTTGAGATTCGAATAGAAGTATGTTGTCAATTGTGCATAACCGTCTGTGGTATCGGAGCAAAATTGCTCAAGTTGAAGCAGATTAAACTTCTCTCGCAAGTTCACATTGATGGCATCCAAGAAGTCGAAATCAACACTCCTAGGGTTTATCACCCTCTTTTCAACAATCTGAAAAACATTCTCCCGATCCTTCGATTTAAACAAATCCATCCGATTTCCCTTAACCTTTGCTGCAACACCCATTCTAGGTTGGAATTCAAGGAACATCTTATCATCATCGTTCCCATCAGTCAGATTCTGTCCTGGTACACGAGGGTCACTTGGAATGTTCGCAAGTGCTTCCTCAGCCTTTCCTTTGGGAGCAACTCCCAAATCCTCCATTTTCCGCAGAAAAATATACTCATTCCCATAATTCTTATCTTTAAGAAATTCATCTACGAAATTCAGTGGAGACCCAATGCTTTTCAACGCACGATAGAGTTTAAAAATAAAAGCGGGTTTTTGGACTCTTACAGGGTCTGCGTCCTCGATTATTTCTTCCTCTAGTTGATGACCCACACCTTGTGGGGTAGATGGTGAAGATTGACGTGGAGGAGAGTGAATCGGGCTCTGTTCTTGACTCGGTAAATCTTCCTCCTCGGTGAGATCGAAATGTGTAGGCCCCTTCCTCATTCTCTGTGGTCCCCTGTTCGCGATTCTTGATGACTTTCTCGAAGAAGACATCCTTCCCTGTCGTTGAAAGATTCCTTTACTCGCTTTCCCAAGAAAAGTTGACAACTTTCTCGAAGATGAACACGAAGTAGAGACAGGATTAGGAGGAGAATGCCTTTTAGGGTTTTGAAGTTTAAGCGAGGAAAACTGTATATATATAACTCAGTTTAAAAATGGAAAATGAACAGTCGTCTCTTTTGAAATCGATAACTGCCAAAAATAAGTTAATATTTTTGAAAAGACACGATTCCGTTTTTCACGGAAATTATAAATTAACTGAACTAATGATCGTACCTTTTCGAGATTGAGTATAATAACAACTTACAATCTATAGCCATGAATGTCTGAGTTTGACGGTTGGATAGTCTTTAGACTTTAACTTCCTCAAGCTTCAAAATGTTGAGTCTGGAATGGATAAAATCGAATTGATTTTTCTCCAACGGCTTTGTGAATATATCCGCTAATTGGCTCTTTGAATCAACAAATTGAATCGAGATTTCTCCATTTTGACATGATCTCTGATGAAATGATGTCGAATCTCTATATGCTTTGCTCTTGAGTGAAGGATTGGATTTTTAGTGAGATTAATTACGCTGGTGTTGTCACATCTAATCTCTATGCATGAGTCTTCAATTCCAAAGTCTTGTAGCTGTTGTTTTATCCATAGAATTTGCGAACAGCAGCTTCCAAGAGCTACATACTCTGCTTCTGTTGTTGAAAGAGCCACAGTGCTCTGTTTTCTTGAAAACCAAGACACCGTCCCCTCCAAGCAACCGCGGGTTCCCGAAGTGCTCTTTCTGTCAACTCTACAATAGGCCAAATCTGCATATGAATATCCCAGAAGATTGAAGTCTCCCTTCTTAGGATGCCAAAGACCGATGCTTGAAGATGAAGCAACGTATTTAATAATACGTTTCGCAGCATTTAGATGGGATTCTCTAGGATTTGATTGAAACCTAGCACAAATGCAAACACTCAACAAAATGTCAGGTCTAGAAGCAGTAAGATAAAGAAGTGAACCAATGATGCTCCTGTACAGCTTTTGATCAACTTTCTTCCCTTCTTCATCTTTGTCTATCTTCAGAGAACTTGACATAGGTATGTCGGTTTTTTTGCATTTTTCCAGTCCAAACTTCTTGACAAGATCAATAGCATATTTTTCTTGATGAATAAAAGTTCATTCATTCAATTGTTTTATTTGGAGTCCAAGAAAGAATGTTAACTCTCCCATCATACTCATTTCAAACTCATCCTGCATAGACTTAGAAAATTTCTTGCACAGACTTTCATTAGGAGATCCAAAAATAATATCATCTACATATATTTGAACAAGTAAAAAGCTTTTGTTTTCCTTTTTGATAAATAGAGTAGTATCTACTTTACCTTTGACAAAATCATTCTGTATTAAGAACTTACTTAGTCTATCGTACCAAGCTTGAGGTGCTTGTTTGAAACCATATAATGCCTTTTTTAGTCTGAAGACTGAATTTGGCTTCTTTGGGTCTTCAAACCCTGGTGGTTGTTCCACATAAACTTCCTCATGGATAAATCCATTTAGGAAGGCACTTTTGACGTCCATTTGGAATATCCTAAAATTTTTATAGCAAGCAAACACAAGTAATAATCGAATAGCTTCTAACCTTGCTACTGGAGCGTAAGTCTCATCATAGTCTATTCCTTCTTCTTGCGTGTATCCTTTGGCCACGAGTCTTGCTTTGTTTCGTACGACTTTTCCTTTCTCATTCATCTTGTTCCTGAACACCCATTTGGCTCCAATAATAGTTTTACCTTTTGGTTTAGATGTCAATTCCCAAACATCATTAATGTTGAACTGTCGAGCTCTTCTTGCATAGCTTCAATCCAGCTTTCATCGAGATAAAGCTTCTTCTATGCTCTTTGGTTCAATTTCATAAATGAAAGCCACAGCACTAGACTCTTCACGCCTTTTGGATCTGGTGCGAATTCCTTCATTAATTTCGCCGATGATGAGTTCTTTGGGATGACTGGACTTATGCTTCCAATTGCTGGTTGATTTGTGTGGTTGATGATCTCTTTCTTTATTTGAATCTTCACGAACAGCTTGATGCTGGTCTTCCAGAGTCTGAGTTGCTTCTTGAGTTGTAAGCTTTAGAGAGTTTGGAGCAGATTCAGACTCTTCATAATGAGTCTGACTGGATTCATCTTGCATAGAGTCTTGAAATTTGACATTCATTGACTTCTCCACAGATCGACTCTTCTTGTTGTAGACTCGTAGGCTTTGCTTGATGAAGAATATCCAAGAAAGATGCCTTCATCTGATCTTTCTTCAAACTTACCAACTCGATCTTTAGCATTTTTCAATATAAAGTATTTGCAACCGAATACATGAAAGTATGAAACAATAGGCTTCTTACCTTTGAATAACTCATAAGGGGTTTTTTCTAGAATAGGTCTTAAGAAGACTCTATTGATTATATAGCACGCTGTTGAAACAGCTTCAGCCCAAAATCGTGAAGAAATCTTACTTTCAATTAAAAGAGTTCTAGCCATTTCTTGAAGAGATCTATTCTTCCTTTCCACAACTCCATTTTGCTGAGGAGTATATGGAGAGGAGAACACATGCTTAAAGCCAGATTCATCACAAAATTTTGTAAAATCTTGATTTTCAAATTCACTTCCATGATCTGTTCTTATACTGGAAATAACACATCATTTTTCATTTTGAACTTTTTTAGCAAATTTCTCAAAATACGAGAAGGTTTCGGATTTACTTGCAAGGAAATATACCCAAGTAAATCGTGAGTAATCGTCCACAATTACTAGGCAATATTTCTTACCTCCAATGCTTTGGGTTTGGTTGGTCCGAAGAGATCCACATGCAGCAGCACTGCAGACATGATTAGTAGAAACATGATTTATTGACTTAAATGAATTTCTTACATGTTTTCCCAGAATACATGGAGTGCATGGATCAGATTTTTGGTATGGTAATTTGGGTAAACCTCGAACAAGCTGCTTTGAAGAGATTTTGGCTAATTGCTTCATGTTGATGTGACCAAGCTTTACGTGCCATAAGCTTGCTTCGTCTTGAATTGAGATTAAGCATTGCGATTCATTCGGTTTACATCCAAGATATAGATGTTTCCATGCCTTCGACCCATGAAAGACTGAGTAGAGTCTTTGCTGATACTAGAACATGTTCCTTCTGGGAAGAAGATCTTAAAACCAGTATCACACAGTTGACTGATGTTGAGAAGATTGTAGTTGAGTCCTTCCACTAGGGAAACATTACTTATTATGAGATTTCCAATCTTCACAGTTACAAATCCCACAATATTTCCTTTGTTGTTTCCTCCAAATGAAACTTTTCCACCATTTACTTGAACAAGCTTTATGAAGCAATTTGAGTCTCCTGTCATGTGTCTTGAGCATCCACTGTCAAGATACCACTTTACCTTTTTCTTGATGGAGACCTGCATTTAAAAAAGAGTCTCAAGCTTTCTTAGGTACCCAAATTTTCTTGGGTCCTTTGGTGTTAGTAAAATAAACAGTATTAGCCCATACTTTCTTAATAGGTTTCCAAACCATAGGACACTCTTTTTCAAAGTGATCCGGATTGTTACACTTTGAACACCTGAGGGCATCTCGACCTACAGACTTTACAAAACCTTCTTGAAATGATTTTTGTAAGCCTCTCTCGAGGGTCTTTGCTTGATTCTTTCTTTTACTTTAGGAAAATCAATCAAGGGAATAGTTTCTGCTGTCATACCTAGACCGACTTATTGAAGTAAGGTCTTTGCACCGAAAGAATTTTGTCAAGTTTCTCGGACCCTATTGAAAATTTCTTTGAAATATTTGATAAGTCAGTTTTTAAAAGAGAATTTTCTTTTAAGAGACTATCTTCATTTTCTTTAAGAGTGAAAACATTCTTGTCTAAACATTCAACTTTTTCTTTTAAAACATTTTCCTGTTGTTTTAGAGCGAGTTTTCCTTTTTAAGTTCGGAAATCCTTTTGAGAGAAGTCTTAAGACTAAAACACAGTTCATCTATATATTTAGAAACTTTGGCAGGAATTTTAAAATCACTTACCTCAAATTCACTGTCGGAGTCTGATTCAGGGTTTGAGTCTGAGTCTGATTGTGCCATCAGACATAAGTTGGCATATTCATCCTCACTTTCTTCACACTCTGTATCACTCCAGGTTTCAGCTTTGAGAGCCTTTCGAGACTTTTCAGCTTTTCCTTTCTTTTTCTTTAGAAGAGGATAGTTGGGTTTGATGTGTCCTCTTTTCTTACATCCAAAGCAAACTACATCTTTGTTTGGTTCCTCATCATCAACAGACTTGGTCTGCTGTCTTTGAAAACTTTGTTTCCTTGAGTTGAACCTTCTTCCTTTTCTATTCAGTTTTCTAAATCTTCTTATCATGAGAGCAAGCTCCTCATCGTCCATATCATCTTCAGAATCTGTAACATCGAATCATCATTTGATTTTAATGTAATGGATTTCTTACCTTTGGATCTTCGTCTTCATTAATTCGTTCCACTTCATAAGACTTAAGAGTTCCAATCAGCTCGTCGACAGATAGTGGCATAATTCTCTGCGTCTCTCTTATTGAAGTCTTTATGTGATTCCAATCCTTGGAGAGTCCACGCAGTAGCTTGTTTACCTTCATGGGATCAGAAATTTTTTGTCCTTGATTCTCAAGACCATTGACAATATCTATAAAACGGCTAAACATATCAGTTATAGATTTTCCTGATTTCATTTTGAAGGCTTCATATTGACCAAAGAGAATATTAATTCGGTCTCCTTCACTCGATCTGTTCCTTCATAGGTGATATGCAATCTATCCCAAATTTCTTTTGCTGTAACACAAGAAGATATTCGATTATATTCAGTTGGTGACAAAGCACAATATAAAGAGTAAATTGCTTTTGCATCGAGTGCTTGTCTCTTCATTATCTCTTCCTGAGTCATTCCGCTGGTCTCAACAGTTTCTTTCCCTCTTTTAGAGACTGATGCAGCTGTAGGAGTAATTCCTTTTTTTACAACGTCCCATTCCAGAGGATCCTTTGATCGTAGGAAAGCTTTCATCTTGTTCTTCCAGATGTTGTAATCCTTTCCATCAAAGTAGGGTGGTCTGGTATTGCTTTGCCCTTCCACCAGTCCTGGTGCTAGCATACTAGCCATGGATATTTTACTCTGAAGTAAAACACTTCAAATATAGTGAGAACCAAAGCTCTGATACCAATTGATATAGCTAGAATAAGTACTTAGAGGGGGGGTGAATAGGTATATAAAAGAATTTTCTCGATAATTGCACAATACTAGACAGTTGATAGATTTGAGACAAACAATAATCAAAGTAAATAGAACTGAGAGAAGGGAAGAGAAAATTGAACATGCGGTTTATAGTGGTTCGACTTATTTCAAGCCTACGTTCACTCTTCTGCACTGACAGCCTATTGGCTGGATTCCACTATGAACAAAGAGATGTTACAAACGATGTTCTTCCTTGATTTCTCGGTGTAGATTATCTACCACACTCGCTCAAGGTATCACTAAGAATAGACACTCTCTGTGTGTACAATTTCGCTCAGAATGTATCGACTAATAATCAAGGTGCTTCAGACTCTGGAATTTCTCTATCTATCATACATTAAAATAACTAGAATGTCTTCTTTTTATACTCCTTTATGCCATCATACCTGTTGGCACTTACCAAAGGAATTCCTCCAATCTACCCGTTGGACGGAATCAATTAAGAAGATTATTCGAGCTATTAAAGGAACTCGACGATAGCCTATCAATCCCGTTCGCCCATACAATCAGGATCTTGGTTTCCAAGAATAGAACCTTCCAAGAATACTTCGTCGACCATCGGATCTTCAAATGATCTTGATTACGAATGAAAGAATCCGTTATGATTATCCAGCCAAGATATCTTCTCCAGAGGATAGGACTAAATCCTCAACCAAATACTTCGGCTTTGGATTGCCTTTGACACTGGATTAGAAAAACTGTCAGTGAGAATAGTCTTGAGTCTTGAGTCTTGAGTCTTGAGTCTTGTGTATCTGAAAGTCTTCAGACTCTAAACATAAGGCTTGCAATTAACCAGACTAGACTGATAGAAATGTTTTGTCAGCTTCAAAATATTTTGGAAAGATTTCTCCAACACAGGGCCACATTGCAAGGTATTGTCCAAAGAAGTAGAGATGACAACCTCAGTTGCCGCCGCCGCCACCGATGAGACAGATAGGAGGGTATGTCCCTCGAATGCACCACAAGGAGGACATCAGAGACCTCCATCTCAAGGCACTGTGTACGCAATTACCCAAGGTTAGGCAAAAGCTGCGCTTAGCGTTATCACAGGTATGGTCTCGCTCAACGACCAACCTGCTTTTGCCTTGTTTGATTCAGGAGCAACCTATTCCTTCATTGCCGAACAATATGTTAGGATGCTAGGGTTGAATCCTGTATTGTTGAAGTCGGCAATTTGCATATCAACACCCTTGAAAGATAAAGTTATTGCTGCTTTGGGATGTTCGGGGTGCAAGTTAGAGATTGGTGAGCGAGTGGGGAAAATTGACTTGTTAGTCCTAGCCATGTATGATTTTGATTTGATAATTGGCATGGACTGGCTCACCAATCAACGAGCTAAAATGGACTGCTATCGCAAGGCGATTCAGTTTGACCCGTTAGGGGATAAGAGTTTCGAGTTTGTCGGGAATCGAGGAGGACCTACGATTTCCTTAATCTCGTCGCCGGAAGCAACTCGTTTGTTAGACGAGGGTTGCCGAGGGTACTTAGCGACTCTCGTGGATACGACAGTTGAAGAGCTGAAAATGAAAGATATTGCAGTGGTACAGGACTTTCCAGATGTCTTTCCAAAGGAATTGCCAGGGTTACCGCCAGAAAGAGAGATTGAATTTGTAATTGAGCTAGCACCAAGGACAAAATTGATCTCAAAGGCACCTTACTGAATGGCGTTATCTGAGTTGAAGGAACTGAAGGTGCAGATGCAAGAATTACTGGATAAGGGATTTATTCATCCTAGTGCATCACCTTGGGGAGCACCAGTTCTATTTGTTAAGAAGAAAGATGGTTCGTTGTGTTTGTGCATTGACTATCGACAGCTCAATCAGGTAACGATTAAGAACAAGTACCCATTGCCAAGGATAGATGACTTGTTTGATCAACTGCAAGGAGTGTCGATATTCTCGAAGATCGACTTGAGGATAGGATATCATCAGCTGAGAATTCGGAAAGAAGATATTCCTAAGTCGGCATTTCGTACCCGGTATGGTCATTACGAGTTTACAATGATGCCGTTTGGATTGACGAATGCTCCAGCTGCTTTCATGGATATGATGAACAGAGTGTTCAAGGAATACCTAGATCAGTTTGTGATCGTATTCATAGATGATATCTTGGTCTATTCGAGAAGTGATGAAGAGCATGTGAACCATCTGAGAGTAGTACTCCAGACCTTAAGAACTCATCAGCTGTATGCTAAGTTTAGCAAATGCGAGTTTTGGCTGACTCGTGTTGCGTTCTTAGGTCATGTAATTTCCGGAGAAGGAATCTCCGTCGACCCGAGCAAGATAGAAGCCGTGATCAAGTGGCCGAGACCATCGTCAGTGACAAAGATCATAAGTTTTCGGGATTAGCGAGGTTATTACGTACGATTTGTGAAAGGGTTCTCATCGATAGCCTCGCCTCTGACAAAGCTCACGAAGAAAAACGAGAAGTTCATGGACAAACAAATGCGAGCGTAGTTTTCAAGAGCTGAAGGAAAAGCTGACTATCGCACCAGTGTTGATGATTCCATCTAGTCCTGGAGGATTTGAGATCTATAGTGATACGTCATTTAGGGGATTGGGTTGCGTGCTGATGCAACATGGCAGAGTTGTTGCATACGCTTCTCGTCAGTTGAGACCTCATGAATTGAACTACCCGACGCATGACTTAGAACTCGCAGCCATCATATTTGCGTTGAAGATTTGGAGGCACTACTTGTGCGGGGAAAAGTTTCAAATCTTCACAAACCATCAGAGTCTCAAGTATTCTGTTCTCTCAGAAGGAGTTGAACATGAGACAACGCCGATGGGTGGAATTACTAAAAGACTACGACTGTGACATTCTATATTACCCGGGAAAGGCTAACAAGGTCGCCGACGCATTGAGTCGAAAGTCTTCAGTGGCACAAATCTTGGTTAAGGAGTGGAACTTAATCGAGAGAGCTCGGGATTCAGAATTTAAATTTGAGGTATGCCACCTCTCGAGTATTATGGCCACCCTCAGAATTGAACCAGATGTCCAAGTCAGAATCAAGCAACTCCAACCGACAGACCCAGATGTACAGAGAATTCTTCAGGAAGACGCAGATAAAAGGAAGGCTGATTTTCAGATTGCTGATGACGGAACTCTAAGGTTTCAAGGACGTTTGGTTGTACCTGACAATGTCGAGCTTAGAGAAGAAATTTTATCAGAAGCACATCGTAGCAGTTACAGCATTCATCCTGGAAGCACCAAGATGTATCGGAATCTGCGTCAACACTACTGGTGGTCAGGTATGAAGGCGGATATTGCCAAGCATGTCGCCAAGTGTTTGACTTGTCAACAAGTAAAAGCGCAGCATTGCAAGCCGGGAGGATTTCTACAACCTCTCGCGATCCCAGAATGGAAATGGGAGCATATCACGATGGATTTCGTGACTGGACTACTAAGGAGTCAAAGGGGGAAATGATTCGATTTGGGTAGTAGTCGACAGGTTGACAAAGTCGGCTCACTTCATTGCAGTTCGAAAGGACCTGAGTCTGAATAGACATGCAGACTTGTATGTACATCAAATGGTTCGCATGCATGGAGTGCCGGTTACGATAACATCTGATAGAGACCCGAGGTTTACTGCTGCTTTTTGGAAGAGCTTACAGAGTACTTTAGGTACAAAGCTTCAGTACAGTACGGCATATCATCCTCAGACGGATGACCAGTCTGAAAGGACAATTCAGACTCTTGAAGATATGCTGAGAGCGTGTGTAATAGACTTCAAAGGAAGTTGGGAAGATCAGCTTCATTTAGTAGAATTCGCCTACAACAACAGTTACCAGCAGAGTATCAAGATGGCTCCATTTGAAGCGTTATATGGCAGAGCATGCAGAACTCCAGTATGTTGGGATGAAGTCGGGGAAAGGAAAATAACAGGCCCAAAGTTGGTTCAGCAATCGTAGATGCCATGACAAAGGATTAGAGACAGATTAAAGACGGCGCAGAGCAGACAGAAAAGTTATGCAGATAAGCGTCGAAGGTCTTTGGAATTCCAAGTTGGTGATCACGTTTTTTAGAAAGTGTCACCAATGAGGAGAACTTCGCGCTTTGGTAAGAAAGGCAAGCTGAGTCCGAGGTACGTAGGTCCGTTTGAGATTCTTGAAAGAATTGGAAACCTAGCGTATCGTCTTGCGTTGCCGCCAAGACTGGCGCAAGTGCACGACGTCTTTCATATGTCGATGTTAAGGAAGTACGAGCCTGACCCGACTCACGTGCTCAATTTTGAGGAATTGGACGTGGATGAACGTGTGTCATACGTGGAAAGCCCGGTTCAGATTATTGATCGTAAAGAGCAAGTTCTGCGCACAAAGACCATTCCGTTGGTCAAAGTGGTCTGGCAACACCACGGTACTGAAGGAGCAACTTGGGAGACTGAAGAGTTGATGAGAGAATTGTACCCCCACCTTTTTGAGCAAAGTGTGTAATGGTTTAAATTTCGAGGACGAAATTTTTATAAAAGGGAAAGAATTGTGACATCCTGAAATTTGATCCCGTTTCGATAAAATGAAATGTGCATATCGTCGGCGTGCCTATGGTCCTTTTTCTCTAAGCTGATCACTCACGAGTTAACTAACTTATTGGGTGAAGCCGTTAAGGGATATATCCGCGGTAAAATCCCTAAAAGCTACCTAATTTGTTGGATTGGACTAAAATCACGTTTGGTCGATTTTAATCATGAAATTTAATTCGGTTTTGGGAATCGAATATCCGAGCGTGTCACAATTCATTTTTAGGACCTTGTCTCATCGATCGTCAAATTATCGACGAGTCCGAAATTTCAAGAAAGAAATTATTGGAGGAAAAATCGAAGACCGGAAGAAATTAGAAAGGGAAAGAGAAAAGAAAAATAAGAATAATATGATTTTTAGATTTCTTTTCTCTCTCTCCCTTTTCTCTCTTTCTTTTCTCTCTCTTCTCTATCCTTCCCTCCCACTCGTGCGATTCTTTCCCCTAGCCGACCGCCCCTTGCTGTCTTCCACTTTGCTTTATTTTATTTTATTCTTTTTGACCGGTCAAATCTCTCTCTCTTCTCTCATCCCTCTCCCTTTCTCTCTCATCACTCTTTCTTCTTCCTTCTTCTCTCGTGCAAGCGAGCGAACCGTGAAGCGCAGGAGATCGGAAGCGATAGCCAACCACCGCGCTGCCTATCCCGCCGCCGCATCGCACGCCCGCGTTCGCCGCTCGCACGTCTCCGTTCGCCGCCCCCGCGCTTGCCGTCCCTACCGCATGATCCAGCCTCTGTTCGGCCTCTGTTCAGCCACCAAGAGCGGCTGAGCAGGCCGCCGGAGCCGTCGTCCGGCCTCACCGGAGCTCCGCCCGCTCTCTCGACCTCTTACCGCCCCCAACCCTCTCTCTTTCTCTCTGTTTTGCAGCCGATCTAGCAAACCCGCGAGTGGGTTTCAGCCGGTTCGTGGGCCGTTTTGGGCCGTTTCTGGGCCCCGAACCCGGCCGTGCTTTGGGAAGTTTTGTTCCTCGCGTCGCCCCCGTCGGATTAATCCGACTTGCGCGCGTTTGGTGAGTAATCTCACTAATCCTTGCTTAGTGGACTAATTACTCTTATTGGTTGTTTAGTTGTAATTAATTAGGTTTATGTGTTAGATTAGTATAAATTAGTATTTATTAGTCAATCGTAATTCAAATTAGATAAATTGAATGTGTATTTAGCAAGTAGACATGGTCTACTATTTATTGAGGGTAGCCCGGATTTTTCCCGACCCTAATCGGGCTTCAATTGGGCTTTTCGGGCCTAAGTGTAATTTTTGGTATTTAAATATTAATTTTCGGAATTAAATTAAATAATTATTTATTTTCCGAAAATTCAACTGGGATGGTTCGAGACCGAATATTATGCTGACGACTGTGGTGCAGTCCGTTTATTTAATCGGGCTTTATTTTGAGCTAAATCGAATTTTTAATATTAATTATTCAATTTTGGAAATTAATTAATTATTTATTTATTTTCCGAAAATTCAATTGAGATGGCTAGTGACCAGAACATTATGTTGATAATTGTGGTGAAGTCCGCTTATTTAATCGGGCTTTAATTTGAGTTAAATTGAATTTTTAATATTTATTAATTAATTTTCGAAATTAATTAATTAATTAATTAATTAATTAATTAATTTTCGGAAATTAAGATTGAGATGGTTGATGACCGAAATCTCGTGCTGATTGTCATGGCGCAGTATGTTTATTTAATTGAGCTCTTACGTTGCTTGGAATTAAATAAATTGTGATATTTTAGGGATTTACCCTAAATTGATTGAAATTGAATTATCGATTGGTAGTTGGCCGAGTATGGCTATTTAGCATTTTGAATGCCTTGTTGAGCAGTAAGTGGAGGGAGTGGTGAGAACTAACTGAGCATTTTATTGGCTGAGACCGATCAAGTACGAAGTATAGACAGGCGTGGTTCGGTGATTAAGAATAATACTGTGCGAAAACGGCGCCTTAAAGAACGCACGTAGACTGTCTATGATCTATGACGGGCGTGGTTCGGTGATGAGGAATATCACTGTGCGAAAACGGCGCCTTAAACAACGTACGTAGACCGTCTGTTATTTACGTCACCTTGGCGGAAGCGCCGCCCGAGAGCATTGATGTGGCTCGTGACCGATTTCACTATGGGATGTTATATAGCGTGGAACGAATGACCTAGGAATGGTCTCGACGACATGTAATCGACTAGTTCGATTGATCAATGTTTTGATCCGATTGTTATGATTTGTTTGATTTTTCGTTGTGATTTATGAAGTGTCTATATATAACCTTGAATTGCAGGTTGAGACTGAGGCCAAGGTAAGTTCTCTGACTCGTGCTGTGCTTAGGCAACCGAGTAGTGTATTGGTTCCCTAATTGAGTCTTAGTGGGGTAGAACTCGATGAGACATAGTCTCATCCCAGTTTGGGGAAAACATTTCAGGACCCGCTGAGGAGCTGAGGAGGAAGAGTCTCGTGAAGGAGAAGTATTTTTGGAAGAAGATAATCCCGAGAGGGATCTTGAGTACGATCCAGGTGGATTGAAATGTTATCTTCTTTGTGACTCCATTTTGATGTGAATAGAGTAAAGTAAAAAGTTGTGAAGAGTGTGGAGTACTTTGGTTCATGTCATGTATAAAGGTTTGGTTGTGGATTTCAATATGAAAGATATGGCCTACTTTTCTATCCCACTGTTTTATTGTCTAGGGATTTATAATTGCTTCTGCATGTGCTTAATAAAAAGATAAAGGGTCGGTGATACATAGTCCTAGGATATCGCATTTTAAAAATCGACCAAATCGAAGGATGTGTGTGTGCCCGAGGATCGGGGTGTGACAGACATCCCCATCTTGCTTGGGGGGGGGGGTTCGATTCTCCATGCGCTCAATTTGCGCGACTTAAGTGCGGCACCGTGGAAGTTGGGTCCCTACGCTAGCGTCGCCTCGGGTTTACATCGCCGACTGTACGGCGATTCTCGGACCATTAAAAAAAAAATTCATCAATGTAGTATACCTTTGAAGATTTTTTGTTGAATGGTCGAATTCAAAACTTTTGTTTATAGTATTTAAATTGACTAAAAAAAAAAAAAAGAACACAAAGACTATTCTCTACGGTTGGTCAAGGATTATTTTACGACAAAACTAGTCTTAAAATCATCTACTAACTCTAATACCTAAAAGAAAACAAAACATTAAAAAAAAAAATTTAAGAAAAAGGACTTAGCCGTCAACTCTCCCCCAAAATGAAAATATAAAAGACTAAAGAAAATGAAAATATTGTGGGTTAAGTCACATCATCCTTCTACTACTCCGATTCTTAACGTGGACAATTCCTGCGAGCAAATTGGAAAATAGAATTCAATGGCACTGCTTCCGCAATGAAACGACGGTGGAGGATTGACAAAGGTGTCGCACCCGAGTATAGGGGAAATGATAAGGCCGCCCTCTTACCCAAATGACGCAGCTTCATACACTATCATTAATCTCTTATCAAAATATATATTTATTATATATCCAATAAAAAGGCAAGCTAGGTATAATATTGGAATTTTAAAGTTCACCTAAAAGAATATATGCATGTCAAGTGATTGACAAACTAAACCCAACAATACAAGTATCTCTATTTATACCAAAATCCAACTCCTAAAAATCCCTGATACCGCTCTCTCCTATTCTTCAGTAACTATAGAATCTAAAAAAAAAAAAAATGATATTAATGGTATGAGCAAACTATCTCTCAGTGAGCATCCACTATACATACTTATAAATGGTACCGGAAGCACATTTATCCAAATCAGTGAATGTACAAGATACAAAATCTGTTTTATCACTTCAACAAAAATTCTATACATATCATAAATACCCATTCAATCAACAATATCATAACAAACATAAATAGTCTAGTCCGTTAATTAATCTATTGCTCAATATCAAATTATGGCTATGCTTACCGTCTCGTGTTAAGGCCTACTCCTTCCTTGGTATAGGTCAATATGCATGGAACCAATCCATAAACATTTGATAAATCAAGTTCACAAACCAAAATATATAACCTTCCAAAATTCAATTTTAAAGTGGAATGAATTTTATATAGCATTTCTCAAGCCTTTTCACCAATAATCAACCAACAAACTTCTAAGAAATGCTTTACTAAGTCAATTCAAATAACCAAAAGCATAGTAAAAGTCCATTTCCAACTTTATGAAACAAATATGCTCTAAACTCTTTCTTCTTAATAAATACCATGCCATGCTATGCCTTTTTATTTATTTATTATTTATAATTTATTACATATCTAATTCCTATCATTTGCAAGATATAAATTTATAAATCATAAACGATATAAGCATCACTTACCTGAAAATGCAAAATTAAACAATGAAAGTTACTTTGAGTGGGAAAACCCAAAATCCATATCAATTAAGTGAGAAAGGCATATCGAAATCAAGATAACTACCTTGACTAAGACTTAACTAAACTAAGCTTATTCCATAACAAAACGAAGGACCAAAGAAAAATTCTCCCAAAGCAGAACAATCACTGTTGTTCACCATGCTCCGGCAGCTTGTTTGCCAAATTGAAGACGATTCGTTTAAAATTTATCAACACTTATTTCAAGTGGTCCTGAGTCATTTAAAAGCTAACTCAGCATACTTAAGAAGAAAACTCACCTCTGACCAGAAGATGGCCAGAGATGGGCGAAAACCAATTCTATACACAATAATACGAATCTAGTTTCAAAAATGAGCAACAAATTTCAAAATTTCATCTCGACCAAATCATAACTGTAAATTGATTTCATGACACCCTAAAGTTTCATGGCACCTATAGTTTCTTTAGAACATGATTTCACAGCTCAACAACTTCTAAAACCAATGCAGCAACTCATAATTCAACACAATCAGTACGGCTTTACTAATGAATTCTCTCTGATTAAAGGATTCGATACTTAAAATTTTTAAAAGAGTAGTTAAAAAAAAACATTAATTTGCCATGTCGAGGAAAAGGTCGTTTTTCTCTCGCAATTACCCCTTTTGTATTTTCATTTTGCCCACTCTCCCTCCCTCCCTCCCTCTACAGGTGAGTCAAGGTAATTGCCTTAAATTTTCCTTTGATTCAATTAAATCCTAGATCTTTACCAAGAAATGTAATGAAGTTCTAAACCCTTTGATTGGTTCAAATGTAATTGAGTACTTAAACTGTGTTGGAAAGTGCAATTTAAAGATGTCACCTAAACACTTTTTGAGTGATACGGAGGCCATTTTAGGTATTGTTCATAGAAAAGACTTGATTGCATTTTATTTTTTTTTGAAAGAAGATTTCGGACTTAGAATGTATCAATAGGAGTCATTTGCATTTTGTACATAAAGTTTAGAACTCACATAACTGAGAGATGGCTCAAGTCTCTTGGGCCTAACTCTACTTTTTTGTAAAAGAAAATTGGCCCATTTGTTAAGAAGGAACTAAAACTCATTCTAACAACCTAGGAGTTGTCTTTGAGACCAATCAAACAAACTAGAAAATCTTTTACCAAGTCAAACAGAAACTAACCCGTTCGTGCAAAATTGCAGTAAATTGACGTACACACGAGACAATAAAAAATGTGAGTGTGATGGCCAAAACAAAGGAAAAAAAAAATGTAAATTGAAAACTCAGAATAGAAGTGAAAATTTGAAATCCGGTCATTCCCTAATAGCCTTTTTTCAGGAAGATCAGTTGACATGCATGATCAGTTACATATATGAGTTAAAGGGATAAGAGCTCTAACTTACTTTGCAGCCAAACCTCATCCACCAATAACTCCCTTGCTTCTGTTTGACCGCCACCTTGCTTCAGTGTCTGACTCATCGTCAGCATGCTGATGTGATCTGTCCGCTTGGAACTGTGTTGCAGTCTCACATCCGTTGAACCAACGTCGTGTTCCTTTAGTAGTTTCAACTTTCAAGATCAGAACACCGTCATCCAATCTGAGGTTTTGGAGATTAGAGTATCCACGAGTAGTTACAATCAGCTGAGAAATATTAGCATATACCAGAAGTAAGACCCTCAGAGAGGCTAATCCCGTAATGTCGTATTCCCCTGTCAAACTTTTTCAGCCTGAGAAATCTCTCTTTTAACCTCTCTAGATTCATAATGCCTTCAGGAAATTCTTTTATAAAAGTGCGAGGCATCTTTAGTACTTTCAAGTTTCTCAAACACTTGACAGATGAAGCTAGTTAAGTCGACTACCGCATCCAAAAGATCTATGACTTGCAGCTCCTCAAGGTTTCCAATGGAACCTGGGAATTTCCAGAAGCACCTGCAGCTTCAGTCATGGCTTCTGTAAATTCTTCAGCAATCAAACAGAACAAGGGAGCTCATTCAGTTCAGTGTCGTCCAATGCTAGGTACGAAAGATATTTCAAGTTACCAATTTAATTAGATAGAGACAAGGATTTGCAGTTGCAAGCACTTAGAATTTCAAGCTTCCCATATGAACCCTCAGGGAAATCAATGGCTTTAATGGAAGTTCCATCGATGTAAAGTTCTTTCAAACTTCCAAGGAACCCAATATCTTCTGGCAACTCCTGCACAAAGCTGCAGAACTTGATATTCAAAGAAACTAAGTTCCTTAGCTTGCTAATGGATCGGCCAACACCTAGCAATGTAGAACAATGTTCCATATTTAGTCTCTCTGAGTTTATGGGTGCATGGGAGACTAGAGATTCAGCTAGCCAACAACAATCTTTTAGAATCAAAACTTTTTGGCCTTCTGCATGGCAAGAGAATATTAAAGCCTTGGTTACTATAAGGTATCGTCAAACATGAAGCAGAAAAAATGCACGTGTAATGCCATCATACCTCCACAATTTGTCTCCAGCTCCACCAAATTCTGGAGGTACTCCAAGACAGATGAAGAATGCCCAAGTCTGACAGATCTAAAGCAAGTAAACTGGAGATACCCCCTTGGCCGCATGGTTGTAGAAGGACTGCTGGTAACTTTCCTGCTGTTTGCCGAACACTTCAGGGCTGGCGTCGTAGAAAATGGGCATGATTGTCCTGTCACACTCCAATTTCTCCGCCTCCTTCAGACAACGCTTACTGGAAGCGAAATCTTTGGAAAAGATGGGAATGCATATCTCTGAGTGTTTGATAACTTCAAAAATCTTGGGCATGATCTCTTCTCTGATCTCAATCCCATCGTGATCGATATACGCATAGATCCCTGAATTAGCAAGGGTTTCGTAGAGACATTGAATGAAGTTCCTCCGAACATCTTCTCCTTTGAAATTGAGAAAGACTTCGTAGCCGCTAACGTTGGGCCATCTAGTAGATGGAAAGCACGAGAGATTAGTGCAGATATCCAAGAGGGAGAAGCTCGAGAAAAAGCCGATCGTTTGAGGAAGAGAATAAGGGTGTGTTTGGTAACGTTTCTGTTCAAAAATTATTCTAGAGAACGAGAAATAGAAAAAATCATTTTTGTTCGAGGAACAATTTTTGAACAAAATAACGCGTTTTGTAAATTTTGTTCTTGGAATAAAAAAAGAACACTTGTATAATTTTTTTGTTTCTTTTAATATTTTAATATTTTTATTTTATTTTTCCTTTTTAAGTTGTCATCTTTTCTTTTTTTCTTTCTTTTTCCTTTTGGCCGGTCGCCGGCCTTGGCCATGGTTGGTGACTGGCCAACGAGGGCCGGTGGCCTCGCCCAGCCATGGCAAGGCTCATTGGCCCTCGACGGATAGTTGCCGGCCATGGCCGAGGCTGGCGACTGGCCAAAGATAAAAGAAGAAGAAAAGAAAGAGAAAAAAATAGGAGAGAAAAAAATTATTTCTCGAAGTATTCTAAGAACAAGAAACAGGTTTTTCTTGTTTTTTGTTTTTTTGTTCCAAATTTGTTCCGGGAACAAAAAAATAAATTTGGAACAAAAACGCAAACAAATACGTTTACTTTCTTTTTTTTGTTCCCCGAAACAAAAAAAAAAAAAAGCAATTGTGTTCATGAACAAAAAAAAAATGAACACAAACAAAAGCAGCCTAAGCTTATAGATCCACTCCGATCTAGGAAGCTAGTTCAATTGATGACAATGAATAATTTTTTTTAGAAATAATTTTTTTTATTTCTATTCTCTAAAATAATTTTCGAGTAAAAAAATGTTTTTGATAACTATACAAAATTTCTACTTTGAAATAAAAAAAATAGAAATGCGTTTTGTATAACCCATAAATTTTTTTTTGTAATGTTGAATTTCTTATATATATATATATATATATATATATATATATATATATATATATTTTTTTTTTTCTTTTTCCTCTCTTCTTCTTGCTTGTCCTCTAGTCGGCGTTTGATGACCAGCAGCAAACAGTCAATGGTGGGCGAGGACTAGCGGTGGATGGTGGGGAGTAGTGAGCAGCGAGGAAGAAGAAAATAAAAGAAATAAAATAACTTATTTTTAGAAATTATTCACGGGAATAATAAGCTATTTTTTTCTATTTTTTATTTTTATTTCAAATATATTCCCTAATTATTTTTCTATTCTAGAGAACAAAAAAAAAAACTAATTGCATTATTAAATGAATTTCTGTTTTTTTATTCTGGATAATAAAAGGACAAAAGAATATAGAAATGGGAGTGCCCTTATGGACCAAAAGCTATGAAATCTTGACATGGAGCACCACAAAGTCTTGTAGTCACTTTTACAAAGTCTTGTAGTCACTTTTGACCATTCAATTCTGATCCGGTTGATTAGGTAGTCACTTTTACAAAGTCTTGTAATCACTCTTGACCATTCAATTCCAATCCGGTTGACCAGGTCGTCAACTACTAGACCGACGAGTCAATTGAAAGATACCACGTGAAGCATAAGTCAACCTAGTAAGAGGACTTTCACCTGGCCACTACTATATTATTGCTTGATTATACAGCTATTGTGAATTTGGAATATAACAGAAAAAAGAAAGCAAACACATGAACTAAAACTACAAGAGAATGCAAGTCACTGTCTGAACTCTGAAGTAGCTAGCATATGCTTCAATTCTTCAGTAGCTAATTACCCTTGCGGGAATAGAATCCACCAAGAATCGAGGGACAATTCTGCATTTTACAATTATCATTTGTTTATTTCATCCAAGATCATATCTTGGATTATCGGTTTGACGTTACATTTGAGTAGAATAGCTGGATGTACAGTTATTGTCATTTTAGTCCACCACATAAAAATGTTACTGCAGATTTCTTTTTATTACACAAAACTGAGGGCAAAGTAGGTGTTAAGTTCACGGTATTAGGGATTCAAGAATACTTCCTACCTCTTATTTGTGGAAAAAGTACAAAAAAAGTCTTAAACCTATTGCTTTGTAAACCAACTTACAAGGCAAACATCTCTGCCATGTTGCAGAGATATTCTTTATGGACTCTCCTACACAAAGCTTTAGTGGACTCCAGACACTTCCACTACCGCCCAAGGATTACAATTTTTTTTTTTTTTGTAGGATTTTTTTGGACTTTTAGCATGTCTATCCTAGAAGACTCTAGAAATTGGATCAGCATTTTAACAGCAGAAGCAATGTGAGATGAGAATGTTCAAATTATGTTTATGCACTAAATTTTAGTCATTATTGATCTTAAATATCTAAATGAGATCCTTACCAAAAAAAAAAAAAAACATCTAAATGAGATCTCTTTACCAGAAAAAAAAAAAATCTAAATGAGATCTCAAGGTAAACTCCCACTGAATTTATCACTGTGGCGACTCGGAGATGGTCCCTGATAAGGCTGGTAGTCACCTTTCTGTGCTTCCTTTTCAGACCACAAGGGACAGAAACAGAGTATGTTAGTCAGATTAGGCTTTTTGATGCTTAGTAAGGCAGTTTTCCTTATTAGATTTTTCCAAAATAGAGATGGCAGGTTTACCATCCAATCTTTTGCTTAAATTGGATGCATGGAGATTGTGTTGGAGAAACTTCAGTGGATGTTATCTTCAACAACCTGTCTTCTCTGTTAGATAAGCATTAGTTACAACATCTTAACTGGCAAGCCATGTGATTCAGTGGCAGGCATATTCAAACACATGTTTCAGAGGGTGGCGTTATCATCTGGAACTTTACCGTACTTCTGTATATTTCTTCACTCTCTCTTGTAACTAACATATTTAAACTTGATTACCTTCATAGGAGCTTGAAGACAGTCAAGAAACAAAAATAATGAAATTATTGGAACTGGAAGTAAATGACGTATGAATTGTTGGAATCCATGGGAGAGAAGGCATTGGGAAGACTGCACTTGTCAAGATCGTATATGATCAAATATCCCTTCGCTTCGATGCTTGCAGTTTTCTTGCGGAGATTGAAGAAACAGTGCAGCAACCTGGTGGTGTTCAGTATCTTCAAACCAAGTTGATCTTTGATATGTTGAAAAGAGAGTATGAAGTTGCTTCTGCTTTCAAAGGAGTATGATGTTTGAAAGAAATATTGAGGAATATGAAAGTTCTCCTTGTTCTCGATGATGTGGAAGATGTGTCCCTCCTCAAGGAGTTTGTAGGAGCAAAGCTTGATTGGTTTGGTTCTGGCAGCAGAATAATTGTAACCTCAAAACAGAGACGTGTTCTTCAAGGGTTTATTGATCGAGGGGTGGCTCATTCTTACGATGTTAGTCCGATGGATGATAATCGAGCTTCTGACCTTTTCTGGCAGTATGCAATGGGAAAGAGCTATAAACATCAACCTTATGTTGAAATTGCAAACAAAATAGTCTGGGCTGCGGAGGGACTTCCATTACTTGTCAAAATTTTTGGTTCTTTTTTGCATGGTAAAGGACGAGAAGAATGGATTAAATTCAGAGATCTCATGCGACAATTTCAGGAAGATTACCAGAAGATTCTGAGCATAATTTATGAAGCATTAGATCCAAAGCAAAAGCAGATGTAGAATCTAACACGTGTTCCTGGATCATGGAAAACCTTCGTAAATAACCTTCCTGGCAAGGCACCTTAGCATGCTGTGCATGCCTATTTTATTTTCTTCCGTTTTTATTAGGGACATATGCCCATAGCTCACGACACGAAGAAGAGGAAAAGAGTACGTCGGGGAAAAAGTAGCATGCAGGCCCTAATTTGTTTTTCAGTTTTCCTTGAAAAGGTTTCATGCATGAAGCATATTCTTTACCTCATGATCCTTATTAAAAATTTCATCGTGTGAAGACTCACATGTTTTTCTACTTGACTTTTGTGGTCGATCGTGCAGGGAGCAGACCACCTTAACACTATTATGGCAGGCTTTGAGATCCTACCGAGCACGACATTTCTCAGCTTGGGTCACACCAATATTGGTGGAAGATTTGCAGATGCCTTACTGAACGTCCGGTGGCTTCACTGGCAAGGTTGCCCTCCAGATTTTGAAGCAACCAGCATTCATTTAGAGAACCTAGTTATTCTTGATCTTTCATGGAGTAAGGTTATAGAATCCTGGGGAGGTTGGAAAGGAATTAAGGTGGATTTATAGCTCATTTGTTGTTGTTGTGTTTGTGTTCGTCCATAAGTAAATTGAGAGTACTATGCCATCAGAATTTTTTCCCTTGTTTTGCAGATGGAGCGTTTGAAAGTCTTGAATCTCACAGGTTGTGCGGACTTACTAGTTACCTCGAGCTTCTCCTGTTACCCAAAATGGGAGATACTGATCCTTGAGCGATGTTCTCGATTGGTTCATTTGGATCCTTCAATTAATGATCTAAAGCTCTTGGTTACCCTGAATTTGAAATTTTGCTCCGAACTCAACATGTTGCCAGTGGAAATTGATGGGATGAATGCTTTGAGAGAGCTCCTGATTGATGGCACGTCTGTACGAGAACTTCCTGCATCAATTGGCAAATTGTTTCAACTGGAAATTGTTAGTGCCACAAATTGCTTCTCATTGGTTCGTGTTCCTGATTCAGTTTGTGAACTTGAATTTTTCAGTGTTAGCCTTGGATGAGGTGAAAATTCTTGAACTGCCGGAGTCAATTGGAAACTTGTGGGTACTTACACGCTTGTCTTTGAGTGATTGCCGTGGGCTTGGAAAGCTTCTGGAATCCATTGGAGAACTGGAAGACTTAGTAGAGTTAGATATTTCAAGTACTGGTATTTCAAAGTTGCCTGATTCAACTGAAAATATGCAGGGTTTGAAAGTACTGAAGATGGATTCTTGTTTCCTAAGAGAATTTCCTCGCGGCATTGGAGCGTTAAGAAACCTGGAAGAAGAACATGCCTCCTGGTGTAGGAGCTTGGAGGGAGACATTCCGAGTGATATTTCAAAATTACATCGTCTCAGGGAACTGAGGCTTCGAGGTACTCGTATATCTAGCCTTCCTTTAGAAATCCAGTCCATGTCAAGTCTTCAGACTCTTGATTTGCTATACTGCGAGCTTCTCGAAAAGTTGCCTCCCCTTCCCTCTGGCCTAACTGACCTCCATGTCAATCCAAACTTGAAGCAATAAATGTGAGAATCTTCAAGAAAAGTTGCCTCCCCTTCCCTAATTGACCTCCATGTCAATCCAAACTTGAAGCAATAAATGTGAGAATCTTCAAAATTTTGCTGTTGGAGGCATTTATCATGATAAATAATACAGTGTTAGTTTGGATCAGATGGTTGCGATCAGATGATTGGGTGTTGTCATTTGTCATGGTCAATAGGGTTGATTACATTACGCCCCCAATTTTAGAGTTGTGTCGACCTACTTTTCTCAATCAAATATGTTTCCTCTTTCTTATATTTTTAGTTTTCTTCTCAATGTGGTGTATATCTATTGATTTAGCATAGTCATGAATTTCAATGACCATCGATAATATTTTCATTGCAACTTTGATAATCTAACAGTACACATGCACTGAATAAGAAATTCGCTCGTGTCATTGAAAATTAACCGTAGAGGAATGCTTTGTGTCGTTGGAAATTAGCCCTATTGTACATGTGAGTCATAAATTACTTTCTCAAACTTTGACTACGTCGCACGATAGCACCACATTTTGAGAAAGTGCACGTTTATCTTCTTGAGCTTCAGGTTTTTGTTTTTGTCACAATTTTTTACCCCTGCACAGCAAATTAAAGGTTCCCTGCAAAGAAACTTTCTCAGTTTTCTTGACTAGAATTGTCACGCCCTGGGCCCTAACCTTGGCTCGGGAACGCAATGTCCTCAGTTCGGGATTAATTCGTGATGTTTCAGGACGCGTTGTCGTCCCATTCATTATTATCTTTCATTAAGCATATGTGGAAGTGTGCAATCTCTAATCACCCAATCCACCAAAAATAAATAATGGATAGTTAAAGAGAAACACATTCATGTCCATACGGCATAACTTCCCAATTTTATTTATCTATGCGGAACAATTACCTACTTATAAGCCCAACCTTAGGGCTGTTTCGAAAACTAGTCATCCCCTCTTCACAAAAAGATATCAAAAGAAAGGGGGGGGTTTGTCCTAGGTCTTTCTACCAAGGAAACTATCAAAAATGGTTCCCACCTTTGGCTGCTGTCCTCACGGCGACAGCTCGGGCTCTAGGTCGTAGTGAGGGTTCAACTTAGGGTCATCCACAGTGCCATTAGGTGGGGGCAGCACCGACCCATTAGCGTCCCTAGGTGGGTCATCAAATCCACGCAGAGGACCATAGAAGTTCTCATCGACCCATGCAAACCAAGCCACGAATAGATGGGGGACCAGATATCCCACATCTTCATCCACCTACATTGTCGTGGCGTGGCGTTGGAAGAGGATGCCAGTCCTCAACATCTAACACTATGACCTCCATGTGAACAGGAAGTTCGAAACGCGAGGATGGAAGACTCATAACTTGGGTCCTAAAAAAGGTTAAACAACAACAGTGAGTTGAAAACTCAATAGCTAAAGGTCCTAAATCTCGTATAGGTGGATGCCTCACATTGAAGCCTTGCAATTCCTAGACATAAATATGTCAATGGCAGATTAATAGTAAAGCCTAAGTTTTGCGTTAACTATAATAGGAAACTTGAGATGAAAGCTTGTCCATCAAGCATTAAATGTCACATGCATTATTGTCCTATTTTCATCATTGCTCCAATTTGGGCTTCACAAACAAATCTTGGCCCTCCAATTGCCTATGTGCCTTATCCAAGATCAATGGCTCGAATTGCTTCTTGCAACTTCAATTATTGGCTAGATTAAGAGAGCAATTTGGTCCATTCCTCTATTCATGCCAATAGTGGTGCCTACCTTGGTGTCCATGACCTAACAAAATTTGTTCCACCTCAATTTAAATCTTAATAGGCTAAATTGGTCTCTAGGTCCGTTAAAGTCTATATCCTCAAATTAGCGCATTACCTTAATTAATGTACTAATGAGCTCACTAAAAATATTTCAAATGGGAAGAAATGTCATGACAACATCTATAGTTGATACCCGCAATTGGATCAGGCCTTGAGGCTAAGTTTTGATTGGAGACGACTTTAACATGACCTTTGCAAACTTTTATGGCATTGGCATAATTCGCATGATTGGACTCAAACTGAGTTCAATGCCTATCTAGGGTTTTATGCGCGACTTTAATTGAGCTTAGTCGATCTATGAATGACCCTTGGTTATCATGTAATCGAGTGGGATCAATCGGGCTATCTCGACTCACGATCGTTCATGATCGGATTAGGGTCATTCACAAATAGTACATTGATCATGGGTAAAAGTGCCAAAAAAGTCTTAAACATTTTGCCTTTGTGCCGATTTAGTCCTAAACCTTTTTGTGGTGCCGATTTAGTCCTAAACCTTTTAAGTTGTGCCAATTCAGTCCTTTCCGGCCAATTTTGGACGAATCTTGCTGACTAGACACCGGTCGGCTAACATGGCCTGATCGGCGGCGACGTGGACAACTTTTAATAATATTTTAATATTTTTATTTTAAAAAATATTTTAAATATTTTTTTATTTTTTTTTTATTTTTGTCTTTTCCTCTAGCTAGTCGCCGAGATCCGGCGATCAGCCAGAGGCGACCTCCGGCGAGGGTGAGCCTTGCCTATGGCCGGCGAGATCCGGTGAGGTCGGGCGAGGCTTGCCCTCGTCGGATCCGCGAGGCGAGCCTCGCCCATGGCCGGCGAGGGCGGCGAGGGCCGGCAAGGCTCGACCTTGCCGATCCGGCGAGGGCGAGCCTCGCCCATGGCCTGATCTGGCGAGGCTCGCCCTCGCCGGATTTGGCAAGGTCGAGCCTCGCCGGCCCTCGGCCGACCTCGCCGGATTAGGCCATGGGCGAGGCGGCGAGGTGAGCCTCGCCCATGGCCTCGATCTCGCGCGAGGTGGCCATGGGCAAGGCTCGCCCTCACCGAAGGTCGCCTCGGCCGGTCGTCGGACCTCGGCGGCCGGCTGGAGGAAAAAGACAAAAATTAAAAAAAATAAAAAAAAAAAATATTTAAAATATTTTTTTAAAAAAATAAAAATATTAATAAATATTATTTTTTTATTTTTTTTTTAATTTTTGTCTTTTTCCTCTAGCTAGTCGCCGAGATCCGGCGATCGGCCCGGGCGACCTCCGCGAGGGTGAGCCTTGCCTATGGCCGGCGAGATCCGGTGAGGTCGGGCGAGGCTTGCCCTCGTCGGATCCGGGCGAGGCGAGCCTCGCCCATGGCCGGCGAGGGCGCGGCGAGGGCCGGCAAGGCTCAACCTTGCCGGATCCGGCGAGGGCGAGCCTCGCCCATGGCTCGATCCGGCGAGGCTCGCCCTCGCCGGATTTGGCAAGGTCGAGCCTCGCGGCCCTCGGCCGACCTCGCCGGATTAGGCCATGGGCGAGGCGGCGAGGGTGAGCCTCGCCCATGGCCCGATCTAGCGAGGTGGCCATGGGCAAGGCTCGCCCTCACCGAACGTCGCCTCGGCGGTCGCCGGACCTCGGCGATTGGCTGGAGGAAAAAGACAAAAATTAAAAAAAAAAAAAAATATTTAAAATATTTTTTTAAAAAAAAAAATATTAATAAATATTATTAAAAGTTGTCCATGTCGCGCCAATCAGGCCACGTCGGCCGGCTGGCGTCTAGTCAGGCAAGATTCGACCAAAATTGGTCGGAAAGGACCGAATCGACACCAAAAAATGTTTATGACTAAATTGGCACAAAGGCAAAAGGTTTAGGACTTTTTTGGCACTTTTCCCTTGATCATGCGGCGTCACCCGTGACTAGTATATATCTGAGTTGAATTGATCTATATCCGTCCATTAGCTAACTCATGATGGCACATCGTCGTCCACGGCGATCCTTATGACTATGGTCGATTGCTTTGGTCTATCGTAACCTATTTTCTGAATTCCCTAGCCCCTAATCAGCTAGTTAGCTCGTGAACAATTCCTAGGATTGAAACATAGCCTATCTTCATTAGTGATGTACCGATCCTTAGTCCATCCCTTGAGGTCTGGATAGGGATTCGAATCAAGGATGTCACAAGAATAATCTCTACTACATGGTGAATGAAGTCAATAAAATAGAAAGGATGCATGACGAATGAAGTTAACAATAAATCAGCTAAGTTTGTCAAAAAATAATAATTTAATCCCTTCTCAAATAACACTTGAGGGTTATGTAGAATAGAAAAATTAGCCATTGTGGCAAAAATCAAAGTTCAAGACTTAACCTGTTACTTTTTAGAGCTCCATCTATCGTGTAACCATATTAACATTCAGGATAGTGATCTGTGACATTTTCAAATGGGTTGGATCTGTAAACTTTTTAGACAATAAAGTCAGTGCTAGTTGTCTATTAGATCGCTTAACATTAAAGTACACGTACATCCAACAATTCAAATTTTAGATGAGTTGACAATGATCTACGAACTATAAATTTTCTAGCATAAGTAACATTCCTATAAAATAGATGAACGATATTAAATTCAAACATATTTCGGTTTTAGCTTCATATATTTTCTTGAGCTACTCATCTACAATTGTTTCAATCATCTATATGGAAAATGCCCACGTCATTGAAAATTAATGAGTGTTGGACACCCCAAATGCCAAAATTTGATACAGGTGGACACTTAAAATACCAAAATTTCCAAACTATGTACTTAAATGCCAAAATCGGAGAAGAAATGGACATTTACGTACCAAAGACGAGAAATTCCAATTAAAACGCTGACGTGGCATTTTTCGACCACTTTTTAAATAAAAAAAATTTGCCATGTGGCTAGCTTGCCCCAAAATGACATTGTTTTGCTTCTAAAAATTATTTTTTAATATAAATTAAATTAAATTAAATTTAAAAACTTAAAAAAAAAAAGAAATAAAAAAAGAGAGGGGCAACAAATTAGTGAGGGTCTCTAAGGCCCTCACTACCGTCGCCACCCCACCATCAATGAGTGCTTGCCACCCCCTCCAAATCCAACAAGGTTCGTTGTTGGCTGTGGCGAGGGCTGGGTCACCCCACCCCAACTAGAAGTGACCCTTGGCTTGACTAGGCAAAAGGCCAATGTTGCTAGATATGGGGGAGGGCTTGCACACCCTCGCCCCAATGGCTAGCGACCTTGGCCAACCCTCGCCCCACCATCGTTTCCCTTTTAGGTGATGGTGGGGCGGCAACATTGATGAGGGTCGTAGAGGCCCTCACTGAATGCTACCCCCCTCCACTTTAAAAATAAAAAATATAATAATTTAGTTAATATTTATATTAAAAATCAAATTTGGGGCAAAATGACATTGTTTTCATATTCATTGCTGAGTAGACAACTCCTGCAAGTCACGTAGACCAATTTATTCTTAAAATAATGCGCCACGTCAAATTTCCAACTACTCTCGCCTTAAATGTCTCAATTTTCAAAAAAACTAGCACTTAAGTGTACTTTTGGAACTTTTGGCACTTGTGATGTACTTTAGCCGAAAATTAATTGTAGAGTTATGCTTTATGTTGTTGATAATTAGCTATATTGTACATATTAATTGCTGAAGTAAAGCAATTAGCCGCATGAATGACCATCCTTAATGAAAAATTTCAATTACTAATGTTTTTGCTTATCTAAAACCTAAATTAACACTAAGAGTGCGTTTGGTAATCATTCTGCTCCCGGAACAATTTCGATTACAAATGATTCTTTTTGCTTCTATTTCCAGGAATAATTTTTAAGCATTTTAAACTATTTGGTAATTGTCCAAATTTTTTATTCCCCGGAATAGAACTACGTTTGATACCGTTCTAAAAATTTCTAATTCAAATCATTTTCTTTTATTTTTTAATAATTTTATTACTTTTTTTATTCTTTTCTTCTTCTTTAAGGGTTATCGATTGCTGACCTTGGGATGACTGGTGACCAATCAAACGAGGGCTGGCAACCTCGCGGAGCATCACCTGCCCTCGGCGAGGTCGCAACTCGTCGGCCAAGCCTTGGCTAGACGAGTGGCCTTGCCTAGATCTGGTGAGGCCGAGCTCGCCTAGCCACCGGCGGGGCTCAACCTCGTTGATGGCCAAGGGACGCCCCAGCGAGGCTCGCCTTGCCACTAACGAGGCTCTAGCGAGGCCAAGCCTTGCCGGTGGTCGGGCACGCCTCTGGCGAGCTCGCTGAACTGGTCGTCGGTGATTAGTGGCAGTGGATGGCAGCAATAGCAGTGACGACAGTTGAAGAAGAAGAGAGAGGAAAGAAGAACAAGAAGAAAGAAGAGAAAATAGCAAAAAAAAATAAAAATGGGTTAGTTTGATTCTGGAATTGTTTCTCGGGAACAAAGAATAAACTTTTTTTTACTTCTCGATTTTACTCCAAATCTATTTTCGGGAACAAAAAAAAGTAGAAATTTGTTCCACGGAATAAAAATTTTACCAAACGAATTTCTGTTCGAAATCTACTCCTGAGAACAAAAGAATCAAAATTGTTACTATTTGGCAAGTTGTCAAACGCAACCTAAACATCCAAGTTACACTAGTTGCGTTCTTTTATCCGCAGCTCACGGGTTGGAGTGCAGATCATGGGAGTGTTTGTTTTCGGTCACTTTTCAATTTGAATTAGAGGTGTTCGATATGCGAATGAGTCAATTTCTAGCCTATTGGTATAATACTTACTAGAGTAAATCTTGGCCTAAATAAAAACCTGCCCATACTTAAAAACCACATTGCATCTCGGCATGAAAGGGTTGGTCTTGCTTCATTTTGCTGAATTTACTTTGCGCACCGCTTTCACAGATACCCGCAAAGATGCATAGAAAATGAAGGATTGACCGTTACCCCTAAATAAAAATATTATTAATTTGTAAGTTAGGGGCATTATCACTTAGTAGTAATAAGCCTATATAAACTGCATTGTAAATGGATTGACTTAAGCGGGAGGTTTTGAGCTTAATCAGAATTAACTAGATTAAGCCCGAGAGCATGAATTTCAGCCAAGCCCAATGAATACTCGCCATAACCAAAAATTGCATGTGCACTGTCTCACAAGACGATTCTTTCGATCACAAACCTTGCGGCACTTAGACCTTTGAATCACTCCGTCAAGTCTAAGTAAGCCTTGCTCTCGCTCACTCTCACACTCTAGGAAGAGAATTTCTAGATAGAGAAAGTAGAGAGAGGATCCATAGAGAAGACTTGTATTTCTCAAATGAAATGTATGATACAAATGGGGAAGGACTCCCCTATTTATACAAAAGTCCCTCTAATTACAACCATTAATCATTTACACAATCTAACAGTAGGAAATAACAATGCTCGTCTAATTGATTCAATGGTAGAGATGCACTTGATCTAGCGGTAAAGGATGTTGATCCTCATCACATTAGTCCAATGGTGGAGATTGATCTCATCTAATGGTTGAGATCGTCAATCCCCTCAAATAAATCGTAGGGCAAAGATTAATTCCCCTTATGATCTAACCGTTTTGATGAGTCCCTTTTAGATTGATAAGCTTCGTCGACACCCTCATCGCTTCGTCATGGAAGTGTTGGATTTGATCGAGGAATTGCCATAGAGACTTCGCCGATTCCCAACTCGCCTCACTTTCAAGTAGCCCTTTCCATTTCACCATGTATTCCTAAAGGTAAGGGGCACATGGTCGAGGAACATACCTTTTGGCTATGATGGCTTCAACCTCTTGATCTTGTGTAGTTCTAATCCCAATTAGGGCTTAGTGTGATTTCATGCATTCAGGATTATCCGTGTCTTCGTGGTACGGCTTGAGCAAAGTTACATGGAACACTAAGTGTAACTTAAGCTTTGGAGCAAGCTCAAGCTTGTAGGCAACCTTCTCGACTCGCTTGATGATTCGGAAGGGACCTTCATAGCGTCAAATGAGGCCTTTGTGGAGTTGGCCCTTCCTCTTTATAGTAAGTGGAGCTTCACGAGGACAAGGTCTCTGTTACACCTGTTGACACCTAAATTTTGATTAAGTTATTAATTAGGCCTTAATTTCTTTTATTTTTCCTTTTTTTAGATAATAAATAATAAATAACAAAAACAACAAAAAAAATCAATAAAAACAAAAGAAAACAAAAATTGGCAGCCGGCCTAGACCCTCCATTTTCTCTCCCTTTCGCAGGCCCAAGCCCAGCCTCCTTCTCCTCCAGCCCGGCCCCCTCTCTCTTCTTCTTCTTCCTTCTTCCCCTTCTTCCCCCTACGTCTCTACAACTCACGCGCTCGAAGACAACCTATGGCCGAGGAGGGTAGGCCAACGTCGATCGGAGATGACAGATCTCAGGCGCCAATAATGGCTGCCTTTAATGCCAAGCACGCTTTGTTGGAGGAGCGAGGATGGGACGCCGGTTCGGCCGCGAGCGTCCGTTTGGCGTGCGAAGACCGGCAGTCGAAGCCCCGTCGACCGGTTGCCCCCTCACCTATAAATAGCGAGGCACCACCTCCGTCGAAGAACACGGCGAACTCGGAGATCTTCCCTCTGAGAGACTTCAGGGAGAATCAATGAGCGAGCACGCGAGAGATCGGGTTGCGAAGCTCGAACAACCTCCCTTCGAGAGACTTCGGGGGAGGCCGGCGGCGAGCGAGCCCGAGGAAGGTAGATCTGAGTGCCTGGATCTGTGAAATAAGGGCTGAATGAGGTCAACCGAAGGAGGGAGGGCCAAATCGGGAAGCCGGAAGCTCTCCGCCACCGCGACCGCCGCTCGTTGCTTCTGTTCCCCGCCCCGACGCCATGCCGTGATCGACCCGCCAACACCACACCGGATCCGAGAGCGAGGGACTGCCGTCGCTGCCCTATCGTCATCACCATCACCGTTCGCCACCACCGGTATCCGCCTCTCCGGTCGCGTCGTCGCGTCGCGTCTCCCCCTTTCGAACCGTGCCACCACCGAAATCCCCATCACGGACCCGTTGTCGCTCGCCCTTGCTGTCCTCATAAGCGGATTGTTGTCGTCGTATCCACCGTCGTCACCATCGTCTCCACCGTCGTCACCCTCAAGTCTGTCATCTCCGCCATCGCCGCCGTCCACCCGGTGACGCCACAATCCCTCTCATCGGCGCGAGAGAGCAAGGGGTAGAGGAGGCCGGAACCGGGTCGATTTCGCGGGTCTGTCGCGACCCGGTTCCCCGTTTCCGGGTAGGTTTTCCCCGTGCCGGGTTGTGCGCGTGGGCCGGGTAGTTTTTGAACTGGAGTTTTTATAAAACGGGCCAAGAGTGGTTTGGGCCTTTTTTCATAAAAAATGGAAAAAAAAAACTAAGTCGGGCCCGCGTCGTGTCTCAAGTAGATTTAAGTGGGTCGGACCCAACCCGGATCCGACCCGGTTCGTTTTTTTATATTATTATAATATAAAATAATATTTTAAAAAAATAATAATAAATAATAATTTATTTTCCAAAAAATAAAAAAAAATCAAAAAATTTTCATATTTTCCAAAAAATGCCAAAAAATCCAAAAAAAAGCCAAAAATCCATGAAAAAGCCAAAAAAATTCAGAAAAAGCCAAAAAGACTTGTATTTTTCCAAAAATACCAAAAAAGGTCAAAAAATCCTTTTTATATCCAAAAAATTAGAAAAATACTCAAAAATGTTTTTCCTCCCAAAAATGCATGGAAAACCCCTCAAAAATCCAAAAAGCCTTAGGGTTTAAACAAGATTAGGTACCGAAAGGGCATTAGTGATTAACTAGTGTAATCAAGTTCCCGATCCTAATTTCTCCGGTTGCGCAGAGTGAGTATTTCTCCCGATACTTCATTTGGGTTTCTAATCAACCCACCCCAAATCGATTAGTGGCGACTCCATTTTAAAAATTGATTTACAGGTTAAAAACTCAGACTATTAAAGTCGTGAATTGGTGGACTTGGGAGAGTCCGGGCATAATTAATTTTAGCCGAGCCATTAGCCTCCTTTAGGCGCTCGTACCCGATTGCGGGCGCCGAAAAAAAAAGAGGTTGCGACGGCTTGGCGACTTCTTTGGGGACTTTGAAGACTTATGCCGTTTTTGTCTTGTTTAAATTCTTTACGACTTAGGTTTTTTCTTTATGCAAGTCAAAAGCTTTGAAATTTATTTTAATTTTGCTTAGAATAAATTATTTTGTAATTATAAACTGTTGTGCATACTTCACTGTTTTAAACACTACACATGGCACACACAACCCGGCCGCCGGACCTGGGCCGCCATAGGATATTTAGAATGGTGTTAAGAAAGATACGACCTCGAACGCAAGACTGCGATGTTGAGGTTGCCTTTCTTTTCCCCGAATTTCTTAGCCGAGGTTAAGAGGGTATGCTGCTAATGCGAGACTGTAACGGGCGGATACCTTTTTAATTTCAACAAGCCTTCGAGTTAGAAATCGAGCCACACATCTCATGTGCATGTCTTTGTGCTTGTCATTTTATTTAAAAGCAAAAGTGATTTCTTTACTTTTACTCGTCTTTTTATTTGGCCCATGGCAATTTAGGATAAGCTTTTCAAGTCCCAATTTATATGCAATGGGGAAAGATGATATCCAGTTCATTCCTGCTCTCAAGGTGGAGCTCTTTAGATGGTGGGGTCAATTGGATCAGTTTGCCCAAGAGCGCGTGAAGGCCAAACTCGGTCATCTCCTATCGTTGATCCAAATCACTGTTCGTCCCGAAGTCATACAAGCCATGGCACATTTCTGGTGCCCGATGACACTTACTTTTATGTTTGGTAGGTTTGAGCTAACCCCAACCTTGGAGGAATACAGCATCATCACTGGAATGTCTCTTGAGAAAAACTTGTCGCCATCAACAGGGCATCATCCCATTGCATGGGTTGGCGTGACTTTTAAGAACTAAGTCCATATTATGACACAAATTTTTGAAAACAACCATAATACCTGCCCATTTGAATTTATGAATGCTTGTTTTCAAAATCAGCCTATGACCCAAAAAAGTGAGATTTTCCTCCAAGCCTTTTTCGGACTCATCATTTTCCCTCATCAAAGAAATGCCATAAGTCCTAAGATGGCGTGGATAGTTGATTAGATCTTGAGGAGAGGAAATTATGTCAACATGATTTTAACTGAAACATTCTTGTCCTTTAATCGTTTTAAAGACAACACGGAGAAAAGCATGCGGGTCTCTCTTGAAATTTTACAAGTCTGGTTCTTTTCTCACCTAAGCGAATTCCGAGACTTCATGCGATCGTCTAAAACAAATGCTTTCGAAAATTCATTACAAAAATTTATGGTTTTAGGACCATATATTCCTAATCAAAGCTATTTAAATTGGGTTGACTTCTTAAGAAACCCAACTCCTTAGGCATTCAAATGGTGTGCTGGTTGGTTCCATGAAAAGAGGGTCCGCTTTGCTTACAAACGCACCCACCCAATTCCATTGCTTGGCTGCACCGGCGCTGTTCCCTATTACCCATATCGAGTGGCACGACAATTTGGAGCCCTTCAAGAAATTCCACCGCCTTCCAGGAGGAGAATTCCTCCAGTTCTTTTCAACACAAGCCGTGACTGTGCGGTCGAAATTTCTATCGTTGAAGAAACTTGGGATAAGTGCCATCGCAAAAGGATCGTGGTACCCGAAGGGCTTGAAGGAGAATAAAAAGCCCACCATGCCTTTGCGGCCTACATCCACAATCATCACATCCCGACAAGGTGGAAGCCATCAGTCCCTCGCTTAATCAGAGAGAGCAGCCCGCACGAGCAAGCAGAGCTCATGGAGAGGGATTTGGGAATGGACTGGATGCACACCTCAGAGCCAGCCCAAGGAAGCAAGCATCCTCGCAAGAGCAAGGCTCCCGTCGCATATAAATTGGGAATCATGTGCCCCTTAGTGTTAATCTTGTGAAAGCTTTGTCCCATTGTTTAGGGATTTTTGTTTAATGTCTAGTATTTCATTCTGTCATTTCAATTTCAAGTTTTAGTTGTCAGAAGTTTGCGGTCTATAAAATCCTCTTTTGATAAATAAAAAGTAATTAGACCATTGCCATGAGTCAATCTCTGTTTACTTTTGTGCTCATTCATTGTTTCCGCAACGAACAGGTAGTTATGAATTGCCGGCCACCAATAGCTCGCGAATGGTCTCATGCACTAGGGCCCGATCAGAATGATGTACAAAATTGCCTCATTAACATTGAAGACGGCATATGACAGATGTCTATTGTCCTTCAACAACTCTCAAGACAAATGAAATCTACTCAAGCTGAGCCCGACTCTGCAGTTGCCTTAAACACCATCATGACACCCACATATTTGCTAGAAAATAGCCAATACCATAGACAGTTTGAAAAGATCATGAAAAAGTTAAGCCAGCTGCAGGAGCAGAATCCCATGGATATGTCCAATTACACCGGCATTGAGATCCCTGAAAAGCTCAAAACACCTGAATGTGAAAGGTATGCTGATACCTCCCGTCCAGAGACCTATTTGCAGGCCTACCTGGTTCGAAGGATGATTCAATTGTACCAATCGAGCTTGACCGGCCCTACCTTGCAATGGTACATTGTCAGGAAGATTAGTCCCCTTAAAACCTGGAGGGAACTAATTCATGTTTTTCACCAAGAATATGATATTGACATTAGCCCTGACATAGCCTTGCCCTACGAAGAACTGATGATCACGGAGCACAAGGAACCGTTAGTCACTGAGATAGGAAATGAGCATGTCAATCAAGCCTTGCATGATAAATGGGCAGCTGAGCAACATCTTGTTACCGGAAAATTCCCCACTAGGAAAGGCAAGGAGCTTTTGCACGGGATTAAAGACACAGAGCCTGTTCAAGAGTGGGGCACGACTGGACGACTCCCCAAGCTTACTCCTAGAGCTAGGGTCCAAAGAATACCGACCCCTATCAACCTGGAAAGTGAATCAGACAGTGAAACTCTAATGTCTCTCACTTCCCTTGACAGAATCAAGTTAGCAAAATGAAGGGCCTTACTTAAAAGGTTT
Source organism: Eucalyptus leucophloia subsp. euroa (assembly GCA_017140325.1). Lineage (NCBI taxonomy): Eukaryota > Viridiplantae > Streptophyta > Magnoliopsida > Myrtales > Myrtaceae > Eucalyptus > Eucalyptus leucophloia. Next base: position 5,672,813 of record CM029474.1, read on the forward strand.
GGACCAGAAGCCAAGAAAAGAAAGCCTAAGCAGATCGATTCAACATCTACTGACGAGCCACCGCACCAAAGCTTCGAGCATTCCCAAGAATATAGCTTTGAAGGCCACCATCCTCTAAAGTACAACCCTGAAGACTTCCCGGCCCTAGAACACAATCCCAAGGACTTCCAGCGTTATTTCGACAATGGAACTGACGATTCATCGTATAACTGTTTCATACTCTCATCCGGGGATGAAGGTTCGTCAGAAGAGGAAACATACGTCTTTATCCGCTACGATCCTAATGAAGTACTAAGTTTGTCCTCTGACCACGAGGATAGCTTCAATACTTCATCCTCATTTGGAAATTTTGACCAAGAAGAAAGCAATGGGATAATCTCGGTAGAGTCCAACTCTCCTGAAACAGGAAAATTCACCACTACAACGAATATGCAGTGGGAAAACCAGTGGCCTAACTAGGATACATCAAGCCCGCCTTATGTTCATAGGATCATGACCCTTGGAGAGATGTGGATACCTAATCTCCGTAAGTATAATGGCACAACTTGCCCCGTGGCTCATTTGCAATATCTCCACGCTGAAATGAGTCGATACTATAGCCTGATGTCATCCACAACTCAGGCCTTCCAAGAAAGTCTTATAGGGTCTGCATTACAATGGTTCATCACAGCAGATATCTACCCCACGAGAGATTGGAATGAGCTATCTTCTGCAATCCTGCTTCAGTATCAAAGCCAGATTGGGACTGAAGTGCCTTGTCAGAACTTGGTTCACTTCAGAAGAAAACCAATGGAGGATTTCTGAGCATATGCAAGAGGTGGGAAGCTTTTATGATGCAAACCTACCCTCAGCTGGCCGAAGAAGAAATGATAAAACTGTTCATAGGAGCTTTATCCCGCAAGCATCGCTGTTGGTTACATGGGTTGCATTTCCGTAGCTTCAATGAAGTGGTCCTATCATGAGAATACTTCGAGTCTACTGGAGGTGAGGAACTCAAAGGCGCTTGATTTCAAAACCAGCACTATCAAAGTGTTCCTTTTCATAGGAGTTTTCATGGGTGTTGCTTGTTTTTATAATTTCATGTTTCTTATCCTGTCTAGTGTGCTACTGTTGTATTTTCCATTCCAAATAATCTAATGTACAGTTCTAATATTTTGTTTTGAAAGCATGAGACGGTATCCCAAACCGGCCTAGTGATGTTATCCAACCATGAAAAAAAAATATCATCCAAGGAGAATACTGAGGGCTGGGCTTCCTCATGCTTTTTCTCCCCCGAATACATATTTTGAAAACATAAAACACTTCATCACCAAAAGCTTTCGTCAAAACAAGATGTTAGCTTTAATCATATTTGTCTTTCTGACTCACTCACTTTGTGTCTCAGAATATCATCCCCATCCCCCTTGACTTAGTGTGACAGGGGGCATTTGAAGCTGGCACATCATGCGAACTCACCGAATTCAAAGACACTCTTCCAAGAAGATAGTGGGGCAAATAAAAAATCATCTCACTTCAAAGAAGGTAAGTTTTATTCTCTGAATATAATTGTGGAAATGATATCCTCTCTCTTCTGTTTACAGGAAACGAAAGATAGGATGTAATAGGTACAGGCATACGGTTGAAATCAAGCCGTCCCCAAGAGCTCTGTGCACTCCATCTCGCTCCTGCCCAACTCCTTCTCAAGCCGGAGCAGCATCTTCTTCCCTCAACGTGCCCGAGCAACTAAATGCTACGGTTTCATCAATGGGATTTCCGGCTTTGACAAGCCAAGAAGTGCAAAAAAGGAATTTCTTCTCTTCCTTTGAATTGACCACTGCCATCAGAGAATTGGAGATTTGATTGTTCATCTCAGATTCCATAGAAGCTTGAGATACATGACTTTGCCCTATGGCCATATAGTCAAAGACGAAAGAAAAATTCCACAGAAGGAAGGCGTTGAAGATAAATCGACAACCATCAATCATGCATACATGGCCATGAGTGAGGAAGGCCAATCGAAAGAAATGTCAAACTGTGCCAAGACGAAAAGGCTGTCATCGACATTCAAATATCCCTAGGAGAAAGCAAATACAAACTTTGGAGAAAAGTAATTTGGTATCGTTTCCAATACTCCTAGTGTCTGAACTCACTTTTGACATATTTTCTCCTATTGACAGGAAGCATAGGATTCAAAAAACAAGCTTAATGGTTAATTTGGGCAAATCAAGTGACCCATATCGATTTACCTAACTGGGTATAAAAGGACGTTTCGTCCATGAGCCGGTTTAGTTAAATGAAAAAAAGCGCCCTACGGACACCGTCGACGCCTCTAGCCGAGTGGTATCAGGGAAGAAGCAAAAAGGTCCGAAGTCGGGGGTTCGAATCCCCGACGCGGCAGTTAGCCGCTTGGTAAAAAAATAATAAAATTTTTTTGCTTCTCTTGCACTTGCAAATTACGAGAGAGCAGGTGACCTAACGAAGCAAAAGACATAGGACTTCATGTCCCACTTGCACTTCAGGTCCATCCAATCCAAAGAAGGTTAATGTTGTATCGCTTCCAAGTTATTCGACTCTTGAAAGAGCTTCTGACTAACATGATCCCTTTTATCTATTGCAGGATCACTTGACCGTAAAAAATGCGGATAACAAATCAAGGAAAGACATGTCAAACTCTGATAAGCTCTCCTAAGTGAAATGACGTCCTGAGTAATCACCAAAGCAAATGACAGAAAATCTTCAAGCCTCAACTCACATTTGATTTTGGCCAAACTAATTGATCTACTTGTACATCTTCTCTTCTGCATGGGCAAAAGCAGAGATGCCTGATCAGATTCCCAATCATTGGCTAGTCATTCATATGTCATATCCCTAATCACTAGGGACAACTATCGACACCCATTTGCGAATAACTCTTTTGATGTTCAAAATCTAACATATTTGGAAACACCATTATGTTAACCCCTAAAGTTGTCAATAGGATCTTTTTTGAGTCAAAACCATTCATTTGTTTTGAGAGTACAAACTCCATCACATTTAAAATGCTGCATGTCTTTTCCAGGTGAATTCTGCATGACGATTTTGTCTATCTAAATCACTGATTCCATTGAGAATTATTAGAATAGACAGCTAATTGAAGAATACAAGATTGATTGAGCATGCTGAATGAGGCGCATCAGAATGATGACAGGCAAGCCATATCCTACACACAGTTCCCCATCTATACACTTGTGAGATGAGTGCAGAAGATTCCATGACTGCAGGGTAAAGAGTTCTCTCGCGAATGGTACGATAACCAAAATAGTGAGAGGCATTCCATCGCTCACCCCATTGAGCCCCATACACTGGAGAAGCATCTCTCATACCCCCATCAAGAACCACCCCACATTGGGGCAGATCGGAGACAAAGCAGCATCACAAGGTGAGAAGAGAGATAGAAATTTTCTTGCTCGCACTTGCATCAATCTTCGGGTGTCCTTATTGCATATGAACACTCATGTTAATTTAAGTGCCCTAGAATGACGAAGAGCAATTCTTTCTCTATGCACTTGTATTCATTGTACAACCCAATTGAGTCTGTAATTTCACCATCACATGGAGGCAAAACAGAAGTTACTGCCATTTAAGCAGCATAGCCCAGAGCGCCTACTGAAGATGAAGACTCAAGAGTCTAATAACGGTGCTTCGATTGAACTTGCCTAGGCCAGTTCCTCCAACGACAAGGATAAAGAATAGGGGCTTAAAAAAAGCAGTGTACCTGGTAAAAGCAAGGTCAATGCCCATAGTTCAAGAACTGGAATAAAAAATAGGGGCATGAAAAAGTAGTGTGCCTGGTAAAAGCAAGGCCAATACCCCCCAGTAAAAATACAGCCAAGAAAAAGTTGTTGTTGTGGTCCATAAAATCTCCATCTGACAAAAAAGACTAGTGACAAACGCCAAGACAGTCACCAACTTTCACCCTCTTACATGTGAACCAAGTCTACGTCACATTTCCATTGTAAAAGTCTCTTCAAACTATGGGCACTTCAATTAACGTAGGATTTCATATGTGCATAAGCATCGCTCGAAGAAGTACGAGCAAGATTACTCTATTTCTTTTCATAGGGTTCTTGACTTGTAAACCCGGAGATGATCGTGCAGCATTTTTGTCCATCGGCTTTGACCTTGATGGTCCCCTTTGATGAGCCATTGACCAAGACTTCATCACAATTTCAACAAAGACCTCTCACGTTGGTAAAGTCATACCGTTTGCGAGAATACTCAAACCCCTACTGACATGATGACAGTGAGAAGTGTGGTCCTTATAAATCATGCATCAATGGTCATGATAGCATTTTCCATGAGAATGAGTGAAAAGTCCTTTCAGACTGAAAGTCCCTCATCTGGCATGCTCAAGACATCTACATTCTAAATGAAGGTTGTCTTTCAAAATCTTCTCCAGTGGAACTCAGATGATACAAAACTGACAAAATTGCCATGCATTAATCACATTTAAACTCATGAATTTACAGCATATACAATCATGTGTGCTTATTGTGCAAATAGCAGACATACTCTCAAAGATCAAAGATATTGCCAGGTAAGCATATCCCTATCCCCATTTATCTTAAGGTACTTACCACTATCCAAGTACTCTCTTCTTGACACTCGACTTATTCGAGTTGTCTTTAAAGTTTGGATGCTCGTGACTGACCAAGTATCCTCTTGTCTTTGAGTACCGGCCACCATTCGAATACTCCCTTTTCCTGACACTCGACCTGTTCGAGTTGTCCACAAAGTATTGATATTTGCGACTGTCCAAGTATCCTCTTGTCTTTGAGTACCGGCCACCGTTCGGATACTCCCTTCTCCTGACACTCGACCTGTTCGAGTTGTCCCCAAAGTATTGATACTTGTGACTGACCAAGTATCCCTTTATCGTTAAATACCTACTGTTGTCCAAGTACCCCCTTGTTTTTTAGTACCCGCCACTTGTCGGGTGCTCCCTCTGTTGACACTCGACCTATTCGAGTCATCCCTTGAGTTTGGATGCTTGCAATTGTCTTAGCATCCCATTGTCTTTGAGTACCGGCCACCGTTCGAATACTCCTTTTTCCTAACACTCGACCTATTCGAGTTGTCCCTAGAGTATTAATACTTGTGACTAACCAAGTATCTCTTGGTGTACTTACTGCTGTCTAGGTATCCCCATATCGTCAAGTACTCACTGTTGTCTAGGTGTTCCACCCTTTTAAGTGCCTGCGGCAATCCAAGTCAACCTCATACCACATTCAAGTTTATAATACCAGGAGGTGAGAGACCTTCACGAATATGCGGAGCATGCCCTCGATATTCCCAATTATCAAGAGGTGAAAGACCTTTACGAATATGCGGGGCATGCCCTCGATATTCCCAATTACCAGGAGGTGAGAGACCTTCACGAATATGCGGGGCACGCCCTCGATAATTCCCATTACCAGGAGGTGAGAGACCTTCACGAATATCCAAGATACGTCCTTGATATTCCCTTTTACCAGGAGGTGAGAGACCTTCATGAATATGCGGGGCACGCCCTCGATATTCCCATTACCAGGAGGCGAGAGACTTTCACGAATATCTCAGGTACGCCCTCGATATTCCCAATTACCAGGAGGTGAGAGACCTTCACGAATATCTCAGGTACGCCCTCGATATTCCCAATTACCAGGAGGTGAGAGACCTTCACAAATATCCAAGATACATCCTCGATATTCCCATTACCAGGAGGTGAGAGACCTTCACGAATATCCTAGGTACGTCCTCGATATTCCCCAATTGCCAGGAGGTGGGAGACCTTCACGAATATGCGAGGTACGTCCTCGATATTCCCAATTATCAAGAGGTGAGAGACCTTCACGAATATCTCGTGCGCGCCTCGATATTCCCAATTACCAGGAGGTGAGAGACCTTCACGAATATCTCAGGTACGCCATCGATATTCCCAATTACCAGGAGGTGAGAGACCTTTACGAATATCTCAAGTACGCCCTCGATATTCCCAATTACCAGACTGTGAGAGACCTTCACAAATATCACAGGTATGTCCTCGATATTCCCCTTTACCAGGAGGTGAGAGACCTTCATGAATATGCGAGGCACGTCCTCAATATTCCCAATTACCAAGAGGTGAAAGACCTTCACGAATATCTTAGGTACGCTCTCGATATTCCCAATTACCAGGAGGTGAGAGACCTTCACGAATATCTCAGGTACGCCCTCGATATTCCCAATTACCAGAAGGTGAGAGACCTTCACGAATATCTCGTGTACGCCCTCGATATTCCCAATTACCGAAGGTGAGAGACCTTCACGAATATCCTGCATGTCCTCGATATTCCCTTTTACTAGGAGGTGAGAGACCTTCATGAATATGCGAGGCACATCCTCAATATTCCCAATTACCGAGATGAGAGACCTTCACGGATTAGTACTTGTGATCGTCCAAGTACCCCTTCGATACTTGTGATCATCCAGGTATCTCCAAAGAGTTTGTACCTGTGATCATCCAGGTACCCCTTCGATACTTGTGATCATCCAAGTATCCCCCAAGAGTTTGTATCTGTGATCATCCAGGTACTATCTCCCAACAAACAGATGCCCTGAGAAAGGTCAACGCATCTCCCGTCAAGGCTACTGAAGAAAGGTTCGGGTCCTAGACAAACAACTTATTGCTCTAACAGGCGACCGAAGAAAGGTTCGGGTCTTGGAAAAGCAATTCTTCATCAAGGCGACTGAAGAAAGGTTCGGGTCCTAGACAAAACCAACTTATTGCTCTAACAGGCAACCGAAGAAAGGTTTGGGTCCTGGAAAAGCAATTCCCCGTCAAGGCGACCGAAGAAAGGTTCGGGTCCTAGACAAACCAACTTATTGCTCTAACAGGCGACCGAAGAAAGGTTCGGATCCTAGACAAATCACTTATTGCTCCAATAGGCGACCGAAGAATGGTTTGGGTCTTGGAGAAGCAATCTCCTCATGCAACAGGTAAGATGACGCCTTGATACTTGTCAAAACTCGGGGTTCACACCCTATCTCACTCACTCCCGATAAGTAACTACAGGTATCTTCTTATCTCTGTCTTACTATGTGTAATGTTATATTACTCATTTTCTGCATAGGACACTAGGTCCCAAATAAGATATAATCTATTGCATATGTATAGACAAAATCTAGGTATCAGGTTTGTCTTTGAATGCAACCTCTGCGAACTCACCTTCAAAGAGGGGCAGCTGTTGACACCTAAATTTTGATTAAGTTATTAATTAGGCCTTAATTTCTTTTATTTTTCCTTTTTTTAGATAATAAATAATAAATAACAAAAACAACAAAAAAATCAATAAAAACAAAAGAAAACAAAAAATTGGCAGCCAGGCCCAGCCCCCTCCTTTTTCTCTCCCTTTCGTGGGCCCAAGCCCAGCCTCCTTCTCCTCCAGCCTGGCCCCCTCTCTCTTCTTCTTCTTCCTTCTTCCCCCTTCTTCCCCCTACGTCTCTGCAACTCACGTGCTCGAAGACAACCTATGGCCGAGGAGGGTAGGCCGACGTCGGTTGAAGATGATAGATCTCAGGCGCCATTAATGGCTGCCTTCAATGCCGAGCACGCTTTGTTGGAGGAGCGAGGATGGGACGCCGGTTCGGCCGCGGGCGTCCGTTCGGCGTGTGAAGACCGGCGGTCGAAGCCCCGTCGACCGCTTGCCCTCGCCTATAAATAGCAAGGCACCACTTCCATCGAAGAACACGGCGAACTCGAGATCTTCCCTTGAGAGACTTCGGGGAGAATCAACGAGCGAGCACGCGAGAGATTGGGTCGCGAAGCTCGAATGACCTCCCTCCAAGAGACTTCGGGGGAGACCGGCGGCGAGCAAGCCTGAGGAAGGTAGATCTAAGCGCTTGGATCTGTGAAATAAGGGCTGAACGAGGTCAGCCGGAGGAGGAGGGCCGATCCGGGAAGCCGAAGCTCTCCACCACTTGCGATCGCGCTCCGTTGCTGCTGTTCCCGCCCGACGTTGTGCCGTGACTCGACCCGCCAACACCACACCGAATTTGAGAGCCGAGGGACCCGTCGCTGCCCCGTCGTCGTCACCATCACTGTTCGCCACCACCAGGTATCCGCCGTCTCCGGTCGTGTCGTCGCCGTCGCGTCTCCCCCTTTCGAACCGTGCCGCCACCGAAATCCCCATCACGGACCCGTTGTCGCCGCCCTCGCTATCCTCATAAGCGAGATTGTCGTCGTCGTATCCACCGTCGTCACCATCGTCTCCGCCGTCATCACCGTCAAGTCCGTCATCTCCGCCGCCGCCGCCGTCCACCCGGTGACGCCACGTCCCTCTCATCGCGCCGCAAGAGAGCAAGAGGTAGAGGAGGCCGGGAACCGGCCGATTTCGCGGGTCCGTCGCGACCCGGTTCCCCGTTCCGAGTAGGGTTTCCCGGGCCGGGTTGTGTGCATGGGCCGGATAGTTTTTGAATTGGAGTTTTTATAAAACGGGCCAAGAGTGGTTTGGGCCTTTTTATAAAAAATGGAAAGAAAAAATGAGTCGGGCCCGCATTGCGGGCCGTTTATGTCTCGGGTAGACAAAGCGGGTCGACCTAACCCGGATCCGACCCGGTTCGTTTTTTATATTATTATAATATAAAATAATATTTTAAAAAATAATAATAATAATAATAAATAATTTATTTTCCAAAAAAAAGACAAAAATCCATGAAAAAGCCAAAAAAAAAATTCAGAAAAAGCCAAAAAGACTTGTATTTTTCCAAAAATACCAAAAAAGGTAAAAAAGAATCCCTTTTATATCCAAAAAATTAGAAAAATACTCAAAAATGTTTTTCCTCCCAAAATTGCATGGAAAATCCCTCAAAAATCCAAAAAGCCTTAGGTTTTAAACAAGATTAGGTACCGAAAGGGCATTAGTGATTAACTAGTGTAATCAAGTCCCCAATCCTAATTTCTCTCTGTTGCGCAGAGTGAGTATTTCTCCCGATACTTCACTTGGGTTTCTAATCAACCCACCCCAAATCGATTAGTGGCGACTCCATTTTAAAAATTGATTTACAGGTTAAAAACTCAAACTATTAAAGTCGTGAATTGGTGGACTTGGGAGAGTTCGGGCATAACTAATTTCAGCCGAGCCATTAGCCTCCTTAGGTGCCCGTACTCGATTGTGGGCGCCGAAAAAAAGAGGTTGCGACAACACCCCAACTCAATAAAAACAAGGGCATGACACAGTTTGTCCTTTCTCCAAAAGACACAACCTTAACATAACCAAAATCCAACCTGATATCAATACACACACACATTTGACAACACGGGCATTTGGTTACAATATCAAGGTTTTTCTATAATCTATCAAAAAGATATATATATATATACCTCCAATAAAAACTAACTTACGAACTCATCAACTCTACACCATTCATACCAAAAGCCCCTATTATCAAAAAAATCCTCCACATAGCGCAATGCTCACATCTTACTTGTGGCTCATTGAGTAACACATTTCTTCTAAGCGAATCCAATAATTAGTATGCACATTTAAAATACAACATAACTCATTTTTGCCAAATCCAAAATTTAACAAATCTTCAAGACTAAAAATGGGATATTCATTTCTTTAGCATAATATGTCCATAACTAAATACTCAAGATAATAACACATAGTAATGGTCCAGTCTATTGGTCAGTCTCATAAAAACACATGTCAATGGTTCATTCCATTGACTCACCTCATGCTTAAGTATCTAACCATTGTCATGCGTAACGCCCGTGACAAGACAACCAAGATTCTCCTTAGTTAGGTCTCCACCGATTATTAGCTGGAGGTTGGCCCACAATGATATCCTAGACTAATATGTACATACTCATACACCTTTTAGTGGGTTAGGTTGCACCGACACGGACACCCAACACGCGACACAACACGACACGACACGCCGACACGTCAATTCTCAAAAGTAGAGAATTTCAACACGTTTCGACACATTATATATTAAATAAATATTTTAATATATAAATGCATAAATAACTAAATAATAATGAAAAGAGCCTAGAATTAATATATACTAAAAACATTAATGCTACATTTGTTAATATCATTCATTGTTTTAATTTAACAAATTCAATTACATTTCATTGTAATAATCCATAAAACTTGGAGGAAAAAACAAGTAATCCACATTACATTATTAAATTTAAAATTTAACAATAAGAAAAAAAATCAATATTCCATAATCAAATATAACAAAAAGTCATTCATTCACATTATCCACTTCTTCTGAAAAAAAAAAAAAAAGATTCATCTTCAGCTCATCAAATGAAAAATTTGCAACTTCAAGCACTCCAACATCTTCAAATGAGTATTGGAAATTTGTTTTAGCTTTCATTATTTTATTTTTATTCATATATTTATATTTAGACCCCAAAAGTTCTGGAAATTTGTAAAAATAATCCCGTGCGAGTCGAAGTCACGTGTCATAATTTCCAACTCGCATGTCAGAGCGTGTCAAAGGCAGTTGACCGCGTGTCGGATTTTCGGACACGCGTTGACCACGTGTCGGACATGTGTCGGAGTATCGACACGATACAAAGGGTCCCGAGAGTGTCCGTGCAACCTAGTCAATGGGTCATAAAGACACCGAGCATAAACCATCAAACTTAATCTCCAGTAATTTGCAACCAAATCCATAAATTATTTCATATATCACAATGCTTGCTCAAACTAATTCAGAATCCATTTCATATACCGGTTCACAACTCGGGCAATCAATAAATAGATATCAAAGCGCTCTTCAAAACCACATCCATAAATCATGAACTTTTCAAGATTCTTTCATAAAAGGTTTCACAAACCATTGATAGGCAATCATCAAGTTGAAGTTAAGAGGTCACTTCCCATTTCAAACAACAAAACAATATTACAGGTTCAATCTTGTTTTATGCAACAAAAGATACTATTTATTAAGTCATAGCATACTTCATCCATTATGTTTTTCAAAACATGAGTTTAAAACACAAAGAATAAATCATATCACTCATCTGGGAAAGCCAAAAACCAACCTACTATGGTTACTCTAGCCCACACACTCGAATTCCTTAAAAATAATCAAAAAACGGTATTAAAAAACTGAGTAAAATGATATTCTAATGAGTGACTCGACTACACTATGTCTATTCATCGATGAAATGAAACCTATGTGCCAACAAAATGCTCGCTTATAGTTGAAATATATTGTTGTCCTCTATGTGCAGCTCACGTGCTAAATTTGTTCAGGTCATAACTTCCTCCACATAAGTCCGTTTCAAGCAAGCATATAGTTCATGGAACGTCATTTTGATATACTACAACAACCCCAACTCAGCTATCCCAAAACCTCACTGAAAAGTTCAAGCTTGGAGGTTACTATTTGGAACTAGACCAACATATGACAAGCTTCGAAATTTTGTTCTAGGCCATCCATAAACTCAAATCAAGATCCATAAAATCATACAGCTTCACAACACCTTAAACTATCGCTACTTGAAAGGTCCCCAATCAACCGTAGCAAGTCATAACTGACCCAAAATTGAATTTCTAGCCCTAATTTTGGCAATTCCTTTGAATGGATGATTAAGGGCTTTGATCACTTATCGGCATTGTAAAATGGAGTTAAGTCCATTTGGTGAGTCGTACGGATTATGAGCACGTGAAATTTTTTCCCTTTTCTTCTTTCTCCTTTCTCTTCTTTACTTTCTCCTCTCTTTTTCCTTCTTTTCTCCAAGCGGGCTGTCGGTCTTCTCTCTCTCTCTACAATGCTTTTCCTTGGGCAAAAGAATCTTTTAAGTGCCATAACTTGGCACAAAGGGACACTTAAGTACTATAACTTATAAAATGTACACTTAATTGCCACATTCGAAGAAAAACGGAACTTAAGTGCCACTTCGCCAAAGTCCAGCCAAAACGCTAACGTGGTATTTTTCCAACAAAGTGAGTGTGATAAAAAAAATAATATAAAAAATAATTAAATTTAGTTAAAAATGAAAAAAATAATATTATTAAAATTAAATTTAATTAAAATATTTAAAAATAATAATTTTAAATTAAATTAAATTAAATTATTTAAAAATAATAATTTTAAAACTAAAGAAAATTAAAAATTTTAAAATTTTAAAAATTAAAGAAAATTAAAAAAATTAAAAGAAATTATAAAATAAAAAAGGGTCTCCGCAACCGTCTAATCCGCCGTCGGCCGGCCGAGGTAGCCGACCCCTGGCCAGACTCGACGACCCCGGCCGACCCCCCTTTTTAAAAAAAATTGTTAATTTTGTAATTTTTTAATTGTTTAGTTTTTTGTAATTTTTAATTTTAAAATTATTATTTTTTATTATTTTAACTAAATTTAATTTTAAAATTATTATTTTTTAATATTTTAAATAAATGTCATTTTAAAATTATTATTTGTCCTATTTTAACTAAATTTAATTTTAAATTTATCATTTTCTCATATTTTAACTAAATTTAATTTTAAATTTAATTTAATTAATTTTTATATTATTTTTTTACCACGTTATCCCAAAACGATCCGTTTTTGCATTATTTGGCCACGTTAGCATACAAAACGGCGTTGTTTTGCACTCGCTTCACCGGAAAAATGCCATGTATGCAATTTGGCCAGATTTTGGCCGGGTTGGCACTTACGTAATCAATTTTACTCCAATTTTGGTATTTAAGTGTACCTTTCGTAAGTTATGGCACTTAAGTGTTCATTTCTACTAAGTTATGGCATTCTAGAGTCCGCAGTCCCTTTTCTTTGACTTTTCAATGCTTTTCTCTCTTTTTTTTTGGGGCCCACTAAGTCAAACATTACGTCTCCAACTTGGTATTCGACCGTTCTTCTCATCTACAAATTTCTTCATTCGCTTGGTCGCCTTATGAAGACATGATTGAGCAAGATCGTGTCTTCGTACCACTCCTTGGCAAACTTGAAAGTAGAAGGACTACGACCTTTGAATTCTATGGCTAGGGCGTTTAGGGTGAGCGGTTGATAACTCATTATAATCTCGAACGGACTCTTCTGGTCAACTCATTCTTGTGCAAGTTGAGTGAGAATTGCACCAATCCTTTTGGCTTGCGCTCATGAAATGCCGCAAAGTAAAGCTTGACAAGAGCGTTGGTCCTCTGTGTTCATTGGTTTGTAGATGCATGCTAGTGGAGAAATTCAAATCCGAACGGAGTAGCTTGAACAACTCCGTCCAAAACTTGCCAATGAATCAGCCATCTCGATCACTAATAATATTTCTCATTAAACCCCAATACTTCATGATGTTCTTAGGAACAACCGGGTGGCTTCTTCCACGGGGCATTCTTTAGTGGCCAGGATGAACATGGCATACTTCAAGAAGCGATCCACAATTACCACAATGGTGCTGAATCTGTTGGAGTTGGGCATTCTGATGATGAAATCCAAGGAGATGCTCTCCCATGAGTGCTTTGGAATAGGGAGAGGTTCAAGAGGCTCACCGATGCCTTATGCTCAAACTTGTCTTGTTGCCACGCAAGACAAGTTCTCACACACGCCTCCACATCATGAAGCAAGTGAGGCCAATAATAGTTTTCCACATGGGCAAGCGTTGGATACATGCCTAGATGACCCGCCCACTTGACATTGTGGCATTCCTTCATGACTTCTTTCCGAGGGCTGTCATAGCGTGGAATATAAAAAGATGGCCCATGGTGTACAAAAGACCATCTTTGTGCCAAAATCTCCGCATTTTTCCTTCCTCGATATGTTTTAAGATATTCATAGCGGAGGGATCGTGGAACATACCTTGCTGAATGTGAACCATATGGGTGTTTTTGATATGGCTAGAATAAGTACCTAGAGGGGGGGTGAATAGATATATAAAAGATTTTTCTCGATAATTGCACAATTCCAGACAGTTAATTAGATTTGAGACAAACAATAATCAAAGTAAATAGAACTGAGAGAAGGGAAGAGAAGATTGAACACGCGGTTTATAGTGGTTCGGCTTATTTCAAGCCTACGTCCACTCTTCTGCCCTGACAGCCTATTGGCTGGATTCCACTATGAACAAATAGTTGTTACAGCGATGTTCTTCCTTGATCTTTTCGGTGTAGATGATCTACCACACTCGCTCAAGGTATCACTAAGTATAGACACTCTCTCGTGTGTACAATTTCGCTCGAGAATGTATCGACTAATAATCAAGGTGCTTCGACTGAATTTCTCTATCGATCATATTCTAAAATAACTAGAACGTCTTCCTTTTATACTCCTTCACGCCATCATACCCGTTGGCACTTATCAAAGGAATTCCTCCAATCTACCCGTTGGACGGAATCAATCAAGAAGATTATTCGAGCTATTAAAGGAACCTGACGATTACCCATCAATCCTGTTCGCCCATATAATCAGGATCTTGGTTTCCAAGAATAGAACCTTCCAAGAATACTTTGTCGACCATCGGATCTTCAAACGATCTTGATTACGAATGAAAGAATCCGTTATAAGTTATCCAGCCAAGATATCTTCTCCCAAGATAGGATTAAATCCTCAACCAGATACTTCGGCTCTGGATTGCCTTCGTTCTCGGATTAGAAAAACTGTCAATGAGAATAGTCTTGAGTCTTGAGTCTTGAGTCTTGAGTGCTGGGTCCGGAGATCCGAGATTCTTCGTACGCTAAACAAGACTTGCATTCATCCGACTAGACTGATGGAAACGTTTTGTCGGCTTCAAAATATTCTGGAAAGATTTCTCCAACAATCTCCCCCTTTTTGATGGTGACAAAACTTTCCCGTAGATTTGAACAACTTTGACCTGCAAAATATCACTCAAGCAATATGGCTATCTCATAAAGATTACTAAAATCAACAACCGACTCTGCATCCACGAAAATCGTTAGTCTTTCATGAGTAAAACCATATAGCAATACTTGATATAAATGCAAATAGTCAATCAAAATCCACATCAAAGTCAAAAGTTCAAACACCCAAGTCATATTCAAAAACATTCAAACACACAAAGAGATTTAAAGTCAAAGTTTTAAAGTTCAAATTGCAATTCTCCCCCTTTTTGTCAGCATTAAAAAAGGTGAGAAAAGAGTCAATTTTGCTTGGGAATGCGCACGATCTGGAATTCTCCCATAGACTGTACGATGCTTTCCAGCTTCTTCAAGTCTTCCCGTAGATGAGCCACCTCTTCTCCTTTGGCATTGGCTTGAATTTGAAGAGCGAGGTCTTTCATTTGATCCGCCAGGGTAGCAGAAGATGCTTGTCCAGCATTCTTCAGAACTTGAAGTTCACAGTCTAGAGCATATATTTGACCATGCATTTCCGTAAGAACATCAAGGATACGACGAAAATCTGCTGTATTGTCGTCGTGTGCCCGCATTTGCTCTCTCGATGGAGTGAAAGCGGACGATGGATCTTCGGTGAAATCAAGCAAATTTGGTGTTGATGTATCATGTCCTTCTTCAGGCATTTGAGAAGCCTGAAAATCTTCTGGATTTGCTGGTGAGCGACTCACACCTTCAGTGTTGACAGGATCTGGTGTAGTCCTCCCTTGCTCGCCATCTCCCCCTGTCTCTAGGACCTCAATTGGGGAAGAGTGATGGTCATGCTCTTCAGTGCCTTGATTCCCTTTCTCTCCTGCTTCATCTGCAGACTTGTCTTTCATTGCTTCTTCTTCTTCTTCTTCAACCTCTTTCTCTTTCTCTTGTTGCTCCTCTGCTTCTCTATTCTTTGCTTGTCCCTCTTTTTCTCTTTGTTCTGTTGACTCTGGTACAGAACATCTGGTTCTTGTCAATGCAGGAATAGAGAGATCTTCCTCTTCATCTTCATCCTCCAAGATAAGAGTTCTTTTCTTTTTGGGTGGAGCACTCATGGGCTCCTTCCCTTTTCTCTTTGATGCAGAAGATACTGGAGTCTTGAACTTCTCCATTGCCTTGCTAAGTTCTTTCAGACGCATTTTTATCAGCATTTTCAAACCCACCACCATTTTGTCGCACGGTCGAACACAAAGATTATGTGGAGGCTCAATGTTCAAGTGTCTGAAGATCTTGGTCACAAGACCTGCGTAAGGCAATTGGCCCTTGTCCTTCACCATTGCTCTGTACATGTGAAAGAGAATGGTGTGAGGGAGAGAGAACTTCCTTCCTGAATTGATCGCGTACATCAATTTCGCCTCGGAGTTGGACACGCGCCTTTGATGTAGACTTTGGCCTGAGACAAACTTGATCACAATTTTGTGAAGCACGATGTTGGTGGCACTCATTCTTGAGTAGGTAATTCTTCTCTCTATATCCCTGTCTTTGACAAGCTCCAGTGTGGTATGAGCAATCGAAACTTTGATTGGTTGATAACGTCCTCTTTCAACTCCAACTATGTCTGCCAACATGTCCACATCTATCAGATAGACTTGGTCTCGAACACTGAAGGATATTCTATTCGCATCTAAAAAGCTGAGATTTGAATAGAAGTATGCTGTCAATTGTGCATAACCGTCTGTGGTATCGGAGCAAAATTGCTCAAGTTGAAGCAAATTGAACTTCTCCCGCAAGTTCACATTGATGGCATCCAAGAAGTCAAAATCAACACTCCTAGGGTTTATCACCCCTCTTTTCAACAATCTGAAAAACAAATTCTCCTGATCCCCTTCGATTTAAACAAATCCATCCGATTTCCCTTCACCTTTGCTACAACACCCATTCTAGGTTGGAATTCAAGGAACATCTTATCATCATCGTTCCCATCAGTCAAATTCTGTCCTAGTACACGAGGGTCACTTGGAATGTTCGCAAGTGCTTCCTCAGCCTTTCCTTTGGGAGCAACTCCCAAATCCTCCATTTTTCGCAGAAAAATATACTCATTCCCATAATTCTTATATTTAAGAAATTCATCTACGACGTTCAGTGGAGACCCAATGCTTTTCAACGCACGATAGAGTTTGTAAATAAAAGCGGGTTTTTGGACTCTTACAGGGTTTGCGTCCTCGATTATTTCTTCCTCCAGTTGATGACCCACACCTTGTGGGGTAGATGGTGAAGATTGACGTGGAGGAGAGTGAATCGGGCTCTGTTGCTGACTCGGTAAATCTTCCTCCTCGGTGAGATCGAAATGTGTAGGCCCCTTCCTCATTCTCTGTGGTCCCCTGTTCGCGATTCTTGATGACTTTCTCGAAGAAGACATCCTTCCTTGTCGCTGAAAGATTCCTTTACTCGCTTTCCCAAGAAAAGTTGACAACTTTCTCGAAGATGAACACGAAGTAGTGACAGGATTGGGAGGAGAATGCCTTTTAGGGTTTTGAAGTTTAAGCGAGGAAAACTCGTATATATATAACTCAATTTAAAAATGGAAAATGAACAGTCGTCTCTTTTGAAATCGTTAACTGCCAAAAATAAGTTAATATTTTTGAAAAGACACGATTCCGTTTTTCACGGAAATTATAAATTAACTGAACTAATGATCGTACCTTTTCGAGATTGAGTATAATAACAACTTATAGTCTATAACCATGAATGTCTGAGTCTGACGGTTGGATAGTCTTTAGACTTTTAACTTCCTCAAGCTTCAAAATATTGAGTCTGGAGCGAATAAAATCAAATTGATTTTTCTCCAAGGGCTTTGTGAATATATCCGCTAGTTGGCTCTTTGAATCAACAAATTGAATCGAGATTTCTCCATTTTGAACATGATCTCGATGAAATGATGTCGAATCTCTATATGCTTTGCTCTTGAGTGAAGAATTGGATTTTTTGTGAGATTAATTGCGCTGGTGTTGTCACATCTAATCTCTATGCATGAGTCTTCAATTCCAAAGTCTTGTAGCTGTTGTTTTATCCATAGAATTTGTGAATAGCAACTTCCAATAGCTACATATTTTGCTTCTGTTGTTGCGAGAGCCACAGTGCTTTATTTTCTTGAAAACCAAGACACCGTCCCCTTCCAAGCAACTGGCAAGTTCTTGATGTGCTTTTTCTGTCAACTCTGCAACCAGCCAAATCTGCGTCTGAATATCCCAGAAGATTAAAGTCTCCCTTCTTAAGATACCATAGACCGATGCTTGAAGATGAAGCAACGTATTTAATAATACGTTTCGCAGCACTGAGATGGGATTCTCTAGGATCTGATTGAAACCTAGCACAGATGCAAACACTCAACAAAATGTCGTCTAGAAGCAATAAGATAAAGAAGTGAACCAATGATGCTCCCGTGTACAGCTTTTGATCAACTTTCTTCCCTTCTCCATCTTTGTCTATCTTCAGAGAACTTGACATAGGTATGTCGGTCCTTTTGCATTTTTCCAGTCCAAACTTCTTGACAAGATCATTAGCATATTTTTCTTGATGAATAAAAGTTCCTTCCTTCAATTGTTTTATTTGGAGTCCAAGAAAGAATGTTAACTCTCCCATCATACTCATTTCAAACTCATCCTACATAGACTTAGAAAATCTCTTGCACAGACTTTCATTAGGGGATCCAAAAATAATATCATCTATATATATTTGAACAAGTAAAAAGCTTTTGTTTTCATTCTTGATAAATAGAGTAGTATCTACTTTACCTTTGACAAAACCATTCTGTATTAAGAACTTACTTAGTCTGTCGTACCAAGCTCGAGGTGCTTGCTTTAAACCATATAATGCCTTTTTCAGTCTGAAGACTGAATCTGGCTTCTTTGGGTCTTCAAATCCTGGTGGTTGTTCCACATAAACTTCTTCATGGATAAATCCATTTAGGAAGGCACTTTTGACGTCCATTTGAAATAACCTGAAATTTTTATAGCAAGCAAACGCAAGTAATAATCGAATAGCTTCTAACCTTGCTCTTTGGAGCGTAAGTCCCATCATAGTCTATTCCTTCTTCTTGCATGTATCCTTTGGCCACGAGTCTTGCTTTGTTTCATACGACTTTTCCTTTCTCATTCATCTTGTTCCTGAACACCCATTTGGCTCCAATAACAATTTTACCTTTTGGTTTAGATGTCAATTCCCGAGACATCATTAATGTTGAACTGTCCGAGCTCTTCTTGCATAGCTTCAATCCAGCTTTCATCGATAAAGCTTCTTCTATGCTCTTTGGTTCAATTTCGAGATGAGAGCCACAAGACACTAGACTCTTCACACTTTTTGGATCTGTGCGAATTCCTTCATTAATTTCGCCGATAATGAGTTCTTTGGGATGACTGAACTTATGCTTCCAATTGCTGGTTGATTTGTCTGGTTGATGATCTCTTTCTTTATTTGAATCTTCACGAATAGCTTGATGCTGGTCTTCCAGAGTCTGATTTGCTTCTTGAGTTGTAAGCTTTAGAGAGTCTCGGAGCAGATTCGTACTCTTCATAATGAGTCGACTAGATTCTTCTTGCATAGAGTCTTGAAATTTGACATTCATTGACTCCTCCACAGGCTCGACTCTTCTTGTTATAGACTCGTAGGCTTTGCTTGATGAAGAATATCCAAGAAAGATGCCTTCATCTGATCTTTCTTCAAACTTACCAACTCAATCTTTAGCATTTTTCAATATAAAGCATTTGCAACCGAATACATGAAAGTATGAAACAATAGGCTTCTTACCTTTGAATAACTCATAAGGGTTTTCTCTAGAATAGGTCTTAAGAAGACTCTATTGATTATATAGCACGCTGTTGAAACAGCTTAAGCCCAAAATCGTGAAGAAATCTTACTTTCAATCAAAAGAGTTCTAGCCATTTCTTGAAGAGATCTATTCTTCCTTTCCACAACTCCATTTTGCTGAGGAGTATATGGAGAGGAGAACACATGCTTAAAGCCGATTCATCACAAAATTTTGTAAAATCTTGATTTTCAAATTCACTTCCATGATCTCTTCTTATACTTTGGAGATAACACATCCTTTTTCATTTTGAACCTTTTTAGCAAATTTCTCAAAATACGAGAAGGTTTCGGATTTACTTGCAAGGAAATATACCCAAGTAAATCGTGAGTAATCGTCCACAATTACTAGGCAATATCTCTTACCTCCAATGCTCTGAGTTCTGGTTGGTCCGAAGAGATCCATATGTAGCAGCTGCAGTACATGATTAGTAGAAACATGATTTATTGACTTAAATGAATTTCTTACCTGTTTTCCCAGAATACATGGAGTGCATGGATCAGATTTTTGGTATGGTAATTTGGGTAGACCTCGAACAAGCTGCTTTGAAGAGATCTTGACTAATTGCTTCATGTTGATGTGACCAAGCTTTCTGTGCCATAAGCTTGCTTCATCTTGAATTGAGATTAAGCATTGCGATTCATCCGGTTTTACATCCAAAAGATAGATGTTTCCATGCCTTCGACCCATGAAAGACTGAGTAAAGTCTTTGCTGATACCAGAACACGTTCCTTCTTGGAAGAAGATCTTAAAACCAGTATCACACGGTTGATGATGCTGAGAAGATTGTAATTGAGTCCTTCCACTAGGGAAACATTACTTATTGTGAGATTTCCAATTTTCACGCCTCCAAATCCCATAATACTTCCTTTGCTGTTTCCTCCAAATGAAACTTTTCCACAATTTACTTGAACAAGCTTTATGAAGCAATTTGAGTCTCCTGTCATGTGTCTTGAGCATCCACCGTCAAGATACCACTTTACCTTTTCTTGACGGAGACCTCGCATTTAAAAGAGAGTCTCAAGCTTTCTTAGGTACCCAAATTTTCTTGGGTCATTTGGTGTTAGTTAAATAAACAGTATTAGCCCATACTTTCTTAACAGGTTTCCAAACCATAGGACACTCTTTTTCAAAGTGATCTGGACTCTTACACTTTGAACACCTGAGGGCATTTCGACCTACAGACTTTACAAAAATCTTCTTGAAATGATTTTTGTAAGCCTCTCTTGAGGGTATTTGCTTGATTCTTTCTTTTACTTTAGGAAAATCAATTAAGGGAATAGTTTCTGCTGTCATACCTAGACCAGACTTATTGAAGTAAGGTCTTTGCACTGAAAAAATTTTGTCAAGTTTCTCGGACCCTATTGAAAATTTCTTTGAAATATTTGATAAGTCAGTTTTTAAAAGAGCATTTTCTTTTAAGAGACTATCTTCATTTTCTTTAAGAGTGAAAACATTCTTGTCTAAACATTCAACTTTTTCTTTTAAAACATTTTCCCGTTGTTTTAGAGCAGAGTTTTCCTTTCTAAGTTCGGAAATCCTTTTGAGAGAAGTCTTAAGACTAAAACACAGTTCATCTATATATTTAGAAACTTTGGCAGGAATTTTAAAATCACTTACCTCAAATTCACTCGTCGAGTCGATTCAGTTTGAGTCTGAGTCTGATTGCGCCATCAGACATAAGTTGGCATATTCATCCTCACTTTCTTCACACTCTGTATCACTCCAGGTTTCAGCTTTGAGAGCCTTTCGAGACTTTTCAGCTTTTCCTTTCTTTTTCTTCAGAAGAGGACAGTTGGGTTTGATGTGTCCTCTTTTCTTACATCTAAAGCAAACTACATCTTTGTTTGGTTCCTCATCATCAACAGACTTGGTATGCTGTCTTTGAAAACTTTGTTTCCTTGTGTTGAACCTTATTCCTTTTCTATACAGTTTTCTGAATCTTCTTATCATAAGGGCAAGCTCCTCATCGTCCATATCATCTTCAGAATCTGTAACATCAGAATCATCATTTGATTTTAATGCAATGGATTTCTTATCTTTTGGATCTTCGTCTTCATTAATTCGTTCCACTTCATAAGACTGAAGTGTTCCAATCAGCTCGTCGACGGATAGTGGCATAATTCTCTCGTCTCTCTTATTGAAGTCTTTATGTGATTCCAATCCTTGGAGAGTCCACGCAGTAGCTTGTTTACCTTCATGGGATCAGAAATTTTTTGTCCTTGATTCTCAAGACCATTGACAATATCTATAAAACGGCTAAACATATCGCTTATAGATTTTCCGATTTCATTTTGAAGGCTTCATATTGACCAAGGAGAATATTAATTCTGGTCTCCTTCACTCGATCTGTTCCTTCATAGGTGATATGCAATCTATCCCAAATTTCTTTTGCTGTAACACAAGAAGATATTCGGTTATATTCAGTTGGTGACAAAGCATAATATAAAGAGTAAATTGCTTTTGCATCGAGTGCTTGTCTCTTCATTATCTCTTCCCCGAGTCATTCCGCTGGTCTCAACGGTTTCTTTCCCTCTTTTAGAGACTGATGCAACTGTAGGAGTAATTCCTTTTTTTACAACGTCCCATTCTAGAGGATCCTTTGATCGTAGGAAAGCTTTCATCTTGTTCTTCCAGATGTTGTAATACTTTCCATCAAAGTAGGGTGGTCTGGTATTGCTTTGCCCTTCCACCAGCCCTTGTGCTAGCATACTAGCCATGGATATTTTACTCTGAAGTAAAACACTTCAAATATAGTGAGAACCAAAGCTCTGATACCAATTGATATCGCTAGAATAAGTACTTAGAGGGGGGGTGAATAGGTATATAAAAGATTTTTCTCGATAATTGCACAATTCCAGACAGTTAATTAGATTTGAGACAAACAATAATCAAAGTAAATAGAACTGAGAGAAGGGAAGAGAAGATTGAACACGCGGTTTATAGTGGTTCGGCTTATTTCAAGCCTACGTCCACTCTTACGCCCGACAGACCTATTGGCTGGATTCCACTATGAACAAATAGTTGTTACAAACGATGTTCTTCCTTGATCTTTTCGGTGTAGATGATCTACCACACTCGCTCAAGGTATCACTAAGTATAGACATTCTCTGTGTGTACAATTTCGCTCAGAATGTATCGACTAATAATTAAGGTGCTTCAGACTCTGGAATTTCTCTATTGATCATATTCTAAAATAACTAGAACGTCTTCCTTTTATACTCCTTCATGCCATCATACCCGTTGACACTTACCAAAGGAATTCCTCCAATCTACCCGTTTGACGGAATCAATCAAGAAGATTATTCGAGCTATTAAAGGAACCTGACAATAGCCCATCAATCTTGTTCGCCCATACAATCAGGATCTTGGTTTCCAAGAATAGAACCTTCCAAGAATACTTCGTCGACCATCGGATCTTCAAACGATCTTGATTACGAATGAAAGAATCCGTTATAAGTTATCCAACCAAGATATCTTCTCCAGAAGATAGGATTAAATCCTCAACCAGATACTTCGGCTCTGGATTGCCTTCGTTACTGGATTAGAAAAACTGTCAATGAGAATAGTCTTGAGTCTTGAGTCTTGAGTCTTGAGTCTTGAGTCTTGGGTCTCGGAGATCCGAGAGTCTTCGGGCTAAACGAAGACTTGCATTCATCCGAGACTAGACGATGGAAACGTTTTGTCAGCTTCAAAATATTCTGGAAAGATTTCTCCAACAGTTTTGAGAGAGACTCATAGCCTTGAGTTTAGACCATCGGCTTAGAGCATTCGCCACCGAGTTAGTCTTGCTGGTGTTATACTCGAAGGTGAAGTCGAATTTGGTAAGGAAGTCTTCCCATCGAGCTTACTTCGAAGATAGCTTCTTTTGATATTGAAAGTACCTTGTGGCAATGTTGTTAGTCCAAATTATGAACGTTGATCCAAGTAGGTAGTATCGCTAGGTCCTCAAGCAATGCACCACATCCATCATCTCCTTCTCTTGGACGGTGTAGCACCTCTCCATCTTGGTTGAGCTTTCGGCTCTCATAGGCGATCAAATGAGCATTTTGCATGAGAACTCCTCCAATGGAAAAGTCCGATGCGTCCACATGGACTTTAAACACCTTGGAATGGTCAGGCAACACCAAGATGGGTTTCTTGGTTATAGCCTTCTTCAAGGCCTCAAGGGCTTCGTGGCGTTGTTCACTCCAATCTTACAATTGATCTTTCTTCAACAAGTCGTTCAAGGGCATCGTAATGCGAGAGTATACATGGATGAACCGTCGATAATAGTTGGCCAATCCAACGATTGATCGAAGTTTGGGAACATTGGTTGGTGGCTGCCACTCGAGAATGGATTTCACTTTCTTTCGATCCATTGGAATGGTACCATTGCCAATGATGTGACCCAAGAAAGTCACCTCCGGTTGGGCAAACGAGCATTTCTCCCTTTTCACGAATAACTTGTTCTCCTTAAGTACTTCAAAGACCTGGCGTAAATGCTCGTAGTGTTCCTCCAATGTTCGACTATAGACTATGATATCATCAAGGCAAACAATGACGAATTGATCCAGCAAAGGTTGTAGTCTCTTACTCATGATAGTGCAAAACGTAGCCGCTGTGTCGGTGAGGCCAAAGGGCACGACAAGAAACTCATAAGGCCCATACCGAGTGGCATAAGTGGTTTTTGGCTCGTCCCCTTTGGCTATTTGGACTTGATAATATCCTGACCTTAAATCGAGTTTGGAAAACTACTTGGCGCCTCCAAGTTGATCAAACAAGTTAGTTATGAGTGGAATGGGATACTTGTTCTTTACCGTTAGTTTATTGAGCACATGGTAGTTGATATATAGTTGAAGAGATCCATCTTACTTCTTTTGGAAGAGCACGGGAGCACCAAATAGAGTTTTAGAGGGCTAAATGAACCTGGCTTCAAAAAATTCCTTGAGTTGTTGTTGAAGCTCTTCCAACTTGGGTGGTGCCATTCAGTATGGAGCCATAGCTAGGGGGTGAGCGTCAGGCACTAACTCAATCTTTTGATCCACCTCTCTTCGTGGTGGTAACGTCTTGGTAACTTCCGGGGCATCATGTCTTTAAAGGACTCAAGTAAGGGTGCTACTTTGGGAGGAAGTCCACCCTTGTCTCCTTCTTCCTCGAATTTGAGGGCGGCAATATAGGTCTCCTCATTCGTCCTCACCCCCTTCGCAAGTTGAATTGCTGAGAGGTATTTGATAGCTTCCTCGGATTGTTAGGGCATGGGTACTAAGTATTGCAAAGTACCGTCCACAATGCACATGTAATTTGCATTCGGAACAATCAAAACATTGACTCGATCAAGGAAATTTATCCCTATGACAAACTCGTAGTCATCGAGGGAAACTACCTCGAGTGTTTCCTTACCTTGGCATGTCCTAATGTGGAGATCCACGCCCCGAGCAAGTCCCATTGTAAGAATCTCCTTGGAGTTGATGATTTTTAGCCATCCTCCCGCTTTCTCCACCGTTAGGCCAAGCTTCTTAGTCGCAACTCAGAGATGAAAAAGGTGGGAGGCACCAGTGTCCACCAAAGCATTCATCTTGGTTCCAGCAACATGCACATTTGCAAACATAAGGCTTTTCTTCTTGGTTAAAGATTGGCCCTTGATTGCATTGAGGATCTTCAATGATTCTAGATGAGCTTCCTCATTTTCTTCAACACCGTCTGCCATGAGTGGGGAAAGTTTTCCTCTTTTAAGGCAATCCCTAGCCCAACGAGGACCATCACAAAAGAAGCACTTGATTGACTTCTTGTTGGAGAAATCTTTCCAGAGTCTTTTGAAGCTGACAAAACGTTTCTATCAGTCTAAGTCTGGATATTCGGAGACCGAAGATTAAAGTCTCAAGACTTTATTATTTCAAGACTCAAGACTCAAGACTCAAGACTCAAGATTCAAGACTATTCTCACTGACAGTCTTTCTAATCTAGTAGTAAAGGAAATCCAGAGCCGAAGCTTATGGTTGAGGATTCGATCCTATCCTCTGGAAAAGATCCCTTGGTTGGATAAACATCTCGGATTCTTTGTTTGTTCTTATCTAGATCGATTGAAGATCCGATGGTTGTCGAAGTATTCTTGGAATGTTCTATTCTTGGAAACCAAGATCCTGATTGTATGGGCGAACAGGATTGATGGGCTATCGCCAAGTTCCTTAAATAGCTCGAATGATCTTCGTGATTGATTCCGTCCAACGGGTAGATTGGAGGAATTCCTTTGGTAAGTGCCAACGGCTATGATGGCATAAAGGAGTATAAAAGGAAGACGTTCAAGTTGTTTTAAAGAGCGTGATCGATAGAAAAATTCCAGAGTCTGAAGATCCTTGATTATTAGTCGATACTATTTGAGCGAAATTGTATACACAGAGAGTGTTCATTCTTAATGATACCTTGAGAGTGTGGAAGATCGTCTACACCAAGAAGTCAAGGAAGATCATCACTGTAACATCTCTTTGTTCATAGTGGAATCCAGCCAATTGGCTGTCAGTGCAGAAGAGTGGACGTAGGCTTGAATCAAGCCGAACCACTATAAACCGCGTGTCTAATTCTCTCTTTCCTTTACTCAGTCTTACGATTGATTTTTAATTGCGGCAAATCGTTTATCCATCTAAGTAGTGTGTAATTATCAAAAGAAAAATCTTTTATATCTATTCACCCCCCTCTAGGTAATCGTACTAGCTATATCAATTGGTATCAGAGCCTGTGTTCTTACTTTATTTGAAGTGTTTTACTTCAGAGTAAAAGATCCATGGCTAGTATGCTAGCATCAGGGCTGGTGGAAGGTCAAAGCAATACCGAGACCACCCTACTTCGATGGAAAGAATTACAACATCGGAAGAACAAGATGAAAGCTTTCCTACGATCTAAGGATCCTCGGAATGGGATGTTGTGGAGAGAGGAATCACTCCTACTTGTTGCATCGATATCGAAAGAGGGAAAGAAACTGTTGAGACCAAATGGAATGTCTCAAGATGAGATAAACAAGAGACAAGCACTCGATGCAAAAGCAATTTATTCTTTATATTGTGCTTTGTCACCAACTGAATATAACAGAATATCTTCTTGTGTCACAGCAAAAGAAGTCTGGGATAGATTACATATCACCTATGAAGGGACAGACCGAGTGAAGGAGACAAGAATTAATATTCTTCTTGGTCAATACGAAGCCTTCAAAATGAAACCAGGAGAATCTATAACTGACATGTTTAGCCGTTTTACAGATATTGTCAATGGACTTGATAATCAAGGACAGAAAATTACTGATCCTATGAAGGTGAACAAGTTGCTGAGAGGACTCTCCAAGGATTGGAATCATATAAAGACTTCAATACGAGAGACGCAAAGAATTATGCCATTATCTGTAGATGAGCTGATTGGAACTCTTCAATCTTACGAAGTGGAGCGAATTAATGAAGACGAAGATCCAAGAGGTAAGAAATCCATTGCATTAAAATCTAATGATGACTCTGATGATACAGATTCTGAAGAAGATCTGGATGATGAGGAGCTTGCTCTTATGATAAGAAGATTCGAGAAGCTGAATAGAAAAGGAAGAAGGTTCAACTCAAGAAAACAAAGTTTTCGAAATAGCAAACCAAGTTTGTTGATGAGGAACCAAACAAAGATGTAGTCTGTTTCGAATGTAAGAAAAAGGGACACATCAGACCCAACTGTCCTCTTCTGAAGAAGAAGAGAGGAAAAATCGAGAAGTCTCGAAAAGCTCTCAAAGCCGAAACCTGGAGCGATACGAGTGTGAAGAAAGTGATGAAGAATATGCCAATCGTGTCTAATGGCACAATCGGACTCGAGACTGGATCGATTCGAACGTGAATTTGAGGTAAGTGATTTTAAAATTCCTGTCTCTAAATATATTGATGAATTATGTTTCAGTCTTAAGACTTCTCTCAAAAAGATTTCCGAACTGAAAAAGGAAAACTCAGCTTTAAAACAAAAGGAAAATGTTTTAGAAGAAAAAGTGAAAAGTCTAGATTTGAATGTCTCTACTCTTAAAGAGAATGAAGATAAACTTTCAAAAGAAAATGCTTTCTTGAAAACCGACTTATCAAATATTTCAAAGAAATTTTCAATAGGGTCTGAAAAACTCGAGAAAGTTCTTTCAGTTCAAAGACCTTACTTCAACAAGTCTGGTTTAGGTATGACAACAGAAACAATCCCTTTGATTGATTTTCCGAAAGTAAAAGAAAGAATCAAGAAAAGACCATCGAGAGAAGCGTACAAAAATCATTTCAAAAAGGTTTTTGTAAAGTCTGTAGGTCAAAATGCTCTAAGGTGTTCAAAGTGTAATAGTCAAGATCACTTTGAAAAAGAATGTCCTATGATCTGGAAGCCTGTTAAAAGGGTATGGCCTAATAATGTTTTTCCTACTAACACCAAAGGACCCAAGAAAATTTGGGTACCAAAGAAAGCTTGAGACTCTCTTTTGATTACAGGTCTCTGTCAAAAAGAAGGTAAAATGGTATCTTGACAGCGGATGCTCAAGACACATGACAGGAGACTCAAATTGCTTTATAAAGATTGTTCAAGTAAATGGTGGAAAAGTTTCATTTGGTGGAAACAGCAAAGGAAGCATTGTGGGATTTGGAACTGTTAAAATTGGAAATCTCACAATAAGCAATGTTTCTTTAGTGGAAGGACTCAACTATAATCTTCTCGATTAGCCAACCGTTTGTGTGATCTTTGGTTCAAGATCTCTTTTCAAGAAGGCATATGTTCGGAATAAGTAAAGACTCAACTCAGTCTTTCATGGGTCGAAGGCATGGAAATATCTATCTTCTTGATGTAAGACCAAATGAAACGCAATGTCTCATCTCAATTCAAGATGAAGCGGTCTTGTGGCATAGAAAGCTTGGCCATGTCAACATGAAGCAATTAGCCAAAATCTCATCAAAGAAGCTTGTTCAAGGTCTACCAAAATTACCTTATCAAAAGTCTGACTCATGCACACCATGTATTAGGGAAAACGGGTAAGAAATTCATTTAAGCCTATAAAACATATCTCTACTAATCATGTTCTCCAGTTGCTGCATATGGATCTCTTTGGACCAACAAGAACCCAGAGCATTGGAGGTAAGAAATATTGTCTAGTAATTGTGGATGATTACTCCCGTTTTACCTGGGTATATTTTCTTGCAAGTAAGTCAGAAACCTTTTCGTACTTTGAAAAGTTTGCTAAAAAGGTTCAAAATGAAAAAGGATGTGCTATTTCAAGTATTAGAACAGATCATGGAAGTGAATTTGAAAACCAAAACTTTACAAAGTTTTGTGATAAATCTGGTTTTAGTCATGTATTTTCCTCTCCATATACTCCAGAACAAAACGGAGTTGTGGAAAGAAAGAATAGATCTCTTCAAGAAATGGCTAGAACACTTTTGATTGAAAGTAAAATTTCTTCTCGATTTTGGGCTGAAGCCGTTTTAATAGCATGTTACATCATCAATAGAGTCTTTCTAAGACCTATTTTAGAGAAAACCTTCTATGAACTATTCAAAGGTAAGAAGCCTATTGTTTCATATTTTCATGTGTTCGGTTGCAAATGCTTTATTTTGAAAAATGCAAATGATCGAGTTGGTAAGTTTGAAGAAAGATCAGATGAAGGCATTTTCCTTGGATATTCTACGACAAGCAAGGCTTACAGAGTCTTTAACAAGAGAAGCCAATCGGTGGAGGAATCAATGAATGTCAAATTCCAAGACTCAATGCAAGTTGAATCCAGTCAGACTCAATATGAAGAGTCTGAAGCAACTCCAGATCTTTCAAGACTTACAACTCAAGAAGCATCTCAGTCTCTGGAAGTCCAACATCAAGATGTTCTTGAAGATTCAAATAAAGAGAGAGATCATCAACCAGGAAAATTAACTAGTAACTGGAAGCACAAATCCAGTCATCCCGAAGAACTCATTATCGGTGAAATCAATGAAGGAATCCGCACCAGATCAAAAAGACGTGAAGAATCTAGTCTTTGTGGCTCTAATCTCTGAAATTGAACCAAAAAGCATAGAAGAAGCTTTATCTGATGAAAGCTGGATTGAAGCTATGCAAGAAGAACTCAGACAGTTCAACATCAATGATGTCTGGGATTTGACATCTAAACCAAAAGGTAAAACTGTTATTGGAACCAAATGGGTATTCAGGAACAAGATGAACGAGGATGGAAAAGTCGTACGGAACAAAGCCAGACTCGTGGCCAAAGGATACACGCAAGATGAAGGAATAGACTATGATGAGACCTACGCACCAGTAGCAAGGTTAGAAGCTATTCGTCTATTACTTGCGTTTGCTTGCTATAAAAATTTCAGGTTATTCCAAATGGACGTCAAGAGTGCATTTCTAAATGGATTCATCCATGAGGAAGTTTATGTGGAACAACCACCTGGATTTGAAGACCCAAAGAAGCCAGATTCAGTCTTTAGACTGAAAAAGGCCTTGTATGGTTTAAAGCAAGCACCTCGAGCTTGGTATGATAGGCTAAGTAAGTTCCTAATACATAACGGTTTTGTCAAAGGTAAAGTAGATACTACCTTATTTATCAAAAAGGAAAACAAAAGCTTTTTACTTGTTCAAATATATGTAGACGATATTATATTTGGATCTACTAATGAAAGCCTATGCAAGAAATTTTCTAAGTCTATGCAGGATGAGTTTGAAATGAGTATGATGGGAGAATTGACATTCTTTCTTGGACTCCAAGTAAAGCAAATGAAGGAAGGAACTTTTATTCATCAAGAAAAGTATGCAAATGATCTTGTCAAAAGATTTGGATTGGAAAAATGCAAAAAGACCGACATACCAATGTCATGTTCTCAGAAGATAGATAAGGATGAAGAAGGGAAGAAAGTAGATCAAAAGCTATATAGGAGCATGATTGGTTCACTTCTTTATCTTACTGCTTCTAGACCTGATATTTTGTTAAGTGTTTGTGTCTGTGCTAGGTTTCAATCAGATCCTAGAGAATCACATCTCTGTGCCGTGAAACGAATTATCAAATACATTGCCTCATCCTCAAGCATCGGTCTTTGGTATCCAAAGAAGGGAGACTTTGATCTTCTAGGATACTCAGATGCAGATCTGGCCGGTTGTAGAGTCGATAGAAAGAGCACTTCTGGAACTTGTCAGTTGCTTGGAAATAGAACAGTATCTTGGTTTTCAAGGAAACAAAGTACCGTGGCTCTTTCAACAACAGAAGCAGAGTATGTAGCTCTTGGAAGTTGCTGTTCGCAAATTCTATGGATCAAACAACAGCTACAAGACTTTGGCATTGAAGACTCATGCACAGAAATCAGATGTGACAACACCAGCGCGATCAATCTTACCAAAAATCCAATTCTTCATTCAAGAGCAAAGCATATTGAGATTCGACACCACTTCATTAGAGATCATATTCAAAACGGAGAAATCTCGATTCAATTTGTTGATTCAAAAAGTCAACTAGCGGATATTTTCACAAAACCTTTGGAGAAAAATCAATTTGACGCTATCCGTTCAAGACTCAACATTTTGAAGCTTGAAGAAGTTAAAGTCTAAAGACTCAACAATCCTTAGACTCTAATCTCTCAGTCTCAAGATCTTCAGACTCAGACATTCATGGCTATAGACTGTAAGTGGCTATTTTATTCGAACTCGAAAAGGTACGATTTGTTGTTCGTTATTATCGTGTGAAAATCAAAAACTTGTCTTTTCAAAAAGATTAATTTTGGCAGTTATTGATTTTGAAAAGAAATGTTCGTACTCTTTCCTTGCGACGATTGAACTTCCTTTTTTCAAAAAGTAAGTTATATATACAGTTTTTCTCTCAATCGTCAAAACCCTAAAAAGTACTCTTCTCCCGAACCTGTTTCAATCTCTTGTTCATCGTCGAGAAAGTGGTCATTTTTCCTTGGGAAGCAAGCGAAGGAATCTCTCAAATCGACAAAGAAGAATGTCTTCTTCGAGGAAATCATCGAGAATAGCAAGCAGGGGACCACAAAGAATGGAGAAGGGACCAATACACTTCGATCTTACTGAGGAGGAAGACTTTTCAAGTCAGCAACAAAGTCCGATTCGTTCTCATCCACGTCATTCATCGCCTCCTACCCCACATGGTGAAAGTCATCATCTTGAAGAAGAGATAATCGAGGAAGCCGACCCTGTAAGAGTCCAAAAACCCTCCTTTATCTATATGCTTTATCGTGCGTTGAAAAGCTCCGGTACGCCAATGAAATACATAGATGATTTTCTTAAGGAAAAGAACTATGGAAATGAATATCTTTTTCTGCGGAGAATGGAGGAGTTAGGAATTGCTCCAAAAGGAAAAGCAGAGGATGCACTTGCGAATATTCCAAGTGATCCTCGTGTACCTGGACAAAATTTAATTGAAGGGAACGATGATGATAGAATGTTCCTTGAGTTTCAACCGAGAATGGGTGTGGCAGCGAAGACGAAAGGAAATCGATTGGATTTGTTTAAATCCGAAGAACAGGAGAATGTATATGGCAAACTGTTGAAAAGAGGGGTGATAAACCCTCGAAGTGTTGATTTTGACTTTCTAGACGCCATCAACATGAACTTGAGAGAAAAGTTGAAATTGCTTCAACTTGAGAAATTTTGCTCTGACTCTACGGACGGGTACGCACATTTAACCGCTTATTTCTATTCAAATCTGAGCTTTTTGGATGCGAATAGAATTTCGTTCAGTGTTCGAGAGAAAGTCTACGTGGTAGATGTGAATATGTTGGCAGACATTGTTGGAGTTGAACGAGGGCGTTATCTACCAATCAAAGTCTCACCCGCTCGTACTACTCTGGATCTTGTCAAGGATAGGGACGCAGACAAGAGAGTTACCTATTCCAGGATGAATGCAATCAACATTGTGCTTCATAAGATCGTAATCAACTATCTCAGACCAAAGTCCACGTCAAAGACTTCTGTGTCTTATTCTGAAGCAAAGTTGATGTATGCAATCAACTCTGGACGGAAGTTCTCTCTCCCGCACACAATTCTTTTCCATATGTACAGAGCAGTGTCAAAAGACAAGGGACAATTGCCTTATCCTGGTCTGGTGACCAAGATCTTTAGACACATGAATATTGAACCGCCCCATTCACTTTGTGTTCGACCGTGCGATAAGATGGTGGTAGGTTTGAAGATGCTGACGAAGATGCGTCTACAAGAGCTTTCTAAGGCAATGGAGAAATTCAGAGTGAAGACTCCTGTCCCATCTGCTTCAAAAAGAAAAGGAAAAGAAGTCGTTGGAACCCCATCAAGGAAGAAGAAAAGGACTCTCATCTTAGAGGATGAAGATGAAGAAGATGAGGATCCCACAATCGTTGCTTTAACGAGAACCAGACGTTACGTGCCTCGATCAACGAACTTCATCGAAACGAGAGAGGAAGAGGAGCAAGCAAAGATAAGAGAAGAAGATCAGCAGAGAGAGAAGGAGAAAGAAGGAGAAAAAGAGAAAGAAGGAGAAAAAGAGAGAGAAGGAGAGAAAGATCAGGCTGCATCAGACTCTGGAAACAAGGGAGATCAAGAAGATGATCATCACTCTTCCCCTTGTGATGTCCTAGAGACAGGGGGAGTTGGCGAGCAAGAAAGGTCTTCACCACATGCTGCCAATAGTGAAGGTCCAAGATCATCTCCTACAAACCCAGAAGAAGTTCAGGTTTCTAAATTGCCTGAAGAAGGACTCGATACGTCGACTCCAAATCTGCAAGATTTCACAGAAGCTCCAACGTCTGCATTCACTCCATCTGAAAAAGCTGATGCAAGTACACAGACGGATAACTCAGCAGATTTTCGTCGTATTGTTGATATCCTTATGGAAATGCGGGGACAGATTTATGCTCTAGACTGTGAGATTCAATCCATCAAGAATGCTGGCCAAGCGTCTTCAGTTACCCTGGAGGACAGAATGAAAGACCTTGCTCTACAACTTCAAGCAAATGCAAAAGGAGAGGAGGTAGCTCAGTTAAGGGAAGACTTGAAGAGGCTAGAAGGCTTAGTTCAGTCTATGGGAGATTTCCAAATCGTTCGCATTCCCAAGCAGACATGATCCCTTTCTCACTTTTTCATGATGACAAAAAGGGGGAGAATCAATTTGAACAATCAACTTCATCAACTTTCATCATTTTATCTTTTAATCTTTGAATTTGTGGTTATTTTTTTTTGAGTTTGACTTGAGTACTCTTGACTGTGGATTTTAATGCTTGACTGGTTGCGTTCATATCAAGTGTTGTTTTATGGTATTACTCATGAAAGACTAACCAATTTGCTGTGGATGCAGAATGTGGTTGTTTTATTAATATTTATGAGTTAGCCATATTGCTTGAGAAATGTTTTTGCAGGTCAAAGTTGTTCAAATCTACAAGGAAGTTTTGTCACCATCAAAAAGGGGAGATTGTTGGAGAAATCTTTCCAGAGTCTTTTGAAGCTGACAAAACGTTTCTATCAGTCTAAGTCTGGATATTCGGAGACCGAAGATTAAAGTCTCAAGACTTTATTATCTCAAGACTCAAGACTCAAGACTCAAGATTCTAGACTCAAGACTATTCTCACTGACAGTCTTTCTATTCCAGTAGCAAAGGAAATCCAGAGCCGAAGCTTATGGTTGAGGATTCGATCCTATCCTCTGGAAAAGATCCCTTGGTTGGATAAACATCTCGGAGTCTTTGTTTGTTCTTATCTAGATCAATTAAAGATCCGATGGTTGTCTAAGTATTCTTGGAATGTTCTATTCTTGGAAACCAAGATCCTGATTGTATGGGCGAACAGGATTGATGGGCTATCGCCAGATTCCTTAAAAAGCTCGAATGATCTTCGTGATTGATTCCGTCCAACGGGTAGATTGGAGGAATTCCTTTGGTAAGTGCCAACGGCTATGATGGCATAAAGGAGTATAAAATGAAGACATTCCAGTTGTTTTAGAGTGTGTGATCGATAGAAAAATTCCAGAGTCTGAAGATCCTTGATTATTAGTCGAGACCATTTTGAGCGAAATTGTATACACAGAGAGTGTTTATTTCTAGTGATACCTTGAGAGTGTGGAAGATCGTCTACATCAAAAAGTCAAGGAAGAGCATCACTGTAACATCTCTTTGTTCATAGTGGAATCCAGCCAATTGGCTGTCAGTGCAGAAGAGTGGACGTAGGCTTGAATCAAGCCGAACCACTATAAACCGCGTGTCTAAATCTCTCTTTCCTTTACTCGCTTACGATTGATCTAATTCTCTCTTTCCTTTTATACTCACCCCTTACGATTGTCTTTTTAATTACTGCAAATCGTTTATCTATTCTAAGTAGTGTGTAATTATCTAAAGAAAAATCCTTTATACCTATTCACCCCCCTCTAGGTAATCGTACTAGCTATATCACGTGTTGACAACTTTGGGGTTGGAAGCCATTGCTCAAAAGAACGTAGCTTTAATACCACTTGTCATGGGACGATTCTTTCGATCACAAACCATGCAGCAATTAGACCTTTGAATCACTCGGTCAGGTCTAAGTTAACTTTGCACTTACTCACACTCTCACACTCAAGGAAGAGAATTTCTAGAGATAGAAGGTAGAGAGAGGAGCTATAGAGAATACTTGTATTTCTCAAATGAAGTGGATGGCAGAAGGGTTCCCCTATTTATACAAAAGTCCCTCTAATTTACAACCATTGAACATCTACACAATGATTCAACGGTAGAAATGCGCCTGATCTAATGGTAGAAGATGTTGATCCTTGTCACATTAGTCCAACAGTGGAGATTTATTTCATCTAATGGTTGAAATCGTCAACCCCACTCAAACAAATCCAATGGCAAAGATTAATTCCCCTTACAATCTAACGGTCTTGATAAGCCCCCTTTGGATTGATGACATGGCGTTCTTTGGTTTATGAAAATTGCTATTTATTTTGGGAATTTTCAACTTAAATGAGTAGTGCAAAGATTCCTAGCTATGAAACCCGTATAACTGCCAAATTGAGATTGTGTCCCTCAGCAAAATTCGTTTTCATGGATGGTCCAAGTGATTACTCTGAATCAAATGAAAGCAAGGGAGGGATTCGTATTGAGAGTATAAAGATTACTTGTGCTATCAGTTCAAAAGAATGGCTATTGACTCTGCTCTAAAATTTGTTTGACACCGGTTCTAAACTTTGAACCTAGATAGTGCCCTCTAAGTTCTGAATCAAATGAAAGCTAGGACTTATGGCACTCTTCCAAGAACTATAAGTTGAGAAACAATACTAGGACGTAATATTATTTGTAGGAAGCATTTCATAGAAAAATTTAGCTATATATATATATATATATATATATATATATATATATTTATGGCCAAATTCATGCTAATTAACTAATTTTCTTAATCTTCCTTCTGGTGAAATATGGAAAAGTCACACTATAATGAACTTAAATTTAAGATCTCCATGTCCATGCAACACATGTTTTTTTTTTTTTTTTAAAGATTTAGCTAACCAAAAATTTTGAACATTCAATTGTCTTTTAAGGACAATGTATTGAATAAGATAAATCGACTACTATTCAGAAGAATTTTGCATAATTTAGCTCAAATATTTCACTTTAAAACATAACATACTTAAAAGCCATATAAGGAGTGTGCGGACATGTAAATGTGCATTTAGTAACATTTATGTTTTTGATAATAATTTCTATGTAGAAACAGTCTTTTTTATTTTTGTTCCCTAGAACAATTTCTAAATAAAAAACACGTTCAATAATTACATAAAGTTTCTATTTTGGAATAGAAAAAGAATAGGAATGCGTTTGAGTACGACCCATAATTTTTTTTTATTTCTTTTAATTTTTTAATAATTTTTGTCGATTTTTCTTTTTTCCTCACCACTGCTTGTTGGCTAGCTGCGGCGGCGACCAGCGGCTGGTGGTGGCAGTGGCGATCGGCAACTGTCGCCGGTGAGGGGGCAGTGGACGATAAGGAGCGAGGGTGGCAAGAAATAAAAAGAAAAGAAAAAACATTATTTATAGAAATTGTTCCTAGAATAAAAAGGAATTTTGTCTATTCTTGTTACTGTTTCAAATCTATTCCTCAACTACTTTTCTATTTTAGAAAATAGAAAAATTAATTAACGTTACCAAATAGATTTTTATTCTTTTTTTTTTTAAGGAACAAAAGAATAGAAAAACAAAGAAATTGAAACAAAAACAAACACACCCTAAGTAATTGGAATAAGTATCGCTGGATGAGATAAGTCCCTTGCCCAGCAGGGCCAGCACATTCGGGGAATACTTTTCAATGGCCTAACGCATATCCATCTATAATTAGATAATTACATATATAGTTTTCCTATTTAGTTAAATTAAATCAATTATCGAGAGAAACCAGGTAATAAACACTTTCAAGTTTATTTGAAAAAGCAAAAGCCAATTTTTAGGATCGTAAGTGTGACAACAACATTCATCGACGTATAATACCTTTGAAGATTTTTTGTTGAATGGTCGAATTCAAAACTTTTATTTATAGTATTAAAATTGACTTTAAAAAAAGAACAATACGAAGACTATTCTCTAATGTTGGTCAATGATTATTTTACGAGGAAGCTGGTCTTAAATTCACTTATTAACTCTAATACCTAAAAGAAAAAAAATAAAATAAAAAACAAAGTGGACTTACCGTCAACGCTGCCCCAAAACGAAAATATAAAAGACCAAAAGAAAAAATGAAAATATTGTGGGTTAAGTCCCATCATCCTTCTACTGCTCCTACTCTTAACCTGGGCAATTCCTACCCGGCGAGCAAACTTTTTATGGTCAAATTTCTAATGGCCGACTTCGGCAAATTGGAAAATAGAATCCAATGGCGCTTATGCAATGAAAAGACGGTGGAGGATTGAGAGAACTGTCGCACCCCAAGTATAGGGGAAATGATAAAGCCGCCCTCTTTACCCGAATCACGCACTCTCATACACATAACTATCATCAATCTATGACCAATATATATATATATATATATATATATATATATATATATATATATTTATATATCCGATAAGATAGCAAGCTAAGTGTAATATTAGAGTTTTAAAGTCCACCTAAAAGACTAGATGCATCTCCAGTGACTAACAAACTAAACCCAACAATACAAATATCTTTACTTATACTATAATCCAACTCCCAAAAATCCCCAGTTGATACCGCTCCCTCCTATTCTCCGGTAACTGTAGAATCTGTAAAAAAAATTGACATAAATGGTATGAGCAAATCACCTCTCAATAAGCATCCACTATACATATTTATAAACAGTACTAGAAACACATTTATCCAAATCAATGTACGCACAAGATAAAAAATCAATTTGATCACTTCAACAAAGTTTTATATATCTTTTAAATATTCATTCAGTCAAAAATGTCAAAACAAACATTAATAGTCTAGCCAATTGATTAATCTATTATGCAATATCAAACTAATGTTTTGCTTAACGTCAGGTGTTAAGGCCTACTCCATCCTTGGTGCAGGTCGGTATGCATAGAACCAATCCATGAAATTCAATAAATCGAGTTCACAAACCAAAATTCAATTCATAAAGCGGAATGCATATTATACAGCATTTCTCAAACCTTTTCCCCAATAATCAACTAACAAAGTTTTCTAAGAAATGCATTAATAAGTCAATTCTGTTCCAACTTTATGTAACAAATATGCTATAAACCCATTTTTCTTAATAAATATCATGCCGTGCTATGCCTTTTTTAATGATTTATTACATATCTAATTCCTATCATCTGCAAGACATAAGTTCATAAATCATAAATGATTTAAGCATAACTCACCTGAAAATATGAAACCAAACAATGAAAGTTACTTTGAGTGGGGAAATCCGAAATCTATTTCAATTAAGTGAGAAATGCATATCGAAATTAAGATAACTACCTTGACCGAGACTTGACTAAACTAAGCTTATTCCATAACAAAACAAACGACCAAATAAATTTCTCCCAAAGCAGAACAATCACTGTTGTCCGCCATACTACGGCAGCTTGTTTGCCGAATTGAAGATGATTCGTTTAAAATTTATCAACGCATATTTCAAGCGGGTCCTGAGTCATTTAAAATCTAACTCAACAAACTTAAGAAGAAAACTCACCTCTGACCAAAAGATGGCCGGAGACGGGCAAAAATCGTGCTAAACGCGGTAAAACGAATCTTGTTCCAAAAATGAACAATAGATTTCAAAATTTCATCTCGACTTAACCATAACTGCAAATTAATTTCTGTATAACTTCATGGTTTCAGGACACCCTAACGTTTCTTTAGAACATGATTTCACAACTCAACAAATTCTAAAACCAATGCAGCAACTCATAATTCAACACAATCTGTACAACTTTACTAATGAATTCTCTCTGATCAAAGGATTCAATGCTTGGAATTTTTTAAAAGAGTAGTTCAAAACAACGTTAATTCGGCACGTCGAGGTGTCCGTGGCTTGCTGAAGCAAAGGTCGTTCTTCTCTCGCGGTCACCACCCCCACCCCCGGGGGCCCTTTTATTTTCATTTTGCTGAATCTCTCTCTCTATATACACACACACACACATACAGGTGAGATGAGGTAATAGTAAGAATGCAATTGACTCCTTAAATTTTCCATTGATTCCTAAATCTTTACCTAGAACCCTTTGATTGGTTCAATTAACCCTTTGATTGGTTCAATTAACTACTCAACCTTTATTTGAAAAATGCAATTAAATACTCAAATTTTGTTGAATTGTGCAATTTAAAAATATCAAGTAAACACTTTTTGAGTGACACGGAGGCCATTTTAGGTATTGTTCATCAAAATGAGTTGATTGTATTTTTTGAAGAAGGTTTTAGACTTAGAATGAATCGAGAGGACTCAATTGCATTCTGTACATAAAATTTAGAACTCTTTTAACTGACAGATGGGCTCAGGTCTCATGGGCCTAACTCTACTCTCTTTTTTTCTAATGTTTAAATTGGCCCACTTGTTACAAAAATCTTTCACCGAGTCAAACAGAAACTAACGCGTTCGCGCAAAATTGCAGTAAATTGACGTAAACACGAGACGAGAAAACATGTGGGTGTGATGGCCAAAACAAAGAAAGAAAAATGTAAATTAGAAATTCAGAATAGAAGCGAAAATTTGAATTCGGTTATTCCCCGAATAGCCCTTATTGCAGGAAGATCAATTGAGTTAAAAGGGATAGGAGCGCTAACTTACTCTGTAGCCAAACCTCATCCACCAATAACTTTCTTGCTTCTGTCTGACCACTACCTTGCTTCGATGTTTGACTCATCGTCAGCAGGCTGATGTGCTGTTCGTGAGCCTGGAACTGGGTTTCAGTCTCATATCCGTTGGACCGATGTCGTGCTCCTTTAGTAGTTTCAATTTTCAAGAGGGAAACACCTTTCTCTAATTTGAGGTCCTGGAGATTAGAGTATCCACAAACAGTCAGAGTCAGCTGAGAAATATTAGTATGTACTAGAAGTAAGACCCTCAGAGAGGCTAATCCCGTAATGTTGCATTCCCCTGTCAAACTTTTGCAGCCTGAGAAATCTATCTCTTCCAACCTCTCTAGATTCTTAATGCCTTTAGGAAATTCTCTTATAAAAGTGCGAGGCATCTTTAGTTCTTTCAAGTTTCTCAAATTCGTGACAGATGAAGGTAGTTCATCGACTACTGCATCTGAAAGATCCATAACTTGCAGCTCCTTGAGGCTTCCGATGGAATCTGGCAGTTTCCACAAGCACCTGCAATTTCTCAGAGAAAGCGTCTGTAGATTCTCAAGCAATCCAATAGTACAAGGGAGCTCACTCAGTTTAGTGTCGTCCAATGCTAGGTATGAAAGAGATTTCAAGTTACCAATTGAATTGGATAGAGACAAGGATTTACAGTTGCAAGCACTCAGAATTTCAAGCTTCCCACATGAACCTTCAGGGAAATCAATAGCTCTAATGGAAGTTCCATCGATGTAAAGCTCTTTCAAAGCTTTCAAGGAACCTATATCTTCTGGCAACTCTTGCGAAGCTGCAGGACTTGATATTCAAAGAAACTAAGTTCCTTAGCTTGCTAATCGATCTGCCGACACCCGGTAATGTAGAACAATGTTCCAGGTTTAGGCTCTCTAAGTTTACAGGTGCATGGGAAACTGGAGATTCAGCTAGCCAACCACAATCTTTTAGGATTAAAGCTTTCAAGTTTTTGGCCTTCTGCAAAACAGGAGTATAAAAGCCTTGTTTACTACAAGGTATTGTCAAAGATGAAGCAAAAAAATTGCACATCTTTGCCATCGTACCTTCATAATTTGCCTCCAGCTCCGCCAAGTTCTGGAAGTACTCCAAGACAGATCAAGAACGACCAAGTCTGACAGATCTAAAGCAAGTAGACTGGAGATATTGTGGCACCATTGCCATTCAAGCCACTTTAATCGTGGAAGGAAAAGATCCTCTCTGGAGTTCTTTGCACTCTGCTTATTTCCTTTAATAATAGCGCGGTTCATT
This sequence comes from Eucalyptus leucophloia subsp. euroa, assembly GCA_017140325.1. Taxonomy (NCBI): domain Eukaryota; kingdom Viridiplantae; phylum Streptophyta; class Magnoliopsida; order Myrtales; family Myrtaceae; genus Eucalyptus; species Eucalyptus leucophloia. The sequence goes on from CM029474.1 coordinate 5,713,921, forward strand.
CTAAGATACCTCAGATTCGAGTAATTGCGAAAAAATCTATGTCCAGGAAATGAACAGGAGTTGTCGAATGTAGCACTGAGGGCTTCAACTGCATCGACCTGCCAATCGTGGAAAATGGTAAAAGGAGAAAGTGAAATAGGAGTGCATTCACAATCATCACCAAAACAGAATTACGTTATCAAAAGAAGTAATTTGTCTTCAAAATATACCTTCCTTTTGTTCAATACTCGTTCAATATCCTCCTGATTCCATAGCCTGCTACGCTTAAAAGGTTTCCTCGGATTTTCCTCCCTAACAATCTCCCTTCCAAGGACTTTTAGTTGATTATTCATCCACAGCTCATTATTTTCTCTGGTTTTTACCAAAGACATGTTATGAAGCTCGTCAACTCCTCTCCAAGGATCATATTTACAAGCTTCCCACATGTAACACGGTATTGTCTTGTCCTTTCCCATAAAGAAACATGCTGTATCGAGAAATATCTGTTGAGCATTGTCCTCTAAAGCCTCATATCTCCTCTTCAGAATTCGTTTGACTTCCTTATTAAAAGGCTCTCGCTTCAATCTATCCAATGCTTCCTCCCAAAACTTTATGGGCTTTCCAACTAAAGATGAACCGACAACCTGAATAACAGAAGGAAGCCCTCCAGTAGCCAAACTAATGTCCCATGCCAAAGAGGAGAATTCCTGTGGAAGAGGTTTTCCTCTAAAAGCATACTTACGGAACAGTTGGAAAGCATGCCCCTCGTTCATTTGCTTTAGCTCGTATTTTTCCACGAGGATGTCGTCACAAATGTTAACACCACTACTTCCAGGACCAAGCACACTTAGACGAGCACTTTCTTGAAACTCGTAGTTTTCAACCGGCTCCAGACTATACTTGTCAAAAAGATTGCTTCTCATAGAGACAATGATAATCCTACTTCCTAGACCGAACCAACTGGGATCTCTACCTAACGAATCGATTTGTTCAAAATCACTAACATCGTCAAGCACAATGAGAATCTTAAGATTTGTAAATTTGTACTTGATAAATGCGGTACCTTCAGCAGAAGATCTGAGTGTACATCTTTTCTTTTGGAGGTCACTAATTAAATCTTCTTGGAGAGATAAAAGTCTCTTTTCCTCAACCTTTCCATGGATATCACTGAGGAAGCTCCAACCTTCAAAGAGATGACGGATTTTGTTGTAGACAATCTTGACAAGAGTCGACTTACCAATTCCTGGAAGGCCCGATATCTCAACCACACGTCTTCCCATCAGTGTTTGCCCTTCAACCACTTGTTTATTTTCATAGCGAACACCAAGTTTTGTCATCATCTCTTGCACATGGTGATCCATCCCCACCAGATGATCTGTCACATCTAACTCATCCTTCCTCAACAGCCGGCGGACTGTGGAAACGACCTCTTTTATAAGTTGATGATCCCTGTCAAACGGAAAAAGAAGGAAAGAGGAAGATGTGAAAAGGAACAATTGGTCGGATAATGCACTTTTTGAACTTCATACTAGATCACTAGTGTTGAAGAAGTCAAAAGAAGCATCGTAATCTTGCTTTCGATTTACCCGTGTTGGAATTTCTCCAATTCCCATCCTCGTTTTCTTGAAACACTCCGCAAAGCCTCCTTCCAGTTGTCTATAGCGGCTGTCGATACCCCCTTAGCCGCATGGTTGCAGAAGGACTCTGGTAACTCTCCTGCTGATCGCCGACGACGGAAGGGCTGGCGTCGTAGAAAATGGGCATGATTGTCCTTTCGCACTCCACCATTTTCTCCACCTCCTTTAGACAACTCTTACTGGAAGCGAAATCTTTGGAGAAGATGGGAATGCATATCTCCGAGTGCCTGATAACTTCGAAAATCTTGGGCATGATTTCTTCTCCGATCTCGATCTCACGATGATCGATGAATGCATCGATCCCTGAAGCAGTGAGGGTTTCGTAGAGACATTGAATAAAGTTCCTCCGAACATCTTCTCCTCTGAAACTGAGAAAGACTTCGTAGCGGTTAACGTTGGGCCATTTAGTAGATGGAGACCACGAAAGATTAGTGCAGACATCCATGACTGAGAAGCTCAAGAAAAAGCCAAAGACCAGGTCTCTCTTCCGACAGGGGACTGGGAGGTTGCTCGGGGAAGAGAACAAGCTCACAGATCTGCTTCCGATCGAACAACTAACAAGCTTATAGACCAAAAGCTATGGAATCTTGACTAGGAGCACCCCAAAGTCTTGCCGTCACTTTTGACCGTTTGTTTCTTATCCGGTTCATTAGGTTGTCCAGTATTCTTTATAGAAATTACTTACATTTAATAAAACATAAACTAGATCAAGTAATATCACATTTGTGATAAAATATTTCATATGTGGTAAAACACTTAGAACTCGTTTGTTAACCTTTCGGTTCCCAAAAATAATTTATGATAAGAAATTATTCTTTTTTATTATGTTCTCGAAGATAATTTTTAAAGTTTTAAAGCGCGGTAATTGTCCAAAATTTTTATTTTCAAAATAGAATTGTATTTGGTACAATTCTGAAAATTTATAATCCAAATCATTTTCTTTTTATTTTTTTAATAATTTGATTACTTTTTTATTTTATTTTATTTTTCTTCTTCTTCTTCTTCTTCAAGGTTTGCCAGTCGCCGGTCTTGGGATGGCCGTGAATCGCCTAGGCGAGTGGTGACCTCGTCGGCCAAGCCTCACTAGTAGTTGGGTGAGCGGCCTTGCCTAGAATTGGTGAGGCCGAGCCTCGCCCGGCCCGGCAAGCCTTGGGGAGGCTCGGGCAAGGCTGCCTTGCCTAGCCACCGGTGAGAGCCTTTGGCAACCTTGCCGGACCTCGCTTAATTGGTCATTGGCGATCGGCAGTGGTGGACGGTGGTGGCGACAACGTTTGAAGAAGAAGAGGTGGAGAAGAAGAACAATAAGAAAGAAGAGAAAAAAGAAAAATTAAGTTGGTTTGATTCTGAAATTGTTCTCGAGAACAAAGAATCAACTTTTTTTTTATTTCTCGATTTTATTCCAAATCTACTTCTAGGAATAAAAAAAAAAAATAGAAATTTGTTCTTGGAAACAAAATTTGACCAGTTGCCAATCGTGCTCTTATCCATATTAGAACATATTACTAGGAGTGCAGCAGAAGTCCGATATCTATATTTGAAGAGATCACCAAAAGGGAGCTCAAATCTGATACGGTCAGTATATCTAGTTAGACCACATTTATTCAAAAATTTAAGTCAATGAGTTATGAATCAACAATGACATATTAACTGTTCTATATCATATCAATTCTCTAATGTATGATTTTTTTTAACATAACTCACTCACACATGCATCTTAACAATCTCCCCCTTAAGTGTGAGCTTAGTGTTAAATCTACTCTCCCTTAATTTATGTATTTTTATGCATCAACTTATCTCAAGTTCCCTATGGCAAGCAATCAGCTAGATGAGGCCCGACAACCTTATTAGAGATTCGTAGGCCCCCATTACAAGGTTAGCCTCGTCTGCTGGATTTGGGCAAGGCCAAGGCTCCCCTAAGGCGGGTGACCGACTAGATGAAGAAAAAAAAAAAGGAGAAAAATAAAATAAAATTATTAATATATTAAAATAAATTCTTAGTCGTAAAAATATTTGCGGTCGTACTAAACACATTTTTGTTCTAAAAATAGAAATTTTGTACAATTACTAAACATCTTCAAATACTCGAAGCTTTTCTAAGGAATAGAAATAGAAAAAATTATTTTTGAACAAAAACGTTATCATACATACCCTAAGTTGTCCACTATTCTTCATAAAAATTACTTACATTTAATAAAACATAAACTAGATCAAGTAATATCTCATTTGCAATATTTTTTTTTTTTGGTAAAGACATTTGCGATAAAATATTTCATGTGTGGTAAAAACACTTATTCATAATAGAACGTACTGTCTCGAGTAGTATTGTCTCTAGTAATATCTCCATTTTACAAATGTAATATTGGCAATATTTAATCAACCAAAACAAATGAGAGTTAATTAACACACCAAGCCAAAAAAAAAAAAAAGAGAACAAAACAAAACAAAATGAAAAAGGAAATTTTTTTAAAAAGAAATAAAAAATAGTTTTTGTATTGAAAGTTTTGGCATGGGGCAGGGACCCCCGACCCTCAGCAAAGCAATGGCAAAACTCACCAAGCCTTGTTTCTCGTTAGAAAAAGTAGGTGTGAGCATCAATTTAGGTTAATCGTGGTTCTCAGGGAGACTAGAGTAGTCCATAGTCCTACTATTATTTATCCTTGCATTGTGTGGGTTGGTCTTCCATCTTGGGAGTTTAAAATTGATCCAGGACCAACCCTATATATTATATATAACATATACTAGATATATATGTTTTAATCTACTCTAAACCTTAGTGCATTTTCTCTTATGTTCTCTTTGCAATTTAGTTTGTCATATAAATTAGAAAATAGAAAGAAACCTAGCCATGCCTTGCTTGCAAGTTGCCTCTGTTCACTTGTCTTGCTCACCTTGCGCTCACCCCTATTCACTTGCCTCGCCGCTCGCCTCACACGTTCGTTTTTATGATTTATTGTTTTTAGAAAGTGTAAAATTTTTCTTATTACCTTATCTTATATTTATGTTTGATATGTATTAGTGTTCATAGTTTGATTTCTCAATGTCGTATTATTGATGGATATGTAATTTATAATAATTTGTTTGTCCTTTTAAGATATGCAAATATAGAAACAAAAAAATAATTGGTTGGTTTTGGGTTGACCTTGGAATCAGACTTATTCCTTGGTCCCAAAATTAGGGACCAACATTGTGCAAATTGGTCCATTAGTTAGGTGCTAAATCGGCTCAATTCAGACTATGTCGAGCTATCATTAGTAGTAGTTGATGGTGATGGGTAACCATTATTCAAAATAATATATTATATTTTATAAAAGGATTATTTAAGTAATATTAATTGGAATGGAAATGTTTGGGGAGAACAAATCAAGTCTGCTACGGAAAAAAGAAGATTTAGGGTAAATATCACGAAAAAGAACTTAAATTGGTACATTTGTAATAAATTTACATCAAACTAATCCAAACCAATACACATGTGGTAAATTTACTTCAACCTTATTTTTAAAACTTATACATCTATGACAGATTTAATTTCGATTACATTTGAATAATACTATGAAAAATCATAAAATAGTACATCTATGACAAATGGAATTAGTAAAACCCCAAACTAATTTACCTATCACTTGTCATCCAACTTAGCAATTTGACAATAAAATTTAATAAAAACCAATGGAGGGTAAATTTGTCATGCCCCAATCCTTGAACGCGCACCCATCCCTCACCTAGTCAATATAATAACAACATCTTATGATGCATCACCAACCCATTAAATTTTAATACGCGTGCGGAAGCATATAAATAAATCTTCAAACAATAAAACAATGAGATAGGAAAGTAGGATGAATTTTTCACAAAAGACCTTTTTATAAACACATAGGTTTACACACTGAAGCCGACAAAAAGTAATCAACTTTCATCAAAATAGAATTGTCCTATGACCAACTAGTCAAACAAGGACGCCGATTCTTCGGGCTTCACCTTCTAACCCCGGGGCTTTTGGTCCTTCACCAACACCACCTAAGGACCTGAAATGGTTATATAATAACCAATGAGACAACGTCTCAGCAAGTTCTATCCCCTAAGACCCGATTAGTAAACCAATATGGCACAACACGGGTCAAAGGACTTACCTTGGCTCTAGATTCGACCTGCAATTCAATACAGTTCAATAGGCACCCAATCAATCACCACAGATCGAAGTATCAATCAATTGACCTAGTCAATTACATGTCAACACGACCTTTCCCCGGGTCGGTACGTTCAATATTATCTATTCTCCGAGATGACCTATCAAACCATCGAGCTAAAGCAAAACAATGTCTTTCTCCAAGATGACATATCAAATCATCGAGCCGACAAGGTATATTATTTATTCTCCAAGGTGACGTATTAAGTCACCGAGCTAATACCATACAATGTCAATTAGACCATTCCCCAATCATTCTAGCCATTATTATCCATTCTCAAACCGATATATCTAATCACCAAGCCTACATGCATTCTTCAAGATGACGTGCCTAGTCATCGAGCCCACGTGCATTCTCCGAGGTGATATATCTAGTCACCAAGCCCACATGCATTCTCCAAAGTGATATTCCAAATCACCAAGCCCACATCCATTCTCCGAGGTGAGGTATCTAGTCACTGAGCCCACGTGTATTCTCCAAAGTGATATTCCAAATCACCGAGCCCACGTGCATTCTCCGATATGACATATTCAATCATTAAGCTAATATAATGTAGTGTCTTTCTCCAAGATGACATTCTCAGTCATCAAGCCGACATATTATAATGCCTTTCTCCGAGATGACATCCTCAGTCATCGAGCTAGCGTGATATATTGCATAACCAATTTCTCATTTCGTTACCACAATTAGCCATATCATACAAAAATTACCCATCCACATAATTTCACTCAATTGGCACAATCAGGTACTCAATTAAATAGATAGAGATCACCACCGCAATTAGTACGAAATTCCGGTCGTCGCTATCTCAGCCTAATTTTCGGAAAATAAATAAATAAATAAATACAAAAATATTAAATAAATAGCACTAATTCCAATTTAGGCCCGTAATGCTTAATTGGATGCCGAAACGGACCTAGAAAAATTTCAAGGTTCGTTCAATAAATAATAGCACATGTTTACTAGCTGATTACACTAACCAATTGCCTAACATGCATCAATAAGGCACTAAACTAATTACTCTACTCTAATTTAACCACATAATTGCACTTAATTAAATTTAATCGATCCCTAAGCATCATTAGCAAACTAAGCGATGATTAGTGAGTTAAACTCACCCATTCAACGAACGGTTCAGTGTAAACGTCGGGAACGCGACGGGGACCGACTTTTCCAAAGGCGGGCCTAGGTTTTGAGGTTTAAAACCACCTCAAAACAGGCCTAGGAGTCGCAACAATACCCACTTAGTTTTCTGCTCTGCCCTTGCTGAAAAAGAGGGGAAACAAGCTCGGTTAGCACAGGAATTGCTCGGGAAAGGGTGAATAAGCCATACAAGGATCGAACGAGACAGGGACAGCTCTAGATGAGCCCCAACAGACCCGAAACAGCCGCTGGAATAGTGTGAGGGGGGCAAGAGGGGTGGACGTTGCGGGCGGCGCTCGTGCGGGTGGTGGCTGGCGGAAACGACAACGGCGTGCGTGGCGATGGCGTACGGCGGCTCCTCGGCTTGCTGGTGGTTCCGGTGGTCTTTCTTAGCTTCTGTGGGCATCAAACAACAACAAGAGGGAAGGGAGAGAGTTTGGCTGGTGGATGAGAGAGAGAGACAGGGAGAGGATAGAGAGAGATAAGAGTAGAGGGGCCTTTTGCCTTAATTTTCCACAAAAATATCTTCCAAGACTCATCCTAGGCCATGCACACATCCTTGGCTGCCATTGAGCCACACATACACTCCTCACAACCCTTGAGATAGTCCAATTTTGCTAGGGCATGGGTGAGCTACGAATTTCCAACATTTTGGCTTCAATTGGACATGGTTTCTTCTTCAATTCAATCCTGTATGGCCTTTATAAATTAAATCAACCCTCAATCGATCAAATCGATATTCTTCCTTACATATATATATATATATATATATATATATATATATATATATCATGCTCCCTAAATTTGAAATTAAAAACTATCATCGGCTTTTTCTGCACAAAAATGACCCTGTGATGACATTTTCCCAAAAAGTCTCGGGTGTCAAGAAAATATTCTGAGATTGAGTCAACGTTCCTAGAATTTATTGTGATATGACAGAATCTTCAATTTCTGAAATCGAGACTCGAATTCGCGGTTAATTTCCATTTGGTGCGTTTTTAGTGTGACCTAGATTACCAGGTAACTTTAAGACATTTTTAGTACAAATGACTCGTGGTCGATTTTCTTCGAGCCACTATGAACCCACTTGACTCATTGGCGACTCTTGGTTGTCGTGAAAATCTCGATGATCCAAATATGGACACAAGGTACCAAAACAATAAGAAAATTAGTCTAGTGCTGGCCGACAAGAATTTTCCAATTTAGTGATGTCACCCACGATTAGCCACACATCTCTGTCGAACCAGCCTATCTCTCGATTTCAAATCGATTTTATACTATGCCGTAATGACCTTTAAAGATGGATACAGTCGAGAAATCGATTCTTGGTCGAATTCTCAAGTTTATTTGCCTTAAAATTCTTAATGTTTTCCCCTGATAGTCTAGTTATCTCAAGAGTGATCAGCTCTAAGAATAACCTATAGGCACGTCCATGAAATGCCCGATTTATTCAGTAGAAAACAGGGTTGAAAATTTGAGATGTTACAAAATTTGTCACAACTGTATCAGTTGAGATTTTTTATTGCGTGTCACATGTACTAAATTGAGATTTTTTTTTTTTGTGAAGGTTCTTTATTATTTGAAATTACTAATAGAAAAAGTGAAAATTTACCATGACAATGTAGAGTTTACTCCAAATAAATAATTTTCACAGAGCAATAGACACTATTTAATTTTGACGAATGTGGTATACTATAAAATGGATGGAGTTACTTATGATAATTATAGTTTATTATGAAAGAATTTTCATTGTCGTTTAGATAAATAAACATTTACCGAAAATGAGATCTAAATTACATTAGATGAATACTGACAAATAAGCTTTTGACCTAGTACTTGAGTAAATGATCCCATTGCCCAGAGAAGCCCCCTCCGCAAATTAATCCTTTGTCACAATTGACTCCCTTTTCATAAATATATGTCAATTGGCTTCCTAATTGAACGGTGATCCAAAAGTCGCTTGTCATGGTGCATGCACATATCATGAGCCCAATATGTGTTAAAATAGGAAGAGAATATTGTGTCTGTTACTTGATCGATGTGATGTAATTGTCCAATCTTATCGTCCATATGATATTTATCTCATCGCATGTGATATTTAATTTTGAAATCATTCACTTTTAGTCAATGTATGTATGGTTTGACAAAGGAGGCTTGGATACTTAGAGTGCTAAAACTTAACACGGGAGGACACTTAAATACCAAAAGTTCAGAAATATACATTTGAGTGCCAAAATTAAAGCAAAATGGATTAGTTAAGTGTTAATAGCGAAAAAAATCTGATCAAAATGCTAATCTGGCTTTTTATGGTGAGACAAGTGCAAGTTGTTTTGCATGCTAACGTGACTAGATAAGCCGAAAATTATGTCGTTTTGCCTCGGATTTGAATTTTCATATAAATATAATTAAATTAAATTTATAAATTTTAAAAGGGGAGATTGCAGAATGGCGAGGGCTATTTTTCTTTTAAATTTTTAAAATTTAGTGTTAAATTTAATTTAATTAGTATTTATGTTAAAATTCAAATAAGGGATAAAATGATGTCATTTTAACTATTCTTTATTGACTCAACTTAAATGTTTTTCGTACCAAGTTTTGGTACTTGCACTTCTACGTTTACCAAAGTGACTATTGCGACTTGTGGGATGTAAGGAGGATGCAACCGCACTGTGTTCTTCTTGGCCTAAAGAGGTATTGGCCCCTTTCTCTGGTTTCTCCCAAGCGACGTGGGATTCCCTTTGCAAGAGTTCTTATACAAACTAGGGTTCTCATACCCATAGAGCTTTTGTGAGGTGCGGATAGTCTCGAAAGTTATATGCAGAGTGAGTTGGCTCTCTTAAGCAATGTGGCACTCTTTCGGATATTATAACTGGAAAATTCTCAACTAGTTTCACTTGGATGTATTTATCCGAACCATTTTTCGATCCAAAAATATGCCCAAAGAGGTAACCATTTATGGTGTCATTCTTCCTATCATTCTTCCAATTTTAGACCTGAGTATATCCTTATATTGTCTCATCTAAATTCTAGGACTTGAAAACTTGAGGGTATTTCCACTAGGGAGGGGAAGGAAAAAATATCTCTCACAAATGTGGAGGGCCTTGGGGGGTGTAGGTAAATACCCACATCACCTCTTCGGAGATGGCTACTGCTAGGTAAATTGGTATAGTGGCCTTTCATTTTGGGGCGACAAGGTGGAACCCAAGCAAGGCTCAAAGTGGTACCGTTTGCCAAAGTTGTGCCTAAATTTTGTCCAAAAATATTCCTTATAGAATTTTGGGATAAGTCCAAAGAGGACTAGAAAACTTGTTGCGGAAATGCTATTCCTATACTTTCAAATGGTTTGATTCAATTTTAAAAACTGTTAAATTGATGTAATTAAGCCCCTTGTTTGCTCTATGTAATTTAGCTAATAGAAAATGCTGACGTGACTTTTTTTGTTGTTTTTTCAAAATACTTGCTGCGCACCATCGATTGCCACATCAAATAAAAATCAGAAAGTTCAAAAAGAAAAAAAGAAAGTTTATTGTAATATTATGTTGCTTGAGAATCTAATGATGAATAATTTCTTGAAAGTTAGTAATTAATTAATATATTTTTGGAATTTGTTTTCTCTTAAATTGACGGCCCAGACTAAATGACTAGCAAGGCAACATCGGATAGATTGACTTGAGTATTATTTTCATTGTCGTTTATAAACTTTTAATTTATTTAATATGATTTTTGAACTTAAATTCGATATGTAATGTCATTCATAAATTTTCAATTTAAGGGTTTATTAAATATTTACTAATATTTTAGAGATTATATTGAATATTCATAAACTAAATTATACAAATTAAAAGTTCAAAAAAGGTTTATATTAGATATTATGTCAAAATTCAGGCCGCAATTATCTATTTTCTTTAGAAATCCAGGTACGGCGGAAACTGGAGGAAGAGAGATGGAGGAGGAGGCGGAATCAAGTGCGGCTAACGGTGGACAACTACCGCCGCCGCGGCGACATGCTATCATATCAATTTTGGCTGGATACGCCGGCGAAAATCGAGAAAGTGGCGGAGATGAGCCAGCGAGGCGGGAACAAAGGAAACGGGTAGAGTCAGAGGCGGCTGGATCGATACATGACGTGTTCCTGAGTTCGCGTTTTTAGAGATGACGGTACCTTACGACCTCCCCGAGAGCTTCCGCTGTGGTTCTCCTGGGCCAAGATATACGTACCTATCTTTTCGAGAACGCACGCTGATAGCCCTTGGTGCCTTGAGACTCTCGCACGCATGGTGGAACAGGCGTCTGGATCAGGTGGGAAGGAAGAGGTCCTGCCCGTTTTCTATGATGCCGAACGGTCTCATGTGCAGCTGAGAAGAAACTCGGTCTACAGAGACGCCTTGGTCGCTCACAAGCAGAGGTTGGGCGATGAGAAAGTCGAGCGGTGGAAGAAGGCTCTCGTGGAAGCTGGTAAAGTCAAGGGATGGGAACTAAGCTCGTGTAAAGGGTATGTTACGTCTGTCTTCTTTTCTTGTGGGTTTCCTTATGATCGTTACTGAGCCTGTTTCAAAGCTTTATGGGGACAAAACTAGAGACAAAAAGAGGAAATTATTGATGGGAATTAATAGGGCTAAAGTTTTAAATTCTCTCCTTTATTTTTCAGGCCAAATCCTTATCTTGGATTGACCGCGATTACTCAAATATCTCAGTTTGGCCCAGTGAACTATCTTCAAAAGTTCAATTATTCATCCACCTGATTGCGTCGTTCCGTAATTCAACCCGTGGTTGAGTGATATTTACACCCCAATGGCATACAGTGACAATATTATCTGTCGGTCGGACTAATTCTTGCTGCAATTATCCGACGATTGTACAATTACTATACATCAGTGTAGTATGTTTAATACATTATTCATCAGGTAAATCATGTTCTGCAGCTAAGGATCAGTGATCTTTTAGCACATCCGAATTGTCGTTTCATTATGTAGTGTGTTGGGTGGTGTGTCCTCAGATAGCATCCGTTAATGATTCTGGAGCTGAGATTTTTTCTGTCATGGCAATGAAGGAGAACTTATGCATTGATTGTTAGAGAAACTTTACTTAAGCTGAATGTAGAGCATAATTATATGCCTGAAGATCTGTTTGCTGATGCTGATCTGTCTGAATCTGATGGAGAGTCCGAAGATCTACTCGCTGGTGCTGATTCACTTAAAGCTAAAGGGAACAGAATCATTGTAGGTAAAGTCATTGGAAATTGGTTATCTTTGACTACCTATCTAATCTAACCTTTATAACAGGTTTATAACTGACAAGGGATTTGATTGACTTTAGCAGGCTCATGCAAAGGGCAGCTTTCAGGGACCCATGTTATCTGACAGGACCTCGGTATATTTCCTATTCTCCTCTCTTCTTCAGTACTCTCTCTTAAAGACTGTACCTGTTGATGAAGTTAGTTTCTAAGCATGTTTACATCAAACAGATAAAAAGGCATGTCGCCATGAATCATTTTTCATGATTATACAGTTGTTATAAAGTTAGAATATAATAGAAAAGAGAAGGTAAACATATTAACGAAACTACAAGGAGGGAATGCAAGTCATCATCCGGACTCTGAAGCTGCTGAACGTACTTCAGTTTTCCAATAGCTGATCACCCTTGCAAGAATAGAATCCACAAAGAATAGAGGGACAATTCTACACTCCACAAAGTAATTGCGGGTAACTGTTAATCTCATGATATCAGTGATTAAGAGCGTCTGTAGCTTCATATTAAGTGGAGCAGCAATGCACAAGACTTAGGGTCCATTTGTCCGAAGGAAATCTGTTTTCAGGAAGTTGCTTTCTTTTTATGATTTTTGGGTGTATCAATGGCAGAAAACCGATTGATCTATGGAAACATTGTCCGTGGACTGAAAAACAATAAGCTTAGATTGGGTTAAAATTACTTCCCCTTCTGACAAGAAGGGAAACACTTTCCTAAAACCACCATGCAAATGTAAACTAATTATTTCCATTAAAAATGTTTTTCCTTTATCATGAAGTTTTCAGTAAAACAAACGCACCAAGACTGTTTTATACATCAAGACCTCTCTAGATATATTTTTCTATTGTGATTGTCTCTTTTGTATTTACCTGCCGTATTACCATCTTAGTGGTTTACAAATGTGTCGTTTGAAATGCAACCATACTCGAATAGCGTGAATCCCATTATTTTCTTCTGAAACAACTAAGTCACCTTTGTGCATCCCCCATCACCGCAGCCTTACGCATCTGTCATCTTCAGCTTATGTCCTATCAGCTGCTCTGTCACTTCTGACTATTCAGCATATCAGAGGTTTGGGAAACCTTTTCTGCGATGAATCATATAATCCAGTAAAAATGCTATGGGTAAGATGATCTTGCTCTTAATGCTGTGCATTGTTTGACAAGGGATTGTTAGAATTAGGGGAAAAACTAAACAGAAAGTAAAAATCTGCAATAAATTACTACAAATGAAGATAGAAATAGGGAAATTGGAGAATCAATAGAGAAATGTTGTCTAAGCAATGATGGCAGTAAAAGAGCATTTATATGTTGTAAATCAGTAAAGAATATTGTAGCTCTTATGGTACCTGGAAAGTGAAGACTTCTGATCAACTGTTGGGTTCGATAATTTGCACTTTGAGAAGGAAATTCGACATATCCCACTTCTATTTTCACAGAAAACTAAAGCATTCTCTTTTGTTTCTGGATACTATCTATAAGTGGTTTTTGCATTTTACTGCTTTTAGTGTTTACGATAGGCCTGTCATCCATGCGTTGAAAATGTTTACTTGCTTAATGGCTGATGATTTTATGTGCTGGTATTTTGTGGAAGCAGTGAGAGATGGGATTGTTCAAATTATAGTTTTGGTTTTCTTTTTCTTTCTGTGGCAGTTAATTTTATCTATTATAGATCTTGCACATTTAAATGAGATCCCAAAGTAAAATCTTACTGAATTTATTCCTGCAGGCGACTCGGAGATTATCCCTGATTGGGTGGGTAGTTACCTTTCTGCGCTTCCTTTTCAAACTACGAAGGATAAGAAACAGGGTATGTTAGCAGTTTAGGCTTTTTGATGCTTAGTAAGCCAGATATACTAAGTAGATTTTTCCATAATGGAGTCAGCAGGTTTACTGTCGTATCTTCATCTTAGATGGGATGCACAAAGTAAATGATTGTGTTGGAGGAACTTTAGTAGAGTTATGCTCAATTACCTATCTACTCTGTCAGCTAGACATTAGTTGCACCATCTCGACTAACAAGACATATGATTGATTCGCGGACAAATGCAAAGTACGTGTTTCAGAAGATGGCGTTATCATCTCGAACTTACAGTAACCCTGTGTATATCTTCACTTCGTTTCATCTCTCTACTAAAGTTGTATTCTCCTAAACTTAAGTACCTCTATAGGAGCTTGAAGACAGTCAAGTATGGCAAATAATTAGCTTATTGGACACAGTAGTAAATGATGTACGAATTGTTGGAATCCATGGGAGAGATGGCATTGGAAAGACTGCCCTTGCTAAGATCGTATATAAACAAATCTCCCTTGAATTTGACACTTGCAATTTCTTGCAGCGATTGAAGAAACGATGCAGCAACCTGGTGGCTTTCAGTGTCTTCAAACTAAGTTGATCTTTGATATTCTGAAAAGGGATTTTGAGGTTGCTTCTGCTTTCAAAGGAGTATAATTCTTGAAAGAAATATTGAGAATATGAAAATTCTCCTTGTTCTTGATGATTTGGAAAATGGTTCCCTCCTCAAGGAGTTTGTAGGAGCTAAGCTTGATTGGTTTGGCTCTGGAAGTAGAATAATTGTCACCTCAAAACAAAGAGGCGTTCTTCAAGACTTTGTTGATCGAGGGGCGGCTCATACTTATGATGTTAGTCCATTGGATGATAATCGAGCTTTTGACCTTTTCTGGCAATATGCAATGGGAATGAGTTATAAACTACATCCATATGTTGAAATTACAAACAAAATAGTCAAGGCTACGGAGGGACTTCCACTGTTTGTCAAAGTTTTTGGTTCTTTTTTGCATGGTAAAGGACAAGAAGAATGGATTAAATTCATAGATCTCATACAACAATTTCAGGAAGATTACCAGAAGATTCTGAACATAGTTTATGAAGCATTAGATCAAAAGCAAAAGCAGATGTATCTTGATATTGCATGTTTTCTCCCGGATGTGGATTGTAAGATTGCCTCTTATACGTGGCATGATGATGATTGTCCTCATGATGGAATTGAGGTCCTTCATTGTATGTCCCCAATAGAAATGGAAGAAAATAAAATAGGCATGCACGGCATGCTAAGGTGCCTTGCCGAGAAGATTATTTACGAAGGTTTCCATGATCCAGGAACACGTGTCAGATTCTACATTCCTGCCATAGCCCACGACACGAAAAAGAAGAAAAGGGTGTGCCGTGGAAGAAAAGTAGCGTGCGGGCCCTAATTTGTTATTCGACTTTCCTTGAAAAGGTTTCTTTACCTCACGATCCATAGTATAAATTTCATCGTCTGAAGGCTTCCACGTGTTTTCTCTACTTGACTTTGGTGGTCCATTGCGCAGGGAACAGACCACCTTAACACCATTATGGCAGACTTTGAGATCCTACCGTGCACAGCATCTCTCAGCTTGGGTTGCGCCAATATTGGTGGAAAACTTGCAGATGCCTTAATGAACGTTCAGTGGCTTCACTGGCAAGGGTGCCCAGAGATTTTGAAGCAATTGGCATTCATTTAGAGAACCTAGTTATTCTTGATCTTTCGTGGAGTAAGGTTATAGAATCATCGGGAGGTTGGAAAGGAATTAAGGTGGTTTATAGTTCAAGTTTTATTATGTTTGTATTGGCTCTTGGGTACATTGAGAGTTCTATGCCATCTGAGTTTTATCCCTTTTTATGCAGATGAGGCATATGAAAGTCTTGAATCTAATAGGTTGTACAGACTTACTAGTTACCCCCAGATTCTCTTGTTACCCAAATTTGGAGATACTGATTCTTGAGCTATGTTCTCGATTGGTTCATTTAGATCCTTCAATTGGTGATCTAAAGTTATTGGTTACCTTGAATTTGGACTTGTGCAACGAACTTAGCTTGTTGCCGATGGAGATGAATGGAATGAATGCTTTGAGAGAACTCCTAATTGATGGCACTTACATTCGAGAACTTCCTGCGTCAATAGGCAAATTGGTTCGACTGCAAATTCTTAGTGCCACTGATTGCTTCTCGTTGGTTCAGCTTCCTAGTTCAGTTTGTGAACTTAAAGCACTTTCAGCACTTTCAGTGCTAGCCATGGCGACTTAGACGGTTGTCTTTGAGGGATTGTCGTGACCTAGGAAAGCTTCCAGAATCCATTGGCAAATTGAGATTCTCATTAGTAGAGTTGGATATTTAGGGGATAGGTATTTTGAAACTGCCCGATTCAACTAAAAACCTGCGGAGTTTGAAAGTGCTGAAGATGGATTCTTGTTTCCTAAGAGAATTTCCTCGTGAAATTGGAGAGTTGATAAACTTAGAAGAGGTTCATGCATCTTGGTGTCAGAGTTTGGAGGGAGTCATTCCGAGTGATATTTCAAAACTACATCATCTCAGAGAACTGAGGCTTCGAGGTACTCGAATATCCAGCCTTCCATCAGAAATCCAGTCCATGTCAAGTCTTCAGATTCTTGATTTGCTACACTGCGACGTTCTTAAGGATATGCCTAGGCTTACCTCTAGCTTAAATGATCTCTATGTCAATCCCAGCTTGACGCAAAATGTGTAAGACGTTTCAATTCTTCTGTCGGCGGCACTTATCGCAATAAATAATACAGTGTTAATTTGGTTAGTGTTGTCATTTGTTGCGATAGGTAGGGTTGATTCCATTATATTACCTGCAAATTTAGGGTGTGTTTGATAATCATTATGCTCAAATGAAAATTTTTTGCTCAAAAATATTTTTTTCTGATTCTGTTTCCTAGACGAATTTTTGAGTATTCGAATGCGATTGGTAACTGCATAAAATTTTTATTTCCAAAATAGAAAAAAAAAAAGAAAAAAAAGGAAGGAAAACGTTGGGTACAACTCTCAATATATATATATATATATATATATATATATATATATATTTTGTGATGTAGAATTTCTTTTATTTTTAATAATTTTTAGAGATTTTTTTTTTTTTCGTTTTTTCCGTCTCTTCTTCTTTCTCCTTTTGCTGGTTGCTAGACCTTAGTGATGGCCGGTGATTGGCTAGAGACGAGAGTTGGCCAGCCTTGGGGAGCCTTGCGGCCCCAATAAGGTTGGCCTCGGCATGGCCGGGCAAGGCTCGCTGTGGCTGAGCGAGGTTGCGCCTTGCCTAGCCGCGGCGAATATGGGGATTAGTTCTAAGGTGGATGGGTTCTAGAGATGGAACTTGAAACATATCTTATTATAATTGAGTTCAGTTTTAGACCTTAAAACCTATCCTGTTTGCCTGAAACCAATTTTGGAAACTATCTTATTTTTTTGATCCATTTTCAAGGTATATCCAAGAACCTTTTTTTGTTTTGTTCCTTATTTTGGTTCATTTTTTATGGCAAAATCATATCAGGCTATGCGCAACAAAATGATTCAAGATAAAATATGACCCATATAAATCCCTATTCGACTAGAACAATAATCGATAAGAGAACACGTAGTCACGTACAATTATAAATGATGAAAAGTTCAAACATCTAATGTATAAAACTCAATTTCCCATTCATCCATGAAAATTTAGGGGAAGATGAAAGGCTGGCAAGGAATTCCAAGAAATGACAAAAGACGAAAGAGTGCTGATGTTAGAATTTAGGGGAAAAAAGTTAGAGTTTTGGCCTTTTAGCTTATGAAATTGATTTCAAAACTAGTTCCAAAATAAGGTGGTTTGATCCAATTCCTAGGTGGGTATTCACTCGGAACTTGCCGCCAAATTGGTTCAAAAAATGTTCTCGGATGGAACTAGTCCCTAGGACTTGTTTTTTGAGTGGTCTAGCTCGGTTCCTGGATAGAACCGATCCAGTTGCACACTCATAACAGTGAGGCTGACTTCGCCCAACGACAACGAGGCGAACATCACCGAGGGCCTCGTCTCTAGCCGATTGCCAGCCATCTAGAGGAGGGAGAAGAAGAAAGTAATAAAAAAATGACTTGATTTAATTATTTGTCATCAAGAATAAAGAAATAACTTTTTTCTACTTCTTGTTTCTTTTCCAAATCTATTTCCTAACCACTGATTTGATCTTAGAAATAGAAGAATTAGCTGACATTACCAAACGGATTTTTATTCTTTTTTTTTTTCGTGGAACAATAGAACAAAAATAATCAAGAATTTGACCGGTTATCAAACAAGGCCTTAGAGTTGTGTCAACCTAATCTTTTTAATGACCGTCAATAATATTTTTATAGTACCTACCATAATCCACATTTATACGTAAACTAAATCAGATGAAGGAAAAATTCCAAACAATAGTTTGAAATGCCCTCAATTTTTCAAATAAGATTATTGAGTAAATCTAATTTTGAATAGAGACTTGAAGTGCCATCAATTTTTTTTTTATTAAATAAAGGCATAAAGTAAACGTTTTTCACATAAGGACATAAAGTGGCTATGTCAATCTCAAAGAAGGACTTGACCTCGTCGATTGATTAATGGTATTTCCATCCTTTACTTTTTCTTATTTCCTTTCATTTTTTCTTTTTCCTTTTTTCTTTTTGTGGAAAAACAAACTCAACAATGAAAAAAAAAAAAAATTGGCTAAAACTTAAAAAAGAAAAATACATGCGGGAGGGCTAGCCCTCGTTACATGTAGCCATTTCCTTGTTGCCGATGAGGCATTGGCCATGTTCAATAGAGTCTTGGCACCTCAATGAGGGCCAGTGACCTCACTGATTGGAGATGAGGGCCATGACCCTCTCCCGCCCATGCCTTGGTCTAGGGAGGGTTGTAACCTCCTTTCGATTTTGGCAAGGTCATCAACCCTTGTTGAGGCATCAACGACCTCGCTAGCCATGGTTGATGCCCCACTAGCAACGGGGTAGTGGCCATAAGTGGAAGGGCTAGCCTCAACCCTCCACGCGCTTTTTTTTTTTTTTTTTTTTAAGTTTGTCTTTTTTATGGAAAAAAAAGAAAATAAAGAAAGAAAAAGTGGGAAGAAAATAAGAAAATATTGAGGACAGTAATGCCCTTGATCAACTATTGAGATTATGTTCTTCGTTGAGATAGATATAGTTACTTCATACCTTTATTTGAAATGAGGTTCAGTTTAAACCTTTATTTAAGAAAATGGTTAATACCTTGAAAAATTCAAACGGGTACACGTGTGATTAATTTACCAAAATTTAATTTTTTGATCACGAAAATTTTTAAACTAGTACACTTGTGACAAATTTACCCCAAATGATTGCAGAGAACCTCAAACCGGTACACTTGTGATAAATTTACCCAAAACTAATTTATTTGACCACTAAAAACTCTAAACTGGTATATTTGTGATAAGTATATTATTTATAAAATCAGATAAATACCATAAAAACCACAAAAATTGTACAATTGTGACAAATGGCAATTGAAATCGCAAACTAATACACTAGTTAATTGCCGTATGTCATTCAATTTAGCAATTTGACGGTAAAATTTAATGAAAACTAATAGAGGGTAAATTTGTCACAAATGTAGCGATTTGGGATAAATTTATTAAAGGTGTACTAATTTTTGGGTTTTTGATGGTCAAAAAAATATCTTATATGAATTTATCACATGTATATTAGTTTGAGATTTTTCAGGATATTAACTTTTAAGAAAATGAGAACACTTTACACTTTTATTTAAAATAAGGTTCACTTTAGACCCACAGAAACATACAATGCAGTGTTATTTATATGATTAGACTGGTTTTTTGTGCCGAATTTTTTGTTGACTCATTTACCCACGGAAACGTACAAAGCAGAGCATGGGTACTAATTTGTGTGATGACATCAGTCCACTCGTATGTTCGTTGGTTTCATTTCCTTCAATTTGGTTGCACAAAATCTGATGTCCGAGAAAAGATAGTCTACCGTAAGAATCTCGTTCAATATTTTAGTTTTGATTCAGACATGATAAGTGACGGCGTAAACCTTTCGATGGTTTGTCACTATCCCATGAACCTCTTTCATGTTTTGTGCGTGGAGCAGTGGGGTCACTTTTCACCCACAAGATAAACAGACCACCCACGTCGGGTACAGGACATTATCATTAAGTCACTATAGGTTTTCGTTACTTTGTTGTTTGGTGATACCAACGATAGTTCCGTGTGGAGGTCTGGCTTTTGTCGGAGAAAAAAAACAATGAATAGCTGGATAAAACAAAAGGTAGGTATCCATTGAAGTCTTACATATTGCCGACCAAAAAAAATAAATCTTACATATTGAGGGTGGCGCTACTTCCACCCCTTATATGATTAAACCACCCCATTTTCATTAAAAAAATAATGTTACCCTTAATTATTCAATTGTGATTTAAAGTGGTAGCCTCCAATTTATCTAGTTTCCTTCTTTTGTTAGTTTTTCTGTTCTTATATAGGATTTAACTGCCATAACTAACGACATTACACGTATATAATAAAGGCATTATGTTCTTTTTTATTTTTAAATTTTACTTCCGTAAAAATTAGTTTTGCCGAAAAGAGAAATTGTGAAGAAAACTAGTTATTTTCTGCATTGTTGAGCAAATTTATGGTTTAGCTATCCAGTAAAATCTAGAAATTTTTTTTACATGGATAACTTTTTAACACAATCACATATTTATAGACTTTTGCATTTTTTTACTATCGCCATCAAATTGTTTTTATCAGTTGTCTCATACATACATACATACATACATACATACATACATACATACATACATACATGTGTATATATACATATATTATGGGATGATTGGATGACACCACGCAAAAAAAAAAAAAAAAAAAAAACCCCTTCAAAGCTTTTCCAAGAAAAGTTTTAGTCATGTTCCCATTCATGAAACTTCAATAGATGGAATCTAATTATATCAAAGCTTTGCATAAAATTATAATTTTTTGTAAAATACTATTGAACTTTTATTATTTTGGATTGACAAAAACTAATATCATTTGTGAAGTGTTTATGAACAATATCAAGATGCTTCATTATGCAGAACTTTTTCATGTCAATTCTTTAGTACTTTTGTAAACACTCTTATAATGTCATACTATTCCGTGTCAAAGCATCTCACCAATAATAATAATAATAAAAGATAAATTTTTTATATAATAAATCTAGAGACTTAATATATATTTTAGGCTAATAAATTAAAAAAATAAAGTATTCACTAAGAAAGTAAGCTTTTGAGATAGAAGTGATGAAAGATCGATAAGTTGTTATAAGAACAATGATGCAAAAAAAGATTATTTTCCATTTTCTAAATAGCAATAGGTTTAAATCTGATGAAAAACCATAAATAAAAACAATCACGTAACATTCTTAATTATGACAATTAAATCCTATGCATAAATAGAAAAACTAAAAAAAAATAAGGAAAGGAAATTAATTTGGAGCCATCATTTTAGATTGCAATTAAAAGAAATGATAATGTTGTCTTTTTTAGTGAAAATGAGGGCAAATTTAGTTATATGGGGAGCAGAAATAGCACTGCCCATTTATTATTACCTTTCCGGACTAATATTCCATTGGGCTAAGACTGAGTAAGAGACTTTTACTCCCATAGGTGGTTTATTACTCTTTCCACTACTTGTTGAGAATCATCCGACTCAAAAATATTGAAGTTGACAATCTCGGTGAGGTTGTGTGTTATTATGTTAAGATGCACAAGTTACGTGGATGAATAATTCTACTTTTCATTCTTGTACATTCACGCATTCTCTAATGAAATTCATTTACTTTTAATTTGTTTAATTAAGTCATACTATCACAAATCTTCTAATTAATTCCTCCTAACACTGAATCTGACCAAATTCAACTAACATAGGCATCGGATAATGATAGTGTGCATACATGCGTGGAAAACTTTAGGCAATACAAACTTGGACCATGATGTAGATCAAATTTAGTTTATGTGGATAATTGTGTGGACATCCACATTGGTTAAATTTTGTCCACACCACACTACAACATCGTTTGATAGCCACATCAGCTTGATTTGATAGGATTTGCTATCTAAAAAACTTGATTAGAAAATTTGTGAATAGAAGGATTCGATGAGACAAATTAAAAGTACAAGGATTTGATCATGAAAGGCGTGAAAGTACCATATGTATCGTGAATGTGAAGAAACCATGGCAAAGTCCGCTAGAGGGAAAGGTGCTACCTAGGTGGTGCACTTGAGGTTAGGTCGCGACAAATATAGTAAAGAGACAAAAGGGGACCAAGAGAATGTGGAGGGATGGAGATATGTAGAAAACAACGAGGATGATGATAAAGAGACCGAGTATGGAGACTAGCGAGTTATCTGCAGCAACATATGTATTTAAGAGGAGGGATTGGGTTAATGAGGGGACAAGGATATCAAGATTAAACCTGAAGGGTGCTACCGTAAGCTCCACAGTGAAGCTTGATTGCTCTTTCTCTGCATTACTCGCAGTTCCTCGATAAGCCGCGTTCATTATGCATCAAAACAAATCTGCAGCAGCATTGTCCTGGGCATGTTCTGATTCAGATGAGTAGTGCAGAGATCCCTAGTTAAGAAACCCTTCTGACAGCCAAACTGAGATTGCGTCTATCAGCAAAATTCGTTTTCGTAGACGGTCCAAGTGATTATTTTGAATAAAAAAAATGAAAGCAAGGGAGGGATTCGTATTGAGAGTATGCAGAGTATTTGTGCTATCATTTCAATAGAATGATCTGAAAATTGTTTGACACCTGTTCTAAACTTTGAGCCTAGATACTGCCCTCTAAGTTCTGAATCAAATGAGAGCTAGGTTTCAAGAACTACAGGATGGAAAACAATTCAAGGAAGGACATAGGAAGCATTTTCATAGACAAAACTAGCTATATGTTTTCATTGCTGAATTCATGCTAATGAACTAATTTCCTTAATTTTGTCGTAAAATAAGGAAAAGTCACATTAGAATGGACTTAGAATCGAGATCTCCATGTCCATGCAATTCATTTTCCCCCCAAAAATTTAGTTAACTAAGAATATCTGAACATTGAATTGTCGTTCAAGCACAAAATACGAAACAAAAGAAATCTACTTCTAATTAGAAGAATTTTGTGTGATTTTTCATTCTTAAATATAGCGGCATATAAGGAGTAAGAATATGTTTTAGGCCTTCTCACTTAAATTATCGTTCGATTTGTTTGATGAGATGGATCCCTAGCCCAACCTAGCCCAGCCCAAGTGAAATGATTTAAAACCTCTTAAACCGGGAAGATACCACTAGACCAGCATGTTCTGGGCTTTGATTAATCTTTAGATACTCGGGCAATCTTGTAAGGCATCTTGCCTAAAATAATGCTGCGAATTGGTGGCTTTCAAAAGCATAATGAATAAATAAAATAATTTATCTAATTTCTCATGCATATTTCGTTTGGTCATTTTAAAACATTTTTCCCCAGTGATACTCATTTAAAAAAAAAAAAATCTTTCTTGATTGCCAATATTTTATTAGTTCATAGAACAATTCATCCATTCTCTAACAGAATACTTTTGGTCATTCTAAATGTTTTTCCTTTGGTAATGGTAATTTTTTTTTTTTAAAGTTAATTCTCATGTCACACAATATTGTTTAAATAGTAAGAACATGAAAATTACATCACAATTTCTAGCCAAGCTGAATCTAGTCAAATTGCATTTCGCTCCGGTTCCTCAATTTAGAGGTTAGGTTTAGCGTTTGAAAAACATAAATAATTTTGCACCTATTTATTAGTTTTGGCGCAAGCAATCTATTAGACGATATCGTTTAGGTCCAATCATGCCAACTTCACTTTTTGGATAAACAACGCATTAGCTTGTGAATTGAGTAGTCTTAAACATAAAATTACAAATGAGAAACATAAATCGAGCAAATTTGGAAACCTTAAGAAACATTAACCTCACTTACAATAATGGAATTGGCCGTGTTCTCCAAGAAACAATAGGAAAAAGTAAAATTATTGCCGGAAAAAAGGATAAAAGTTTGACCATCAACACCAAATGAGAGAATGTACTAAAAGCTGTATGCTTCTCTCTCTCTCTCTCTGCTGGCCAAGCTAAGCCCTTGCTAGCTTGGATAGCACTCATTTCCATTAGCCAAGGAATAAAGTAAAGATGGATAAAGAGAGCTTTGTCAAAACTGTGAGTCATGGTATTGACTTGATTGAGCTAATGAGTGATCGTGGTTGTGTTCTCCAAGAAATAATAGGAAAATGATTTGAATTATTATTTAAAAAAAATTAAATTTGAAAATCAACATCAAACATTGAGAGTTTGTACTCACAGTTGTGTTCTCCAAGAAACAATAGGAAAAAGATTTGACTTATTATTGAAAAAATTAAAGTTTGAAAATCAACATCAAACATCGAGAGTATGTACTTAAAGGTGTATACTTTTCTCTTTTTGTCGGCCTAGCTAAGCTCTTGCCTAGCCTAGATAGCACTAATTTCCATTTGCCAAGGAATAAAGTGAAGATGGATAAAGAAAGCTTTGTTGAAACCGAGAGTCACGGCATTGACTCAATTGAGTTGGTGAGTGACTGTGGTTGTGTTCTCCAAGAAATAGTAGGAAAATTTTGAATTATTTTAAAGAAAAGAATTAAAGTTTGAACCTCAACACCAAACATCGAGAGTATGTACTAAAAGGTGTATGCTTTTCTCTCTTTGTCAACCAAGCTAAGTCTTGCCTAGCTTGGACAGCACTAATTTACATTTGCCAAGGAATAAAGTGAAGATAGAAAAAGAAAGCTTTGTTGCAACCGAAAGTCATGACATTGACTTGATTGAGCTAGTGAGCACCATGGTCGTGGTTGTGTTCTCCAAGAAACAGTAGAAAATGATTTGAATTACTTTTGAGAAAAATGATTAAAGTTTGAGCATCAACATCAAACATGAAGGGTATGTACTAAAAGGTGTATGATTTTCTCTCTTTGTCGGCCGAGCTAAGCTCTTGCCTAGCTTGGATAGCACTAATTTCCATCTGCAAAGGAATAAAGTGAACCAAGAGTCATGACATTGACTTGATAGAGCTAGTGAGTAACCGTGTTCGTGTTCTCCAAGAAACAATTGGAAAAGATTTTTAATATTATTGGGAAAAAAATTTTAAAGTTTGAATGTCGACATCAAATATTGTCAGCATGAATTAAAAGGTGTAATGCTTTTTTCTCTCTCTTGGCCGAGCTCAGCTTTTGCTCAGCTTGGAGATACTATTTGCGTCTGCCAAAAGTGAAGATGCACGAAGAAAGCTTTGTTGAATTCGAGAGTCAAACATTGACTCATTCGAGCTGGTGAGTGAGCGTGAGCTGGGTCGTAGCTGTTGGTTGCTGAGGCACTTCTGTCACTCCTCATCGATCTTCCTCGCGTCCCATGGTAAGTCCCTTGATGTTTACGCTGTTTGCAAAAGCGCGGCCCCAACACGCCCACCACATGGTGCAGATCCAAGGTCAACAATGCCACTAACCATTTCATTTACTCCCTGTGATCTACCACCAGTTGCATGCAATTATTCGTAACTCCAGTATTCGCTTAGAATGTACGATTTGATTTCTTGTGCACAAGCCCCAATTCGAATTCTGACGGGTTTGGAAGAAAAATGACGGGGCGAGCTCACCACAGGCAACTTAACAACTGCAAGTCGAGATGGTATCGTCTTATTTGGGGGCCGAGTTCGTGTAATAATTACAGGGCAGCCGCTAGTTTATCACAGAGAAAACAAGATATACGTTGTGGTAATCCTTCCATGACCCATGTGCATAGAACAAAACTTTAAGGTCCAAAAGATGTAGAGAAACTAAAGTCTATTGAGCATCTAAAGATTAGGAAATGCAGAGTCTTCTCCACCGAGGGATAAAGGCAAAGGCTGGCAGCGATGCTTTCAACCACCGTATGATTATGAACGCACACAGCTGGGGCCAACCTTTTTTGGCCTTTTCACCTGAGATGAAAGTGGAATTGCTTAGGTCACATGAATCCGAGTAACTTATCCCATTTCACACTATGAAAGACTTGGATGTACTTAGTTGTTCAATTTTATTTTTTTTTGAAATATAGTTCTTTTTCTTCAATGTTGTAAAATTAACGTGAAAATTGACAGGATCTTGCAATAAAGAATACGAACGCCATTCTATCTCCAAGTCTTATTTTTGACAATAAATAGATTTTTCTATTTCTATTTTTGGATGAGTTTCTGAATAAAATTAATGTTTGATTATGACACAAAGCTTTTATTCTTGAAACATAAATTTGTTTTTAGACCTTCTTAAATATCTCCCTCCCAAACCGTCGGTAGGGACTAGTAGGCGATTGGTGTCAAGGGTGAGCAATGAGTAAAATTTCTACTTCTTATTTTCATTTCAAACCTATTTTTGAGCTAAAAATATGTCCCTAAAATTAAAAAAAAAAAAAATTATGTTACCAAATAGATTTTTGTTCCAAACTTGTTCTTAGGAACAAAAAAATTGAAAAACAGAAAAATATAATGGTTATCACTTGCAACCTAAGTTAATACAAAATTACTAGAGATATAAACTAGGAACAATAAATGATATTGGAGATTATGATTCGGTCCGAGAATTGGTATCTATTCTACGAAGAGAACTAGTAGCAAATAATTCACCAATGATCGAAGAGTTAGAGCTACGATTGCTCATATGCATGAATGTTTCCCTTAGTTAGATTAAGTCCAAACCCACAATTTTTATAAATAAATAACTCACTTGGATGTAAAATTCACAATAAATTAAATTCCATGTGTCTTGCTCCTATACCTAGCCGAAGAACAGACTCTTTCGCGCGTCCAAGAAAGAGTCGTCGGTTCAGATCGTTGTTAATCCTTTTTGGAGTCCGCTGCACGGATTTAAAAAGAGCTGCCCTTTTCTCTGTCTTTCTTGTGGGACCTTTACATTGAGCAAGGAAGAGACGTCGACTTATTGGTCAAATACTCAAACTAGGATAAAAGAAGTAACGGACGAATATCTTGTGCTGAACCTTGGATTTATATATATCCACTATAATCCAAGATTATTATTCGTAAAAAGCAACATCATATTTTGAACAAATTAAAATTTTCCAACATATATGGACGTCATAAACAACACAAACTCAAGACATGATTGAATAGCTGGTATTTGAGGATCCAATAGTTAGATAACGATAATATATCATACATATGTGAATTATAATATCACAAGATATAGTCCTAAAAATTCTTGTTAAGAAAGATTAAAAATGTCTTAGAAAGCCAGCCTATTAATTATATAGTAGATATTTTCATTGATTATAAGTGTCATTAAATACATTGCATTATAAGTCTTGGAAATAAAATACACTAATTTTTTGTTAGTTAGATTAATCACAATACTCTGTTAGAATCATAAAGTTTTCTCTTTTCTATTGTGCACGTAAGCACAATTTTTCATGCGGATATTCTTTTGATTGACTGTCGCAACCTCTTTTTCGGCTTCTGATCGGGATGAGCGCCTGCAGAGGCTAATGATGTGGCTAGGTTTATTTAGCCTGGACTCTCTTATCCCACCAATTCATGACTTAACAATTTGGTATTTTAATCTATAAGTTGATTTAAAAAGGAGTCGCCTCTAATTGGTTTAGGGAGGGTCAATTAAAAACTCAAGCGAAATATTTGGAGGAATATTCGCTCCTGCACAACAAGAGAAACTAGGTTCGGAAACTTAATTATACTAGTTAATCATTAATGCCCTTCTAGTACCTAATCTTGTTTAAACCCTAAGACTTCTTAGATTTTTGAGAGATTTTCCATGCATTTGTGGAGGAAAAAACATTTTTTGGGTTTTTTTTTTTCTATTTTTGAACATAAAAAGCATTTTTTTTTATTCTTGATCTTTTTCAAAAAATGTAAATAGTTTTTTGGCTTTTCTGATTTTTGGGAAAATGTGAAATTTTGGATCTTTTGGACTTTCCGGGAAAATATGGGACTTTTTTATTTTTTATTTAATTTTTGGAGAATAAAACATATTTCTGAATGTGGAATTTTGGATCTTTTGGACTTTCTAGGAAAATATGGGACATTTTTTTTATTTTTTTATTTTTGGAGAATAAAATATATTTTTGATTTCTGATTTCTTTTTTCTTTTTTTAATAATAATATTATTATTTATTAATTATAATATTTAAAAACAACCCGAGTTGGGGCCGACCCAAGTCGTCCACTCAAGGGCTGAACGGGCACGCAACGAAGGCCCAGCCAGGATTATTTTCCTTTTTAAAATAGAGCCCACTTGTATTGGCCCATTTTCATAAAAAGAAAAAAAAAAAAAAAAAAAAAAAAGCCCGGGGATTGACTAGTTTTTTTTTTTTTTGTCAAAATAGAACTGACTATTACTTGATTAAGGAGGAGTCTAACATAACACAGATGGAGAAAGATCTGCACATAAAATATTCCATAGAGGAAATGGGGGAGAAATCAACCAATTACGTGGGAGAGTTTTAAGCCGATGGTTTCGTGCAATCCAATCTGCTGCTACATTTGCTTGGCGTGGACAATGGATCACCGTGATATTGTTGTTTTGATTTAGCCCACTCCTACAGCGCTGCACAATTTCTTTTAGATTCCATGAAGGTTCGGCCTGGCCCATTACCATGTCTACCACCGCAGAACAGTCGATTTCTATCAACCACTTCACAATTCGACTTCCAAAGTCCCTCACGTGAGGCAACTGGAGTTCCTGGGTATATAATATGCCGTGTAAAATCGCCTCGGCTTCCGCTTCGCTCGACAAAGAAACCCTAGCCGTGGCTGCGAATCCTTCGAGAGCTCTTCCAGATGAATCACGCACGACTCCAGCCACAGAGCATAGAAATTCGCCTAAACACCATGCCGCATTGATGTTCAGCTTTACATCCTGCCCTTCCGGAGGCCGCCACTGATCAGGTTTGTCTCGTTTGAGTAGTCGTTTATTTTTGTTTGATTTTCCTCTACTGAACAAGATATGTTGTTCCTGTGCTAAACTCAATAGATCTGCTAGTCTGGGGTCTTTCGCTCGAAAGATCCAGTTATTTCTCGCCTTCCAGATGTTCCCCAGAATCATATCGGTGAGCTCTCGAGCAGGTGAGAACTGATCGCTTCTAAAAGCATTGCAGATCCACTGATCTGTACGTTTAATACTGCTGTTAGGTCTGATCGTTTCAAATAGCGGGTCATCCCATACTTTCTTTGTCCATTTACATAAGAACAAAAAGTGCTCTGTAGTTTCGATGCTAGAACAGTAGAACGGGCATAGTGGATCTTTAATTATTTTCCTTTTATACAGGTTCTCCCTCGTAGGAAGAGCGTTTTGACAGAGGCTCCAGAGGAAAGAACGAACCTTTGGTGGCACATCAAGACTCCATATTTGAGTCCATAAGGTACGTGGTGGTTGAAATGAACAGGAGGGTCGATTTTGATCTGATCTGCTTGTGGTTACCATTGCTCTGTTGTATCCACTCTTAACAGAGTATTGCCCTATTCTGTTGTCTGTCCATATGAGCGAATCTGGCTTTGATTGCTGGCTTAGGGGGATTGCTAAAATCTCGTTTGCAATAGTTTCTTCATAGAGTTGATGGATAAGTCTGTTGTTTCCATTCTCTAGATTCTGCATTTATCAATTCGGACACTAAAATAGGCTCTGTTTGGTTTGCTTGACCGCCTATTACTCCTTGTGAAAGCCATCTATCTTCTCTAATATGAATAGAATTTCCATCCCCTACTAACCATTTGATGTTGTTCTTTATTGTGTCTCTACCAAGCATTAAACTGTGCCAGCCCCATGATGGCCGGTGTCCCTTAGAAGCTGTCCAAACATCACCATTGGGAAAGTAAATCCCTTTCAACACTTTGCTCCATAGGGCCAAAGGGGAGGTAGCTAATCTCCAGGTTTGCTTGCCTAACATGGCTCTATTAAAGGTAAGCAGATCCTTAAACCCAAGTCCACTTGTGTCCTTTCGAGTTTTCAAGACTTCCCAGCTTTTCCAATGGAACCCTCTTTTAGCATCACCATTTTGCCACCAAAATGACGCAATACGTTGTTCTATGGCTCTGCAGATAGACACGGGCAGCTTGAATATGGACATTGCATAGGTAGGTAGGGATTGCACAACACTTTTTATTAACACTTCCTTTCCTGCCTTTGTAAGTAAGTTTTCTTTCCATCCTGCTAACTTTGAATTTACTCTGGCCAGAATCCATGCAAACAGCTCTTTCTTGGATTGACCCCACTCGGTAGGTATGCCCAAGTATTTTCCTGTTTTCTGTAGAACAGGAACTCTCAATTCTGTGGCCAAATTATGTTTTAATAATGCTGGACAATTACCACTGAAATAAACCCCTGATTTATTTAAATTGATTGCTTGACCCGTAGCATAGCAATATTGGTTAAGTATTTGGGCTAGATTCTGGCACTCTGTAATAGTTCCATCCAGAAAAAAAATATCACATCATCGGCAAACATCAAATGTGATAGCTTAGGGCAAGATCTATTTATATGTATGCCTTTGATTGTACCATCTGCTAATGCTTTTTTCATCAGCCAGGTTAACACATTGGACATCAGAATGAAGATATAGGGTGAGAATGGATCACCTTGTCTGAGGCCTCACGAAGGATGGAAGAAAGAGGTAGGTTCTCCATTGATTTTCACGCTGAAGATAACTGTTGATATACATGACATAATTAAGGAGACCCATTTAGCATTAAACCCCATGTGCAGTAGACTAAACCCCATGTGCAGCATACTATCCCTCACAAAATCTCATTCGATCCTGTCATATGCTTTCTGCATATCAAGCTTCAGAATGGCCTAATGTTTGTTCTTCTTTTTTGTTATGCGTAGTTGATGCAGAACTTCCTGTACTATGAAGATATTGTCCTAAATTTGCCTCCCCGGAACGAAAGCACCCTGCTCTGGTTCAATGATAAGTGGCAACCACTTCTTTAGTCTGTTTGCTAAGATTTTTTAGATAACTTTATAACTGAAGTTGCACAAACTAATGGGTCTGTATTGACTGATGTTTTCAGGGCTTTTAACTTTTGGAATCAACACAATATGGGTCTGATTGAGCCGGGGATCAAGAACACTCTTCTAAAAAAATCCTGAACTAGCTGCATCAGGTCAGTTTTTATAGTTTCCCATGATTGTTGATAGAAAATCCCATTAAAACCATCAGGGCCAGGGGCTTTGAAAGCTCCCAATTGAAAAACAGCTGCTTGGATTTCCTCCAATAAAGGTACTGCCACCAGTTCTTCATTTATATTCTCTGTTATTGGGGATGGGCATTGGTTTAGGATAGATTGGTAGTTTCTTGGACCCTCAGTCCTATATAGATTCTCATAGAAAGACTGAATATGTTTCTATAGCATCATGGGATCTCTGCACCAGCTATTATCTTCTAATTGCAGCATTGTAATGCGATTTTGCTGCCTCCTTTTGATTGTTGTAGCATGAAAAAATCTGGTGTTTTGGTCTCCCCAATGTAACCATTTGATGCGTGATCTCATTCCCCAGAATTGTTCTTCCTGTTTTCTCAGTGTGTCTATTTGACTGATGATATGCTGCACTTTCTGCTTACTCGTGTGCTGAGATGTTTGATTCGTAATTTCTGTTAAGGCTTGATTAAGCTCTTTGATCTGTGTATAAGCATTAGCAAACTTCTCTTTGCTCCACTTAGATAATACTTGTGATGTCCTCCCTAATTTCTCTGCGAAAGGGAAACTTTGAGTTGATTTTTTTGCCCATACTTGCTAGATGACTTCCTGATAATCTGCATGTTCCTTCCAGAAAGGCTTCTAATTTGAATTGTTTCTTCCTTCTCTTTACTCCAGGATACAGTCGAAGGACTAAGGGACTGTGGTCTGATCCGATAGCTGGAAGGGCCTGGACTTCTGCTTCATGAAAGGTAACTCGCCACTCTAAAGTACAAAGCACTCTATCGAGTCGCTTTTTAACCAACTCTGCCCCCTCCCTGTTATTGGCCCATGTAAATGCGCATCCATGGCTGTCTACATCCATTAGGGATAGATCATTAAGCATGTTTCTGAATGCTGCAATTCTTCTATTGTCCGCTTCTTTTTTCCCAACTTTCTCCCATACATACAGTATCTCATTAAAATCTCCCATACAGATCCATGGAAGAGAAAAATTGGAGGCTTAAGAGTTCCCAGCAGTTGCCATAATGTCATAAGCTCCCCAAAATCAGTAGATGCATGGACAAAGGTAATCTGCATAACTTGTTTACTTTCAGGGTCAGTGCACTGCACATCTATGAATTGTTTTGAACTTGCTTGCACCTTTAAAGCGATTTCCTCTTGCCACATGATTGCCAATCCCCCCGCTATTCCTGTTGGATTAACTAAGTAGAGGTTCTGGAACTGAAGCTTTTTACAAATCTTTTCCACCATAGTTGCTTTATTTTTCATCTCCATGAGAAAAAGTAAACTAGGCCTTTCGAGAGCTATTAAAGCTCTTAATTCCTGGATTGTCGGGGGTTGCCCAGCCCCTGACAATTCCAACTAACGATTTTCATGGCTTCAGTGGTGGCTTATTAGGGCTAGCCACCAAAGCCCATTCGTGTCCATCTTGGATCAGTTTCACCGGGGTCTCCAAAAGGTCTACATCATCTATGAGGAGAGGGGATGTTGCTAGTATACATTACTGTTTTTTTGCCTTTTGTACTTTCATATTCTTCTTGCTGATTTTCTCAACTTTTGATAACAGTGGGTTTTGGGATTCAAGGCATAATACCTGTTTTCCACAATCTCGGTCTTCTACAACAATAGGTACATTTATTGGGCTTATCTCCTGTTTTGGGCTACTTTCTTATCGCTTTTTGCTGCAGGCTACAAGTTGCATATCAGATGCTGCCTCTCGAGCAATGAAGTTCATGTCACTAGGTTGGGTAGGTGGAACGGGTATTGTCTCTTCCACTACAAACTCCTCCATTTTTCCGTAGAAAGCATCCCAATAAGGGCTGTGATCACTGATTTCTACCTTCAACCAGGGTCCATATAACCCTTTTTTGTTCATTGCCCAAGGTGAAGTTGCATATGGAATTTCAAGGCAGTCAGTTGCATAGTGGCCAATTCTGCCACAAGAGAAATAATAATGTGGGAGACGCTCGTACTTGAACTCCACCCATAGCCAATTATTACCAATATCCATAATAGCTCCCGATTTCAAAGGTAAAGTCAAATCAAGCTCAACTCTAACTCTACCTCCTCTGTGCTGAACATTATTTGTTGAGTTGAGTTGAAATTCTATTACGTTTCCCATCCTTTTCCCCATATCATTGAACACTTTGTCTATTCTCCAACCGGGGGGAACTCCTCCAATGCGCACCCAAAAAGCTGCCTTAGTGAATTCATAGTAATGCTCAGGGACTTCAGGGAGACACTGCTTCAGAACAAGCAAATTAGTTGAGTATGACCAAGGTGAATTCCTCATTACTCGTTGTTTTTCCTCCTCCGATTGAAAAACGAAAGTGAAATGCCCTGGTTCCTTCTGAAAGCAAATAACCCCTTTTGTTTTCCATGTTTTTTTCATTGTAGTGATGAAAGCGGGATAATTCACGTTTGGTCTGGAGTACAATTTGCCGAAAAGAGTACGTCTACATTCCTCCATTTTCTGTTGAGGTATTTCATCAGACACTTCGATTATGTTTTCCTCAGACCACATATGCCCAAGGCTTTTGCATAAAGCAGCCACTCTCATCTCAGTTTCTTCTTTGCTTTCCATTTTCACTAACTATCAATCGTTTATCTAAGGAGGAGCAGATCTAAACTATCGACATCCCCGAGACTACCTAGCTTCAGCTTTAACCAGATCCTGACCTCTACCACTCCGATCTTGTCAGCCAAGCAAACAGCTCAAGAGAGACTAAACGGAAACACATATATATTTGATTCTCTACTCAAATCAATACTCAAAGCAGCGAACAACACTCCACCTGTGGGATCATCCCGACTGATGGAATCCAGAGGCACCCGGAGAATCACTGAGGAGAAATCCAATCGTATTACTTAGAAGTAACATTTTGGATGCTGGGGGAAGAAAACACAGGAGAATGGTACTGTATTACGGAAGAACACCAGTAAATTAGGGTTTAGGGTTTGAAAAAAGGGGGGTAGACGCTACCATGAGGTAGAGAGAAAACTCGCAGAGGCGAGATCTCTTCCAAATTCTCTAGATTCTTAATGCCCCGGGAAATTCTCCTAGAAAAGTGCGAGCCATCTTTAATACTTTCAAGTTTCTCAAATCTTGAACAGATGGAGGTAGTTTGTCTACTAACGTGTCCGAAAGATCCATGACTTGTAGCTTTTTAAGGTCTCCAATGGAATCCGGCAATTTCCACAAGCTCCTGCAGTTTCTCAGAGATAGCGTCTGGAGACTCTCCAACAATTCGATAGAACAAGGGAGCTCACTCAGTTTAGTCTCGTCCAATACTAGGTACGAAAGAGATTTCAAGTTACCAATTGAATTGGGTAGAGACAAGAATTTACAGTTGCAAGCACTCAGAATTTCAAGCTTCCCATAGGAACCCTCGGGGATATCAATGGCTTTAATGGAAGTTCCATCGATGTAGAGCTCTTTCAAAGCTTCCAAGGAACCTATATCTTCTGGCAGCTCTTGCATGAAGCTGCAGAACTTGATATTCAAAGAAACTAAGTTCCTTAGCTTGCTAATGGACCTCACAACACACGTAGGTAATGTTGAGCAACGTTCCAGGTTTACTCTCTCTAAGTGTACAGGAGCATGGGAAAATGGAGATTTAGTTAGCCAACGACAATCTCTTAGGATCAAAACTTTCAAGTTTTTGGCCCTCTGCAGAACAAAAGAATAATATAAAAGCCTTGTTTCTGCAAGCTATTGTCAAACTGGATGCAAAAGAAAATGCGCAGGTATGTCATCATACCTTCATAATTTGTTTCCAGCACTGCCAATTGCCGGAGGTACTCCCAGACAAATCAAGAACTATCAATCTTGACATATCTAAAGCAAGTAGACTGGAGATATCGTTGCACCCTTGCCATTCAAGCCACTTTAACCTTCGAAGGAAAAAATCCTCTCTGGAGCTCTTTGCACTCTGCTTATATGCTTTGACAATAGCGTGGTTCATTTTAAGATACCTAAGCTTCGAGAAATCACAAAAGAATCTATGTTTAGGAAATAAATGGGGTTTGTCGAATGTGGCACTGAGGGCTTCAACTGCAGCATCTTGCCAATCCTGGAAAAATGGTAAAATGAGAAAGTGAAAAAGAAGTGCATTCACAATCATCTCTGAAAATAGAATAAGTATTCAAAAGAAGTACTTTAATTTAGACTAAAAAAAGACACCTTCTTGCCTTCAAATTACCTTCCTTTCATTCAATACTGGTTCGATATCCTCCTGATTCCATAACCTGCTCCGCTTGAAAGGTTCACTTGGATTTTCCTCCTTGACAATATCCCTCTCAAGGACTTTTAGTTGATCATTCATCCACAGTTCATTGTTTTCACTGGTTTTGACCAAAGACAAGTCATGAAGCTCGTTGATTCCTCTATAAGGATCATATTCACAAGCTTCCCACATGTAAGAGGGTATGGTTTTGTCCTTTCCCATAAAAAAAAACACGCTACATCGAGAAATATCTTTTGGGCATTTTTTTCTAAATCTTCATATCTTCTCTTCAGAATTCGTTTTACTCCCTCCGTGTAAGGCTGTCGTTTCAATCTACCCATTGCCTCCTTCCAAAATTCTATGGGCTTTCCACGTAAAAATGAACCAACCACCTCAATAACCAGAGGAATTCCTCCAGCAGCCGAAATAATTTCACATGCCAAAGAGGAGAATTCCTCTTTAAGAGGTTTTTCTCTAAGAACACTACAAAATAGCTGAAAAGCATGGTCATTATTCATTTCTTTTAGCTCGTACTTTCCAACGAGGATGTCATCACACCTGTTAACAGTACTACTGCTCGCAAAGGTCACATGCACCTGATTATAGTTGTCAACAAGATTACTTCTCCTAGTTATCACAATGATTCTGCTTCTCAGACCAAACCAACTTAGATCTCCAGCTAGTGAATTGATTTGTTTAAAATCACTAACATCGTCAAGAATAACCAGAACTCTTAGATCTCCAAATTTGTACTTGATAAATTCGTTACCTTCAGCTGGAGATTTGAACGTGTATGCTCTCTTTTGGAGGCCACTAACTAAATCTTCTTGGAGACACAGTAGTCTCGTTTGCTCAACATCTTTGAGGAAACTCTTGCCTTTGAAGAGACAATGGATTTTGTTGTAAACAACCGTGGCAAGAGTCGACTTACCAATTCCTGGAAGTCCCGATATCTCAACCACACATTTTCCTGTCACCTTTTGCCCTTTAATTACTTCTCCATTTTTATAGCCAACACCAAGTTTTCTCATCACCCCTTGCACAGGTTGATCCATCCCCACTAAATGTGCCGTCACATATAAGTCATCCTTCCTCAACCACCGGCGGACCGTGGAAACAACCTCATTTATAAGTTCACGCTGCCTACCAAAGGGAAAAAAGGAAGGAGTAAGATGTGAAAAGTAACAACTGCTCGGATAATACACCAGGCAGAAGAACAGATGCATTGACTTTTTTCTTTTCTTGATTTCATACTCGATGACCACTGTTGGAAAAGTCGAAAGAAGCATAGAAATCTTGATTTCGTATTACCCGTGCTGGAATTTCTCCAATTCCCATCCTCGTTTTCTTGAAATACTATGCAGAGCCTTCTTCCAGTTGTTTATAGTCGTTGACGTCACTCCATCGGCCACATGGTCGCGGAAGGACTGCCGATAACTCTCTTTTGTTCACCGACCACTGAAGGGGAGACGTCGTAGAAAATGGGCATGATTGTCCTGTCACACTCCACCATTTTCTCTACCTCCTTCAGACAACTCTTACTGGAAGCGAAATCTTTGGAGAAGATGGGAATGTAGATCTGCGTGTGCCCAATCACTTGTAAGATCTTAGGCATGATATGTTCTCCGATCTCGATCCCCCGATGATCAATAAATGCAATGATCCCTGAATCAGCGAGGCCTTCGTAGAGAAATTCAACGAAGCCCCCCCGAACATCATCTCCTCTGAAACTGAGAAAGGCTTCGTAGCGGCAAAATCGGGCCATTTAGCTGATGGAAGCCCCAAGTGGTTACTGCAGATATCCATGAGTGAGAAGCTCAAGAAAAGGCGTAGACCAGGTATTTCCTCGGGCGGGGGGACAACTGGGAGATCGCCCGAGGAAGAGAAGAAGCTAAGACAGACCTGCTCCGGTCTAAGAAGCTTACTTACCAAAGCTATGGAATCTTTCAAAGACAAAGCTAGCTATATGTATTCATTGTCGAATTCATGATAATTAACTAATTTTCTTGATCTTCTTGTAAAATAAGGAAAAGTTGCATTATAATTAAAATAAAAAGAAAATTAAAGAAAAGAAAAAGAAAAAGGAAAATAATTAAAAACTCAATTTAAAAAAATAAAAACGAAAATAAGAAAAGAAAAAATAAAAATGAAAGAAAAAGGTGTTTGGTGAAAGAAGATATAAAAATATATTCCCTACTTGAAAAGTGGAAAACATGTTTTTCTGTTAATGGAAAATAATTTTCTTAATCAATTCATTTTCTATTAACTGAATGCTAGAAAATTCAGAAAATATTTTTCTTAAAGTTATTCTTTTGCAAAAAAAAAAAAAAAACGAGGTAATAACAAGTGATTTACCTCAAAGTCTCGTGTGCTAGAATTTCCTAACCTTTGTGACTTTCTATGGGATACCGTCAACAACTTGAATTTATTATAAATTATTTATCCTTACGTCCATCATCGTACCATTGCTCCGTAGTTCGTAAATATATCGTATACAGTAATTTTACCCGTGCAACAGCAAGACTGAGAATCTGGTAATGAGTTATTTCTCTTGAATTTTCGTAAATAATTACTTTTTTTTTTTTTTTTTGGGTGGAATTTGTCTTCTTAAGCTCGGAGGGAACGACCGTTAAGGCAAACCCGAACGGTTCACTTGGCCATTCTCTGAAAAACCCAGTTAGAGTGAAAACTGGACGACGACAGATTGAGTTGAAGTCGGAATCGAGTATGGCTGATTCCCGAAGCAGAAAACGGAAAGAAGTCCCGCCCAGTCTTGGACGACAACCATCGCCACCACATCGAGTAATTAAATCAATTTATGGCCGAGAAGGCGAGTCAAGAAAACCGGAGAAGCTAAAATCAGGGGCAGAATCGAGTGATGATGAATTATCTGACCTCGTCGCAGATAAACCAGCGAGGCCGAAGAAAACAATTTTTGGCCGAGAAGGCGAGTCAAGGAAACCGGAGAAGCTCTTGACCAAAAAAAAAAGAAAACCGGAGAAGCTAAAATCAGGGGCAGAATCGAGTGTTACTAAATTATCTGACCTCGTCGAAGATAAACCAGCGAGGCTGAATCAAGATGATGTGATCCTGAGTTACAGAAGATCCGATTGTCCCATTGGATTCGTTGATTCCCTCTGTCGCTGCTTGGAAGCTGACGGAATTCGCGTTTTCAGAGTTGACAACATCCCATCTATTCTACCCGAAGAGCTTCGGCTATCGGTCTCCGGCTCCAACATCTACATACCTATCTTTTCAACAGCCTATGCTCATAGCAATCGGTGCCTTGAGACGCTCGCACTCATGGTAGAACACACGTCTAGATCAGGAGGGAAGAAAGAGATCCTACCCCTTTTCTACGATGTGGAACGGTCTGACGTGCAGCTGGACCAAAAATCACGCTACAGAGACGCCCTGGACGAGCACAAGCAGATATTCGGCGATGAGAAAGTCAAGCTGTGGGAGAAGGCTCTTGTGGGGGCTGTTAAAATCAAGGGATGGGAACGAAGCTCATATAAAAGGTATGTTGCATTACATCTGTCTTCTTTTCTTGTAGGTTTTTTCTGATTTATTTGCTCAATCGACGGAGGTAATGTCGAGAATGTCAGGAAAAGGAAGCCCAACGACATTTTCCCAGCAAAAAAAGCAAATATTGGTCGACTCTGGTGACTCTAAATTGTTTTGCTCGCTTGCTTGGGTTTATGATTGTTACCGAGCCTGTGAGAAAAAAAGAGGAAATTATTGATGGGAATTAACTGGCTTAACATTTTCAATTCCCTCTTCTTCCTTTTTCAGGCCAAATCTTTCTCTCGAATTGACCCTGTTTACACTACATATCTGAGTTTGGCTCAGTGAACTATCTTTAAAACTTCATTCTGTTCAGCCTCATAATCGTGTAATTCTGTAATTCGACCCGTGGTTGAGTGATATTTTCACTCGATGGCAAACTGTGAGAATATAATCCATTGTTTGGACCAAATACTTGCTGCAATGGCATTATCCAACGTTCACACAATTACTGAACATCAGTGTGTATGTTTTTTTTTTTTTTTGGTAAGTTATATCTTTGCATCAGGTGAATTATGTTCTGCATAAAGTTTCTGTGATCTTTGAGCTCATTGATTGCTTTTTCATTATGTAGTGCGTTGGGTTAACATGTTTATGAGCCATTTGAAGTTTCAGTGATCTTTTAATGGTTTGGAACTGAGATTTTTTCTGCCTTGGTAGTAAAGAGGAACTTATCACAGCCATCGTTGGAGAAATTTTGTTTAAGCTGATGATAGCACACAATCATGTGTCTGAGGATCTATCCACTGGTGATAATCCCATGTTATCTGACAGGACCTCGGTATATTTCTTTGCTCCCATTCTCCTCTCTTTTGGAGTACTCTCTCCTAAAGACTGTAACTGTTGATGAAGTTAGTTTCAGCTTGAGTGTGTTTTACATCAAATAGATAAAAAGTCTAATTACCACGAAATACTTTTACGTCATTTTTACATTCGTTGTAAAGTTAGAATATGATATAAAAAGAGGCAAACGCATGAACTGAACCTCCAAGATAATGCAAGTCATCGTCTGAACTCTGAAGTAGCTTGCATATACTTCAATTTTTTCAGTAGCTAATTACCCTTGATTTTAGCCATTATGGATCTTGAACATCTAAATGAGATCTCATGGTAAACTCCTGCTTAATTTATCACTGTGGCAACTCGGAGATGCTCTCCGGTAAGGCTGGTCATCACCTTTCTGTGCTTCCTTTTGCAAAGGACAAGAAACGGGTGTGTGTTAAGCCAGATTAGGCTTTTTTATGTTTAGTAAGCCAGTTTGCTTGCTGGATTTTTCCATAATAGAGACAGCACGTATCTTTAGCTTAAATGAGATGCATGTAGTGAATGGTTGTGTATAGGAACTTCAGAGGAGTTTATCTTCAACAACCTGTCTTCTGTGTCAGCTAAATATTAGTTACAACATCTCAACTAGCAAGGCATAAAATTGATTGGCAGGCACAATCAAAGCACACGTCTCAGAGAATGGCATTTTCATCTGGAACTTACAGTGCCGCATCTGTATATTTCTTCACTTCTCTTCTTATCTAACATTCTCCTAAACTTAAGTACCTTTGTAGGAGCTTGAAGACAGTCAAGAATCGAAAATAATGGAATTATTGGAACTGGAAGTAAGCGACGTACGAATTGTTGGAATCCATGGGAGAGATGGCATTGGAAAGACTGCTCTTGCCAAGATCATATATGATAAAATATCCCTTCGCTTTGACGCTTGCAGTTTTCTTGCTGAGATTGAAGAAACAACGCAGCAACCTGGAGGTGTTCACTATCTTCAAACCAAGTTGATCTATAATATTTTAAAAAGAGAGCATGAGATTGCTTCTGCTTTCGAAGGAGTACAATTTTTGAAAGAGATATTTAGGAGTATGAAAGTTCTTATTGTTCTTGATGATGTGGAGAAGGCATCCCTCCTCAAGGAGTTTGTAGGAGCTAAGCTTGATTGGTTTGGCTGTGGAAGTAGAGTAATTGTCACCTCAAAAGAAAGCAGAGTTCTTCAAGGGTTTGTTGCTCGAGGGTTGGCTCATACTTACAATGTTAATCCGATGGATGATAATCGAGCTTTCAACTTTTTCTGGCAGTATGCTGCAACTGGAAAGAGCGATGAACTACGATCTTATGTTAAAATTGCAATTGAAATAGTGAAGGCTGCGAAGGGACTTCCTCTACTTGTCAAAGTTTTTGGTTCTTTTTTGCAATACAAAGGACTGGAAGAATGGATTAAAGTCAAAGATCTCATGCAACAATTTCAGGAAGATTACCAGAAGATTCCGAGTATAATTTATGATACTTTAGGTGAAGATCTAAAGCTGATGTATCTTAATCTTGCAAGTTTTCCCCCAGATGTGGATTGTCGGATTGCCTCACTCGTGTGGAATCAGCTTCCTCGTCCTCCTCATCCTCCTTATCCTCATCTTCCTCGTCCGAGCATTTGGCCTCATCATTATAATCGTCGTGAGGAAGTCAGTGTCCTTTGTCAGATGTCCCTAATAGAAATGAACGAAAATAAATTAGGCATGCACAGCATGCTAAGGTGCCTTGCCGGGAGATTGTCCACAAACGTTTCCCCGATCCGAGGAACGAGGTGCTGGATTGTACGGTCCCCGCCATAGCCCGGGACAGGGAAGTGTCACGCCCGATCCTCGTGCACGCACATCCTTCTCACTTGGTCGATTTTATAATGCGATATCCCAGGACTAGTATCGCCGACCCTTTCAATTTATTAAGCACATGCGGAAGCGGTTATAAATCCCCGGACAATAAAACAATGGGATAGAAAAGCGCCATATTTTTCATATTGAAATTTATAACCAAACTTTTGTACAACACACAAACCACTTCATAACTAATCACATCAACATAGAGATCTCAAAAGAAGACAGAAACTTAGACGAATCGGGCCGCACTCAAGGCCCCTCTCAGTATTATCTTCTTCTTCCAAAAATCCTTCTCTTTAAGTTTCACCTCCGAATTCTCCTTCTCAGATTCCTCCTCAGCTCCTCATCGGGGTCCTGAAATGTTTTTCCCCAAACTGGGATGAGACTACGTCTCAGCGAGTTCTACCCCACTAAGCCCAATTAGTAAACTATTATACTATAGGCTGCCTATACACGCATAGGGCAGAAGACGTACCTTAGCATCAGATCCCACCTGCAAGTCAGTATAATTCATAATAGGCACCCAAGCAATCATATCACTGATCGAAGCATCGATCAAATCGACCTAGTCGATTACACGTCAACAAGACCACCCACGGTCATTTCTACTATTCCAACCAATTTACAACATCAATTCAAGGCAATGATCAATCGACCTAGTCGATTATGTCTCAATCAACCATTCATCGATCATTCAATTCAATCAATCAATCCACAACATCAAATCAAGACAACGATCAATCAACCTAGTCGATTACAGATCAATAAGACCACTTCCGGTCATTTCAACTATTCCAATTCAATTCCCAATTATGAATCACGGTCCTCAGATCACATCTTAAGCAAAGGTGGAAAACACAGTCCACCACTCAACAACATTCAGTAATTAATGGCTTTACGGTCCCACTCGACCACTTTCGATACTAAATGGCTTTACGGTCCCACTCGACCACTTTCGATACTAAATGGTTTTACGGTCCCACTCGACCACTTTCGATACTCAATGGCTTTACGGTCCCACTCGACCACTTTCGAAACTCAATGGCTTTACGGTCCCACTCGACCACTTTCGATATTCAATGGCTTTACGGTCCCACTCGACCACTTTCGAAATTCAA
This sequence comes from Eucalyptus leucophloia subsp. euroa, assembly GCA_017140325.1. Lineage (NCBI taxonomy): Eukaryota > Viridiplantae > Streptophyta > Magnoliopsida > Myrtales > Myrtaceae > Eucalyptus > Eucalyptus leucophloia. Next base: position 5,756,748 of record CM029474.1, read on the forward strand.
TGGCTTTACGGTCCCACTCGACCACTTTCGATACTCAATGGCTTTACGGTCCCACTCGACCACTTTCAAACTCAATGGCTTTACGGTCCCACTCGACCACTTTCGATACTCAATCAATACTCAACGATTTCTCAATGAATTAATTAACCACGACAATTTAGGAATATATCCTAAATTTCACATTCAATTCAATTTGGCACAATTCAAGGCTCAATAAATAAACGGACTGCGCCACGACAATCAGCACGAGATTTCGGTCGTCGACCATCTCAATCTTAATTTCCGAAAAATAATTAATTGATTAATTAATTTCGAAAATTAATTAATAAATATTAAAAATTCCATTTAGCTCAAAATAAGGCCCAATTAAATAAACGGACTTCACCACGATCATCAGCATAAATTTCCGGTCACGGGCCATCCCATTGAATTTTCAGAAATAAATAATTAATTAATTAATTTCGAAAAGTAAATAATTAATATTAAAAATTCAATTTAGCTCAAAATAAAGCCCGATTAAATAAACAGACTTCACCACGATCATCAGCATAATTTTCCGGTTCCGGATCATCTCAGTTGAATTTTCAGAAAATAAATAAATAATTAATTTAATTCCGAAAATAATATTTAAATGCCAAAAATTCCACTTAGGCCTCAATCGCCAAATTGAAGCCCGATTAGGCGTCGGAAAATTCCCGAGACACTTCCAATAATTAGTAGACCACGCTACTTGCTAATTGCGCAATCAATTTATTTAAATCACATCACATTTGGCTAATAATTGCTAATTTATTCTAATCTAATAACCTAAACATAATTAATTAAAACTAAACCAACCTAAAGCATAATTAGCCAACTAATCCAGGATTAGTGAGATTACTCACCAAATCGCGCGCAAATCGGATCAATCCGACGGCGGCGGCGCGAGGAATGATTCTTCCCAAAGCGACTCGCGGATCCGGGGCGGAAACGGCCCAAAAGCGGGCCCGAACCAGCTGAAACCCATTTCGTGGGTTCGGTTCAAGGCTTGCCGGAGCTAATCTGCGGCTAGGGCAGCGAGGGGAGACCGGCAGAGGGTGAGGGGGTCGCGGGGGAAGTTCCGGCGGGGCTAGGCGGTGGCCGGAGGTGGCCGAACGGGGGCTGGTCGGTGCGGAACAAGGCCGGGCCGAGCGGAGGGGGAACGGCAGCGAGCGACGGACGGCAGGACGGCGGCGGGCGCACGGGCGCGGCGCGGCGCGGCGCGGGGGCGGCGGTGCGGCGGGGGACGGGGCGGCGACGGCCTCGGCGAGCCGTCGCTTCCATTCTTCAACTTCCGGTTTTTCACGAACAAGAGGGGAAGAAGAAAGCTTTGGTTCGGTCACGTGGGGGAAAAATGGGGAGAAGAGAGAGGAGAGAGAATAAGAGAGAAAGAAGGGATAAGAAGAAGGGGTTTGACTAGTCAAACTAGAGAGAGGAAAGAGTGGGCGTGGAGAGGGGGCATCCGCACGAAAGGGGAGGGGAGAGGAGAGAGAAGAGAGAGAGAGAAAAAGAGAGAAAAGAAGAGAGAGGGAGAGAGTGAAAAATAAAATAAAAATACTACAATTATTCTTATTTTATTTTCTTTTCTCTTTCCCTTTTTAATTCCTTTCAATCTTCAATTTTTCCACCGATAATTTCTTTATTGAAATTTCGGACCCGTCAATAAATTGACGAGCGATGAGACGAGATCCTATTTATCCAGTCAAATTAAAATCCGAAAATCTGGATGTCACAACTCTTCCCCTCTTATAAAAATTTCGTCCTCGAAATTTGAACCTTTTTCCAATCCATAAACGAAAAGTGGGGGTATTGCCGTCTCATCGAGTCTCACTTTTCCACGCTGATCATTTGGTCTCGTGGCGTTGTCTAATCACTTTGACCAAGGAGATCATCTTTGTACATAAAATCTGCTATTTCTGAACCAACAACTGAACTGAACTTCTCACATAAGACATTCTTTTATCCACATCTGATCTCTTTTTCTCGACTCCCTAATAAACCTTCGAACCTCGACGATTCAAAATTTCTGACAATTCTGAACAATCTTTACTCTGACACTGGTCTGACAACTGCAAACACTGATTACTGAGCTGACATCATTATTCACTTTCTTTTCACCACTGAAATTATGTACCCTCTGCTATAGACTGCTTGATAAAGAACCCTCTGAAAACTTTGCTAACTTATAACCTCTGATCTAGATTCGAGATATAATTCATCCGCGACACTCCATGTCGATGAACTATCCGAGACACACACACTTCGATATACCCACTTTGTGGCAAGATAGGATCTTCAATTTCTGAAATCGAATTTAGATTGGCGGTTAATTTCACTCCGACACGCTTTAGTGTGACCTAGGCTACGGGTAGTGTTCGAGCTTTTTAGGACAAATGACCCGTGGTCGATTTTCTTCGAGCCACAATGAACCCACTCGACACATTGGCGACTCTCGATTGTCGTGAAAATCTCAAAGGTTCAAATACGGACACAGGGTACCAAAACGATAAAAACATCTAATTAGTATCAGTCGATGAGAATTTTCCAATTTAGTGGAGTCACCCACGATCGGTCATTCATCTCAGTCGAGCCGATCTATTTCTGATTTCAAATCGGTTTTATACTGTGCCGCAATGATCTCTAAAGATGAGCACGGTCGAGAAGTCGATCCATGGTCGAATTCTCAAGTCTATTTGCCTTAAAGTCCTTAATAACTCACCCAGCTAGTCTAGTTATCTCATGAGTGGCCAACTCAGAGAAAAACACTGTAATCGCGTCGATGAAATGCCCAATTTATCTAATCGAAATCAAAGCCCGAAATCTTGATGTCATACACTCAAAACAAGATATATTCGTACTATACCAAAGGGGACCAACTCCATCTATCGATCAACCACTATTCTTAAATGGTATTAGTAATCCCCCGAATCCTTAGTAAGCCATATATTTCCATTTCCACTTGGGACTCTCGAGTGATGCTAAAATCTTCCGGATTTGCATTACTGAACTTCCACTTACTGACACCTTTGACACTTGCAACTTGCTTGGCGATATCTATCTTCATATCGATCTACCAATTTAGCTGACGTCGATTCTGATTACTTGCCCCATCTGGTCAAAACTATGATACTATAGTGAACTTCTGACAAGATCTTTTCTTTAACTGTTACACTGTCAAGTGTATTCAATCACTCATGGAACCCGAACGTTCCATCTTTAAAAGTCTTAAAATTAGGTTCTTTCTTGCCAGTATCATCTTATAAGATCTTCTCGAACATCTCTCGTCATCAACTAGGCGCCAATTCTAACTTGAACATTTGGTTCAATTTTGAGGATGGCTATAAAATTCAAAAGGTAGCCTACCTCAAATTTGAAAACCAAATTTCAAATTCTTTTCAAGTAAAGTCTATACTTTAGCCAGTCTCTGCACATTGGAAGACTCTCGGCTCAACACATTAATGACTCATTTCATTTCTCCAAGGTGATACCCGATATCACTATTATAGTTCTGCCAAAATTCTGGTTCACGACACCGTTTCACGTTCAACTTGTTGGGTCTCAACTGGCGGGACGGTTATACAACAATCTTCTCATGTTGTATCAATACATATCCAGTTGTTGGCAAGACACATCACTAAAGGTTTCATGCTTTCCAGAGCCAAATGAAAGTTTAGCACAAGTGCGGTAGCCTGATCTTACTGAAGCTCTGGAAACTATCTCGTACTTGTCTATGCCAATGAATTTCTCTTCTTTCTCAAGAGGTCAAGCCCATGATGATACTGATGCTGAAAATTCTTTCACAAACCTTCCGTAGTAATCTATCTAATCCCCACAACTTCTGATCTCTGACATTGATGTCGATCTCGGTCCGTTAACAACTGATTCGATCTTGGCTGGGTCCATGAAGATTCCTTTACCTGTAACCACACGACCATTTTTAGGGGCATTTCGTGATTCTCAACACTTAATGAACACCTATAATGTCGCTACACCACACGATCACCATTGATCTAGATATTCTTTGAACACTCAATTTGTCAATTCCATGACAGCAACTGGAGTGTTCACCAGGCCAATCGATCTTACAATACTCTCGTAAAGATCATATCAAGTACGAACAGCTGTCTTTCGTACAACCTCCATCCTGGTTCTCAACTGACAATAACTTGTCCTCAAGTCGATCCTTGAAGGCATCCACACTCTTTATAACAAGTCACCCAATTCGTCGATCTTTGACAATGAACACTTATCCTTGATTGTCACTTAATTGAGTTGACGATAGTCGATGCACACTCGCAATAAACTATCTTTCTTCTTCTCACAAACACAACTGATGTTTCTCCAAAGTGATGCACTGATATGCACGAATTCCTCATTCATCAATCCTCACACTTGCACAATTGGTCCTATCAATTCAGGCAACAACAACCGGTAAGAAACTTTAGAGAATGGTTCTGTTCCGGGTGTTAGCTTGATCGTAAATTCTATCTCACTAATTGACGATAGGCCTGACAATCCTTCTGGCAACACTTCTAGAAATTCTTGGACTACTGAGGAGTCCTCAATTTTCAATTCTTCAATCTGTCTTATTTTTTTACAATGGTCAAGTAACCTAGGCAACCTCCATCTAACAAACAAGTTGCCTTCAGCTAGCGAGATTAATGAAATCGAAGATTCTTTTCGACTCCTAATAACCTCGACACTTTCACATGCTAATGGACTAAACTGGATTGCTCTAAGATCGTGATTCATTATCGCTAGATGCTCCATGAGCCCACACTACTCACGTGGCATCAAATTTACACTCCAGCAACTAATCAAGCACAATTATTGCTAATGATTTCCCATCTGTCACTTTTACTTCAACAATTTAAGTTCTACCAACTCAGCACAAAACTCAGCTACGTTACTCTTATGAGATCACCTCCAACACATTCTTTCTCTGATCGGTGCAAGATTAATTCTACTCTCATTCCTTTCGCCATCCTAATGGCATTCTGGCCGCAGTAGCAATGCCTATGCTACCTTGGACTTCCACTGACAATCCTTCACCTGATGGCCACGTTGGTCATCATCACAACAGGTTCTAGTCATATACGGACTTCGGATTCATCCATGCTTCCTTCTACAATTCTGACACTTATCGGGTGAGTCTTCTATCTCCTACCAAGTGACAGCACACACTCTTTCTGGTTGCCCCATCAGTCTGCTAGGATCACTCCTGACCAGATATCCTTGATGGTTATACTCAAAACAATTTCGCGTCCTAGGAAGGACATAAGACCAATCTCCCTTATCACGTTCGGAACAACCTGATCTATTAGACTCGGTGCTGACTTGACTACCCCACCCTTCCTCGTGAGTGGAATAGAATACTTTTCTCTCGATCTCAGCCTTTTCTCTGACCAATTCCCATTTCTGCCTGAACTGGATCTGCATCTTGGCTCGAATGCAATGACTCACTCCCAAATCGCATCTCCACTCTGATCTCAGCAGGTGAGGCAACAACGGCGGTTGCAACACTGACGGCAGTAGAGATAGCGACAACGACAATGGCTTGATCCTGAGCTTACTGGCTCATCCAGTTCCCAAGGAACACTTGCATCAGAACAATCCTATCGAACTTAGGATCATTCGACGCTGCTACACTAGTACCAACCCGCGGGGTACTCTTACACTCGAGCCGGCCGCAGCCGACACTCGCCACAACCACCTCGGGTACCGACCTTTGTCGGTGCATTATCCGAGTCACGTAGGACATTGTCCTCTTACTAGGAGTTCTCGGCCCTCGCCGCTCATGGTTCGCCTTTATACGAAACCCGTCTTCCATATCCACACTGGATTAGAAGGTGAGCGATCCACACAAAACAAACAATTCTAGCATTCAGCTAACACAGACATGCACGAGCATGAATTTAAAGGCCATCCTACTAACTATCCCATGGTCAACGCTCCTTATCACTCCAATCTTCAACCTCGCTCTGATACCACTTAAACTGGATGTCACGCCCCGATCCTCGGGCACGCACACATCCTTCTCACTTGGTCGATTTTATAATGCGATATCCCAGGACTAGTATCGCCGACCCTTTCAATTTATTAAGCACATGCGGAAGCAGTTATAAATCCCCAGACAATAAAACAATGGGATAGAAAAGCAGGGCCATATTTTTCATATTGAAATTTATAACCAAACTTTTGTACAACACACAAACCACTTCATAACTAATCACATCAACATAGAGATCTCAAAAGAAGACAGAAACTTAGACGAACTGGGCCGCACTCAAGGCCCCTCTCAGATTGTCTTCTTCTTCCAAAAATCCTTCTCTTTAAGTTTCACCTCCGAATTCTCCTTCTCAAATTCCTCCTCAGGCTCCTCAACGGGTCCTCAAATGTTTTTCCCCAAATCGATGAGACTACGTCTCGGCGAGTTCTACCCCACTAAGCCCAATTAGTAAACTATTATACTATAGGATGCCTATACACGATAGGGCGTAAGACGTTTACCTTAGCATCAGATCCCATCCGCAAGTCAAGATAATTCATAATAGGCACCCAAGCAATCATATCACTGATCGAAGTTAACGATCAAATCGACCTAGTCGATTACACGTCAACAAGACCACCCACGGTCATTTCTACTATTCCAACCAATTTACAATATCAATTCAAGGCAATGATCAATCGACCTAGTCGATTACGTTTCAATCAACCATTCATCGATCATTCAATTCAATCAATCAATCCACAACATCAAATCAAGACAACGATCAATCGACCTAGTCGACACAGATCAATAAGACCACTTCCGGTCATTTCAACTATTCCAATTCAATTCCCAATTATGAATCACGGTCCTCGAGATCACATCTTAAGCAAAGGTGGAAAACACAGTCCACCACTCAACAACATTCAGTAATTAATGGCTTTATGATCCCACTCGACCACTTTCGATACTAAATGGCTTTACGGTCCCACTCGACCACTTTCGATACTAAATGGCTTTACGGTCCCACTCGACCACTTTCGATACTCAATGGCTTTACGGTCCCACTCGACCACTTTCAAAACTCAATGGCTTTACGGTCCCACTACCACTTTCGATATTCAATGGCTTTACTTGGTCCCACTCGACCACTTTCGAAATTCAATGGCTTTACTTGTCCCACTCGACCACTTTCGATACTCAATGGCTTTACGGTCCCACTCGACCACTTTCGAAACTCAATGGCTTTACGGCCCCACTCGACCACTTTCGATACTCAATCAATACTCAACGATTTCTCAATGAATTAATTAACCACGACAATTTAGGAATATATCCTAAATTTCACATTCAATTCAATTTGGCACAATTCAAGGCTCAATAAATAAACGGACTGCGCCACGACAATCAGCACGAGATTTCGTCGTCGGCCATCTCAATCTTAATTTCCGAAAAATAATTAATTGTTAATTAATTTCAAAAATTAATTATTAAATATTAAAAATTCCATTTAGCTCAAAATAAGGCCCAATTAAATAAACAGACTTCACCACGGTCATCAGCATAATTTTCCGGTCACGGGCCATCCCAGTTGAATTTTCAGGAAATAAATAATTAATTAATTAATTTCGAAAAGTAAATAATTAATATTAAAAATTCAATTTAGCTCAAAATAAAGCCCGATTAAATAAACAGACTTCACCACGATCATCAGCATAATTTTCCGGTTCCGGACCATCTCAGTTGAATTTTCAGGAAATAAATAAATAATTAATTTAATTCCGAAAAATAATATTTAAATGCCAAAAATTCCACTTAGGCCTGAATCGCCAAATTGAAGCCCGATTAGGCGTCGGAAAATTCCCGAGACACTTCCAATAATTAGTAGACCACGTCTACTTGCTAATTGCGCAATCAATTTATTTAAATCACATCACATTTGGCTAATAATTGCTAATTTATTCTAATCTAATAACCTAAACATAATTAATTAAAACTAAACCAACCTAAAGCATAATTAGCCAACTAATCCAGGATTAGTGAGATTACTCACCAAATCGCGTGCAAATCAGATCAATCCGACGGCGGCGGCGCGAGGAATGATTCTTCCCAAAGCGACTCGCGGATCCGGGGCGGAAACGGCCCAAAAGCGGGCCCGAACCAGCTGAAACCCATTTCGTGGGTTCGGTTCAAGGCTTGCCGGAGCTAATCTGGCGGCTAGGGCAGCGAGGGGAGACCGGCGGAGGGTGAGGGGGTCGCGGGGGAAGGTCCGGCGGGGCTAGGCGGTGGCCGGAGGTGGCCGAACGGGGGCCGGTCGGTGCGGAACGGTGGCCGGGCCGAGCGGAGGAGGAACGGGCGAGCGACGGACGGCAGGACGGCGGCGGGCGCACGGCGCGGGCGCGCGGCGCGGGCGCTGGGCGGCGTCTGTGCGGCGGGATCGGGCGGCGACGCGGCTCTGCTAGCCGCGCTTCCATTCTTCAACTTCTGGTTTTTCACGAACAAGAGGGGAAGAAGAAAGCTTTGGTTCGGTCACGTGGGGGAAAAATGGGGGAGAAGAGAGAGGAGAGAGAATAAGAGAGAAAGAAGGGATAAGAAGAAGGGTTTGACTAGTCAAACTAGAGAGAGGAAAGAGTGGGCGTGGAGAGGGGGCATCCGCACGAAAGGGGAGGGGAGAGGAGAGAGAAGAGAGAGAGAAAAAGAGAGAAAAAGAAGAGAGAGGGAGAGAGGGAAAAATAAAATAAAAATACTACAATTATTCTTATTTTATTTTCTTTTCTCTTTCCTTTTTAATTCCTTTCAATTTTCAATTTTTTCACCGATAATTTCTTTATTGAAATTTCGGACCCGTCAATAAATTGACGAGCGATGAGACGAGATCTTATTTATCCAGTCAAATTAAAATCCGAAAATCTGGATGTCACGGGAAGAAGGGGAAAATGGTACGTTGGGGGAAAAAGTAGCATTTGAGCTTCTATATGTTTTTCGATTTTCTTTACCTCATGGGAGTTTAGGCATCCATAGTAACTATTTCATTATCTCGATGACTTTCACGTTTCTTTTGTTGACTTTTTTGGTCCTTCATACGGGAAAGAGACCACCCGGAAACTAAAGAGGCAGGCTGTGAGATCCTGCCGAGCACGACTTTTCTCAGCTTGGGTCGCGCCAATATTGGTGGACAATTTGCAGATGCCTTACCGAAGGTTTGGTGGCTTCATTGGCAAGGGTGCCCTCGAGGTGAAATCAGCACTCATTTAGAAAAAAATGAGAATCTAGTCATTCTCGACCTTTCATGGAGTAAGGTTACAGAATCCTGGGAAGGTTGGAAACGAATTAAGGTGAGTTTATGGCTCATTAGCTGTTGTGTTTGTGTTGGCTCTTAATTACATTGAGAGTTCTGCGCCATCTGAACTTTTTCCGTTATTTTGCAGCTGGAGCATTTGAAAGTCTTGAATCTTACAGGTTGTGGGGACTTATTAATTACCCCTAGCTTCTCCTGTTGCCCAAATTTGGAGATACTAATTTTTGAGTGGTGTTCTCGATTGGTTCATTTAGATCCTTCAATTAATTATCTGAAGTGTTTGGTCACCCCGAATTTGAAGTTCGCCGAACTTAGCATGTTGCCGCGAAAATGGGTGGGATGAGTGCTTTGGAAGAGCTCCGATTGATGGCACTTCCATACGAGAACTTCCTGCGTCGATAGGCAAACTGGTTAAACTGCGAATTCTTAGTGCCACTAATTGCTTCACATTGGTTTGTGTTCCTATTTCGGTTTGTGAACTTCAAGCTCTTTCAATGCTTGCCTTGGATAACGCGAAAATTCTTGAACTCCCTGAGTCAATTGGAGACTTGGGGAATCTTAGACGCTTGTCTTTGAAGGACTGCCGTGGGCTTGGAAAGCTTCCAGAATTCATTGGGAAATTGGAGGACTCATTAGAAGAGTTGGATATTTCAGGTACGGGTATTTCGAATTTGCCCAATTCAATTGTAAACCTGTTGAAATTGAAAGTGCTGAAAATGGATTCTTGTTTCGTAAGAGAATTTCCTCATTATATTGGAAATTTGTATTCCCTGGAAGAAATACATGCCTCCTGGTGCAGGAGTTTGGAGGGAGCCTTTGCAAGTGATATTGTGAGACTATATTCTCTCAGAGAACTGAGGCTTCGAGGTACTCGTATATGGAGCCTTCCATCAGAAACACAGTTCTTGCCAAGCCTTCAGACTCTGGATTTGCTACACTGCGACATTCTCAAAGAGTTGCCTACCCTTCCCCCTAACCTAAGTAGCCTCGATGTCAATCCCGACTTGAAGCAAAAAATGTTAGAATCTTCAAATTTCAGCCGTTGGTGGCATTTATTGCAATAAGTAACACAGTGTTAGTTTGGATCAGATTGTCGAGCATTATCATTTGACGTGGTTCGTAGGATTGATTACATTATGCTCCCGGCAATTATAGAGTTGTGTCGATCTACTCTTCTCAATTGAATATGTTTCCCTCTTGCTTATATTTCTGGTATTCATTTCAATGTGGTGTATATGCATCGACTTAGCATAGTCATGAATTTCTATGACTATCGGTAATATTTTCATGGCAACTTCGATAATCTAACTATACACATGCATTGAATAAGAGAAAACACTCATGTCATTGCAAATTAACCATAGAGGAATGCTTTGTGCCGTTGGAAATAAGCCGCATTGTATATATTAGTTGTAAATTACTTTCCCAAACTATGACCGCGTTGCCGAATGGCACCGAATTTCGAGAAGTTACATATTATCCTCTTGAGCTTTGATTTTTGTTTTTGTCACTATTTTCCCCCTCTGCACGGCAGATAAACGTTCCCTGAATAGGGACTTGCTCATTTTTCTTGACTAGAATAATCTCTACCACATGGTGAATGAAGTTAAGAAAATAGAAATGATGTATGACTAATGAAGTTAACAATAATACGGTTAAGTTTGTCAAGAAAAATAATATAATCCATGCTCAATTAACACACTTAACGGAGATGTAGATTAAAAAAATTAGCCATTGCAGCAAAAATCAAAATTCTAGAGTTAACTTGTAATTTTTCAGAGTCGGGATTTATTGTGCAACGGTATCAGAGTTCTGGTACATTTTCAAATTTGGTAGCTATTGTGAAATAATGCCTAATTATCCCTGATATTATGATTGTTTGGGGCACTAGAAATGGTTCACCTGTACAAATGTTAGATTGTACATAATACTTGGATCATCATCAAGATGAAAAGTACAAAAATCCAAATGGGTTGGATCTAATAAACCTCTTAAACAATAAAGTCAGCGGTAGTTATCTGTCAGAATACTTACCATTAAAGCACTTCTACATTCGATAGTTCAAATTTTAGATGAGTTGACAATTACGTCCCTATCATCTATAAAGTAGATGGGCTATATTTAGTTCGAACGTATTTCGACTTCAGCTTCTTATCTTTTCTTCAACTATCCATCAACAATTGTTGCAATCTTCCGTGTGGAAAAATTATGTAGTTGAAAATTACCTGTAGAGACTATGCTTTATGCTGTTGAAAATTAGCCCTATTGTACGTATTAGTTGCTGAAGAAAAGCAATGAACCTTGTGAACGACCATCATTTTCATAATGAAAATTTTCATTTATAAATCTTTTGTGTTTGAAGCCCGAACTGGGACTACACATCCAAGTTACACCATGCAGCTCACCCATTGGAGTGTAGACCATCTACGCGTATGTTTTTGGTCAAAGTTCCAATTTGAACTAAGAGTGATTGATTTCCGGATGGTTCGGTTCTCGACCTAGTGATGCCAGACTTCCTAGAGTAAATCTTGGCCTAAAAGATAAAAACCTGCCCAAACTTATAAACCACATTACACCTCAGCATGAAAGGGCTGGTCTTGCTTCCTTTAGCGGGTTAAAACACCTCACAGGAATCTTGTCTACTCCTAGGACCGCATCAGGTTATAAACCATTAGTAGGTAGTTTAGTGTAGGAATTAGGATACGAATTTTAGAGGAAAGAACATAGTCCAAGTCAAAATTTGTTTGGGTTTAAGGTAATTAATTTGGGGGAAAAATGATTTAAGGTAAATAAGTTGTAATTTCCATAAAAGCATATGCCGTTGGATTTAACTTGATAGAGGAAATAAAGTTTTCTCACTCCGGCCACCAAAAGTTAAAAAAAATCACATTTTGCATTGTGATTCTTGATTAGACTGCTTTTTTGTCCTAAATCTCTACTTACCCTCAGAAACGTACATGCATGGCATGGTTAAAGTTTTGTGTTGAATAATTGATTCATTTCCTTCAATTGGGTTGCACCAATTTTGATGTTGGAGAAAACATCGTCTCACATCATTCAATATATATCTTGTTAATGCTTCAATAAGTTATAAGAATCTCAATTTAATATATAAGTATCGACTGAGACAGGATAAGTGATGGTGTAAATCATTCAATGATTTCTCACTATCGAATTATTTTCTTTTTTATTTTTTGGACGTAACAAATAGGCGATATCTTGGGTCATTGCATGTAGCTCACTGGTATGGTCAGAGATAGACCATCTTCATTCCGACCAAGGAACCTCATGAAGTTGCGATTTTCATTAACTAGCTCATTCTTTTGAAATCTTGATAGAAATTCATTTTTTTTTTGTTTGGCTATAGCAACGATAGTTTCGTGTGGAAGTTTGGCTTCCATATGGATAGCTAGGTAAAACAAAAGTCCCACACTGATCAAAGTCATACATATCTATTTCCACAAAGGTTTAAACTAATGGCATGTAATGAATCATATTTGACTCCATCAAGACAATTGAAATCCAATAGTACATGATTCTAGACGGTTCATTCAAGGACACACCAAAAACACCTTCCTTTGGCTTTGGTTCTTGTCGCGACCTACCCCTCAGGAGAGAGAATAGCTTTAGGGAGATTACCTAAAAGACGGGCCCACGGCCCATAATTATGAGCGAGTTCTCCCAAGCCCATATCTTGCGCAATATTGATGTGTTCGTAAAAATGTTCTAATGAGGAGTCACTACTAACCTATTGAGGTCGGCTTAGAAACTAAGTGAAGCATGTGAGAGTTTGAGGCCAAGGACTTGATTACACTAATAAACAATTGGTACCATTTGGGTACCTAATCTAATTTCTTTCAAAAGATTTTCTGTCAGGTAGTCTAGATTGATTTTAGACCTATCTACTAGCATGTGAGGTGACTATGCGGGTGCGGAATTATTAACATAACAATTAATAACTAAAGTGACATCGAACAAATTACATTAGGAGAGCAAGAATCTAGCATTGTCAAATAAGGAGCATGCCCGCCTCTAACTAAGCTAAATGGAAACCATAATTAACATAAGGAAAGTGTGTAATCAAGGGCATTCATCTCTAAGGACAATTGGGCACAATTTTAGATATAAAAAAGGATCCCCTTTTTAAGAGAAGATCATCCAAAAACTATTTTTAAGCTTTTTGGGGAATTCTAAATTTTTTTTTGAATTTTCCAAAATTTTAAAATTTGTTGATTTTTTGAATTTTCCAAAATTTTAAAATTTGTTGATTTTTTTTTGTATTTTTATGCAGTTATTGAATTTTTAAAATTTCTATGAATTTTATTTAATATCTTATAAAAATTTTCTTATCTATAAATTTTTTATGATTTTTATTAATTAATTAATCTTTTAAAAATTTTAATGATTTTCTTTTTAGGAGTTCTAATATTGTTAAAAAAAGGAATTCGGACCGGGTTTCTTGGGTCCGAAGATCACCCGTCCACATATAGCTCAAAATCAACCCGAACTTAACAAATTCTAGTTGCGCCCAGATTCCTAAAACCCAGGAAAACAGAAGAGACGAACGGCCATGAGCCGGCTCGTATCCGCCCTTGGCTCAATCAAAGGACCGTCCGCCCGGATGCACACACGACACGCAAAAGAAACAGCGCACGACTTCACAGACGACAGTGAAAGTCCACAAACATGTCAAATAACCAACAAACGCTTAGAACCAGACCAAAATCCCGGAAACTCTACATAACTCGGTTCGGGCATTTTCTCAAACACATGACGGGCGTCGACTGAAGGGAGACTATTGAATTAACTGGGAGTCAAACCGCGCCGAGACGCTTAGCAATTGATCAGCAGAGATCGAAATGCAGCTTAGCACGACATTGATGGGGGCTGGGACTCGCACGAACCGTACCACGACGAAGACCGGTCCGACGAGCCGAAACAGGGCACAAAGCAGGGCAAAAGGGGGCCGTTGGTGGTGCTCTCTACCCGGCTCGGCTGCGGCGAATGGTGGGCGAGATCCATAGATCGGCCACGTCCGTTCGCCTCGCGCGCCTCCGAGCCGAGATCCTCGAGGAATCGACCCAAATCGGAAAAATAAGAGAAAAAGAGCAGCCGGGCCTTACCACTTTTTCGAGGCGGAGGAGGGGTAGAAGTTGGCAGGGACTCGGCGCGGCCACCACCGGAAAACACCCGTGCGGCCTCGCTCTCTGCTCTTTAGTTCCCTTCCCTTTCACTCACGGCGCTCTCTCTCTCTCTCTCTCTCTCTTCCAAGCCCCGTGTCCGACGCCAGCTGTTGCTGGCCAGCCCGTCCTGACCGTGTCGCGCGCGACATTCGTCGTTGTCCTTTGTCGTACGCTGTCCTTCGTTGCGTCGTCCTTCTGCCCTTGTCGCCGAGCTACGGTCCAAGCCGAGCAGGGAAGAGAGAAGGAGAAGAGAAGGGGGCCGGGCTGGCAAAAGGGATAGGTGGGCCGGCCTGCGGGGAGAAGAAGGAGGGAAGGATGAAAAAAGGAAGAGGGGCGCGGGCCAGCTCAGGCCCGGTCCTCTTCCGCTTTTTTTTCTTTTTTTAACTTAAATAATTTTTTAAAAATTGAAGTTTTAATTTATACTATTTATGCATTGTAGTTGAATGAAAGTTATTTTTGCTAGGGGTTAAAATCAATCCCTAATTTTCTATGTAATTTAAAACATAAATGAATAGTTATCAATAATTAACTCCTTCATCTAATTCCAAATTTCACGGTATGTCTTGAAGATATATAATCAACCTCATGTGTGAGGCATGACTAACCTACCACATTATTTGAGAATCATGCTTGCATTACAAAAACATGTGTCCGAAAAAATGTAGTTTGCAAATGGCATGTGTCATTGATTGCCTTTCAATGAAATGAAATCTACAAGGCGTCACTTTATTTTCGACTAGCTCCAAGAAATCATATTTATCTCTTTAGAATATTGAGTAAAAGGGAAATTTAGGTGTCAATTAGGTAGTTAGACTATCGACATCTAAATTTTGGTAACCTATTTAGTTATTTAGGTTGCATAAGAAAATTGAGAGTCGACCTGACTCCTAAAAATAATAAAAATATCACTTGCATCATTCACATTTGTATTCTTTTTGCTTGAGTCATTATGCGACTTCTCTTCGATGCCACCATGGACTGATGCACGGACAAGCGCACGAAGGATCATCTCCCATAAATAGCTGGCCGTCATGACCTCTTTATCTCGGTCAAGAATTCAAAAGGAGAGAGAGGCAATCGCGATCGGCAAAGCGAGAATATTTATAGCTAGAAACGAAACAGCAGAATTTGGTAACGCTAAAGAGATCAATTCGGTGGGAATCTGATAATGGGCTGGCAAAACGGAAGAGATTTTTGAGATGGGATGAAGACTCAGATTTCGGTGATCGATCATTGGTCAGAAGGCAACTAGAGATTGAGCCATTGAATTTTTCCCTAAGGAAGATGATAAAAATCAGCGGATGTGATCTCTTTACCCACAATTGACGTCCGAGCTGTTGGGAGATTTTTCCATAGAAATGCGATATCATCTCCCGGTTGTTAAAGAGGTTTGAATGAAAAAGTTGTGATCAGCATCTAACGTCCGTGGGTATCATCATATAAAGAGCAAATCTTCATCCGCGGTTGCTCTCCTCCGCACTCCGCCGCCCATCACCACTCCGTAAGCCAAGCCACCATATCCTACTCTCCATCCGCGACGTTGCCCTGACGTGGTCATTCATCTCATCAATGCTGACGTCAGCTCCGCCGCGCCTCCACCTTGCTCAGCCGCGACTTCCAGGCGCAGTGACTGACGTGATGTCGAGTCGCTGACGAGCCTCACTATCACGCACAGCAGCTAGGCCGAGAAGTCCAGCGAATCCAGCCACGGCCAGTTATCCCAGTAGGTCTTCTGGACCTCCTTGCAAGCTTTCAGGTTTCCTGGCAAAGCAGCTTGGCGCCGGTGGTCATTTAGCGACATTGGTGATTGTCTGTGGCGTTTCTAGCTAACATCCGTCCTTGCCATTACGTTCAAGAGTCGCTAGTTCCCCCGGCAAGCCCCTTTTGCAAACTCCGGCATTGAACAACGGTCGTCAATCCTCGCTGCCATAGCTTCACCGGCTACACTCTCTTGCCAATACCCACCAGAAGGCGTCGCATCTTTCCTCGCTCCGATTGTCTTAGGTTAATCTTTGCTCAAGGTAAGCTGGGTCTGTCTAAATTCATTTTAGTATATGGTTTTTAAATGCATGTTATTAGTTAATTGAAGCTCATGATATCACGATTTGATCCAATCCTTTCCTTTTGACCTTTAGGCACTAAGATCGAACTCCAATCAATGATGTGATTAATTCTATTTAAATATATCAATATTGCTTGTCATTGTCTCATACATATTTAGAGTTTTGTGCAAGTTCATAATTTGTTATATAGGGCAATGCATTTTAGTGTTAAGAGTACATGTAGATTTAGGGTAGTTCATGGTTTTTACTTATCGAAAACAAAAGAGAAAAAAAAATGTTACTTGTGTTTTATATCACGTAATTCACGTCATCTAGAAAATCACATTTTTGGTTGTTATGTGGTGAAGATTGGAGTAATTAGTCATTACATCTCATGCATTATTCATATTGCACATCATAAAAAGAAAAATATGAAAAAAGTCAGCACTGCATCGCTAAGTCGATATTCGTTTAGCAAAAGTCAGTATGTCAAATATAGGGTCCTAGGATATAATTTGCTGTTTTCATTAACAAACATATAATATAAAAAAAAAAAGAAAAAAAAAAGAAAAGCATTTCATATAACTTGCATCCTAGGATTAGTCCTTGATTAATTCTATGTTATTTCATAGCATTCTCGGCATATCCTATCGCTAGCTTTAGGAATTGATCCCGTATCATTGCATATGGTTAACTCATTATAGCATAGCAAGCATGACATTTAGGACTTTATGTTACTTCATCAATGCATGTTAGATAAGTACATATAATCATAGCATTATCTGAGTCGGGTCCATATTGCATTTAGGGAGTTCATCTCAGAAACAAGAAAACACAAAAAAGAATGAATTGACATTACATTAGTTATCTCAAAATAGCTTAGGTCATGCATTAGTCAAATTCATAAGCATTTGTCATCGCATGTTTGTTTTCTAAGTCTAAATTTGCAGAATGCCTGTCTCAATGAGTGTTGAATACACATCCATTCCTGCTTGCTCATGCATTTCAGGTTCTTTAAGTTTTTGAGTAATTTATTTACTATTTTGATTATTAAATTTTCCATTTTTAGGAGTTAAACCTCACATGTACATGTGCATGTTTTTGTATCTTTCTACCCTCGCTATCCCTGTAAGTGTTCTATCTTCTTTGTCATTCTTATATATTACATCGTCTCCCAATCATGATCAAGCAATACTTGTCAGATTGCGTGGAAGAAATGACCAAGAAGTTGGCGCTCGAAGGAAAGAGCGACGGGATGACACCCCTCGGACGTCAAATGAACGAGTTGAACGATGTAGTGCAACGTTTGTCAGATCGCGTGGATAAGCTGGAGAGGGTATTTGCGACTCTACGTCCTCCTCCAAGGTCAAACCCAATGAACCGGGTAAAGCCCACTAATGTTAATTCGACCGGCAAAGCTGAAGGTGATAAAAATGTCCAAGCAACCAATGATACTAGCATTGTCATTGACGAGGATTTGGATGATAGAATGAGTTCGAATTGCCTAGAGTAGGGGCATGTTTAATTATCCGCATATTCCTCTACATAGGAGTCTTTTCTACTTTCTCGGATCTCAATTTTTCGTTTTCAATAATGTAACTGGTTCCTTTCAGTAAATTGCAAGTTCATGAGAAATTTTCATGTGTTTGAAGGCATGTGAAAGCACGTCAAATTTGCCCTATGATCAAATCTCTTTGAAGGCTGGGCTTCTGCACGATCCCTCCAAAATTTATCCAAGTCAAAAATTTCAATACATCTCAAAAAATAAAATATAAAATCTCATGACTTCAGAAAGCACCTTAGGTGGCAAGACAAATTCCGATGATCTAGTGGAGGAATAAAGCCCTGAATTTTATGGATGCTCAGAGAACCCATTTTCTGTGCAAACCAAGTTGGAAGACTGCCCGAAAATATTCATATCTTCGGGATACGATTTAATAAGGGAGGATTGCCATCAGGTCCCATTTGTTCTAACTCCGCACTATTCATTCATATGCTAATGTATGATGTTGTACTTAATGTAGATTACATAAACCCAATAGCATGGCGGAGACCAATCAGCTCCACACATGCCCTTGAGAAAGAAACTTACAGAGGTAGACAGAGTCAATGTGAGGGCTAATCTTATATCGATCGGGCACGATGTCATCTCCAAGAGTGTTAAGAAGTGTTTGCTCTTAAAACTTTATGCACGCCACTGACAGGTAACAAAGTGGGGCAAGCCACCGGCAAACAAGGAGATATAAAGGATATGAGACAAAAGGATCACCTGACTTTTGAAGAAAATGGTGTATCTCATGCCTAAACATAGCTTGATTAATATCACTCTTTTCCTTTGTAGGTGACAAGATGCTTAGCAAGGACGATCGTAGTTTCCCAAATTCTACAAGTGTTGATTCCCCATCACTTCAAAAATATCATTGTTGTGCAATCCGACTCATAACTTGTAGGTGCAAAGAATAGACTTGAATGGGTGATTAGTTGAAGGTCCAAAATCCCAAATCATTATAGAGAACTTCTATGAGCTCTCCTTTCAAAGAGGGGTAAGGCGCAATATCTAAAGAATCATATTAAAGGTTTTTTTTTTTATGATCTTGTCCCCGTTATTGCATAACAAAATTATTGGATGGATTTATAGAATGAACCTATGCATTTCTAGTAACATTTCTTCCACCTTATGTTTTCCTCGATTGTACACGCATGCACGCATTCTGTTCATTATAGTCCTTGTTCAATAAAATAAAAAATAAAGGAACGCGACCCAGACCTTTTTTCTCAAATTTTGCATCGGATAATTAGGAATTAAAATACATTAATTTACAACTGCCACAAATATATACTAAGCAACTAGAAAATAAACATTTAAAACACTTGTTCCGGTCTAGCCACTAATTGAAGTTTCTTGGAAACTCCAAAAGAAGTAATAAATTAAAGAAAAAGTATATATCATTTTTGCCCTAATCCATACCCTCAATCTATATATACTTCGCTTGCTTCGTCCATCAATGGTCACCAACTGAAAGTCTGCAACAATACAGTCCTCAGAGAGAAGCCCTACAAAAGGAAAAGGGAAGAAAAAATGCTCGCGTAAATTGATTCCGAAGGAGCCTTTTCTCATTTCAATGTTCTCGAGTCCATTCGCTATCATCTTCTTGATGATCACATGTACTGTTCGTGCTCGAGCTCCACCGGTCTTTTGCTTACGGAGAACTGGAGCGAAGACCTCCCGCTAGGAGTCGGCGACTCTGAGCGCATGAATGTGTACGGTGCACTGCAGGATGCACTCGACATGGGGTGAATCCCTTTCAATCAACAGCTTGATTTCGAAGCAAGGTGCCGGTTGATCATTGCGTCATCGATGATATATAAGAGGAGAAGGGGCTGGCGAAGAAGGCGGAAGAAATGCGTCTGGTGACCCTTGTGGTGGTGCAACCACGGCGTTTCGTCGCACTTGGGTCGTGTGACATCGGAGCCCTTTCTATAGCTTGCAACGGCCCTTTGCTTGTACTATGTAAATGATGAACGGTAGGCCTTTGTTTTTCTTTTTTTTTTTCTATATATATTTCAAAGCTATTTTTTAGAAAATTCAATCAATAATCACTAACCAAACGGTCATGTTGACCTAATGAGAAATGAAATGTATATCTATACATACATACAGATATATATATATATATATATATATATATATATATAAAGCTATTTACTAGAAAATTATATAAAAAAATCACTAACCAAACGGTCATGTTGAGCCAATTAGAAATGAAACGAGTCATTTCCCCCTAAAAGTTTTGCCAAACGTAGCACTCGAGGAGTGGACCCTTCGAATGAACATAAAGGACAGGTGAATCAAATTGAGAGGGCGAGATACTGTTGAGATGGAGAGAAGACGGAGTGACGTCATCCACGAGCACCATCTTTCTTTACTTTGGATCCCAATTTCACCAATGAATTAGTTTCATCAATTCATTAAACTCACCATGATTTTCTACATGGAGCTAATAGCTATTATGGCTAGGAAACAACAATTTTTTTTTTTTTTGTGAATTTTTGTGCTCAATGCTACATCAATCAAGTGGTTAACGACTTGATTTCAATATGCTACTTTTTTTGTTTGGTTAAATCTGGGATGTCATGCTCAAAATAACCTTGGGTCACCTTTGTCACCAATTCTTGTGAGTAGAATAATTAATGCACCAAAGTGTGCTTTAGCAAAATTGGAAACTTTAGATATCTTATACCTAGTTATCTATCTATCCTATAAAGTGAGTTGCCGAGTTTGGGGTTGAACACATATTTACAAATATGTCCATATTATTCCTATCCCTCATTATTTCGTTTGAATCCATTACTAATGTAAATCAAAGTATCATCACCCATAAAAAAGAATGAAATAGTTAGAAAAAAGGAAAATGTACCATAATTTTCATATGATATTGATTTTAATTCCAAAAGTTTTTATTGGATCACTTTAAGTGCCAAATTGAAAAAGAAAAAAAAACCAATTAAGTGCTTCTGGTGACAAATTTTGGCAAAAAAACAAAATTAAAACGTTAATTCATAGGTGGCTTTTTATGGGGAAAAAAATCCGACATGGACGATGAATGGCCTTTCTATACCTAAACGATGTTGCACCCCTCAAATTGAATATCTTCTTCAATTAATAAATCCCTCTTTGTTCACTCGGAATTTCTCTCTTGTTGCTGTTCTTACTCCTTGTTTGCACTCTAGCTCACTCGCATTCTCTCTCTCTCTCACTTAGTGACTCAATCACTTGGCGCCGTCCTCTCTTCCTCACTCACGCAATTGTCACAGGAAAAACATTAGGGCTTGGTGCTTGGAGGAAAAAAATTAGAGCTTGACGATAGATGAAGGAATCTTGCAACATGGAAAAAGGTGAGTGATTTAGCAGTGATAATCACTTTCTTCTTGGCTTTGTTGATATGAACTTGAGTCGCTGCTTATTCCCTTCTTCATTGCGAGATTCAGCTCTTAATTTTGCCGTAAGATTGTTGGTCGGAATTAGGGTTTGGAGAAGACAGGAAAATTGAGCAATTTGGGGAAAAATTTTGTTAAATTTGGGGCTTTTCATGTGTAGCGACGTGATTTTAGGGTTTTTCTCATTGAATTTTGCTATGTCGTATTTTCAGCAAGCCATATCAGTCTGAAAAAATGTTAAAATATTATCACTTTCGATTTTTGGAATCCCAAATTGGAATTGGTATTTAAATAATCGTATTTTTAACAAAGTGACACTGAAGCAATTTGTCGAAAAATGTTGGTATTAGGGATGATCGGCTCTCAATCTGGTTTGATTCCACTCATGAACCAAGAATCACAATGGAAGGACCAATTCCCATTTTTATAAAAGTAAGAATCAGATTGATGGCCCTAGGAACCAGACCAAATTGGCCAATCCGATCCGGTTCAAGCAATTCCTAGTCTAAGTGGTTTGATATGCTTACCTCTAGTTGGTATAGGCTTTGTTTATTTCCTCATTATCTAGCGTTTGATTTGCTTAGAAAAATGAGTCAATGGTAAGCAATGGAAAATATTTGCCTACCATAGCTTCAATTTGAGAAAATGATTCCCTCTTTCAAAAATCGAAAATCAATTTTTGACATATGATTATGTATGAGAAACTCTACAATTTAGCATGAGAACCCTAATGCCCCTTCTTAAGCCCTTAGTAGCAAGGTTGGGTCCCCAAGGCTTGGGCGCCTAAGACATTAGCATTCGTGCCTAAGTCCATCGAGGCTGAGTCTAGGTTGCCAGTGCCTAAGACGTTAGGGTTGGAAATGACTGACATGGATGTCAGCCATCTTATGTGGCATGACTAGTGTTAATGTAAACATTTTTTATAATTTTTTTTTTAAATTGAGTTTTCTAATGTAAATTTTATATTACATAATTCTTTATTTTATTTTTACTTCTTTCCTTTCTTTTTCCTTTTCTTTCTTCCTCCAGCATTGGCGACGGCTAGCAACCAACCACAAGAAAGGGTTGGTGAGACTTGAGCCTTGCCAGATCCTAGTGAACAAGCAAGGCTCGATCATCGCTGGCCTTGGTGACTGGCGAAGGAAGAAAGAAAAAGAACAACAAAGAAAAGAAGAAATAATTAAAAATAATTAAAAATTGATTTTATTTAAATTGTAAAAGTTATCCACGTCATTATTAATCGTATTATATAGAACATTCATGTTTATATTTGGCATTTTTCTGATCGAATAGTATATATCTATTTAGGAAAATTTACAAAATGATAAAAAAATATTTTTCAATTTATTTTTTAGTCTTGGCTTAAAACCGAAAAATATTATTATTTTTTTGAAGATAACTTTCCAAAATATATTTTTTGAAAATGTCATATTTTCCTCAAGTATCACTAATCCACTAATTCAAAAGCCGATAACTCCATCGCATATTTAACTATTTACTATTCACAATTTTTATGTCTATGGTCGGCTCTTCCAGTGAACGACCGACCCTCAATACGAACCATCGTCTCCTTTAGCTTTCCCACAGTCTCCCTCCTCTATCTCCCCCTCAATTCGGGTCGAATTCGTTTTCTGAAACCCTACTTTCTGAATCAATTTGAATTTTGATTTGGATGTGGAGGTGCTAAAACCCCAATTCTTGAATCAATTTGGACTTTGATTTGGATGTGGAGGTGCAGCGAAGCGACGGAGCGTGCGTAATCTGAAAGATGGAGTCTCATTACACCCACAACATCTTCGGCCGGCGCCCCCACCTCAAGGCCAAGGCCCCGCCGTCAATTGGGTCAAGGAATGGTACTCCCTTTCGATCAATCTTTGTGTGTTTTGAGGCCCAATTTGTGATTTTTGTTCGGTTGACTTATGCTGCCTGGAAGGGGAATTTGGGGATTTGTGCTGTGTACGCCATCGTAGTGGGAATTTAGCGTAAATCTCATCGATTTTGTTAAACAGTTCTGTAGTGGGCATGATTCTTGAGTTACTGGGTACATGTGAGTAAGGTGGCAATTATAAAAATTGCGAATTTAAGTCGTTGCTGCTGTAATTTGCTGATAATTGCACAGGCTTGGGGAGGTTGTCGTGCAATCTGGTGATGGGTAGTTGGAAAGAGCTCTCTTTTGCAACATCTAATGTCTGAATATAGCCTGTCTTATGTAGATTATGCATATGGTTATTTGAGTTATCGACTATTCTGCATGATTGAGTTTGGATCATTGCTCTGCGTTTTGCAAACTCTTGAAATAAGTTTGTTTTCATGTATGGGATTTGTTGACGTGCCACTTTTGGCAGAATGGAGTTTTTATAAAGTCCCGCCGGAAGAAAGTGCTTTGGTAGTTCTATCTTGTCCAGGCGTTCATCATCGGAATTTTTCTTTTTTTATGGTTTAAATTTCAATCCTCACGGACGTGTATGTGTACATGCTTGCGTTTGCCAATTTTAACATCAAATTGCTGTATCAAAATACATCTTTTACTTGGACTTCTTTTTCCCCGGGTGTAATTCTGTGTATGTTTTGGTTATATCTGATGTTTCCAGAGGGCTTAACCTATTGGCATGAAAAGCCGTAGCATAAGAAGTGTGTATTTGGACTCTTACTAAGCTTGGCTTCTTGAGTTTGCTTGTTTTCTGAGGGATTCCTTGTACAAATTTCTGACTTTTAATCTTGTGGTAGGCAGTGGTGGACTGAGTTTACTACCATGAGTTTTTTTTTTTTTTTTTCACAATTGAAATCTCTTTCTTTTGCGCCTTATTCTTGTATTATGATGGTTCTAACTGCTGCATTTACCATCTTATTTTGTGAATTGAGCTTTATATATGACATAGTGCATTTGTTTTTAGGGTGCCACAAGATGTTATAGTGACTGGCGGGAAGTGCTATGTCTTGAAATGGGTTACAGGTGATTGTTGCACTTCATTTGGAACTTTTAATGTCTGAATTCTTTTTATTAACCTGTTATTATTTGGAAAGGCAATGGGATTGGCTTTTTTATCAGTTTTAAGGCCTTCATATTGAATTTCCCGACCTGTCCAAAGTAATATATATATATTTATGTTATAGAAATTTGAGGTGACTTTAAGTGTTAATAATTATATGTTTCTAGAAACTGTGGGTGTTAAGTGTACAAAGAAGTGACAGGTTTAATGTGGAAAGCCAAGAGCCAAATTAGAACTCCTTTGTCAAAAGGTAGGTGGAAACATGCGATGTTTGAGGAAATCGCTAATTCAGGTGAGGTGTAAACTGACCTAGCTGGCTTCAAGTAACTGGAAGAATTGGTGTACATGCAATTTTTAAACTAATATTCCATTTTCTTCACTGAAGATTCTTTTCAGGGTACACGTTGGTTTAATGAGATTTGCTATTTGCATTTATATGTTATTGTAGTTGAAAATTTTCTCCAATATCATAGTGACCAGGAATTAAGTCCGGCCTATTTTCTCCTATAAGCTGGCTTAGTTTTGTCACGCCCCGATCCTCAGGCACGCACACATCTGTCTCACTTGGTCGATTTTATAATGCGATATCCCAGGACAATGTATCGCCGACCCTTTCAATTTTAAGCACATGCGGAAGCAGTTAAAATCCCTGACAATAAAACGATGGGATAGAAAAGCAGGGCCATATTTTTCATATTGAAATTTATAACCAAACTTTTATACAAACCACAATTCATAACTATTCACATCAAAACGGAGACCTCAAAAGAAGACAGGATCTCAATCCATCCAAACCGTACTCACGGCTCCTCTCGGGATTATCTTCTTCTTCCAAAAATCCTCCTCTTCAGATCTCACCTCCGAGTTCTCTTCTCGGATTCCTCCTCCTCAGCTCTTCAGCGGGGTCCTGAAATGGTTTTCCCCAAACTGGGATGAGACTACGTCTCAGCGAGTTCTACCCCACTAAGCCCGATTAGCAAACTATTATACTAAATGCTGCCTAAGCACGCACGGAGGCGTAGGACTTACCTTGGGCTCGATCCCACCTGCAAGTCAGTATAATTCACAATAAATACTCATTCACTTCAAACAAATCGAACCCGTCGATTACATGTCATGCCAAATCAATCCCCACTGTGGGATATTTAAAAACTAGGCCACGTGCATTCTCCGGGCGACCTTCCAAGTCTCCGAGTTCACGTGCCTCGAACCTTGGGCCCACGTGCATTCTCTCAGGCGACCTTTTCGCCAAAGTGATACATCAAGTCACCGAGCCCACGTGCCCTTTTAGATGCCTACACTTAGTCACAGAGCTCCATCAATGCTCTCGGGCGTCAATTCGCCAAGGTGACGTACAGTGAACACTTTGCTATGCTCTCGGGCGTCTTTTTCGCCAAGGTGATACACTGATCACAGAGCCAACACAAATAATTCAATATGCTCTCGGGCGTCTTTTTCGCCAAGGTGATACACTGATCACAGAGCCAACACAAATAATTCAATATGATCTCGGGCGTCTTTTTCGCCAAGGTGATACACTGATCACAGAGCCAACATAAACAATTCAATATGCTCTCGGGCGTCTTTTTCGCCAAGGTGATACACTGATCACAGAGCCAACATGCTTCCTTTCAGGTGATAACCAATACCCAACGATTTCTCAATCAATTAATTAAATCAACTCAACAAAGCATTATAAATGCTAAATAACCCACTTGGCCAATTCAATCTCAATCAATTCCAATCAATTTAGGGTAAATCCCTAAAATATCACAATTTATTTAATTCCATACAGCGTGGAGCTCAAATAAATAAACGGACTGCGCCACGACGATCAGCACGAGATTTCGGTCATCGGCCATCAAAATCTCAATTTCCGAAAAATAATTAATTAATTAATTATTAATTACTAAAAATTCAATTTAGCTCAAATTACAGCCCGATTAAATAAACGGACTTGACACGGTCATCAGCATAATTTTCCGGTTCCAGGCCATCTCAGTTGCATTTTCGGAAAATAAATAATTATTTATTTTAATTCCGAAAATTAATATTTAAATGCTAAAAAATCCACTTAGGCCCGAAAAGCCTAATTGGAGCCCACTAAGGGTCGGGAAAAATCCCGAGGCACTTCCAATAATTAGTAGACCATGTCTACTTGCTAATTTCACAATCAATTTATCTAAATTGCAACACAATTAACTAATAATTGCTAATTTAATCTAATCTAACAACCTAAACATGATTAATTAAATCTAAATCAACATTAAGCATAATTAGTCACTAATCCTGGATTAGTGAGATTACTCACCAAATCGCGCGCAAATCGGATCAATCCGACGGCGGCGACGCGAGGAACGAGACTTCCCAAAGCGATCGGGATTCGGGGCGGAAACGGCCCAAAAGCGGCCCGAAGTGGCTGAAACCCACTTCGTGGGTCTGCTTCGGGCCGGATCGGAGCTGCTCCGGCGGCTAGGAGGGCGAGGGAAGGCCGGCGGAGGGCGAGGGGTCTCGGGGTGGTCCGGCGGGCAAGTGACCGGAGGCGGGCGGAGATGGGCGGAACAGATGGCGGAACAGGGGCGAACGGGGCGACAGGCTGCTCGGCTGCTTGGGCGCGCGCGGCGGCGGCGGGGCGCGCGCGGCGCACGGGCGGCGCGGCGGCCCGGTCGGTGCGCGACGGCGTGACGGCGGCGAGCGGCCGAGGGGGGCGGTTACGGTTCGCTCGGCGCAAGGAAAGAAGGAGAAGAAGAAAGAAGAACAGGGGTTCGGTCGAGCGTGCGGAGGAAGAAAGAAGAGAGAGGAGAGAGAAGAGAGAGAGAAAGAGAGAGAGAGGGAATGAGCGGTGGGGAAGGGGGAGAATTCGCACGGCTGGGGGAAGGGGAGAGGAGAGAGGAGAGAGAAAGAAAAGAGAGAAAAAGAAAGAAAAGAAAAGAGAGGGGAAAGAGAGAGAAAAGAGAGAGAAAAAGAAAAGGGGAGAGAGAGAGAGGAAAAGAAAAAGGAAATTACATAATTCCTTTATGCAACTTTTCCTTTGCTAATTTCCTTTTCCTTTCTATTTTATTTTGGTCTTCAATTTTCTTCCGATAATTTTTTTTTTATTGAAATTTCGGACTCGTCAATAAATTGACGAGCGATGAGACAGGATCCTAAAAATAAGAATCATGACGCGCTTAAAATTCGATTCCCGAAATCGAGTTCAATTTCATGGTTAAAAATCAATCAGACGTGATTTTAGCTCAATCCAACCAATTAGGTAGCTTTTAGGGATTTTACGGCCGATACATCCCTTAACGACTTCACCCAATAGGTTAGTTAACTCGTGAGTGATCAGCTCGAGAGAAAAGGCCATAGGCACGTCGACGAAATGCCCATTTCACTTTATCGAAACGGGTCGAATTTCGGATGTCACAACTCTTCCTCTTATAAAAATTTCGTCCTCGAAATTTAAACCGTTACACTTCGTTCAAAAAGGCGGGGGTACAACTGTCTCATCGATTCTTCAGTCTCCCAAGTCGCTCCTTCAATGCCGTGGTGTTGCCAGACCACTTTGACCAATGGAATGGTCTTTGTACGCAGAACTTGCTCTTTACGATCAACAATCTGAACCGGGCTTTCAACGTATGACACACGGTCATCCACGTCCAATTCCTCGAAATTGAGCACATGGGTCGGGTCAGGCTCGTACTTCCTTAACATCGACACGTGAAAGACGTCATGCACTTGCGCCAATCTTGGCGGCAACGCAAGACGATACGCTAGGTTTCCGATTCTTTCAAGAATCTCAAACGGACCTACGTACTCGGACTCAGCTTGCCTTTCTTACCAAAGCGCGAAGTTCCCCTCATTGGTGACACTTTCAGAAAAACATGATCACCAACTTGGAATTCCAAAGACCTTCGGCGCTTATCTGCATAACTTTTCTGCCTGCTCTGCGCTGTCTTCAATTTATCTCTGATCACTGCCACGGCATCTACCGATTGCTGAACCAACTCTGGGCCTGTTATCTTTCTTTCCCCAACTTCATCCCAACACACTGGAGTTCTGCATGCTCTGCCATACAACGCTTCAAATGGAGCCATCTTGATGCTCTGCTGATAGCTGTTGTTGTAAGCGAATTCTACCAGGTGAAGTTGATCTTCCCAGCTTCCTTTGAAGTCTATTACACACGCTCTCAGCATGTCTTCAAGAGTCTGAATCGTCCTTTCTGACTGGCCATCCGTCTGAGGATGATATGCCGTCTTATCTTGAAGCTTTGTACCCAAAGCACTCGCAAGCTCTTCCAAAAAGCAGCAGTAAATCTCGGGTCTCTATCAGATGTTATCGTAACTGGCACTCCATGCATACGAACCACCTGACGCACATACAGGTCTGCATGTCTATCTAGACTCAAGTCCTTTCGAACTGCAATGAAGTGAGCCGACTTTGTCACCCGTCGACTACTACCCAAATCGAATCATTTCCCTTTGACTCCTTGGTAGTCCAGTCCACGAAGTCCATCGTGATATGCTCCCATTTCCACTCGGGAATT
This sequence comes from Eucalyptus leucophloia subsp. euroa, assembly GCA_017140325.1. Taxonomy (NCBI): domain Eukaryota; kingdom Viridiplantae; phylum Streptophyta; class Magnoliopsida; order Myrtales; family Myrtaceae; genus Eucalyptus; species Eucalyptus leucophloia. The sequence continues at coordinate 5,785,734 of CM029474.1, forward strand.
GCGAGAGGTTGCAGAAATCCTCCCGGCTTGCAATGCTGGGCTTTTACTTGTTGACAAGTCAAACACTTGGCCACATGCTTGGCGATGTCCGCCTTCATACCTGACCACCAGTAGTGTTGACGCAAATTCTGATACATTTTAGTGCTTCCAGGATGAACGCTGTAATTGCTACGATGTGCTTCAGATAAAATCTCTTCTCTAAGCTCTACATCGTCAGGTACAACCAAACGTCCTCGAAGCCTAAGTACCCCATCATCAGAAACTTGAAAATCGACCTTTCTTTTGTCAGTATCCTCTTGAAGAATTTTCTGTACGTCTGGATCTGTCGGTTGAAGTTGCTTGATTCTGACTTGGACATCCGGCTCAATTCTGAGGGTGGCCATAAAACTTGAAAGGTGGCCTACCTCAAATTTGAATTCCGAATCTCGAGCTCTCTCGATTAAGTTCCACTCCTTAACCAAGATCTGTGCCACTGAAGACTTCCGACTCAATGCATCGGCGACCTTATTCGCCTTTCCTGGGTGATATAGAATATCACAGTCGTAGTCTTTCAGCAATTCCATCCATCGCCGTTGTCTCATGTTCAACTCTTTCTGAGAGAACAAATACTTGAGACTCTGATGGTCCGTGAAGATCTGAAACTTTTCCCCACACAAGTAATGCCTCCAAATCTTCAACGCAAATATGATTGCTGCGAGTTCTAAGTCATGCGTCGGATAATTCAATTCATGAGGTCTCAACTGCCGGGAAGCGTATGCAACAACTCTGCCATGTTGCATCAGCACGCAACCCAATCCCCTAAATGACGCATCACTATAGATCTCGAATCCTCCGGGACCAGATGGAATTGTCAGCACAGGTGCGGTAGTCAGCTTTTCCTTCAGCTCTTGGAAACTACGCTCGCACTTGTCTGTCCATATGAACTTCTCATTTTTCTTCGTGAGCTTTGTCAGAGGTGACGCTATCGATGAAAATCCTTCCACAAACCGTCTGTAATAACCTGCTAACCCCAGAAAAACTTCGATCTCCGTCACGATGTCGGTCTTGGCCACTTGATCACGGCTTCTATCTTGCTCGGGTCGACGGAGATTCCTTCTCCGGAAATCACATGACCTAAGAACGCAACACGAGTCAGCCAAAACTCGCATTTGCTAAACTTAGCATATAGCTGATGTGTTCTTAAGGTCTGAAGCACTAATCTTAGATGATTTTCGTGCTCTTCATTACTTCTCGAATAGACCAGAATATCATCTATAAACATGATCACAAACTGATCCAGATATTCCTTGAACACTCTGTTCATCAAATCCATAAAGGCAGCTGGGGCATTCGTCAATCCGAACGGCATCACTGTAAACTCGTAATGACCATATCGGGTACGAAATGCTGACTTAGGAATATCCTCTTTTCGAATCCTCAGCTGATGATATCCTGTCCTCAAATCGATCTTCGAGAATATTGACGCTCCTTGGAGTTGATCAAACAAGTCATCTATCCTCGGCAATGGATACTTGTTCTTGATCGTTACCTGATTGAGCTGACGGTAGTCGATGCATAAACGCAACGAACCATCTTTCTTCTTAACAAATAGAACTGGTGCTCCCCAAGGCGATGCACTAGGACGAATAAATCCTTTGTCTAATAACTCTTGCAATTGCACTTTCAGTTCCTTCAACTCAGATAACGCCATTCGATAAGGTGCCTTTGAGATTGGTTCTGTCCCCGGTGCTAGCTCAATTACAAATTCAATCTCTCTTTCTGGCGGTAACCCTGGCAATTCTTTTGGAAAGACATCTGGAAACTCCTGTACCACTGCAATATCTTCTAATTTCAACTCTTCAACTGTCGTATCCACGACAGTCGCTAAGTACCCTCGGCAACCCTCGTCTAACAAACGAGTTGCTTCCGGCGACGAGATTAAGGAAATCGAAGGTCCTCCTCGATTCCCGACAAACTCGAAGCTCTTACCCCCTAATGGGTCAAACTGAATCGCCTTGCGATAGCAGTCCATTTTAGCTCGTTGATTGGTGAGCCAGTCCATGCCAATTATCAAATCAAAATCATACATGGCTAGGACTAACAAGTCAATTTTTCCCACTCGCTCACCAATCTCTAACTTGCACCCCGAACATCCCAAAGCAGCAATAACTTTATCTTTCAAGGGTGTAGATATGCAAATTACCGATTCCAACAATACAGCATTCAATCCTAGCATCCTAACATATTGCTCGGCAATGAAGGAATGGGTTGCTCCCGAATCAAACAAAGCATAAGCAGGTTGGTCGTTGAGCGAGACCGTACCTGTAATCACGCCAGGCGCAGCTTCTGCCTGACCTTGGGTAATCGCGTACACAGTGCCCTGAGCTGGAGGTCTCTGCTGTCCTCCTTGCGGTGCATTCTGAGGGGCATACCCTCCTATCTGTCTCATCGGTGGCGGCGTCGGCAACAAAGGTTGTCCTCTTTGCTTCTTAGGACAAAATCTGGCCATGTGGCCCTGTTGGCCACATTCAAAACAGGCACCCGTCCTAACTGGGCACGATGCTGTCCCATGTCTTCTCCCACACAAGCGACATGCATCATTCTTAATAGGTCCTGACCTATTAAATCCACTCTTCTTGCTGGGCGGGCTTTGGAATCTATTTCCAAACATCGGCCTCTTTCCTTGGCGGATGTTGTCTCGTGAGAGCTAAACCTCGATCCGGATGAGGCGCTTTATCGTTCGATCTTTCTCAATCTTCCGAGCTCTCCGATATATTTCATTATAAGTCTTCAGATCCAGAAGGACTAAGGCACTCTTCAAATCTTGCCTGAATCCCTCTCTGAATCTCCTTGCTCGATTCACGGGGTTCTCAATTAATTCAGGGGCATATCGCGAAAGTTCAGCGAACTTCGCCTCATACTCGTCAACAGATAGAGAACCCTGGCGAAGACGTTGAAATTCAGCCATCTTCACCTCTCTGGCAGTCTCAGAGAAAAACTTATCATTAAAGGCTTCGCGGAAAGTGTTCCAATCCTGGGCAGCACCTTCCGGAAGATCATTTCTCGAGTTGTCATCCACCAAGTGTCAGCAACTCCCTCCAGCTGGTAAGTTGCTAACATCACCTTCTCAGTCTCGCTGCACATCAGCAATGCAAACGCTTTCTCGAGCTTCTTAATCCATGAAGAAGCAGCTTCGGGGTCTCCAAACCCAGTAAACAACGGCGGATTTAACCTTAGGAAATGCTCCACCAACTTATGGATTGGTCTTGCAGCAACCACTATCTCCGGTGGGTTCTCAACATTCACGGCGGCCGGAGCAACGCGGTGTGCGACTAACGAGCGTGCGCAGTGCGGCTGCAGGGCGTGAGGTGCGGCTGCGGAGGGCGGCGGCAGCGGCTGCAGGGGCGGCGGCGAGTGCGGCTGCGGGCGGCGGCAGTGCGGCTGCGGCCCGAGCGGCAACAGCTACGGCATTAGCGGCGGCCTGAGCGGCGGCTTCAACTGTCGCAGCTTGCCGATCCATTCTGGTACCCATTGCTTCCAAAACGCGCAAGATCCCATCCACCTTGGGATCATTAGGGGCTGCTACCCCGACATCTACGACAGGTGGATTCACTCCACTCGCGCTAGCTTTGTGCTTTGGCGCTCGACCACGTCCGCCTCGGGTTCCGACACGAGTCGGAGCTCTACCCGAATAACGGCCCTCTTGGTCCTCTTTGCGGGAGTTCTCGGCTCCCGATCGCTCATGGTGTAGCTTTACTCAACTAACACCTGTTTCCAATTCAACACCGAATTAGAAACAGAGCGATCCAAACAACAAACAATTTTAGCACTCAGCTAACACAGACATGCACCAGCATGAATTTAAAGGCCTTTCCTACTAACTATCCCATGGTCATCGCTCCTTATCACTCCAATCTTCAACTTCGCTCTGATACCACTTAAACAAGATGTCACGCCCGATCCTCGTGCACGCACACATCCGTCTCACTTGGTCGATTTTATAATGCGATATCCCGGACAATGTATCGCCGACCCTTTCAATTTTAAGCACATGCGGAAGCGATTAAAATCCCCGATACAATAAAACGATGGGATAGAAAAGCGGGCCATATTTTTCATATTGAAATTTATAACCAAACTTTTATACAAACCACAATTCATAACTATTCACATCAAAACGGAGACCTCAAAAGAAGACAGGATCTCAATCCATCCAAACCGTACTCACGGCTCCTCTCGGGATTATCTTCTTCTTCCAAAAATCCTCCTCTTCAGATCTCACCTCCGAGTTCTCTTCTCGGATTCCTCCTCCTCGCTCTTCAGCGGGGTCCCGAAATGGTTTTCCCCAAACTAGGATGAGACTACGTCTCGGCGAGTTCTACCCCACTAAGCCCGATTAGCAAACTATTATACTAAATGCTGCCTAAGCACGCACGGGCGGAGGACTTACCTTGGGCTCGATCCCACCGCAAGTCAAGTATAATTCACAATAAATACTCATTCACTTCAAACAAATCGAACCCGTCGATTACATGTCATGCCAAATCAATCCCCACTGTGGGATATTTAAAAACTAGGCCACGTGCATTCTCCAGGGCGACCTTCCAAGTCTCCGAGTTCACGTGCCTCGAACCTTGGGCCCACGTGCATTCTCTCAGGCGACCTTTTCGCCAAAGTGATACATCAAGTCACCGAGCCCACGTGCCCTTTTAGATGCCTACACTTAGTCACGAGCTCCATCAATGCTCTCGGGCGTCAATTCGCCAAGGTGACGTACGGTGAACACTTTGCTATGCTCTCGGGCGTCTTTTCGCCAAGGTGATACACGATCACGAGCCAACACAAACAATTCAATATGCTCTCGGGCGTCTTTTTCGCCAAGGTGATACACTGATCACGAGCCAACATAAACAATTCAATATGCTCTCGGGCGTCTTTTTCGCCAAGGTGATACACCGATCACGAGCCAACATAAACAATTCAATATGCTCTCGGCGTCTTTTTTCGCCAAGGTGATACACTGATCACAGAGCCAACATGCTTCCTTTCAGGTGATAACCAATACCCAACGATTTCTCAATCAATTAATTAAATCAACTCAACAAAGCATTATAAATGCTAAATAACCCACTTGGCCAATTCAATCTCAATCAATTCCAATCAATTTAGGGTAAATCCCTAAAATATCACAATTTATTTAATTCCATACAGCGTGGAGCTCAAATAAATAAACGGACTGCGCCACGACGATCAGCACGAGATTTCGGTCATCGGCCATCAAAATCTCAATTTCCGAAAAATAATTAATTAATTAATTATTAATTACTAAAAATTCAATTTAGCTCAAATTACAGCCCGATTAAATAAACGGACTTCGGCACGGTCATCAGCATAATTTTCCGGTTCCAGGCCATCTCAGTTGCATTTTCGGAAAATAAATAATTATTTATTTTAATTCCGAAAATTAATATTTAAATGCTAAAAAATCCACTTAGGCCCGAAAAGCCTAATTGGAGCCCACTAAGGGTCGGGAAAAATCCCGAGGCACTTCCAATAATTAGTAGACCATGTCTACTTGCTAATTTCACAATCAATTTATCTAAATTGCAACACAATTAACTAATAATTGCTAATTTAATCTAATCTAACAACCTAAACATGATTAATTAAATCTAAATCAACATTAAGCATAATTAGTCACTAATCCTGGATTAGTGAGATTACTCACCAAATCGCGCGCAAATCGGATCAATCCGACGGCGGCGACGCGAGGAACGAGACTTCCCAAAGCGACTCGCGGATTCGGGGCCGGGAAACGGCCCAAAAGCGGGCCCGAAGTGGCTGAAACCCACTTCGTGGGTCTGCCGTTCGGGCCGGATCGGAGCTGCTCCGGCGGCTAGGAGGGCGAGGGAAGGCCGGCGGAGGGCGAGGGGGTCTCGGGGTGGTCCGCGGGGTCGGTGACCGGAGGCGGGCGGAGATGGGCGGAACAGCGGCTGGAACAGGGGCGAACAGGGCTGGCTGCTCGGCTTGGGCGCGCGGACGGCGGCGGGGGGCGCGAGCGGCGCACGGGCGTCGCGGCGGTCCGGGCGGTGGCGCGACGGGTGATTTGCGGCCGCGGCCGAGGGCGGGCTGGTTCTGTTCGCTCGGCGCAAGGAAAGAAGGAGAAGAAGAAAGAAGAACAGGGGGTTCGGTCGAGCGTGCAGAGGAAGAAAGAAGAGAGAGGAGAGAGAAGAGAGAGAGAAAAGAGAGAGAGAGGGAATGAGCGGTGGGGAAGGGGGGAGAATTCGCACGGCTGGGGGGAAGGGGAGAGGAGAGAGGAGAGAGAAAGAAAAGAGAGAAAAAGAAAGAAAAGAAAAGAGAGAGGGAAAGAGAGAGAAAAGAGAGAGAAAAAGAAAAGGGGAGAGAGAGAGAGGAAAAGAAAAAGGAAATTACATAATTCCTTTATGCAACTTTTCCTTTGTTAATTTCCTTTTCCTTTCTATTTTATTTTGGTCTTCAATTTTCTTTTTCCGATAATTTCTTTATTGAAATTTCGGACTCGTCAATAAATTGACGAGCGATGAGACAGGATCCTAAAAATAAGAATCATGACGCGCTTAAAATTCGATTCCGAAATCGAGTTCAATTTCGTGGTTAAAAATCAATCGAGACGTGATTTTAGCTCAATCCAACCAATTAGGTAGCTTTTAGGGATTTTACGGCCGATACATCCCTTAACGACTTCACCCAATAGGTTAGTTAACTCGTGAGTGATCAGCTCAGAGAAAAAGGCCATAGGCACGTCGACGAAATGCCCATTTCACTTTATCGAAACGAGGTCGAATTTCAGGATGTCACAAGTTTCATGGAGGCTGTCTTGATGGTAATGGTGGAGTTACCTTGTAGAGTTGTTGAATGAGAATATGCTTTTTTTTTTTTTTTTTTTTTCTGTGTGGTTTAATGGAGGATGGGAGAGAGAAACTCTTGAATTTTCAATTGGGCATTACTAGATGAATCTGTTTGCTGATAGCCATCTATGGCAATTGGATCTGGAAGCAGGTGGTTTATTTGCAAAATTAAAATCGAAGCTTGTCTATAATTTGGATAGCTACTTTAGGAGGTTCTTAGAAATGGTGCCAGATTATTAAATCATTGAGAAGTTTTTGGAGCTCTAGTTTTATGCTCAAATTTCATTCGACAATTTGAAGTTCATCAAAACTCTACTTTGATTATATACTTCTCCAGTTAGAATGCTCCTCTACTTTCTCTTTTTCACTTGTTTTTTCTTCTCCATTTCTATTTGGTTTAGCTTAATTTTCTTAATCTTCTAGTAAAATAAGGAAGAGTCGCACAATGGACTCGGAATAAAGATTTTCATTTCCGTGCAACACGTGTTTTTCCAAAACTTTGATTCACTAAAATATTTGAACATCAAATTGTCTTTTAAGCACGATTCATTAAATAAAACAGAAGAGTTTTACTTAATTTAGCTAAAACATTGAAATGAGTGTTAAGGTTTCTGGCTTAAACTATCCTTTGATTCGCCCAATGAGATGAATCCCACCCCAACCCCGAGCCCAGCCCAGCCCAACCCAGCGCAGCTCACGTAACATGATGCAAAACCTCCTAGAGGACTTGGACTGGGTAGATGCCACTAGACCAACATGTTCTCGGCTTGTTTCGTCCAAGTACTAGGGGTAATCTTGCAAAGTCGCCTTGCCTAAGATAATGTTGCAAAATAATGGCTTTTAAAGACCGACCAAAAGAATAAAGTACAATAAGTAGCACACTTCTTTCGGTCATTTTATAGCGTTTTTCTTCGGTAATGATATAGACTTCATTCGGTTATTGTGAAATGTTTTTCTTTGGTAGTCATCTTTTTTTTATTTTAATTATTTGTCTTTTCTAATGACAAATTGTTGTTTTCTTATTCATCATAAAGCAATAGATTCGTTCTCTAACATTTCTTTCGATTATTTTAAAATAATCTTCTCTGATGGTGGTCATTTTTTTTTTATTATTCTTCTTTTTTGATGACCAATGGTCATTTTGTCATTAATTCATTAAGCAATAGATCCATTCTTTGACGTTACACTTCTTTCGGTCACTTTATTACTTTTCCTTCGATTGTGGTCATTTTTTAATTATTTTTCTTTCTGATGACCAATTAATTCATAAAGCTTTCAATCCATTCTCCAACATGGACTCCGTTTGGTCATTGTAAAATGTTTTTCTTCAGTAGTGCTCATTTTCTTTAATTATTTATCTTTTTTGATGACCAATTGTTACTCTCTTATCCATCATAAAGCACTAGATTCATTCTCTAATCCTTCTTTCAATCATTTTAAAATGTTTTTCTTCGTAGTGATTAGCGATCTTTTCTTTCTTTTTTTTTTTTTTTTTTTTTTGGTTTTTTTGATGACCAATGATCATTTTGTCATTAATTCATAAAGCGATAGATCCATTCTTTGATGCACACTTCTTTCAATCACTTTATAATATTTTTCTTCGGTTGTGGTCATTTTTTAATTATTTTTTTCTGGTGACCAGTTAATTCATAAAGCTATCGATCCATTCTCCAACATAGACTTCGTTTGGTTATTGTAAAATGTTTTTCTTGGTAGTGCTCATTTTCTTTAATTATTTGTCTTTTTTGATGACCAATTGTTGTTCTCTTATCCATCATAAAGCACTAGATTTATTCTCTAACACTTCTTTTGATCATTTTAAAATGTTGTTTTTTGTAGTGATTAGTGATCTTTTTTTTTTTTTTTGCTTTTTTGATGACCAATGATTGTTTTGTTATTAATTCATAAAGCAGTAGATCCATTCTTTGACGCACACTTCTTTCAATCACTTTATAATATTTTTCTTTGGTTGTGGTCATTTTTTAATTATTTTTCTTTTTGATGACCAATTAATTCATAAAGCTATTGATCCATTCTCCAACATAGACTCTCGGTCGTTGTAAAATGTTTTTCTTCGGTAGTGCTCATTTTCTTTAATTATTTGTCTTTTTTGATGATCAATTGTTGTTCTTTTATCCATCATAAAGCATTAGATTCATTCTTTAACACTTCTTTCGATCATTTTAAAATGTTTTTCTTCATAGTGATTAGCGATCATTTTTTTTTTTTTTTGGCTTTTCTAATGACCAATGATCGTTTTGTCATTGATTCATAAAGCAATAGATCCATTCTTTGACGCACACTTCTTTCGATGACTTTATAATATTTTTCTTCGGTAATGGTCAATTTTTAATTATTTTTCTGTTTGATGACCAATTAATTCATAAAGCTATCAATCCATTCTCCAATATAGATTCTCGGTCGTTGTAAAATGTTTTTCTTCAATAGTGCTCATTTTCTTTAATTATTTGTTTTTTTTAATGACCAATTGATGTTCTCTTATCCATCATAAAGCACTAGATTCATTCTCTAACACTTCTTTTGATCATTTTTAAATGTTTTTTTTTGTAGTGATTAGTGATTTTTTTTTTTTGCTTTTTTGATGACTAATGATTGTTTTGTCATTAATTCATAAAGCAGTAGATCCATTCTTTGACGCACACTTCTTTCAATCACTTTATAATATTTTTCTTTGGTTGTGGTCATTTTTTAATTATTTTTCTTTTTGATGACCAATTAATTCATAAAGCTATTGATCCATTCTCCAACATAGACTCTCGGTCGTTGTAAAATGTTTTTCTTCGGTAGTGCTCATTTTCTTTAATTATTTGTCTTTTTTGATGACCAATTGTTATTCTCTTATCCATCATAAAGCATTAGATTCATTCTCTAACACTTCTTTCGATCATTTTAAAATGTTTTTCCTCGTAGTGATTATCGATCATCTTTTTTTTTTTTTTTTGGCTTTTTTGATGACCAATGATTGTTTTGTCATTAATTCATAAAGCAATATATCCATTCTTTGACGCACACTTCTTTCGATGACTTTATAATATTTTTCTTCGGTTGTGGTCAATTTTTATTATTTTTCTGTTTGATGACCAATTAATTCATAAAGCTATCAATCCATTCTCCAATATAGATTCTTGGTCGTTGTAAAATGCTTTTCTTCAGTAGTGCTCATTTTCTTTAATTATTTGTCTTTTTTGATGACCAATTGTTGTTCTCTTATCCATCATAAAGCATTAGATTCATTCTCTAATACTTCTTTCAATCATTTTAAAATGTTTTTCTTCGTAGTGATTAGTGATCTTTTTTTTTTTTTTGGCTTTTTTGATGACCAATGATCATTTTGTCATTAATTCATGAAGCGATAGATCCATTCTTTGATGCGCACTTCTTTCGATCACTTTATAATATTTTTCTTCAGTTGTGGTCATTTTTTAATTATTTTTCTTTCTGGTGACCAATTAATTCATAAAGCTATCACTCCATTCTCCAACATAGACTTCGTTTGGTCATTGTAAAATGTTTTTCTTTGGTAGTGCTCATTTTTTTTAATTATTTGTCTTTTTTGATGACCAAGTGTTGTTCTCTTATCCATCATAAAACACAAGATTCACTCTCTAACACTTCTTTCGATCATTTTAAAATGTTTTTCTTTGTAGTGATTAGTGATCATTTTTTTTTTATTTTTTTTGCTTTTTTGATGACCAATGATTGTTTTGTCATTAATTCATAAAGCAATAGATCTATTCTTTGATGCACACTTATTTTGATCACTTTATAATAATTTTCTTCGATAGTGGTCATTTTTTTATTGTCTTTTTTAGGATCAATTAATTTATAATGCAATCTATCCATTCTCCAACATAGGTTTTGTTTGGTCATTGTAAAATATTTTTCTTCGGTAATGCTCATTTTCTTTAATTATTTGTCTTTTGATGACCAATTGTTGTTTTCGTCTATATCATGAAGCAATAGATTCATTCATCAACACTTCTTTCGATCATATTAAAATGTTTTTCTTCAGTAGTAGTCATTTTTTTAATTATTTTTCTTTTATGATGACCAATGGTCATTTTTCTTATTAATTCATAAAGCGCTAGATTCATTACGCACACTTCTTTCGGTCATTATAAAACATATTTCTTCGGTAGTGGTCATTTCTTACTTTTTTTTTTTTTTACCTAATGACCAATTAATTCATAAAGTAATAGATTCATTCTCCAACATAGATTTCGTTTGGTCATTGTAAAATGTATTTCTTTGGTAGTGGTTATTTTCTTTAACTATTTGTCTTTTTTGATGACCAGTGGTTTTTTCCTTATACTTCATAAAGCAATATATTGATTTTCTGACACTTGCTTTGGTCATTTTATAATGCTTTGCTCCGGTGGCAATTAGTGATAATTTTTTTAATTATTTTTCTTTTTCAATGACCAATGGTCATTTTGTTATTAATTCATAAAGCAATAGATCTATTCTCCAATGTGGATTTCTTTCGGTCATTTTATAACTTTTTTTCTTCGGCAGTGTTCATTTATTTAATTATTTTTCTTTTGTGATGTCTAATGGTCATTTTTTTTAATTAATTCATAAAGCAATAGATCCATTCTCTAATGCACACTCTTTTCAGTAATTTTATTACATTTCCCTTCAGTAGTGATCATTTTTAATTAATTTTCTTTATAATAACCAATTAGTTTATAAGGCAGTAGATCCTTTCTTCAACATAGACTTCATTCAATCAAAGCAAAATGTTTTTCATCGACAATGGTCATTTTTTTAATTTTTTTCTATGACCCATGATCATTTTTTTCATTTATCCATAAATCAATAGATCTATTCTCCTCTTTCAATCATTTTATAACGTTTTTCTTCGGTAGTGGTCATCTTTTAATTTGTTTTCTTTTATGATGACCAATGGTCATTATTTTCATTGATACATAAAACAATGAACCCATTTTCTGACGCAAACTTCATTTGGTCATTTCAGATTATTTTTTTTTCGGTAGGGGTCATTTGTATAATTAATTTCCTTTTTTTTTTATGACCAATGATAAATCTTTTTATTAATTTACAAAGCAATAAATCCATTTTTTGAGACACACTTCTTGGTAAAATTACTAAAAAAAATATTAAACCCATTACATTTATATTGAATTCAATGCTAAACATTTTCAAAAATTTCCAATTAAGTTTATCTAGACATTATTAGTAGGAAATTGTTGACTTGGATTCCGATTGTCATATGTGGAATGATCTACGTTGACGTGGATAATTTTTTATAATTTTTTTTAAAAAGGGCCGCAAGGCCCTTGTCTATTGCGAGCGAGGGTTGTGGCCCTCTTTGCAACCCTCAATTGCGACTAGTGAGGGCTTTAGACCCTTGCTTAGGAGCTAGTGATGGTCATCAGTCCTCGCCTGTGGTTCACGACCCTCATTGAAAAGAAAAAATAACAATTTTTTGAGAAAAAGAATTCAAAAAAATAATAATAACTTGCCCATGTCAATAATGGCTATCCTATGTGGCACATGTTCACGTTAGCGATTTCCAGCTAAAATTGACCATGTCAACTTAATTGACGAAATATGAAAAGACGAAATATGAAAAGATTTATGATTTAATTTTCATGATTGAAATGTTTAGAATTGAATCTACACAAGTGTGATAGGTTTAGGATTTTTTAATAATTTTTCCCGCACTTCTTTCAGTCAGTTTAAGACGTCTTTCTTCAATAGTGGTCATTTTTATATTTATTTCCTTTTCTTTAATGTCCAATGGTCGTTTTGTCATTAATTAATAAAGTAATAGATCCATTCTTCAACATAGATCATTCCGTCATTTTAAACGTTTATCTTCGATAGTGATAATTTATTTGACTATTTTTTCTCTTTCGATGATCAATGGTCATTTGTTTTCATTAATTCATAAAGCAATAGATATATTCATTTAACGCAGACTCTTTCCATCATTACATAACTTTTTTCTTCCATAGCGGTCAATTTTTCAGTTATTATTCTTCTATGATGACCAAGGGTTATTTTTCCTTTAATTTATAAGGCAGTAGATCTATTCTCCGACACAGACTTCATTTGGTCATTTCAAAATATTTTTCTCCTGTAGTGATCATTTGTTTAATTATTTTACTTATGTTGTGACCGATGTGATCTTCTTTATTAATTTATAAACAGGCTTTACTGGCATTACAATATTTAAACTATGTGAGAATACGAGTTTCTTATGAGTCACAAATTCTTAAAGTAGTTGGCCCCACAATAATTTATAATTATTTTTTATTTAATTTTTCATGATCTAGAATAGATTATTATTCTTACAGTAGATTAGAGACTATTATGCAGTTATCTCTCTTCATAGAGCAATAGATCCATTCTTTTGATGCAGACTATGTTCGGTCGTTTTATAATGTTTTTTTTTTCTATAGTTGTCAATTTATTTATTTATTTATTTATGATCAATGGTCATTTTCTATTAATTCATAAGGCAATAAACTTATTCTCTGACTTAGACTTTTTGGCATTTTTAAATTCCTGTTTCTTCGGTAATGGTCAAGTTTTTTTAATTAATTCTCATGTCGCACAACTCTCAAGCATTACGACAATCCTTGTCAATCCATGGTAGTTTGCTTTTTATATAATCTACGTGGCTTATTTTATAAGCAATGAACAAAACGGAGATGACATAGTTACATGGGTGGTGTGGTTATCTTCAAGTTGGACAAATTACTTCAGATTAGGCACAGACATATTCGGTTCTTATTCCTAAAGAAATCTATAGGCCAATACAAGGACGATTAGTTCCCGTAATGTGTGCCAAAAGATCATCTGAAAGGTGCTGGTAAACCTCGTTGAACTGAGCGCGGGAGATTGACACTTCCTATTAAAGTCAATTTAGTTTTTTTACTCAATTATACATCACTCTAAAGCAATAAAAAAAGAGGCTAAAGCAATTAAAAATGGAATTGCTAATGTCACATAAATAAATCTAACTTTATATCATCATTTTACATTGGAAAGAATTAGATGTACTTGATTGATCTTTACTATAAGGTGTGTTCGTTTTTTGAAAAAAATGAGTAATTTATAGAATATTTTTGAAAAATGATCATTTATATCTTTGTAAAGATAAATGAATGGAAGATTTTTTTTTTATCGCACATGAATATACTTAGGCATAAATTGTTATTGATGATGAAAATATTTTCAGTTGATTAATTTTTCTAAACGATATAAGTAATCATATTTTGGAAAATGTTTCCCAAATGACTCATTTTCCACATAATGAACGTACCTTTAAAATGCAATAGTTTTTTTTTTTTTTAACTAGGGCTTTAGAATCGGTATTTAAAAACCAATAGAATATCACAAATATCTATGAGTCAGACTATCAAAAGCTATACATTCCTAAAAACCTCATTAGAGAAGATTAAAAATGTAAAAAAAAGTCAACATATTAATCTTGTAGTAGAAATTCCATTGAGTATAAGAGTCAAAGAGGGCATAGCGCATTACTTTTGAAAATAAAGTATACTACATTCTTGTTAATTAGATTGATTATAATAGTATTGTCAAAAAGTTGGTTTCTTTTCTATTGTGCACGCAAACTCAGTTTTTCATGTGAGATATCCTTTGAATGATGCAATGTATATCGATTTGTAATTGGATCATTACATATATAGTTTCCATATGTAGTTGAATTATATCAATTATTGAGAGAATCAAATAATAATCATTTTTCAAGTTTATTTAAGTAAACAAATCGTCGCTTCCAATGTTTGTAGTTTAGGTGCAACAACATTCATAGATATATTATACCTTTGGAGAATTTTTGTTGAATGGTTGAATACAGAATCAAACTTTTAATTTTAGTTTTGAAATTGACAAAAACAACGCAATAGCAAGATTTTATTCTCTTACAGACTAAACTTGTCTTCGATATCACCAATTAACTCTTAACACCAAAAAGAAAACAAAAGATGAAAAAAAAAAAAAAATTTACCCGCCAACTTTTCACCAAAATGAAACATAAAAGAACGAATATGAAAAAAATCGTTGGTTAAGTCACGTCATAACTAATCCCATACTGTTCATTTTCATATATGTAGAATTCGTCTACTCATACTTCTAACCTGGAAAATTCCTTCCCGGCGAGTAAACTTTTGTGGTCCAATTACGAATGTTCGAAAATCATAAACAAACGTCGATTTGATAGTAGTCGACTTTTACAAATTCGAGAGTAGAATCCAATCGCATTACTTATGTGATGAGTGGACGATAGGGGATCCAAAAAGCAACTAAATCACGTTCTGTCAGCCTTGAAGTTGGCTTGGGGAACAATCGATCAAACCGTGTGATGCTTCCATCGTTCAAATCGAGACTAACATGTACGTGTAGGATGCAGGAAAAGAAAGAAGAATGTGAATTCAGAATTCAGAAAAAGCCCTTATGAAAGGAAGATCAGTTGACATGCTTTCTTTTCTTCTTCTTCTTTTTTCAGAAGTTGACGTGCTTGATCTGTCACAAATTTCCTTCTGTCTGACCGCCACCTTGCTTCGGTTTCTGAATCATCCTCCGCATGCTGATGTGACGTCCGTCAACCTGCAACTGTGTCCTACGCTAGCATCGTTGAACCGATACCGTGCTCCTACATAGTTTTAATTTCTAAGATGGTAACTCCGTCATCTGGTCTGAGGCGTTGGAGATCAGAGCATCGACGATCCATCACGATCGGCCGAGAAATACCACAGGAAGGAGGATTGGCACCCCTAAGGTGCATGCGTGTGCCAGTGTCAGCGTCTTCCACCCCTCCCAAACGAAATTTTTCTCTGACATAAGGGGATGAGGTTGGAGATGACATGGTCAACATGGAACGTGTGGCTTTTCAAACAAGACAAATTCCATCAGATTTGGCATAGATGCACGCGGTTCTTATTCCTATAGTTCAATTACTACGGACCAATCAGTTTGTGTAATGCGTCCCAAAAGATCATCTCGAAAGGTGAAAGAAAATAGGATTCTGGCCGATTCTCAATCAGATGCTGCGTCCTTTCCAAAGTTGGTTCATCATTCGTCAGCATGTTTTTCGCGAAAGCAATTTTTGTGAGGATTCTTTGGCTAAAGCTAGAACAAGCACTGAGAGATCGCCTTGTTTGGGAAGTTCCTTGGACGGGTCCCTGCCTGCTTTTGCAAGCTGGTTTAGGGGGAGTGTGCTATCTTTGCTGATTCATTTTTTATTTTCCTTTTTCCTTCTTTTGATGTACATTAAAAAAAAAAAAAAGTGTACTTAAAAGGACCAAAAAAAGTAAAAAATCGCGAGTAAAGCGCAATGAAAAACAAACAAGGGCCGGTGTAGGTATAGCCGAAGATTGCCTCTAGCAAAGATTCCCGGTTTGGTGCTTCATAGGAGGAAGACAGTGAGTCTTTCCCCCTTCTTTTTTTTTTAAAAAAAAAAGGGGAAAATTACCATAAAAAATCCTAAACCTATTGCAAATTTTCCAAATTAGTCTTAACCATTTTTTTTTTTACTTATTCAGTCATAAATCTTTTGCAATTATGTTAATTTAGTCTATTAGGATAATTTTGGCTCCCCAGTATTGATGTGGATGCGACCGACGTTGATGTGACAATTTATATATATTTTTTATTATTATTTTTTTCGAGTTTTTTTATTTCTCTTTTATTTCTCCTTTTCTTCCTACTTTTCCTCTTCTCTTCCCCCATAGTGGCCGACGAGACTCGTTGCCCACTAGTTTAGGGCCGCGAAGCCCTCGTAGATGATTGACAGCCCTCACCCGGTTTGGGCGAGGCTTGGGGCCGTAAGCGATGTAGCTTCGCCCAGATCTGGGCAAGGCCAAGTGAGGGTTGTTGGTTGCCGGCAAGGGCTTCACAATCCTCGCCCACTGGGCGAACCTCGTTAGCCAATGTGAGGGGAGAGAAGAAGAAAAGTAGGAAGAAAAGGAAAAATAAAATAAAAATAAAATAAATGAATAAAAAATAATTTAAAATTTTGAAAACAAATTATTAATAAATTGTTACTCAACATTGATCGATTGGTTAGCGTTCACGTTAGCGCCACTTGGCCAAAATTAGCTGAATGGACTGAATTTGTACAATTACAAAATGTTTATGACTTAATGGTAAAAAAAAAATGGTTTAAGACTAATTTAGAAAAATTGCAATAGGTTTAGAATTTTTTTGGTAATTTTCTATTAAAAAATGGGCTATAGATAACAAATTTTTAAACGAGAACCCATTTGCCATGCACTAGATATTATTACATAAATAAAGTCATGAGTTTTCATAATTTTAAAAGAGACGTAAATTATATGAAGGATGGATAATTAAGAAGTACATTTACACTTCCAAATAAAGTCGGTTTTTTTTTTTAAAATTCAATTTAATATCACTGTAAAGCAATAAAAAAAAAAAAAAAAGGCTACATCAATTGAACGTGGAATTGCTTAGGTCACTTGAATCTAAATAACTTACCCATTCTATTTCACGCCTGAAAGTATTGGATATACTTATATTCAGTTTTTTTTTTGTGAAAAATAAATAATTTGAAAAAGATTTTTCTAAAAATAATTGCTTATATTGTTTGAAAACATAAACAATTTTTTCGTTGTCCAAAAAAGTGTTTAAATATAAATTGTTGTCAATAATGAATTTTTTATTGACTTATTATTTCAAGTGATAAAAGCAATCATTTTTAGAAAAAATATTTTCTAAATTTTTCATTTTTTGTGAAAAAATGGGGTCTTAGTTGATAAAAAATTTCTTTTAAAATGCATTTCTTTTTTACTAGTGTTGTAAAATTACCGCTGAAATTGCTAGCGTCTTGTAATTAAGTCAATGCGACATTATTAGAGAAATACACTAGTAACAATAAAGGACACTGTAGACTTACATGATGTGGTTCGAGTGTTAGTATCTACTTCATGTGGAGAGTAGTATCAAATAATCCACTATTAATTTGAGAGTCAGAATTATAATTAGTCACAAACTCAAGTATTACACATATAAACATTATGCATTTGGACTTATCTAGATATGTGTAATACTTATCTAGATAAGTCCAAACGCATAATGTTTATAAATAAATAACTCTATTGAAGTGAAAACCCACTACAAATTAATTTCCGTGTCTTTCTCCTGCGCGTGGCCGAAGAACAAACTCTTTCGTGTGTCTAAGAAAGCGTCGTCTGTTCGGCTCGTTGTTAATCCTTCTTAGAGTCCACTGTGCGCCTTAAACAAGAGCTGCCTTTTTCTTTTTGTCTTTCTTGTGCGACTTTTACATTGATTAAGGGAAGAGACGTCCCCTTCTTGGTCAAATACTCAAAACTTGGATAAAAGAAGAAACCAACGAATGTCTTGTGCTGAACCTCGGATTTATATATAATCCACTATAATCCAAGATTATTATTTGTAAAAGACAACATCGGATTTTGAACAAATCGAAATCTTCCAAAAGATATGGGTGTCGTGTATGACACAAACTTGAGACATGATTTAAAGCCAGTGTTTGAGGATCCCACAGCTAGATAACGATAATATGTCATGCATATATGTGACTCATAATATCACAAGATATGGTCCTGAAAATTCTCGTTAAGAAAGATTAAAAATGTCTAAAAAAGCCAGCATATTAATCATATAGTAGATATTTTCATTAATTATCAGCATTATTAAGGACATTGCATTATAAATCTTGGAGATCAAATAAACTAGTATTTTGTTAGTTAAGTTGGTCACAATACTCTGTCAGAATCAGAAAGTTTTCTCAGTTCTATTGCGCATGTAAGCACAATTTTTCATGCGAGATATTCTTTTGAATGACACAACGTATGTTGACTAGTGAGATTATAACATATATAGTTTTCATACCATTTAAATTGAATCAATTATTAAGAGAACCAAGCAATAATCATTTTCAATTTTATTTGAAAAAACGATCATCTCCAATTTTTGGTAATATAGGTGCGACGACGTTCCCAAACATATTTTACCTTTGAAGAATTTTTGTTAGATGGTTGGATGCATCATCAACTTTTTCGTTCTAGTTTTAAAATTGACAAAAAGAGAACAAGATTTCATTCTTTACAGTTGATCAAGGAGAGTACTTATGATATGAACGATCAAGAAAGGAACTAAAACTCATACTGACGACCTTGAAGTTGTCTTGCAGATCAATCAAATAAACTGAGTAGTCAGATCCAAACTAACGTGTGCCTGCAAAATTGCAGGAAATTGACATACGTGCAAGACAATTAAAAGTGCGCGAGTGTGAAGGCCAATAAAATGAAAGAAGAATGTAAATTGAAAATTCAAAATAGAAGCAAAAATTTGAATTAAGTAATGCCCCTAATAGCCCTTGTTGCGGGAAGATCAGTTGACACGCTTGATCAGTTACAAATTTGAATTAAAGGGATAGGAGAGCCAACTTCCTCCTTCGCCAAACCTCATCCACCGGTAACTTCCTTGCTTCTGTCTGACCACCACATTGCTACGGTCTCTCATCATCCCATGCTGATGGTGATGTCCGTCAGCCTTGAACTGTGGTGTAGGCTCCCATCCATTGAACCTATACTGTGCCCTTGTGTTGTTCCAATTATCGAGACGGGAACATCGCGATCTAGTCTGAGGTTTTGGGGATTACAGGATTGGCGATCCGTCACAATCAGCTGAGAAATATCAGTGTATTCTAGATGTAGGACCCGCAAAGACGATAATCCCGTAACGTTGCATTCACCTTTCAAACTTCTGCAACTCGAGAAATCTATCTCTTCTAAACTCTCTAGATTCTTAATGTCCCCTGGAAATTTTCCTAGATAAGTGCGAGCCATCTTTAATACTTCCAAGTTTCTCAAATTCTGGACAGAGGAAGGCAGTTCATTGACTAACGTGTACGAAAGATCCATGACTTGCAGCTCCGTGAGGTTTCCGATGGAATCTGGCAATTTCCACAACCTCTCGCAGTTTCTCAGAGATAGTGTCTGGAGATTATTTAGCGATCCGATAGAATCAGGGAGCTCTCTGAGTTCAGTTTCGTCCAATGCTAGATAGGAAAGAGATTTCAAGTTACCAATCAAATTGGATAGGGACAAGGATTTACATTTGCAAGCACTCAGAATTTCAAGCTTCCCAAATGAACCCTCTCGGAAATCAATGGCTTCAATTGAAGTTTCATCGATATAAAGCTCTTTCAAAGCTTCCAATAAACCTATATCTTTTGGCAACTCTTTCACAAAGGTGCAGAGCTTGATATTCAAAGAAACTAATTTTCGTAGCTTGCTGATGGACCTCACAATACGCGGAGGTAATGTTGAACAACGTTCCAGGTTTAGTCTCTCTAAGTTTACAGGAGCATGGGAAAATGGAGATTTAGTTAGCCAACGACAATCTTTTAGGATCAAAACTTTCAAGTTTTTGGCCCTCTGCAAAACAAAAGAATAATATAAAAGCCTTGTTTCTGCACGCTATCGTCAAACTGGATGCAAAACAAAATGCACAGTTATGTCATCATACCTTCATAATTTGTTTCCAGCACTGCCAATTGCTGGAGGTACTCCCAGACAAATCAAGAACGATCAATTCTGACATATCTAAAGCAAGCAGAATGGAGATATCGTTGCACCCTTGCCATTCAAGCCACTTTAACCGTCGAAGGAAAAAATCCTCTCTGGAGCTCTTTGCACTCTGCTTATATGCTTTCACAATAGCGTGGTTCATTTTAAGATACCTAAGCTTCGAGAACTCACAAAAAAATCTACGTTTAGGAAATAAATGGGGTTTGTCGAATGTGGCACTAAGGGCTTCAACTGCAGCGTCCTGCCAATCCTGGAAAAATGGTAAAATGAGAAAGTGAAATAGAAGTGCATTCACAATCATCTTTGAAAATAGAATGAGTATTCAAAAGAAGTACTTTAATTCAGACTAAAAAAAGAGACCTTCTTGTCTTCGAAATTTACCTTGCTTTTGTTCAATATTGGTTCGATGTCCTCCCGATTGCATAGCCTGCTCCGCTTGAAAGGTTCACTTGGATTTTCCTCCTTGACAATATCCCTCCCAAGGACTTTTAGTTGATTATTTATCCACAATTCATTGTTTTCTCTGGTTTTGACCAAAGACAAGTCATGAAGCTCATTGATTCCTCTATAAGGATCATATTCACAAGCTTCCCACATGTAAGAGGGTATCGTTTTGTCCTTTCCCACAAAAAAACACGCTATATCAAGAAATATCTCTTGGGCATTTTTATCTAAATCTTCGTATCTTCTCTTCAGAATTCGTTTTACTTCCTCACTGTAAGGCTCTCGTTTCAATCTATTCAATGCCTCCTTCCAAAATTCTATGGGCTTTCTACGTAAAAATGAACCAACCATCTCAATAACCAAAGGAATTCCTCCAGCAGCCAAAATAATTTCACATGCCAAAGAGGAGAATTCCTTTTTAAGAGGTTTTTCTCTAAGAACACTACAAAATAGCTGAAAAGCATGGTCATCATTCATTTGTTTTAGCTCGTATTTTTCAACAACGATGTCATCACAACTGTTAAAAGTACTGCTGTTGCTTGTAGAGGTCACAAGCACAAGATTACAGTCGTCAACAAGATTACTTCTCCTAGAGATCACGATGATCCTACTTCCCGGACCGAACCAACTTAGATCTCCGGCTAGTGAATTGACTTGTTTAAAATCACTAACATCGTCAAGAATAATGAGAACTCTTAGATCTCCAAATTTGTACTTGATAAATTCGGTACCTTCAATAAGAGATTTAAATGTGTATGCTTTCTTTTGGAGGCCACCGACTAAATCTTCCTGGAGAGACAGGAGTCTCGTTTGCTCAACCTCTTTAAGGAAACTCTTACCTTCGAAGAGATGATGGATTTTGTTGTAGACAACCGCGGCAAGAGTCGACTTACCAATTCTTGGAAGGCCCGATATCTCAACCACACGTTTTCCTGTCACCGTTTGCCCTCTAATTACTTCTCCATTTTCATAGCCAACACCAAGTTTTCTCATCACCTCTTGCACAGGTTGATCCATCCCCACTAAATGTGCCGTCACATATAAGTCATCCTTCCTCAACAACCGGCGGACCGTGGAAACAACCTCATTTATAAGTTCACTCTGCCTGCCAAAGGGAAAAGAGGAAAGAGTAAGATGTGAAAAGTAACAACTGCTCGGATAATTCACCAAGCAGAAGAACAGATGCATTGACTTTTTTCTTTACTTAATTTCATACTCGATGACCACTGTTGGAGAAGTCGAAAGAAGCATAGAAATCTTGATTTCGTATTACCCGTGCTGGAATTTCTCCAATTCCCATCCTCGTTTGCTTGAAACACTGTGCAGAGCCTTCTTCCAGTTGTTTATAGTCGTTGACGTCACTCCATCGGCCTCATGGTCGCGGAAGGACTGCCGATAACTCTCCTTTTGTTCACCGACCACCGAAGGGGAGACGTCGTAGAAAATGGGCATGATTGTCCTGTCACACTCCACCATTTTCTCTACCTCCTTCAGACAACTCTTACTGGAAGCGAAATCTTTGGAGAAGATGGGAATGCAGATCTGCGTGTGCCCAATCACTTGTAAGATCTTAGGCATGATATGTTCTCCGATCTCGATCCCACGATGATCGATAAATGCAATGATCCCTGAATCAGCGAGGCCTTCGTAGAGAAATTCAACGAAGCCCCCCCGAATATCTCCTCCTCTGAAACTGAGAAAGGCTTCGTAACGGCAAACATCGGGCCATTTAGTTGATGGAAGCCCCAAGTGGTTATTGCAGATATCCATGAGTGAGAAGCTCAAGAAAAGGCGTAAAGACCAGGTGATTTCCTCGGGCAGGGGGACAACTGGGAGATCGCTCGAGGAAGAGAAGAAGCTAACAGACCTGCTCCGGTCTAAGAAGCTTACGTACCAAAGCTATGGAATCTTTCAAAGACAAAACTAATTTTCTCGATCTTCTTGTAAAATAAGGAAAAGTTGCATTATAATTAAAAGAAAAGGAAATAAAAGAAAAGAAAAAAGAAAAATAATTAAAAACTCAATTTAAAAAAAGAAAAACGAAAATAAGAAAAGAAAAAATAAAAATGAAAGAAAAAGTGGTTTGGTGAAAGAAGATATAAAAAATATTTTCCCTACTTGAAAAGTGGAAAATATTTCTTTTTTTCAATAATGGAAAATATTTTCTTAATCAATTTATTTTCCATAAACTGAATCTTGAAAAATTCAGAAAATATTTTTCTTGAAGTTATTTTTTGCAAAACAAACGAAATAATAACAAGTGATTTACCTCGAAGTCTCGTGTGCTAGAATTTCCTAACGTTTGTGACTTTCTATGGGATACCGTCAACAACTTGAATTTATTATAAATTATTTATCCTTAGTAACTTACGTCCATCATCGTACCATTGCTCCGTAGTTCGTAAATATATCGTGTACAGTAATTTTACCCGAGCAACAGCAAGACTGAGAATCTGGTAATGAGTTATTTCTCTTCAATTTTCGTAAATGATTACATTTTGTTTTTTTTTTTTTTTGGGTGGAATTTGTCTTCTTAAGCTGGGATGGAACGACCGTTAAGGCAAACCCGAACGGTTCACTTGGCCATTCTCTGAAAAACCCAGGTAGAGTGAAAACTGGACGACGAAAGATTGAATTGAAGTCGAAAACTACTATGGCTGATTCCCGAAGCAGAAAACGGAAAGAAGTCGCGCCCAGTTTTGGCCGAGAAGGCGAGTCAAGAAAACAGGAGAAGCTAAAATCAGGGGCAGAATCGAGTGTTGCTGAATTATCTGACCTCGTCGAAGATAAACCAGCGAGGCTGAATCAAGATGATGTGATCCTGAGTTACATTGGATCGGATAGTCCCATCGGATTCGTTGGTTCCCTCTGTCGCTGCTTGGAAGCTGACGGAATTCGCGTTTTCACAGATTGCGACATCCCATCTATTCTACCCGAAGGGCTTCGGCTATCGGTCCCCAGCTCCAAAATCTACTTACTAATCTTTTCAACAGGCTACGCTTATAACCCTCGGTGCCTTGAGACGCTCGCACTCATGGTAGAACACACATCTAGATCAGGAGGGAAGAAAGAGATCCTGCCCGTTTTCTACGATGTGGAACGGTCTGATGTGCAGCTGGACCAAAAATCACGCTACAGAGACGCCCTGGACGTGCACAAGCAGGGGTGGGGTGATGAGAAAGTCAAGCTGTGGGAGAAGGCTCTCGTGGAGGCTGGTAAAGTCAAGGGATGGGAACTAAGCTCATATAAAAGGTACATTACATGTGTCTTCTTCTTCTTTCATTGGTTTCTTCTGATTTGTTTGCTCAATCGACGGAGGTAATGTCGAGAATGTCAGGAAAAGGAAGCCCAACGACATTTTCCCAGCAAAAAAAAAGCAAATATTGGTTGACTCTGGTGCACTCTAAATTGTTTTGCTCACTTGCTTCGGTTTATGATTGTTACCGAGCCTGTTTCAAAGCTTTATGGGGACTAAACTAGAGAAAAAAAAGAGGAAATTATTGATGGGAATTAACTGGGTTAACATATTCAATTCCCTCTTCTTCCTTTTTCAGGCCAAATCTTTCTCTCGAATTGACCCTGTTTACACTACATATCTGAGTTTGGCTCAGTGAATTATCTTTAAAACTTCATTCTGTCCGGCCACATAATCTTGTAATTCTGTAATTCAACCCGTGGTTGAGTGATATTTTCACTCGATGACAAACTGTGAGAAAATAATCCATTGTTTGGACCAAATTCTTGCTGCAATGGAATTATGCAACGTTCACACAATTACTAAACATCAGTGTGTATGTTTATATCTTTGCATCAGGTAAATTATGTTCTGCATAAAGTTTCAGTGATCTTTTAGCACATTGATTAACGTTTCATTATGTAGTGCGTTGCGTTAACATTTTCATGAGCCATTTGAAGTTTCAGTGATCTTTTAATGGTTTGGAACTGAGATTTTTTCTGCCTTGGCAGTGAAAAGGAACTTATCACAGCCATCGTTGGAGAAATTTTGTTTAAGCTGATGATAGCACACAATCATGTGTCTGAGGATCTATCCACTGGTGATAATCCCATGTTATCTGAGAGGACCTCGGTATATTTCTTCGCTCCCATTCTCCTCTCTTCTCGAGTACTCTCTCCTAAAGGCTGTAACTGTTGATGAAGTTAGTTTCAGCTCGAGTGTGTTTTACATCAAATAGATAAAAAGTCTAATTACCATGAAATATTTTTACGTCATTTTTACAGTCGTTGTAAAGTTAGAATATGATATAAAAAGAAAGGCAAACGCATGAACTGAACCTCCAAGATAATGCAAGTCATCGTCTGAACTCTAAAGTAGCTTGCATATACTCCAATTATTCAGTAGCTAATTACCCTTTCCAAGAATAGAATCCACAAAGAATTGCGGGACAACTCTACCCTTCCTAATTATCATTTGTTAATTTCACCAAAGATCATATCTTGAATTATCGGTTTGATGGTGGATTTGAGTAGAATGGCTGGACGAATGGTAATTTGTCATTTTAGACCACCACACAAAAATGTTACTACGGTGTTCATTTTATTACACAAAATTGATGGCAAAGTTGGTGTTAAGTTCACAATACTAGTGATTCAAGAATACCTCCTGCCTTTTACTTGTTAAGGAGAGTTGATGCATCAAAACAGACTTCACTAAAATTAGACTATTAGAAATATTGGTATATAATATTCGTCTGCTTTTGTATTTTCTGGAAAACATTATACTCATGGAAGCGTCGTTTGAAATGCAACTATGATGTAGTAGCCAAAATCCCATAATTGCCTTCTGAAACGACCAACTCACCTTTTTTTCCTATAACCGCAGCCTTGTGCAACCGCTAGGGTTGACCCAATTGCACGGCACGTGCATGTTAACTCAAGTGTGTTCGGGTTATACTTAGTTGCATACGCATCATAAATTGGTCAAGTGTAAGTCCGTCGTGAACGGGTTATAACACAATTAAATTAGAAGTGCTTAATTAAATGGATTAACAATGTTAGGAACAAGAAATGCTACACAAGAAATTTTTTACGTAGAAAGCCCTTGGGCAATTTCTTTACTATTAGTATCAAAATCAATTGCATAGTTGTTAGATATAAGTACAACAGATGGTGCCTCAATATATAATAAGAGTTTAGGATATATAGAGTTATGCTGAAAATAACATGTATGCCATTAGCAACATTATTTTCTTATTTGCTCTGTGCCATTAGCATTTAAAAACCTCTCTACTTTAATATTACTTTCCTCCATTTGACTCTACAACTCCATCAATCTCTCCCTTGGAGGTTGATCTTCAATACAACAATAGTCTTTCATACTCTTCACTCGTCTTTGTGACCCCAATTGTCCTAATGTGACCATCTCCTCATCACTAACAATGGAAATTAATTGATGCAATGCACATCTTCAGTTTCTTAGTGGTGAGAACCTTAGTTAATGAATTTGTTGGATTTTTCACACCAAGAATCTTCTTCAATGACAATGTCCCTTTATAATGATATTTCAACTCAATGTGCATTGTTGTTGAATGAAATACCGGATTTTTTCCAAGACAAATAACACTTCAATTGTCATTGAGATGGCATTATCATAAGAACTTACAATGTGTTAGGCACATTCAAAGTACATGTTTCAGAGAATGGCCTTATCGTCTATACTTACAGTACCTCTGTATATTTCTTCGCTTCTCTTCTAACTTTCTCCTAAACTTAAGTACCTTCACAGGAGATTGAAGTCAGGCAAGAATCGAAAATAATGGAATTATTGGAACTCGAAGTAAAAGATGTACGAATTGTTGGAATTAATGGGAGAGATGGCATTGGAAAGACTGCCCTCGCCAAGATCGTATATGACCAGATATCCCTTCTCTTTGACGCTCGCAGTTTTCTTGCGGAGATCGAAGTAACAACGCAGCAACCTGGTGGTGTTCAGTATCTTCAGACCAAGTTGATATTTGATATTTTGAAAAGAGAGTATGAGGTTGCTTCTGCTTTCAAAGGAGTACGATTTTTGAAAGAAACACTTAGAAATATGAAAGTTCTCCTCGTTCTCGATGATGTGGAAAGGTTGTCTATTCTCAAGCAATTTGTAGGAGCTAAGCTTGATTGGTTTGGTTCTGGAAGTAGGATAATTGTCACCTCAAAAGAAAGAAGCATTCTTCAAGGCTTTGTAGATCGAGGGGTGGCTCATACTTACGATGTCAGTCCAATGGATGATAATCGAGCTTTCAACTTTTTCTGGCAGTATGCTGCAATCGGAAAGAGTGATGAACTACGTTCTTATGTTAAAATTGCAATCGAAATAGTGAAGGCTGCGAAGGGACTTCCACTACTTCTCAAAATTTTTGGTTCTTTTTTGCACGATAAAGGACTAGAAGAGTGGATTAAATTCGAAGATCTCATACAACAATTTCATGAAGATTACCAGAAGATTCTGAGCAGAATTTATGAAGCATTAAATCAAAAGCAAAAGCAGATGTATCTCGATATTGCACGTTGCACACCGGATGTGGATTGTCGGATTGCCTCGTATATGTGGCATCATTATGATCGTCCTCATGATGAAATCGAGGTCCTTCGTCGTACATCCCTACTACAAATGGAAGAAAATAAAATAAGCATGCACGGCATGCTAAGGTGCCTTCCTGCCATAGCCCAGGACACGAACGAGGGGAAAAAGGTATGTCGGGAAAAAAATAGTAGCATTTAGGCCTCAATTTGTTTTTTGATTTGCCTTCATAGATGGAGCATTTTCTTTACCTCATGGGAGTTTAGGCATCTATTGTAATTATTTTATTCTCTGAATACTTCCACATTTTTCTCTACTTGACTTTTGTGGTCCATCATCCAGGGAACAGACCACCTTAACACTGAAGAGGCAAGCTTTGAGATCCTGCGGAACACGACATTTCTCAGCTTGGATCGTACCAATGTTGGTGGACAATTTGCGGATGTCTTATTGAACGTTCGGTGGCTTCATTGGCAAGGCTGCCCTAGAGATGCGATCAGCATTCATCTAGAGAAAAATGAGAACCTAGTAATTCTCGATCTTTCGTGGAGTAAGGTTACAGAATCCTGGGGAGGTTGGAGAGGAATTAAGGTGGTTTGTAGCTCATTTGTTGTTGTTTAAATAAAACTGAGAGTTCTACACTATCTGAACTCTTTTCCATGTTTTGCAGATGGAGCGCTTGAAAGTCTTGAATCTTATAGGTTGTGCGGACTTATTAGTCACGCCCAGATTCTCCTGTTGCCCAAATTTGGAGATCCTGATCCTAGAGCGATGTTCTCGATTGGTTCATTTAGATCCTTCAATTAATGATCTGAAGCTCTTGGTTACCCTGAATTTGAAGTTCTGCTCCGAACTTAACATGTTGCCAATGGAAATGGATGGGATGAATGCTTTGAGAGAGCTCCTAATTGATGGCACATCCGTACGAGAACTTCCTGCGTCGATAGGCAAATTGTTTCGATTGGAAATTATTAGTGCCACCAATTGCTTCTCATTGGTTTGCATTCCTGGTTCAGTTTGTGAACTTACAGCTCTCAGAATGCTAGCCTTGGATAATGCGAAAATTCCTAAACTCCCTAGATCAATTGGAGATTTGGGGAAACTTAGATGCTTGTCTTTAAGGAGTTGTCGTGGGCTAGGAAAGCTTCCAGAATCATAGAAGGAATGAGATTTTCATTAGTAGAGTTAGATATTTCAGGTACAGGTATTTCGAGGTTGCCCGATTCAATTAAAGTCCTTTGGAGATTGGAAGTGCTGAGAATGGATACTTCTTTCTTAAGAGAATTTCCGCGTTACATTGGAGGTATGTTTTCCCTGAAAGAGGTACATGCTTCATGGTGTAGGAGTTTGGAGGGAGGCATTTCGAGTGATATCGGCCATCTACGTCATCTCAGAGAACTAAGGCTTCGAGGTACTCGTATATCCAGCCTTCCTTCAGAAATCCAGTTACTGTCAAGTCTTCAGACTCTGGATTTACTACACTGCGACAATCTTAAAGAGTTGCCTCCCCTTCCCTCTAACCTAATTAATCTCCATGTCAATCCCGATGTGATGCAAAAAATGTAAGAATCCTCAAAATTCAGCCGTTGGTGGCACTTATTGCGATAAATAATACAATGTTAGTTTGGATCAGATAATTGAGTGTTATCATTTATAGTTGAGTGTTATCATTTGTCGTTATTAGTAGGGTTGATTACTTAACACCCCTAAAACTTTTAGAGTTGTGTCGACGTACTCTTCTCAATCCAATATGTTTCCCTCTTTCTTATATTTCTATTGTCATCTCAATGTGATGTATATGTATCGATTCAGCATAGTCATGAATTTCAATTACCGTCGGTAATATTTTCATAGCAACTACAGTAAACTAACAATACACATGCACTGATTAAGAGAAAACGCTCTTGCCATTGAAAATTAACTGGAAAGCAATGCTTTGTGTCATTGGAAATTAGCCGTATTGTACACATTAGTCGTAAATTACTTTCCCAAACTTTGACGATGTTGCACAATAGCACTGAATTTCGAGAGGTTACATATTATCCTCTCGAGCTTTGATTTTTGTTTTTGTCGCTATTTTCTTTCCCGCTGCATAGCAAATTAATTGCTCCCTGAAAGGGGACTTACTTGTTTTTCTTGCCTAGAATAATCTCTACTACATGGTGAATGAAGTTAAGAAGATAGAAAGGATGTATGACTAATGAAGGCGACAATAATTCAGCTAAGTTTGTCAAGAACAATAAATAATCCATCCTCAAATAACAATTAACGGTTATGTAAACTTGAAATATTAGCTATTGCGACAAAAATCAAAGTTCAAGAGTTAACTTGTAACTTTTCGGAGTTCAGGATTTATTGTGCAACGGTATGAGAGTTCGGAACAGTGATTGGTAACATTGTCAAATTTGGTAGCTATTTTGAAATAATGCCTAATTATTCCTTTTTTTATGATTGTTTAGGCCCCCGGGAATGATTCACCAGTAAAATGTCGGATTGTACCCGATTATCCTCGGGTATCATCAAGATGAAAAGTACAAAAATTCAAATGGGTTGGATCTGTAAACCTCTTGAACAATAAAGTGAGCGTTAATTATCTATCACAACACTTGCCTCTAAAGGCACGTGCATCGAACATTTCATATTTTAGATGAATTGACAATAATCTCCGAACTACAAATTTTCTAGCTATAAAATAGATGAACTATATTGAGTACCAAACCACCGGCTATTGTAGCATGGATGGTAAATCTTTTGTCCTCCATCGAGGAGGCCAAGGTTCGAAGCCCCTACGAAGCAAGGAGGCTGAAGCGCTATATGGTGACTTAAGCATGGCATCGGGGTGGTGATTTCCCCGTTAGTGACACTTGGGGGTTTACGTGGCGGCTGTCAGCCAACGTAGTTCCTCCAGCAACCAAAAAAGAAAAGAAAACTATATTGAGTACCAATGCATTTTGATTTCAGCTTCGTATCTTTTGTTGAGCTGTCCATCAACAATAGTTGCAATCTTTTATATGGAAAATGCTCATGTCATTGAAAATTAAAAGTAGAGATTGTTAAAATATGTCTCGATTTTGAGCTCAAAATTAAATAGGAATTTTTTAATTTAAAATAATCATAAAGGAATCCATGACCAGTTTTCGGATATTAGCTTTCATAACGTGTGTTGAGGTCTTGAGATTGAAAAGTGGACTTTCGGTCAAATTGAATTTTCATACACACACACACACACACACACACACACACACACGTACGTACATATGTTTGTTGCACATTGGATTGTATCATTGTTGCAACCTACCCTTTAGGGGAGAAAATATAAGTTTAGGGATATCGCCTAAAGGATGGGTCTATGACCCACGATCAGGCATAGACTCTCCCAAGTCCATCTTGACGCGACATTGGGTGTTCAAATTGAGAGTGTGAAAATTTTCTAAAGAAGGGGTTACCATTGGCTTATTGAGGTCGAGTAGAAACCAAGTAAGGTATGAGAGAATTTAGGATCGAAAACTTAATTATACCGATTAATTAATTAGTATCATTTCGGTACTTAATCTTGTTTATTTAAAAAAAATTATTTTTTTGTCAAGTAGACTAAATTGAATTTATACCTATCCACTAACATGTGAAGTGATCATACGGCTACATAATCATTATCGTAATAATCAGCAACCACGGAAAGCTTAAATACATTCATGGGATAACAAAGAATTAACACTAAGAAAAAGATAAATGCTAATCCTAACTAGACTAAAGATAAGCTAAAATCAATGTATTAATATCACGCTTAAGGGCATTTTTCTTTAAGGACAATTA
The DNA here is from genome assembly GCA_017140325.1 of Eucalyptus leucophloia subsp. euroa. Lineage (NCBI taxonomy): Eukaryota > Viridiplantae > Streptophyta > Magnoliopsida > Myrtales > Myrtaceae > Eucalyptus > Eucalyptus leucophloia. Next base: position 5,816,993 of record CM029474.1, read on the forward strand.
AAACTCTAAGGTAAAACCCCAAGGGCTTGGTTAATCTTGAGTATGATTCTAAATTGAAAGACTCCCTACTTTTCAGGAAAAAAATAACCCAAAAGATTAATTTTAACCTTTTTAAGGATTTTTATTTTTTAAATTCCTTTTTAGAATTTTCAATTTTTTTAGAAAAATTGAATTTTTGAATTTTCAAAAAAATTCTAGATTTTATAATCATTTTGAATTTTTTATTTCTTTTATTTTTCTAATTACTACTAAATTTTTTAATATTTTCCAAATTTTGGAATTTTCTGAAAATTTTGGAATTTTTCTTGATTTTTTAAAGAAGATTTGAGTTTTTTAATATTTTCTGAGATTTTTTGAATTTTTTTTCATTTTTTGAAAATTTTTGGATGATGAGATTTTAATATATTTTTAATATTTAATAAAATTATATCAGGAAAACGGGTTTGGACCAGGTAAACCTGATCCGGTCCGTTGAAGCGATCCAACGACCCGGACTCGACCCAATTCGAGTAAAAAAAAACAAGGAAAGAAAATTTTCAAAATTTTTTAGTTTTTTCAATGATTTTTCTATTATTATTTCTTTTTCTGTTTTGTCTTCTTCTCAGTTTTGTCTTTTTCCCCCGCGCCATCTTCTTCTACCTTGCGACTCCTCCTCCGAAGCTTTCCTCACCTGCAGACCCTTGGCTGAAGTAACAACTCCATCGCAAAAAAAACCAGAACTCCGGCCACCGCTATATATCAGACAGCCAAACTCTCCGAACCACAACCAACCACCGCACTGCGCCACCAACCGCCGCCGGCCTATTGCCAGTCGTCTACTCTGACGATCAAAACAGTCTTTGAAAAAAAAACACCTCACCGAAGCCACACATTTAATAGCAACGATCTCGGCAAACAAACAAATACAAGCACATGAAAATAGAGAGAGATGCTGACTTGAACGGCCTTCAACTGTGGGTGGCTCGTCGGCGAGGGAAGGTAGTTCCGGTGGAGATCCTTCCTCCGGTAGCTCAAAAAGATGGTAGACGTGGCATGGAATCGCAAGAAAATATACAGAGAAAAGATGACAGCAGACGTAGTTCAACAAAATAAAAGCAAACAATCATCAAAATAAACTTCTGAACATCAATCCGATGATCATGGACTTCAGCCATTCACTCAAGCATTTTATCGAACACCTGGTATGCACTGGCTATGGACTCACTTCGACACACGGATTCGGGTGCATATCGACACGACATGCACGAACAACACTTAAGATCAACTCAGGGACAGATTAATCGAATTCAGAATAGATATGAACAAGGAACAACTAGTTTTGGCCGCAACGAGCTCATAGAACCCAGATCTCATGCAGGCATTTTCACGAGCATTGGTATGCACTACTCGATCAAGACTCAAACACAGGTCTGGGTTCCTAATAGAGGGCGCCATAACGCATTACAACACTGACGAAGGACTAGCAGAACCGAAGCTCCCATGAAAACAAAGCGAGTATGCTCCGGAGACCTAACTGGTTGAAGCGGGAAGGGCTGCGGCGGACGGCGGCTCTCGGGCGGACTACTGACGATGGCGAGGCGCTCCTTCGAGCTCGCTCTCTCCGTTCAACGGCTGAAGATTTCCCAGACGAAACCCTTGAATCCTCCTCTCCCTGTTCTTATCTGGAGAGAGAAGACCAACCGAGAAGATCGGCCTCCGTCCCTTACGCGCGTTGCTCACGGTATCTCCTCCCTCCTCTCCAAAACCGAGGCCCCTCTCTCTCAGCCAAAATCTGCAGAAAAACCAGAACCCCCTCTTTGTCGGTCTCTTTCTTCCCCTCTCTCTCGCTCACCCTCTCCCCCTTTTAAGGGCCACCGGCCAGCGCGCATGGCTTCTGCCATCACCAACTCGCTGGCCGGCCTGGCCCTGACCCGTGGATCACGCTGCCGTCTGCCCTCGCGATCCTCTGCCTCCCACTTCGGTTTGTACGTCTCTTTCATACAAAAGCAAAACCAGCGTGAGGGCGTGAGGGAGGAAGAAGACCCATGCGCGGGCCGGGCCGAAATGAAAGTAGATGGGCCGCGAATAGAAGAAAAGAAGGAAGAAGAAGAAGAGGAGGAGGAAATGGAGGCCCGGCAAGCCCAGCCCCCTACCCGGCTTCATTCGATTCCTTTTTTTCTTCTCTCTTTATTTGATGATTATAATTTTTTATAATAATAATATTTTTTCTTATTCTCTTTTTCTTTTCTTTTTGATGATAAATATTTTTGGAAAAATTTTAAAATTATCATTAGTGATGCAAATATTCTTAATGCTAATACGCAATGTAATATAGCGAAATTTTTTTTTTTTGTCTAGGGTTTAAAAATTAAACCCTAATTTTCTACGCAATTAAATCTTAAATAAAATGATAGAATTTAGGTGTTAACAATTATCCAGTGAAAGTACCGCATACATGAGTGCTTGGTGTTCTATGGGTGGTGACATGCAAAGGACTTCATCATGAGGCTTTAATGTTCAGATAATTACATTTGGGTGCCAGTGTTCAAAGTCAAAATTAAATTCTCATGGTAAGAATTTGGGTATAATTCATTCGTGAGATTTAGAAATTATTTAGCGAGGAATTGTGGGGTTAAACACTTGATGAGTTATTGGGTGTACTTGGGATTTGGAAAATACTGAGAGTGTTTAAGTGACTCGAGTGTAATTATAACCTCTATTGTGTCGCTTGACCTATAGTAAAATTTGTTGTTGCTCTCTCTGTAGGCGTAGATCATTACAATCAAATCACATGAATCTAATGTTCGATTTATTTCCTTATTTCATTCATTTTATTGTTCAATCACTTACTTTCGCAATTGAGACTATGCTTTTATATCATTGATAAGTAGCCATATAATACATATTAGTTGCTGAAGAAAAGCAATTAACCTCATGAATGGCCATCGTTTTCATAATGAAACATTTCATTTATAAATTTTGTGTTTGAAACCCAAACTAGAACTACACATCCAAGTTACACTAGCTGCGTTCTTTTATCCGCAACTCACATGTTGGAGTGTAGATCATCAGCATGTTTATTTTTGGTCAATGTTTCAATTTATATTAGAGGTGTTCGGTTTCTGGACAGGCCGGTTCTTGACATAGTGCTACAAGACTTACTAGAGTGAATCTTGGCATAAAAGTTGAAAACTCGCCCAAGCTTAAAGATCACATTGCATCTCAACATGAGAGGTTGGTCTCGCTTCCTTTTTCCGAATTTACTTTGGGCACCGCTTTCGCTGACACACGCAAAGATTAGTGAAAGCAAATCAATCAGTGAAGAGATAAAAGAGTGATTTTTTGGTTGGAAATGTAGGAACAGAAGACCTCAGTGCTTCCGTCGGTAAATAACATGATCGGATCCACCATTGGCACGGATCTTGTTTGATCAAAATGTCTGACGCGGATCTTGTTTGATCCCAGGACCGCATCAGGTTATGAGCCATTGCTTGGCAGTTTAATGTAGGAATCAGGACACGACTTTTTTTAAAAAAAAAAAAAATTAGCACAATCAGCGTCAACCATTGTTTGGGATCCAGGCAATTAGTCTGGGGAAGAAAAGAATTTAAGGTAAATTAATTATAATTTCCTTAAATGCATATGCCAGTTGTATTTACCTTGATCGAGGAAGTGAAGTTCTTCCAATGCAGTTGTCGTAAACCAAAATATTGCATGTTGCACTCTCGTCACAAAAAGTGGGGAAAAATCACATTTTGCATTGGGATTCATGATTAGGCTGGCTTTAAATCACATTTTGCATTGCGATTCATGATTAGGCTGGCTTTTTATCCTGAATCTCTGCTCACCCTCAGAAACATTCATGCGGGGCATGGTTAAAGTTATGTGTTGAATATTAGATTTGTTTTTTTCAATGGGGTTGCACCAAATTTGATGTTGCAGAAAACATCGTCTCAGGTCGTCCGATATATATCTTAATAATTGTTAAAGAAATTATAAGAATCTCGTTGAATACGTAAGTATCAATTGAGACATGATAAGTGATGGTGTAATTCTTTTGATGATCTCTCAATATCTAATGAATTTCCTTTTTATTTTTTGGGCATAACAATAAGGTGACATTTTAAGTCAGTTTGCATGTGTCAGATAAAGTCCACCTCACTAGTTTGTTCAAAGAAAGATCTTCTACATTCCGACTAAGGAACCTCATGAAGTCACAATTTCATCAACTGACTCATTCTTTTGAAATCTCAATAAAAATTTATTTTCTGTCGTTTGGCAATAGCAACGATGGCTTCATGTGGAGGTCCGGCTTTCATATGAATAGCTAGGAGTCACATACCAACCAAAGTTATAAATATCTATTTTCGCAAAGCTTTAAACCAATGGCATGTAATGGATCATATTGGGCTCCATCAAGACACCTATGTCCAATGGTCTGTGTTTCTAGATGGTCGGAACCTTGTTCAAGGACACACACAAAGAACACCTTCCTTTGGCTTTGGTCCTCTCCATCTAATCCTTAGTCTCACACATGTCTCGAAGGTACAGAGTCAACCTCGTGTGCGATGCGTGGCTAGATTTGACCTGCGACATTATCCGAGAATCATACCTGCATTACAAAAACATGTATCTGAAAAAAATAACTTGAGAATCGCATGTGTCACTGACTATTTTTCAACGAAATGAATTCATGCGAGGTGTTACTTTGTTTTCGGCTAACCCCGAGGAATTATATTTATCTAGTAAAAAGATTGAACAAAAAGGAAAATCTAGGTGTCAATTAGATCCTTAGATTGTTGAAAAGTAACTACTGGCAACCCATTCAGCCATTCATATTGCATAAAAAAATTAGGAGTAAACCCAACCCCTAAAAAAATAAAAATATCAATTGCATTATTCATATTCGCATTTTTTTTTTTCCTTTTAACTTTAAGTCATCGCATGACTTCCCTGAGGGGCTACCATGGACTGATGCGCGAACAGCATACGTATAGGATCATATCCCATAGATGTCTGGCCGTCACTTGCTCTTAATCTTGGTCAATAATTCAAAAGGAAATAAAGGCAGTTGCGATCGGAAAATCGAGAATATCCACGCTTCGAAAGGGAACAGCGGAATTTGGTAATGCGAAAGAGATCAATTCGGAGGGAATCTGATACTGGGCTGGCTAAACGGAAGAGGATTTTGGAGATGGGATGAAGGTTTGGATTTCGGTGAGTGATCAATGGAAGACAACGAGGCAATTAGAGATTGACCCATTGAATTTTAACAAATGAAGACGATGGACGGTCAGTGGATGTGATCTCTTTCCCCACAATTCCATCAGGGTGGTTAGGAAATTTTTCCAAAGAAATGCGACATCATCGCCTGGTTGTTAAGAGGTTTGAATGAAAAAAATTGTGATCAGTATCTAACGTCCGTGGGCATCATCATTATCCTCCTCCCAAATCTGCCACGTTGCCCCGACGTGGTTGTTCATCTCGTCAACGCCGACGTCAGCTCCACCGCACCTCCGCCTTGCTCAGCTGTGAGTTCCAGGCACAGCGACCGACACAACGTCGGATCGCTGACTGTCTCACCATCACGCATAGCAGCTCGACCGAGAAGTCCAGCGAATCCAGCCACAGCCATTGATCCTAGCAGGTCTTGTAGACGTCCTCGCCAGCTTTCAGGTTTCCCAGGGAAGCAGCTCAGCACCGGTGGTCAATTAGCGCCATTGGTGATTGTCTGTGGCGTTTCTAGCAAATATCCATCCTCGCCATTGCGTTCAAGAGCTGCTGGTTGCCCGGCAAGCCCCTTTTGCATATCCCTATCCCTACGGTTTCCGTACAGTGAACAACCATCATCATCGATCCTATTTGCCATAGCTTCACGGGCCACACTATCTCGCTGGTACCCACCAGAAGACGCGGCACCTTACCTCGCTTTGATTGTCTTTGGTCAATCCTTGCTCAAGGTCAGCCGAGTTTTCTAAACTCATTTTAGTATATGGTTTCTAAATCATGTTATTAGTCAATTGAAGCTTATGCTATCATGATTTGATCTGATCCTTTCCTTTTGGGCGTGTAGACACTAAGGAACACCAATCAATGATGTGATTAATTCTAATCATAACGTGTGTCGATATTGCATGTCATTGTCTCATGCATATCTAAAGTTTAGGGCACGCTCATAATTTGTTATCTAGGGCAATGCATTTCAGTGTTAGAGTAGATGTAGATTTAGGGTAGTTCATGGTTTTTATTAGTTGAAAACAAAAGAGAAAAATAATTGTTACTTGTCTTTCATGTAGTTCGCATGTAGACTTGGGCTTAATTTGGTCATATATCAAGTAATGCACGTCTTCTAGAAAATCACATTTTTGATAATTATGTGGTGAAGATTGGAGTAATTAGTCATTGCATATCATGCGTCATTCATATTGCATATCAAAAAGAAAAATATGAAAAGAGTCAGCATCAATAAGTCAATATTCTTTTAATAAAAGTCAGTTAGTCACATATAGGGTCCTAGGATATAATTTGCTGTTTTCGTAACAATAAATATAATACAAAAAATAGCATTTCGTATAACTTGCATCCTAGGATTAGTCCGTGATTAATTCTATCTTATGTCATAGGCATATCATATTGCTAGCTTTAGGAATTGATCCCGTGTCATTGCATATAGTTAATTCATTATAGCATAGCATGCATGAAATTTTTGCAATTTATGTTACTTTATCAGTGCATGTTAAATTAGTGCATATAATCATATAGGTCATGCATTAGTCAAATTCATAAGCATTTTCATTAATAAAAGCATTTGTCATAGCAGGTTTGTTTTCTAAGTCTAAACTTGCAGAATGCCTGTCTCAATGAGTGTTGAATACACATCCATTCCTGCTTGCTCATGCATTTCAGGTTCTTTAAGTTTTCGAGTAATTTATTTACTATTTTGATTATTAAATTTTCCATTTTTAGGAGTTAAACCTCACATGTACATGCGCATGTTTTTGTATCTTTCTACCCTCGCTATCTCTGAGTGTTCCATCCTCTTTGTCAAGCAATACTTGTCAGATTGGGTGGAAGAAATGACCAAGAAGTTGCCGCTCGAAGGAAAGAGTGACGAGATGACACCCCTCCGACGTCGAATGGACGAGTTGAACAATTTAGTGCAACGTTTGTCAGATCGTGTGGATAAGCTGGAGAAGGTATTTGCGACTCTACGTCCTCCTCCAAGGTCAAACCCAATGAACCAGGTAAAGCCCACTAATGTTAATTCGACCGGCAAAGCTGAAGGTGATAAAAATGTCCAAGCAACCAATGATACTAGCATTGTCATTGATGAGGATTTGGATGATAGAATGAGTTCGAATTGCCCAGAGTAGGGGCATGTTTGATTATCGGCATATTTTTCTACATAGGAGTCTTTTCTACTTTCTCGGATTTCAATTTTTCATTTTCAATAATGTAACTCATTCTTTTCAGTAAATTGCAAGTTCATGAGAAATTTTCATGTTTTGAGGGCATGTGAAAGCATATCAAATTTGCCCTATGATCAATTCTCTTTGAAGGCTGGGCTTCTGCACAATCCCTCCAAAATTTGACGAAGTCAAATATTTCAATACATCTCAAAAAATAAAAAATAAAAAAACTCGTGACTTCAGAATGCACATGAGGTGGCAAAACAAATTCCAATGATCTAATGGAGGAATAAAGCCCTAAATTTTATAAATGCTCAGAGAAGCCATTTTCTGTGCAAACTGAGTCGGAAGACTGCCTTGAAATATTCACACCTTCGAGATATGATTTAATAAGGGAGGATTGCCATCAGGTCCCATCTGTTCTAACTCCGCACTATTCATTCATATACTAACGTATGATGTTGTACTTAATGTAGATTACATAAACCCAATAGCATGGCAGAGACCAATCAGCTCCACACGTGCCCTTGAGAAAGAAACTTACCGAGGTAGACAGAGTCAATGTGGGGGATAATCTTATATCGATTGGGCACGATGTCATCTCCAAGAGTGTTAAGAAGTGTTCGCTCTTAAAACTTCATGCACGCCACTGACAGGTAACAAAGTGGAGGCAAGCCATCGGCAAACGAGGAGATATAAAGGAACCGAGACAAAAGGATCACCTGACTTTTGAAGAAAATGGTGTATCCCATGCCTGAACATAGCTTTGATTAATACCACTCTTTTCCTTTGTAGATGACAAGATGCTTAGCAAGGACGATCGCAGTTTCCCTAATCCTACAAGTCAGCTAGATTTGACAGGATTTGCTATCTAAAAAGCTTGATTACAAAATTTGTGAAACTAGAAAGACTCGATTAGATAAATTAAAAATACAAGGATTTAATCATGAAAAGCATGAAAGTACCATATGTATTGTTAATGTGGTGAAGAAACCGTGGCAAAGTCCGCTAGGAGGAGAGGCGCCGCCACCCCCCTACTCCCGTCACTTTGATGTGACGAAGGAACAGTGGCCGGTTAAAGAAGACATACACGAGGAAGAAGATAGATAAGAAACGGAAGAGGACTAAGAGAACGTGGAGGGATAGACCCATGCAGAAAACAACGAAGGTGACGATGAAGAGACCGAGTATGAAGACTAGCGAGCTTTCTGCAGCAACATATGTATTTAGAGGAGGGATTGGGTTGATAAGGAGCCAAGGATATCAAGATTACAGCTGGAGGATGCCGCCATTAGCTCCACTGTGAAGCTTGATTGCCCTCTCTCTCCATTACCCGCGGTTCCTCAATGAGTTGCATTCATTATGTGTCGAAACAAATCTGCAGCAGCATTGTCCTGGGAAATTTTCGACTTAAATGAGTATATGCAGAGATCGTCCCTAGTTATTAAACCTGTCTAATGGCCAAATTGAGATTGCGTCCATCAGCAAAATTGATTTTCGTATCCAAGTGATTATTCTGAATAAAAAATGAAAGCAATGGAGGGATTCATATTGGGAGTATGTATATTACTTGTGCTATCAGTTCAAAAGAATGACTATTGGCTCTGCTATGAACCATGTTTGACGCCAGTTCTAAAACTTTGAGCCTGGATACTACCCTCTAAGTTCTGAATCAAATGAAAGCTAGTGCTCAAAAACTGCAGGATGATAAACAATACAAGGACACTATTATTTATAGAAAGCATTTTCATAAACAAAATTAGTTATATGACATTGCCAAATTCATGCTAATGAATTTTTCATTAATTTTATTGTAAAATATGGAAAAGTCGCACTATAATGGACTTAGAATCAACCATATCAATGCAATGCATATTTTTTTTGCCCCAAAATCCAGTTAACTAGCAACATGTGAGTATTGAATTGTCACTTAAGCACCACATACGAAACAAAATGAATCTACTTCAATTAGAAGAATTTAGCGTGATTTATCACTCTTAAAAATAATCTACTCGAGAGCCTCACTTGAGGGGTGCGGCCAATAAATAGGAGGAATATGTTTTACGGCTTCTCACTTAAATTATATTTTTTCGATTTGTTTAATGAGATGAGTCCCCAGCCCAATCCAGCCCAAGTACAGCCTAGTCCAGCCCAAGTAAATTGATTTGAAACCTCTTGAACCAGAAAGATACCACTAGACCAACATGTTCTGGGTTTTGATTAGTCTTTAATACACGGGCAATCTAGTAAGATATGTTGCCCAAAATAATGCTGCGAATTGGTGGTTTTCAAAGCACAATAATTTAAAAATAATAATTTTTAATTAATTCCCATGTTGCACAACATCGTTTAAATAGTTAGAGTGTGAAAACTGTATCAAGATTTCTGCCCAAGCTGAATCTAGTCAAACTAAATTACCCCCCAATTCCTTAATTTAGAGGTGAAAAACATAATTAATTTTGCACCAATTTGTTAGTTTTGGGGCAAGCAATATGTTTTTTTTTTTTTTGAGCAAGATAATACGCTATACGATTAAATACTTAGCCACTGTTTAGGCGAGTTACATCAAGAGCGTCATAGCATAATAGATCTAAAAAAGCAGGCGGGGGGTGGGACAACCAATTGGGAGGGAGAAAATTAGACCGGCAGGCCTTTGCAAGCCAATCGGCGGGCCGGTTAGTTGCTCGATCACAATGGGCCAGAGAGAGGTCTCGGAATCCCTGCAGCTTTGTTCGGGCCCGGTCCAAGAGAGGCTGAAGTCTCCAGTTCACATCCGTCGAAGTGGTTAGAGCTTGCACGAGTGAAGAGCAGCAGTCGAGTGTACTTCCAGCGAGAGTTCCGCACGGGATGCCAACAGATCTAGGGTTTCAAGCGGGCCAAGGTTTCTGCCTGCTCCGCCGATTGCGCCTCCACCACTCTCGCAAAACCGTCCACCACGCATCCTCGAGAATCCCTGCATATGCACGCCACAGCTGCTCTGTTTTGCAGTAGTCCTCTGGTCCCTGTTTCCACAGCGTGGGGCTCTGCAAAAGAGGCGTCGAAGTTTACCTTCAGCTGATGGGGAGGGGGTGGTAACCAGCGGTTAGATCTTACGGTAGGCCTCCTTTCTTTCTGCTTTTGGTGGGTCACGGAATTGACTGTCGCATGGAGGGTTTGCGCCTGAAGCACGGCTTGTTGTGGATACAGGGGACGCCGCTCGAACAGGAACAGGTTGCGCCCCTTCCAGATGCTCCAGAGGACGGCTACTATTAGTTCGAATTTCTTTGCGAGGTGAGGGTTGCTGTTACAATTGACCAGCCAATCATCTAGTCGAGATAACCCATATCTTGAGATCTTGATCTGCAGAGGTGCGGCACTCCAGATCTGGTTTGTCCATGGGCAAAGTAGGAGGAGGTGTTCAACAGTTTCTGCCTCCGTTCTGCAAAGAGGGCAAATGGGATCCGGTACAATCTTTCTCCGGTATAGATTTTCCCGAGTAGGTAGAGCATTATGGGTGGCTTGCCAGAGAAAAAACCTGATTTTTGGAAGAGTTTTAACTTGCCATATCAGTTTCCATAAATCTGGGTTTATGTGGTGCGATGTGGTTGCTGATTGGTCTGTGTTTGCTGGATGTTCTCTGACCGCGTGATAGCCGCTTTTCACTGAGTAGAGTCCGGATTTGTTATGTATCCAAACTAGTTTATCTGTCTCATGTGGTCCTCCAATAGGTGTGGCAAGTATTTCTTTGGCAATTCTGTTGTCGAACAGCGAGTCCACTAGCTGGGTTTTCCATGTGCTGTTTTCAGGTTCAATTAGATCCGCCACATGTTCCGGTTCGTTTCTTGTTGCCGGGCCTCCAATTGGGCCGCTTGGTATCCATTTATCCATTCTAATTGACAGGTTTCTACCATTCCCCACTGAATACATGGTATGTGGCCAAATAGAGTCCCTACCCCGAATTATGCTCGCCAACCCCATGAGGGCCGGGATCCATGGCCAGCTTTCCGAAATCTCCATGAGGGTAGTATAGGCCCTGCATCACTTTGCTCAATAAGGATTGAGTGTTTTGTGAGATGCGCCACGCTTGTTTGCCCAGCATGGCTGTATTGAAAGAAATTAGGTCTTTAAAACCTAATCCACCCTCTTTCTTTGTGGTTTTCAAAGTTTCCCAACCCTTCCAGTGAATTCCAGCGTATTTGCTGTTTGTTTTCCACCAAAAGCTTGCAATCCTCCTCTCGATAGCCTTACATATAGAGACAGGAATTTTGAATAAAGCCATAGCATACTGAGGGATGGCCTGCACAACTGATTTTATCAAAATTTCCTTTCCTGCTTTTGATAGCAGCTGTTCTTTCCAACTTTCGAGTTTTGTGTTTATCCTTGCAAGTATCCACGCAAACATATCTTTTTTAGAGCAGCCCCAATCCGTCGGAATCCCCAAATATTTCCCTGTTTTTTCAATTTGTGGCACTCTCAGTACCTTTGCCATATTGCACCTCAGGGTTAGTGGACAGTTTTTGCTGAAGTATATGCCAGATTTGTTTAGGTTGATGGCCTGGCCAGAAGCATAACAGTATTCATGTAGGATTGTAGCCAAGTTTTGACACTCTAGGATTGATCCATGGAGGAAAAAGATAGAATCATCCGCAAACAGTAGATGTGATGGGGTGGGACATCTACTATTCAGTTGGATTCCTCGAATCGTGCCATCTTCAACAGCTTTGTTCATCATGTAGGATAGAACGTTCGCAACTAATATGAACAGATATGGAGAGAGGGGATCACCTTGGCGAATTCCTCGTGTGGGCTTGAAAGAGGGTAGAGCCTCTCCATTAAAGTTCACACTGAAAGTAACAGTTGAAACGCATTACATCACCCATTGTACCCATTGTGCGCAGAATCCCATTTTGGTTAGGCATGCACTAAGAAAATCTCATTCGATCCTGTCATACGCTTTTTGCATATCTAGCTTTAGGAGTGCCTGGAACTTCTTTTTTCTCTCCTGGGTTCGTAGTCTGTGGATAACTTCCTGTACCAGCAGTATATTATCTTGTATCAGCCTTCCTTCAACAAATGCACTCTGCTCCATAGCAATTAGATTTGGTAGCAGGGGTTTTAATCTATTTGTTAGCACTTTTGATATGATTTTGTAAATGAAATTACACAGACTGATGGGGCGAAAGTTTTCCAACTTTTCTGGATTTGGAACTTTGGGGATTAGGGTGATCGGTGTCTTTGTTCATAGCTGGATTGAGATGACCCGTGTTGAAAAAACCTTGTATCTCTGTGAAAATATCTTGAGAGATGTCTGGCCAGTGAGTTTTGAAAAAGAGACCATGCATGCCATCCGGTCCTGGAGCTTTGTGAGCTCCCAATTGTTGCATAGCTTGCTCAATTTCTTCCAAAGTAACAGGTTCTGTTAGTCGTTGATTCATTCCAGCATTCACTGAGACTGGTATTTGTTGTAAAAGGGGCTGAAAGTTGCGTGGACCAGCGGATTCATATAACTTGGTGAAATATGTAGTTGTCATTTCTTTCAGTTGCTGTTCATTTCTCACCCATTCATCTTCTGGGTTTTTCAGCATCAAAATCTGATTTCTGTTTCGTCTTTGAATGGTTATAGCATGGAAGAATTTAGTATTTTTGTCTCCCCACGCTAACCATTTAATTCTGGAACGCATTCCCCAGTACATTTCTTCTTGTCGCCATAGCTGTTCGATTTCGTTTGTGATTTCCTTTGCTGCCTTGCTTTCATGGGAGACCCCTGCACCATTCATGAGTTTCTGCAATTCACTAGTTAGCCAAGTTAGCCTCTTCTTTGCATTAGTGAATTTACCTTTGCTCCATTTGACCAATTCCTTTGCCACTTTCTGCAGTTTCTCAGTGACATTAAATTGGTAGGAAACAGGATCAGTCCAGGTGTTTCTCACCAGACTCTTACATTCCTCCTCCTCAGCCCAAAAGGCTTCATACTTGAAGGTCTTCCTCTTCCGTTTTTTTGGTGGACTAATGGCGAGGATGAGTGGCGTATGATCAGAACCGACTGCTGGTATGGCTGTACATTCGGCATTTGGATATCTGATTTGCCAATCTGAGTTGCATAAAGCTCTATCCAGTCGTTCTTTAACCAGGTTTTCATCATGTCTCTTGTTTGTCCAGGTGTATGCACACCCCTTGCATTCCATATCCAGCAGAGAGCAGTGGTTTAGAAAATCCCTAAAAGCTGCAATCCGGTAATTCTCAGCTCTTTTCTAGGCAAGCAATATGTTAGACGGTGTAGTTTAGGTCCAATCATGCCAACTTCACCTTTCGGACAAACAATGTGTGCTTCTAAATTATGTGGTCTTAAAAATAAAATTACAAATGAGAAACATAAATCGAGCAGATTTGGGAAACCTTAAGAAACATTAACCTTGCTTACAATAATGGAATTGATCATGATCTCCAAGAAACAGTAGGAAAAGAGTTGAATTATTATCCAAAAAAGAGATTAAAGTTTGAACAACAGTACCAAACATTGAGAGAATGCACTGGAAGCTATATGCCTCTCTCACTAGGCCAAGCTAAGCCCTTCCCAATTTGAAGAACACTAATTTCCATTTGTTAAGGAATAAAGTGAATATGGATAAAGAAAACTTTTTTCGAATCCGAGAGTCACGACTTTAACTAGACCGAACTACTTGTCATGTGGAACTGGTCGTGTTCTCCAAGAAGTAGTAGGCAAAGATTTCAATCATTAACAAAAAAAAAGAAAAAAAGAAAGATTAAATTTTTAACATCAACACCAAACATTAAGAGAACATACTAAATGTTATATGTTTTTCTCTCTCTTTCTCTCTCTTTCTATGTGCCGAGCTAAGCTCCTCCTCGCTTGGAGAGCACTAATTTCCACCTACCGAGGAATAAGGAAAGTTTTGTTGAATTCAAGAATAACGACAATGACTTGATTAAGTTGGTGAGCGACTGTTAGTCAAATCATCGTCATGTGGAGTTAGTTGTATTCTCCAAGAAACAATAGGAAAAGATCTGAATTATTATCTGAAAAAAAAAAAAAAAAAAAGATAAGACTTTGAACATCAACACCAAATATTGAGAGAATGTACTAAAAGTTGTATAACTCCCCCCCCCAACCCCCTCTTTCGTGTCTCGGCCAAGCTAAGCTTTTGCCTAGCTTGGATAGCACTAATTTCCTTCGCCAAGAAACAAAGTGAAGATGGATAAAGAAAGTTTTGTCGAAACCGAGAGTCATGACATTGGCTCAATTGAGTTGTTGAGCCATTGTGGTCATGCTCTCCAAGAAACAGTAAGATTTGAATTATTATGGATAAACATATTAAAGTTTGAATATCAACATTAAACATAGAGAGAATTTGCTAAGAGGTGTATACTTTTCTCTTTCGTCGGCTAGCTAAGTTCTTGCCCAACTTGAACAGCACTAATTTCCATTTGCTAAGGAATAAAGTGAAGATGGAAACCAAGAGTCATGACATTGACTCAATTGAGCTAGTGAGTGATCATGGTCTCGTTTTCGACTAAATAATCGGAAAAGATTTGAAGTATCATAAAAATAAAAGATTAAAGTTTGAACATCAACATCAAATGTCGATAGTATGTACTAAAAGATGTATGCTTTTCTCTCTTCGTTGGCTAAATTAAGCTCTTGCCTAGCCTAGACCGCACTAATTTCCATTTGATAAGGAATAAAGTGAAGATAAATAAAGAAAGCTCTATCAAAATCAAGAGTCACGCCATTGACTCGATTGAGTTGGTGAGTAATCATGGTTTTATTTTCCAAGAAACAGTAGGAAAATTTTGAATTATTATTGGAAAAATTGATTAAAGTTTGAGAATCAACATCGGGTGTCGAGAGTATGTACTAAAAGGTGCATACTTTTCTCTTCGTCGGTCGAATTAAGCTATTGCTATGACATCCTGAATTTCAGGTTCTGATTTCGATTGGATAAGATGGGCCTTTCGTCAACGTGACTATAGTGTTTTTCTCTGAGTTGGCCACTCACAAGATACCTGGCTTATCCGGTGAAGCCATTCAGGGATTTTAAACGCAATAGACTTGAGAATTCGACTAGAAATCGACTATTCGACCGTGCTAGTTTGCAAGGGTCATTACGGAAATGACGTTATCCTTATTCTACCAACTAACATTCTACCATATACTGATCTTTTGGAGATTCCTTAATCTCTTATAATTGAATAAATTTATGACCTATGAGACGTAGATATGTGCTGATCTGCATGAGCTGAGATGTAAGATTGCTCTTTTTTGGTCTTTATATTATGTGTTTCTTTCTTTTTTGTTTCAGTCCTTTTTTTTCTTTGGTAGTATGCATTTAAATACGCGGATGCAAAATGCAGCATGAGATTGCATATAGCAATTTATAGGGTGGAAGGAGGGAACAAAATGCATGCAGGTTGTCAGGTGGGGACGATCTGTATATGCAAATATCCAGAAATTCATCCAGTTTCAGCTTATAATTACTTTTTTGCTAATTTTCCCCAGGGAGATTATACGCGAAGGTTTCCATGATCCAGGAGCAGGTGTTGGATTGATTCCTGCCATAGCCCAGGACACGAACAAGAAAAAGGTGTCGGTGGGGGGTTTTTGGGGGTTGGATTTTTTTTTTTTTGGGGGGGGATATGAAGCATTTGAGCCTAATTTGTTTTCCGACTTTCTTTGAAAAGGTTCGTGGATGAAGCATTTTCTTTACCTCATGGTAGTTTAGGCATCCATAGTAATTATTTCTGTGTGAAGACTTTCGCGTTTCTTTTGTTGACTTTTGTGGTCCATCATATAGAAAACAGACTACCTTAACACTGAAGTGGCAGGCTATGAGATCCTGCCTAACAGGGCATTTCTCAGCTTGGGTCGCGCCAATATTGGTAGAAAATTTGCAGATTGCCTTATTGAACGTTCGGTGCTTCATTGGCAAGGGTGCCCTCGAGATGCAGTGAGCATTCATTTAGAGAAAAATGAGACCCTAGTTATTCTCGATCTTTCGTGGAGTAAGGTTACAGAATCCTTGGGAGGTTGCAAAGGAATTAAGGTGGTTTATAGCTGATTTGCTGTTGCGTTCGTCTTGGCCCTCAAGAAAATTGAGAGTTCTGCGCCATCTGAACGGTTTCCCTTGTTTTGCAGATGGAGCGTCTGAAAGTCTTGAACCTTATAGGTTGTGCGGACTTATTAGTTACCCCCAGCTTCTCTTGTTGCCCAAATTTGGAGATACTGATCTTGAGTGATGTTCTCCATTGGTTCATTTAGATCCTTCAATTAATGATCTAAAGCTCTTGGTTACCATGAATTTGAAGTTATGCTTCGAACTTAGCATGTTGCTAGCAGAAATGGATGGGATGAAAGCTTTGAAAGATCTCCTGATTGATGGCACTTCTGTACAAGAACTTCCTGCATCGATAGGCAAATTATTTCAACTGCAAATTCTTAGTGCCACTAATTGCTTCTCATTGGTTCGTGTTCCAAGTTTCATTTGTGACTTCAGGATATCTCTTTCAGTGCTAGCCTTGGATGATGCAAAAATTCTTGAACTACCGAGTCAATTGGAGACTTGTGGCGACTTAGACGCTTGTTTTGAGGGATTGTCGTGGGCTAAGAAAGATTCCAGAATTCATTGGTATAAAGGGGTACTCATTAGAAGAGTTGGATATTTCAGGTACGGGTATTTCAAAATTGCCCGATTCGATTAAAAACCTGCGGATTTTGAAAGTGCTGAAGGTGGATTCTTGTTTCTTAAGAAAATTTCCTCATGAAATTGGAGAGTTGGTAAGTCTTGAAGAAGTACATGCCTCCTGGTGTAGGAGTTTGGAGGGAGTCATTCTGAGGGCCATTTCGAATCTACATTGGCTTAGAGAACTGAGGCTTTCAGTTACACTTATATCCAGCCTTCCATCAGAAATTCATTTCATGTCAAGCCTTCAGACTCTGGATTTGCTACGTTGTGATTTTCTTACTGAGTTGCCTACCCTTCCACCTAACCTAAGTAACCTCTATCTCAATCCCGACTTGAAGCAAAAACTGTTAGAAGCTTCAAAATTCCGCCGTTGGTGGCATTTGTTGCAATAAATAATTCAACATTAGTTTGGATCATATGATTTAGTGTTGTCATTTGTTGTAATTAGTTGGGTTGATTACATTACGCCCATGGCAATTTAGATGTGTTGGCCTATCTTCTCAATTGAATATGTTCCCTCTTTCTTATATTTCTATCTTTCTTCTCAACGTGGTTTATATGTATCGTTGTAGCATAGTCACGAATTTCAATGACTGTCGGTAATATATTCATAGCAATTATTATAATATAACAACACATGCACTGAGTAAGAGAGAACGCTAATATCATTGAAAATTAACTGTTGAGGAATGCTTTGTGTCATTGGAAATTAGCCGTATTGTACACATTAGTCGTAAATTACTTTCCTGAACTTTGACCACGTTGCACAATAGCACCAAATTTTGCGAAGTTACTTATTGTCCTCTCGAGCTCTTTTTCTTGTCACTATTTTTTTCCCTGTGCAAAGCAAATTAAATGTTCCCTCGAAAGGAACTAGCTCATTTTTCTTTTCTAGAATAATCTCTACTCCATGGTGAATGAAGTTAAGAAAATTGAAAGGATGTATGACTAATGAAGTTAACATTAATTTAGCTAAGATTCTCAAGAAAAATAATTTAATCCATTCTCAAATGACACTTAACGGTTATGTAGACTATATTGAGTTCGAAAATATTTCAATTTCAGCTTCGTATCTTTTCTTGAGCTTCTCATCAACAATTGTTGCAATCATCAGTATCGAAAATGCGCCTGTCGTCAAAAATTAACCGTAGAGATTATTCTTCATGTAGATGAAAATTTACAGTATTGTCCACATTAGTTGCTGAAGAAAAGCAATTAACCTCATGAATGGCCGTCATTTTCTTCATGAAACGTTTCATTTATAAATGTTTTGTTTATTAGAAACCGGAACTGGGACTACAGATCCAAGTTCCACTAGCTGCGTTCTTTTAATCTGCAGGTTACGTGTTGGATTGTAGATCATCAGCGTGATTTTTTTGTGGTCAATTTTTCAATTTGAACTAGAGGTGTTCGGTTCTGGATGGGTCAATTCTCGGCCTAGTGATATACTAGAGTGAAATTGGCCTAAAATATAGAAACTTGGCCAAGCTTAAACCCACATGGCATCCTAGCGCGAAAGAGTTGCTCTTGCTTCCTCTTTTCATAGTATACTACACGCAAAGATATGTAGTGCAAATCAAGCAATGAAAGGATAATGTTCTATCCTAATGAGTGATTTTGAAAAATATTTTTTCTAAAAGGAACACTTGCATAGCTTACAAAAATTAATGAACAAAATTTTTTTTCATCATCCACAAAAATATTTAGACAAAAATTGTTGTCGATGATGAAAAAAATTTTCATTGGTTAATTATTATTGAGTTAATACCCTGAAAAAACGCTAAATTGGTACATTTGTGATAAATTTACCCTAAACTAATTTTTTGATCACGAAAAACCCTAAACTAGTACACATATGATAAAATTATTTCAAGTGGCCACAAAAAAAACCCTAAATTAGTATTCCTATAACAAATTTGCTCCGTTCAACCTCCACAAACCATAAACTGGTACATTTATGACAAATATACCATTCGTTAAATTAGATTTATAACACAAAAAACCACACAAATGGTATAACTATAACAAACCTATAGTAAAATTATAAATTAGTACATTAATCTAATGTTACTTGTCATTTAATTTAGTAATTTGACAATAAAATTTAACGAAAACTAATAAAGTGTAAATTTATTACAAGTATACCAATTTAGGGTAAATTTGTCAAAAGTGTACTAGTTTTAGGTTTTTTATGGTCAAAAAATTAGTTTAGAGTAAATTTGTCATAGGTGTACCAGTTTTGGGTTTTCAGGATATTAATTCATTATTTTAAGAGATACAAATGATCATTTTTCAAAAAATATTTTTTAAATCATCCATTTTTCGTGAAAAAAAAAGAAGAAAATGGAGCCTTAGCAACCCATTCATTGCACAGAAATTTAAGCATTGGCTTCGATCCCTAATGAGAGGCAAGATGAGCAAGATACTAAACACTGAGTGAAGCTGGAAAAGAAAAGAAATAAAAAAAATCAAAACATTTGTAGAAGGTAAAGCAGCTGAAATTAGCTAGCCATGAATCGGCATGGATAGTGAATCTGTGTCTTGGACTTTCTACATAATTACACAGAATGCAGCAGTTGAGGTGACGAAGTACAACACCACCTCCGGAGAAGATCACTACAAAAGCTTTTCCGCCTGACCGCCCTTATGCTTGTCTGTATGAGACGTTTGGCAAGGCTTATATTCTTGAGTACAAGCTCAAACTTCACTTGAGAAGAGAGCATCGCGAGTACATGGCTGATGCAAATGCTGAGGATGGCATGTGCAACGCGGATCATGAATTGGATGAAGCTATGTAATTATCAAGATAATTACAGCAGAAAGCGCGCCAACGGGGAAAGCCAGAAACAAAGCAGGCAGAAACCGAACTTGAAGACGTCTCCAGCAAAGTCCGCTAAGAGGAAAGGTGACAGCAGCCCTACTCCTGTCACTTTGAATGTGGTGAAGAAACCGTGGCCAGTTAAAGAAGAGATATACGAGGAAGAAGATAGGGAAGAGATGGAAGAGGACCAAGAGAATGATGATGAAGAATGGAGATATGCAGAAAACAATGAGGATGATGATGAAGAGAATGAGTATGAAGACTAGCGAGCTATCTGCAGCAACATATGGATTTAAGAGGAAGGATTGGGTTGATCATTGATGAGGAGCCAAGGATATCAAGATTAAATCTGGAGGATGCTGCCATTAGCTCCATTGTGAAACTTGATTGCTCTTTCTCTCCATTACTTGCGGTTCCTCAATGAGCTGCATTCATTTGTGTCAAAACAAATCTGCAGCAGCATTGTCCTGGGAATTTTCCCTATAAAGCTGAGGGATAGTGCAGAGATTCCCAACCACGAAACCTATCTATAGGCCAAACTGAGATTGTGTCCATCAGCAAAATTCATTTATATAGGTGGTCCAAAGGATTGTTCTGAATACAATATGAAAGCAAGGGATGGATTCGCATTGAGAGTATAAAGATTACTTATGCTGCCGTTTCAAAAGAATGACAATTGCCTTTGCTCTGAAATTTGTTTGACACTGGTTCAAAACTTTGAGCCTAGATGCTACCCTCTAAAATCTGAATCAAATGAGAGCTAACGTTCAAGAACTACAAGATGAAAAAAATTTCAAAAAAGCACATACTATTATTTATAGGAAAAATTCCAAATAAGGGCTTAAAATGCTATCGTCTTCTTAAATAAGGGTTTGAAAAAATTATATTAAATAAGGGCTTGAAATGGTCAAATTATCTCAAATAAGGGCATTTGGTTGGCTAGTGACTATTCCAGCCATTTGAGAAGAGGTATTTTGGTCACAAAATTGTAACTATATTTTTAAAAAAATTTAAATTTCTTTCCTTTTTTCTTTTTCTTTTCCTCTTTTTTTTTTTTTCTTTTTTCCTCTTCCCTCCCCAACCATTGCCATCAATGGCTAGCGGAGGTTACCTGCCTCAAGTAAGGGCCACCCTCATCGGATCTCGTAAGGGTCACTTGCATTGGCGTCGGGCAAGGGTCGCCCTTGCCTAAGTCCAACGACCTTTGCCACGGTCGACATAGGCAAGAGGAAAAATAAAAAAGAAAAAAAAGAAATTAATAGAAAAAAATTTAAAGTAAAAGACAAAAATGCCCTTTGGTTTGAGAGATTATGTCAATTTTTTAAACTGATATGATACTCCAAACTTTTATTTGAGACAATATGGTCACTTCATATCCTTATTTGAAATAAAGTTTATTTTGCTCTTATTTGAGAAAACAAGGCATTTCAAGTCCTTATTTGGAATTTTCCCTTATTTATAAGAAGCATTTTCATAGACAAAATTAGCTATATGTAGTTCATTGCCAAATTCATGCTAATGAATAGTATCCTTAATTTTCTTGTAAAATAAGAGGAAGTATGGACTTAGAATCAAGATCTCCATATCCATGCAATTCATATCTTTTTTTCCCCCAAAATTTAGTTAACTGAGAATATCGGAACATTGAATTGTCTTTTAAGGACAACATTTGAAACAAAATAGAATTTAGCGTGATTTATTGCTTTTAAATATAATATTCTTAAGAGCCTCGCGCGAAGCACGCGGCAAATAAATAATAGGAATGTGTTTTAGGGCTTCTCACTTGAATTATCGTTTTCGATTTGTTTGATAAGATGAGTTCCCAGCCCAGCCCAGCCCAACCTAAGTAAGATGATTTAAAATCTCTTGAACCGAGAAGATACCACTAGACCCACATGTTCTGGGCTTCGATTAGTCTTCAGATATCGGGCAATATTGTAAGCCGTCTTGCCTAAAATAATGCCACAAATTGGTGGCTTTCAAAAGCACAATTATTAAAAAAATAAATTATCTAATTTATGACGTATATTTTGTTTGTTCATTTCAAAACATTTTTCTTCGGTGATTGTCAATTTTTTAAAATATTTTTCTTTCTTGATTACCAATATTTCATTAGTTCATAAGTGTTTTTCTTTGGAAATGGTAAATGTTTTTTTTTTTAATTAATTCTCATGTCACACAAGATCATTTAAGTAGTAAGATCATGACAAATATATCACTATTTCTAGCCAAGCTGAATCTAGTCAAATTGCATTTAGCCCCAGTTCCTCAATTTAGAGGTTAGGTTTAGAGTTTGAAAAACTTTCTCCTAAATAATTTTACACCAATTTGTTAGTTTCGGGGCAAGAAATATGTTAGACGATGTCGTTTAGGTCCGATCATGCCAACTTCACCTTTTTTGACAAACAATGCATTAGCTTGTGAATTAAGTAGTCTTAAACAAAAAATTACAAATGAAAAACATAAATTGAGCAAATTTGGGAAACCTTAAGAAACATTAACATCACTTACAATAATGAAATCGGTTGTGTTCTTCAAGAAACAGTAAGAAAAGAGTTTGAATTATTATTGGAAAAATTATTAAAGTTTGAACATCAACATCAAACATTGAGGGAATGTACTAAAAGCTATATGCTTCTCTCTCTCTCTCTCACAGCCAAGCTAAGCTCTCGCCTAGCTAGGACAACACTAATTTCCATTTGCCATGGAATAAAGTGAAGATGGATAAAGAAAATTTTGTTGCAACCAAGAGTCACGACATTGACTCAATTGAGCTGGTGAGCACCGTGGTCGTGTTCTTCAAGAAACAGTAGAAAAAGATTTGAATTATTATCTAAAAAAAGAATAAAAGTTTGAGCATCAACATCAAACATAAATGGTACGTACTAAAAGGCATATGCTTTTCTCTCTTTCTTGGCCCAGTTAAGCCCTTGTCCAGCTTGGACAGCACTAATTTCCATCAATCAAGGAATAAAGTGAATATGGATAAAGAAAGCTTTCTTGGAACCGAGAGACACGACATTGACTTGATTAAGCTGGTGAGCACCGTGGTTGTGTTCTCCAAGAAACAACAGAAAAATATTTGAATTATTATCGTAAAAAAGGATCAAAGTCTAAGCATCAATACCAAATCTCAATGGTATGTACTAAAAGGTGCATGCTTTTCTCTTTGTCAGTAGAGCTAAACTCTTGCCCAGCTTGGACAGTACTAATTTACATCTGCCAAAGAATAAAGTGAAGATGGATAAAGAAAACTTTGTTGCAACTAAAAGTCATAACATTGACTCGATGGAGCTGGTGAGCACTGCTGTCATGTTCTCCAAGAAATAGTAAAAACAATTTGCATTATTATCGCAAAAAAAAGGATCAAAGTTTGACCATCAACATCAGATGTCAAGGGTATGTACTAAAATGTGTATGCTTTTCTCTCTTTGTCGGCCTAGTTAAGCTCTTGACCAGCTTGGACAGCACTAATTTCCATCAATCAAGGAATAAAGTGAATATGGATAAGGAAAGCTTTGTTGGGCCGAGAGACACGACATTGACTTGATTAAGCTGGTGAGCACCGTGGTTGTGTCCTCCAAGAAACAATAGAAAAATATTTGAATTATTATCGCAAAAAAGGATCAAAGTCTAAGCATCAACACCAAATGTCAAGGGCATGTACTAAAAGGTGCATGCTTTTCTCTCTGTCAGTAGAGATAAACTCTTGCCCAGCTTGGACAGTACTAATTTATATCTGCCAAAGAATAAAGTGAAGATGGATAAAGAAAACTTTGTTGCAACTGAAAGTCACGACATTGACTCGATTGAGCTAGTGAGCACTGTGGTTATGTTCTCCAAGAAACAGTAAAAAAATTTTGCATTATTATCATAAAAAAGGATCAAAGTTTGACCATCAACATCACATGTCAAGGGTATGTACTAAAATGTGTATGCTTTTCTCTCTTTGTCGGCCCAGTTAAGCCCTTGACCACCTTGGACAGCATTAATTTCCACCAATCAAGCAATAAACTGAATATGGATAAAGAAAGCTTTGTTGGAAACGAGAGACACGACATTGACTTGATTATTGACTTGATTAAGCTGGTGAGCACCGTGATTGTGTTCTCCAAGAAACAATAGAAAAATATATGAATTATTATCGCAAAAAAGGATCAAAATCTAAGCATCAACACCAAATGTCAAGGGTATGTACTAAAAGGTGCATGATTTTCTCTCTGTCGGTAGAGCTAAACTCTTGCCCAACTTGGACAGTACTAATTTACATCTGCCAAAGAATAAAGTGAAGATGGATAAAGAAAACTTTGTTGCAACTGAAAGCCACGACATTGACTTGATTGAGCTGGTGAGCACTGTGGTCATGTTCTCCAAGAAACAGTAAAAAAATTTTGCATTATTATCATAAAAAATGATCAAATTTTGACCATCAACATCACATGGCAAGGGTATGTACTAAAATGTGTATGTTTTTCTCTCTTTGTCGGCCCAGTTAAGCTCTTGTCCACCCTGGACAGCACTAATTTCCATCAATCAAGGAATAAAGTCAATATGGATAAGGAAAGTTTTGTTGGAACCGAGAGACACGACATCGACTTGAGTAAGCTGGTGAGCACCGTGATTGTGTTCTCCAAGAAACAATAGAAAAATATTTGAATTATTATCGCAAAAAAGCATCAAAGTCTAAGCATCAACACCAAAGGTCAAGGGTATGTACTAAAAGGTGCATGCTTTTCTCTCTATCAGTAGAGCTAAACTCTTGCTTAGCTTGGACAGTACTAATTTACATCTGCCAAAGAATAAAGTGAAGATGGATAAAGAAAACTTTGTTGCAACTGAAAGTCACGAAATTGACTCGATTGAGCTAGTGAGCACTGTGGTCATGTTCTCCAAGAAATAGTAAAAAAATTTTGCATTATTATCATAAAAAAGGATCAAAGTTTGACCATCAACATCACATGTCAAGGGTATATACTAAAATGTGTATGTTTTTCTCTCTTTGTCGGCCCAGTTAAGCTCTTGTCCAGCTTGGACAGCACTAATTTCCATCAATCAAGGAATAAAGTCAATATGGATAAAAAAAGCTTTGTTTGAACCGAGAGACACGACATTGACTTGATTAAGCTGATGAGCACAGTGGTTGTGTTCTCCAAAAAACAATAGAAAAATATTTGAATTATTATTGCAAAAAAGGATCAATGTCTAAGCATCAACACCAATTGTCAATAGTATGTACTAAAAGGTGCATGCTTTTCTCTTTGTTAGTAGAGGTAAACTCTTGCCCAGCTTGGACAGTACTAATTTACATCTGCCAAATAATAAAGTGAAGATGGATAAAGAAAACTTTGTTGCAACTGAAAGTCACGACATTGACTCGATGGAGCTGGTGAGCACTGTGGTCATGTTCTCCAAGAAATAGTAAAAACAGTTTGCATTATTATCGCAAATAAAAGATCAAAGTTTGACCATCGACATCAGATGTCAAGGGTATGTACTAAAATGTGTATGCTTTTCTCTCTTTGTCGGCCCAGTTAAGCTCTTATCCAGCTTAGACAGCATTAATTTCCATCAATCAAGGATTAAAGTCAATATGGATAAAGAAAGCTTTGCTTGAACCGACATACACGACATTGAGTTGATTAAGCAGGTGAGCACCGTGGTTGTGCTCTCCAAGAAACAATAGAAAAATATTTGAATTATTATCGCAAAAAAAGGATCAAAGTCTAAGCATCAACACCAAATGTCAATGGTACGTACTAAAAGATGCATGCTTTTCTCTTTGTCAGTAGAGGTAAACTCTTGCCCAGCTTGGACAGTACTAATTTACATCTGCCAAATAATAAAGTGAAGATGGATAAAGAAAACTTTGTTGCAACTGAAAGTCACGACATTGACTCGATGGAGCTGGTGAGCACTGTGGTCATGTTCTCCAAGAAATAGTAAAAACAGTTTGCATTATTATCGCAAATAAAGGATCAAAGTTTGACCATCGACATCAGATGTCAAGGGTATGTACTAAAATGTGTATGCTTTTCTCTCTTTGTCGGCCCAGTTAAGCTCTTATCCAGCTTAGACAGCATTAATTTCCATCAATCAAGGATTAAAGTCAATATGGATAAAGAAAGCTTTGCTTGAACCGACAGACACGACATTGACTTGATTATGTAGGTGAGCACCGTGGTTGTGCTCTCCAAGAAACAATAGAAAAATATTTGAATTATTATCGCAAAAAAGGATCAAAGTCTAAGCATCAACACCAAATGTCAATGGTACGTACTAAAAGATGCATGCTTTTCTCTTTGTTAGTACAGCTCAACTCTTGCCCAGTTTGGACAGTACTAATTTACATCTGCCAAAGAATAAAGTGAAGATCGATAAAGAAAACTTTGTGGCAACTGAAAGTCACGACATTGACTCGCTCGAGCTGCTGAGCATTGTGGTCATGTTCTCCAAGAAATAGTAAAAACAATTTGCATTATTATTGCAACAAAAAGGATCAAAGTTTGACTATCGACATCAGATATCAAGGGTATGTACTAAAATGTGTATATTTTTCTTTCTTTGTCCGCCCAATTAAGCTCTTGTTCAGCTCGGACATCAGTAATTTCCATCAATCAAGGAATAAAGTGAATATGGATAAAGAAAGCTTTGTTGGAACCGAGAGACACGACATTGACTTGTTTAAGCTGGTGAGCACCGTGGTTGTGTTCTCCAAGAAACAACAAAAAAATATTTGAATTATTATCGTAAAAAAGGATCAAAGTCTAAGCAACAATACCAAATCTCAATGGTATGTACTAAAAGGTGCATGCTTTTCTCTTTGTCAGTAGAGCTAAACTCTTGCCCAGCTTGGACAAGTACTAATTTACATCTCGCCAAAGAATAAAGTGAAGATGGATAAAGAAAACTTTGTTGCAACTAAAAGTCATAACATTGACTCGATGGAGCTGGTGAGCACTGCTGTCATGTTCTCCAAGAAATAGTAAAAACAATTTGCATTATTATCGCAAAAAAAAAGGATCAAAGTTTGACCATCGACATCAGATGTCAAGGGTATGTACTAAAATGTGTATGCTTTTCTCTCTTTGTCGGCCCAGTTAAGCTCTTGTCCACCTTGGAGAGCACTAATTTCCATCAATCAAGGAATAAAGTGAATATGGATAAGGAAAGCTTTGTTGGAACTGAGAGACATGACATTGACTTGATTAAGCTGGTGAGCACCGTGGTTGTGTCCTCCAAGAAACAATAGAAAAATATTTTAATTATTATCGCAAAAAAGGATCAAAGTCTAAGCATCAACACCAAATATCAAGGGCATGTACTAAAAGGTGCATGCCTTTCTCTTTGTCGGTAGAGATAAACTCTTGCCCAACTTGGACAGTACTAATTTATATCTGCCAAAGAATAAAGTGAAGATGGATAAAGAAAACTTTGTTGCAACTGAAAGTCACGACATTGACTCGATTGAGCTAGTGAGCACTGTGGTCATGTTCTCCAAGAAACAGTAAAAAGATTTTGCATTATTATCATAAAAAAGGATCAAAGTTTGACCACCAACATCACATGTCAAGGGTATGTACTAAAATGTGTATGCTTTTCTCTCTTTGTCGGCCCAGTTAAGCTCTTGACCACCTTGGACAGCACTAATTTCCATCAATCAAGCAATAAACTGAATATGGATAAAGAAAGCTTTGTTGGAAACGAGAGACACGACATTGACTTGATTATTGACTTGATTAAGCTGGTGAGCACCGTGGTTGTGTTCTCCAAGAAACAATAGAAAAATATTTGAATTATTATCGCAAAAAAGGATCAAAGTCTAAGCATCAACATCAAATGTCAAGGGTATGTACTAAAAGGTGCATGATTTTCTCTCTGTCGGTAGAGCTAAACTCTTGCCCAACTTGGACAGTACTAATTTACATCTGCTAAAGAATAAAGTGAAGATGGATAAAGAAAACTTTGTTGCAACTGAAAGCCACGACATTGACTTGATTGAGCTGGTGAGCACTATGGTCATGTTCTCCAAGAAACAGTAAAATTTTTTTGCATTATTATCATAAAAAAGGATCAAATTTTGACCATCAACATCACATGGCAAGGGTATGTACTAAAATGTGTATGCTTTTCTCTCTTTGTCGGCCCAATTAAGCTCTTGTCCACCTTGGACAGCACTAATTTCCATCAATCAAGGAATAAAGTCAATATGGATAAGGAAAGCTTTGTTGGAACCGAGAGACACGACATTGACTTGATTAAGCTGGTGAGCACCGTGGTTGTGTTCTCCAAGAAACAATAGAAAAATATTTGAATTATTATCGCAAAAAAGGATGAAAGTCTAAGCATCAACATCAAATGTCAAGGGTATGTACTAAAAGGTGCATGCTTTTCTCTCTGTCAGTAGTGCTAAACTCTTGCCTAGCTTGGACAGTACAAATTTACATCTGCCAAAGAATAAAGTGAAGATGGATAAAGAAAACTTTGTTGCAACTGAAAGTCACGAAATTGACTCGATTGAGCTAGTGAGCACTGTGGTCATGTTCTCCAAGAAATAGTAAAAAAAATTTGCATTATTATCTTAAAAAAGGATCAAAGTTTGACCATCAACATCACATGTCAAGGGTATATACTAAAATGTGTATGCTTTTCTCTCTTTGTCGGCCCAGTTAAGCTCTTGTCCACCTTGGACAGCACTAATTTCCATCAATCAAGGAATAAAGTGAGGATGAATCAAGAAAGCTTTGTTGGAACCGAGAGACACAACATTGACTTGATTAAGCTGGTGAGCACCGTGGTTGTGATCTCCGAGAAACAACAGAAAAATATTTGAATTATTATCGCAGAAAAGGATCAAAGTCTAAGCATCAACACCAAATGTCAAGGGTATGTACTAAGAGGTGAATGCTGTTCTCTTTGTCAGTTGAGCTAAACTCTTGCCTAGCTTGGACAGTACTAATTTACATCTGCAAAAGAATAAAGTGAAGATGGATAAAGAAAACTTTGTTGCAACTGAAAGTCACGACATTGACTCGATGGATGTGGTGAGCACTGTGGTCATGTTCTCCAAGAAATAGTAAAAACAGTTTGCATTATTATCGCAAAAAAAAGGATCAAAGTTTGACCATCGACATCAGATGTCAAGGGTATGTACTAAAATGTGTATGCTTTTCTCTCTTTGTCGGCCCAGTTAAGCTCTTATCCAGCTTAGACAGCATTAATTTCCATCAATCAAGGATTAAAGTCAATATGGATAAAGAAAGCTTTGCTTGAACCGACATACACGACATTGAGTTGATTAAGCAGGTGAGCACCGTGGTTGTGCTCTCCAAGAAACAATAGAAAAATATTTGAATTATTATCGCAAAAAAAGGATCAAAGTCTAAGCATCAACACCAAATGTCAATGGTACGTACTAAAAGATGCATGCTTTTCTCTTTGTCAGTAGAGGTAAACTCTTGCCCAGCTTGGACAGTACTAATTTACATCTGCAAATAATAAAGTGAAGATGGATAAAGAAAACTTTGTTGCAACTGAAAGTCACGACATTGACTCGATGGAGCTGGTGAGCACTTGTGGTCATGTTCTCCAAGAAATAGTAAAAACAGTTTGCATTATTATCGCAAAAAAAAAAAAAGGATCAAAGTTTGACCATCGATATCAGATGTCAAGGGTATGTACTAAAATGTGTATGCTTTTCTCTCTTTGTCGGCCCACTTAAGCTCTTGTCCATCTTGAACAGCACTAATTTCCATCAATCAAGGAATAAAGTCAATATGGATAAAGAAAGCTTTGTTGGAACCGAGAGACACGACATTGACTTGATTAAGCTGGTGAGCACCGTAGTTGTGATCTCCAAGAAACAACAGAAAAATATTTGAATTATTATCGCAAAAAAGGATCAAAGTCTAAGCATCAACACCAAAGGTCAAGGGTATGTACTAAGAGGTGAATGCTTTTCTCTTTGTCAGTTGAGCTAAACTCTTGCCCAGCTTGGACAGTACTAATTTACATCTGCCAAAGAATAAAGTGAAGATGGATAAAGAAGACTTTGTTGCAACTGAAAGTCACGACATTGACTCGATGGAGCTGGTGAGCACTGTGGTCATGTTCTCAAAGAAATAGTAAAAACAGTTTGCATTATTATCGCAAAAAAAAGGATCAAAGTTTGACCATCGACATCAGATGTCAAGGGTATGTACTAAAATGTGTATGCTTTTCTCTCTTTGTCGGCCCAGTTAAGCTCTGATCCAGCTTAGACAGCATTAATTTCCATCAATCAAGGAACAAAGTCAATATGGATAAAGAAAACTTTGCTTGAACCGAGAGACACGACATTGACTTGATTAAGCCGATGAGCACGGTGGTTGTGTTCTCCAAAAAACAATAGAAAAATATTTGAATTATTATTGCAAAAAAGGATCAATGTCTAAGCATCAACACCAATTGTCAATAGTATGTACTAGAAGGTGCATGCTTTTCTCTTTGTCAGTAGAGCTAAACTCTTGCTCAGCTTGAACAGTACTAATTTACATCTGCCACATAATAAAGAGAAGATGGATAAAGAAAACTTTGTTGCAACTGAAAGTCACGACATTGACTCGATGGAGCTGGTGAGCACTATGGTCATGTTCTCCAAGCAATAGTAAAAACAGTTTGCATTATTATCGCAAAAAAAAAGGATCAAAGTTTGACCATCGACATCAGATGTCAAGGGTATGTACTAAAATGTGTATGTTTTTCTCTCTTTGTCGGCCCAGTTAAGCTCTGATCCAGCTTAGACAGCATTAATTTCCATCAATCAAGGAACAAAGTCAATATGGATAAAGAAAACTTTGCTTGAACCGAGAGACATGACATTGACTAGATTAAGCAGGTGAGCAGCGTCGTTGTGTTCTCCAAGAAACAATAGAAAAATATTTGAATTATTATGGCAAAAAAGGATCAAACTCTAAGCATCAACACCAATTGTCAATGGTACGTACTAAAAGATGCATGCTTTTCTCTTTGTCAGTTGAGCTCAACTCTTGCCCAGTTTGGACAGTACTAATTTACATCTGCCAAAGAATAAAGTGAAGATGGATAAAGAAAACTTTGTTGCAACTGAAAGTCACGACATTGACTCGCTCGAGCTGGTGAGCATTGTGGTCATGTTCTCAAAGAAATAGTAAAAACAATTTGCATTATTATCGCAGCAAAAAGCATCAAAGTTCGACCAACGACATCGATATCAAGGGTATGTACCAAAATGTGTATACTTTTCTCTCTTTGTCGGCCCGCTTAAGCTCTTCTCCAGCTTGGACATCATTAATTTTCATCAAACAAGGAATAAAGTCAATATGGATAAAGAAAGCTTTGTTTGAACTGAGAGACACGACATTGACTTGATTAAGCAGGTGAGCAACGTGGTTGTGTTCTCCAAGAAACAATAGAAAAATATATGAATTATTATCGCAGAAAAAGATCAATGTCTAAGCATCAACACCAAGGGTATGTACTAACAGGTACATGCTTTTCTCTTTGTCAGTAGAGCTAAACTCTTGCCCAGCTTGGACAGTACTAATTTACATCTGCCAAAGAATAAAGTGAAGATGGATAAAGAAAACTTTGTTGCAACTGAAAGTCACGACATTGACTCGCTCGAGCTGGTGAGCATTGTGGTCATGTTCTCAAAGAAATAGTAAAAACAATTTGCATTATTATCGCAGCAAAAAGCATCAAAGTTCGACCAACGACATCAGATATCAAGGGTATGTACCAAAATGTGTATACTTTTCTCTCTTTGTCGGCCCAGTTAAGCTCTTCTCCAGCTTGGACATCATTAATTTTCATCAAACAAGGAATAAAGTCAATATGGATAAAGAAAGCTTTGTTTGAACGAGAGACACGACATTGACTTGATTAAGCGGTGAGCAACGTGGTTGTGTTCTCCAAGAAACAATAGAAAAATATATGAATTATTATCGCAGAAAAAGATCAATGTCTAAGCATCAACACCAAGGGTATGTACTAACAGGTACATGCTTTTCTCTTTGTCGAAGAGCTAAACTCTTGCCCAGCTTGGACAAGTACTAATTTACATCTCGCCAAAGAATAAAGTGAAGATGGATAAAGAAAACTTTGTTGCAACTGAAAGTCACGACATTGACTCGATGGAGCTGGTGAGCACTGTGGTCATGTCCTCCAAGAAATAGTAAAAACAGTTTGCATTATTATCGCAAAAAAAAAGGATCAAAGTTTGACCATCGACATCAGATGTCAAGGGTATGTACTAATATGTGTATGCTTTTCTCTCTTTGTCGGCCCAGTTAAGCTCTGATCCAGCTTAGACAGCATTAATTTCCATCAATCAAGGAACAAAGTCAATATGGATAAAGAAAACTTTGCTTGAACCGAGAGACACGACATTGACTTGATTAAGCTGATGAGCATGGTGGTTGTGTTCTCCAAGAAACAATAGAAAAATATTTGAATTATTATCGCAAAAAAGGATCAAAGTCTAAGCATCAACACCAATTGTCAATGGTACGTACTAAAAGATGCATGCTTTTCTCTTTGTCGGAGAGCTCAACTCTTGCCCAGTTTGGACAGTACTAATTTACATCTGCCAAAGAATAAAGTGAAGATGGATAAAGAAAACTTTGTTGCAACTGAAAGTCACGACATTGACTCGCTCGAGCTGGTGAGCATTGTGGTCATGTTCTCAAAGAAATAGTAAAAACAGTTTGCATTATTATCGCAGCAAAAAGCATCAAAGTTCGACCAACGGCATCAGATATCAAGGGTATGTACCAAAATGTGTATACTTTTCTCTCTTTGTCGGCCCAGTTAAGCTCTTCTCCAGCTTAGACATCATTAATTTTCATCAAACAAGGAATAAAGTCAATATGGATAAAGAAAGCTTTGTTTGAACTGAGAGACACGACATTGACTTGATTAAGCAGGTGAGCAACGTGGTTGTGTTCTCCAAGAAACAATAGAAAAATATTTGAATTATTATCGCAGAAAAGGATCAATGTCTAAGCATCAACACCAAGGGTATGTACTAACAGGTACATGCTTTTCTCTTTGTCAGTAGAGCTAAACTCTTGCCCAGCTTGGACAGTACTAATTTACATCTGCCAAAGAATAAAGTGAAGATGGATAAAGAAAACTTTGTTGCAACTGAAAGTCACGACATTGACTCGATGGAGCTGGTGAGCACTGTGGTCATGTTCTCAAAGAAATAGTAAAAACAGTTTGCATTATTATCGCAAAAAAAAAAAGGATCAAAGTTTGACCATCGACATCGATGTCAAGGGTATGTACTAAAATGTGTATGCTTTTCTCTCTTTGTCGGCCCAGTTAAGCTCTGATCCAGCTTAGACAGCATTAATTTCCATCAATCAAGGAACAAAGTCAATATGGATAAAGAAAACTTTGCTTGAACCGAGAGACACGACATTGACTTGATTAAGCTGATGAGCACGGTGGTTGTGTTCTCCAAAAAACAATAGAAAAATATTTGAATTATTATTGCAAAAAAGGATCAATGTCTAAGCATCAACACCAATTGTCAATAGTATGTACTAGAAGGTGCATGCTTTTCTCTTTGTCAGTAGAGCTAAACTCTTGCTCAGCTTGGACAGTACTAATTTACATCTGCCACATAATAAAGAGAAGATGGATAAAGAAAACTTTGTTGCAACTGAAAGTCACGACATTGACTTGATGGAGCTGGTGAGCACTATGGTCATGTTCTCCAAGCAATAGTAAAAACAGTTTGCATTATTATCGCAAAAAAAAAAAGGATCAAAGTTTGACCATCGACATCAGATGTCAAGGGTATGTACTAAAATGTGTATGCTTTTCTCTCTTTGTCGGCCCAGTTAAGCTCTTATCCAGCTTAGACAGCATTAATTTCCATCAAGCAAGGAACAAAGTCAATATGGATAAAGAAAACTTCGCTTGAACCGAGAGACACAACATTGACTTGATTAAGCAGGTGAGCACCGTGGTTGTGTTCTCCAGGAAACAATAGAAAAATATTTGAATTATTATGGCAAAAAAGGATCAAAGTCTAAGCATCAACACCAATTGTCAATGGTATGTACTAAAAGATGCATGCTTTTCTCTTTGTCAAGAGCTCAACTCTTGCCCAGTTTGGACAATACTAATTTACATCTGCCAAAGAATAAAGTGAAGATCGATAAAGAAAACTTTGTTGCAACTGAAAGTCACGACATTGACTCGCTCGAGCTGGTGAGCATTGTGGTCATGTTCTCCAAGAAATAATAAAAACAGTTTGCATTATTATCGCAGCAAAAAGCATCAAAGTTTGACCATTGGCATTAGAAGTCAAGGGTATGTACTAAAATGTGTATGCTTTTCTCTCTTTGTCGGCCCAGTTAAGCTCTTGTCCACCTTGGACAGCACTAATTTCCATCAATCAAGGAATAAAGTGAATATGGATAAAGAAAGCTTTGTTGGAACCGAGAGATACGACATTGACTTGATTAAGCTGGTGAACTTCGTGGTCGTGTTCTCCAAGAAACAATAGAAAAATATTTGAATTATTATCGCAAAAAAAGATCAAAGTCTAAGCATCAACACCAAATGTCAAGGGTACGTACTAAAAGGTGCATGCTTTTCTCTTTGTCAGTAGAGCTCAACTCTTGCCCAGTTTGGACAGTACTAATTTACATCTGCCAAAGAATAATGTGAAGATGGATAAAGAAAACTTTGTTGCAACTGAAAGTCACGACATTGACTCGATCGAGCTGGTGAGCACTATGGTCATGTTCTCCAAGAAATAGTAAAAATAGTTTGCATTATTATCGCATAAAAAAAAAGGATCAAAGTTTGACCATCAACATCAGATGTCAAGGGTATGTACTAAAATGTGTATTCTTTTCTCTCTTTGTCGGCCCACTT
The DNA here is from genome assembly GCA_017140325.1 of Eucalyptus leucophloia subsp. euroa. Taxonomy (NCBI): domain Eukaryota; kingdom Viridiplantae; phylum Streptophyta; class Magnoliopsida; order Myrtales; family Myrtaceae; genus Eucalyptus; species Eucalyptus leucophloia. The sequence goes on from CM029474.1 coordinate 5,851,792, forward strand.
AAGCTCTTGTCCAGCTTGGACAACACTAATTTCCATTAATCAGGGAATAAAGTCAATATGGATAAAGAAAGTTTTGTTTGAACCGAGAGACACGACATTGATTTGATTAAGCTAGTGAGCACCATGGTTGTGTTCTCCAAGAAACAATAGAAAAATATTTGAATTATTATCGCAAAAAAGGATCTAAGTCTAAGCATCAACACCAAATGTCAAGGGTATGTACTAAAAGGTGCATGCTTTTCTCTTTGTGAGTAGAGCTAAACTCTTGCCCAGCTTGGATAGTACTAATTTACATCTGCCAAAGAATGTAGTGAAGATGGATAAAAAAAATTTTGTTGCAATTGAAAGTCACGACATTGACTCGATTGAGCCGGTGAGCATTGTGGTCATGTTCTCCAAGAAATATTAAAAACAGTTTGCATTCTTATTGCAAAAAAAGGATCAAAGTTTGACCATCAACATCAGATGTCAAGGGTATGTACTAAAATGTGTATACTTTTCTCTCTTTGTCGGCCCAGTTGAGCGCTTGTACAGCTTGGATAGCACTAATTTCCATCAATCAAGGAATAAAGTGAAGATGGATAAAGAAAGCTTTGTTGGAACCGAGAGACACGACATTGACTTGGTTAAGCTGGTGAGCACCGTGGTTGTGTTCTCCAAGAAACAATAGAAAAATATTTGAATTATTATCGCAAAAAAGAATCAAAATCTAAGCATCAACACCAAATGTCAAGGGTATGTACTAAGAGGTGCATGCTTTTCTCTTTGTCAGTAGAGCTAAACTCTTGCCCAGCTTGGACAGTACTAATTTACATCTGCCAAAAAATAAAGTGAAGATTGATAAAGAAAAATTTGTTGCAACTGAAAGTCACAACATTGTCTCGATCGAGATGGTGAGCACTGTGGTCATGTTCTCCAAGAAATAGTAAAAAAGAGTTTGCATTATTATCACAAAAAAGGATTAAAGTTCAAGTATGAACATTAAATGTCAATGGTATGTACTAAAATGTGTATGCTTTTCTCTTTCTGTCAGCTGAGCTAAGCTCTTGCTCAGCTTGGACAGCACTAATTTCCATCTGCGAAGGAATAAAGTGAACCGAGAGTCATGACATATACCTCGATTGAGTTGTTGAGTGACCGTGGTCGTGTTCTCCAATAAATAGTAGGAAAAAATTTGAATTATTACTGGAAAAAAAATAAAGTTGGAACATCAATATCAAATGTTGTGAGTATGTCCTAAAAGATGTGTGCGTTTCTCTTTTTGTTGGCCGAGCTAAGCTTTTGCCCAGCTTGCAGAGTACCAATTTCTTCTCCCAAAAGTGAAGATGGACAGAGAAAGCCTTGTTGAATTCGAGAGTCATGACATTGACACGTTCAGCCGATGAGTGAGCATGAGGGGTCGTGGCCGTTGGTTGCTGAGGCACTTCTGTCACTCCTCATCGATCATCCACGCGTACCATGGTAAGACTTATGATGTTTACGCTGTACGTAAAAGCTCGACCCCAACACGCCTACCACATCGTGCAGATCCAAAGGCCAACAATGCCACTAACCTTTTCATTCACTCTCTGTGATCTTACCCCAGTTGCACGTAATTATTCTTAACTCGAGTATTTCATTACAATGTATGATTTGATTTCTCGTGCACACGCCCCATTTTTAAATCTGACGGGTTTGGAAGTAAAACGATGTATACGAGCTCACCACAGGCAACGTAACAACTGCAAGTCGAGATGGTGTCATCTTATTTGGGGGCCGAGTTCGTGTAAGATTTTCAGAGCAGCCGCTAATTTATCACAGAGAAAACAAGATATACGTTGTGGCAATCCTTCCATGACCCATGTGCATTGAACAAAACTTGCATTGAACAAAACTTTAAGTTCCAAAAGATTAGAGAAACTAATGTCTATTGAGCATCTAAAGATTAGCAAATGCAGTCTTCTCCCCCGCCTGCAACGCAAGGTGGAGAGACAAAGGGAAAAGCTGGCAGCGATGCTTTCAACCACCGTATGACGATGAACGCACACAGCTGGGGCCAACCTTTTTTGGCCTTTTCTCCTGAGATGAAAGTGGAATTGCTTAGGTCACATGAATCCGAGTAACTTATACCATTTCACACTATGAAAGAATTGGATGTACTTAGTTCAATATTTTTTTTAAATATATTTCTTTTTCTTCAATGTTGTAAAATTAACGTGAAAATTGACAGGATCTTGCAATAACGAATGCGAACGCCATTCTATCTCCAAGTCTTATTTCTGACAATTAATAGATTTTTCTATTTCTATTATTTGGATGAGTTTCTGAATAAAATTAATGTTTGATTACGGCACAAAGCTTTTATTCTCGGAACATAAATTTATTTATAGACCTTCTTAAATATCTCCCTCCCAGACGGTCGGTAGGGACCAGTAGGCGATTGGTGTCAAGAGTAAGCAATGAGTAAAATTTTTATTTCTTATTTTTTTTCCAAAAATAGAAAAATAAAAAATTTCTACTTCTTATTTTCATTTCAAACCTATTTCTAAGCTAAAAATTTGTCCCTAAAATTAAAAAAAATAAAATTATGTTACCAAACAGATTTTTGTTCCAAACTTGTTCTTAGGAACAAAAAAATTAAAAAACAGAAAAAAAAAATAATGGTTATCACTTGCGACCTAAGTTAATACAAAATTACTAGAGATATAAACTAGGAAAAATAAATGATATCGGACATTATGGTTCTGTCCGAGAGTTGGTGCATATTCTACAAAGAGAGCCAGTAACAAATAATTCACCAATAATCAAAGAGTTAGAGCTACAATTGCTCATACACACGAGTGTTTCCCTTAGTTAGATTAAGTCCAAACCCACAGTTTTTATAAATAAATAACTCACTTGGATGTAAAATTCACAATAAATTAAATTCCATGTGTCTTGCTCCTATACCTGGCCGAAGAACAGACTCTTTCGCGCGTCCAAGAAAGAGTCGTCTGTTCAGATCGTTGTTAATCCTTTTTGGAGTCCGCTGCACGGATTTAAAAAGAGCTGCCCTTTTCTGTGTCTTTCTTGTGGGACTTTTACATTGAACAAGGTAGAGACGTTCACTTCTTGGTCAATTACTCAAACTAGGATAAAAGAAGTAACCGACGAATATCTCGTGCTGAACCTTGGATTTATATATATCCACTATAATCCAAGATTATTATTCCTAAAAAGCAACATCAGATTTTGAACAAATTAAAATTTTCCAACATATATGGATGTCATAAATAACACAAACTCGAAACATGATTTAATAGATAACGATAATATATCATACATATGTGAATCATAATATCACAAGATATAGTCCTAAAAATTCTCATTAAGAAAGATTAAAAATGTCTTAGAAAACCAGCCTATTAATCATATAGTAGATATTTTCATTGATTATAAGTGTCATTAAATATATTGCGTTATAAGTCTTGGAAATAAAATACACTAATTTTTTATTAGTTAGATTAATCACAATACTCTGTCAGAATCAGAAAGTTTTCTCTTTTCTATTGTGCACGTAAGCACAATTTTTCATGTGGATATTCTTTTGATTGACAGAATGTTATGTTAACCATATTTAGAATATTGCATATATAGTTTCCATACTAGTTAAATAAAATCAATGATTAAGAGAACCGAGCAATAATCATTTTCAAGTTTATTTGAAAAAGCAATCACTGCCAATTTTGGGTAATATAGGTGCGACATTCACAAACGTATTGTACCTCTGAAGAATTTTTGTTAGATGGTCAGATGCAACATCAAATTTTTTGTTCTAGTTTTAAAATTGACAAAAGAAGAACAAGATTTCATCCTCTACTATTGATCAAGGAGACTACTAATGAGATGAACGATCAAGAAAGGAACTAAAACTCATACTTTGACGACCTTGCAGTTATCTTGCAAATCAATCAAATAAACTGTGTAATACTTACACTGAGTCAAAACCAAAGCTAACATGTACGCACAAAATTGCAGGAAATTGACATGCGTGCAAGGCAATAAAAAGTGTGCGAGTGTGAAGGTCAAGAAAATGGAAGAAGAATGTAAATTGAAAATTCAGAATAGAAGCGAAAATTCGAATTTGGCTATGCCCCTAATAGCCCTTATTGCGGGAAGATCAGTTGACATGCTTGATGATTTACAAATTTGATTTAATGGGATAGGAGCGCTAACTTCCTCCGTAGCCAAACCTCATCCACCGATGACTTCCTTGCTTCTGTCTGACCGCCACATTACTACGGTCTCTGACTCATCATCGCATGCTGATATGATGTCCGTCAGCCTTGAACGGTGGTCTAGTCTCACATCTGTTGAACCGATGCCATGCCCTTGGATAGTTCCAATTATCGAGATGGGGACATCGCCATCTAGTTTGAGGTTTTGGGGATTATAGGATTGGCGATCCGTCACAATCAGCCGAGAAATATCAGTGTGTTCTAGAAGTAACACCCGCAAAGACGATAATCCCGTAATGTTGCACTCCCCTCTCAAATTTCTGCAGCCCGAGAAATCTATCTCTTCTAAACTCTCTAGATTCTTAATGCCTCCGGGAAGTTTTCTTATGTGAGTGCCAGCCATCTTTAGTTCTTTCAAGTTTTGTAAATCCTTGACAGAGGATGGTATTTCGTCAACTATTGTGCTTGAAAGATCCAAGACTTGCAGCTTTTTGAGGTCTCCAATGGAATCCGGCAATTTCCACAAGCTCCTACAGTTTCTCAGAGATAGCGTCTGGAGATTCTCCAACAATCCGATAGAACAAGGGAGCTCACTCAGTTTAGTCTCGTTTAATGCCAGGTACGAAAGAGATTTCAAGTTGCCAATTGAATTGGGTAGAGAGGAGAATTCGCAGTTGCAAGCACTCAGAATTTTAAGCTTCCCATAGGAACCCTCTGCGATATCAATGGCTTTAATGGGAGTTCCATCGATGTATAGCTCTTTCAAAGCTTCCAAGGAACCTATATCTTTTGGCAGCTCTTGCACGAAGCTGCAGAACTTGATATTCAAAGAAACTAAGTTCCTTAGCTCGCTAATGGACCTCACAGCACACGTAGGTAATGTTGAACGTTCCAGGTTTAGTCTCTCTAAGGTCACAGCAGCATGGGAAAATGGAGATTCCATTAGCAAACGACAATCTTTTAGGATCAAAACTTTCAAGTTCTTGGCCCTCTGCAAAACAAGAGAATAATATAAGCTATTGTCAAACTGGATGCAAAAGAAAATGCACAGTTATGTCATCATACCATCATAATTGGTGTCCAGCACTGCCAATGGCTGGAGGTACTCCCAGACAAATCAAGAACGATCAATTTTGACATATCTAAAGCAAGTAGACTGGAGATATCGTTGCACCCTTGCCATTCAAGCCACTTTAACCTTCGAAGGTAAAAATCCTCTCTGGAGCTCTTTGCACTCTGCTTATATGCTTTGACAATAGCGTGGTTCATTTTAAGATACCTAAGCTTCGAGAACTCACAAAAGAATCTACGTTCAGGAAATAAATGGGGTTTGTCAAATGTGGCACTGAGGGCTTCACTTGCAGCGTCCTGCCAATCCTGGAAAAATGGCAAAATGAGAAAGTGAAATAGAAGTGCATTGACAATTATCCCTGAAAATAGAATAAGTATTCAAAAGAAGTACTTTAATTCAGACTACAAAAGAGACCTTCTTGTCTTCAAAATTTACCTTCCTTTCGTTCAATACTGGTTCGATATCCTCCTGATTCCATAACCTGCTCCGCTTGAAAGGTTCACTTGGATTTTCCTCCTTGACAATATCCCTCCCAAGGACTTTTAGTTGATTATTCATCCACAATTCATTGTTTTCTCTGGTTTTGACCAAAGACAAGTCGTGAAGCTCGTTGATTCCACTATAAGGATCATATTCACAAGCTTCCCACATGTAAGAGGGTATTGTTTTGTCCATTCCCACAAAAAAAGAAGCTACATCGAGAAATATCTCTTGGGCATTTTTTTCTAAATCTTCATATCTTCTCTTCAAAATTCGTTTTACTTCCGCAGTGTAAGGCTCTCGTTTCAATCTACCCATTGCCTCCTTCCAAAATTCTATGGGCTTTCCACGTAAAAATGAACCAACAACCTCAATAACCAGAGGAATTCCTCCAGCAGCCGATATAATTTCACATACCAAAGAGGAGAATTCCTTTTTAAGAGGTTTTTCTCTAAGAACACAACAAAATAGCTGAAAAGCATGGTCACTATTCATTTCTTTTAGCTTGTACTTTTCAACGAGGATGTCATCACACCTGTTAACAGTACTGCCGCTCGCAGAGGTCACATGCACCTGATTATGGTTGTCAACAAGATTACTTCTCTTAGATATCACAATGATTCTGCTTCCTGGACCAAACCAACTTAGATCTCCAGCTAGTGAATTGATTTGTTTAAAATCACTAACATCGTCAAGAATAATGAGAACTCTTAGATCTCCAAATTTGTACTTGATAAATTCATTACCTTCAACAGGAGATTTGAACGTGTATGCTCTCTTTTGGAGGCCACTAACTAAATCTTCTTGGAGAGACAGGAGTCTCATTTGCTCAACCTCTTTAAGGAAACTCTTACCTTCGAAGAGATGATGGATTTTGTTGTAGACAACCGCGGCAAGAGTGGACTTACCAATTCCTGGAAGGCCCGATATCTCAACCACACGTTTTCCTGTCACCCTTTGCCCTTTAATTACTTCTCCATTTTCATAGCCAACACCAAGTTTTCTCATCACCTCTTGCACAGGTTGATCCATCCCCACTAAATGTGCCGTCACATATAAGTCATCCTTCCTCAACAACCGGCGGACCGTGGAAACAACCTCATTTATAAGTTCACGCTGCCTGCCAAAGGGAAAAGAGGAAAGAGTAAGATGTGAAAAGTAACAACAGCTCGGATAATACACCAAGCAGAAGAACAGATGCATTGACTTTTTTCTTTTCTTAATCTCATACTCGATGACCACCGTTGTAAAAGTCGAAAGAAGCATAGAAATCTTGATTTCGTATTACCCGTGCTGGAATTTCTCCAATTCCCATCCTCGTTTTCTTGAAACACTATGCAGAGCCTTCTTCCAGTTGTTTATAGTCGTTGACGTCACTCCATCGGCCACATGGTCGCGGAAGGACTGCCGATAACTCTCCTTTTGTTCACCGACCACCGAAGGGGAGACGTCGTAGAAAATGGGCATGATTGTCCTGTCACACTCCACCATTTTCTCTACCTCCTTCAGACAACTCTTACTGGAAGCGAAATCTTTGGAGAAGATGGGAATGCAGATCTGCGTTTTCCCAATCACTTGTAAGATCTTAGGCATGATATGTTCTCCGATCTCGATCCCACGATGATCGATAAATGCAATGATCCCCGAATCAGCGAGGCCTTCGTAGAGAAATTCAACGAAGCCCCCCCGAATATCTCCTCCTCTGAAACTGAGAAAGGCTTCGTAACGGCAAACATCGGGCTATTTAGTTGATGGAAGCCCCAAGTGGTTATTGCAGATATCCATGAGTGAGAAGCTCAAGAAAAGGCGTAAAGACCAGGTATTTCCTCGGGCAGGGGGACAACTGGGAGATCGCTCGAGGAAGAGAAGAAGCTAACAGACATGCTCCGGTCTAAGAAGCTTACGTACCAAAGCTATGGAATCTTTCAAAGACAAAACTAGCTATATGTATTCATTGTCCAATTCATGATAATTAACTAATTTTCTCGATCTTCTTGTAAAATAAGGAAAAGTTGCATTATAATTAAAAGAAAAGGAAATAAAAGAAAAGAAAAAAGAAAAATAATTAAAAACTCAATTTAAAAAAAGAAAAACGAAAATAAGAAAAGAAAAAATAAAAATGAAAGAAAAAGTTGTTTGGTGAAAGAAGATATGAAAAATATTTTCCCTACTTGAAAAGTGGAAAATATTTTTTTTCATTAATGGAAAATATTTTCCTTAATCAATTTATTTTCCATAAACTGAATCTTGAAAAATTCAGAAAATATTTTTCTTGAAATTATATTTTGCAAAACAAACGAAATAATAACAAGTGATTTACCTCAAAGTCTCGTGTGCTAGAATTTCCTAACGTTTGTGACTTTTTATGGGATACCGTCAACAACTTGAATTTATTATAATTATTTATCCTTAGTAACTTACGTCCATCATCGTACCATTGCTCCGTAGTTCGTAAATATATCGTGTACAGTAATTTTACCCGAGCAACAGCAAGACTGAAAATCTGGTAATGAGTTATTTCTCTTGAATTTTCGTAAATGATTACATTTTTTTTTTTTTTTGGGTGGAATTTGTCTTCTTAAGCTGGGATGGAACGACCGTTAAGGCACACCCGAACGGTTCACTTGGCCATTCTCTGAAAAACCCAGGTAGAGTGAAAACTGGACGACGAAAGATTGAATTGAAGTCGGAAACTACTATGGCTGATTCCCGAAGCAGAAAACGGAGAGAAGTCGCGCCCAGTTTTGGCCGAGAAGGCGAGTCAAGAAAACAGGAGAAGCTAAAATCAGGGGCAGAATCGAGTGTTGCTGAATTATCTGACCTCGTCGAAGATAAACCAGCGAGGCTGAATCAAGATGATGTGATCCTGAGTTACATTGGATCGGATAGTCCCATTGGATTCGTTGGTTCCCTCTGTCGCTGCTTGGAAGCTGACGGAATTCGCGTTTTCAGAGTTGGCGACATCCCATCTATTCTACCCGAAGAGCTTCGGCTATCGGTCTCCAGCTCCAACATCTACATACCTATCTTTTCAACAGCCTATGCTAATAGCCCTCAGTGCCTTGAGACGCTCGCACTCATGGTAGAGCATTCGTCTAGATCAGGAGGGAAGAAAGAGATCCTGCCCGTTTTCTACCATGTGGAACGGTCTGATGTGCAGCTGGACCAAAAATCACGCTACAGAGACGTCCTGGACGAGCACAAGCAGGAATTTGGGGGAGAGAAAGTCAAGCTGTGGGAGAAGGCTCTTGTGGGGGCTGGTAAAATCAAGGGATGGGAACGAAGCTCATATAAAATGTATGTTGCATTAAATCTGTCTTCTTTTCTTGTAGGTTTCTTCTGATTTATTTGCTCAATCGACGGAGGTAATGTTGAGAATGTCAGGAAAGGAAACCCAACGACATTTTCCCAGCAAAAAAAGCAAATATTGGTTGACTCTGGTGTATTCTAAATTGTTTTGCTCACTTGCTTGGGTTTATGATTGTTACCGAGCCTGTTTCAAAGCTTTATGGGGACTAAACTAGAGAAAAAAAGAGGAAATTATTGATTGGAATTAACTGGGTTAACATTTTCAATTCCCTCTTCTTCCTTTTTCAGGCCAAATCTTTCTCTCGAATTGACCCTGTTTACACTACATATCTGAGTTTGGCTCAGTGAACTATCTTTAAAACTTCATTCTGTTCAGCCACATAATCGTGTAATTCTGTAATTCAACCCATGGTTGAGTGATATTTTCACTCGATGGCAAACTGTGAGAATATAATCCGTTGTTTGGACCAAATACTTGCTGCAATAGCATTATGCAACGTTCACACAATTACTACACATCAGTGTGTATGTTTATATCTTTACATCAGGTAAATTATGTTCTGCATAAAATTTCAGTGATCTTTTAGCTCATTGATTGCCATTTCATTATGTAGTGCGTTGGGTTAACATTTTTATGAGCCATTTGAAGTTTCAGTGATCTTTTAATGGTTTGGAACTGAGATTTTTTCTGCCTTGGCAGTGAAAAGGAACTTATCACAGCCATCGTTGGAGAAATTTTGTTTAAGTTGATGATAGCACACAATCATGTGTCTGAGGATCTATCCACTGGTGATAATCCCATGTTATCTGACAGGACCTCGGTATATTTCTTCGCTCACATTCTCTTCTCGTCTCGAGTACTCTCTCCTAAAGACTGTAACTGTTGATGAAGCTAGTTTCAGCTCGAGTGTGTTTTACATCAAATAGATAAAAAGTCTAATTACCACGAAATATTTTTACGTCATTTTTACAGTCGTTGTAAAGTTAGAATATGATATAAAAAGGAAGGCAAACGCAGGAACTGAACCTCCAAGATAATGCAAGTCATCGTCTTAACTCTGAAGTAGCTTGCATATACTTCAATTTTTTCAGTAGCTAATTACCCTTGATTTTAGCCATTATGGATCTTGAACATCTAAATGAGATCTCATGGTAAACTCCTGCTTAATTTATCACTGTGGCAACTCAGAGATGCTCTCTGATAAGGCTGGTCATCACCTTTCTGTACTTCCTTTTGCAAAGGACAAGAAACGGGCGTGTTTTAAGCCAGATTAGGCTTTTTTTTATGTTTAGTAAGCCAGTTTGCTTACTAGATTTTTCCATAATAGAGACAGCGCATAACTTGAGCTTAAATGAGATGCATGTAGTGAATGATTGTGTGGAGGAACTTCAGAGGAGTTTATCTTCAACAACCTGTCTTCTGTGTCAGCTAAATATTAGTTACAACATCTCAACTAGCAAGGCATATAATTGATTGGCAGGCACAATCAAAGCACATGTCTCAGAGAATGGCATTTTCATCTGGAACTTACAGTGCCACATCTGTATATTTCTTCATTTCTCCTCTTATCTAACATTCTCCTAAACTTAAGTACCTTTATAGGAGCTTGAAGACAGTGAAGAATCGAAAATAATGGAATTATTGGAACTGGAAGTAAGCGATGTACGAATTGTTGGAATCCATGGGAGAGATGGCATTGGAAAGACTGCTCTTGCCAAGATCATATATGATAAAATATCCCTTCGCTTTGACGCTTGCAGTTTTCTTGCTGAGATTGAAGAAACAACACGGCAACCTGGAGGTGTTCACTATCTTCAAACCAAGTTGATCTATAATATTTTAAAAAGAGAGCATGAGGTTGCTTCTGCTTTCGAAGGAATACAATTTTTCAAAGAGATATTTAGGAGTATGAAAGTTCTTATTGTTCTTGATGATGTGGAGAAGGCATCCCTCCTCAAGGAGTTTGTAGGAGCTGAGCTTGATTGGTTTGGCTGTGGAAGTAGAGTAATTGTCACCTCAAAAGAAAGCAGAGTTCTTCAAGGGTTTGTTGCTCGAGGGTTGGCTCATACTTACAATGTTAATCCGATGGATGGTAATCAAGCTTTCAACTTTTTCTGGCAGTATGCTGCAACTGGAAAGAGCGATGAACTACGATCTTATGTTAAAATTGCAATTGAAATAGTGAAGGCTGCGATGGGACTTCCACTACTTGTCAAAGTTTTTGGTTCTTTTTTGCAATATAAAGGACTGGAAGAATGGATTAAATTCAAAGATCTCATGCAACAATTTCAGGAAGATTACCAGAAGATTCTGAGTATAATTTATGATACTTTAGGTAAAGGTCTAAAGCTGATGTATCTTAATCTTGCAAGTTTTCCCCCGGATGTGGCTTGTCGGATTGTCTCCCTCGTGTGGTGTCAGCTTCCTCGTCCTCCTCGTCCTCCTCATCCTTCTCATCCTCATCTTCCTCATCCGATCATTCAGCCTCATCATTTTAATCATCCTGTCAGTGTCCTTTGTCAAATGTCCCTAATAGAAATCGACAAGAATAAGTTAGGCATGCACAGCATGCTCAGGTGCCTTGCCAGGGAGATTGTCCACGAACGTTTCCACGATCCAGGAACAGGTGCTGAATTGTACGGTCCTGCCATAGCCCAGGACAGGAAGAAGGGGAAAAGGGTACGTTGGGGGAAAAAAGTAGCATTTGAGCTTCTATATGTTTTTCGATTTTCTTTACCTCATGGGAGTTTAGGCATCCATAGTAACTATTTCATTGTCTGATGACTTTCACGTTTCTTTTGTTGACTTTTTTGGTCCTTCATACAGAAAAGAGACCACCTGGAAACTAAAGAGGCAGGCTGTGAGATCCTGCCGAGCACGACTTTTCTCAGCTTGGGTCGTGCCAATATTAGTAGACAATTTGCAGGTTCCTTGTTGAACGTTCGGTGGCTTCAGTGGCAAGGGTGCCCTCAAGATGCGATCAGCATGCATTTAGAGAAAAATGAGAACCTAGTCATTCTTGATCTTTCCTGGAGTAAGGTTACAGAGTCCTGGGGAGGTTGGAAAAGAATAAAGGTGGGTTTATAGCTCATTTGTTGTTGTCTTCGTGTTTCCCCTTAAGTACATTGAGAGTTCTACGTCATATGAACTTTTTTCCCCTGTTTTGCAGATGGAGTGTTTGAAAGTCTTGAATCTTAAAGGTTGTACGGACCTATTAGTTACCCCCAGCTTATCTTGTTGCCCAAATTTGGAGATACTGATCCTTAAGCGATGTTCTCGATTGGTTCATTTAGATTCTTCAATTAATGATTTGAAGTCCTTGGTTACCTTGAATTTGAAGTTTTGCTCTGAACTTAGCATGTTGCCAGTGAAAATGGATGGGCTGAATGCTTTGGAAGAGCTCCTGATTGATGGCACTTCTGTACGAGAACTTCCTACATCGATAGGCAAATTGGTTCGACTGCAAATTCTTAGTGCTACTAATTGCTTGTCATTGGTTCGTTTTCCTGGTTCATTTTGTGAACTTAAAGCTCTTTCAGAGCTAGCCTTGGATAACGCGAAAATTCTTGAACTCCCCGAGTCAATAGGAGACTTGGGATATCTTAGACGCTTGTCTTTGAAGGACTGTCGTGGGCTTGGAAAGCTTCCGGAATCCATTGGCAAATTGGGGCACTCATTAGAAAAGTTGGATATTTCAGGTACGAGTGTTTCGAGTTTGCCCGATTCAACTAAAAACCTGCGGAGATTGAAAGTGTTGAAAATGGATTCTTGTTTCATAAGAGAATTTCCTCTTTATATTGGAAAGTTGATTTCCCTGGAAGAAGTACATGCCTCCTGGTGCAGGAGTTTGGAGGGAATCTTTTCAAGTGATATTGTGTGCCTCTATTCTCTCAGAGAACTGAGGCTTCGAGGTACTCGTATATCAAGCCTTCCATCAGAAATACAGTTCTTGCCAAGACTTCAGACTCTGGATTTGCTACACTGCGACTTTCTCAAAGAGTTGCCTACGCTTCCCCGTAACCTAACGAGCCTTGATGTCGATCACGACTTGAAGCAAAAAATGTTAGGATCTTCAAATTTCAGCCGTTGGTGGCATTTATTGCAATAAGTAATACAGTGTTAGTTTGGATCAGATTGTTTGAGTGTTGTCATTTGATGTGGTTCGTAGGGTTGGTTACATTATGCTCCTGGCAATTATAGAATTGTGTCAACCTACTCTTCTCAATTGAATATGTTCCTGCTTGCTTAAATTTCTAGTATTCATTTCAATGTGGTGTATATGCATTGATTTAACATAGTCATGAATTTTTATGACTATCGGTAATATTTTCGTAGCAGCTACGATAATCTAACAATACATATGCACTGAATAAGAGAAAACACTCGTGTCATTGCAAATTAACCATAGAGGAATGCTTTGTGCCGTTGGAAATTAGCTGTATTGTAATTTGTATATATTAGGCGTAAATTACTTTCCCAAACTATGACTGCGTTGCGCAATAGCACTGATTTTTAGAAGTTACATATTATCCTCTTGGGCTTTGATTTTTGTTTTTGTAACTATTTTTTCCCTCTGCATCGCAAATTAAACGTCCCTGAAGAGGGACTTGCTCATTTTTCTTGACTAGAATAATCTCTACTACATGGTGAATGAAGTTAAGAAAATAGAAATGATGTATGACTAATGAAGTTAACAATGATACGGTTGAGTTTGTAAAGAAAAATAATTTAATCCATACTCAATTAACAAACTTAACGGAGATGTAGATTAAAAAAATTAGCCATTGCAGAAAAAATCAAAATTCAAAATTAACCCGTAATTTTTCAGAGCTCGGGATTTATTGTGCAACGGTATCAGAGCTCCGATTCATTTTCAAATTCGGGAGCTATTGTGAAATAATGCCTAATTATCCCCAATATTATGATTGTTTGGGCCACCAGAAACGGTTCACCTGTACAGTTGTCAGATTGTCCATAATACTCTTGGGATCATCATCAAGATGAAAAGTACAAAAATCCAAATGGGTTGGATCTATAAACCTATTAAACAATAAAGTCAGCGGTAGTTATCTATCAGAATACTTACCATTAAAGCACTTGTACATTCAACAGTTCAAATTTTAGATCAGTTGACAATTATCTCTGTTTTATCTATAAAATAGATGAACTATATTGAGTTCAAACTTATTTTGGTTTCAGCTTTGTATCTTTTCTTGAGCTGCCCATCAACAATTGTTGCAATCTTTGGTATGGAAAAATTATGTTGCTGGAAATTAACTGTAGAAATTATGTTTTACATCGTTGAAAATTAGTCGTATTGTACGTATTAGTTGCTGAAGAAGGCAATTAAACTTGTGAATGATCAGCATTTTCATGATGAAATATTTCATTTATAAATCTTTTGTGTTTGAAGCCCCAACTTGGACTACACATCCAAGTCACACTAACTGCATGTTCTTTTATAGGCAGCTCAACTGTTGGAGTGTAGATCATCAACGTGTTTGTTTTTGGTTAAAGTTTCAATTTGAACTATAGGTGATCGATTCCCGGATGGTTCTCAACCTAGTGATGCCAGACTTTCTAGAGTGAATCTTGGCCTAAAAGATAAAAACCTGCCCAAACTTATAAACCACATTACATCTCAGCATCAAAGGGTTGGTCTTGCTTCCTTTAGCGGGTGAAAAAAACCTCGCACAAATCTTGTCTACTCCTAGGACCGCATGAGGTTATAAACCATTACTAGGTAGTTTAGTGTAGGAATTAGGATACGAATTTAGAGGAAATAACATAATCGGCATCAAGATTTGTTTGGGTTTAAGGTAATTAATTTGGGGGAAGAAATGAATTTAAGGTAAATTAGTTATAATTTCCATAAAAGCATATGCCGTTCGATTTAACTTGACATAGGAAATGAAGTTTTCTATGTAGTACGTCACTCACAATATTGCATTTTGCACTCCGGCCACCAAGAAGTTAAAAAATCACATTTTGCATTTTGATTCATGATTGGGCGTCTTTTGTCCTGAATATCTGCTTATGCTCAGAAACATACATGCAGGGCATGGTTAAAGTTATGGGTTGAATACTTGATCCATTTCCTTCAATTGGGTTGCACCAATTTTGATGTTGGAGAAAACATCTTCTCGGATCATCCAATATATATCTTTGCTAATGCTTCAATAAGTTATAAGAATCCCATTCAATGTATAAGTATTGACTGAGATAGGATAAGTAATGGTGTAAATTCTTCGATGATTTCTCACTATCTAATTATTTTCCTTTTTACTTTTTGGACGTAACAAATAGATGATATCATTGGTCATTGAATGCAGCTCACTGGTGTGGTTAGAGATAGACCATCTTCATTCCGACCAAGGAACCTCATGAAGTCACATTTTCATTAACTAACACATTCTTTTGAAATCTTGACGGAAGTTCATTTTTTTGTCGTTTGGCTAGAGCAACGATAACTTCATGTGGAGGACCGGCTTCCATATGGATAGCTAGGTAAAACAAAAGTCACATAACAACCAAAGTCATTCATATCTATTTCCACAAAGCTTTAAACTAATGGCATGTAATGGATCATATTTGACTCCATCAAGACAATTGAAATCCAATAGTACATGTTTCTAGACGGTTCATTCAAGGACACACCAAAAACACCTTCCTTTGGCTTTGGTTCTTGTCATGACCTACCCCTCAGGAGAGAGAATAGGTTTAGTGAGATTATCTAAAAGACGGGCCCAAGGCCATAATTAGGAGTGAGCTCTCCCAAATCCATATCTTGTGCGATATTAGTGTGTTCATAAGAATGTTTCAATGATGAGTCACTACTCACCTATTGAGGTAGGCTTAAAAACTAAGTGAAGCATGTGAGTGTACCTCACTTTCTATACAATCAGAGAGTTTGAGATTAAGGACTTGATTACACTAATAAACAATCAGTACCATTTGGGTACCTAATCTTATGTCTTTCAAAAAGATTTTCTGTCAAGTAGTCTAGATTGATTTTGTACCTATCTACTAGTATGTGAAGTGACCATGTGAGTGCGCAATTATTAACATAATAATCAATAACTAAAGTGACATTGAAAAAAATTACTTTAGGAGAGCAAGAATCTAGCATTGTCAAATAAGGAGCATGCCGCCTCTAACTAAGCTAAATGGAAACCATAATTAACATAAGAAAAGTGTGTAATCAAGGGCATTTGTCTCTAAGGACAATTTGGCACAATTTTATATACAAAAGGATCCCCTTTTTAAGAGAAGATCATCCAAAAACCATTTTAAAGCTTTTTGGGGAATTCTAAATTTTTTGGAATTTTTTTGGGATTTCCAAAAAAATTTATGAATTTTTTAGTTTTCCAAAATTTTAAAATTTTTCGATTTTTTTTTTGTTTTTTTATGTAGTTATTGAATTTTTAAAATTTCTATGAATTATATTTAATACCTTATAAAATTTTTCTTTTTTAATTTTTTTAATGATTTTTATTAATTAATTAATGTTTTAAGAATTTTCATGATTTTCTTTTTATGAGTTTTGATATTGTTAAAAAAGAATTCGGACCAGGTCTCTTGGGTCCGACCCAGACCCTCTAGGTCCGTGTTGGGTCAAGAAATCGGACCGGCCCTGAGGCTCGGCCCGAATAAACCTATTTCGCCAGGCTAAATATACCCGGCCCGGCCACCTCTTCTAATTGCACAGCAATTTAAGCCCAAGTTTTCTGAAGCCAGACTAAAAGCAAATCAGGCCCGAAGATCAACAGTCCAAATATAGCTCGAAATCGACCCGAACTTAACAAATTCTAAATAAGCCCAAAACCAATTTTAAAACCCATGAAAACAGAGACGGACCTAAACCCACTAAACCAACTCAAGCCCAACCTAATACTCATCCTTCAGGAATCGATGCCTCCAACTTGACCCCCTCTTTTGCTTTTTCTCCGTCCAAATAGAAGGGACGAATGGCCATGAGCCGGCTCGTATCCGCCCTTGGCTCAATCAAAGGACTGTCCGTCGGGATGCACACACGACACGCAAAAGAAACAGCGCAAGACTCCACAGATGACAATGAAAGTCCACAAACATGTCAAATAACCAACAAACGCTTAGAACCAGACCAAAATCCCGGAAACTCTACGTAACTTGGTTCAGGCATTTTCACAAACAGCTGATGGGCGTCGAGTGAAGGGAGACTATTGAATTAATTGGGAGTCAAACCGCGCCGAGACGCTTAGCAATCGATAAGCAGAGATCGAAATGCAGCTTAGCATGACATAGATGGGGGCTGGGACTCGCACGAATCGTACCACGACGAAGCCCAGTCCGACGAGCCGAAACAGGGCAAACGGGGACCGTTGGTGGTGCTCTCTACCCGGCTCGGCGGCGGCGAATGATGGGCGAGATCTATAGATCGGGCCACGTCCGTTCGCCTCGCGCGCCTCCGAGCTAGGATCCTCGAGGAATTGACCCAAATCAGAAAAATAAGAAAAAAGAGCAGTCAAGTCTTACCACTTTTTCGAGGCGGAGGGGTAGAAGTTGGCCGGGACTCTAGTTCTCCCTTTCTTTCACTTACGGCTCTCTCTCTCTCTCTCTCTCTCTCTCTCTTCCAAGCCTCGTGTCCGACGCCAGCTGTTGCTGGCCAGCCCGTCCTGACCGCGTCGCGCGCGACGCTCCTCGTTGTCCTTTGACGTACGCTGTCCTTCTTTGCGTCGTCCTTCTGCCCTTTTCACCGAGCTACCGTACAAGCCGAGCAGGGAAGAGAGAAGGAGAAGAAGAGAAGGGGGCCGGGCTGGCAAAAGGGATAGGTGGGCCGGCCCGCGGGGGGAAGAATGAGGGAAAGATGAAAAAGGAAGAGGGAGGCGGGCCAGCCCAGGTCCGGCCCTCTCCGCTTTTTTTTTTTTAAATAATTTTTTTAAAAATCTAAGTTTTAATTGATACTATTTATGCATTGTAGTTGAATGAAAGTTATTTTTGCTAGGGGTTAAAATCAATCCCTAATTTTCTATATAATTTAAAACATAAATGAATAGTATCAATAATCCTCTTCATCTAATTCCAAGTTTCACGTATATCTTGAAGGTACACAATCAACCTCATGTGTGAGGCGTGGCTAACCTGCCACATTATTTGAGAATCATGCTTGCATTACAAAAACATGTGTCCGACAAAATGTAGTTTGCGAATGGCATGTGTCATTGATTGCCTTTCAATGAAATGAAATCTACAAGGCATCATTTTATTTTCGACTAGCTCCAAGAAATCATATTTATCTCTTTAGAAGATTGAGTAAAAGGGAAATTTAGGTGTCAATTAGGTAGTTAGACTATCGACATCTAAATTTTGGTAACCTATTTAGTTATTTAGGTTGCATAAGAAAATTGAGAGTCGACCCGACTCCTAAAAATAATAAAAATATCACTTGCATCATTCACAT
Source organism: Eucalyptus leucophloia subsp. euroa (assembly GCA_017140325.1). NCBI lineage: Eukaryota > Viridiplantae > Streptophyta > Magnoliopsida > Myrtales > Myrtaceae > Eucalyptus > Eucalyptus leucophloia. Next base: position 5,870,289 of record CM029474.1, read on the forward strand.
TTGTATTCTTTTTGCTTAAGTCATTATGTGACTTCTCTTCGATGCTACCATGGACTGATGCACGGACAAGCGCACGAAGGATCATCTCCCATAAATAGCTGGCCGTCACGACCTCTTTATCTCGGTCAAGAATTCAAAAGGAGAGAGAGGCAATTGCGATCGGCAAAGCGAGAATATTTATAGCTAGAGAGGAAACAGCGGAATTTGGTAACGCTAAAGAGATCAATTCGGTGGGAATCTGATAATGGGCTGGCAAAACGGAAGAGATTTTTGAGATGGGATGAAGACTCAGATTTCGGTGATCTCTTTTCCCACAATTGACGTCCGGGCTGTTGGGAGATTTTTCCATAGAAATGCGATATCATCTCCCGGTTGTTAAAGAGGTTTGAATGAAAAAGTTGTGATCAGCATCTAACGTCCGTGGGTATCATCATTTCAAGAGCGAATCTTCATCCGCGGTTGCTCTCCTCCACACTCCGCCGCCCACCACCACTCCGTAAGCCAAGCCACCATATCCTACTCTCCATCCGCCACGTTGCCCTGACGTTGTCATTCATCTCATCAATGCTGAAGTCAGCTCCGCTGCGCCTCCGCCTTGCTCAGCCGCGACTTCCAGGCGCAGTGACTGACGTGATGTCAAGTCGCTGACGAGCCTCACTATCACGCACAGCAGCTAGGCCGAGAAGTCCAGCGAATCCAGCCACGGCCAGTTATCCCAGTAGGTCTTCTGGACCTCCTTGCAAGCTTTCAGGTTTCCTGGCAAAGCAGCTTGGCACCGGTGGTCATTTAGCAACATTGGTGATTGTCTGTGGCGTTTCTAGCTAACATCCGTCCTTGCCATTACGTTCAAGAGTCGCTAGTTCCCCCGGCAAGCCCCTTTTGCAAACTCCGGCATTGAACAACGGTCGTCAATCCTCGCTGCCGTAGCTTCACCGGCTACACTCTCTTGCCAATACCCACCAGAAGGCGTCACACCTTTCCTCGCTTCGATTGTCTTAGGTTAATCTTTGCTCAAGGTAAGCTGGGTTTGTCTAAATTCATTGTAATATATGGTTTTTAAATGCATGTTATTAGTTAATAGAAGCTTATGCTATCACGATTTGGTCTGATCCTTTCCTTTTGGACCTTTAGGCACTAAGATCGAACTCCAATCAATGATGTGATTAATTCTAACCATAACGTGTATTTCAATACATCGACATTGCTTGTCATTGTCTTGTACATATTTAGAGTTTTGCGCAAGTTCATAATCTTATCTAGGGCAAGGCCTTTTAGTGTTAAGAGGTATCGTAGATTTAGGGTAGTTCATGGTTTTTACTAATTGAAAACAAAAGAGAAAAAAAGAATGTTACTTGTGTTTTATATCACATAATTCACGTCATCTAGAAAATCACATTAAAATCACATTTTTGATAATTATGTGTTGAATATTGGAATAATTAGTCATTGCGTTTCATGCATTATTCATATTGCACATCGTAAAAAGAGAAATATGAAAAAAGTCAGCATTGCATCACTAAGTTGATATCCATTGAGCAAAAGTCAGTATGTCACATGTAGGGTCCTAGGATATAATTTGCTGTTTTCGTTAACATAAATATAATACAAAGAAAAATCATTTCATATAACTTGCATCCTAGGATTAGTATATGATTAATTCTATCTTATGGCATAGCATTCTCGGCATATCATGTCGCTAGCTTTAGGAATTGATCCCGTATCACTGCATATAGTTAATTCATTATAGCATAGCAAGCATGACATTTAGGACTTTATGTTACTTCATTGAGGCATGTTAGATTAGTGCATATAATCATAGCATTATCTGAGTCGTGTCCATATTGCATTTAGGGAGTTCATCTCATTAAAAAGAAAACACAACAAAGAATGAATTGACATTACATCTTAGTTATCTCAAAATAGCTTAGGTCATGCATTAGTCAAATTCATCAACATTTTCATTAATAAATGCATTTGACATCGCATGTTTGTTTTCTAAGTCTAAATTTGCAGAATCCTTGTCTCAGTTGACTGTCAAATACACATCCATTCCTGCTTGCTCATGCATTTCAGGTTCTTTAATCTTCTGAGTAATTTTGTTACTATTTTCATTATTGAATTTTCTACTTTTAGGAGTTAAACCTCGCATGTACATGTGCATGTTTTTGTATGTTTCTACCCTCGCTATCCCTGTAAGTGTTCTATCTTCTTTGTCATTCTTATATATTACATCGTCTCCCAATCATGATCAAGCAATACTTGGCAGATTGCGTCGAAGAAATGACCAAGAAGTTGGCGCTCGAAGGAAAGAGCGACGGGATGACACCCCTCGGACGTCGAATGAACGAGTTGAACAATGTAGTGCAACGTTTGTCAGATCGCGTGGATAAGCTGGAGAAGGTATTTGCGACTCTACGTCCTCCTCCAAGGTCAAACCCAATGAACCGGGTAAAGCCCACCAATGTTAATTCGACCGGCAAAGCTCAAGGTGATAAAAATGTCCAAGCAACCAATGATACTGCCATTGTCATTGATGAGGATTTGGATGATAGAATGAGTCCGAATTGCCCAGAGTAGGGGCATGTTTAATTATCTGCATATTCCTCTACATATGAATCTTTCCTACTTTCTTGGATTTCGGTTTCCCGTTTTCAATAACATAACCCTTTTTTTTTTTTCAATAAATTGCAAGTTCATGAGAAACTTTCATGTTTTGAGGGCATGTGAAAGCACATTAAATTGGCCCTATGATCAAATCTCTTTGAAGGCTGGGCTTCTGCACAATCCCTCCAAAATTTGTCGCAGTCAAAATTTTCAATACATCTCAAAAAATAAAAAATTAAAACTTGTGACTTCAGAATGCACATGAGGTGGCAAGACAAATTCCGATGATCTAGTGGAGGAATAAAGCCTTGAATTTTATAGATGCTTAGAGAAGCCATTTTCTGTGTAAACCGAGTCGGAAGACTGCCTTGAAATATTCACACCTTCGAGATACGATTTAATAAGGGAGAATTGCCATCAGGTCCCATTTGTTCTAACTCCGCACTATTCATTCATATGCTAACGTATGATGTTGTACTTAATGTAGATTACATAAATCCAATAGCATGGCAGAGACCAATCAGCTCCACACGTGCCCTTGAGAAAGAAAATTACAGAGGTAGACAAAGTCAATGTGGGGGCTAATCTTATATCGATCGGGCACGATGTCATCTCCAAGAGTGTTAAGAAGTGTTCGCTCTTAAAACTTCATGCACGCCACTGACAGGTAACAAAGTGGGGCAAGCCATCGGCAAACAAGGAGATATAAAGGAACGGAGACAAAAGGATCACCTGACTTTTGAAGAAAATGTTGTATCTCATGCCTGAACATAGCTTGATTAATACCACTCTTTTCCTTTGTAGATGACAAGATGCTTAGCAAGGACGATCGCAGTTTCCCGAATCCTACAAGTCAGCTAGATTTGACAGGATTTGCTATCTAAAAAGCTTGATTACAAAATTTGTGAAACTAGAAAGACTCGATTAGATAAATTAAAAATACAAGGATTTAATCATGAAAAGCGTGAAAGTACCATATGTATTGTTAATGTGGTGAAGAAACCGTGGCAAAGTCCGCTAGGAGGAAAGGGCGCCGCCACCCCCCTACTCCTGTCACTTTGATGTAACGAAGGAACCGTGGCCAGTTAAAGAAGACATACACGAGGAAGAAGATAGAGAAGAAACGGAAGAGGACTAAGAGAACGTGGAGGGATAGACCCATGCAGAAAACAACGAAGGTGACGATGAAGAGACCGAGTATGAAGACTAGCGAGCTTTCTGCAGCAACATATGTATTTAGAGGAGGGATTGGGTTGATAAGGATCCAAGGATATCAAGATTACAGCTGGAGGATGCTGCCATTAGCTCCACTGTGAAGCTTGATTGCCCTTTCTCTCCATTACCCGCGGTTCCTCAATGAGCCGCATTCATTATGTGTCGAAACAAATCTGCAGCAGCATTTTCCTGGAAATTTTCGACTTAAATGAGAATATGCAGAGATCGTCCCTAGTTATTAAACCTGTCTATTGGCCAAATTGAGATTGCGTCCATCAGCAAAATTCATTTTCGTATCCAAGTGATTATTCTGAATAAAAAATGAAAGCAATGGAGGGATTCATATTGGGAGTATGTAGATTACTTGTGCTATCAGTTCAAAAGAATGACTATTGGCTCTGCTATGAACCATGTTTGACGCCAGTTCTAAAACTTTGAGCCTGGATACTACCCTCTAAGTTCTGAATCAAATGAAAGCTAGTGCTCAAAAACTGCAGGATGATAAACAATACAAGGACACTATTATTTATAGAAAACATTTTCATAAAAAAAGTTAGTTATATGACATTGCCAAATTCATGCTAATGAATTTTTCATTAATTTTATTGTAAAATATGGAAAAGTCGCACTATAATGGACTTAGAATCAACCATATCAATGCAATGCATGTTTTTTTTTTTTTTTTGCCACAAAATCCAGTTAACTAGGAATATGTGAGTATTGACTTAAGCACAACATACGAAACAAAATAAATCTACTTCAATTAGAAGAATTTAGCGTGATTTATCACTCTTAAAAATAATCTACTCGAGAGCCTCACGTGAGTGCTGCGGCCAATAAATCGGAGGAATATGTTTTAGGGCTTCTCACTTAAATTATATATATATTTTTCGATTTGTTTAATGAGATGAGTCCCCAGCCCAGTCTAGCCCAGTACAGCCTAGTCCAGCCCAAGTAAAAGGATTTGAAACCTCTTGAACCAGAAAGATACCACTAGACCAACGTGTTCTGGGTTTCGATTAGTCTTTAATACACGGGCAATCTAGTAAGATATGTTGCCCAAAATAATGCTGCGAATTGGTGGTTTTCAAAGCACAATAATTTAAAAATAATAATTTTTAATTAATTCCCATGTTGCACAACATCATTTAAATAGTTAGAGTGTGAAAATTGTATCAAGATTTCTGCCCAAGCTGAATCTAGTCAAACTGAATTACGCCCCAATTCCTTAATTTAGAGATTGCCCCAATTTTTTAGTTTTGGGGCAAGCAATATGTTAGACAAAACTTTGTCGAAACCAAGAGGCACGACATTAACTCAATTGAGCTAATGAGCACTAGCGGTCCTGCTCTCCAAGAAAGAATGGGAAATATTTGAATTATTATGGAAAAAAGATTAAAGTTTGAACATCAATATCAAACGTTGAGAGTATGTACTAAAATGTGTATGTTTTTCTCTCTTCAACACTAAAATGTGTATGTTTTTCTCTCTTCATTAGCTGAATTAAGATCTTCCCCAACCTAGACAGTACCAATTTCCATATGATCAGGAATAAAGTAAAGATAGATAAAGAAATCTTTGTTAAAATTGAGAGTCATATCATTGATTTGATTGAGCTATTAAGCAATCGTGGTCCTGTTTTCCAAAAAATAATAGGAAAATATTTGAATTATTATTGAAAAAATTATTTAAGTTTGAAAATCAACAACAAACGTCAAGAGTATGTACTAAAATGTGTATACTTTTCTCTCTTTTCTGGCCAAATTAAGCTCTTGCCTAGCCTGAACAGCACTAATTTCCATTTGAAAATGAATAAAGTGAAGATGTATAAACAAAACTTTGTTGAAACTGAGAGGCACGGCATTGACTCGATTGAGCTAGTGAGCAATAAAGGTCCTACTCTCCAAGAAAGAATGGGAAAGATTTGAATTATTTTGAAAAAAATGATTAAAGTCTAAACATCAACATCAAACATTGAGAGTATGTACTAAAATGTATATGTTTTTCTCTCTTTAACACTAAAAGGTGTATGTTTTTCTCTCTTTATTAGCTGAATTAAGCTCTTCCCCAGCCTAGACAGCACTAATTTCCATCTCATGAGGAATAAAGTAAAGACGGATAAATAAATCTTGGTTAAAATCAAGAGTCACATCATTGACTTAATTAAGCTAGTAAGCGATCATGGTCCTATTTTTCCAAGAAATAATAGGAAAATATTTGAATTATTATCCGAAAAAAAAGGATTAAAGTTCGAAAATCAGCATCAAACGTCAAGAGTATGTATTAAAAGGTGCATACTTTTCTCTCTTTTTTGGCCAAATTAAGCTCTTGCCCAGCCTGGACAGCACTAATTTCCATTTGACAAGGAATAAAGCGAAGATGTAGAAAGAAAGCTTTGTCGAATTCGAGAGTCATGACAACAACTCGATTGAGCTAGTGAGCGACTGTGGTCCTGCTCACCAAGAAAAAATAGGACAAGATTTGAATTATTATAAAAAAACAAAAGATGAAAGTTTGAATATCAACGTTGAATGTCAAGAGTATACCTTAAAAGTTGCATACTTTTCTCTCTTCGTCGACTAAATTAAGTTCTTACCCAACTTGGACAACACTATTTTTCATCTAACAAAGAATAAAGTAAAGATGGATAAAAAAAAGTTTTGTTGAAACTGAGAGTCAAGACATTGACTTGATTGAGCTAGTTAGCAATCGTGATTGTGTTCTCCAAGAAATAATAGGAAAAACTTTGAATTATTATCGAATAAAATGATTAAAGTTTGAAAAGCAACAACAATAGTTGAGTGCATGTACTAGAAGGCGTATACTTTTCTCTCATCGTCGGCCGAATTAAGCTCTTGCCTAGTCTAGACAGCACTAATTTCTATTTGATAAGGAATAAAGTGAAGATGGATAAATTTTTTTTTGTCGAAACCGAGAGGCACGACATTAACACAATTGAGCTAGTGAGCACTAGCGGTCCCGCTCTCTAAGAAAGAAAGGGAAATATTTGAATTATTTGAAAAAAGGGCTAAAGTTTGATCATCAACATCAAACGTTGAGAGTATGTACTAAAAGATGTATGCTTTTCTCTATTAAGCACTAAAAAGTGTATGTTTTTTTCTCTCTTCATCAGTTGAATTAAGATCTTCCCCAGCCAAGACAGCACTAATTTCCATCTGATAAGGAATAAAGAAAAAATTGATAAATAAATCTTTGTTAAAATCGAGAGTCACATCATTGATTTCATTGATCTATTAAATCCTATTTTCCAAGAAATAATGCGGAAATATTTGAATTATTATTGAAGAAAAAGATTTAAGTTTGAAAATCAACATCAAATATCAAGAGTATGCACTAAAAGGTGCATACTTTCTCTAATTTTTTGGCCAAATTAAGTTCTTACCCAACCTGGATAGCACTAATTTATATTTGATAGAGAATAAAGCGACGATGTATAAAGAAAGTTTTGTCGAATCCGAGAGTCATGACAACGACTCGATTGAGCTGGTAAGCGATTGTGGTCTTGCTTACCAAGAAACAATATGATAAAAATTGAATTATTATAAAAAAAAAAAAAAACAAAAGATAAAAGTTTGAACATCAATGTCGAATGTCAATAGTATGTCCTAAAAGTTGCATCCTTTTCCCTCTTCATCGGCCAAACTAAGTTCTTGTCCAACTTGGATAGCACTATTTTTCATCTGAAAAGGAATAAAGTGAAGATAGATAAAAAAGTTTCGTTGAAACTGAGAGTCACGACATTAACTCAATTGAGCGGGTTAAAAATCGTGATTGTGTTCTCCAAGAAATAGTAGGAAAAACTTTGAATTATTATTGAATAAAATGATTAAAGTTCGAGAAGCAACAACAAAAGTTGAGTGCATGTACTAGAAGTGTATACTTTTCTCTTCTCGTTGGCCGAATTAAGCTCTTGCCTAGCCTAGGCAGTACTAATTTCTATCTGATAAGGAATATAGTGAAGATAGATAAACAAAACTTTGTCGAAACCGAGAGACGCAACAATGACTCGATTGAGCTAGTGAGCACTAGCGGTCCTACTCTCCAAGAAAAAATGGGAAAGATTTGAATTATTTTGAAAAAAATGATTAAAGTTTGAACATCAACATCGAATATTGAGAGTATGTATTAAAATGTGTATATTTTTCTCTCTTCAATACTAAAAGGTGCATGTTTTTCTCTCTTCATCAGCTGAATTAAGATCTTCCCCAGCCTAAACAACACTAGTTTCCATCTGATGAGGAATAAAGTAAAGATGGATATATAAATCTTGATTAAAATTGAGAGTCACATTATTGACTTAATTGAGCTAATAAGCGATCACGGTCCTGTTTTCCAAGAAATAATAGAAAGATATTTGAATTATTATTGGAAAAAAAGGATTAAAGTTCGAAAATCAACAACAAACGTCAAGAGTATGTACTAAAAGGAGCATACTTTTCTCTCTTTTTTGGCCAAATTAACCTCTTGCCCAGCCTGAATAGCACTAATTTCCATTTAACAAGGAATAAAGTAAAGATGTATGAAGAAAGCTTTGTCGAATCCGAGAGTCATGACAACGACTCGATTGAGCTGGTGAGCGACTGTGGTCCTGCTCACCAAGAAACAGTAGGACAAGATTTGAATCATTATAAAAAATAAAAAAAAAAAACAAATGATGAAAGTTTGAACATCAACGTCGAATGTCAAGAGTATGTCCTAAAAGTTCCATATTTTTCTCTTTTCGTCGGCCAAATTAAGTTTTTGCGCAGCTTGGACAACACTATTTTTCATCTGACAAGGAATAAAGTGAAGATGGATAAAAAAAAAGTTTTGTTGATATTGAGAGTCACGCTGTTGACTCAATTGAGCTGGTTAGCAATTGTGATTGTGTTCTCCATGAAAAAGTAGGAAAATCTTTGAATTATTATCGAATAAAATGATTAAAGTTTCAAAAGCAACAACAAAAGTTGAGTACATGTACTAGAAGACGTATACTTTTCTCTCTTCGTTAGCCCAATTAAGCTCTTGCTCAGCCTAGACAGCACTAATTTCTATCTGATAAGGAATAAAGTGAAGATGGATAAACAAAATTTTGTTGAAACCGAGAGGCACGACATTGACTCGATTGAGCTAGTGAGTAATAGAGGTCCTACTTTCCAAGAAAGAATGAGAAATATTTGAATTATTTTGAAAAAAATGATCAAAGTTTGAACATCAACATCAAATATTGAGAGTATGTATTAAAATGTGTATGTTTTTCTCTCTTCAGCACTAAAAGGTGCATGTTTTTCTCTCTTCATCAGCTGAATTAAGATCTTCCCCAGCCTAGACAGCACTAATTTCCATCTGATAAGGAATAAAGAAAAAATTGATAAATAAATCTTTGTTAAAATCGAGAGTCACATCATTGATTTCATTGAGCTATTAAATCCTATTTTCCAAGAAATAATACGGAAATATTTGAATTATTATTGAAGAAAAGGATTTAAGTTTGAAAATCAACATCAAATGTCAAGAGTATGCACTAAAAGGTGCATACTTTCTCTAATTTTTTGGCCAAATTAAGCTCTTACCCAACCTGGACAGCACTAATTTCTATTTGATAGGGAATAAAGCGACGATGTATAAAGAAAGTTTTGTCGAGTTCGAGAGTCATGACAACGACTCGATTGAGCTGGTGAGCGATTGTGGTCTTGCTTACCAAGAAACAATATGATAAAACTTAAATTATTATAAAAAAACAAAAGATAAAAGTTTGAACATCAATGTCGAATGTCAATAGTATGTCCTAAAAGTTGCATCCTTTTCCCTCTTCGTCGGCCAAACTAAGTTCTTGCCCAACTTGGACAGCACTATTTTTCATCTGACAAGGAATAAAGTGAAGATAGATAAAAAAGTTTCGTTGAAACTGAGAGTCATGACATTAACTCAATTGAGCAGGTTAAAAATCGTGATTGTGTTCTCCAAGAAATAGTAGGAAAAAATTTGAATTATTATTGAATAAAATGATTAAAGTTCGAGAAGCAACAACAAAAGTTGAGTGCATGTACTAGAAGTGTATACTTTTCTCTTCTCGTTGGCCAAATTAAGCTCTTGCCCAGCCTAGGCAGCACTAATTTCTATCTGATAAGGAATATAGTGAAGATAGATAAACAAAACTTTGTCGAAACCGAGAGACGCAGCAATGACTCGATTGAGCTAGTGAGCACTAGCGGTCTTGCTCTCCAAGAAAACGTGGGAAAGATTTGAATTATTTTGAAAAAAATGATTAAAGTTTGAACATCAACATCGAATATTGAGAGTATGTATTAAAATGTGTATATTTTTCTCTCTTCAGTACTAAAAGGTGCATGTTTTTCTCTCTTCATCAGTTGAATTAAGATCTTCCCCAGCCTAGACAACACTAGTTTCCATCTGATGAGGAATAAAGTAAATATGGATAAATAAATCTTGATTAAAATCGAGAGTCACATTATTGACTTAATTGAGCTAATAAGCGATCATGGTCCTGTTTTCCAAGAAATAATAGAAAAATATTTGAATTATTATTGGAAAAAAAGGATTAAAGTTCGAAAATCAACAACAAACGTCAAGAGTATGTACTAAAAGGTGCATACTTTTCTTTCTTTTTTGGCCAAATTAACCTCTTGCCCAGCCTGGACAGCACTAATTTCCATTTGACAAGGAATAAAGTAAAAATGTATAAAGAAAGCTTTGTCGAATCCGAGAGTCATGACAACGACTCGATTGAGCTGGTGAGTGACTGTGGTCTTGCTCATCAAGAAACAATAGGACAAGATTTGAATTATTATTAAAAAAAAAACAAAAGATGAAAGTTTGAACATCAACGTCGAAGGTCAAAGAGTATGTCCTAAAAGTTCCATATTTTTCTCTCTCCGTTGGCCAAATTAAGTTTTTGTGCAATTTGGACAACACTATTTTTCATCTGACAAGGAATAAAGTGAAGATGGATAAAAAAAAAGTTTTGTTGATATTGAGAGTCACGATATTGACTCAATTAAGCTGGTTAGCAATCGTGATTGTGTTCTCCATGAAAAAGTAGGAAAATCTTTGAATTATTATCGAATACAATGATTAAAGTTTCAAAAGCAACAACAAAAGTTGAGTACATGTACTAGAAGACATATACTTTTCTCTCATTGTTAGCCCAATTAAGCTCTTGCTCAGACTAGACAACACTAATTTCTATCTGATAAGGAATAAAGTGAAAATGGATAAACAAAACTTTGTTGAAACCGAGAGGCAAGACATTGACTCGATTGAGCTAGTGAGTAATAGAAGTCCTACTTTCCAAGAAATAATGAGAAAGATTTGAATTATTTTGAAAAAAAAATGATCAAAGTTTGAACATCAACATCAAATATTGAGAGTATGTACCAAAATGTGTATGTTTTTCTCTCTTCAGCACTAAAAGGTGCATGTTTTTCTCTCTTCGTTAGCTGAATTAAGATCTTCCCCAGCCTAGACAACACTAATTTCCATCTGACGATGAATAAAGTAAAGATGGATAAATAAATCTTGGTTAAAATTGAGAGTCACATTATTGACTTAATTAAGCTAGTAAGCGATGACGGTTCTGTTTTCTAAGAAATAATAGAAAAATATTTGAATTATTATCGGACAAAAGGATTAAAGTTCGAAAATGAACAACAAACGTCAAAAGTATGTACTAAAATGTGCATACTTTTCTCTCTTTTTTGGCCAAATTAATCTCTTACCCAGCTTGGACAACACTAATTTCTATTTAACAAGGAATAAAACAAAGATTTATAAATAAAGCTTTGTCGAATCCGAGAGTCATGACAACAACTTGATTGAGTTGGTAAGCAATCGTGGTCCTACTCACAAAAAAAAAACACGACAAGATTTGAATTATTATTAAAAAAACAAATTATAAAAAAACAAAAGATGAAAGTTTGAACATCAACGTCGAATGTCAAGAGTATGTCCTAAAATTTGTATACTTTTCTCTCTTCGTCGGCCAAATTAAGTTCTTACGCAGCTTAGACAACACTATTTTTCATCTGACAAAGAATAAAGTGAAGATGGATAACAAAAAGTTTCGTTGATATTGAGAGTCACGACATTGACTCAATTGAGCTGGTTAGCAATTGTGATTATGCTCTCCACGAAAAAGTAGGAAAAGCTTTGAATTATTATCAAATAAAATGATTAAAGTTTGAAAAGCAACAACAAAAGTTGAGTACATGTACTAGAAGACGTATACTTTTCTCTCCTCCTGAGCCGAATTAAGCTCTTACCCAGCCTAGACAGCACTAATTTCTGTCTGATAAGGAATAAAGTGAAGATGGATAAACAAAACTTTGTCGAAACGAGAGGCACGACATTGACTCGATTGAGCTAGTGAGCAATAGAGGTCCTACTCTCCAAAAAAGAATGGGAAAAATTTGAATTATTTTGAAAAAAAATGATTAAAGTTTGAACATCAACATCAAGTATTGAGAGTCTATACTAAAATGTGTATGTTTTTCTCTCTTCAGCACTAAAAGGTGCATGTTTTTTCTCTTCATCAGCTGAATTAAGATCTTCCCTAGCCTAGACAATACTAATTTCCATCTGATGAGGAATAAAGTAAAGATGGATAAATAAATCTTGGTTAAAATCGAGAGTCACATTATTGACTTAATTGAGCTAGTAAGCGATCGCAGTCCTGTTTTCCAAGAAATAATAGAAAAATATTTGAATTATTATCGGACAAAATGATTAAAGTTCGAAAATCAACAACAAACGTCAAGAGTATGTACTAAAAGGTGCATACTTTTCTCTCTTTTTTGGCCAAATTAACCTCTTGCCCAGCCTGGATAGCACTAATTTCCATTTGACAAGGAATAAAGCGAAGATGTATAAAGAAAGCTTTGTCGAATCCGAGAGTCATGACAACAACTCGATTGAATTGGTGAGCGATCGTGGTCCTACTCACCAAGAAACAACACGGCAAGATTTGAATTATTATTATTATTATATATATATATATATATATAAAAAGATGAAAGTTTGAACATCAATGTCGAATGTCAAGAGTATGTCCTAAAAGTTGCATACTTTTCTCTCTTCGTTGGCCAAATTAAGTTTTTGCACAGCTTGGACAACACTATTTTTCATCTGACAAGGAATAAAGTGAAGATGGATAAAAATTTTTTTTTGTTGATATTGAGAGTCACGACATTGACTCAATTGAGCTAGTTAGCAATTGTGATTGTGTTCTCCATGAAAAAGTAGGAAAAGCTTTGAATTATTATCGAATAAAATGATTAAAGTTTGAAAAGCAACAACAAATGTTGAGAACATGTACTAGAAGACGTATACTTTTCTTTCCTCCTCAGCCGAATTAAGCTCTTGCCCAGCCTAGACATCACTAATTTCTATCTGATAAGGAATAAAGTGAAGATGGATAAACAAAACTTTGTTGAACCCGAGAGGCATGACATTGACTCGATTGAGCTAGTGAGCAATAGAGGTCCTACTCTCCAAGAAAGAATGGGAAAGATTTGAATTTTTTTGAAAAAAATGATTAAAGTTTGAACATCAACATCAAATATTGAGAGTATGTACCAAAATGTGTATGTTTTTCTCTCTTTAGCACTAAAAGGTGTATGTTTTTCTCTCTTCATTAGTTGAATTAAGCTCTTTCCCAGCTTAGACGGCACTAATTTCCATTTGATGAGGAATAAAGTAAAGACAGATAAAGAAATCTTGGTTAAAATCAAGAGTCACATTATTGACTTGATTGAGCTAGTAAGCGATCGTGGTCTTGTTTTTCCAAGAAATAATAGGAAAATATTTGAATTATTATCGGAAAAAAAGGATTAAAGTTCGAAAATCAACATCAAACGTCAAAGTATGTACTAAAAGGCGCATATTTTTCTCTCTTTTTTAGCCAAATTAAGCTCTTGCCTAGCCTGGACAACACTAATTTCCATTTGGCAAGGAATAAAGCGAAGATGTATAAAGAAAGCTTTGTCGAATCCAAGAGTTATGACAACAACTTGATTGAGCTGGTGAGCGATTGTGGTCTTGCTCACCAAGAAACAATAGGGCAAGATTTGAATTATTAAAAAAAAATGAAAGATGAAAGTTTGAACATTAACGTCGAATGTCAAGAGTATGCCTTAAAATTTGCATACTTTTCTCTCTTCGTCAACCAAATTAAGTTCTTGCCCAGCTTGGACAACACTATTTTTCATTTGACAAGGAATAAAGTGAAGATGGATAAAAAAAAGTTTTGTTAAAATTGAGAGTCAAGACCTTGACTTGATTGAGCTGATTAGCAATCGTGATTGTGTTCTCCAGGAAATAGCAGGAATAGCTTTGAATTATTATCGAATAAAAGGATTAAAGTTTGAAAAGCAACAACAAAAGTTGAGTGCATGTACTAAAAGGCGTATAACTTTCTTTTCTCGTCGGCCGAATTAAGCTCTTGCTCAGCCTAAATAGCATTAATTTCTACCTAATAAGGAGTAAAGTGAAGATGGATAAACAAAACTTTGTTGAAACCGAGAGGCACAACATTGACTTGATTGAGCTAGTGAGCAATAGAGGTCCTACTCTCCAAGAAAGAATGGGAAAGATTTGAATTATTTTGAAAAAAAAAAATTAAAGTTTGCACATCAACATGAAACGTTGAGAGTATGTACTAAAATGTGTATGTTTTTCTCTCTTCAACACTAATGGTGTAAGTATTTCTCTTTACATCAGCTGAATTAAAATGTTCCCCAGCCTAAACAACACTAATTTCCATCTGATGAGGAATAAAGTAAAGATGGATAAAGAAATATTTGTTATAATCGAGAGTCACATCATTGATTTAATTGAGCTATTAGGCGATCGCGGTCCTATTTTCCAAGAAATAATAGGAAAATATTTGAATTATTATCGGAAAAAAGGATTTAAGTTTGAAAATCAACATCAAACGTCAAGAGTATGTACTAAAAGGTGCATACTTTTATCTCTTTTTCGGCCAAATTAAACTATTGCCCAGCCTGGACAGCACTAATTTGCATTTAACAAGGAATGAAGCGAAGATGTATAAAGAAAGCTTTGTCGAATGCGAGAGTCATGACAATGACTCGATTGAGCTAGTGGGTGATCGTGGTCCTGCTCACCAAGAAACAATAGGACAAGATTTTAATTATTCAAAAAAAACAAAAGATGAAAATTTGAACATCAACGTCGAATGTCAAGAGTATGTCCTAAAAGTTCCGTACTTTTCTCTCTTCGTTGGCCAAATTAAGTTCTTGCGCAGCTTGGATAACACTATTTTTCATCCAACAAGGAATAAAGTGAAGATGAATAAAAAAAAGTTTTGTTGAAACTAAGAGTCACGACATTAACTTGATTAAGCTGGTGAGAAATCATGATTGTGTTCTCTAAGAAATAGTAGGGAAAGCTTTGAATTGTTATCTAATAAAAGGATCAAAGTTTGGAAAGCAACAACAAAAATTGAGTGTATATACTAGAAGGTGTATACTTTTCTCTCCTCATTGGCCGAATTAAGTTCTTCCCCAGCCTAAACAACACTAATTTCCATTTGATAAGGAATAAAATGAAGATAAATAAAGAAAACTTTTGTCGAAACTGAGAGTCACGACATTGAGTCGATTGAGCTAGGAAGCGCTTGAGGTCCTACTCTCCAAGAAACAATAGGAATCATTTGAATTATTATGAAAAAAAAGGCTTAAAGATTGAATATCAATATCAAATGTCGAGAGTATGTACAAAAATGTGAATCTTTTTCTCTTTTCGTCAAATGAATTAAGCTTTTCCCTAGCCTAGATAGCACTAATTTCCATCTGATAAGGAATAAAGTGAAGATGGATAAAGAAAGCTTTGTTGAAATCGAGAGTCATGCCTTTGATTTGATTGAGTTGGTGAGCAATCGTGAGCCTATTTTCAAAGAAATAATAGGAAACATTTGAATTATTATTGAAAAAAAGGATTAAAGTTAGAAAATAACATCAAAGTTGAGAGTTTGTACTAAGAGGTGAATAATTTTCTCTCTTCGTCGGTCGAATGAAGCTCTTGCCCAGATTTGGTGACACTAATTTCCATATGATAAGAAATAAAGTAAAGACAAATAATGAAAGTTTTGTCAAAACTGAGAGTCACGACATTGACTTGATTGAGCTGATGAGCGATTGTGGTCATGTTCTAAAAAAACGGTAGAAGAAGATTTGAATTATTATGAAAAAAGGATTATAGTTTGAAAATCAACATCAAATGTTGAGTGCATGTACTAAAAGGTGTATACTTTTCCTTCCTCGTCGGCCGAATTAAGCTCTTGCCGAGCTTGGACAACACTAATTTCCATCTAACAAGGAATAAAACAAAGATGGATAAAGAAAGCTTTGTTGAAATTGAGAGTTGCACCATTGACTCGATTGAGCCCTTGAGGGATCGTGGTCCTATTCTTCAACAGACAATATGAGAAGATTTGAATTATTATAAACAAAAAGGATTAAAGTTTGAAAATCAACATCAATTGTGCAGGGTATGTACTAATGGTGTATACTTTTCTCTCTTCGTTAGCCGAATTACACTCTTGCCCAGCCTAGTCAGCATTAATTTCCATCTGACAAGGGATACAATGAAGATGGATAAAGAAAGCCTTGTGAAACCAAGAGTCACTACATTGACTCGATTGAGTTAGTTAGTGACCATGAGTTGGGTCGTTGCTATGTGGAACTGGTCATGTTCTCCAAAAAACACAAGGAAAAGATTTGAATTATGATCAGAAAAAAAAAAAAAGATTTATGTTTGGACATTGACACCAAACATTGAGAGTATGTCCTAAAAGGTGTATGTCTTTCACTCTCTCCCTTTGTTGTTGGCTGAGCTAAGCTCTTGCCCAGCTTGTGGAGCACAAATTTCCATCTTGGCAAGAAATAAAGTGAAGATGGATAAAAAAACTTTGTCGAATCAAGAGTCACGACATTGACCCAATTGAGCTGGTGACTGAGCGTGACTTGGGTCGTAGCCGCTGGTTGCTGAGGCCCTTCTGTCACTCCTCAGCGTTCTTCCGCGCGTCCCGCAGTGTTTACGCTGTTCGCAAAAGCCGGCCCCAACGCGTCCACCACATTGTGCAGATCCAAAGGCCAACAATGCCACTAACCTTTTCGTTCACTCTCAGTGATATAACTCCACGTGCACGCAATTATTCTTATCTCGAGTATTCGATTACAATGTATGATTTTGATTTCTCGTGCACACGCCCCATTTTGAATTCTGGCGGGTTTGGAAGAAAAACGAGGTACACGAGCTCACCACAGGCAACTTAACAACTGCAAGTTGAGATGGTGTCGTTTTATTTGTCGGCTTAGTTCGTGTAAGATTTTCGGCGCAGCCGCTAGTTTATCGCAGAGAAACAAGATATATGTTGTGGTGATCCTTCCATGACCCATGTGCATTAAACAAAAATTTGACTCGTGGTCCAAAAGATGTAGACAAACAAATGTCTATTGAGCATCTAAGGATTAGGGAATGCAGAGTCTTCTCCTCCGCCTGCAACGCAAGGCGGAGGGATAAAGGGAAAAGCTGGCGGCGATGCTTTCAAGCACCGGATGACTATGAACGCAGCCGGGGCCAAACATTTTTGGCCTTTTCTCCTGATACGAAAGTGGAATTACTTGGGTCCTATGGATCTAAGTAACTTACTTATAACATTTCACACTTTGTTAGAATTGGATATACTTAGTTGATCAAAAATGTTCTTTTAAAATACATTTCTTTTTCTCTAGTGTTGTAAAAGTAATGCGAAAACTGATAATGCGAAAATTGACAGGATCTTGCAATTAAGCTAATGCAAAATTACTAGTTATATAAACTAGGAAAAATGAATGACACCAGAGATCATGGTTCAATTCGATAGTCGATGCCTACCTTACGGAGAGAGCTAGCAATAAAAACCCACTAATAATAAAAAAAATCAGAGCTATAATCGCTCATATATATTCGAGTGTTTCTTATATTTATATTAAGTCCAAACCAACAGTTTTTATAAATGAATAATTCAATTGAATGTAAAGTTCATAGTATAAATTATTTACATGTGTCTTGTTCCTATTCCTGGAGTATAAATTATTTACGTTTGTCTTGTTCCTATGCCTGGCCGAAGAACAAACTCTTTCGCGCGTCCTGGAAAGAGTCGTCGGTTCGGCTCCTTGTTGATCCTTTTTGGAGTCCGCTGTACGGATTGAACAATAGCTGCCTTTTTCTGTCTTTCTTGTGCGACTTTTATATTGAACAAGGAAGAGACGTCTACTTCTTGGTCAAATACTCGAACTTGGATAAAAGAAGTAACCAACGAAAATTTTGTGCTGAACCTTGCATATATATATATATCCACTATAATCCAAGATTCTTATTCATAAAAGGCAACATCACATTTTGAACAAATTAAAATCTTCCAACATGTATGGGTGTTGTATACAACACAAACTCGAGATAACGATAATATATCATACATATGTGAGCCATAATATCACAAGATATAGTCCTAAAAAATCTCGTTAAGAAGATTCAAATGTCATAGAAAGCCAGCATAGTAATCATGTATTAGATATTTTCATTCATTATAAGTGCCATAAAATACATTGTGTTATAAATCTTGGAAATAAAATACACTAATTCTTTGTTAGTTAGATTAGTCACAATACGCTATCAGAATCAGAAAGTTTTCTCTTTTTTATTGTGCACGTAAGCACAATTTTTTATGCAAGATGTTCTTTTGAAAGAGACAATGTATGTTGACTATATTTAGATTATTACATATATAGTTTTCATACTAGTTAAATTAAATCAATTATTAAGAGAACCAAGCAATAATCATTTTCATTTTATTTGAAGAAGCAATCACTTCCAATTTTTGTTAAAAGAGGTGCAACGACATTCACAAACATATTGTACCTTTGAAGAATTTTTGTTAGATGGACGGATGCAGCATTAAGTTTTTCGTTCTGGTTTTTAAATTGACAAAAAAAAGGACAAGATTTCATTCTTTACTATTGATCAAGGAGAGTACTAATGAGATGAACGATTGAGAAATGAACTAAAACTCATACTCTGACAACCTTGCTGTTATCTTGCAGATCAATCAAATAAACTACATAATACTTACATCGAGTCAAATCCAAAGCTAACAAGTGCGCACAAAATTGCAGGAAATTGGCATGCCTACAAGACAATAAAGAGCGTGCGAGTGTGAAGGCCAAGAGAAATGGAAGAAGAATGTAAATTGAAAATTCAAACTAGAAGCGAAAATTCGAATTTGACTATGCCCCTAACAACCCTTATTGCACGAAGATCAGTTGACATGCTTGATGAATTACAAATTTGAATTAATGGGATAGGAGCGCTAACTTCCTCCGTAGCCATACCTCATCCACCGATAACTTCCTTGCTTCTGTCGGACCGTCAAATTGCTACGGTCTCTGACTCATCATCGCATGCTGATATGATGTCCGTCAGCCTTGAAAGGTGGTCTACTCTCACATCTGTTGAACCGATGCCATGCCCTCGGATAGTTCCAATTATCAAGATGGGGACATCGCCATCTAGTTTGAGGTTTTTGCGATTATAGGATTGGCGATCCGTCACAATCAGCCGAGAAATATCAGTGTATTCTAGAAGTAACACCCGCAAAGACGATAATCCCGTAATGTTGCACTCCCCTCTCAAATTTCTGCAGCCCGAGAAATCTATCTCTTCTAAACTCTCTAGATTCTTAATGCCTCCAGGAAATTCTCTTATATGAGTGCCAGCCATCTTTAGTTCTTTCAAGTTTTGCAAATCCTTGACGGAGGAAGGTATTTTGTCGACTATTGTGCTTGAAAGATCCATGACTTGCAGCTTTTTAAGGTCTCCAATGGAATCCGGCAATTTCCACAAGCTCCTGCAGTTTCTCAGAGATAGCGTCTGGAGATTCTCCAGCAATCCGATAGAACAAGGGAGCTCGCTCAGTTCAGTCTCGTCCAATGCTAGGTACGAAAGAGATTTCAAGTTACCAATTGAACTGGGTAGAGACAAGAATTTACAGTTGCAAGCACTCAGAATTTTAAGCTTCCCATAGGAACCCTCGGGGATTTCAATGGCTTTAATGGAAGTTCCATCGATGTAAAGCTCTTTCAAAGCTTCCAAGGAACCTATATCTTCTGGCAGCTTTTGCACGAAGCTGCAGAACTTGATATTCAAAGAAACTAAATTCCTTAGCTTGCTAATGGACCTCACAACACATGTAGGTAATGTTGAACAACGTTCCAATTTTAGTCTCTCTAAGTTACAGGAGTTCGGGAAAATGGAGATTTAGTTAGCCAATGACAATCTTTTAGGATCAAAACTTTCAAGTTTTTGGCCCTCTGCAAAACAAAAGAATTATATATAAGCCTTGTTTCTGCAAGCTATTGTCAAACTGGATGCAAAAGAAAATGCGCAGGTATGTCATCATACCTTCATAATTTGTTTCCAGCACTGCCAATTGCTGGAGGTACTCCCAGACAAATCAAGAACGATCAATTTTGACATATCTAGAGCAAGTAGACTGGAGATATCGTTGCACCCTTGCCATTCAAGCCACTTTAACCTTCGAAGGAAAAAATCCTCTCTGGAGCTCTTTGCACTCTGCTTATATGCTTTCACAATAGCGTGGTTTATTTTAAGATACCTAAGCTTCGAGAACTCACAAAAAAATCTACGTTTAGGAAATAAATGGGGTTTGTCGAATGTGGCACTAAGGACTTCAACTGCAACGTCCTGCCAATCCTGGAAAAATGGTAAAATGAGAAAGTAAAATAGAAGTGCATTCACAATCATCTCTGAAAATAGAATGAGTATTCAAAAGAAGTACTTTAATTCAGACTAAAAAAGAGACCTTCTTGTCTTCAAAGTTTACCTTGCTTTTGTTCAATACTGGTTCGATATCCTCCTGATTCCATAGCCTGCTACGCTTGAAAGGTTCACTTGGATTTTCCTCCTTGACAATATCCCTCCCACGGACTTTTAGTTGACCATTCATCCACAATTCATTGTTTTCTCTGATTCTGACCAAAGACAAGTCATGAAGCTCATTGATTCCTCTATAAGGATCATATTGACAAGCTTCCCACATGTAAGAGGGTATTGTTTTGTCCTTTTCCACAAAAAAAAAAACACGCTATATCAAGAAATATCCCTTGGGCATTTTTATCTAAATCTTCATATCTTCTCTTCAGAATTCGTTTTACTTCCTCAGTGTAAGGCTCTCGTTTCAATCTATCCAATGCCTCCTTCCAAAATTCTATGGGCTTTCCACGTAAAAATGAACCAACCACCTCAATAACCAGAGGAATTCCTCCAGCAGCCGAAATAATTTCACATGCCAAAGAGGAGAATTCCTTTTTAAGAGGTTTTTCTCTAAGGACACTACAAAATAGCTGAAAAGCAAGGTCACTTTTCATTTGTTTTAGCACGTATTTTTCAACGACGATGTCATCACAACCGTTAAAAGTGCTGCTGCTGCTTGTAGAGGTCACAAGCACAAGATTACAGTTGTCAACAAGATTACTTCTCCTAGAGATCACGATGATCCTAGTTCCTGGACCGAACCATCTTAGATCTCCGGCTAGTGAATTGACTTGTTTAAAATCACTAACATCGTCAAGAATTATAAGAACTCTTAGATCTCCAAATTTGTACTTGATATTTTCGGTACCTTCAGTAGGAGATTTAAATGTGTATGCTCTCTTTTGGAGGCCATCGACTAAATCTTCCTGGAGAGACAGGAGTCTTGTTTGCTCAACCTCTTTAAGGAAACTCTTACCTTCAAAGAGATGATGGATTTTGTTGTAGACAACCGCAGCAAGAGTCGACTTACCAATTCCTGGGAGGCCCAATATCCCAACCTCACGTTTTCCTGTCATCGTTTGCCCTTTAATTACTTCTCCATTTTCATAGCCAACACCAAGTTTTCTCATCACCTCTTGCACAGGTTGATCCATCCCCATTAAATGTGCCGTCACATATAAGTCATCCTTCCTCAACAACCGGCGGACCGTGGAAACAACCTCATTTATAAGTTCACGCTGCCTGCCAAAGGGAAAAGAAGGAAAGAGTAAGATGTGAAAAGGAACAACTGCTCGGATAATAGTATAATACACCAGGCAAAAGAACAGATGCATTGACTTTTTTCTTTCTTTAATTTCACACTCGATGACCACTGTTGGAAAAGTCGAAAGAAGCATAGAAATCTTGATTTCGTTTTACCCGTGCTGGAATTTCTCCAATTCCCATCCTCGTTTTCTTGAAACACTATGCAGAGCCTTCTTCCAGTTGTTTATAGTCGTTGATGTCACTCCATCGGCCTCATGGTCGCGGAAGGACTGCTGATAACTCTCCTTTTGTTCACCGACCACCGAAGGGGAGACGTCGTAGAAAATGGGCATGATTGTCCTGTCACACTCCACCATTTTCTCTACCTCCTTCAGACAACTCTTACTGGAAGCAAAATCTTTGGAGAAGATGGGAATGCAGATCTACGTGTGCCCAATCACTTGTAAGATCTTAGGCACGATATGTTCTCCGATCTCGATCCCACGATGATCAATAAATGCAATGATCCCTGAATCAGCGAGGCCTTCGAAGAGAAATTCAACGAAGCCCCCCCGAACATCTCCTCCTCTGAAACTGAGAAAGGCTTCGTAGTGGCAAACATCGGGCCATTTAGTTGATGGAAGCCCCGAGCGGTTATTGCAGATATCCATGAGTGAGAAGCTCAAGAAAAGGCGTACAGACCAGGTATTTCCTCGGACGGAACAACTGGGAGATCTGATGTGAATCGTTGCGGAATGATCGTTCTACGAAGGCCCAGATGGTACGAATTGCAAACCTCAACCTCCAATCAAACCTGTGGTTGGCAACCTCGGTATGAACGTGACCTGTTGACGAACACGTGTCAACCAACCAACGTTATAGACGACACGAGCGAAAGAATTCGCTATCTTGCTCGATAAGTCAAATTGACCGCCACAAGAGAATCTTGATTAGGTCAAGTCCTCAAAAGAACAGTAAAAAGAGAACCTCTCAATTCTTTTCCTCAAAAATAAAATGTATTCGTCCCCAAAGAAATTTGGCAAATCCTTTATATAGGCTGCCACACAAACCCTAAAAACCAACCCTAAAAATCTAATGCCTTATATTCTAAAATATTCCTATTTTAGAATATTCTTAAACAAGAATATATAAAAATTAACTTGGTCAATTATTTGGTGACAAGATAATTAAATTGCACCAAGATTTCCAAGATTCTTCAAGATTTGATCCAAGGTAATCTTCATGCCAAAGATCACGAACCATGACGCCAACAGTTTGCCTGAATTGTTTGGCCCGCGCTCGAGTAATCGAACTAGTAGGAATAGACAATGGGTCCCTAGCACCTCCTCCTCGATATGACTTGATGTCCACATCATTCCCTCCCCCGTGCAAAGGATTTGTCCTCAAATCATCACTGGCATCAAAAAGAGTCAAGTCAGAAACATTAAATGTGGCACTAACGTCATACTTACCTGGAAGATCAAGCTTGTAAGCATTATTGTTAACTCTTTCCAAAACCATGAATGGTCCATCCCCTCATGGTAATAACTTAGAATGTCGCTGCTCAGGAAATCTCTCTTTGCGCATATGAACCCAAACCCAATCGCCAGGTTCAAACACCACTTCCTTGCGCCCTTTGTTAGCTTGCCTTGCATATTGCTCAGTCTTGCGCTCAATATTTGTGCGCGTCTTCTCATGCAACGCCTTGACAAATTCAGCTTTCTTTGCTCCATCTAAATCTACACGCTTATCAACAGGTAAAGGGGTTAAATCTAACGGAGTTAATGGATTAAAACCATAGACAACCTCAAATGGTGTAAATTTAGTAGCAGAATGCATGCTCCTATTATATGCAAATTCAACATGTGGCAAACAATCTTCCAAAGATTTTATGTTCTTTTTAATGATAGCACGCAACAATACCCCTAAAGTTCTATTAACTACCTCGGTTTGACCATCGGTCTGTGGATGACAAGTAGTAGAAAATAACAACCGTGTTCCTAGTTTTTTCCACAATGTTTTCCAAAAGTAACTAAGAAATTTAGAATCTCGATCTGAAACAATCGATCTAGGCATGCCATGCAAACATACAACCTCCTTAAAGAACAAATTAGCAATATGAGATGCATCATCAGTTTTATGACAAGGTATAAAATGAGCCATCTTTGAAAACCGATCAACAACCACATAAATAGAATCTCTACCATACTTAGACCTAGGCAATCCTAACACAAAATCCATAGAAATATCAATCCAAGGATGTGTTGGAATAGGTAATGGTGTATACAAGCCATGCAGTTTAGTTGTAGACTTCGATTGCTTACAAGCAATGCATCTCTCACAAACACGTGTGACATCTCTCTTCATATGTGGCCAATAAAAATGTTCATACAGCACTTCATAAGTCTTATTAATGCCAAAATTCCCCATTAAACCACCACTATGCACTTCTCGCACTAACAATTCACGCAAAGAACACTTAGGCAAACATAGTTTGTTTTCACGAAAAAGAAAACCTTCATGCCTATAAAATTTATCAAATGCAGCGTGTTCACATGCTTCATAGACTCTCCCAAAGTCATCATCATCAATATATAAGCCCTTGATATGCTCAAAACCTAGACACTTTGCTTCTAAAATAGTTAGAATCGCATACCTTCGAGAAAGTGCATCGTCTACCACATTTTCCTTACCTTTCTTGTACTTGATCACATATGGAAAAGTCTCAATGAACTTCATCCATTTGGCATGTCTTTTATTCAACTTTTGTTGTCCTTTCAAGTACTTCAAGGTCTCATGGTCGGTGTGGATCACAAACTCCTTTGGCCATAAATAATGTTGCCAAGTCTCCAAAGCTCGCACTAAAGCATACATCTCCTTATCATAGGTAGGATAATTCAATGTTGCTCCACTCAATTTTTCGTTGAAATAAGCTATGGGACGCCCTCCTTGCATCAACATAGCTCCAATTCCTGTACCAGAAGCATCACACTCTATCTCAAAAGTAGCACTGAAATTCGGCAAAGATAATAAAGGAGCATTAGTTAACTTATCTTTTAGCAGATTAAATGCTTTCTCTTGCTCTTCTCCCCACGTGAAACCCACGTGCTTCTTGATTACCTCAGTTAATGGTGTGGCAATAGTGCTAAAATTTCTCACAAATCGTCGATAAAAACTCGCCAATCCATGAAAGCTACGCACCTCTCCTATGGTCTTAGGTGTTGGCCATTCACGGATTGCTTTAACCTTTTCTTCATCAACTTGTATACCATTAGCACTAACAACAAATCCTAGAAATACTAATTTGTTGGTAACAAAAGAGCACTTCTTTAAATTAGCGTATAATTGCTCGGCCCTTAAAACCTCCAAGACAGCTCGCACATGCTCAATATGGTCATCAGGACTTCGGCTATAAATCAAGATGTCATCAAAATAGACAACCACAAATCGACCAATAAAAGCACGCAAAACATGATTCATAAGTCGCATAAACGTGCTCGGTGCATTAGTTAATCCAAATGGCATTACTAACCACTCATATAATCCATACTTGGTCTTAAATGCAGTTTTCCATTCATCACCTTCTTTCATCCTAATTTGATGATAGCCACTTTTCAAATCAATCTTAGTGAAAATGCAAGAACCATGCAACTCATCCAACATGTCATCTAACCTAGGAATAGGATGTCGATACTTTACCGTAATATTATTGATTGCTCGGCAATCGACACACATTCGCCAAGTTCCATCCTTCTTTGGCACCAACAAAATAGGGACAGCGCACGGGCTAAGACTCTCTCTCACATACCCCATTTCAAAAGTTTGCTAACTTGCCGCTGAAGTTCCTTTGTCTCCTCGGGATTACTTCGATATGCAGGTCGATTAGGTAATGGCGCACTAGGAATCAAATCAATTTGATGTTCTATGCCTCGAATTGGTGGTATCCCTTCAGGAAGTTCATTAGGAAAGACATCTTCAAATTTCTGCAATAAAGACACAATAGGACTAGGCAAACTTGGGTCAAGATCGTTAGTAGAAAACAAAACCTCATTGTACACAAGTACAAGCATTGGTCGATCTAGAACTAAAGCTCTCCTCACTTCACTTGATTTTGCATAAAAATTATTTTGCCTATTTTCTTTCCTCTCTTCTTTTCCCTCAGTTTTTACCACAATTCTTCTCTCGGCCTCTCCTTTTCCTTGCGTCTCAGACACACCATGCAAGCCCTCGGATTTCTCACATTTTCTCTCTCTCTCTCGGCTTCCCGTTGTAACTTTAACTGATCTTGATACACCTCACTAGGTGTCATTGGTACCAAGGTATAAGTCTTTTGATTCATCACTAATGAATAATGATTAGTATATCCATCATGATGTACCTTTCGATCATATTGCCACGGCCTTCCAAGCAAAATATAACCCGCTTGCATAGGTACAACATCACACTCTACCTCGTCCTTATATCTCCCTATCTCAAATGGGATTCGGACTTGCTTTGACACTTTCACCTCTCCACTATCATTCAACCATTGAAGTCTATAAGGCCTAGGGTGCTTTGTCGTCTTCAAACCCAACTTATCCACCATAATACAACTTGCCACATTTGCACAACTACCTCCATCAATTATCATACTACAGATCTTACCATTCACCACACATCTTGTATGAAACAAATTATCTCTGTTGGAGAAATCTTTCCAGAATATTTTGAAGCTGACAAAACGTTTCTATCAGTCTAAAGTCTGGATGTTCGGAGACCGACAGTTTAAAGTCTGAAGACTTTGTATTCTCGAGACTCAAGACCCAAGACTCAAGACTCAAGACTCAAGACTCAAGACTTAAGTCTTTCTCACCGACGTCTTTCCAATCCAAAGGAAGGAAATCCAAAGCTGAGGTCTATGGTTAAGGATTCGATCCTATCCTCTCGGAAAAGATTCTTTGGTTGGATAATCATTTCGGATTCTTTAATTCTTATCTAAGATCGATTGAAGATCCGATAGTCGACGAAGTATTCTTGGAATGTTCTATTCTTGGAAACCAAGATCCTGATTGTATGGGCGAATAGGATTGATGGGCTATCATCAGATTCCTTAAATAGCTCGGATGATCTTCTTGATTGATTCCGTCCAACGGGTAGATTGGAGGAATTCCTTTGGTAAGTGCCAACGGCTATGATGGCATGAAGGAGTATAAAAGGAAGACGTTCTAGTTGTTTTAAGTGTGTGATTGATAGAAAAATTCCAGAGTCTGAAGATCCTTGATTATTAGTCGAGACTGTTCGAGCGAAATTGTATACAGAGAGTGTTTGTACTTGGCGAGACCTTGAGTGAGTGTGGTAGATCATCTACACCTAGAATTCAAGGAAGATCAACACTGTAACAGCTCTTTGATTATAGTGGAATCCAGCCAATCGGCTGTCAGTGCAGAAGAGTGGACGTAGGCTTAAATCAAGCCGAACCACTATAAACCGAGTGTTCAATTCTCTCTTTCCCTTACTCAGTCTCTCGATTGATATTTAATTATTGCAAATTCTTTAACTGCCTAAAGTATTGTGCAATCTTCAAGAAAATTCGTTGTATACCTATTCACCCCCCTCTAGGTACTCATACTAGCAATATCAATCTCTTTGTTGGTGATGCTCCTCCTCCTTTACTTGCACACTCAGAGAACGCCTAACTACCAATAAGTCTCCTTTTATAGCCACTTCTCCATCACTACAATCCTCCAATGGTGGCATCTCATCATTCTCTTCTTCCCTTTCACTTTCGGACTCAATAACACCATGTCCAGTCATGATCATCACCCTCCTATTAGGGTATTGATTCGCCATATGACCCCTACCCAAACACTTAAAACATTTAATCTCACGAGTTCTAGTGTTAGGGTTTTCGGTTTTACCTGAGGCCGGATTTGTTCCAACTTTACCGTTCCTCTCCTTCTCCTTTGAGGTTTCAGTTTTGGTGTTGTTTCCTCTCCAATTTGGCTTCTCATCTCTTTTCCAATTGGATCTCCAATTCTGATTTGAACCTCCTCCACTCTTGTGATTTCGATCTAACTTCAATTGCCGCTAAACTTTGATAGCTTTATCCACCAATTCCTCCAATTCAACATAGTGTTGCAGCTCCACCACCCTTGCTATGTCTCGGCTCAAACCACTCAAAAATCTTGACATTGTGGTCTCACGATCCTCCACCAGATTAGCACGGATCATGGCAATCTCCATCTCCTTGTGATACTCTTCCACGCTCTTATTGCCTTGTGTGAGATTTTGTAACTTTTGAAACATATCTCGGTGGTAATGACTAGGTACAAAACGTCTTCTCATCACCGCTTTCATCTCATCCCACGTCTCTATCGGTCTTTCACCATTGCGCCTCCTACTAGTCACAAATTGATCCCACCAAATTATAGTTTAATCAGTAAATTCAACAGCTGCAATTTTTACCTTTTTGAGCTTAGAGTATCGTTGGCAATCAAATACCATCTCCATGCGTTTCTCCCACTTTAGATACGCATCGGGATCATTCTTCCCTTGGAAGGAAGGAATCTTCATCTTGATGTTGCCAAGTTCATCATTTCATCGGTGTCTAAACTTTCGGCCTCCATTCCACCTTTCAAATTGAGCATCCCGATCATCCTCCATGTCGGCATCATCATCATCATAATGCCGCTGCCTTCTATGTTGTGTTCTAGAGGTGTCTCGTTGATGTTGCGGCCTTCCCCGGGTAGCTCTCGGTCACCATCAACTCTCATGTCATTCCCCATCATTTGGCCACTAAGCTCCTCCACTACAGCCTTCAATTGCTGGATGCTTTCCACGAGCGCTTCATCCCTTTATATGGAGCCAACCTCTTTTTGATTCACACTTTCTTCGTGCGACATATTTTAGACCTGCAAGTAAACATTAGTCACAAAAATCCTCACCAATCACTCCCTCACGTGTTTCTCTCAAAGTGTTTGTCACTCCCCTCGTGTTTAACTCAAGTGTAGGCTTTTTTTCACCCTCAATTAAGCTTACACAATCTTGCCTTTTTCCTCTCGTATTCTCTTTTCACAAGCTCTTTATCGAACTCAAAACCTGTCTCTCAACCTTCTCACGACAATCAATCGAACTAATCAAACAAGATTAGATCACTATTGATTTTGATTCAGCAAGTAACAATTTCAAACCAACAAATACAAACCTCGAAATTCCAATTGAAATGCAAATCAATACTGATTTTGTTTCAATTCGGTCTACTAACAAACGAGTCGCCTTCTTGATTTTTTTTTTTGTTCGGCTATTTTTTTTTTGCTGAATCTTTTTTTTGCGCACTTTTTTTTTTGTGTGCGTTTTCTTTCTCTTCTTTTTTTTTCTTTTTTTTTTTGACGAACTCAGATACAATTTAAGATGCTAGAAAAGAGAATTTAAAACTAATAGCAAACAACTATGTATGGAAGCACAAAAGCAATTGGATCCCTAAATTAGCTAGAACCGAAAACCTAGCTCAATAAATCTCAAGTTTTTGAATATCAACAAAAAATTAAAGATAAATAGACCTTGTAGAAGCAAGCTCTAATACCAAATTGATGTGAATCGTTGCGGAATGATCGTTCTACGAAGGCCCAGATGGTGCGAATTGCAAACCTCAACCTCCAATCAAACCTGTGATTGGCAACCTCGGTATGAACGTGACCTGTTGACGAACACGTGTCAACCAACCAACGTTATAGACGCCACGAGCAAAAGAATTCGCTATCTTGCTCGATAAGTTGAATTGACCGCCACAAGAGAATCTTGATTAGGTCAAGTCCTCAAAAGAACAGTAAAAAGAGAACCTCTCAATTCTTTTCCTCAAAAATAAAATGTATCCGTCCCCAAAGAAATTTGGCAAATCCTTTATATAGGCTGCCACACAAACCCTAAAAACCAACCCTAAAAATCTAATGCCTTATATTCTAAAATATTCCTATTTTAGAATATTCTTAAACAAGAATATATATAAATTGACTTGGTCAATTATTTGGTGACAAGATAATTAAATTGCACCAAGATTTCCAAGATTCTTCAAGATTTGATCCAAGGTCATCTTCACGCCAAAGATCACGAACCATGACGCCAACAGCTTGCCTGAATTGTTTGGCCCGCGCTCGAGTAATCGAACCAATAGGAATAGACAATGGGTCCCTAGCACCTCCTCCTCGATATGACTCGATGTCTACATCAAGATCGCTCCAGGGAGAGAAGAATCTAACAGACCTGCTCCGGTCTAAGAAGCTTACGTACCAAAGCTATAGAATCTTTCAAAGACAAAGCTAGCTATACGCATTCATTGTCAAATTCATGATAATTAACTAATTTTCCCGATCTTCTTGTAATATAAGGAAAAGTTGCATTATAATTAGAATAAAAATAAAATAAAATAAAATAAAAAGAAAAAAAGAAAAATAATTAAAAACTCAATTTAAAAAAAAGAAAAACCGAAAAAAGGAAAAGAAAAAAATAAAAATGAAAGAAAAATGTGTTTGGTGAAAGAAGATATGAAAAATATTTTCTCTACTTGAAAAGTAGAAAACATTTTTTTTCTATTAATGAAAAATATTTTCCTTAATCGATTCATTTTCCATAAATTAAATGTCTAAAAATCCAGAAAATATTTTTCTAGAAGTTATTTTTTGTGAAATGAATGGAGTAATAACAAGTGATTTACCTCTTGTGTGCTAGAATTTCCTAACTTTTGTGACTTTCTATGGGATACCATCAACAACTTGAATTTATTATAAATTATTTATTCTTATTAACTTCCGTCCATCATCGTACCATTGCTCCGTATTTCGTAAATATATCGTGTACAGTAATTTTACCCGGGCAACAGCAAGACTGAGAATCTGGTAATGAGTTATTTCTCTTGAATTTTCGTAAATAATTACTTTCTGTTTTGGGTGGAATTTGTCTTCTTAAGCTGGGATGGAACGACCGTTAAGGCAAACCCGAACGGTTCACTTGGCCATTCTCTGAAAAACCCAGTTAGAGTGAAAACTGGACGACGACAGATTGAGTTGAAGTCGTAATCGAGTATGTCTGATTCCCGAAGCAGAAAACCAATTTTTGGCCGCAAAGGCGATTCAAGAAAACCGGAGAAGCTAAAATCAGGGGCAGAATCGAGTGTTAATGAATTATCTGACCTCGTCGAAAAAAAACCAGCGAGGCTGAATCAAGATGATGTGATCCTGAGTTACTTTGGATCCGATGGTCACTATGGATTCGTTGGTTCCCTCTGTCGCCGCTTGGAAGCTGACGGAATTCGCGTTTTCAGAGTTGACAACATCCCATCTATTCTACCCGAAGAGCTTCGGCTATCGGTCTCCAGCTCCAACATCTACATACCTATCTTATCAAAAGCCTATGCTTATAACCTCGAGTGCCTTGAGACGCTCGCACTCATGGTAGAACACACGTCTAGATCAGGAGGGAAGAAAGAGATCCTACCCGTTTTCTACGATGTGGAACGGTCTGACGTGCAGCTGGACCAAAAATCACGCTACAGAGACGCCCTGGACGAGCACAAGCAGATATTCGGCGATGAGAAAGTCAAGCTGTGGGAGAAGGCTCTTGTGGGGGCTGGTAAAATCAAGGGATGGGAACGAAGCTCATATAAAATGTATGTTGCATTACATCTGTCTTTTCTTGTAGGTTTCTTCTGATTTATTTGCTCTATCGACGGAGGTAATGTCAAGAATATCAGGAAAAGGAAGCCCAACTATATTTTCCCAGCAAAAAAAGCAAATATTGTTTGACTCTGGTGCACTCTAAATTGTTTTGCTCACTTGCTTGGGTTTATGATTGTTACCGAGCTTGTTTCAAAGCTTTATGGGGATATAACTAGAGAGAAAAAAAAGAAGAAGAGGAAATTATTGATGGGAATTAACTGGGTTAACATTTTCAATTCCCTCTTCTTCCTTTTTCAGGCCAAATCTTTCTCTCGAATTGACCCTGTTTACACTACATATCAGAGTTTGGCTCAGTGAACTATCTTTAAAACTTCATTCTGTTCAGCCACATAATCGTGTAATTCTGTAATTCAACCCGTGGTTGAGTGATATTTTCACTCGATGGCAAACTGTGAGAATATAATCCATTGTTTGGACCAAATACTTGCTGCAATGGCATTATGCAACTTTCACACAATTACTAAACATCAGTGTGTATGTTTATATCTTTACATCAGATAAATTATGTTCTGCATAAAGTTTCAGTGATCTTTTAGCACATTGGTTGCCGTTTCATTATGTAGTGCGTTGGGTTAACATTTTTATGAGCCATTTGAAGTTTCAGTGATCTTTTAATGGTTTGGAACTGAGATTTGTTCTGCCTTGGCAGGAACTTATCACAGCCATCGTTGGAGAAATTTTGTTTAAGCTGATGATAGCACACAATCATGTGTCTGAGGATCTATCCACTGGTGATAATCCCATGATATCTGACAGGACCTCGGTATATTTCTTTGCTCCCATTCTCCTCTCTTCTCGAGTACTCTCTCCTAAAGACTCTAACTGTTGATGAAGTTAGTTTCAGCTTGAGTGTGTTTTACATCAAATAGATAAAAAGTCTAATTACCACGAAATATTTTTACGTCATTTTTACAGTCGCTGTAAAGTTAGAATATGATATAAAAAGGAAGGCAAACGCATGAACTGAACCTCCAAGATAATGCAAGTCATCGTCTGAACTCTGAACTAGCTTGCATATACTTCAATTTTTTCAGTAGCTAATTACCCATGATTTTAGCCATTATGGATCTTGAACATCTAAATGAGATCTCATGGTAAACTCCTGCTTAATTTATCACTGTGGCAACTTGGAGATGCTCTCTAATAAGGCTGGTCATCACCTTTCTGTGCTTCCTTTTGCAAAGGACAAGAAACGGGTGTGTGTTAAGCCAGATTAGGCTTTTTTATTTTTAGTAAGCCAGTTTGCTTACTAGATTTTTCCATAATAGAGACAGCACATATCTTTAGCTTAAATGAGATGCATGTAGTCAATTGTCGCGACTAATTTTTTCGGGGATGAACCACCTAAGGTTTGGCTAATGGATTACTAAGTCTTTAAGTTTAGCTCGGGCTCTCCCAAGCCCATACCAATTCGCGACTTAAGTTTGAATTTTTAACATGCAAATGATTTTAAATCAGGAGTCGCCACTAATCTATTTTTGGTGGGTCGATTAGAAACCCAAGTAAAGTAACGGGAGATTTACTTTACTCCTACGAACCAGAGATTTATGAGTTCGGGGACTTGGTTACACCAGACTATCCTAGTGCCCTTTCGGTACCTTTTATTTCATTTTAAAAAATGTTTGGCAAGCAATTTGGATTGATTTTAAATCTATCATTCTAACATGTGAGGTGATCATACATATGTGCATACCACCAATTTAACACTCAAGAAAGCAATTAAATATTGCAAAACATACCTAGAAGCAACGAAAGTATCTGCATTGTTAAATCGTAATTCACATCAAAACCCTAGATATGATTTCTAATTAACACGCAATTTCAATTTTTGTTTTCACTTTATTTAATGAAAATCATGCGATGCATGCTAATAATCTAATATGACGTGGCAGCATGACCTAAACTATATGACATGAAGAAATGCAACAATTAAATGCAATCTAAATGACCTAATTCTAATGACATGCAATGCGATGCAATGACATACAAAATTATTTAAACTAAGATGACATTTATTAAATGACTTAGTCTAATGACGAGGAAGTTCTAATTAAATGAATCTAATAAAAACTAAATGACGTGCATTTGATATTTCTATTAAAAATGCAAAAATGATCTAGCTAGATTAAAATTCTATCTAATTTAAACTAAGGATTAAGTCACATTAAATCATAATTTAAACTAAGATATTATCTTAATGTAACATGCAATTTATCTAATATGCGATGATGTGCAAAGAATGCCCTAATTCAACATGATATATGCATGATGATTTTTTGTGTTTTTTTATTATATTAATTTCGAAATTAATATAAATTGCCACGTAATTAAACATGTAACTAAAATCCTAAATGACTTATGCATTTTTATATTTTTCAAACTGAAATCCCTATTCTAGATATGCATGATAACAAAAAATATTTCAAAACAAACTGAATCCTAATTCAGATATTTTTAGATTTTTTTTTAGTGGTTAAAAAAAACAATTATCAACTAAATCTAAACAATCAAGATATTCAATCAAATAAAGGATTAAAATAATCGAAAAAAATAACCCTTGTTGTCTCACAAGGTCAAATTAACGATTATCCTAACCCCGATTATCACGACAAAGGAGTTCAAAATAACTAAAAATCTGATCCGAATTCTTACGGATCAAATTAATAGTTATATTGATTCAACAATTAAAGTACTATAAAAAAATTCCAAGAATTAAAATAATTAAAAAAATGACCCGACATCTTACGGTCAAATTAATAATTATAATAATTATGTGGAAGACCTGCGGATAATGCCTACAAAATCCATAAAGATCACTTCAAATTTTCACAATAACAACTAAACTTAAAATAAATAAATAAAATAAAGTTAATAGAAAAAGAAAATAAAAATACCTAATTTCCCTCTTTTTTTTTTTTTTTGCTTTCCTCACTCATGGCTTGCTCGTGCGGCTGATTTTGGGTAGCGGGTTCATCGGCACGGCAAAGGGGATCACCGGTGAGGGGGGATTCTGGCAAGGCAAGGCAGGTGGGCGTCTGGCGCGGGGCAGCGAAGATTGACGCTAGCAAGGGACTTCGGCGAAGCGGGGCACCGGCGAGGGGGTTGCTGCTGGCTTTGGGGCGATGATGGTGTTGCGATCTGCAGCAGCAGGGACTGTCGGGGCTTCTGTGCTACGGGCTGAGAGACAGCAGTGCGGGAGCAGTAGTAGCGGTCGTCGGGGAAGCTTGGAGCCGGCGTAGATCGGCGGCTACGTCGGCGCGGGGAAGGCGGCTCGGCTGTAGCACGGCTCGGGGCTGCTCGCGGAGGGTGGAGCGTCCGGGGGTCTGGTACTCGGGTGGTCAGAGGCGCAGCGACAGCGGAGGTGCGGCGGGCCGGTTCGGAATCGGCAGTGTCGCGGGTTGCAGAAGCGCGGCGGTGCTGCTGGGCGTCGGCGCTTGGGTCGTCGTGAGTCGGCGCGACGATGGCTGGTGGAGACCGGCGGTGCGAGCGCAGCGCGGGTGAAGAGAAACTCACGATTGGGGCAGCGATTGGGGCAGCGAATGTGGGGGAAGAAGATGAACAGTAAATGTCCAATCACTTCTTCCCCTCTACTTTGGCTTTTTCCTTTCCTTTTCACTTTTCCCCTTTGCAGCCGCACACTCTCCTCTGCTTTCGTACTCTCTCTTTCTCCTCTTTTTTTTATTATTATTTTTCCGCAGACGAACAATGAAGCCCCCCTCTGAACCGAAGACTTGCCCTCTTTTATAGAGGAAAGACTCAAAATCGTTGAAGATTTCCCAATATCTACTCATCTTCTCAACAAAAAATGGCTCCAAAAAATCAAACGGTTAATTTTTTTAAATTTTGAAATGAGAATATATTTTCAACAACAAAGATTTTCAAAAACCAAATTTTATTTAATTTATTATTATTTTAAAAATATTAGGTGTCAACAGCTGCCCCTCTTTGAAGGGAAGCTCGTAGAGGTTTCCTTCAAAGATAAATGACACCTAAATTTAAACCATGCAAAATAAATATGCAAATGCTAATTGTAATGACCTTTTTTTTTTTTTTTTAAGAAATGGATTCAAATAAATGCAATGTCATGCAATAAAGAATGCCATGTAAATGCAATGATTTGGTCAAGAACATATATTTCAATGTGTCTATGCTCAATGAAATGCAAATGCAAAATAAATATGGAATGTATATGCAAATGTTAATGACCTCTTTTTCAAATAAATTTAATTCTTTTTGAAATGTAAGGTCATGCAATAATGCAATGTAAATGCAATGATTTTATCGAGAGCATATATTTCTATGTCTCCATACTTAATGAAATGCAAATGCAAAGAAGAACACGTACCTGTCATACTTATCTGGAGATTCAGAAAAGTATTATTAGGTGTGAAATGATTCTTGTAAGACCTGACCAACATCTGGAAATCTCTTCAGATAATTGAAAGGCTCAAAGTCTTTAGAGATCTAGAACTCTCATCAGATCCTAAGCACTTGGAAATCACATTCAGATGTTTGAAAATACAAGTACTTGGAAGTCACATCAAGCATTTAAAGATTCAAATTCTGGAATTCATGCTGGACATTTGAAAACATTCACTAAACATCTGGAAATCACATCAGACGTTTTAGAAGGACAAACACTTGGTATCACATCAAGTGTTTAAGGGTTCAAATATCAGGGGTTTTAAACATTTGGAAGTCACACCAGACGTTTGGAAAGACAAACACTTGGTATCACATCAAGCGTTTAAGGGTTCAAATATCTGGGGTTCACACTAGACATTTGAAAATATTTTACTAAACATCTAGAAATCACATCAGATGTTTGAAAAGACAAGCACTTCGAAATCACATCAAGTGTTTAAAGGTTCAAACATTTGGAACTCAAACTAGACATTTGAAAACATTTTATAAATGGGTACTTGGAATTCTCATCAAGCACCAAGATGACTGAACAAACTCAGGGTTTCAAAGACAATTTTTTGGTCTTTGAGGAAAAATTCAATGAAGGTCCATGCATGATGGCTTTATCAAGCTTCTACTGGAAAAATTATCACAAGGACAATTTTCAGTTATAGTGTGAGTCTCTTGAACATGCTAAATGAGACACTTTCAGTGTGAAAAAGGCTTTTTCACTCGCTCTCATTTAGAAGGGGTTATTTGTCCCGACCATTGATGCGGGAATATATCACTCAATCTTATTATCATCTTGTCGACAAGAGTTCGAATTTTCTTGCAATCGCACGACCTTACCAATCGAGAGGTCTTTGACAAGGATTGTAATGTGGGTTTGGTCAATGGCTTAGCAAAAGAGACTCTTTGAGTCAAGGCTATTGAAAGAACAATTTTGTAATCATCTCCGGGTTTACAAGTTAAGAACCCTGCAAAATGAGAAAGAAATAATCTTGCTCGCACTTCTTCGAGCAATGCTTAAAACATATGAATTCCTCTGTTAATTCAAGTGCCCTAATCTGAAGAGACTTTGTAAGGGACGTAACACAGGCTTGGTTATTGGGTTTGAGAAACGAAATGATCGTTAGGCTCAAAGATGTGTGTAAAGGGTGAGAGTTGGTGATCATCTGGACATTACCACCAATTTTCTTCGCCACGGATTGTCTTCTTGACAGATTTCTTTATTGGCTCAAGAGTTTATCACTAATGCCAATGATTATTCAACTGGAGATCTTTTCTCAAAATCATTTTCTTTGATGACGGGCATCGATCAGGCACACCGCTTTTATATGCCCCCTAATTCATCAGTCATTTCTCTTTTCTTTTCATGGGCATTGGCCTTGCTTTTACTAGGCACACTGCTTTGTCATGCCCCTTAGTTCTATTTTGATTTCAGTTCTTGCGCACAATGTGTGTGTCAAGTATATTTTAAATGACACTCGAACCTTCAAAGGTCTTCATCTATCTCTTGCCTTGCCCCAGTGTGGGGGATGATCACCAACTGGGTTTAAAGAAATGAAATTGCAGGCTTAAGTGGGCTATGCAAAGGATATAAGTGTGTAGGATAGTGAAAGAAACGCTCTTTGTCATCCTAAGGCACTTAAATTACCACATGAATTTAATGTAATAGCATGACTTGAAGATTGATGCAAGTGAGAGCAAGAAAATTTCCATTCATTTCACTCTCCTTCAATGTCAACTTACCTCCATTTGCCCCGATGTGGGGTGGTTCTTGACAGGGGTAGTATGAAAGAAATTCTTCAAGTATTTGGGCTCAAAAGGGTTAAGCAAGGGTTCACTGATAGAGTTTGGGACAGACAAATGAACTGCCTCTCGTCATTTCAGCTGCCGTACTTCTTGCAAGAAAACTCTTCACCTTGAAACACAAAACGTTTCCATACTCACCTCACAATTTATAAACAAGGGACTGTGTATGGGATAAGGCTTGCCTTTCACACCTCATTTAGCGTGTTCAAGTAACTCGACATCTTTCACTGAATTATCCATTTTGATAAATTTCAAGTGGAATTGACAAATTACATAATATCATGTGAAAGCATTCTATAATGATAAAAAGGCCATGCTCTATTCTTGCACATCAAATCATAAAGTCAAAGCTGTTAAGTATCTGTGTCTTGCCCCTCTTTGCAAGGGAGCTCATAGAGGTTCATTATATGTGCGCAGGGCTGCACCTGAAACGTAAAGCAAATAATTAAAAGAAACAAACAGAGTAAATTGGATGCATTCTGGAAAATTATTTTATTTTGAATTTTGTTTTTAAAGGAACATGAAGAAGCCCAGCCTTCAGAATTAGCTCCTTGCCGTTTTCTTTTGGTAGGATTTCATCACAGGGCTAGTTTGGTGTACTTCAACATGCCCTTAAAATATGAAAATCTCCATGTATTTTATTGGATGAAAAACAAATTACATTATTGAAATGAGGGAAATCCTAGAATTGAAAATGCAAATATGCAAATATGGAAAGCAATAAAGACTCCTGCGTAGAGGAGTGTGCAAATAATTAAAATTTTCCTACTCTCGAGCTTTATCGATGGCAAACACTAAATTATCTTTGAACAATTCAGTCATTCCTTCAAGTGTGTCATCTGAGCTCTCAATCTTTGGAAGTGCGGGATCATCTATGCCACCCCATCCATCTGGGATGATATCCCGTGGGTCGAAGTAGGAGCTGGAAGGAGCTGAATACTTTACATAGTAATCGAATTTGCCACTTGGTTGCCCCAGGGGTGTCCATCACTTCTGCTTCCTTATGCATCATCATACGAAACATGGTGGGCTCAGCATCAAAATTGAAAATGGCATTCACGGCTTACGGGTGGTCAGGGAGTGGGTTATTCTGGATGTTCGGCTGTGCATCGCGGAATGAGACCACCTTGGCATCCAAAAGATTTTGGATTTTGTGTTGCAGCGTATAGCAATCGTCAACAGAATGCCCTACCTCCCCCATATGGTAAGCACATGTCTTGGAAGAATCATAGTTGGGGAAATGCTCGGGATTAGGTCGCTTAGGCTCCTTAGCGAGTAATCCTTTCTTCTGAAGGGTTGGCAAGATCTTTGACAATGGCTTAGGAAGAGGCGTAAATTGACGCCTGGAAGAGTTCTTCTGCTGGCCAAAGAATGGTCGTGCTCCTCCCTGATGGGTGTTCGGGGTAGGGCGAGGTGGTTGCACATAAGCTGCATTAACCTCCGCTACAAGTTCTTTATCCTTCTTGGTTGAGACTCTCCCATATGAGTTGGTTTGATCAGACACCCATCCATCACACAATGCTACTTCAATTCGTTCGCCAACAGGGATTAGTTGATTGAATGACTCAGCAATCGATCCTAACATCCGATTTCGATATTCAGGCGGGAGTGTCTTCATGAATAAATCCATCAACTCTTTTTCTGTCGGTTCTGGAGTAATTTGAGCAGCTACGGTCCTCCATCTCGTGACGTATGCCTTGAAAGATTCTGTCCTCTTCTTCTCGGTGCAAAGTAAATCCTCTCGAGATGGAGTGACATCAATATTATACTTATATTGCTTGAAGAATGCATCAGTCAAATCCTCCAAAGTCTCCAGCAGATTAACCTTTTTCATGATGTACCATTGCAGCGACGGTCCTGTCAGGCTTGCTTGAAATTGTTGGATCATCAAGGGGATGTTATCAACATATTGGGTCATCCTGACCACATAAGTCTGTAGATGGATCTTCGGGCAAGAGGTGCCATCATACTTCTCAAAGTCCGGCATTTTGAACTTTTTTGGCATCTTGATCTTTGCATAATGAGACAGATTAGTTGGGTCTTGGGTAAACGAACCCTGCAGCTGCTTAAGTTTCTCCTCGATTTTTATCAAGCGTTTTTCTTGTTCTGTCTTCGGTACAGCCGAGTGTATCACTTGTACCTCCTCATCAACAACAATTTGAGGCACGTCAGTAATTTTCTCCCTTGAGACATCCTTAGAGCTTGATGGCCCAACTGCGGTCGTATTCTTGCCTTTATCTCTTGAATCAGCCATGGGAGCTTGTTGCGGTAACACCACTTCAACTTGTGGAGCTGGTGGGACAATGTTTGCTTGGAGAGAGTCGATTTGCTTAGAGAGCCGCTCAAGAACATTCAAGACTTGCTTCATCTCCGATTCAAGGGTAGCAACGCGAGCTTGTTCAGCAACACGTGTTTGTTCAGTGTTATCAGCCATTGTTGCTCTAGAACGAGTACGAATTGGCGATCTTAAGTGAGCCGTGTTGTCACCTGTCAATGTAAAATAATACAGTAAGTATCATGACAAATGAGATTGGTCCATGACAATGATCTAATCGCCTGATTTTATTCAAAATTTATTTTAAACATTGAACCAAACTTCCTAACATTGAACTAAGAATTGAAATTCAAGTCTTTAAACATTGAACTAAAAATTGAAAGCACTGAATTGAAATCAAGGTCTCTAAACATTGAACTAAGAAACCAAAACATCTCATTTTATATGCTTTTGGGAGTGGAAATAAATTGCAAATCGGTTTTCCCCATCACATATAGAACAAGATGGATAACAAAACCTATTGTCATGGACCGACGAAATTACAAGTAAGTAAATTGCAGAAGTGAAAATTTAAACAACTTACTTTCACTGGGAAAGGATGACAATCACATAGACACACGCATGAAATGTGGGGCTCGATTTCTATCTAGATGGCTTAACAAAATGGAGCTAAGAGGATGATCTGACCGTTGCAGTCTCGCATTAACGTGTCAAGTCCTCCTAACCCCGGCTCAGTCGAATGGAATACCCAATAATCACGCAGTCTTGTGGATATGGATAAACACATTTGACACCATGAAGAACTTTCGGGGAAGAGAAGGTCAACCTCTATATAGCAGTCTCGCTTTAGAGGAAGTATTTTTCTCAACACCATCCTAAGAATCCTATCGCAGCCCAGGTCCGGCAGCAGGTTGTGTGTGCAATAGTGTAGTGCTAAAAAATAATAAAACATACACAACAATATAATTGCAAACAACACTTCTATAGTTCAACCATTCATCTTTAACTCCAACCTGCAAAACAAGGGTTAGCAAAGACTACTCCTCTTATACCTCCCACATGCAAAAACATTTAACACTTAAATCAGGGACATACTTGGTATCAATGCTGCCAAACAAAATATATATATATATTTTTTTTAAAAAAAGAAAAAGAAACAGGCCTATGTCCACTATGAGTTTTAACTCTTTCCCCAAATGTAGTCGCCAAGCTGTCGCGACCAATTTTTTCGGGGATGAACCACCTAAGGTTTGGCTAATGGATTACTAAGTCTTTAAGCTTAGCTCAAATTTCGGCTCTCCCAAGCCCATACCAATTCGCGACTTAGGTTTGAATTTTTAACATGCAAATGATTTTCAATCAGGAGTCGCCACTAATCTATTTTTGGTGGGTCGATTAGAAACCCAAGTAAAGTAACGAGAGATTTACGTTACTCCTACGAACCAGAGATTTATGAGTTCGGGGACTTGGTTACACTAAACTATCCTAGTGCCCTTTCAGTACCTTTCTATTTCATTTAAAAAAAAAATGTTTGGCAAGCAATTTCGATTGATTTTAAATCTATCCTTCTAACATGTGAGGTGATCATACATGTGTGCATACCATCAATTTAACACTCAAGAAAACAATTAAATATTGCAAAACATACCTAGAAGCAACGAAAGTATCTGCATTGTTAAATCAGAATTCACATAAGCAACCCTAGATATGATTTCTAATTAACACGCAA
This sequence comes from Eucalyptus leucophloia subsp. euroa, assembly GCA_017140325.1. Lineage (NCBI taxonomy): Eukaryota > Viridiplantae > Streptophyta > Magnoliopsida > Myrtales > Myrtaceae > Eucalyptus > Eucalyptus leucophloia. Next base: position 5,912,140 of record CM029474.1, read on the forward strand.
TTTCAATTTTTGTTTTCACTTTATTTAATGAAAATCATGCGATGCATGCTAATAATCTAATATGACGTGGCGGCATGACCTAAACTATATGACATGAAGAAATGCAACAATTAAATGCAATCTAAATGACCTAATTCTAATGACATGCAATGCGATGCAATGACATACAAAATTATTTAAACTAAGATGACATTTATTAAATGACTTAGTCTAATGACGAGGAAGTTCTAATTAAATGAATCTAATAAAAACTAAATGACGTGCATTTGATATTTCTATTAAAAATGCAAAAATGATCTAGCTAGATTAAAATTCTATCTAATTTAAACTAAGGATTAAGTCACATTAAATCATAATTTAAACTAAGATATTATCTTAATGTAACATGCAATTTATCTAATATGCGATGACGTGCAAAGAATGCCCTAATTCAACATGATATATGCATGGTGATTTTTTGTGTTTTTTTTTTATTATATTAATTTCGAAATTAATATAAATTGCCACGTAATTAAACATGTAACTAAAATCCTAAATGACTTATGCATTTTTATATTTTTCAAACTGAAATCCCTATTCTAGATATGCATGATAACAAAAAATATTTCAAAACAAACTGAATCCTAATTCAGATATTTTTAGATTTTTTTTTAGTGGTTAAAAAAAAACAATTATCAACTAAATCTAAACAATCAAGATATTCAATCAAATGAAGGATTAAAATAATTGAAAAAATAACCTGTTGTCTCACAGGTCAAATTAACGATTATCCTAACCCTGATTATCACGACAAGGCGTTCAAAATAACTAAAAATCTGATCCGAATTCTTACGGATCAAATTAATAGTTATATTGATTCAACAATTAAAGTACTATCAACAAATTCCAAGAATTAAAATAATTAAAAAAATGACCCGACATCTTACAGGTCAAATTAATAATTATAATAATTATGTGGAAGACCCTGCGGATAATGCCTACAAAATCCATAAAGATCACTTCAAATTTTCACAATAACAACTAAACTTAAAATAAATAAATAAAATAAAGTTAATAGAAAAAGAAAATAAAAATACCTATTTCCCTCTCTTTTCTTTTTTTTTTTTTTTTTTTTTTTTGCTTTCCTCACTCACGGCTTGCTCGTGCGGCTAATTCTGGGCAGCGGGTTCATCGGCACGGCAAAGGGGATCACCGGCGAGGGGGATTCTGGCGAGGCAAGGCAGGTGGGCGTCTGGCGCGAGGCAACGAAGATTGACGCCGGCAAGGGACTTCGGCGAAGTGGGGCACCGGCGAGGGGGTCGCTGCTGGCTTCGGGGCGATGCTGGTGTTGCGATCTGCAGCAGCAGGGAGTGTCGGGGCTTCTGTGCTACGGGCTGAGAGACAGCAGTGCGGGAGCAGTAGTAGCGGTCGTCGGGGAAGCTTGGAGCCGGCATAGATCGGCGGCTACGTCGGCGCGAGGAAGGCGGCTTGGCTGTAGCACGGCTCGGGGCTGCTCGCGGAGGGTGGAGCGTCGAGGGGTCTGGTACTCGGGTGGTCAGAGGCGCAGCGACAGCGGAGGTGCGGCGGGCCGGTTCGGAATCGGCTGTGTCGTGGGTTGCAGAAGCGCGGCAGTGCTGCTGGGCGTCGGCGCTTGGGTCGTCGTGAGTCGGCGCGACGATGGCTGGTGGAGACCAGCGGTGCGAGCGCAGCGCGGGTGAAGAGAAACTCACGATTGGGGCAGCGAATGTGGGGAAGAAGATGAACAGTAAATGTCCAATCACTTCTTCTCCTCTACTTTGGCTTTTTCCTTTCCTTTTCACTTTTCCCCTCTGCAGTCGCACACTCTCCTCTGCTTTCGTACTCTCTCTTTCTCCTCTTTTTTTTATTATTTTTCCCTAGACGAACAATGAAGCCCCCCTCTGAACCGAAGACTTGCCCTCTTTTATAGAGGAAAGACTCAAAATTGTTGAAGATTTCCCGATATCTACTCATCTTCTCAACAAAAAATGGCTCCAAAAATCAAACGGTTAATTTTTTTTAAATTTTGAAATGAGAATATATTTTCAACAACAAAGATTTTCAAAAACCGAATTTTATTTAATTTATTATTATTTTTAAAATATTAGGTGTCAACATCAATGATTGTGTGGAGGAACTTCAGAGGAGTTTATCTTCAACAACCTGTCTTCTGTGTCAGCTAAATATTAGTTACAACATCTCAACTAGGAAGGCATATAATTGATTGGCAGGCACAATCAAAGCACATGTCTCAGAGAATGGCATTTTCATCTGGAACTTACAGTGCCACATCTGTATATTTCTTCACTTCTCTTCTTATCTAACATTCTCCTAAACTTAAGTCCCTTTATAGGAGCTTGAAGACAGTCAAGAATCGAAAATAATGGAATTATTGGAATTGGAAGTAAGCGACGTACGAATTGTTGGAATCCATGGGAGAGATGGCATTGGAAAGACTGCTCTTGCCAAGATCATATATGATAAAATATCCCTTCGCTTTGATGCTTGCAGTTTTCTTGCTGAGATTGAAGAAACAACACGGCAACCTGGAGGTGTTCACTATCTTCAAACCAAGTTGATCCATAATATTTTAAAAAGAGAGCATGAGGTTGCTTCTGCTTTCGAAGGGGTACGATTTTTGAAAGAGATATTTAGGAGTATGAAAGTTCTTATTGTTCTTGATGACGTGGAGAAGGCATCCCTCCTCAAGGAGTTTGTAGGAGCTAAGCTTGATTGGTTTGGTTGTGGATGTAGAGTAATTGTCACCTCAAAAGAAAGCAGAGTTCTTCAAGGGTTTGTTGCTCGAGGGTTGGCTCATACTTACAATGTTAATCCGATGGATGATAATCGAGCTTTCAACTTTTTTCTGCGTATGCTGCAACCGGAAAGAGTGATGAACTACGATCTTATGTTAAAATTGCAATCGAAATAGTGAAGGCTGCGAAGGACTTCCACTACTTGTGAAAGTTTTTGGTTCTTTTTGCAATATAAAGGACTGGAAGAATGGATTAAATTCAAAGATCTCATGCAACAATTTCGGAAGATTACCGTAAGATTCTGAGTATAATTTATGATACTTTAGATGAAGATCTAAAGCTGATGTATCTTATTCTTGCAAGTTTTCCCCGGATGTGGATTGTCGGATTGCCTCACTTGTGTGGTATTGGCTTCCTGGTCCTCCTCGTCCTCTTCGTCTTCATCCTCCTCATTCTCTTCTTTCTCATATGATCATTTGGCCTCATCATTGTAATCGTCGTGATGAAGTCGGTGTCCTTTGTCGAATGTCCCTAATAGAAATGGACAAAAATAAATTAGGCATGCACAGCCTGCTAAGGTGCCTTGCCAGGGACATTGTCCACGAACGTTTCCACAATCCAGGAACAGGTGCTGGATTGTACGGTCCTGCCATAGCCCGGGACGGAAGAAGGGGAAAAGGGTACGTTGGGGAAAAAAAGTAGCATTTGAGCTTCTATATGTTTTTCGATTTTCTTTACCTCATGGGAATTTAGGCATCCATAGTAACTATTTCATTGTCGATGACTTTCACGTTTCTTTTGTTGACTTTTTTGGTCCTCCATACAGAAAAGAGACCACCCGGAAACTAACGAGGCAGGCTGTGTGATCCCGCCGAGCATGACTTTTCTCAGCTTGGGTCGCGCCAATATTGGTAGACAATTTGCAGGTGCCTTGTTGAAGGTTTGGTGGCTTCAGTGGCAAGGTTGCCCTCAAGATGCGATCAGCATGCATTTAGAGAAAAATGAGAACCTAGTTATTCTTGATCTTTCCTGGAGTAAGGTTAAAGAGTCCTGGGGAGGTTGGAATAGAATAAAGGTGGGTTTGTAGCTCATTTGTTGTTGTCTTCGTGTTAGCCCTTATGTACATTGAGAGTTCTACGTCATATGAACTTTTTTCCCTTGTTTTGCGGATGGAGCATTTGAAAGTCTTGAATCTTACAGGTTGTACGGACCTATTAGTTACCCCGAGCTTCTCGTGTTGCCCAAATTTGGAGATACTGATCCTTGAAAGATGTTCTCGATTGGTTCATTTAGATCCTTCAATTAATGATTTGAAGCCCTTGGTTACCTTGAATTTGAAGTTTTGTTCTGAACTTAGCATGTTGCCTGTGAAAATGGATGGGCTGAATGCTTTGAAAGAGCTCCTAATTGATGGCACTTCTGTACGAGAACTTCCTGCATCGATAGGCAAATTGGTTCGACTGCAAATTCTTAGTGCCACTAATTGCTTGTCATTGGTTCATTTTCCTGGTTCAATTTGTGAACTTAAAGCTCTTTCAGAGATAGCCTTGGATAACGTGAAAATTCTTGAGCTCCTTGAGTCTATAGGAGACTTGGGACATCTTAGACGCTTGTCTTTGAAGGACTGTCGTGGGCTTGGAAAGCTTCCGGAATCCATTGGCAAATTGGGGCACTCATTAGAAAAGTTGGATATTTCAAGTACGGGTATTTCGAATTTGCCCGATTCAACTATAAACCTTTGGAAATTGAAAGTGCTGAAAATGGATTCTTGTTTCGTAAGAGAATTTCCTCGTAATATTGGAATGTTGATTTCCCTGGAAGAAGTTCATGCCTCCTGGTGTAGGAGTTTGGGGCGAGTCTTTCCAAGTGATATTTTGGACCTAGAATCTCTCAGAGAACTGAGGCTTCAAGGTACTCGTATATCGAGCCTTCCAGCAGAAATACAGTTCTTGCCAAGCCTTCAAACTCTGGATTTGTTACACTGCGACTTTCTCAAAGAGTTGCCTACCCTTCCCCCTAACCTAAGTAGCCTCGATGTCAATCCCGACTTGAAGCAAAAAATGTTAGAATCTTCAAATTTCAGCCGTTGGTGGCACTTATTGCAATAAGTAATACAGTGTTAGTTTGGATCAGATTGTTTGAGCGTTGTCATTTGACGTGGTTCATAGGGTTGATTACATTATGCTCCTAGCAATTATAAAGTTGTGTCAACCTACTCTTCTCAATTGAATATGTTTCCCACTTGCTTATATTTCTAGTGTTCATTTCAATGTGGTGTATATGCATCGATTTAACATAGTCATGAGTTTTTATGACTATCAGTAATATTTTCATAGCAACTACGATAATCTAAAGATACACATGCATTGAATAAGAGAAAACGCTCATGTCATTGCAAATCAACCATAGAAGAATGCTTCGTGCCGTTGGAAATATATTAGTTGTAAATTACTTTCCCAAACTATGACCGCGTTGCCCAATGGCACCGAATTTCGAGAAGTTACATATTATCCTCTTGAGCTTTGATTTTTGTTTTTGTCACTATTTTTCCCCCTCTGCACGGCAAATTGAACGTTCCCTGAATAGGGACTTGCTTATTTTTCTTGACTAGAATAATCTCTACCACATGGTGAACGAAGTTAAGAAAATAGAAATGATGTATGACTAATGGAGTTAACAATAATACGGTTAAGTTTGTCAAGAAAATAATTTAATCCATACTCAATTAGCACACTTAACGGAGATGTAGATTAAAAAAATTAGCCATTGCAGCAAAAATCAAAATTCTAGAATTAAACTTGTAATTTTTCAGAGTCGAGATTTAGTGTGCAACGGTATCAGAGTTCCGGTACACTTTCAAATTTGGTAGCTATTGTGAAAGAATGCCTAATTATCCCTGATATTATGATTGCTTGGGCCGCTAGAAATGGTTCACCTGTACAAATGTCAGATTGTACATAATACTCCTCGGATCATCATCAAGATGAAAAGTACAAAAATCCAAATGGGTTGGATCTATAAACCTCTTAAACAATAAAGTCAGCGGTAGTTATCCGTCAGAATACTTACGATTAAAGCACTTCTACATTCAACAGCTCAAATTTTAGATGAGTTGACAATTACCTCCCTTTTATCTATAAAATGAGAAAATTATCAAAAAAACCATAAACATATTGTAATTGTGCCAATTTAGCCATAAACTTATTTATTTTTTTTTTATCAATTGATTCCTAAACCTTTTATAATTATTCTCGATCAGTCCATCTCGGCCAAAATTAGTCAGCTGGCGCTGACGATCTTTTTCTAATAATTTTTTATTAATTGTTTATCTTTTTTTTTTCTTTGTTTTCCCTTCTCTCTCTTCCTTCTTCCTCCCTCCTCCTTCCTTTGGCTCCGGTGATCGACCAGCTTGGCCGGTTGTCAGACTGAGGCGATCTGGCAAGCTCACCTTGCCAGTTGGCGAGTTCGTGCCCGGCGATAGCGAGGTGAGCCCTCGCCGAATCTAGCGAGGACTTGCCTTGTGGTCGCCGAGCGAGGTGAGCCCTCGCCATATCCGGTGAGGGGGGCTTGCCGTCGCGTCTAGCCCCCCTCGCCGGATATGGCGAGGGTTCGCCTCACCTCGCTGTTGCTAGGCGTGAGCTCGCCGACTGGCTAGGCAAGCCCGCCAGATCACCTTGCGAGATCTGGTGAGGTTTCGCCCTGCCATCATTAGGCGCGAGCTCGCCAGACGTGACGACAGCGAGGCCCTCCTTGCTGAATCTAGTGAGGGCTTGCCCCACCAGTGGCTAGATGAGCTTGCCCTCGCCCAGCAACAGTGAGGCGAGTTAGCCCAGCCACCTTAGTCCAGCAACCGGCTAGCCCTCTAGCTGGTCGTTGGAGTCAAAGGAAGAAGGAGGGAGGAGGAGAGGAGGAGGAAGGAGGGAGAGGGAGAAGAAAAAAAAAGATTAAAAAAATGATAAAATATTTCAAAAAAATTATTGGAAAAAGGTCGCTAGCGCTGGCCAATTGCCACATTAGCGCCAGCCAGTTAATTTTGGCCGAATGGACTGATCGAGAATAATTGTAAAAGGTTTATGACTAGATTAATAATAAAAAAAAAAGTTTAAAATTGAATTGACACAATTGCAATAAGTTTATGATTTTTTTAGTAATTTTCCCTCTATATAATAGATGGGCTATATTTAGTTTGAACGTATTTTGACTTCAGCTTCGTGTCTTTTCTTGAGCTGTCCATCAACAATTGTTGCAATTTTCCGCATGGAAAAATTATGTCGTTGAAAATTAACTGTAGAGACTATGCTTTATGCCGTTGAAAATTAGCCCCATCGTACATATAAGTTGCTGAAGAAAAGCAATTAACCTTGTGAACGACCATCATTTTCATAATGAAATATTTCATTTATAAATCTTTTAGTGTTTGAAGCCCGAACTGGGACTACACATCCAAGTTACACTAGCCGCATGGTCTTTTACATGCAGCTCACCTGTTGGAGTGTAGACCATCTATGCGCATGTTTTTGGTCAAAGTTCCAATTTGAACTAAGAGTGATTGATTTCCGGATGGTTCGGTTTTATTGACCTAGTGATGCCAGACTTCCTAGAGTAAATCCTGGCCTAAAAGATAAAAACCTGCCCAAACTTATAAACCACATTACATCTCAGCATGAAAGGGCTGGTCTTGCTTCCTTTAGTGGGTTAAAACACCTCACACGAATCTTGTCTACTCCTAGGACCACATCAGGTTATAAACCATTACTAGGTAGTTTAGTGTAGGAATTAGGATACGAATTTTAGAGGAAAGAACATAGTCCAAGTCAAAATTTGTTTGGGTTTAAGGTAATTAATTTGGGGGAAAATGAATTTAAAGTGAATAAGTTGTAATTTCCATAAAAGCATATGCTGTTGGATTTAACTTGATAAAGGAAATAAACTTTTCTCACTCTGGCCACCAAGAGTAAAAAAAATCACATTTTGCATTGTGATTCTTGATCAAACTGCTGTTTTGTCCTGAATCTCTACTTACCTTCAGAAACGCACATGTAGGGCATGGTTAAAGTTATGTGTTGAATAATTGATTCATTTCCTTCAATTGGGTTGCACCAATTTTGATGTTGGAGAAAAAATTATCTCCCATCATCCAATATATCTCTTGCTAATGCTTTAATAAGTTATGAGAATCTCAATTTAATATATAAGTATTGACTGAGACAGGATAAGTGATGGTGTAAATCATTTGATGATTTCTCACTATCGAATTATTTTCCTTTTTATTTTTTGGACGTAACAAATAGGTGATATCTTGGGTCATTGCATGCAGCTCACTGGTATGGTCAGAGATAGACCATCTTCATTTCGACCAAGGAACCTTATGAAGTCACAATTTTCATTAACTAGCTCATTCTTTTGAAATCTTGATAGAAATTTCTTTTTTTGTCGTTTGGCTATAGCAACGATAGCTTCGTGTGGAAGTTCGGCTTCCATATGGATAGCTAGGTAAAACAAAAGTCACACACCAATCAAAGTCATACATATCTATTTCCACAAAGCTTTAAACTAATGGCATGTAATGGATCATATTTGACTCCATCAAGACAATTGAAATCAAATAGTACATGTTTCTAGACGGTTCATTCAAGGACACACCAAAAACACCTTCCTTTGGCTTTGGTTCTTGTTGCGACCTACCTCTCAGGAGAGAGAATAGGTTTAGTGAAATTACCTAAAAGACGGGCCCACAGGCCATAATTAGGAGCGAACTCTCCCAAGTCCATATCTTGTGCGATATTAATGTGTTTGTAAAAATGTTTCAATGAGGAGTTACTACTAACCTATTGAGATAGGCTTAAAAACTAAGTGAAGCATGTGACTGTACCTCACTTTCTACACAATCAGAGAGTTTGAGATTAAGGACTTGATTACACTAATAAACAATTGGTACCATTTGGGTACCTAATCTTATTTCTTTTAAAAAAATTTCTGTCAAGTAGTCTATATTGATTTTAGACCTATCTACTAGTATGTAAGGCGACCATGTGAGTGTGCAATTATTAACATAATAATCAATAACTAAAGTGACATCGGACAAATTACTTTAGGAGACAAGAATCTAGCATTGTCAAATAAGGAGCATGCCACCTCTAACTAAGCTAAATGAAAACCATAATTAACATAAGGAAAGTGTGTAATCAAGGGCATTCATCTCTAAGGACAATTGGGCACAATTTTAGATACAAAATGATCCCCCTTTTTAAGAGAAGATCATCCAAAAACTATTTTAAAGCTTTTTGGGGAATTCTAATTGGAATTTTTTGGGGATTTTCTAAATTTTTTATGAATTTTTTAATTTTCCAAAATTTTAATTTTTTAATTTTTGATTTTAATTTTTGTATTTTTATGCAGTTTTTGAATTTTTAAAATTTCTATGAATTTTATTTAATATCTTATAAAAATTTTCTTATTTTAAAATTTTTTTTATGATTTTTATTAATTAATTAATGTTTTACAATTTTTCATGATTTCCTTTTTACGAGTTTTAATATTGTTAAAAAGGAATTCGGACCAGGTCTCTTGCATCCGACCCGGACCCTATAGGTTCGGGTTGGGTCAAGAAATCGGACCAGCCCCGGGGCTCGGCCCGAATAAACCTATTTCGCCAGACCAAATATACCCGGCCCGGCCTCCTCTTCTATTGCACTAAGCACACTGCACAATAATTTAAGCCCAAGTTTTCTGAAGCCAGACTAAAGCAAATTAGGCCCGAAGATCACCAGTCCAAATATAGCTCCAAATCGACCTGAACTCAACAAATTCTAGTTGAGCCACGATTCCTAAAACCCATGAAAACAGAAGAGACGAACGGCCATGAGCCGGCTCGTATCCGCCCTTGGAGTTGGCTCAATCAAAGGACCGTCCGTCAGGATACATACATGACACGCAAAAGAAACAGCACACGACTCCACAGATGTCAATGAAAGTCCACAAACATGTCAAATAATCAACAAACGCTTAGAACCAGACCAAAATCACGGAAAATCTACATAACTCGGTTCGGGCATTTTCACAAACACATGATAGGCGTCGACTGAAGGGAGACTATTGAATTAACTAGGGGTCAAACCGCGCCAAGACGCTTAGCAATCAATAAGCAGAGATTGAAATGAAGCTTAGCACGACATAGATGGGGGCTGGGACTTGCACGCACCGTACCACGACGAAGCCCGGTCTGACGAGCCGAAACAGGGCACAAAGCAGGGCAAATGGGGGCTGTTGGTGGTGCTCTCTACCCGGCTCGGCGGCGGCGAATGGTGGGCAAGATCCATAGATCGGGCCACGTTCGTTCGCCTTGCGCGCCTCCGAGCCGGGATCCTCGAGGAATCGACCCAAATCGGAAAAATAAGAGAAAAAGAGCAGCCGTGTCGCGCGCAACATTCCTCGTTGTCCTTTGACGTACGCTATCCTTCTTTGTGTCGTCCTTCTACCCTTGTCGCCGAGCTACCGTCCAAGCCGAGCAGGGAAGAGAAAAGGAGAAGAAGAGAAGGGGGTCAGGCTGGCAAAAGGAATAGGTGGGCCGGCCCGCGGGGGGAAGAAGGAAGGAAAGATGAAAAAGGAAGAGGGGGCCGAACCAGCCCACGCCCGGCCCTCTTCCGCTTTTTTTTCTTTTTTAAATATTTTTTAAAAAAATTAAAGTTTTAATGGATACTAGTTATGCATTGTAGTTGAATGAAAGGTATTTTTGCTAGGGGTTAATATCAATCTCTAATTTGCTATGTAATTTAAAACCTAAATGAATAGTGTCAACAGTCATTTCTATCTAATTCCAAGTCTCATGCACATCTCGAAGGTACATAATCAACCTCATGTGTGAGGCATGGCCCCATTTGACTTGCCACATTATTCGAGAATCATGCTTGCATTACAAAAACATGTGTCTAACAAAATGTAGTTTGTGAATGGCATGTGTCATCAATTGCCTTTCAATGAAATGAAATCTACGACGCATTCTTTTATTTTCGACTAGTTCCAAGAAATCATATTTATCACATTAGAAGATTGAGTAAAAGGGAAATTTAGGTGTCATTTAGGTTGTTAGATTGTTGACATCTAAATTTTAGTAACTTATTTAGCTATTTAGGTTGCATAAGAAAATTGGGAGTTGACCCGACTCCTAAAAACAATAAAAATGTCACTTGCACCATTCACATTTGCATTCTTTTGAACAATAAAAATGTCACTTGCATCATTCACATTTGCATTCTTTTTGCTTAAGTCATCATGTGACTTCCCTTCGATGCTACCATGGACTGATGCGCGGACAAGCGCACGTAGGATCATCTCCCATAAATAGCTGGCCGTCACGACCTCGAAAGGCAATCGTGATCGGCAAAGCGAGAATATCCACAGCTTGAGAGGAAACATCGGAATTTGAAACGCTAAAGAGATCAACTCGGTGGGAATCTGATAATGGGCTGGCAAAACGGAAGAGATTTTTGAGATGGGATGAAGACTTGGATTTCGGTGATTGATCAAGATAAGACAATATATATATATGCAACTAGAGATTGAGCCATTGAATTATTCCCTAAGGAAGATGATAAAAATCAGCGGATGTGATCTCTTTTCCCACAATTGACGTCTGGGCTGTTGGGAAATCTTTCCATAGAAATGCGATATTATCTCCCGGTTGTTAAAGAGGTTTATTTGAAAAAGTTGTGATCAGCATCTAACGTCCGTGGGTATCATCATTTCCAGAGCAAATCTTCATCCGCGGTTGCTCTCCTCAGCACTCCGCCGCCCACCACCAGTCCGTAAGCCAAGCCACCATATCCTACTCTCCATCCGCGACGTTGTCCTGACGTGGTCATTCATCTCATCAATGCTGACGTCAGCTCCGCCGCGCCTCCGCCTTGCTCAGCCGTGACTTCCAGGCGCAGTGACTGACATGATGTCGGGTTGCTGACGAGCCTCACTATCACGCACAGCAGCTAGGCCGAGAAGTCCAGTGAATCCAGCCACAGCCAGTTATCCCAGTAGGTCTTCTAGACCTCCTTGCAAGCTTTCAGGTTTCCTGGCAAAGCAGCTCGGCACCGGTGGTCATTTAGCGATATTGGTGATTGTCTGTGGCGTTTCTAGCTAACATCCGTCCTTGCCATTACGTTCAAGAGTCGCTAGTTCCCCCCGGCAAGCCCCTTTTGCAAACTCCGGCATTGAACAACGGTCGTCAATCCTCGCTGCCGTAGCTTCACCCGGCTACACTTTCTTGCCAATACCCACTAGAAGGCGTCGCACCTTTCCTCGCTCCGATTGTCTTAGGTTAATCTTTCCTCAAGGTAAGCTGGGTCTGTCTAAATTCACTTTAGTATTTGTGTGACATCCGGATTTTCAGGTTTTAATTTCGACTGGATAAATAGGGCCGTCTTCGTTCAATTGAAGCCAGAGATTGTGAAATTGGGATGCAAGTACGCCATAGTGGTAAGGAAAAATACCAATTTGATTGATGAGGTGTTGAATGAATTAATGGGGTTCAATTTGATTTAATTCAAGTGGGATTAAGATTTAATTGGAAGAGAATTAAGTGGAATTGAAGACATTGTTACACAAGTTTTAGGCCCCGTCGGAAAATGGAATTGCACCCATCGGAAGAGGTTGTGGGAGATAGTGGAGTGTGATGTCATCCTAGGTCATGGTGGGCCATTTTTGTTGAATAAAAGAAAGAGAAAAAGAAAAGAAAAAGCCCCCCTTCTTCTCTCTCCTCCCTCTCTTCTTCCTCTCTCTCCCGTCGCCTCTCTTCTCCATCTTCTTCTCCTTGCTTCTTCGGATCCAGCAACTGAAGAAGGCTCGATTGGAAGCCAGCAACCGCCACCAGCCAGAGCCTCGCCGCTTGTCCGTCACCACCGCCACCGTGCCGTCCGCTCGTCTCGCCCGCTCTCCCGCCGGCCGAAGACTTCGCGGTTGCGGCACTGATCGGGAGGAGCTGCTCGCCGACCACGCTCGCCGCCGTCGCCGGAGTCACCGTCCTCGCCCCGCGTCGTCTTGCCGCCGAGCCGCCGTCCTTGCGCGCCGCCGCTGCCGCGCTTCTTGGCGGCCTTCTTGCTAGCTCGTCGTCCCGAGCCGCTGTTCGCCCTTGCGAGGAGCCTGTTCGGAGCTCCTCCGGCCACCATGAGGCCTCGCTTGGCCGCCGCCTCACCCGTCCGCGCCGCCCCAAGCTACCGCCAGTCCTCCTCCGCCCTTTCCGACCCGAACCGGCGCCGGATCTGCTCCCTCTCGGCCCCGATCAGCAACCTAGAAAATGGGTATGGCAGCCCACGTTTGGCCGCCTTCCCGAGCCCGGATGCTCGGCCTGCTTTGAGGAAAGTTGTTCTTCTCGGCGTCCTCGTCGTTTTGGTCCGCTCGGCTCGCTAATCCGGTGAGTTTAACTCACTAAATCTCGCTTAGAGGGTTAATTATGCTTTAGGTGTGATTAGCTTAAGTTAATTAAGCTTAGGTGGCTAGTTTAGTTTATTTAATTGTGACTTAGATTAAGAGGTTTGTTTAATTTAAAGCATGTTTAATTAAATGCTAAGAGAGTTCATTTAATAATAAACATTGATGTGACATAATAGGTTTTATTTTTGATTTATTTAAATGTTTCGAAATTCTGGAAATTATAATATTATATTATAATCCGAAATTAATAAAATATTATTATTTATTTAAAAAAACGGAAAAAAATTATTTTGACCCCGGTTGCTCAGAATTTCGTGCCGATCGCTGCTGTGTATTCGGATTTTGAAATTGATGGTTGGATATCATAAATTGAGGGTGGATTGCGAAAAATATGGATATTATTATTTAATTAATTTTCGTAATAAAATTTATTATTTATTAAAATTCAAAAATTTCGTCAAGACCCTAAACTCTCGAATTTCGTGCCGATCGCTGCTGTGTATTTAGAATTTGAATTTGATGATTGATTGTGACAAATTGAGTGTTGATTGTGATAAATATGGATTTTATTCATAAAATTCCAAGTGTCGAGTTCGGCATTGAAATTGGATTGTTAATGGCTAATATCGTAATTGGATTATGTGAGTGAAATGTAAATTATCCAAGGATCGGTATCGAATTGTCGTGTGCTAGTTGAAAGGCTCGGGTCGCATCCTTATTCTTTAGAACGCCCGTCAAGAGTGGCTAGGCCGACTGATCCTTATTCTTCTAGAAATGCCGTCGATAGAATGACGTGGCTTGGTCGCGAAAGTGGCGGGACCGACCGATGGACCTTCATTCTTCTAGAAATGCCGTCAAGAGAATGACGTGGCTTGGTCGCAGATAGTGGCGGGACCGACCGGACCTTCATTCTTCTAGAAATGCCGTCAAGAGAATGACGTGGCTTGGTCGCATAGTGGCGAGACCGACGGGACCTTTATTCTTCTAGAAATGCCGTCGAAGAGAATGACGTGGCTTGGTCACAGATAGTGGCGAGACCGATGGACCTTTATTCTTCTAGAAATGCCGTCAAGAGGATGACGTGGCTTGGTCGCGAGTGGCGGGACCCGACCGGACCTTTATTCTTCTAGAAATGCCGTAATGTTAGTAGATAGCCGACCCGCGAGTAGGCTATGTCATTGTGTGGCAGTGAATAATAATTGGGATGCGTGTTAAGTGCGATCGTGATTTATATGAAAGTGATGGCGTTCCAATTGTTTGAATTATTATTACTACCTAAGATTGTGTGATACAAATTGTGCTAACCTGCAAGAATGAATTAAAGCGAGGTAAGTTCTCTGTGTGATGTGGCTAGGCCACCCTTGGGCGTATTTTCTTTCTAATAGGGGTTTAGGGGTTGAACTTGCGATCATGATTTATATGAGACGTTGTCTCGGTGGTTATTGAATAACCATTTCGGGTTCCCGGTGGACGGAGCGGCCGGATAGCTTTGGTTGGCCTTGAGGAGCTGGAGAGGTGAAGTCATAAGGATTGGAGATCGTGTACGACTTGTAGGTCGTAGGATAACCTCTTTCTAAGAGCCAGTCTTTTGTAGATTTTTTTGGCTCTAGGCCTTCGTCTGTAACTCCGTTGGTTTATGTAAGTGATTGGTTGTGAAATTGTTTCCTGTTTTTCTATCCCGTATTTTATTGTCAGGGGTTTTATAATACGTTCCGCTTGCGCAATAATAAATGAATGGGGTCGGCGACACTACCTGGGAATGTCGCATTTGCATGACCATGGTGGGATGTTGGCGCGCTCGAGGTTCGAGGCGTGACATCCCCGTTTAAGTGGTATCAGAGCATGGTCTGTGTATGGAGTGATAAGGTGCGATGAGTCTTGGGATAGTTAGTAGGAAAGGCTTTTAATATGCTGATGCATGTGAGTGATAGTTGATTGGTAGCTTGTTTGTGGGGTCACTCAAATTTCAACCTGATGTTGGAATCGGAAAACAGGTGTCTATAAAGAGCCTGTAGGATGAGTGACCAGGAGTGGAGGACTCCTTGGAGGAGGTCGATAGGACCTGTACCTCGGGGTAGGATGCTGACAAGAGTTGGTACCGAGGTAGAGCGCGAGCTCGATCCGGCGTGTGTGTGAGAGTACCGCCGCAGTCGGTACTTAGAGTGTAGCAAAGACCGAACGATCTTAGGTTCGTTGGGATCATTCAAGCGCTAGTGTTCCTTGGAAGCTTGTTGGGTCAGTAAGCTCAGGACCGAGCCGCCGCTGTTGTCGTTGTTTCTACCGCTGCCAGTGTTGTGACCGTTGTTGTTGCCGCGCTTGTTGAAGCCCAATCTGAAGTTGTGAACGAGGATCAAGCCTTCGTATCTGAGTCAAGGTTTAGTTTAGACAGAGATGGAAATCGATTGGGGAGAAAGGCCGACATCAGAAGAAAGATGCCCCGTTTCACCTAGCTGGAAGAGTAAAATGAGAAAGTTAGTGCTCAACTCGATCGATGTGTGTCGTGTCTGTAAGAAAAGACGGGGACCTGTTTTGTGTTGTAAGAGAGAAATGACTTGTTACAGGTGTCGCCTATAAGGTCATTTAATCAAAGATTGCCTGTATAAGCAGATGGAGTCACAGCTGTTTCTATCACTGTCTTTGGTAAGATAGAACAGAGGAAACATGCTCAGGATGTTCAATGGGGTACTTGGAACAGATCTCAGTGTAAGGAAGGGTGAATGATGTTCCTTGATGGGAGGTAAAGGACTCACCGATTGTGTGCCGAGTTTGTGGAAATGAGGCATGAGTCAGCCTGGTGTCAGAGTAAAAAATGGAGCATGCTTTGAATGTGGCTAGCACGGCCATCGAGTTAGGAACTGTTCGCGTAAGTCCATGAAAGTGTGAGTACCGTTACTACACATAGGATGCCACTAGGATGGCTAGAGGAGCATGAAGGGATCGACCATGCATCAATCGGAAGAAGGATGTTTCGAGATGTTTTTATCGTAGTAGTGTAGCAAATTTGCAGCGAGGGTTGTAGGATTTCCGGATTGGTAACAAAGTAATAGAAATATGAATTTCTAACTATAGTTGTACTTGAAGGGGTTTGCTTAAGTATGACTTGGAAGTCATTTGTAAAAAGATTTATCTCCGAGGAGCTTTACATTGCTTTGAATCGTGGTATTGATATAATTCAGCTTGTTCGGTTAGTGTGCGAAAGTTTTGAATCATTGAAGGTCGAAGAGAAACTTCAATCCTTGTTATTCGTCACGAAGACGACTTGTTGTTGGTTATCGAATCTACATGGCAACCGTAATAGATGCGTCGGTTAAGGGAGCCGAATATGGAGAACATAACATTGGTACATAAGTTTTCTGAGGTGTTTTAGGAAGAAGTGCCAAGTCTGCTGTTAGAAAGAGAAATAGAGTTCGTGATTGAATTAGCACCCGGAACAGAGCCAGTCCCTAAGGCTCCTTACCGGATGGTGTTACCCGAGTTAAAGGAACTAAAGGTGCAGATGCAGGAAGTGTTGAATAGGGGATTCATATGTTCTAGTGTATCACCTTGGGGAACACCCATTCTATTAGTGAAGAGGAAAGTTGGTTCATTTGTGTCTGTGCATCGATATTCTTCAAGATCGACTGGAGGTCAAGGTATCATTAGTTGAGAATCAAGAAGAAAGACACACCGAAGTTAGCATCTTGTATTCGATATGGCAGTTATGAGTTCATTGTAATACCGTGTGGTTTGATAGACAACTTACCTGTTTGTTTGGGTCTAATGAGCGGAATGTTTAAGGGTACTTGAATCAGTTGTGATCGTGTTCATTAAAGTTATCCTGGTGTGTTTGAAGAGTGCCGAG
Organism: Eucalyptus leucophloia subsp. euroa; assembly: GCA_017140325.1. NCBI lineage: Eukaryota > Viridiplantae > Streptophyta > Magnoliopsida > Myrtales > Myrtaceae > Eucalyptus > Eucalyptus leucophloia. The sequence goes on from CM029474.1 coordinate 5,929,156, forward strand.
GGGCACAAGAGACGTTTGAGGATGGTACTTCAGATCTTGAGTACTCTTGGATTTTACAATAAGCTTAGCAGATGCGAGTTTTGGATGACTCGTGTTGCGTATGTGTCCCGTCAGTTGAGACCTCGGGAGTTGAATATGAGACAGCGTCGCTAGACGGAACTCATTAAAGATTATGACTAGGATATTTTATATGACTCTAGAAAGGTGAGCAAAGTCGCGGATGCACTGAGTCGAGAGTCCTTAATTGTACAGTTGGCACTCAAGGATTGGATCTTACTTGAGGAAGTCCGAAATTCGGTTTTCAAATCTATGGAATGCCATATTTTGAATCTTATAACCACTCTCAGAATTGAGCCGAGAGTTTAGATCATAATCAAATCGCTTCAGTGGACAGATTCAGAAATTCAGAAGATTCTATCAGAGAATACATATGAGAGAGAGATTGATTTTCAGATTTCCAAAGGCAGAACGCTAAGGTTCTGAGGACGATTGTATGTAATTGTCGATACAGAGATTTAAGAAGAGATCTTATGGGAAGTTCATCATAGCAATTTTAGAGTCGTCTAGACAGTGCGAAGGTGAGTCAGAATCTACATCATCAAGATTGGTAGATCGGTATGAAGATAGATATCGTTGAACAAGTTGCAAGTATCAGAGATGTCAGTAAGTGGAAGTTCAGTGATGTAAACCAGGAGGACTTTTACCATCACTTGAGAGTCCTAAGTGAGAATGAAAATATATCACAATGGGACATTGTGACGAGCTTACTAAGGATTCAGGGGATTACTGATACCATTTGACAATAATAGTCGATCGATAGATGGAGTTGGTCCACTTTGGTACAGCATGAATAGATCTTGTTTTGAGCGTGTGACATCCTAATTTTCAAACTTTGATTTCGATTGGTTAAATTGGGCATTTCATCGACGCGATTATAGTGTTTTTCTCTGAGTTGGCCACTTACGAGATAACTAGACTAGTTGGGTGAGTTATTAAGGACTTTAAGGCAAATAGACTTTAGAATTCGACCAGGAATCGACTTCTTGTCAGTGCTCATCTTTAGAGATCATTACGGCACAGTTAAAAATCGAATTAAGATCAGAGATAGGTCGGTTCGACTGAGATGAATGACCAATCGTGGGTGACCCCACTAAATTGGAAAACTCTCGTCGACTGGCACTAATTTGACTTTACTGTCGGTTTGGTACCCTGTGTCCGTATTTGAATCTTTGAGATTTTCACGACAATTGAGAGTCGCCAATGTGTCGAGTGGGTTCATCGTGGTTCGAAGAAAATCGACCATAAGTCATTTGTCCTAAAAAGCTCTAAACACTACCCAACAGCCTAGGTCACACTAAAAGCGTGTCGAAGTGAAATTAACCGCCAATCTAAATTCGATTTCAGAAATTGAGGATTCTGTCTTGTCACAAAGTGGGTATACCGAAGTGTGTGAGCATTAGATAATTCACCAACATGGAGTGTCGGGGATGAATTATATTTCGGATCCATATCATAGATTATAAGTTTGGTAGAATTTTCAGAGGGTTCTTTCTTAATCAATGCATAGCAGAAAGTGTAGAATTTCAATTGCTGAGATGAAGTCAAGGAAAGAAAGATCACAAGCCAAGGTCTGTACAATAGTCACTGATTGCAGTTGCTAAGATCAGTGCCAGAGTTATATCAGATCTTGACCAGAGGTTCCCAGTTTCAGCAGATTAGTCAGATAGTTTCTTTTAATCAGTGCAAAGCAGAATGTTCAGAACTTCAGTTGTTGAGATGAGATCAGAGATCAGAAAATCGTAGGTCTAGAGTTGGTTCAGAAATCAGTGATTCAATCACAGTTAGCAGGGACAATCTTGAGACCGCTCAGAATCGCCAGTTTAGCTTCGCAGATTTTGTGTTGAAGACCTTTAGAATTTTAAGTGGGCAAGTGTTTAGTATTTTGGATCCGAAGTGGTTTGGGCAAGATAGTAGTGATCTGGCAACATTAGTGCAGAAAAAGCAACCTGAGAAAGAAAAGAGGATATGAGACGACTGTACCCTCACCTCCTTGTTAAGAACTAGTAAATGTTTAAATTTCGAGGACGAAATTTTTATAAGAGGGGAAGAGTTGTAACATCCGGATTTTCAGGTTTTAATTTCGACTGGATAAATAGGGCTGTCTTCGTTCAATTGAAGCCGAGATTGTGAAATTGGGATGCAAGTACGCCACGGTGGTAAGGAAAAATACCAATTTGATTGATGAGGTGTTGAATGAATTAATGGGGGTCAATTTGATTTAATTCAAGTGGGATTAAGATTTAATTGGAAGAGAATTAAGTGGAATTGAAGACATTGTTACACAAGTTTTAGGCCCCGTCGGAAAATGGAATTGCACCCATCGGAAGAGGTTGTGGGAGATAGTGGAGTGTGATGTCATCCTAGGTCATGGTGGGCCGTTTTTGTTGAATAAAAGAAAGGGAAAAAGAAAAGAAAAAGCCCCCCTTCTTCTCTCTCCTCCCTCTCTTCTTCCTCTCTCTCCCGTCGCCTCTCTTCTCCATCTTCTTCTCCTTGCTTCTTCGGATCCAGAACCGAAGAAGGCTCGATTGGAAGCCGGAACCGCCACCAGCCGGAGCCTCGCCGCTTGTCCGTCACCACCGCCACCGTGCCGTCCGCTTGTCTCGCCTGCTCGCCCGACCGGCCGAAGACCAGCGAAAGTTGCAGCACCGTCGGAGGAGCTGCTCGCCGACCACGCTCTACTCGCCGTCGCTGGAGTCGCCGTCCTCGCCCGCGTCGTCTTGCGTCGCCGAGCCACCGTCCTTGCGCGCCGCTCGCCGCGCGCTTCTTGGCGGCCTTCTTGCTAGCTCGTCGTCCCGAGCTGCTGTCTAGCCCTTGTTCCGCGCAGGAGCTGCCGAAGCTCCCTCCGGCCACCATGAGGCCTCGCTTGGCCGCCGCCTCACCCGTCCCGCGCCCCAAGCTACCGCCGCCCTCCTCCGCCCTTTGTCCACCCGAACCGGCGCCGGATCTAGCTCCCTCTCGGCCCCGATCGGGAACCTAGAAAATGGGTATGGCAGCCCACGTTTGGCCGCCTTCTCGAGCCGGATGCTCGGCCCGCTTTGAGGAAAGTTGTTCTCCTCGGCGTCCCCGTCGTTTTAGTTCGCTCGGCTCGCTAATCCGGTGAGTTTAACTCACTAAACCTCGCTTAGAGGGTTAATTATGCTTTAGGTGTGATTAGCTTAAGTTAATTAAGCTTAGGTGTTTAGTTTAGTTTATTTAATTGTGACTTAGATTAAGAGGTTTGTTTAATTTAAAGCATGTTTAATTAAATGCTAAGAGAGTTCATTTAATAATAAACATTGATGTGACATAATAGGTTTTATTTTTGATTTATTTAAATGTTTCGAAATTCTGGAAATTATAATATTATATTATAATCCGAAATTAATAAAATATTATTATTTATTTAAAAAAAAAGGAAAAAAGTTATTTTGACCCCGGTTGCTCGAAATTTCGTGCCGATCGCTGCTTGTATTCGGATTTTGAAATTGATGGTTGGATATCATAAATTGAGGGTGGATTGCGAAAAATATGGATATTATTATTTAATTAATTTTCGTAATAAAATTTATTATTTATTGAAATTCAAAAATTTCGTCGGGACCCTAAACTCTCGGAATTTCGTGCCGATCGCTGCTGTGTATTTAGAATTTGAATTTGATGATTGATTGTGACAAATTGAGTGTTGATTGTGATAAATATGGATTTTATTCATAAAATTCCAAGTGTCGAGTTCGGCATTGAAATTGGATTGTTAATGGCTAATATCGTAATTGGATTATGTGAGTGAAATGTAAATTATCCAAGGATCGGTATCGAATTGTCGTGTGCTAGTTGAAAGGCTCGGGTCGCAGTAGTGGCTAGGCCGACTGGATCCTTATTCTTCTAGAAATGTCGTCGATAGAATGACGTGGCTTGGTCGCAGTAGTGGCGGGACCGACTGGACCTTCATTCTTCTAGAAATGCCGTCAAGAGAATGACGTGGCTTGGTCGCAGTAGTGGCGGGACCGACTGGACCTTCATTCTTCTAGAAATGCCGTCAAGAGAATGACGTGGCTTGGTCGCAGTAGTAGCGAGACCGACTGGACCTTTATTCTTCTAGAAATGCCGTCAAGAGAATGACGTGGCTTAGTCGCAGTAGTGGCGAGACCGACTGGACCTTTATTCTTCTAGAAATGCCGTCAAGAGGATGACGTGGCTTGGTCGTAGTAGTGGCGGGACCGACTGGACCTTTATTCTTCTAGAAATGCCGTAATGTTAGTAGATAGCCGACCCGCGAGTAGGCTATGCCATTGTGTGGCAGTGAATAATAATTGGGATGCGTGTTAAGTGCGATCGTGATTTATATGAAAGTGATGGCATTCCAATTGTTTGAATTATTATTACTACTCGAGATTGTGTGATACAAATTGTGCTAACTCGGGAAGGAATTGAGGCGAGGTAAGTTCTCGTGTGATGTGGCTAGGCCACCCTTGGGCGTATTTTCTTTCTAATAGGGGTTTAGGGGGTTGACCTTGCTTTGAGACGTTGTCTCGGTGGTTATTGAATAACCATTTCGGGTTCCCGGTGGACGGAGCGGCCGGATAGCTTTGGTTGGCCTTGAGGAGTTGGAGAGGTGAAGTCATAAGGATTGGAGATCGTGTACGACTTGTAGGTCGTAGGATAACCTCTTTTTAAGAGCCAGTCTTTTGTAGATTTTTTTGACTCTAGAACTTCGTCTGTAACTCCATTGGTTTATGTAAGTGATTGGTTGTGAAATTGTTTCCTGCTTTTCTATCCCGTATTTTATTGTCAGGGGTTTTATAATACGTTCCGCTTGCGCAATAATAAATGAATGGGGTCGGCGACACTACCTGGGAATGTCGCATTTGCATGACCATGGTGGGATGTTGGCGCGCTCGAGGTTCGGGGCGTGACAATATGGTTTTTAAATGCATGTTATTAGTTAATTGAAGCTTATGATATCACGATTTGATCCGATCCTTTCCTTTTGGACCTTTAGGCACTAAGATCGAACTCCAATCAATGATGTGATTAATTCTAACCATAACATGAAATACATTGACATTGCTTGTCATTGTCTCGTACATATTTAGAGTTTTGCGCAAGTTCATAATTTCTTATCTAGGGCAATGCATTTTAGTGTTAAGAGTATCCGTAGATTTAGGGCAGTTCATGGTTTTTACTAATCGAAAACAAAAGAGAAAAAAGAATGTTACTTGTGTTTTATATCACGTAATTCACGTCATCTAGAAAATCACATTAGAATCACATTTTTGATAATTATGTGTTGAATATTGGAATAATTAGTCATTGCATTTCATGCATTATTCATATTGCACGTCGTAAAAAGAGAAATATGAAAAAAGTCAGCATTGCATCGCTAAGTTGATATTCGTTGAGCAAAAGTCAGTATGTCACATGTAGGGGCCTAGGATATAATTTGCTGTTTTCGTTAACATAAATATAATACAAAGAAAAAGCATATCATATAACTTGCATCCTAGGATTAGTCCATGATTAATTCTATCTTATGTCATAGCATTCTCGGCATACCATATCACTAGCTTTAGGAATTGATCCCGTATCACTGCATATAGTTAATTGATTATAGCATAGCAAGCATGACATTTAGGACTTTATGTTACTTCATCGATGCATGTTAGATTAGTGCATATAATCATAGCATTATCTGAGTCGTGTCCATATTGCATTTAGGGAGTTTATCTCATTAAAAAGAAAACACAACAAAGAATGAATCGTCATTACATCTTAGTTATCTCAAAATAGCTTAGGTCATGCATTAGTCAAATTCATCAACATTTTCATTAATAAATGCATTTGTCATCGCATGTTTGTTTTCTAAGTCTAAATTTGCAGAATCCTTGTCTCAGTTGAGGGTCAAATACACATCCATTCCTGCTTGCTCATGCATTTCAGGTTCTTTAATCTCCTGAGTAATTTTGTTACTATTTTGATTATTGAATTTTCCACTTTTAGGAGTTAAACCACACATGTACATGTGCATGTTTTTGTATCTTTCTACCCTCGCTATCCCTGTAAGTGTTCTATCTTCTTTGTCATTCTTACATATTACATCGTCTCCAATCATGATCAAGCAATACTTGTCAGATTGCGTCGAAGAAATGACCAAGAAGTTGGCGCTCGAAGGAAAGAGCGACGGGATGACACCCCTCGGACGTCGAATGAACGAGTTGAACAATGTAGTGCAACGTTTGTCAGATCGCGTGGATAAGCTGGAGAAGGTCTTTGCGACTCTACGTCCTCCTCCAAGGTCAAACCCAATGAACCGGGTAAAGCCCACTAATGTTAATTCGACCGGCAAAGCTGAAGGTGATAAAAATGTCCAAGCAACCAATGATACTAGCATTGTCATTGACGAGGATTTGGATGATAGAATGAGTTCAAATTGCCCAGAGTAGGGGCATGTTTAATTATCCACATATTCCTCTACATAGGAGTCTTTTCTACTTTCTAGGATTTCAATTTTTCGTTTTCAATAATGTAACTCGTTCCTTTCAGTAAATTACAAGTTCATGAGAAATTTTCATGTGTTTGAAGGCATGTGAAAGCATGTCAAATTTGCCCTATGATCAAATCTCTTTGAAGGCTGGGCTTCTGCACGATCCCTCCAAAATTTATCCAAGTCAAAAATTTCAATACATCTCAAAAAATAAAATATAAAAACTCGTGACTTCAGAATGCACCTTAGGTGGCAAGACAAATTCCGATGATCTAGTGGAGGAATAAAGCCCTGAATTTTATAGATGCTCAGAGAACCCATTTTCTGTGCAAACCAAGTTGGAAGACTGCCCGGAAATATTCATAACTAAACGATTTAATAAGGGAGGATTGCCATCAGGTCCCATTTGTTCTAACTCCGCACTATTCATTCATATGCTAACGTATGATGTTGTATTTAATGTAGATTACATAAACCCAATAGCATGGCCGAGACCAATCAGCTCCACACATGCCCTTGAGAAAGAAACTTACAGAGGTAGACAGAGTCAATGTGAGGGCTAATCTTATATTGATTGGGCACGATGTCATCTCCAAGAGTGTTAAGAAGTGTTCGCTTTTAAAACTTCATGCACGCCACTGACAGGTAACAAAGTGGGGCAAGCCATCGACAAACGAGGAGATATAAAGGAACTGAGACAAAAGGATCACCTGACTTTTGAAGAAAATGGTGTATCTCATGCCTGAACATAGCTTGATTAATACCACTCTTTTCCTTTGTAGGTGACAAGATGCTTAGCAAGGGATGGCAGTTTCTCAAATCCTACAAGTGTTGATTCCCCATCACTTCAAAAATATCATTGTTGTGTAAACCGACTCATAACTTGTAGAGGCAAAGAATACACTTGAATGGATGATTAGTTGAAGGTCCAAAATCTCAAATCATTATAGAGAACTTCTATGAGCTCTCCTTTCGAAGAGGGGTAAGGCGCAATATCTAATGAATATCATATTGTAAAGGTTTTTTTTTTTTATTATGATCTTGTCCCCGTTATTGCATAACGAAATTATTGGATGGATTTATAGAACGAACCTATGCATTTCTGTTCATTATAGTCCTTGTTCAATAAAATAAAAAAAATAAAGGAACGCGACCCAGACCTTTTTTCTCAAATTTTGCATCGGATAATTAGGAGTTAAAATACATTAATTAACAACTGCCACAAATATATACTAAGCAACTAGAAAATAAACATTTAAAACACTTGTTCTAGTCTAGCCACTAATTGAAGTTTCTTGGAAACTCCAAAAGGAGTAATAAATTAAAGGAAAAGTATATATCTCTTGCTTCGTCCATCCATGGTCACCAATTGAAAGTCCGCAACCATACAGTCCTCAGAGAAAAGCCCTACCAAAGGAAAGGGGAAGAAAAAATGCTCGCGTAAATTGATTCCGAAATCGTCAAAAAAGAAAAAAAAAATGTTTCCGAAGAACCCTTTTCTCATTTCAATGTTGCCGACGTGAACCTGCTAGTGGACAGGTGTCGACCCGTGAATAGAACAGAGCACAAATGACGTAGTCTTTTAGGGTACTTAATATTTTCTCGAAAATATTGGGTGGTCCGGAAGTTCCACGTTAGCGTGGTCTTTGCTACTCACGAGGTGTCATGTGGAGGGGTGGGTCCATTTGGTGTCTTTTGCCTTCTTTCCCTCTTTCTCCTCTTCTTAGCCTGCACATTGTCTCTCTCCTGTCAGAGCATTTATTGCAGCTTAAGCTTTTGTCTTTCTTTCTCAAACGAAGGAAAGAGAAGTCCCGTTTGTTCCTTTGTCTCTCTCCATTTTTTTCCTTTCGAAAATTTGAATCTGAAAATTTCTCTCTCTCTCTCTCTGCGCTCGTTTCTTTGCTCTACCGTGCATCAAGCGGCCGTTCCCCTGCCATCGCTGACGAACCACATTACGGCTGCCCCTACTCTGGTGCTCGCTCGCTTCTCTCTTCAGGCTCATTGCTGCTCCCTCTGTCGTGTTCGTTCCAGCGTTCCCGGGATCGCTGATGCACCGTGCGGAGGAGAAGCAGGCCTCTTCAAGCTCCCCTCAACATCGGCGAGGTTACTGTTGGAGCTCATCGCAGGCAAAAGGCCTCTAGACCCCGAGTTCGGATAATCCGTCGGCATGGAGCCATTTTTTCTCTGTCCATCTATCGGCTATGTTTCTTGGGGAGGTGCAAATACTTATAGATCTTGCCCTTTATTTCCAAGTTTCACTTCTGATGTAGTTTTTCGGTTACTAAATGATGCACCATTTTTATTGTGAGTTGTTGCAAAGCTCGTCATTTTTTGCAACCATTTAGTTTGCTGAGTTAATATGGTTACCTGTTGAACTTAACATGTAATGTTCACGTTTCTTAATTTTCTGATGATCTCAAAAGACTAATGATATTCATGGTGTAGCATTTAATATCCGCCTCCCATTTTAACTTTTTTTGTCATTTTTGGCCCCTACACTTTCCGACCATCTGGGTTGTTACCAATCGTTGGTGGAGTTGCACTTGCATCAATGACAGAGGCTTCCTTTAACTGAGAAACTTTAGTAAAATGCTAAAGATATAGGGTAGAAAAATGGATATAGCCTAAACTTTATGTTTGATTTCAGATATGTATTCTAGCTAGCTCATCAGTCGAAGAGTCATAGTTTAGGTCTTTTATTTTTGTTTGGTGCGCATGACTTTGGCTTTTATGGTTTCTAAGGGCTGGGTTTTGGAGCGCAATGGCCTCGAATCTGAGTAATCAATCTCGTAATGTGCTCAGCAAGAAAGTCATGGTCAATAAGGAGGTATCATGAATCGTTTTGTCTTAATCTTCAGACTGCTAAGTATTTGAAGCTACATTATGCGATTGTTCTCTTATTTTGGCAGTTGAATTTGCTTATGTACAGGAATCCTTGGACAATATAACTCTCTTTTCGATTATAACCATGATGTCATTTGTTTTATTATTCCCTGTGACTTTTTTCACGGAAGGTCTCAAGTTCACTCCTGCATCCCTACAAGCCGCAGTGAGTGTTCTTTCAAACTTTAATAATTGCTCAAAAGGGTTCTGTATATGGAAGTTTTTCTAATATGTCTTTTTCCTCATCTTAACAACAGGCGCAACAGGGATTAAATGTCCAGCAGGCATTAACCAGGTCCTTCCTTGCAGCGTTGTGCTTCCATGCATACAAGCAGGTGAGGTTTTTTGCCCAATGCAATATTTTCATTATTTTTGGGTCACGGGCCACACATTTCTTTGACGATCTAAATCTTTAGCTATGTTGTGTGCCTCATTCATAATTGCTTTTGGCATTCATTGTCAAATCTATAACCGTGACCTATTACTTTAAGCACTCAGAACCCCTTGAGTCTTCTCTATAGGACATCGAGTTTAGATAAGCAAATTTACGGGATGGCAGAAAATCGAAAGGATCAATTTGTGAAATCACTAGTCAAAAAATTTTGGAACTTTTTGAGAAATGAAACAGCTGTGTCTCCATCATTGTGACATCAATTGAAAATCACTGTGGGGCAAAGTGAGTTTTAACTCATCTCGCATCGGATCAATTATCCCATGATATTGTTGATCTTCTTATTGGATCAGCAAACTCTATAATGTTGTCTGTTTACATGTCTATAGAATTGGATAACCATCTGCTTTGGATTAATCACGATATGCCACAATATCTGCACTAATGTGCATAGTGTTCGTGCCCGCAAGAGCAATGAAGTACTCGCAGGAGAAGGAATTGATTGTTTTCAGTCATGCAGGTCTTCAATAGTACTTTTTAATGGGGGAAATACCAACCTTAATTGTTGAATTTGTGCAGGTCTCTTACACGATACTACAGAGGGTATCGCCAGTGACCCACTCCGTAGGAAACTGCGTGAAGCGTGTTGTGGTCATTGTCAGCTCAATTCTCTTCTTTCGAACTCTAGTTTCACCCATAAATTCCCTAGGTGATTTATGCTACCATTTGAACAGCCTTTTTCCAAGTTTATTATTTTCTTGGCTTTTGTTTCTTCCCCTTCCCTCCCCAAACCTTAGCGAGAAAGCATATAATGGCATTTGCTTCTAGGGAAAATGAGATATGGTATCTGTTTATTGGTTAATCAACCGGTTTAGCTTGGTTCCATAGTACTACTATTGTCATTGCTATTTAGATTATTTTGCTCTCATGGTTATGGTTTTGTTATCTTTCTCATTGTGGTGATGTTATTAGGTACGGGAGTGGCCCTTGCTGGAGTCTTTCTATACTCACGCGTGAAGCGCATTAAGCCCAAGCCAAAGACTACTTGAAGGACCACCAATGATGCTCCGGAAGAACGAAACAGTATCGGTAGTGGCAGGGTCCTATGGATACATTGTGCCTGGTAAGTTAATTATTACTCTCATAATCTTCCATCGAATTGATCAACTATCAGAACTTTCCAGTGTCCCAGTTAATAACCATATTACCCTTGTAAAATAGCTACTGGTCATGCTAAAAAGTGATGAAAGTATCACATATGCTCATCACCTTTCTTTAGCTAATAATGCTGCAATTTTTTGATGTTCGCCGACAGAGTATAGATACACCATGAAGGTTGACGAAAAGATAGACATATACAGCTTCCATGTCGTACTGTTGGAGCTCATCGCAGGTAAAAGGCCTCTAGACCTCGAGTTTGGAGAATCCATTGTCGAGTGGATACGGAGGAAAATCAGGGACAACAGAGCTCTGGAAGAAGCTCTGGACCCCAATGTAGGAAACTGCAAGGATGTGCAGGAAGAGATGCTTTTGGTGCTCAGAATAGTGCTCCTCTGTACTGCAAAGCTACCAAGAGATAGGCCCTGCATGAGGGATGTCATAACCATGCTCAGAGAGGTGAAGCCTCAAAGGAAGAGCAGTAGCAATGGCACCACAATGTATGAAGCTAGCAAAGACAAGCCAGTTTTTAGCACATCACCTGTAAATGGCATTCTCTAGGGACTGAGTTCTGAGCATTTGAGTTCCTTTTGGCTAATGGATCCTTCAATTTTTCTCTGTATGTAGAATTTCTTAATTAAATGCTTGTAACTACTGGTTCTAATATCTGTAGAGATCATCGGTATATGATCTATGTACCTTTTTTGGCAAATAAAACTTCATTTGCTGTATATGTCCGTATCCATAATCATTGCGACAGTATGTTTATAGAGCTTCAGTTTTTCTTCTTATGTTGTTTTCTTGGTAACTTTCACCCGAAAAGCAAAGGATATCAAGATGGTCGTTCTGGTTGGTAATGGCAATGGAAAATTGGAAATTAACACATTCTCAAATCTGGGGAAAAAACATTGCATGACATATAAATCATGTAGACCAAGTTCATCAGGATAATTGATCTGGTAATGTTTGTCTATATAGTCTATAGACCATGCAATAATTTCTCTTTTAGGTCAATGCATTAAGGAGTTCATGGCATTAATGGGTTCATGGGTTATGAAGGGTATTTTTGCTTTTTTATTTATAACATGAGTTGTTTCAATCCATGTTCCATGGGGTAAATAAATACTAAATTTAGTGCCCTAGAATCCTTAGCACTTAATATATATATATATATATATATATATATATATATATAGAGAGAGAGAGAGAGAGAGAGAGAGAGAGAGAGAGAGAGAGAGAGAGAGAGAGAGAGAGAGACAAGACGATAAAAACAAGGATAATCGATTGTCCTATGGTTATTGATTCATCAAACTTTGTACACACATAGTTTAAAACCTCATTGTGTTATTGAGCAAAACAAAAATTAGTGTCCAAACCCGATACCTCATTTTTTCTTTTTTTCTTGCCTAACATCCCATTTCCAACTTTTTTTTTTCTTTAAATCTCTTGGAAATAAATTCGTACGTGCTTATGTACTCAAAATTAATCCATCAAACTTTACACGCACCTAATTTAAAACCTCATTGTATTATTGAACAAAAAAAAAAATTGGCGTCCAAACCCGATACCTCATTTTTTTTTTCTATTTCTTGCCCAACAACTCTATTCCAACTTTTTTTTTTCTTTAAAGTTTTCGGAAATAAATTCGTACATACTTCTGTACTCAAAATTAATCCATCAAACTTTGCACACACCTAATTTAAAATCTCATTATGTTATTAAGCAAAGAAAAAAAAAATGGCATCCAAACTCGATACCTCACTTTTTTTGGGTTATATCCTAAAAAACCCAAAACCGATACACTCGTGCGACAAATTTACCCTAAACTATTTTTTTGACCACCAAAAACCCCAACTGGTATACTTTTGACAAATTTACCCAAAACTAGTACACTTGTGACAAATTTACCCTCTGTTAGTTTTTGTTACATTTCATTGTCAAATTATTAAGTTAAATGACACGTGACAATTAATTGATATTACCAATTTGGGATTTTATGAACCGTTTGTCACAGTTTACAATTTTTGTGATTATTTTATGGTATTAATCCAATTTAGCGAATGATATATTTGTCACAAATTTATTAGTTTGACGTTTTTTGTGGTCGAATAATTTAGTTTTGAGTAAATTTGTTATAAATATACCAGTTTATGATTTTTTATGGTTAGTATGGGTAAATTTGTCCCAAGTGAACAAATTTGGGGTTTTTTATGGCCAAAAAAATAGTTTTGGGGTAAATTTGTCAAAGATGTACCAATTTGGGGTTTTTCAGGGTATTAATCCTTTTTTTTTTCTATTTTTTGCTCAACAACCATTTTCCAACTTTTTTTTTCTTTAAAGTTTTCGGAAATAAATTCGTATGTACTCCCATACTCAAAATTAATCCATCAAACTTTGCACGCACTTAGTTTAAAACCTCATGTGTTATTGAGCAAAAAAAAAAATTGGCATCCAAACCCGATACCTCATTTTTTTTTTTTGGATAATACCTTGAAAAACCCCAAACTGGTACACTTGTGACAAATTTACCCCAAACTATTTTTTTTACCACAAAAAACCCCAAACTGGTATACTTTTGATAAATTTACCCCCAAACTGGTACTATGACAAATTTACCTTATATTAGTTTTCGTTAAATTTTATTCTCAAATTATTAAGTTAAATGATACGTAACGTGCTTAACCGGTATACCAATTTAGGATTTTACGCTCCGTTTGTCACAGTTTACAATTTTTATGAATTTTTTGTGATATTAATCCAATTTAGTATAGGGTATATTTGTCACAAATTTACCAGTTTATGATTTTTTGTAGTCGAATAAATTAGTTTTTGGTAAATTTGTTATAAATGTACCGAGTTATGGTGTTTTTTAGTCGGTCGGGGTAAATTTGTTACAAGTTTACCAATGTGGGGTTTTTCATGGTCAAAAAAATAGTTTGGGGTAAATTTGTCACAAATATACCAGTTTGGGGTTTTTCATGGTCAAAAAAATAGTTTGGGATAAATTTGTCACAAATATACCAGTTTGGATTTTTCAAGGTATTAACCATTTTTTTTTTATTTCTTGCCCAACAATCATTTTTCAACTTTTTTTTCTTTAAATTTTTCGGAATTAAATTCGTACGTGCTCATATACTCAAAATTAATCCATTAAGTTTTGCATACATCTAGGATAAAACCTTATTGTGTTATTGAGGAAAAAGAAATTGGCATCCAAAATCGATATCTTATTTTTATCTCTCTTTCTTGCCCAACAACCCATTTCCAATTTTTTTTTTAAATTTTTCGGAAATAAATTCATACGTGCTCCCATACTCAAAATTAATTCATCAAAATTTGCACACACTTAATTTTAAAACTTCATTGTGTTATTAAACAAAAATAAATTGGCGTCCAAACCCGATACCTCATTTTTTTTTTTCTATTTCTTCCCCCAATAACCCTTTTCCAACTTTTTTTTTATTTAAAACTTACGGAAATAAATTCGTACATGCTTTTGTACTCAAAATTAATCCATCAAACTTTGCACACACCTAATTTAAAATCTCATTATGTTATTGAAAAAAAAAAATTGGCATCCAAACCACATACTTCATTTTTTTTTTCTATTTCTTGCCCTACAACCATTTTCCAACTTTTTTTTATCTTTAAAGCTTTCGAAAGTAAATTCGTACATGCTCCTATACTCAAAATTAATCCATCAAACTTTGTTCGCACCTAGTTTAAAATTTCATTGTGTTATTGAGCAAAAAAAAAATTAGCATCCAAATCCGATATCTCATTTTTTTTTCTATTTTTCTTGCCCAACAACCCATTTCCAACTTTTTTTCTTTAAATCTTCCGGAAATAAATCTGTACGTGCTCCCGCACTCAAAATTAATCCATCAATCTTTGCACGCACCTAGTTTAAAAAACTCATTGTGTTATTGAACAAAAAAAAAAAGTCGTCTAAACCCGATACCTCATTTTTTTTCTATTTCTTGCCAAACAATTCTTTTCCAACATTTTTTTTTCTTTAAAGCTTTCGGAAATAAATTCGTACATGCTCCCGTACTCAAAATTAATCCATCAAACTTTGTATGCACCTAGTTTAAATTTCATTGCGTTATTGAGCAAAAAAATTAGCATCCAAATCCGATATCTCATTTTTTTCTCTTTTTTTCTTGCCCAACAACCCATTTCCAACTTTTTTTCTTTAAATCTTTCAGAAATAAATTTGTACGTGCTCCTATACTCAAAATTAATCCATCAAATTTTCCACACACGTAATTTATAACCTCATTGTATTATTGAGCAAAAAAAAAAAATTAGCGTTCAAACCCGATACCTTATTTTTTTTTTATTTCTTCCCAACAATTATTTTTCCACTTTTTTTTCTTGGGTTAATACCTTAAAAAACCCTAAACTGGTACACTTGTGACAAATTTACTTTAAACTATTTTTATAATCATGAAAAACCCACCTTTGATAAATTTACCCCAAATTAGTACATTTGTGATAAATTTACTCTCTATTAGTTTTTGTTAAATTTATCCGTAAAATTATTAAGTAAAATGACACACGATAGTTGACTGATATATCAATTTGAGATTTTACGTTCCATTTTTCACAGTTTACAATTCTTATGATTTTTTTGTGATGTTAGTCCAATTTAACGGAAGGTATATTTGTTGCAAATTTACCAGTTTGGGGTTTTTTCGATCAAATAAATTAGTTTGGGGTAAATTTGTCATAAATGTACTAGTTTAGGGTTTTTTATGGTTAGTCGGGATAAATTTGTCACAAGTGTAGCGATTTAGGGTTTTTCATAGTCAAAAAGATAATTTCAAGTAAATTTGTCACAAGTGTATTAATTTTGGGTTTTTCAAGGTATTAACTCTTTTTTCTTTAAAGTTTTCGGAAATAAATTCGTACGTACTCCCGTACTCAAAATTGATCCATCAAACTTTGCACGCACCTAGTTTAAAACCTCATTGTATTATTGAGCAAAAAAAAAAAATTGACGTCCAAACCCGATACCTCAATTTTTTTTTCTATTTCTTGCCCAACAACCATTTTCCAACTTTTTTTTTTCTTTAAAGCTTTTGGAAATAAATTCGTACATGCTCCCGTACTCAAAATTAATTCATCAAACTTTGCACGTACCTAGTTTAAAACCTCATTGTGTTATTGAGCAAAAAAAAAAAAAAATTGATGTCCAAACCCGTTGCCTCATTTTTGTTTCTTTTGTTCTTGCCCAACAACCCATTTCCAACTTGTTTTTTCTTTAAATATTTCGGAAGTAAATTCATACATGCTTCCGTACTCAAAATTAATCCATCAAACTTTATACGCACCTAGTTTAAAACCTCATTGTATTATTGAGCAAAAAAAATTTGCGTTCAAACCCGTTACCTCATTTTTTTTCTTTATTTCTTGCCCAACAACTTTTTTTCAATTTTTTTTTTAAAGCTTTCGGAAATAAATTTGTACATGCTCCTGTACTCAAAATTAATCAATCAAATTTGTCAAAGATGTACCAATTTGGGGTTTTTCAGGGTATTAACCCCTTTTTTTTTTTCTATTTTTTGCTCAACAACCATTTTCCAACTTTTTTTTTTCTTTAAAGTTTTCGGAAATAAATTCGTATGTACTCCCGTACTCAAAATTAATCCATCAAACTTTGCACGCACTTAGTTTAAAACCTCTTCGTGTTATTGAGCAAAAAAAATTGGCGTCCAAACCCGATACCTCATTTTTTTTTTTTGGATAATACCTTGAAAAACCCCAAACTGGTACACTTGTGACAAATTTACCCCAAACTATTTTTTTGACCACAAAAAACCCCAAACTGGTATACTTTTGATAAATTTGCCCCAAACTGGTACACTTATGACAAATTTAAGTTAAATGACACGTAACAGTTAACCGGTATACCAATTTAGGATTTTACGCTCCGTTTGTCACAGTTTACAATTTTTATGAATTTTTTGTGGTATTAATCCAATTTAGCATAAGGTATATTTATCACAAATTTACCAGTTTATGATTTTTTGTAGTCGAATAAATTAGTTTTAGGTAAATTTGTTATAAATGTACCAATTTATGGTGTTTTTTAGTCAGTCGGGGTAAATTTGTCACAAGTTTACCAGTTTGGGGTTTTTCATGGTAAAAAAAATAGTTTGTAGTAAATTTATCACAAATATACCAGTTTGGAGTTTTTTAAGGTATTAACCCTTTTTTTTTTTAATTTCTTGCCCAACAATCATTTTTCAACTTTTTTTTCTTTAAAGTTTTCGGAATTAAATTCGTACGTGCTCATATACTCAAAATTAATCCATTAAGTTTTGCATACATCTAGGATAAAACCTTATTGTGTTATTGAGGAAAAGGAAATTGGCATCCAAAATCGATATCTTATTTTTATCTCTTTTTCTTGCCCAACAACCCATTTCCAACTTTTTTTTTTTAAATTTTTCGGAAATAAATTCATACGTGCTCCCATACTCAAAATTAATTCATCAAACTTTGCACACACTTAATTTTAAAACTTCATTGTGTTATTAAACAAAAATAAATTGGCGTCCAAACCCGATACCTCATTTTTTTTTCTATTTCTTCCCCCAATAACCCTTTTCCAACTTTTTTTTTTAATTTAAAACTTACGGAAATAAATTCGTACATACTTTTGTACTCAAAATTAATCCATCAAACTTTGCACACACCTAATTTAAAATCTCATTATGTTATTGAAAAAAAAAAATTGGCATCCAAACCACATACTTCATTTTTTTTTTTTCTATTTCTTGCCTAACAACCATTTTCCAACTTTTTTTTATCTTTAAAGCTTTCGAAAGTAAATTCGTACATGCTCCTATACTCAAAATTAATCCATCAAACTTTGTTCGCACCTAGTTTAAAATTTCATTGTGTTATTGAGCAAAAAAAAATTAGCATCCAAATCCGATATCTCATTTTTTTTTCTATTTTTCTTGCCCAACAACCCATTTCCAACTTTTTTTTCTTTAAATCTTCCGGAAATAAATCTGTACGTGCTCCCAGACTCAAAATTAATCCATCAATCTTTGCACACACCTAGTTTAAAAAACTCATTGTGTTATTGAACAAAAAAAAAAGTCGTCTAAACCCGATACCTCATTTTTTTTTTCTATTTCTTGCCAAACAATTCTTTTCCAACATTTTTTTTTCTTTAAAGCTTTCGGAAATAAATTCGTACATGCTCCCGTACTCAAAATTAATCCATCAAACTTTGTATGCACCTAGTTTAAATTTCATTGCGTTATTGAGCAAAAAAAATTAGCATCCAAATCCGATATCTCATTTTTTTTCTCTTTTTTTCTTGCCCAACAACCCATTTCCAATTTTTTTTTTCTTTAAATCTTTTAGAAATAAATTTGTACGTGCTCCTATACTCAAAATTAATCCATCAAATTTTCCACACACGTAATTTATAACCTCATTGTATTATTGAGCAAAAAAAAAAAAATTAGCGTTCAAACCCGATACCTTATTTTTTTTTTATTTCTTCCCAACAATTATTTTTCCACTTTTTTTTCTTGGGTTAATACCTTAAAAAACCCTAAACTGGTACACTTGTGACAAATTTACTTTAAACTATTTTTATAATCATGAAAAACCCCAAACTGGTATACATTTGATAAATTTACCCCAAATTGGTACATTTGTGATAAATTTACTCTCTGTTAGTTTTTGTTAAATTTTACCGTAAAATTATTAAGTAAAATGACACACGATAGTTGACTGATATATCAATTTGAGATTTTACGTTCCGTTTTTCACAGTTTACAATTCTTATGATTTTTTTGTGATGTTAATCCAATTTAACGGAAGGTATATTTGTTGCAAATTTACCAGTTTGGAGTTTTTTCGATCAAATAAATTAGTTTGGGGTAAATTTGTCGTAAATGTACTAGTTTAGGGTTTTTTATGGTTAGTCGGGGTAAATTTGTCACAAGTGTAGCGATTTAGGGTTTTTCATAGTCAAAAAGATAATTTGGAGTAAATTTGTCACAAGTGTATTAATTTTGGGTTTTTCAAGGTATTAACTCTTTTTTCTTTAAAGTTTTCGGAAATAAATTCGTACGTACTCCCGTACTCAAAATTGATCCATCAAACTTTGCACGCACCTAGTTTAAAACCTCATTGTATTATTGAGCAAAAAAAAATTGGCGTCCAAACCCGATACCTCATTTTTTTTTTCTATTTCTTGCCCAACAACCATTTTCCAACTTTTTTTTTCTTTAAAGCTTTTGGATATAAATTCGTACATGCTCCCGTACTCAAAATTAATTCATCAAACTTTACACGTACCTAGTTTAAAACCTCATTGTGTTATTGAGCAAAAAAAAAAAAAAAAATTGACGTCCAAACCCGTTACCTCATTTTTTTTTTCTTTTGTTCTTGCCCAACAACCCATTTCCAACTTTTTTTTCTTTAAATATTTCGGAAGTAAATTCATACATGCTTCCGTACTCAAAATTAATCCATCAAACTTTGCACGCACCTAGTTTAAAACCTCATTGTGTTATTGAGCAAAAAACAATTTGCGTCCAAACCCGTTACCTCATTTTTTTTCTTTATTTCTTGCCCAACAACCTTTTTTCAATTTTTTTTTAAAGCTTTCGGAAATAAATTCGTACATGCTCCTGTATTCAAAATTAATCCATCAAATTTTGCACGCACCTAATTTAAAATCTCATTATGTTATTAAGCAAAAAAAAAAAATTGGTGTCTAAATCCGATATTTCATTTTTTTTTTAATTTCTTGCCCAACAACCATTTTCCAACTTTTTTTTTTCTTTAAAGCGTTCGGAAATAAATTCATATGTACTTCCGTACTCAAAATTAATCTATCCAACTTTGCACGCATCTGGTTTAAAATCTCATTGTGTTATTGAGCAAAAAAAAATTGACGTCCAAACCCGATACCTCATTTTTTTTTTTCTACTTCTTTCCCAACAACCCTTTTCTAACTTTTTTTTTCTTTAAGGATGAGGCTGTAATATGCAGCAGAGATAAGAGACCCCAAGAAGAGAGGAGCCCAGATTTGGCTCGGGACCTACGAGACGCGTGAGGATGCAGCAATGGCCTATGAAATGTAGGGCTCCAAGGCCAAGCTCAACTTCCCTCACCTCATCGGATTAGCTGAGTACGAGCCCATTAGAATCAGTCTCAAGTGCTGGTTGGCCGACCCTCAGTTGCCGTCTGCCACATCAAGCGATTATGGCTTGCTTAGGACTTCAAATCAGCAAAGGGGCCAAGCCAAGCCGGATTTCAATGCAACATTTTCGATTTTGGATGGAGGCACATTGACGGTGGATGGACGGGTCTCTGTATGCTTATAGGTGGATTGATGATCATTCCATTCCAGCTTCCACAATGTAGCCTTATTTTACCTTTTCGCACACAATAATTAAGCAGGTTGTCTATTTTTGTTTTCCAGCGAAAGCAGACTATTCTTTTTTAATTTTTTTTCTCTTTAAAACATGTATCCCACATGTAATCACTACCATGGACTATCTTCTTCTATCTAATGAAGAGAACATCTCTAACTTCCAAACGACAGTGAGAGTGCATCAGTTCCCTCTTGACGAAAAGAATATAATAGCAAGTCGATGATGAGGAGAGATTTGGTGAAGCGGTCTCTAGACTTGAAACCCCCGAGAAAATATAATAGTGAACAGCTGGTGTGGGGGCATTGCTGTGGATAAGGTGATGTCAGAGTCATCGGCAACGGAAGCTGGGGCGCGGTGTGAGAAATGGCTTTGAGGAGAGAACTTAAATCAGTGTTCAGTTTTTGTTGGAAGCACTTCAAGTAAAATAAATGGCTTTGAGGACAGAACTTAAATCAGTGTTAATCAGTGTTCAGTTTTTGTTGGAAGCACATCAAGTAAAATAAATGGCTTTGAGGAGAGAACTTAAATCAGTGTTCAGTTTTTGTTGGAAGCACTTCAAGTAAAATCACGAGCTTTATTACAACAGATCAAATTCAAGTCACAAAAACAGTCGGTATCATTATACTTGACTGAGTTAATTAGTAATTACTCTTCCCACATCATCACACGTGACAGTTACAATATACTGTTCTTTGAAAATTGAAGTCATAATTTAAGTGAGGCATTTTACACATCCAAAGAAAACCGTTCTGGTGGAATGTCAGCACAACGAGATTGTTCTCGAGTTGATCCCATGTTGTTATTAGCATGACTGTGACATGGTTAGCATTTGAACTTGTGCTTCGGCCGCTGTGTCTCTGGACTGCTTGTTTTTCTAGTTAGTATGTTTTTGCTATGTTTATTGTGGTGTTCATTGCGGTGTAATTTGGTGCTTGCTGCATTGACGAACTCGTGATGGAAATGTTGCAGTTACCTTTCTTGAAGTGTGAACTGATACTGCTATGTAACTGATGTGTGAATGTTACTAGCTAGATGTTCGCCCACTCTGCTCTCTGATATACGTGCACTGTTCATGCATTTTAGTTGCTCGATGAGTGGAACTCTCGGCCGCGATTCATATAAAAGCGGGTCAAAATGCTTTGCATTCCATCTGAATGACGATCATTCCTCTCATGTGATGCAGATTTTCTTCCCTTTCTATTTGGGCTTCTGCAAGATGGCGCACTGCATGTAGCAATTAGCATTGGGCGGCCCCTGTCATCACACCGCTGGCATATCCTTTGCCTTGATTGTGGTTTCATCGATTGTTGATGGAATCTGATTTTGGATTTGCCAATTGATGATACTCACGCTGTGTTTAGTGCATCCACTCATCGCTTGCGTTGCAGTTTGGTGCAATCTCGGGAGGGAGTTGCTCTTCAGTTGCTGCCCCTGTTGCTGGCTGCAGTCCCTGTTGCTGGCTGCAGCTCTAGCTCTCCCTCTCCATTTCATGTCTTGCGAGCTAGACAGCCCCGTCCAGACTCAGATGGCTGTGGCTTTTTCAAGAGCTCTCTTAGCAGGGAGGATGGCGGGACAAACAGAAATGAGGGGAAGCAACCTACAGGGAGGAGACGGGTTTTTGTACAGACTGAAACGGGTTGTGTATTGGGTATGGAGCTGGATCGCAGCGATAATGCCCACACTTTGAAAAGGCGGTTGCAGATAGCTCTAAATATCCCTGTAGAACAGTGCTCCTTGACTTTTGGGGACAAGGTACTGAAAAATGATCTCAGTGCTGTCCTAAACGATTCCCCACTTCTCCTTACACGGAATTTTCTTTCTAGGAGCTCATCGACACCTTGTCTTTCACCAACCGGGAGGGATGTCCAGCAAAGAGATGAGAGTGGTTCAATAGAAATACTTGGCCGGTCAAATCGATTTGATATAATCAAGCAATTGGTAAAGGATGTTGTCAAGGCGATTGACATGGGGGTTGATCCAATTCCTGTTCACGGTGGTCTTGGAGGTGCGTACTACTTCCGAAATAGTAGAGGTGATTGTGTTGCTATTATCAAGCCAACTGATGAAGAACCATCTGCCCCCAATAATCCTAAAGGCTTTGTCGGCAAAGCTCTAGGACAACCTGGTGTGAAAAGATCCGTGCGAGTTGGAGAAACTGGGATAAGAGAGGTTGCAGCATATCTTCTAGACTCTGAACATTTTGCTAATGTTCCTCCAACTGCTCTGGTGAAGATCACTCACCATGTCTTCAATATTAATGATGGAGTGAATCCTAACAAGCCAAATGAAAAGAAAGTGGTTAGCAAGATAGCATCTTTTCAGCAGTTCATACCTCATGATTTTGATGCCAGCGATCATGGGACCTCAAGCTTTCCTGTTTCTGCTGTGCATCGAATTGGAATATTAGACATTAGAATTTTTAACACGGACAGGCATGCGGGGAACCTTTTAGTAAGGAAACTCGACAGCATGGGAAGGTTTGGTCAAGTGGAACTGATTCCTATTGATCATGGCCTTTGCTTGCCTGAAACTTTGGAGGACCCATACTTTGAGTGGCTTCATTGGCCTCAGGCTTCAATTCCTTTTTCTGAGGGTGAATTGAAGTACATAGAGAAGCTGGACTATAGAGATGATTGGAAAATGCTTCAGAAGGAGCTTCCCATGATCCGAGAGGCTTGTCTCCGCGTGCTGACCCTCTGCACCATTTTCCTGAAGAGAGCTGCTGCATATGGCCTCTGTCTTGCTGAAATTGGTGAAATGATGAGCAGAGAATTTCGCAGTGGTGAGGAAGAACCAAGTAAACTGGAGGTCGTGTGCATTGAGGCGAGAAGGTCTATAGCTGATAGGGATCTTTTGTTCCCCAAGGTAGACCTGGGAGATGATGAGTTTCAATTTGATATTGACTCTGAGGATGCTGCTAAGTCAGGCTTCAGGCCAATGATGACCATGGATGATTGTATGTACAGAGCACATTTCGATCTTGGAATAGGTAGCAATGGCAGGAATCCTCTGTCTAGACTGGAGAAGGAAAGCGAGGAGGAAGAAGAGAAGAAGAGGGACGATGCTGCTGGGGTCGAGGCATTTGAGAGGATTCCCTCAGTGTCAAAACTTTCCATGCCCTTGAAAAACGCCGTCTTGGGTAAAAAGAGTCCAAAGCAACCCAAATATTCTGGTATGATGCAGGAAAACGGCTTCATGGCTAACACGTCATCGGGGCACAGAAGTGCAAATGAGCAGCTTCCTGCAAGTGCGAGCTTTGTGAATCTCGCGGACATGAGGGAGGATGAATGGCTTTTGTTCCTGGAGATATTCCAGGAGCTGCTGCATCCAGCATTCGACAACAGGAAGTCTGCTACCTTAAGGTAGAGGCAGAGGCTTGGGACTTCTTGCTAGTTTTGAGACTCACAAGTTTGCCGACGGAAGAGAATCTTTTCCAGGATGCAGGTTTGTGGAAGCGGAGGGCTGTCAATAGGATTAAATTGTTTCATGATCTCCATGAGGGTGTTTGGTTTGAACATCAGTAGGATGAGCTCCTGTAGATTTTCTTGGCGTCGGCTATATGCAAGCTGGGTAGAATTGGTTGTATTTTGTTTTCCTTTTTTTATATAAGTTTGTTCCTCGAGTATTGATCTTGTTTCATTAGAGCTGTCAAGTGTAATAGTACACTGAATGTGGCTAATACGGGGTCATCTTTCGATTGTCTTCAAGCTTAATTAAGTTTTAGGTTGATTGGTAAATTTCACACTATGAAAAGGTGTCAGGATTGGATTTCAATTGTTGCGTGCGTCAGATTTCCATTGTTCGAATACTGTTGCAGTGCAAAACATCAGATGGTTTCTGTATGATTGTTTCCCAAGTGGGTTGATCTAATGCATTTCTTGCTCAACCTTCTTGTTCTAGAGCATTGCCCAGGCTCTTTCTTTTCCTCTCCTGGTTTCTACACGTTTTTCACTCACCTGTGTCTCGATTTGCCATGTTTTTGTTTATAGGATTGGTTCTTTTGAAGAGGCTTCCTTCCTGAAATGCACTCATTTTTTACATAAACAAAATGAAAACAAAAAACAAGGGCAGGAATCTTGTTCTCTCCGTCTGCCTGCGGGATGGTCCGGCAGAAGCCGGAGCAGAAGTCGAAATCAGCTACTTATAGGTCCTATTGACGTTTATCTCCTTTCCGTTGCACCTTTTATCCGGCTGGACATTGCATCGTTTATCTACTTATGGCAACACTGGTCTATTGCTGACGGAGAGTTGGAGCGAAGACCTCCCGCTAAGGGTCGACGACTCCGAGGACATGGTTGTGTACGGTGCACTGCGAGATGCACTCAACTCGGGTTGGGAAGAAACGCGCTAGGAGACACCTCAGGATGCGGCATTGGCCTACGACTGGGCTGCTTTTGAAATGCGTGCGCGCGCGAGAGAGAGAACTTAGATGATGAAGCGGAGCATCAATCAGAAGTTGGTTCGAGACATATAGCTATGCTGAACTTATGTATTTAGCGCTTGAACAGACGTTGAAAGACTCGTGCCTAATGGGTGAGAATGCGGGTTTACAAATTAGATCGTGCTAGTCTTGAAATTGTATCGAATTTCATGATCTTAAAAAAATGCATTTATCTAAATATGTGTTTAGAAAGCTCGATAGATTGACTCCTTCTTGGTTGGACTTCAGACATGAGTGACGGTTACACTATATTACTCTTTGAAATCTGATTGTCATTAATTAAATTATGCATTTTACTCATTTATTGACTATATGGAAACCATCAAATCAAACCATTTAATAGCAATTTCGAAAAAAAAAATATTGTGAAAAAGAAGGGTTGTTTTACTTATTGTGATATGATTCTCCATTCAATGAGTCAACAGGGTACTGCTTAAGCATTGGCCCTAACGTCGTTGACCATCTGTCGGTTGGACTAAGTGAATAAAGGAATTAAAAACATGATTTCCATGATAAACAATTTGACCCGCTTCTTACTTTCTGTCTGGCTGCTATGAACAACTCAGCTCTTGGAATTCCCATTGTTTTTTCTTTTTGGGTCAATCTAACGTGTGATTTCCAAATTTAGAAACCAACCCGCGGGGCACATTGTTGTTATTTTTAGCTAGTAATCTTGTCCACCAATCACGCGCTACCAACAAAAAAGATGGAAGTCTTTTTTGACCTATACTTTTAAAAGAAAGTACGTGCGGTGGACCATCACCTGAGTTTGGATTGACTTTTTTTTATAGTAACAATGCTTGATTAACAACGAGTTCGTTTGAATTGTTGAAGAAATCAATACTTTGTGTCTTGAAGCAATTGCAAATTCCAAGCGGAAGAGGTGCTCCCAAAGAATTCTTTGGTCGGACCGGAGGAACCTTTAGGTGCTCCCGAAAACACGAGATTGTTGCCCACTCGAGCGAATCAGCACGTGCCAACTTGGTCTGCGTTCATGGATTGGAACATTGTACCATGTAATTAACGAAAAATCTCTCTCTCCAGCACGGTCTTTCTTTTGATATTTTCATAAAACTCAACCATTGATGGAGACCACATTTCCATGGATCAATTGCATAATTTAGATTTGTCGAGGCACCGAGAACAAGAGAATGAACGGGGAAGAGAAGGGATGAAATTGGACATCACTTTGACGTGGGTGGTTGCCAGTGTTTGCACGATAATCTCTGCCACTAAACTGTTTTCCAGAAACTCTTTTATTTTTTCCTTTTTTTTTCGTCGCTTTCATGCTTGAGTCGTTTTGGCCTTTACGTCAAAGTTTACTTTACGAGCACATGAAGGGGTTATCTACTTAAAAAATGAATGTGGATCATATCAGATCGAGCACATGAAGAGGTTATCTACTTAGAAAATGGATGTGGATCATATCAGATTGGTTTGCGAATGTTACAGCTATTGTGTTTACATCACACACACAAACCACAGGAGAATCATGGAACTGATCATTAAAGTTCAGAAATTTTCAGTTCGGCAGCAAAATGCTTCTGAAAATTGATGCATCTTGATTGGGCAGTGATGTATGCTGACCCCACCATAGCCAGAACTGAGAACAGTGAAGGAAAGAAAGGTCTATGAATGTGGTTAGGGCTTGAGAATGATCTCAACAGTTTTCGGCATTATTGACTTCCTCAAGTTAGGATCAAGACTATATTCTCTGACTATACTTCATGAATAGGATTTCTTCAGCAGTAACATTGATTGCATGTTGAATGCAGGCGAGATTTCTCTGCTAGTTAAATATCGCTGAAGCTAAAAACAATGAACTGATAGATTCTACAAGATAAATTGCCGGATTGATTTTTCATTGATCAAGACAATGTCTTTCGCAGTTCGCACAATCAAAATAAAAATTGTTCGTCTCCACTCAAGATACCCATTTCTAATATGTGAAAAGGGATTGGATTTCCAAAATCCACCTCAGCATTAACATTGATCTCTCCCTTTCTCTTCTTCGTCCTCTTCGTCAATCCTTCATCAATGGATGTAGACAGTGACCTAGGCTCAGCAGATCGACGCTTGGGGTTGACCCTGACAGGCTCGTACTCGGCTGAACCTATGAGGAGAGGGAAGTTGAGCTTGGCCTTGGACCCCCTCATCTTAAAAGCAGCTCGGTCATAGGCCAATGCCGCATCCTGGGGGGAGTTGTAAGTTCCGAGCCACATTCTTGCCCCGTTCTTCTTGGGATCCCTTATCTCCGCTGCATATTTTCCCCACGGTCTCCTCCTCACTCCTCTATAATGTGTCTTCTCCACCGGCCCTTGAACCCCATGCTCCATCGTCTCTGGTTTCTTCTCCGTGACTGGATCAATGGCGTCATAATCAATGGCCGTCACTTCGAAATCAAGTTCTTGATTCGAAGCCAGACCATTGTTGTTGCCATCAATGGGTATCACTTCGAAACCAAGTTCTTGATTCGAAGCCAAAGGGATGGTCCACACGGAATTGAGCGCATCGCACCAAGTGCCGTACACCAACATGTCCTCCGAGTCGTCGACTTTTGGGGGTAGTTCGCTCCAACTCTCCGTCAGCAATAGATTGCAGAAGCTTGAACTCCTTGAGTACATGTTTGCAGGAGATGGTGCAGCATATGTTGCGCTGAAACTATCACCGTCATCTTCAAGAAGATGGTCACAGATGGATTTCAAAACATCGAATTGATCGGCCTGAAAGGGACCGATGATTTCTTGAAGCATTTCCGCTTCTGGCTAGAATTTGTATCTTTGAGATAGCTAATTGTAGAAAGATTGAAGGGATGGATTGGCTTCTGAAGCAGGTGGAATCGTTGAAAAGACCATAAAAAAGTGGGAGCTATATATAGAGGTTGAGCTTGACTGCTGGAGCGTGTTGATTACTATATTATATGATATATCTGACAAATCAAACGGCTTCGGTCCAATATATTTTGGATGGAGCTTCTCAGAAAGTGCATTGGCGATGACTCATGAGATTCTCAACACATGTTTCAAATGCCCCATTAAGACTTTTTTTAATCACGAGAGACATAAATTGGTATTTTTTAATTTTATTTTCATTATCCGTTCTGAATTAAAAAGTCAGAGCATGGGCAGTTTCCATTTTATTTATTGGGGAAGGACAATAATATGTCGGTGCACCCTTTGGCGTTTAAATCTTAGGTGTTTAGATCTGATGTGTGGGGTGCATGTGATGAAAAGAAAATTGCAGAATTTGGATTGTTCTGTAATATACAGATGTTTTTTAATAAGTTTCAATAAGGATTAGTCAGTTTAAAAAAAAATATTGGTTGAATGATTGGCAACTTTATTTTAAGTAAATAGTTGGTGTAATCTACCAACTCTTTTATGCAATTGCCACCTTTTTGGTATAATTTACAATACTTGTCACATGACATCTTTATGAGAAGAACTTCATTTTAGTTTATATCACGCGAGAAATTGGACATCAACAAATAATTACTTTTCATATCATCCTTTGGAACCGCTTGAAAAAGATTCAAGAAAAATCATTTTTATAATCAACAAAAAATTTATATATTCTTTTTACACTTCTTAAAAGTCAAAATTTAATTTTCAAATTCTAATTTAATCTCCCCATTGTTGTCATGAGTATCCCATCATCCAAAGCCGGGACCTAAGACCCCAACACTCTAACCGGCTCTATTGCTCAAAAAGCACGTTTAAGGTCTTCTAGAATCCACATAAAAAGAAAAAAAAAAAAAAAAAGAGGTGGTCTGCCTCATTTGGAACGTCCAGCCGAAATTGCTTCATTGTTCCTGAAAAACACTTGCCTTAAAAAAAAAAAAAATTATATCTAATTTGTGGAAGACAAATTGGACCAAGTAAATTGTGAAATTCGAAATAACATCTATCCTCGATAAATATAGATATCAGAAACCAACATCAATGTGACATTCTTCTGTTCTGTTCTTTTTTACTGTCATCTACATTTTTTTGTTCTTACCATTATGTCTCCATAATAAGCATGATACATGAACCCGTGGCATTTTACCCTTTTTGAAATGAGTTCGAGCACTCACACCTATAAAATGTCATAGCAAGTAACCACGAGAGCTTAGGGTTTGGATACGCTTTTCAATTGGAACAAATATTATATGCTTGATTAATCCTTAAATTTTGTTTGAATTGACACAAGACAATGATGTTTTATCGGGAAAATTTTTGTAGCTTCTCTTGGAACAAAAGGTAATTGCCTACTCAAACCATGTTGGAAAAAGAATTAGAATACATAAAATAATAATAATAATTGAAAATACATTACAAAAGATTAGAAAATAAAAAGAAATGTCTGAGGCGTGCAAACATTGTCCTTAAGGATAATTCCGCTCCTTGAAGTACGAAACTTAGTGCGTAAGGCTTTAGTGGCTATCCTCCCAAGATACAACAAATCTTCATCTATACTCCGCACAGAATATTAGAAAAAAACTGAACAACTTTTGTATATAACCTAGCAAAAAAAAAAAAGATGTGAGAACATATTGTATCTACTAAGATTGGGGTTTGAAGTTTAATTTATATTTAAATAAGAAAAAGAGAGAGTCGTTAGGTGATCGTCATAAATTATTTGGTAATTAAAAAGATGATCGTTATAAAATAACGAAGAGTTTATGAAGTAATAAATCAAATGTTATAAAGCCATTAGACGAACGTTATACAACCATTAGAAAGCCGTTATATCACCATTAAAAAGCCGTTACAAATATGATGACTTTCATGACAATCATAATTTCTAATAAATATTTCAAAATTGCTGAAATATCTAACAAACCAATCATCGCATGCCATCACGATTTGTATGGCTATACATGGTTCTATCATGTTGTTTATCGAGAAATTCGGTTTGAGCGATTCATGTTGGTAATGTTAAAAGAATGACTATATAGACGCTACAACGAACCAAATTTGATATCTTTATTCTATCACCACACTGTGTATTAAAAATCTCAAACTTATATAAGAATAACACAAAATTACATTTTGATTCTTGGTGGTTCCAGAATACAGCCGTAGCTGGTAGATCACACAAGATTCACAAGGAACCAAATGCTAATTGTAACTACCGAGGTTAATAGCTTTTCATATTGAATTAATACAGAGATGTTTTTATACTCCTCTTTTACTTTTGCTAGTCACTTTCTTATGATTGGAAGGTGTTTTTCTCCTCCTTCAAGAATAGGAAATTTGACCTAAGCAAGCTCTCAAAAGTTTTCATACGGATCTTCATCTGAATCTCGAGATACCATGATGCAAAACATCAAGAGGGTATTGTCAGATACAAGAAAAAAAAAAAAAAAAAAAAAAATTGTACCAATTGGAGACGTGGGGCATATGGGCACTAACATGTTAACCTAAGAAACATATCCGTAGAGCCTACTGTCTTTGTATCAAACAGATAGGCCTCAGAGTTGGGGATGGAGTACGTTTTTGGTTTTTCTGGACAAACTCCAGAGGAAATGAAATCAAATCATCAAATTGATAGTTTCTACAACGTAAATTCCCTAATTGACTTCTCATTGATCAAAACATATGTATCTGCAGTTTGCATAATTAAAGTACAAATTGTTCATCCCCATTCCAAAAACCAGTACCCATTATGGGAAAGGGGATTGGAGTTTGAAAATCCAACTCAGCATCCACATTGACCTCTCTCTTTCCCTTCCTCGTCCTCGTCACCAAACCGTCGCCGCTGGACGAGAAAGGTGAGCTAAGCTCAGTAAACAAACGCTTGCGGCTGACCCTAACAGGCTCGTAATCAGCGGTGCCGATGAGGTGAGGGAGGTTGAGCTTGACCTTGGACCCCCTTATCTTAAAAGCTGCTCGGTCATAGGCCAATGCAGCATCCTCGGGTGTCTTGTAAGTCCCGAGCCAAATCCTTGCCCCGTTCTTCTTGGGGTCCCTTATCTCCGCAGCATATTTTCCCCACGGTCGCCTCCTCACTCCTTTATAATGTGTCTTCTCGACCAGCACTTGTACCTCCTGGTCCACCATCTCCAATTTCTTCTCCTTCACCAAATCACTGCTGTTATAATTAACGGTCGTCACTTTGAAATCAAGTTCTTGATTCGAAGCCAGACCAATGTTGTTATTATCAATGGTCGTCACTTCAAAATCAAGTTCTTGATTCGGAGCTGAAGGCATCGTCCACCCGGAATTGACCTCGTTGCACATAGTGCTGTTACTGCCGTATGCCAACATGTCCTCCGAGTTGTCGACTTTGAGGGGCAGTTTGCTCCAACTCTCCATTAGTAACAGATTGTTGAAGCTTGAACTCCTTGAGTACATGTTTGCAGGAGTTGGTGCATAAGATGTTGCATGAACGCCGTCATCCTCACCTACAAAAAGATGCTCACGAATGGATTTCAAAGCATCGAATCGATCTGTCTCAAAGGGACTGAAGATTTCCTGAAGCATTTTCGTTTCTGGCTAGAATTTGTAGCTTTGAGATGACTGAATGAAGAAGATCGAAGGGATGATTTGGTTTCTGAAGTAAGAGTGGAGCTGAAAAGAACATGAAAGTGGGAGCTATATGTATTGGTTGAGCAACTTGAGCTTGACCGCTTGGGTGGTGGAAGATTTAAGGGAAGATTTCGGATGGAGCTTCCGAGAAACTGGATTTCGTGATGACTAATCATCAACACATGTTTCAAATCCTCAATTGGACTTTTTTAATAATGAAAGACATAAATTAATAAGTTTTTGTTATCCGTACTGAATTAAAAAAACTAAAGCATGGGGCGCGCTCCCTTTTAATTAATTGGGGATGGACGATGATATTTGTTCATGCTTTTGCATTTAATTTGTGGTTTTTAGATCTGATGCGCGGGTGCCGTATAGATCCAATCACATATTGTGCATGTGCTTCAAAAGAAAATTGCATAACGTCTTCTCTATTCAAATATACAGTTTTTTTTTTTTTTTTTTGTGCTAGTAAATTTTAATAAATGTTAGTAAGCGCTTTAAAAGGGTTTGAGTCGCGAAAATGTAATGAGTCAAAAGTGCAATCAAGTTATGAAATTTGTCCAATTGGCACAATGAAGTCCCTCCTTTAACTCCGCTCGATTTGGCTAATTAAAAATGCCGATGTGAGTGTTTTTATTTTTTTTTCCTACGTGACTATTAATTTTAACTCAAGTATGAACCAATGCCTAAAACTATGTTGTTAAAAACATGCAATCAAGTTCTAAAACTTTAAAACATGCAATCAAATTCTAAAACTTGCTAAATTGATGTAATGAAATCCCTTCCTCATCTTTACCCGATTTGGCTAATTAAAAATGCTGATGTGGATGATTTTATTATTTTCTTTTTCCTACATAACTGTTAAATTTAACTTGAGTATGAACGACTGCCTAAAACGATGTTGTTGCAATCAAGTTTTAAAACTTGTTAAATTGGTGCAATGAAATCCCTCCCTCAATTCTATCCAATTTGGCTAAATAAAAATGCCAATATGGGTGATTTTATTATTTTCTTTTTCCAACATGACCGTTGACTTTAACTTGAGTATGAACCAATGCCTAAAATGATGATGTTAAAAATATGTAATCAAGTTCTAAAAATTGAAAAAAAATGTAATCAAATTCTAAAACTTGTTAAATTGATACAGTGAAATCCCTCCCTTAACTCTGCTCAATTTGGCTAATTAAAAATGCCGACATGGGTGTTTTATTATTTTTTTTTCCTACATGACTGTTAACTAGGAAAAAGTGTCCAAGAAATCCTTAACCTTTTGCATTTATGCCAATTTAGTCTTAAACAATTTATTGGTGCTAATTTAGTCCTAAACCTTTCACTTTGTGCCAATTTAGTCATTTTCTATTAATTTTGGCCTGATTTTGTTGATTAGGCACTAGTCGACCGACATGGCACACTGCTAACGTGGACAACTTTTAATAATAATTTAATATTTTTTGAATTATTTATTTTATTTTATTTTATTTTATTTTCCTTTTCTTTTTTTCTTTTTCCTTTTTTTCTTTTTTCTTTCTCCCTCTCCTTCTTCCAGCCGGTCATTGGACCTTGGCAACGGTTGGCAAGGTCGAGGTCGACCTTTGGCAAGCCTTGCTGGCCACTAGCGAGGCTTGAGCCCTCACTAGAGGCTGCGAAGGTGGCCTTGCACTGGCCATGGGCGAGGCTCACCCTCATTAGATCTCGCAAGGGTCAAGCCTCGCTTAGCCTCAAACAAGGTTGCCCAAGCCACGAGGGCGGCCTCACCGTCTATTATGAGGCAGCCCTTGCGGGCTATGGGGAGGGCTCAAGCTTCGCGAGTGTTTGGCGAGGCTTGCTAGAGACCAACAAGGCCAACCCCGATCTCGTTGACCATCGCCGCTGGTCGGTTGTCGAGATCTAACGATCGGCTAGAGGAAGGAGGAGGGGAAAGAAAAAAGAAAAAAACAAAAAAGGAGAGGAAAAAGAAAACGAAAATAAAAATAAAATATTAAAATATTATTAAAAATTATTCACGTCAGCACTGATTGTACCACCACTCAAGTTTCATCAAGCTCATGGAGCAATGGAGATTTGGAGCTCATGATCACGTTGGGGTGTGATTCATATTCCCCATCGACATAGTGACATGGGGGTCTCAAAATTCTTTTTCATACTTTCATTCTAGATTTATTTGTGAAAGTGTGCCGAATCCTAACAGACCATAGCAGCTAGAGCTTTTTGAGATTATGGCCATGGTCACTTGATGGTAATTATGATAATCCAACAATGTACATTCACTAAATCAAAGTAAATGCTCATGTCATTCAAAACTAACCGTAGAGAAAATGCTTTGTGTCGTTGAAAATTAGCAGTATCGTCCACATTAGTTGTTGAAGAAAAGCAATTAACTTCATGAATGACCATTTTTTCCTTAATGAAACATTTCAGTTATGAATATTTTGTTTATTAGGTCCACATCAAATAAATGGTTCAGTTTATACTGAGTTCTAATTCGAGGATGACATTAGGTTTTAAAGCAATTGCTTGGTATTTTAGTATAGGAATTAGATGGCAATCTTTTTAGGATGACCGCAATCAGCGCCGAACTTTGGTTGGAATTAAGATAATTGGTTCGGGGGAAGAAAATAATTTAAGGTGAACTAGTTATAATTTCCACAAAAGCAAATGCAAGTGGATTTACCTTTATTAAGGAAATGAAATTTTCCTATGTTATTATATGGCAACCTAATATTGTAATTTGCACTGTGGCCAAAAAAAGAAAGAAAGAAAGAAAGAAAGAAATTTGATGTCTACTACTTTGCCCAATGGGATCAGTCCACCCATACGTTATGCCGTACATCATTGATTTCATTTCCTTCAATTCGGTTGCACAGATTTTGATTCCGGAGAAAGCATCGTCTCGGGTCATCCAACATATATCCTCATAATTTGTCAAGAAATTATAAGAATCTCACTCGACATATCAGTACTAATCGAAAGATGATAAGTGACGATATAAATCTTCCAATAGTTTTTCATTATTTAATAATTTTCCTTTTGCTTTTTAGGTGGAGTGGTCAGGTGATATCTTGGGTCAGTTTTTATGCACCGAATAAAGTCCTCCTCCCTAATACGATAAAAAATAGACCATCCAGATTGCGATCAGCGCATTTCATGAAGTCAGGGTTTTCATGAACTTACTCTATTTTTTTCCCCTTTTTTGTGTGTGGAAATTCATTTCTCTGTCATTTGGTTATGGCAATGCTAGTTTCGCGGGGCTCTGAGTGACTTCCATCCTAACAGAAATGGATATCTAGGTAAAGCAAAAATTATATACGAAACGAAGTCGTAAACGAAGTCGTACACATGTATTTTCACAAAGCTTTAAACTAATGACATGCAATGGATCATATTTGACTTCATGAAGACGCTTGAAGTCCAATTGTACGTGTTTCTAGAGAGTCTGAGCCTCCTTCAAGGACGCACGAAGAACACCTTCCTCTGGCTTTGCTCCTCTCCATCTAATCCTAAGTATAAAACGCATCTCGAAGGCACAAAGTCAACCTCGTGCGCGATGCGTGGCAACATTTGACCTGCGAAGTTGTTCGATACTCATGCAAACATGCAAGAACATGCATCTGAAAAAATTTAGTTTGTGGATTCCATGTTGTACTCTTTTCATACTTAGACTAATGTAAAGTCTGTGCGTATCAAGTTTATTGACGAAATTAGAGTTGCAATGCTGTAAAGTTTCATGTGGAAGATAGGCAAGCAAGTTCTTCAATGTCAACTGCACTTTACTTGATTTTTTTTTTTTTTATGTTGCCTATAATTTAAAGATAATTATTTGGATGAGTTACCTGCATAAACCAGCGTCTGCAATAAGAGCTGTCTTATCACTTCACAATGATCCAAAAAAATTTCCTTGTTAATCAAGAGTTCCAATTTGGTCATAATTCAATCGAGGACTGTAGAAAAGGTACGACGGATTTAGGAAAATCAAATTATAAAGGTTCAGAGATTTAAATTTTCTTTTTATTACAAGTTTATTGCTTGTTTTATGTCACATCATTACAATTCACCATGATTTTAGTTAGAATTCATTGGGAGAAGTTATTGTATAAAGAAATTATTGTATAAATCTGCATTACCAAAATTTGTATTTCTTCTAATATTCCATCCACCTTATGTTTTGCATGATTATATATTAACCAAAGTTTTCCTTACATTATGCATTTGGAAGCGTATGGCACCCACCAGATGCGAGAATCTTGATGTCTGATATTAAACTTTTTTTATAAAATAATGCATGAATACATGCATTCGGTTCTTTATGATCCTTTTTCAATAAAATGGAAACAAAGGAACGTGACCCATCACTTTTCTTTTAATTTTGCATGGGATAATTACGAATTAGAAACATTGAATAATAGCTGACAATGTGATATATTAAATAACTAGAATATCAACATTTGAAACATGTGTTCCAGCCTCAATCTTAATTGAAGCTTCTTGGAAACTCCAAAAGAAGTAAGAAATTAATAAAAATTACATTTTATGGTTGCTTTCCACATCCTCAACCTATACATACTTCTTTCAAAGAAGTAAGAAATTTGCCTCCCCACAAATGAAGGGCAGTGTTAGAATATTTAATATTAAACCACGCATTGAGCTAATAGTTTAAGCTTTTAAAATAATTAGGCAAAATCTCACACTTCCCTTGCTTCGTCCATTCATGGTCACCTGCTGAAAATCTGCAACTACAGCCGAACACTCTCTTAAGAAAGCAACACACGAGAAAAGGGTGAGAAAATGCTTGCGGGCATTTTCATTTTTTGCCATTCTCGAATCCATTAGGTATCATCTTCTTGAAAATTAAATCTACATTGACAATGATGTGTACCATCAAAACTCTAGCTTTGTTGGGTTTATTAAATTGTGTCTCAAGTTTGAGCTGAGTATAAAACTTTAAAGGATTTTGATTTATTCAAAATTTGATATTTCTAATCATCCCGTCACAACAGTGAACAAACAATAAAACATACAGAATAAAGAAATAGATTTAATATTAGGTTTATGTGATTTAATCGGTGTGACCTATATCTATAGAAAGAGTAGTAAAGAATTTCAGTATAAGTCAAATGATCTATGAAGATTACAACTACACTCAACTTAATCAAATACTCTTAACGTTTCTTAACCTCAATTACATATGATAAATCGTGCAAGAGTGCTTTCATAAAGATTCCCCACTACCAAGCACTCAAACGGCGCTCCAATGGCCACACGAAAACCAAAGACCAAGAACAATATAAATACCCAAGAAAGAAATTCAATGGCCAACTTTAACGAGAAATGGCCACACGAAAACCAAAGACTGTGAACAATATAATAGCCCAGAAAGAAATTCAGTGGCCAACTTTAACGAGAAATGGCCACACGAAAACCAAAGACTAAGAACAATATAATAGCCAAGAAAGAAATTAAGTGGCCAACTTTAACGAGAAAAGAAAAAGAAATCCACCGACCGTTGGAATTTCGGTCAACCCAAATCGTGGACTTTCCCTTTTTATCTTTTTCTTGACCGACTAAATATTATGACTCTACACCATGTCCAAAAGTTTGTCCGACAAAAAAAGGCGCGAAAGTTTGGCCTTTTCCTTCAGTATTCCAATTCAGATATCCAAGTCCAAAATCTAACTTTCGAACTTTCCTCTAATCAATTGGATTTCCTTACGATTTATCTGGACTTGTATTTTGTTCATGGTTTAAATTCGAAACATATTAGAATAATCTCTATCTCGGCTTGACCTTTAAGTCAAATTACAATTGCTTCATTGAACATTCCAACTTTTTAACTACTCTCCCACAGCCTCTAATGAGTTCATCATAGATATCTTCCAAATCTAAGCCACATTAGAACCTCGCCTTACTATGGACCTTGTCAGAGCACCAACTCCACTTGCACATTTAATTACTACACAAGGATTCTTAGAGACAATCTATTTGACTATACATAAAGCAAAACCACTGTTGCATCTATGTATGCCAGGAGATTGATCATGCACATTGTCAAACTCAATGGTTATAGCAAACATTAAATCTAAAGGCATCACTTCCCTATAAGAACCTTATTTGTCAATTTGTTAACTAATATCCGCTATTTTAGAAGTTTCTGGTTACAACTCCACGGTGAGCTGAACACCATTAGAATCCGTAGAAACATTGCTATAATTACTTCTACCCAGAAGTACTAGAGACTTCTTGAATGCAACTACTTTGGTGAACTTGATTTCGAGCACCAAAACCTATAGCCCCACTCACCTCATACATAATCTAAGAATATGCACTTCTATCAAGCTTATCATTACTCACTCGAATATAGCATGGACAATTAAATATTTTAATAATAGAATAATCAGTAACGTTAACTTAATACACTTTTTCGAAAGTTTCACATTCAATTATAGTTGATGGGAAATTATTTACCATGTGTCTTGTTGTACTAAGTGCACCCGTTAGGAATCTGCTAGCAAATGTTGGTGGATTTACCTTGATTGAGGAAATGAGGTTTTCCTATGTCATTATACGGCCACCAAATATTGTCGCTTGCACTCCAGCCAAAAAAAGGAAAAGAAAATCTAAAGTTTTGCATTGTGATTCATGATTAGAGTGGTTTTTATTCCTGAATTTCTGATTAAATCTGTTACTCTCAGAAACATAAAATGCAGGGCATGGGTACAACTTTGCACGATCGGATCAGACTATCCATATGTATGCGGTGAATCATTGATTTCATTTCCTTTAATTTGGTTGCAGAAAATTTGATGTTGGAGAAAACATCGAGTCATCCAACATATATCTTGTCTTGGCTATTCTTTACTCACTTTTGTCTTAATGAAATGCCAATCAACTTTTGTATATTACTTTTTTTTTTTAATGAATTGTCGGATTTGCTGCTAGTTTAAAAGCAACATCATTGTCACAAAACAAGGTAGTCGGTCCTCTTGCCCATATGCCAAGATCATAAATTAGAAATTGCATACATACTATTTCATAAATAGTCTTAGCTATTACTCAATATTCACATTTAGCTTATCACAATAAAATGGTTGATTGTTTCTTCATTTTCTATGAAAGCAACGATTCTCCCAGCTCAACACAAAGTCTAGTAATAGATCCCCTGCTCATAGGACAAGTCGAGTAGTCTATGTCATAATAAGCCATCATGTCAATATTATAATCCCAAGATAGAAGTAGTCCTAATCCTAGTCATCTTTTCAAGTGCTTCATGACTTTCAACACTATATTCATATGGGATTGCTTGGATCATGTATGAATTGATTGGGAATCTGCATTGTATAACATATGTTAGGTCTAGTCATTATGAGATAGATGAGCTTTTCAATAAGTCTTTAACAGCTCAATGGATCCTCGGCTAAAGGTACTAATCTCGCATCATACCCAATCGTCATTAACTTAACATTCAGCTCAATCAAAATGACAACTAATTTGCCCACTTTGCATATTGACAACCCTCGTCTGAAGACATATTTACATTGACTGAGGTAGATTCCTTTATCTGATCATGCAATTTCAATGTCGAGAAAATATTTTGGAATTCCCAAATTCTTAATGTGAACGTAGAATCCAGATATTTCTTGGATTCTTTAACCACAAATTCATTATTGCCCATAAAGTTTTGTCCTAGAGCAATTATAACAGTAAGAGGCTCTTCTTGGGAAAAGTACTTAGGTTCTCCTGGAACACATGGTAATTAATTACTCAAATCAATCACGGCATGCCATCCTGATTTGCGTGACTCGGTACATGGTCCTAGCAAAATACCTATCTTTCTAAAATCAATGCTTATTAGGAAATCCGTTTTGAGCAATTCGTGTGGTCAATTGTTGCTTAACTTTGCTTTGCTTAAGCAAACAAATCATCGAGGCAGAAAAAATCCAAGAAGAAAAAGTAAAAGTTAATATACAAATGACGAAGATGAACTCCAAAGGAAATGAAATCGGAACACTAAATGGATAGGTTCTACAACATAAATTGCCTGATTGACTTCTTATTGATCAA
Organism: Eucalyptus leucophloia subsp. euroa; assembly: GCA_017140325.1. Classification (NCBI taxonomy): domain Eukaryota; kingdom Viridiplantae; phylum Streptophyta; class Magnoliopsida; order Myrtales; family Myrtaceae; genus Eucalyptus; species Eucalyptus leucophloia. The sequence continues at coordinate 5,968,535 of CM029474.1, forward strand.
AACATGTCTTTGGAGTCTGCATGATCAAAGTACAAATTGTTCATCCCATTCCAAAAACCAAAATCCAATATGGGAAAGGGGATTGGAGTTCGAAAATCCACCTCAGCATCCACATTGACCTCTCCCTTTCTCCTCTTCGTCCTGGTCACCAAACCATCATCGCCGGGCGTGGATGGTGAGCTATGCTCGGCAGAAAAACGCTTGCGGCTTACCCTGACAGGCTCGTACTCGGCCGCGCCGATGAGGTGAGGGAAGTTGACCTTGGCCTTGGACCCCCTCATCTTAAAAGCTGCCCGGTCATAGGCCAAGGCCGCATCCTCGGGTGTCTCGTAAGTCCCGAGCCAAATCCTTGCCCCGTTCTTTTTGGGGTCCCTTATCTCCGCCGCATATTTTCCCCATGGCCGCCTCCTCACTCCTTTATAATGTGCCTTCTCGACTGGCACTTGTACCTCTGGCTCCACCATCTCTAGTTTCTTCTCCGTCACTGAACCAATGCTGTTATAATCAACGGTCATCACTTCGACATTAAGTTCTTGATTTGAAGGCAGACCAATGCTGTTGTAATCAATGGTCGCCACTTCAAAATCAAGTTCTTGATTCGTAGTTGAAGGCATTGTCCACCCAGAATTGATCGCGTCGCACATAGCGCCGTATACCAACATGTCCTCTGCGTTGTCGACTTTTAAGGGCAGTTCGCTCCAACTCTCCATCAGTAAGAGATTGCTGAAGCTTGAACTCCTTGAGTACATGTTTGCAGGAGTTGATGCATACAATTTTGTGTCGACGCTATCATCGTCGCCTTCAAAAAGATGCTCACAAATGGATTTCAGAGCATCGAATCGATCGGTCTCAAATGGACTGAAAATTTCCTGAAGCATTTTTGTTTCTGGCTAGAATTTGTAGGTTTGAGATGACTGAACGTGGAAGATCGAAGGGATGATTTGGTTTCTGAAATAAGAGTGAAGAGCTGAAAAGAACATTAAAGTGGGAGCTATATATATTGGTTGAGCTTTACCGCTTGGGTGGTGGAAGACTTAAGATAGATTTCGGATGGAGCTTCTAAGAAACTGGATTTGCTGATGACTCATGAGATTATCAACACATGTTTCAAATGCTCAATTAGACTTTTTTTAATTAAGAAAGACATAAATTGATACGTTTTTGTTATCCGTACTGAATTAAAAAGCTAAAGCATGGAGAACGCCCCCTTTTAATTTATTGGGGAAGGACACTGATATTTCTTTTGGCAGGAGAAAGGACACTGATATTGGCGCATGCTTTTGTATCTAAATTGTGATTTTTAGATCTGATGCGCGGGTGCCGTATAGATCCAATCACTTTTTTTTTTTTTTTTGTGTGCTAGTAAATTCATAAAAGTTGGTAAGCGCTCGAGAAGGCCTAAGTCGCAAAAATGCAGAAGTCCTAAAACTTGCCGAATTGATACAATGAAGTCCTTCCCTTAACTCTACCCGATTTGGCTAATTAAGAAACCCAACGTGGCTGTTGCTATTATTCTCTTTTTCTATGTGATTGTTAACTTTAACTTAAGTATGAACCATTGCCTAAAATGAAATCGTTAAAAAACTGCAACTAAATTCTTAAACTTTCAAAACAGTACAATCAAATCATAGGACTTACTAAATTTGTGCAATGAAATCCCTCCCATAACTCTGCCCGATTTGGCTAATTAAAAATGCCAATACTGGTGTTTTTATTATTAGTTTTTCTACGTGACTATTAACTTTAACTCAAGTATGAACCAATGTCTAAAAAAATAGCGTTAATTTCCCAAATCACAACCTTGCTTGAATTATCATTTTTCATCGCCCCCTTCTTGGTGAAGGCGTTGGCCAAATTGTGGATGAGAGGTGAGGGAGAGGGAGACTGGAGCTTAGTAAGTTGTCCTCGCTAGGGACTATCTAGGGGAGGGAAAATTGTCCAAAACATCCTAAACTTATTGCACTTTTGCCAATTCAGTCATAAATCTTTCAATTTTACCAATTCAGTCCTAAACATTTTCATTTCTTACCAATTGAGTCTATCCAACCAATTATGGCCGAAAATTATTGACATGGCCGGCCAGCACTTACGTGGTGCTTTTTAATAATTTTTTTTTTAATTTTGAATTTTTCTTTTGATTTTTTTTTTTTTTTTTTTTTTTTTTTTTTTTTTGGGTTTTGGGTTAGGGCCAGCGAGGGTTATTGGCCGACCTTTGCTAGCTAGAGTTGAGGGTCGACGGCCCTTGCCAGCCACAAGAGAGGGCTAACCGATCGCCACCTCACCAGGCTTGGGCAGGGCCGCAATGCCCTTGACAGATTTGGCAAGGCAAGGACCGCCCTCGCCTTGCCAAATCCGACAAGGGTGTTGTGGCCCTTGCGAGTCCTCACTTTCATGCAGTGAAGGCGTGATGGTAAAAATTATTAAAATAATATTAAAAAGCACCACATTAGCGTTGATTGACCATGTCGGTAATTTCCAGCTAAAATTAATCGAATGAACTCAATTGATAAAAAGTAAAATAGTTTAGGATTGAATTGGCAAAATTGAAATATTTAAGACTAAAGTAAAAATGCAATAAGTTTAAGACTTTTTAAATGATTTTCCCATGGGATGAAGAGCTGCTGCTGCCTATGTTGTGGATAAAGTTGCAATCACGAGAGTCGAAGTCAGATTGGTCTAAGCTTCGGCTTGTGCTTGAGCAGAGCAAAGGAGATTCCATAGCTTGCGCCATGGCAATTGAAGCTTCTTCGAGCTCGCAACCATGGCCATTTGAGCTTCGTCAATCGCGATCATGACTGCTCGAGTTTCATCGAGCTTGTGGAGCAGTGGAGATTTGGGGCTCGAGGCCATGGCAGCTGGAGCTTTCTGGGCTTGCAGCCATGGTCACTTGATAGTGATTATGATAATCCAACAATGTACATTCACTAAATCAGAAAATGATAATGTGACAAAGCTTTAAACTAATGGCATGTAATGATGGATCATTTTTTACTCCATCAAGACGATTGAAGTCCAATTGTACGTGTTTCTAGATGGTCGGAGCCTCGTTCAAGGACACACGAAGAACACCTTCTTCTGGCTTTGCTCCTCTCCATCTAATCCTAAGTCTAAGACACGACTCGCAGGCACAAAGTCAACCTCGTGTGCGATGCGTGGCAACGTTTGACCCGCGTCGTTTATTGATACGCATGCGTACATACAAAAACATGCATCTGAAAGATGTAGTTTGTGGACTGCATTCTGTACTCATTTCATACTTAGACATATGTAAACTCCTCGTGAGTCAAGTTTATCGACCAAACTAGAGTTGCAGGGCTGTAAACTTTCATGTAGAAAGTATGCATAAAGCAGCATTTGCAATTAGAGCTTAGACTTCGCATTCTGTCTTATCGCTTCACAATGATCCAAGAAATTGTCATTATAAATCAAGACTTTTTATTTGGAAAATTCTCAATCTAGGACCATAGAAAAGGTACGACAGATTTAGAAAAATGTGGTAAAGGTTCGGATATTTAAATTTTCTTTTGATTACGGTTTTGTTGCTCATTCAATGTCACATCGTTACAATTCACTCTGACTTTTAGTTATGATTCATCGGAAAAAGTTATTGTATAGATTTGCGTTATCAAAATATGTATTTATTCTAAATATTTTTTCCACCTTATGTTTTGCATGATTGTATATTAACCAAAAATTTCCTCACATTAACGGCACCGACCAGATACGAGGATCTTGATATTTGATATTATACTCTTTTATGTAATAACGCATGCCTGTACTTTATGGTCCTTGTTCAAAAATAAAGGAACGTCACCCGTCACTTCTCTATTATTTTTGCATCGGATAATTAAGAATTAGAATACATTGATTTATAGCTGATAATATGACTTATAAAATAACTAGAATATCAACATTTGAAACATGTGTTCCAGCGTGAAGCTTCTTGAAAACTCCAAAATAAATAAATTAAGAAAAAGTACATTTTATGGTTGCTTTAATCCACATCCTCAACCTATAAGTACTTCTCTTGCTCCGTCCACTCATGGTCACCCACCGAAATTATGCAACCAAACATGCGCTCAAGAAAACAACACACAAGGAACGGGGAAGAAAATGCCTGCGGACATTAATTTTTGAGAAGATCCCCATTTTATTTTTGACATTCTGGATTCCATTCACTATCATCTTCTTGAATATGACATCAACATTGACAATAACATATACCGTAAGAGCTCGAGCTTCGCTAATTTTGTTAAATTGTGTCTCAAATTTGAGCCGTGTATGAGATTTTAGAGGATTTTGGTTCAATATGCCCATTTATCTAAATTAAATTTGGATTTTCTTGGGATTTTTTTTTTTTTTTTTTTTGGAGATAATTCTTCAAGGTTTGACCCAGAAAGAGGAATTTGACAAAGTGCTCCACGTGGACTCCTTTAACCGTACGAAAAGAAGAGATAACAAATCCTATAGTATCTATTTTAAGTATGGGGTCATGAAGTGTCCAGAAAGGAAAGAAAATAAAAGTAAAAAGAAAAGTTTCGCTTTTCGGGTTAAAAAAGTAGAGAAGCTCCGGAGTTCCCTTTCTTTGGCCGTGCGGATGTGCTTGGACGCGTGGATTTTGGGCCGTCAACTTGACATTCAAATTGAATTGTTTATTTATAAATTCCGCGGATTTTGACTTAATTTAGCTGAGTAGAACATTTAAGCTTGTAAATAATTAAAACTTTGATTCTTCAATTACAGTATATTATTTAATGTTGGATCCACTATGTAATAAATATAGATACTTTGGATCGAATCACGTAAATTTATGATGTTTTAGGTGATCGTGGATAGTCCAGTGCAAGACACTATACTTAAGGTGGGTCCCTTTATCAACGGCTTGGTTTCGAGATGGCAGTACAGGTTGATAATGGCGTCATCAACGGTATGGCGTAGAAGGGGCCTACGAATAAGGCGGAAGAGAGGCGCTATGGAGGGAGTGAGGAGGAGGTCGTGGGGCAAATACACGGTGGAGAAAAGATACCCCAAGAAGAGTAGGGGCCTCGAATTTGGCTTGGGGTTTTATATATAAACAGTATAGAATCAAATACACGAATGGACTAAACTGACATGCCGAAAAGTGTATCCTTAAAATCATTACTTGACTACTTAAACCAACAAGGAAAAAAGTTAGTGATGTGGTGTTGCCGATGCTAACTAGATCACACACTTGTGATTTTGAGATCAAAATTGGCCAAAAAGATCACATTAGAAGATCATCAAAAGGTTTAGTACTAAATATATCAAATTGAAAAGTTTATGGCAAAATTAACTAAACTATAATTAGTTTAAGATTTTTTGAAATAATTTTCTCGAAGATTGACTTTGTTAGATCTTTTGGTGTCATGTCTTTCTATTTCCTTTTAGTTATCTCCTTTTATCTTTTTACGTTGATCTAAATAAGAAACATGTGGAAAACATGTATATTACTGTGTTTGTATTATAAAGAAGAATTCATAAGGCTTCACCAAATGACTATTTAAGGTCACAAGATCAATCAAGGTTGTGACAATCAAAGGGAGATGTGAATATGCACAATCAAAAGAAGATATATCTATATATATACACAATTTTAAGAGATACGGAGAATATATCTTAGATATATCTCTAATAGATCTATTAATCTTACGGAGAATGCATATAATATTTTAATAACCTCACATATTGCGAGTTAACTAGCAAATACTCTTCTCACAGTATTATACGCAACTATTACACTATATCGATCTCTGCAATTTGGCGTCATAATTTGAGTGAGGCATTTTATATATCGATCGACCGTATATATGCTATCGCTATCAAACCACCTAATGGCAATTTTGGATAATGTTGTGAAGCAAAAGCGTTTTACATCTTGTTATTTGATTCTTCCATTCAATAGGTCAACAGGGGACTGTTTAAGCTTTGGCCTTTTGCTTGTTGACGATCTGTCGCTTGGACTAGGCGAATAAAGGCATTAAACTACTCCACAGAGGATTATTTGGTAATTTGCTATTTTAGCAGATAGGAGAAATTTCATGGGTGACTAAATATTATTTTAAGCACATGTTTTCCATGATAAATAATTTGACCCACTTGCTTACTTTCTGTCTGGCTGCTATGAACGACTCAACTCTTGGAATTCCACTCATTTCGTTCGGGGTCAATTTTACATATATTTTACAAATTTGGAAATCATCAACTCTGTCGTGTTCTTTACAGCTACTTTATTTTTCTTTGAACAGTACTTTTTAAAGAATGCTAAGTACGATCAAGTTTGTTTGAATTGATCAAGAGTGTGTCGTTTGATGTTTTAAAGCAATTACAAATTTACAAGCGGAAGAGGTCCTCCATAAGAAATTGTTGTCGAATCAGGAACTTCTTAGGTATTCTCAAAACACGAGATCTATGCCCGCTCTATTGAATCACCCCATGCCAAAAGGACGCACGAGTTCCAACCGTTGGTCTTTTACTCTGATATTGAATTCAAGTTGGTTGAGCATCCGATGAATTGTGTTCTAAACTCTTAGATTGTTTGAGAGCAACGAATTTGTATATCAAATCTCGACTATCTGGACATAGCCGTAGCCGATGAACCATGTAAGCTTCATGTGTAAGAGGCTGAGCACAATACAAAGAGGGTACAAGAAGTTAAAGAAAATATAGAGTTGTTGTGGAAGCAAGAAGAAATGTTTTGGGGGATGAGATCGAGAATTACATGGCTGAAATGGGGGGATAGGAACACTAAATATTTTCACGCTACCACTATTCAACGCAGGCAAAGAAACGGAATATCCATGCTCCAAGTTTCAAATGAAGAATGGAGCAAGGATGAAGGAAGACTGAGAGAGGAAACTTTAGCCTTTTTTACTGAATTATACAGCTCGGTCAAACCTTGCAATTTCCAACCTATCATTGATCAATGCCCTACTGTGGTGACTGATGAAATAGATACAGCCCTAACAGTAGAAATTACGCTACAAAAAGTCAAAAATGCTATCTTTCAACAAGGAGCAATTAAAGCCCTAGGACCAGATGGATTGAATGGTTAGTTTTATTAACGCCATTGGAAAGATATTTAGCAAGATATGCTGGAAATGGTAGCAGATTTCATGGAGAAAGGATGCCTCAATCCGATTCTAAACAGAACCCAAATCGCACTTGTCCCGAAAATCTCAAATCCAGAAAAATTAGATCAATTCCGACCGATTAGCCTTTGCGACTTTACCCATAAAATCATTTCAAAGGTAATGGCAAATTGATTGAAGAGGTAGCTTCCTGAGCTAATTGAAATAGAACAAAGCGCTTTTGTGAGTGGACGACAAATACAAGACAACATTCTCATAGTTCAAGAGGTACTCCACCAACTTAGAATCAGGAAAAGAATGAAGAAATTCTAGGTTGTACTCAAACTAGATATGAAGAAGGCTTACAATAGAGTTGAATGGGATTTCCTAGAAGCTTATATGCTGAAGATGGGATTTAGCACTACATGGGTATCTTGGATCATACAATGTGTGACTACCACCTCGTTCAGTGTGAAATTTAATGGAGAATCTCTTCCTTATTTTCAACCAGCTCGAGGTATTAGGCAAGGAGACCCCTTATCCCCTTACATTTTCATACTTATTGCAAATGTTTTATCTCTATTGATGAAAAAAGCGGTTGTTGAGGGGAGACTAAAAGGCATTAAGTTGAATAGACATTGCCCCACACTATCGCATTTATTATTTGCAGACGACTCTATTTTCTTTTTAGAAGGCAAGATAAGTGAATGCCAAAATCTAGCTGAGGTGCTAAATCAATATAGTGTAGCAACTGGGCAAGTAGTGAATCTAAACAAATCAGGGATCTTTTTCAGTACGGGTTGTCCCCAGAGTTTAAGAATGAATATGGCATGGGAGCTAAGAGTCCCAGAGATTGAGAAAACTGGGAAATGTTTGGGCATCCCCTCTAATTGTGGTAGTTAAAAAAAAAAAAAAAAAAACAGATGTTTGCATGAATTTTGGCTAGGGTAAATATGAAACTGGAAGGATTGAAGGAAAATTTGATGTCTAAAGCTGGAAAGGAAGTTATGTTGAAAGCAGTAGTTCATGCTCTTCCACAATATGCAATATCAATATTTAAATTTAGCTGAGTAGAACATTTAAGCTTGTAAATCATTGAAACTCTAATTGTTCAATTACAGTATATTATTTAATGTTGGCTCCGTTATGTAGTAGATATAGATATTTTGGATTGAATCATGTAGATTTATGATATTTTAGGTGATGGTGGATAGTGCTGTGCGAGACGCACTGTACTTAAGGTGAGTCCCTTTATCAACAGATTGGTTTCGAGATGGCAGTACAGGTTGATAATGGCGTCATCACTGGTATGGCGCAGAAGGGGCCCGCGAATAAGGCGGAAGAGAGGCGCTATGGATGGAGTGAGGAGGAGGCCGTGAGGCAAATACATGGTGGAGATAAGATACCCAAGAAGAGTAGGGGGCTCGGATTTGGCTTTGGGTTTTATACGTAAATAGTATAGAATCAAATACACGAATGAACCAAACTGACATGCCGGAAAGTGTGTCCTTAAAATCGTTATGGGACTACTTAAACTAACAAAGAAAAAAGTTAGTGATGTGGCGTGGCCGACACTGATTAGATCACCAATTTTGTAATTTTGAAATCAAAATTGGCCAAAAAGATTATGTTGAAAGATTGTCAAAAGGTTGAGTACTAAATTTATCAAATTGACTAAACTATAATTGGTTTAAGACTTTTTTTGAATAATTTTCTCGAAAATTGACTTTGTTAGATCTTTTGGTGGTATGTCTTTCTATTTCCTTTTAGTTATCTCCTTTTATCTTTTTACGTTGATCTAAATAAGAAACATGTGGAAAACATGAATATTACTGTGTTTGTATTATAAAGAAGAATTCATAAGGCTTTACCAAATGACTATTTAAGGTCACAAGATCAATCAACGTTGTGGCAATCAAAGGGAGATATGAATATGCACAATCAAAAGAAGATATATCTACATATATATACACAATTTTAAGAGATATGGAGAATATATCTTAGATATATCTCTAATAGATCTATTAATGTTACAGAGAATTCATATAATATTTAATAACCTCACATATTGCAAGTTAACTAGCAAATACTCTTCTCACAGTATTATACGCAACTATTACACTATATCGATCTCCGCAATTTGGCGTCATCATTAGAGTTAGGCATTATATACATCGATCGACCGTGTATATGCTATCGCTGTCAATTTACCTGCTGGCAATTTTGGATAATGTTGTGAAGCAAAAGGGTCGTTTTACTTATTGTTATTTGATCTTCCATTCAATAGGTCAACAGGGGACTGCTTAAGCTTTGGCCTTTAGGTTGTTGACGATCTGTCGCTTGGACTCGGCGAATAAAGGCATTAAACTACTATACAGAGGATTATTTGGTAATTTGCTATTTTAGCAGATAGGAGAAATTTCATGGGTGACTAGATATTATTTTAAGCACATGTTTTCCATGATAAATAATTTGACCCACTTGCTTACTTTCTGTCTGGCTGCTATGAACGACTCTACTCTTGGAATTCCACTCTTTTCGTTCTGGGTCAATTCTACATATATTTTACAAATTTGGAAACCATCAACTCTGTCATGTTCTTTACAGCCACTGTATTTTTCTTTGACCAGTACTTTATAAAGAAAGTTAAGTACGATGAACCAGCACCTCGGTTTATGTCAACTTTTTTATTTTTATTTTTATGGTAACAATGCTTGAGCAAGATCAAGTTTGTTTGAATTGATAAAGAATATGTCATTTGATGTTTTAAAGCAATTAAAAATTTACAAGCGGAAGAGGTGCTCCAAAAGAAATTGTTGTCGAATCAGGAAGTTCTTAGGTGCTCTCAAAACACGAGATCTATGCCCGCTCGAGTGAATCACCCCATGACAAAAGGATGCACGAGATCCAACTGTAGGTCTTTTATTACTCTGATATTGAATTCAAGTTGAGCATCCGATGAATTTTGTTCTAAACTCTTAGATTGTTTGAGAGCAACGAATTTGTATATCAAATCTTGACTGTCCAGACATAGCCATAGCCGATGAACCATGTAAGCCTCATGTGTAATCTGCCGCCAATTATGATGGGCTTTGTTCCCTACACTACACTGTGTTTCTTTTGGAATCTTGACAAAACTCAACCATTGATGGGGATCTTATTTCCTTAGATCAATGCATGATTGAGAGCAAGAGAATGAAGCTAGGAGGAGAAGAGAGGACATTGGAGTTCACTCTGATGTGAGTGGTTGCCGCCGTTTGCACGGTAATTGTCGCGATCGAGCAGTTCCTCCACTAGACTGTTATGGAGAAACTTTTTCTCCTTTTTTCTCTTACGTCGTTGCCTTATTTGCTTCAGTCCTTTGACGCTTTTTTTGAAGTTCGCTTTGTGAGCACAAGAAGAGACCATTTGCTTGGAAATAGAACGTTCATCATATGAACTGGTATGTGAATTCTTATGGCTATTATTATGTTTACATCACACACAGAAACCGCAGGAGAAACATGGAATCGGTCTTTACAAGTTGAGAAAGTCCAAGTTCTTCTCTCTAAATAGACGTATCTTGTGTGGGTTAGTGATATATGTTGACCCAACACTAGCCAGAGGAGAGACCAGTGAATGAAAAAAGGGTTTATGAAATTAAATTAAGGTTGGTAATCTTTGTTGTTCCTTAAATTAGGATCAAAATTTCAACCAGAAAAAAACAGAGTAAGGATCAAGATAATGCCTGATTGAGTGTTCATTGATCAAGACAATGTCTTTGCAGTTTGCATAATCAAAATAAGTACCGTTTGTCCCCACTCAATAAATCCATATCTAATATGGGAAAGGGGATCGGACTCCACCTCTACAGCCACGTCAACCTCCCTCTTTCTCCTCTTCATTCTCATCATCGAGTCGTCATCGCTGGACGTGGACAGCAAGCTAGGCTCAGCGAACCTACGTTTGGGTCCGACTCTGATGGGATCGCACTCAGCTGAGCCGATGAGGTGAGGGAATTTGAGCTTGGCCTTGGACCCCCTCATCTTAAAAGCAGCCTGGTCGTAGGCCAATGCCGTGTCCGTGGGCATCTCGTATGTCGAGAGCCAAATCCTTGTTCCGTACTTCTTGGGGTCCCTTATCTTTGCCGCTTATTTTCCCAACTGCCGCCTCCTCACCCCTCTATAGTGCGTCTTCTCGACCGCCACCTGTACCTCATGCTCTACCGTCTCTGGTTTCTGCCCCATCACTAGACCAATGCCATTGTAATCAATGGTCATCACTTCAAAATCAAGTAATTGATTCGAAGCAGAAGACATCGTCCACCCGAAATTGAGTGCATCACGCAAAGCGCCGTACACGAACATGTCCTCTGAGTCATTGATTTTGAGGGACAATTCGCTCCAACTCTCCGTCAGGAAAAGACTGCTGAAGGTTGAACTCCTTGAGTATATGCTCGCATGAGTTGGTGCCCAAAATGTTGCGTTGACACCATCAGCATCATGTTCAAAAAGATGCTCACAAATGGATTTCATAACATCAAATCGATCGGTCTCAAAGGGACTGATAATTTCCTGAAGCATTTTAGTTTCTGGCTAGAATCTGTAGCTTTGAGATGACTGAATGTGGAAGACTGAAGGGATGATTTGGTTGAGCTTGACTGGTTGAGGGGTGGAACATTGAAGGGCTGATCAGGGATGGAGCTGATGAGAAACTGCATTTTGGTGACGACTGATGAAATTCTCTACACGTTTCAAATGCTTAATTTGTCTTCTTTAATCATGACGAGACGTAAGGCACGATCCGTTTTATTTTGTTTGGGAAGGACAATGACGTTTGCGGATGCTTTCATATATAAATTAAGGTTTTTAGATCTGATGTGTGGGTGCCAGAAAGATCCGATCACATATGCATGTGATAACTAGAAAATTGCTGAATTGTATTGTTTGAATTCAAATATATATATATATATTGTGCTTGTTAGTTTCTTAAGTGATGGTAAGCGTAAAAAAAACTATCAGTAAGGAAAAGGAATGCATACACTAGAAGTCATATTTATCATGAAACTGCAATTAAGTTTTCAAATTTTCAAATATTAAAATTGGCAAAATTCTATCAATCAAGTGCCTCTATTAATTCCCTTGAGTTATGCCAGCAAAAAATCATTATGGGCTTTTTTTGTTATTTTCTCTCTCTTACATAAGGAAAATAATTTAAAAAGTATTGAACTTATTATTTGGCAGCCAATTCAATCATAAACCTTTCAATTGAGCCAATTTAGTCATAAATCTTTTAACAACTTGTCAAGTTAATCTTAGCCATTTTCACTGTGCCACTTTAGCTCTAAACTGTTTGACAATTTGTCAATTTAGCCCTATACATTTTAATGATTTGCCAATTTAGTCATTCTTGATAATTTTAACTTAGAATCATTAACGTTGCAATCTACGCTAACATAGACAATTTTTGCTATTTTCTTTCAAAATTTAGCAATTAAAAAAAATTGCAAAAATTGTTCACATTAGTGTTGGTCATGTTACATGAAATAGTCGGTATCACTAGACCATTTTGTTAGCTAAAATAACTAAATTGACAAATTATCAAAATGTATATTACTAAATTTGTATATATGTGAAAATGTTCGGACTAAATTAGCAAATCTGCAAAAGGTTTACAACTAAATTGGCCAAACTTAAAAAGGTTTATAATTAAATTAGTCAAATTGAAAGATTTATGACTGAATTGATACAAATATAATAAGTTTATGACTTTTTTTTTTCTCCACATACTGATATATGATTTTCTTTTTTTGCTTAATGAGGATGCCACATGTATTCACTTTCATGGACTGTTTTCTTCTATGTAATGAAGAGAACATCTCCAACATCCAAACGACAGTGAGAATGCCTTCTTTTCCCCCTTCTTGAGGAACGGATTAGATTGTTGATGATGAGGAGAGACTTGGTGAAGGGGGCTCTAAATTTGAAAACCCCACCTCAATATGTCAGGCATTTCATTAGCAACTTAGGATAATGTTGGGTAGCAAAAGGGTTGTCTTTCTTATTGTTATCTACGAAAAGATGGTGAAAAAATATTGTTGTGGTAATGCAAAAAATTTACAAGATTTATTAAATTCAAACGTGGAGTAAATAGATTTATGCACATAATTTACTTTTTCCTGCTGTGTCAGTTTGTCTCAAAGATGTCCAAATAACCATCGATTGAATTATTTCTTTTTTTCTTTCTTTCTTTTTTCTCTCTTTTATTCCATTTTTGCTAGAAAACCGTCGATTGAGCTTTCATCCTGAGTAGTGGTCCCCCGATACGGCATTGGTCAATTTGGTTGGGGACACCCGTCTTCTCATATTGATTTTAATTATTTAATCCTCTACGCACAATAATTAAATCGATAAATAAATAAACTAATTGATAATTAGATAGAAGAGAAAAACCTCCATTTTTTCTCCAAAACTCAGGATAAGTAGTGCCATAAGTTATGTACGATACTCACTTTTGTGCCAAAAGTTTCTGTCGGATCACTTAAGTGCCAAAAAGTTTGAAAAATGATCATTTTAGTGCCAACTTCGATTTGGTTGGCCGGAAATCCGACGTGATACTTTTTTATTAATTTTTAAAGCTGATGTGGCTTGCCAAAGAGTATAGTCGGCATTTGATGTCTCTTCCCTAATTCAAAATCCTAAATCCCCAAATTGAGAGAGAGAGAGAGAGAGAGAGAGAGAGAGAGAGAGAGAGAAGATAAGCCAACGGTGATGGGCCAGTTGCAATCCTCAACGGCCCCTGCGCTTGGTGGCTGCGGCTCTGACCCCGACCTCGACCCCAACTACGGCCACTCAGCGGCTAAGTTTAAGGCAGTGATCTGGCCAATGCTCGGGGAGGCTGTTGATGAGTGCGCCGCCCCCGATCTCTCCCTCTCCATCTCTAATCTTCCCGATGAGTGCCTAGCCTACATATTCCAATACCTAGGCTTTGGCAACTTGAGCTGGTTTTCCTCGTGTGCTACCACTGGCTCGCGATCGAAGGCCAAAGCCGCTAGACGCTCGCCCTCCACGCCCACTTGGAGCTGCTGGACGCGGTCCTGGCTTGAAGAATTTGAGGATGTTGAAGTTGGTGAAATGTTACTGAGATTGGGACATAGTGCTACTACGACGGAGGCCGAGTGATGGTGGCCGAGCGACGGAGGCTGAGTGACAGCAGCCAAGTGATGGCGGCCCGCATTGGGCGAGGATCGGACAAAAAAACCTTAATTTCAATCCCCAAATAAATAAATAAAAACCAAATGAGTTGTGCAACATCGTTTCCTCAAGGCCATCTATTTAGGATGGCAAAACGACGGTGTTTTCTTAAGGAGGATGGAAAATGGCGCCTTTTAAAGGCCTTGTCGATTTTATTTTTAAATATAAAAGTCACGTAATCATTTTGGCTGAAATCTCTCGCCAATGGAACCAAAATGATCATTTTTCCTCCGATTTAGCACTTAAGTGATCCAACGGAAAATTTTGGTATCAAAGTAAGCGCCGTACACAAGTTATGGCACTGATAGTGTACTTCTCTCCCAAAACTCTGCATGCCGGCATGTCATACCAGCACCGCCCGGAGTGGATGTCACGTACTTTGATTCTCGAACACCTTATCCAACTAATTCAATTGAAAAGAAACATGGGACCGTATATAAATCCCTGAGGCAGGCACCATCTGCAGCATCAAATATCGATCGATCGATCTCTCATGGATTGGTCGACATTCACACGATCATCGGTCGTTGATCGCATCGAATCATGGAAATTCTCGCGTCATCAGCGCTGTTTTTCGTCGCTCTTCACTTGGTTTCAGGCGCAGTCCAAGCTGGAGGGCTGCTCGGGACGGTGCCGATAGAAGAGTACGGGCTGTCGTTCCAGTACTACCAGCAGAGTTGCCCCCAATTCGAGGCCGTCGTGCCCTAATGAGGTTGCATTTCCATGACTGCGTCGTTAGGGTAGGTAGATTGTCCAACTGCTATTCATTTTGATCGCTATCAAGAAAGCGAATGATTGAATTTTTCGAGGCTCCATTTAACTCGGTTATTATGATTGATTTGTATAGGGATGTGACGCATCGATATTGTTGAACCATGAGGGGAGCGAGAGGAGCACTGAAGCGAACAAGACCCTTAGGGGGTTTGAGATAATCGACGACATAAAGATGGAACTCGAGAAGACCTGCCCGAGGACAGCATCGTGCACCGACATCCTGACTGCAGCCACGAGGGACGCCACCGTGTCAGCCGGCGGGCCATACTGGATGGTGCCGTATGGGCATAAGGACGGGAGAGTCTCCGTCGCCGGGGAGGCCGACAAGGTGCCGATGGGCCACAAGAACATCACGTCGCTCCTCTAGCTCTTCCAATCCCAAGGATTAAATGTCCTTGACTTGGTTGTTCCCTCAGGTGAACTTCTTTTATTTCTTTTATTTTCAAAATCAATGAATAAATAAAAATATATATATTAAAATCTAAAACACTATGTTCCATTTACTCACAGATGAAAGTGAGATGAAATTTGATTATTTATTATTTATATTGCAATTTTAGTCTCAAGGGTGATTTTCGAATGGATGTAAGGAATAATTTATGAAATTTTGCGGTACATTTTTATCATTATTTTTTCCTTCTTGATTTTTGCAGTTCATAATGAAGTAGTAAAAGCTGTTACAATCTCGGCGTAGGCGCACCCACGATAGGGCGAAGCCCCTGCAGGCCCGTCCAATCACGGCTCTACAACTACAAGTCCACCGGAAAGCCCGACCCGACCCGACCCAACCCTAGACCCGCAGTACGCCAACTACCTGAAGCGGAAGTGCCGGCGGGCGTCGGAGTACATGGACCTCGACAGGACGATGCCGAGAGCCTTCGACAACGCGTACTACAAGAACCTGCAGAGGAAGATGGGCCTCCTCTCCACCGACCAGTACCTCTACTCCGACTCCCAGATGGGGCTGCTCGTGGCGGCGCTTGCCACCCGGCCCGACGTCTTCAACTACCAGTTCGGTGTCTCCAGGGCCAAGCTCGGCAACGTCCAGGTGCTCACCGGCGACGAAGGCGAGGTCCGCACCGACTGCAACGCCGGCAATCACTACTAATTATTTTTCCTGATTTATTCGAATTTGTCGATTTTTATATTCCACCCCTCGGAAGCGCTGATGTCAAAGCGGATGATTATCACCGAATCATGTTCTTCGTTGAACATGTGTCGCTTGGACTAGCGTAATAAAGGGATTAAACTACTCCACGAAGGATTATTTTTTAATTTGTGATTTTGGCAGTTCGGAGAAATTTCATGGGTAATTAGATAATATTTTAAGCACATGATTTCCATGATATATAATTTGACCCACTTTTTCTTGCTCTATTGACCGCTAGAGATGGGTAAGCAACCATGGTTCAAGAGTAGTGAGCAACTATGCATGTATATGAAGCGATACTAGAAACTCGTAATCCAAACTCAAAGTATAAAATATATATCAAATCATATATGAGTTGTTTCACTCCAACAAAGCTTTGACAAATAAAAAATACTCATTTAAACCTACCATCATAACTCAAATATCAATGGTTAAGTCCATTAATTAAGCTTTATTAAATCCCACGACAGTAGTCCATCCATTGATGATAGAACATCATACAACATACCCTCTTGACAAGGTCTCCACCTACAAAATTGGTGATTCAGCCTAAAAGGATATACTAAATTGATATGCAACCCACAAACCCTTCATTGGATTCACGGTCATATTAAGTATCAAACGATCACCCTCTATTATCAAAAATCCAATCCAATATATATCTTACAAACCAAATAAATAACATTTTCACAACACAGCTAATCCGCCAGAAATATCCTCTGTAAAGCATTTCTCATATCATTTAGAATTTTTTTGATAAACTAGTTTGCAACATTATACATACATACATACATACATACATACATACATACATACATACATACATACATACATACATACATACATACATACGTACATACATACATACATACATACATATATAAACTTCCACATTACCTTGTATAACACATTTTTCTAAAGCATTCATAAATAACCAATAATTATTATATGTCCAATCTGACTTTTTATGTAACAATAATGCCATTTCATAATTCATACTATGCATAATCCATATTACTTTTAGAATATGAATGGTACAAACTAAAAAAAGAGATAGTATCACTTAGGAAAAGCTAAAAACGAATTTACTGTAGTTACTCGAGCCGATGCACTCAAATTTCTAATAAGTAATTGAAAAGTCATATAAAAAACCGAGGAATGCACTATTCCAACTAATAGCTCGGCTAAGATATGCTTATTAGCCAATAAAACGACACTAATGTGCTAACAAAGAAATTTATTTATAGCAAACATTCATCTATTACCTTAATTGTATTATCTACTACGCATAACTCGAACACAAAGCTTCATAAATTCGTTTCAATCAAATTGTATTTCAAAAACAAATTTTGTCAAACCCCACAACTCCACAACACACGTAATTGCCATTTCCATATAATTCTAAAACTCAATAGCTCCTTAGCCTAACCTCACAACTCAAAATTGACATAACTTTGAATTTGTGCCCTAACTTCGAATATTATTCTGAACAGACGAAAAATTGGCTCGGACACTTATCAAGCACCACAATTCGCCGTTGATACGGCATGTTGGGACGTCCGAGCCGTCTACATGCACAAGCCACTTCTCTTTTCTCCATTTTGCCTTCATTTTCTCGCTTTTCCTGTTCAATGGGCGAAGCCCTTCTTCCTTTAATGCAGTTCTCGGTCGTCCTTTTTAACTGATGCCGCGTGTTTTCTTTCTTTCTTTCTTTATTTTGACCCTTGACTCTTTGACTGGTCAACTCCCTAGACTATTACACTTCGCACTTTCTGTCTGGCCGCAATGAAGGACTCTACTCTTGGAATTGCACTCTTTTCTTTCCGGGTCAATTTTATAGATATTGTACGAATTTAGAAACCAACAGCTCTGTCACATTCTTGTTGGTTTTAGATAATAATCTTGGACCATGTAACCAATGCAATTGATGGAAAGTCTTCTTTGAGTGCAAAACTGTACTTTATAAAGAAAGTAAACTACCATGAGCCAACGCCTCAGTCTATATCGACTTTTCTTTTTATGATAACAATGCTTGACTAAGGCCAAGTTTGTTTGAATTGATAAAGAATATGTAATTTGATGTCTTGAAGCAATTACGAATGTACAAGCTTTGACCCAACAATAGCCAGAGCAGAAAACAGTGAATGGAAAAGGGTTTTATGAATGCGGTTAGGGCTTGAGAATAATCAAGATCATATCGCCTGTGACTTGAGCTTTTCTTTACATTTCTCTGACTATACCTCATGACTAGGATTTCTTCAGCAGTAACATTGATTGCACGTCGCACCGCAGGCTGGATTTCTCCGTCAGTGAAAGATTGCTCAAGCTTAAACACTAAACTGATAGTTTATAGAAGATGAGTTGCCTGATTGACTTTACATTGATCAATACAATATCTTTGCAGTTTGCACAATCACAATATCAACCGTTCATCCCCACCCAACCAACCCATATCCAATATGGGAAAGGATATAGGACTTCCGAAATCCACCTCAGCATCCATGTCGACCTCTCTCTTTTCCTCTTCGTTCTTGTCGTTCATGTCGACCTCTCTCCTTCTCCTCTTCGTTCTTGTCGTTGAGTCATCATCGCTGGACATGGACGGCGAGCTAGGCTTGGTGGACTGACGCTTGGATCTGACCCTGACAGGGTCATACTCGGCCAAGCCAATGAGATGAGGAAAGTTGAGCTTGGCCTTGCACCCCCTCATCATAAAAGCGGCCCGGTCATAGGCCAATGCCGCATCCTCGGGCGTTTCATATGTCCCGAGCCAAATCCTTGCCCCATTCTTCTTGGGGTCCCTCATCTCCACCGCGTATTTTCCCCATGGCCGCCTCCTTACCCCTCTATAGTGTTTCTTCTCGACCGGCAGTTGTACTTCGCACTCCACCATCTCCCGTTTCTCCTTTGTCGCCAGACCAATGCTGTTGAAATCAGTGGTGGTTGCTTCGAAATCAAGTTCTTGATTCAAAGATGAAGGCATGGTCCACCCGGAATTGAGCGCATCGCACAGAGCACCGTACACCAACATGTCCTCTGAATCGTTGACTTTTAGGGGCAGTTCACTCCAATTCTCCTCCAGTAAAAGATTGCTGAAGCTTGAATTCCTTGAGCACATGCTGGCAGTAGTCGGTGCATGAATTGGTGCATAAATTGTTGCGTCGACACCACCATCATCATCTCCAAGGAGATGCTCGCAAATGGATTTCAAAATATCGAATCCATCGGTCTCAAAAGGAATGAAAATTTCTTGAAGCATTTTGGTTTCTGGCTAGAGTTTGAAGCTTTGGGAGCACTATGTGGAAGATCGAAGGGATGAGATGGTTTCTGGAGTAAGAGTGGAGCTGAAAAGACCATGAAAGATGGAGCTATATATACAGGTTGAGCTTGACAGCTTTATTGGCAGAAGATCGAAGGGATGATTTTGGATGGAGCTTCTGAGAAAGTGCATTTGGTGAAGACTAATGAGATTCTCAACACATGTTTCAAATGCTCAATCAGACCTTTTTTTTTTTTTTTTTATTTTTATCGTGAAAGAAATAAATTGATTTTTTTTTAATTATCCGTTTGAATAAAAAAAAAAACCAAGCATGGGTCACTCTCCGCCTTTTTTTATTGGGGAAGGACAACGATGTTTGCATGCATTTTGTATCTAAATTAAGGTTTTTAGATCTGATGGTTGTTCCCTATAAATTGAATCTCATAAACACGTGATAAGAAATAATTGCAGGATTGTACTGTTGCAGGTTCAAGTATAAGGATTTTTTTTTCTTTTTCGCGTTAGTATATTTCGGTAGTTGTAAGTGATTGTTGAAGAGATTGAAGAGATATTTGTAATAAAAAAAATTATTTACAGGCAACTATATTATGAAAGGTTTACTGTAACCTATAGGTACTTATATGCAATTATAACTTTTTATTAGAATTTATAATGATGGCATGATATTTTTTTACGGGAAACTTCGTTTTAATTTGTTTTGCATGTATAACCGGACGTTCAAAATAATTTTTGGTCCGTATCATCCATGGAATCGTTTGAAGATGCGTCAAGAAAAAACAGATTCACCATCAACAAAAATTTTATCTACCCATAAATTAGAAAAAGAAAATAATTTACGCTTTTATAAAAACGAAATTCAATTTTCAAACTCCAGCCGCCACAAGGGGTCTCATTGCCAGAGCCTGTGACCTAAAGACCGTAGCGCCCAAATGGGAGGCCTCAACCTCGGCCTCTACGTCCACTCCCCGAACCTTGATAGGCGACCTAGCACCCTAGTGCTTGGATCCAAGACTCCAGGATCGAAACCGTGACCTCAAGAGTTTGAATCATGCAAATCTTTGATGCCCGGATACATGACCTCAACACATGGACTCCGGAACTGAGCATCAAACCTAGGACCACAAGCCATACACCTTGGCACTGGGGGCCGAGACTCGAGACCTAGGCTCAGTACTTGACCCCAGCGATGGAGCTCAAATACTTGAGTGTAAACCTATGAACCTCTTGTAGTTCTAGACTTTGACACCTGACTTGAGACAATGAGGATTATGAATCGAATTCTA
This sequence comes from Eucalyptus leucophloia subsp. euroa, assembly GCA_017140325.1. Lineage (NCBI taxonomy): Eukaryota > Viridiplantae > Streptophyta > Magnoliopsida > Myrtales > Myrtaceae > Eucalyptus > Eucalyptus leucophloia. The sequence goes on from CM029474.1 coordinate 5,989,342, forward strand.
GCCCCTTGAATGTGGATTTTGTACGGGGTGACTGTCCTCCATCAAGTCTCTGAGGTTACAGTTTTGGCATCAAGGTCCTAGTTTCAACTCTAGGTGCCTAGGTGCCATGTTTAGGTAATAATCTCAGGCCTGGATCTAGGTGTTGGGTCATTTCAAACCCTCGTAAATCCTTGGGTAAACTTCCAAGGTCCAGGATTAGGGCCTCTAGATCCAACCTTCGGTCCTAGGCCCAACCCTTAGTATCCCAAATCTAGGCATTGTCCTAAATCCAAGCACTAGTCCTAAGTCTAAAGGCTCTTGTCATTGTGCATTTAAATATGGCGTATCGTTCAAAAAGCCTGTCTAAAGTTTTCTAGTATCTAAACGAAAAGAAAAAAAAGAGTTCTACCTTCTTGGAAAAGTCCAACTGAGATTACTTTATTTTTCCTAAAAGTACTTAATGAAATAGTGTCGCTAAGACCAAGATGTACATGTTGGCATCACACCAATTTTGGGCATTATGGGGACTAATCCAAGTATTGCTGACTATTTTCATGTACCGAAATCGATAGGTATGTAAGGAAAATTATCCAAAAAGTCCTAAACTTATTGTACTTTTACTAATTTAGTCTTAAATCTTTTAATTTTGTCAATTGAGTTCTAAACTTTTTTACCTTTTTACCAGTTGAATTCATCCAGCCAATTATGACTGGAAATTATTGATCGACATGGCACTTTTATAATGATATTTTGATTTTGATTTTTTTTTTTGAGTTAGGGCTAGCGAAGGTGGCTAGCTTAGCCTCATCGGCCATAGGTGAGGGCTAACAACCCTTGCCAACCACGAGTAGGGGCTAGCTGATCCTTATCGGCCTTAGGCGAGTCACGCCCCTCTCCTAGCCATGGGGCGGGGGGGGGGGGGGGGCAACCTCTATCACCCAAGGCCAATGAGGGTTGGCTGGCCACACTCATTGGCTCTCAAAAAATAAAAAAATTAAAAAAAATGAACAAAGAAAATTAAAAAAATTAAAAATTAAAAAGATTATTAAAAAAATGTCCATATTAGCACTGGCCATCTAGGTTAGTAATTTTTGGCCAAAATTGGTTGAATGGACTCATTTGGTAGAATGTGAAAAAGTTTATGATTCAAATGGCAAAGTTGAAAGGTTTATAATTAAATTGACAAAAGTACAATAGGTTTAGGATTTTTGGGAAAATTCTCCCTAGACATGTTTCATCTCTCAAGTATGCTAACATAAGAGCTAATGATCTATCATTAGAAATATTGTTACCTATCGTTGGTTGATCTATCATTAGTAATATTATTACGTAATTAGTGAGGTTTATACGACGTGAAGGTCTTTTTTTCACTCTCTTCATGTGTACGAAACAAGGGTCTTTTTACGATGGAATTAGTGACCAAATAGGCCTTTGGTTTTTTTTTAATTTTTTTACAAACTCTATGGAAATGGAATAAAGGTACTAGTTGATCTTTCTACGAGATAAATTGCGGATTGACTTTTAAATGTCTTTGCAATTTGCACAATCAAGATAAAAAGTGTTTGTCCACGCTCAACAAGACAATATCCAATGCAGGAAAGGGCATTGGACTTCCAAATTCACCTCTCTCTTTCTCCTCTTCACCACCACTGGATGTGGATGGCGAGCTAGGCTCGGTGGACCGAACATTCAGCTGACCTTGATAGGCTTGTACTTGGCTAAGCCAACGAGGCGAGGGCTGTTGAGCTTTGGCCTTGGACCCCCTCATCTTAAAAGCAGCCCAACTATAGGCCAATGTTGCATCCTCAGGCGTCTAGTATATCCCAAGCCAAATTCTCACCCTGTTCTTCTTGCGGTCCCTTATCTCCATTGCGTAACTTCCACATGGTCGTCTCCTCACCCCCTTGTAACAGGTTCTCTCAACTAGTGCTTGTACCTCATGCTCCACCATCTCTAGTTTCTTCTCTGTTGCCGAGCCAATGCTGTTATAATCAATGATCATCACTTTGAAATCAAGTTCTTGGTTTGAAGCCAGACAAATGCTGTTATAGTCAACGGTCGTCACTTCCAAATCAAGTTATTGATTTGAAGCCAACGGCATTGTCCACCCGGAATTAAGCACATCGCATAAAGCTCCGTACACCAACATGTCCTTTGAGTGGTCAACTTTTAGGGGCGGTTCGTTCCAACTCTCCATTAATAATAGATTGCCGAAGCTCAACTCCTTGTGTACGTGTCTGTAGGAGTTGCTGCAGAAGATGTTACGTTGACACTATCATCATCATCTTCAAGAAGATACTCACAAATGGATTTCAAAACATCGGATTGATTAGTCCCCCTTGAAGCATTCTCGTTTTGGCTAAAATTTGTAGCTTTGTGGTCACTGATTTTGGAAGATTGAAGGGATGTTTTGGTTTTGGAAAAGTGAAGAGTTGAAAAGACCAGCAAAGTGGGAGCTATAGGTAGGTTGAGCTTGACTGCTTGGCTGGTGGTGATTTCATCATAAATGATTTAATTCTTAACACCTGTTTATGTTAGATCAAGTTTCTGAGAAAGGGCATGTTTGAAATGCTCAATAAGACTTTTTTTATTCACGAAAGACATGAATTAATATTTTTTATTATCCATTTTAAATTAAAAAAACCAAAGCATGGGACGCACTCCTTTTTATTTTATTGGGGAAGGACAATAATGTGCGCATGCTTTTGTATATAAAGTAACATTTTAGATCTGATGTGTTGTGCCGTACAGGTCCAATCACATGTGCATGTGATAAAAAGAAAACTGTAGAGCTGTATTATTCTGTCTTCAAATGTACAGATTTTTTTTTTTTTTTAAGTGCTATTAAGTTTTAGTAAGGGTTAGTGGCTGTCCAAAGGTTATTGAAAAATATAAGGATAAGTGTACCAAAAATTTTAAAAATTATCCAAAAATATGGTTGAGTTCTCAAACATTCGAAATGCACAAATTCAGTTTTAAAACTTGCAGTTGATACGAGAAAATCTCTCTTTTTTTATTTTTTTGGTAAAAAAAAATATCTCTATTAACTCCTTTCAATTTAATCAAGGGAAAATACTAATGGGAATTTTTATTACTTTTTCTCTGTAACGTTTGTTAATTTTAACTTGAATGAGAATTAATGTCTAAAATGACATCATTTTGGCTTAAACCATAGCCGGGTTTGGAACTTCTCCAATAAAAAAGAGTAATTGTCGATTAATCTATTGCAAAGAAGTTTTTCCTTCTCTTTTCCTGTGTACAAACCCTAATGGAATGGGATAAAAACACTAAATTATAGTTTCCACAATCAAAACAAAAATTGTTCATCCACACTCAACAAGCCCACATCTAGAATGGGAAAGGGGATTGGACTTTGAAAATCCGCCTTAGCATCTACATTAACCTCTCTCTTTCTCCTCTTCGTCCCTGTCAGATAGGTTTCACTGCTAGACGTGGACGGCGAGCTAGGCTCGGCGGATCGACGTTTCGGGCTGACCCTGATGGGCTCGTAGTCAGTGGAGCCGATGAGGTGAGGGAAGTTGAGCTTGGCCTTGCACCCCCTCATCTTAAAAGCTGCCCGGTCATAAGCTAATGCTGCGTCCTCGGGCGTCTCATAAGTGCCGAGCCAAATCCTTGTTCCGTTTTTCTTGGGGTCCCTCATTTCTGCTGCGTATTTTCTCACGGCCGCCTCCTCACTCCTCTATAATGCGTCTTCTTGACTGGCACTTGTACCTCACGCTCCACCGTCTCCTGTTTCTCCTCTGTCGCCAGACAAACGCTGTTATAATCAATGGTCGTCCGTTCGAAATCCAGTTCTTGGCTCGAAACCAGAGGCACTGTCCACCCGGAATTGAGTGCATCGCACAAAGCGCTGTACACCACCATGTCCTCTGAGTCATCGACTTTTAGGGGCAGCTTGCTCCAACTCTCCATCAGTAAAAGATTGCCGAAGCCTGAACACCTCCTGCACATGTTTGCTGGAGTTTGTGTAGAAAATGATGCGTTGACAGCATGGTCACCATCATCTTCTTCAAGAAGATGCTGACAGATGGATTTCAAAGCATCGCATGGATCGGTCTCAAAGGGACGGAAGATTTCCTGAAGCATTTTCGCTTTGGGCTAGAATTTGCAGCTTTGAGATCGCTGGATGTGGAAGATTGAAGGGATGGTTTGGTTTCTGAAGCAGTGAAATTGAAAAGACCATGAGAGAGAGAGAGCTTTATATAGGTCGAGCTATATTTTGGATGGAGCTTCTGAGAAAGTGCCATGTAGTCATCGATGACATATGACTGATGACTGATGAGATTCTCAACACATGTTTCAAATGCAGAATTAGACTTCTTTATCCAGGAGAGACAGAAACTGATATACTTTATTCTTATCCTTTTCTGAATTGAAAAGCCAAAGCAAGGGGCACGTTCCTCCTTTTTTTAGGGGGCAAGGATAGTGGCTCTTTAGATCTGAAGGGTTGCTTCATGGATCCAATGACTGACGCTTGAGAAAAAAGAAAACTTTGGTGGCACGGAAACGTAAAGGATGTGGCGGAAAAATGAAAGAAGAAAACGAGAAGCACTGATCATGGAAAAATTACAGACGAAGTATAGGAGATGACTCGAGTGCTTTGAGCACTGTAGTAGTGACATGATATTTTAAGAAACGTCATTTTACTTTGTTTGTCTCATATAATCCGGTTATCGAAAAATGTTTCTCCATTTTTTTTCTTTTTGATATCTTTTGAAAGTAAAAAGATGGACCAGAAATTTTTTTCCTTTCTGAATCTACAAAAAATATAACAAGACGTAAATTACCATATAGGATTTATACATCTTAAGGATTGAAATTCTCAATAGTTAAAATCCCAACTTGACCTCCCCACCAACATGATTATCGTCATTGTCCGGAGCACGAACGTAGGGCCCCAGAACGTAGCTTAGGACTTTGCTGGGCGGACCTAGCACTCTAGTGCTCGAACCAAGACTTCGAGGTCACAATCGAGATCCGTGGAGTCCAACTTGGGATCTTTGGGGTAAGACTCGCACTCCAAACCTTATGCTTAGGATTCGGACCTCGCCTGACCAAGCTCGATTGACTGTTGTACTGACAAAAGGAGGTCCCAAACACGTCGGTGGCAACAATCGGCGGTGAAACACTTTATAAATCAAGTTGAGCATTTCACGATTATCAGCCATTTGATCCGCAATGGCTAAGATGCGATCACAGGTCGCGAATGGTGAACGAATTAGCAACCGTAACCTGTGAGACTTCGTCAACAGTAATCGGTGCCCAAACAAAGGCTTTGGACACAAATCCAAGCTCTTCGGATATTCATGACAAAGAAGACAGAGAAGAACAGATGCTTCACCGGAGCAGCAGTCCAATGATGGCTAAGTCACCTTAGGCACGAAGTTGAATCATAAACAAGAAAGAACTCTTTTGGATGTCAATCCTTTGAAGAAATTTTTTGGTGATGTCACTCAAAAAATACTTTTTGAAATGTCTCAATGGGTCTCTCTCCGTCGGTGTGAGAGATGACCGATGATAAGGTTGTGGCTGTCGGAGGTGGTGGCTGGAGGTGATCAGCAAAGGAGAGGGAACCAGAAAGAGGATTTTTACTCAATGCTTATGTTTTTTGTGCATAGAAAATCATATCCTCAAGCACGCGGATGTCGATTGCGCGAGTTGGACCAAAATTGAATTGGCCTTTTGTTATTTGTTATTCGTTATATATCTTTATTTATTTATTTATTATTCATTATTCTTTTTTGAGTTCTTTTTAGCACTATTTACTTCTTCTTCTTCCTTTTTTTTTTTTTTTAAACTTTTTACAATAATTTATTGCTTAATTTGTCGAGTAAAATTTAAGAGTCAACAAAGCCATAACTGCTCCTTTGCTCGTCATGTGCACGTAGCCTAAATTCAACCAAGTATGATTGGTTTAGTGACTTGTCATCTATCACTTTTTAGATTTAAATTTAAATCTGAAAATAAATAAAGAAAATCGTCTTTAAATGTATTTGATCAATAATATTGATAAAGATCAGGATAAAATATTTTAAATTAAATTTCTATAATCCTTCCAAAACATTTATATCTTTGAATTCATCTCATTGATTTTAAATTTGTAAAAACCATATAAAAATAAGGAAAAAAAAAAAAACAGAAAACACCTCGGACTATGCCCAATGTAGCACATCTACCCCAGATTTATTTTGTAACATCAAAAACTCCAAACTTGTGCCCTTAGGACATATTTGATTTTTCAGCCAAAAATACGTCGAGAAGCCACATGAGTGCAATGTCAACGCAAATTTTAGTGGTGTTCATTGGCGAAATCTTGATGAGGGGTAAATGTATCCCATAGGTATAAGTTTAGGATTTATTGTATCACACACAAAAAATACGGTAAATATGTTATAATGAGTATAATTTGGGGTTTTATTCTCTAAAAATAAAGTAACTTTAAATATATTGGTTTATCCATGTAGTTTGTGATGAAGTCAAAACAAGAAATATATATTAATACATGAATGATACTCAGATTTTGAAATACAACTTCTGGTTAATAATGTGATTAATGCATTATTTTTCAATTCAATTCAAAATTAGATTAAGATAATTTCAAGGATAACTTAATTTATTCCTTGAATAAGCTTCACTTAATATTCAATAAATTTTAGACACTACAATAAAATAACGAAAACTTTAATTCGAAACACACATGCTTATCCTTCACTTAGTTTTGTTTCCTAATTTTGAATTAGCTTTTGTACTTTTCGACCAAAAAAAAAAATTAGCTTTTGTACTTTAAAGAAAATTTATTTAGCAAACAACCAAAGTGAAACTAAGGTTTCTAAAAAAACCACGTATTTTTGAATTGGGGATATTTTTAAGATAAAAATAATGTTAAGTTGATGAGTTTTGGTTCATTAGTTTATTTTTCGACGATTAGTCAATTACACAAATTGAACCGACACTTATTAAGTCAACTATGAAATGTATTTGATACTTACTTAAGTACAAGGTCATGGATAATAAAAATCCTGAATCAGCCTAAAAATTTCGAGTTCAAATATTAAAGACTCCTCCTTCATCTCAAGTGTTTCTTAGTCCTGTAACTTATACCAAAATTGCACAATGTTTAGCCTCAACACTATTACAAAATAAATTATCATTGGCACCAAAATTTGTGTCGATCAGTTAAGCATTCATTAAAAAAAAAAAAAAAAAAAAAAAGTAAGAAGAAGAAGAAATAGAGTTATTGAGTCAGTTCGATTAGTCTTCAGCCGGCGACGGTTAGCGCTGCCATATCCGAGATTCTCGCTTTTTGACCCATTCAAACCCACGAAATCTCAACAGGGAAACCTATCTTATCCAAGTTCAAATGACCAGAGTCCTTGAAGCCCCCTCAAAAACGGAAGAGCTCATCTCTCTCTCTCTCTCTCTCTCTTTCTCTTTCTCTGTGGCTAACTCTCGCTTTCTCTCGCTTTCTCTCGCTCTCGCTGGCGTCCGAAGAAGATGAAGATGCGATCAAAAGAGCAGGTGAGATCCAAGTACTCCTCATCTCGATTCAATCTTTGATCTGAAACAATATAAAAAAATAACGTCATGGTAATGTTCGCAGGAAATCTGACTGATATTGAATCTTTTGTTCATGGTTTGACCTGAAATCCGTGTTGATGCGATGGTGTCAGATCCAAACATTACTATAACGTTCCATCCAGAACCCTCGCTCGATATTGATTACGTCTGAGGAGATGTCGCAGAGAAATATAAGCGAGATGACGCCTATTTTTCGTTCGATCCGAAGACAGCCCGATGTTGTTTTGTATGTCATCGGTTGCTTCATGAGTCATCAAATACGATTTTCTGAGATTTTATCTGTTAACTGCAACTGACATATTCTTTTCTTTTATTTCCGGATGGTTCGCCTGCTGTCGTGGTTCTGAGGTGGGCGTCCCGAGGAAACGATACGATCATTACGGTCCGATTTCTGTGCTCCGATCTCGTTTGCGCAGGTATGTCTCTATATACATTAGCCGTACATTTCGAGTTCTATGAATGAGATATCATTGAGTTAATAGAAAATCAAGATGGGAGGATGATGTGACCAACGAGTGCGGCGATTATATGGCAACACATGGAGGTGGTTGATAATCATGTTCCAGAGATTGGCGGTGGCCAATAATATATTGTGCGATTTCCAATCCGATATGAATTGTTGTTGAAATTTTAATTGTCTGAGATTGAAAAATGAGTCATCAAGGTTTCTCTGTAATGATATGCAAATGATGAATAATAATAATAACAGCTGCATGATAAAACCATAAATAAAAAGAAAGGGAGAATAAGAGGATTGGTTTTAGATTGGAAAACTGAATTAGAGTGCGTTCTTGGAGCAGTCGTCCTTCAAGATAGGCTCAGTTAAGGTACAATAATGAATTTTGGGCTTGAACAGTCTCGGAAAGTTTGGGCTTAACTTCATTAAAATATATTTGGGCTGAATTTGAATTTTGGGGAAATAGGTTAAATAGTTTGAGGGGGCTTGATATAAGAGCCCAAATTTGTATCCGTGGCCCATAAATAGAAATAAATTATAAATAAATTATAAAAGAAATTATAAATTAAAGAAAATTAGAAAACAGTTAGAAAAAAATAAGCATTGATGAGGTAGTTAGATTTTAGTATTAAAATTATCTTAATTTCATTTAGTTAGTGTACACATGGTTTAGGGTTTTAGTGGACACTTTTGATCTAGTTTAGTTTAGAAGGTCAATTTTTTAGAAAAAAAATTGAACTCAATTTGAACTAAGCTCATGAGGGTTACCATCTTGATAATAATGATAACAATAGGGCTATGTTAAATTCTTTGCTTGATTCTTATCGAGTCTTTAGACTACATTTCATTCATTAGTTATCCTTTCACTACTATCTTTGAGTGAATCGATTGTGCTTCTTTTATATTTTTTTTTTTATTGTGATTTTTCTGTTTTAATTGAATGGTTATATTACAATTTAGGACCATAATAAATATAAAAACATTGCATAGGACACCTATTGGGCATAAATTATAAGAGTCACGATTGAATTAAAAAAACCGCATGTGATACTTAGTTTACAAATAATCAAGTTATGATACTGAAATGGCACTAGTTAGATAACTAGTGTAAAAACAAATAGGCCCTAAGTATCTGGGTGCTAGTCATTAAAATATTAAAAAAAAAAACGAAGAATTCAAGTTCTATTGTCACTCGACGAAAGTAAGAGTACTGTTACACAAGTAAAGTCCATTTTCTATATATTTGATTTGCATATTTTGGCATTGGTTTCTTACATAGTCAAAGTCATTTCTCACTTTCATCCAAAACCCTAGAAAACCCTATTCCTCTTTTCCATGGCATCTCTTCCACCGCATTTCGACCTGAAAACAGCGGTCACGAGTTACCTCACTCCACACGTGCCTCCCTTCCAACCTATAGCCGCAATGCAAAATGTCCAATAAATGGATGCCAGACACTACGCATGGTTCTTTGTTGCACGTTGATTGTCGTATTGATCTATTTCACAGTGTTACTCATTTTCGCCATCTTCCTTTACCTCCCCAATGGACCTAATTACCCATTTTTAAAGTCGCCGGGCTGACTGTGTTGACTATCACAGTCATCATATCCATCGGGACCAATTGAAATGCCACCCTCTTGGTGGCGAAATCAAAGATTTACGAAAACTTGTACTTTCGTGAAGTGGAATGCTTCATCAACTATCATCGGGACACAGTGCAATCCATGGCATTGGCGTCATTAGAGCCATTCGTGCCATGGTTGGCTGACAGGGCTGTGATAAAGGTAAAGATGACAACGGAGAGGCCCAATGAGGCAGTGGTGGAGGACATGGATTAAGAGCGGAGGTCCGTAAGGACAGTGGTTGTCAGGGTGGGTCTGAGGATGTGAGGCACGTGCGTGTTTGGGCTGCGAAAGAATGACTATGCCCGCATTGAAGCTCATTGTGACAACATGAAGGTTGTTTTTGCAAAGTCTATGGGGGGAGTGAAGCTTTAGGTTTCAGCGATAATTTAGTCCAATAATCTTCCACCGTGCTTCTATAACAATTTTGACTGAATCCATCCACAAATCCACACTTAAGAGCTGCTATTGATAGTAAGATTTACAAGCCCGCCTTGAACTCTTATTGGCCATAATGTTCGTTTTCTTTTCCATATAATTTAGTGATTCATGATTTTTGAACGGTACATGAAATTTGCAAGTACTTAATATATATAAAAGTGGGGTTGGGTTGTAACTTGCAGGCCATCTCATCTGTCGAGATTCGCAAGTACTGAATTTTACTTTAATAAATTAATTGACTTATATATCGGGCAAAATAATACAAGGCGAGCTCATGAACCTTAATATCAATAGCAACACCTAAGATTGGCGTCGTGGATGGATTTAGTCAATATCAATATAGGAGCATGATGAAAAATTATTGGACAAAAGATTATCGCCGATGACTAAGCTTTCCTCCCCTCTAAATTCGCAAAAGCTACCCTCAAGTTGCCGCAGTGTGCTTTAATGTGGTCGTAGTACTTCTTTCACCACGACCCAAGCACGTACATGCTTTGCATCTTCATACCCAATTCGACAGCCACTATGCTCACAGACCTCCACTCTCAATCCTATCCTAAACCACCGCCCCCTCAGGTCTTTTCGTCATATTCGCCTTTATCATAATCCTACCGGTAGCCCACAGCACGAATGGCTCCGTTGATGCCAATCCCAAGTGTTGCTATATGAACCGATGTTAGTAGAGGGAGCAGTCGACTTCACGGAAGAACAAACTGTTGTAGATCTGTAGGCTTTTTCCACCAAGAGGGCAGCTTTCCAATTGGCCTCGGTGGATGTAGTGACTCAGAGATTGGACACAATCAGCCTGACGACTTTCAATATGGGGTATCCAAAGAGGCAAAGGAAGATAGTGAAAGCTAGTAATATTGTGAAACACATCAACATGACAGTCAATGCGAGATAAAGAAGTCATGAGTTGGATGTGTCTAGTATGTATTCATTCGACATTCTACATCATGACTGTGAATTGGAAAAGGGGGCATGCTAGAAATAGGTGTGATTCCAACATGCACATGATGGTCTTAGCGACACAATTTCTGAATGAAGCAGAAAAGTTGGCAAACCAAAAGAATAATCGTAAAGGCGATTCATATTATAATTGTAATTCCAACTCTTTCGTACGTCACATTCATTTTTCCATGTGGAGTCGATACCAATATTGGTATTGCGTAAGTCACCATTGCCAAAATTATAGTGACCTAGATGATTAACATAGTAAGTTTTGTGCATATTTATCGCATTAACCGCATTTTACTAATGAGAATCAAAATTATAGTAGTGACAGTAGGAAACAAACAGTATTGCATGAGATAAAAAATTTATACTCATTAAGATAGTTGTAAGCCATTATGGCTATACTTGCTATGTAATATTTTTCTCCCACGGTGTCCACCTACCAAACTCCTCCGGGAGGACTCACTGCTCCTTGAAAGGCTATGGTGGCAAATAGAATTCCAACAATTATCATAGATTTACGCATACCTTTCCGCCGACATTTGTTTTCTTGCCTCTAATTTGGTTGTCTTATAAGTGAACGGTATTCCCTCTAGAGGTGGCCATATTCTCCACAAATAAAGTTACTTTTTTTGTGAAGTGATAGAGAAAGGTTATTCCTCTTTAGTAGATCACAAAGAAGTAATTTTTATTTGTGGAGGATGTAGCCACGTCTAATTGGGTATGCTGTCTACATGTTGGACAACCATATGAAAGGCAAGAAAACATAGATAGGCAGAAAGGTATGCAGTCTATGATGGTCGTGGCAATCTTACCTTTTTCAAGTGGCGATAAGTCCTCTCGGAGGCGTATAATAGGAGGATTTTGTGGCCGAAAAACATTATAACACGGGCATCACCATACTGATTTACAATTATCGTAACGAGCATACATTTTGTGTGTCATGCAATACCATTTGTTTCCTATCTTCGCTTACCATAATTTTGATTCTCATTAGTGTCATGTCATTAATGCGCTGAATATGCACAAAACTTACAATATTAATCATCTGGATTGCTATAATTTTCGTGGCGTTGACTCTACGCAATTCCAATATTAGTATTAACCCCACATGGTATGAAAAAGTTGGAATTGCAATTATCATATGGGTGGTCTTTATGATTATTTTTGTGATGTGTCCGAAAATTGTGTCGCTAAGACCAAGATGTACATGTTAGCATTACACCTTTTGGGCATTATGGGGACTAATCTAGGTATTGTTGACTATTTTCATGTATTGAAATCTTCATCGATAGACATGTAAAGAAAATTGTATAAAAAGTCCTAAATCTATTACACTTTTGCCAGATTAGTTATAAACCATTCAATTTTACCAATTGACTCTTAAACAATTTTTACCTCATACTAATTGAGTCCATCTGGTCAATTTTAACTGGAAATTGCTAAAATAGACAATCAATGCCAATGTGGCATTTTTTTTAATGATATTTTGAATTTCTATGGTGTTTGCTCTTCTTTTTTTTTGGTTTTGGAGTTAAGGCCAGCGAGGGTGGCCAGTAGACCCTCACCGGCCACAAGCAAGGCCTAGTGACCCTCACCGGCCACAGGCAAGGGTCTAGCCTCGCATGAGTCATGCCACTCTCCAAATCTAGCTAAACAAGAGTTGCGACTTCACTCGCCCTCTCTCAAAAAACTCAAAGAAAAATGGTCAATATCACGAAAAATCCAAAACTGATATACTTATAATAAATTTATCACAAACTAATTTTTTAACTACAAAAAACCCAAACATGTACACTATTGATAAATTTAATCCAAATGACCATAAAAAAAACTAAATTAGTACACTAGTAACAACTTTACCTCAAATTAACTTTTTGATCACCAAAACCAAAATCAATGTATTAGTGACAAATATACACTTTTTCAAATTGGGTTAATATCACAAAAAATACAAAACTAGTACAACAGCAACAAAAGCAAATTAGAATCCCAAATTGATACACTAAAGTCACAAAATGGTCTAAGACCCAGTTTGTCACCTCTAATCACAATCGAGACCCTCAAAGTTTGGCTTGGGAATGTCAGGCTAAGACTCAAACACGAGACCTTATGACTTAGAATTCAAACCTCGAGTGGCCAAGCTCGGAACCTGAGGGCTGGACTTATGAGCTTGAGGCCAAGTTCCAAACTTTGATGTCCATCCTAGAAAGGATTGGACGTGGGATGTCCTTGCCCCGCATTGAAGAATAGGTACTGAGAGTCAGTATGCTAGGTCAAGCACCCATCCATGATTTCAGGTTCGCCACCAAGGTCACAGGTTCACATACGAGCGCCCAAGTCTACAAGTTCGCCATCAAGGTCACAGGTTCCCATACGAGCACCCAAGTCTAGGTCCTAGCCTCAAGGCTCCAAGTTCGGAGAAAATATTGAGTACGTCTCACGCTCCAGCATGGCAAACAAGAAGGCGGTAGTAGGACGACACGTGTCTTATGTCATGCACCATTTTGAAAAAAAATTGGATGGGAGACTGAGGGTTTCTTCTTCCGAGTCTCTTTCTTCGCGCCTCTCTCACTCTATCCTCCCTCTCTCTTTCTTTCTCTCTGACGAACAGGACGCGACCTCCTAGTCTCTCTGTGCCCTTCCTCTTTTCGACCGGTGAACCACCGCTAGCAACCGACAAACCACTACACCATCCTCTCGCCGGTCTGATGCGGTGGTTTGTTGGTTGCTGGCGGTGGTTCGCTGGTCGGAAAGAGGGAGGACACAGAGAGATTGGGAGATCGTGTCCCGCTTGTTAGAGAGAGAGAGAAAGAAAAAGGGAGGGTAGAGTGAGAGAGGCGCGAAGAAAGAGACTTGGAAGAAGAAACCCTCAGTCTCCCGTCCAAAAAATTTTCAAAATGGCGCTTGACATGAGACACGTGCCATCCTCCTACCACCTTCTTATTTGCCACGCTGGAGCATGAGATGTATCCAAGTTCGGGCCCTTGGGTTGACATTGGACCTTAATTAGATGTCTGGAGTTTGAGGGCGAGTCTTTAGATACCTACAACGGTCACCATCCCTAGGATGATCCTTAAGGGAGTCTCTAGCCATGTGCTACCTCATTTAAAAGGTCCAACAAAAATTATTTCCTTTTTCCATAAGTTACTTCATCAAAAATCATTTTCAGTCATGTCTAATTTTCGTAAAATAAATGGCCCAAGTAATTTCTTAATTTTAAATAGTGTTTTTAATCCCTAGATAGTATAGAGAACTTGAACTATCATCAATTTAACATTCTTTTTTGTTTTAATTACAAAAAAAAAAAAATTCGTTGTTTTTCCTTTTTGCTATCATTTACATTCTTTTGTTGTTTCCATGATGTCTGTGGAGTCCACTAATGAGAGCACGATACTAGCACCCCATTGTTTCTATGTATTAAACAAAGTCTTTCAATTGGGATGCTAGGACTAGCAGTCGGTTGAAAGACTTTGTGCGAAGTACAGCCAGCTTAATAAAAGTTTTGAAGCTCCACATTCTCATCCCGAGCACGGAAGGTTACTATACATGTCTATCCAACAGTAGTTAGAATCGAAGTTCTAAGATAGTATCTACCTTCATCACCGAAGCCTCCAAATTTCTATCCCATCTTTTTCTTCCCATATAGGTGGAAATATGGAAGGTGATATTATGGAGTCCCACCTCTTGGGGATTCTTTCCCCTATTTCTTCTCCTTTGACCTTTTAAAGACCTGGTTAGGTCCAAGAGTCCACTAATGAGAGCTAGATATTAGCACCCATTTTTTTAATGTATTTTTTAAGTGTAAGTTCGATGACTCCTACTTATAACTATTAAAATTCGTAACAGCCAGATGAGTTAGGTTTGGATCCACTTTGTTATGGCAATAAATTTTCGATCATTGATCAATAAAAGGCTAATTTGAATCGACACAAGAACATAAAGTTTTGCGTCGTAAAGTTTAGAAGCAATTACAAGAGAAAGGGGCGCTCGCAATTCCCCATCAAAACTAAAAATCTTTAGATGCTTTCAGGAGCACGATATCACTGCCTATTCAAGCCAATCATCGCATGCCAACTTGGTTTGGGCGGGCACACAGACGGGTACATTATATTACGAAAAAGCCTAAAAATTTCTCCAGAATTAGTGTTTATTGGGATATATAGTTTGGAGTGATTTATGCTGTTAAATCATCTCTTAACCTTTTGCTTTTCTTTAAGCAAACATACTGAATCATCAGGGCATGCGATTCCAAAGAAGAAAACACGGTACCGATTCATTAAAGACCAACTTCAAACCAAGCGTACTGAATCATCACCTTCCTAGGTGCTGATGAGGTCTTCTTAGGGAGAGTTAGAATGTTGCTAATGATGGTAAGAATTCTTTTATTCTGGACTGATACCTGGACATTCTGAGAAGGCCATTTTCCCCTTTGCTCTCTGGTTGCTTTGGCCGTGACGCAATAACAAAGTCTTTTGGTGACAAAGCCAAGTTTCAAGACTTGAAGGAACTTGGCAACCCTGGTATCCCCGGCTGCAAATGGCAATTGGGTTTCTGTTTTTGATTGCCACATTGACCACCTTGCTAGTTCTGCGGCCGAACTTTGGGCCGTTGGAGATGGTCCGAAACTTGCTAAGGAACTCCACATCAATTATCTGGAGGCGGAGTTGTGTTAAAAAGTGATCCGTTTTTGAAAAGCTCTAGAACACACTAGCCCACGCATGCTTGAGAATGAAGTATACCTAATGGAGAAGGAAAAGTGGCGGCAACAATTGTCGAAGTCGGCAACAAGCAGAAGCTGCAACAAGCTGGAGCTTGGGAACGTCCAACTGTAACATGCAAGAGGACAGCTCGCAAGCTGAAATTCTAAAAGTTAAATACGTATCGTTTTTTGTACTGAAAGTCGGCAGAAAAGGCGGTGAACGAAGTCTATAGACATTAAGTTGTCCGCCTGTGTACACATCAACTAGAAACTAAGAGAGCTCCTAAACTTTTGTACCACACACTTGAGAAATACATTCTCCGTGCTTTCACTTATCCCTTCCTCCACTCCTCAGCTCCCTTGCCATATTTCACACACACTTGCACACACACGCTTCCGCAAAATCCAACAAGTTGGATGCTTCGGTAACTGTATCGACACTCCCATCAAATTTGTTGAAAATTCTTGTTTTCACTTCCCTTTTGAATGATCGTGGGACTCTACTGAAAGCTCTCGAGAGGGCTAAAACCAGGCACGCTTACAGGTAAGGAAGCCGATGTGCAGATAAGCTTGCTCGAAGAGGAAGGATGCTGAAAGAACCTGGGAACTCTATCTCAAGACATAGACGCTGTAAATTTCTCTTTACGTCTGATTTAAAGCCTGCTCTTTCCTGGAAAATAAGGTTAATACACTAAGAATTCTTTGACTTTGTTACTCACTTTTATATTGGCTGTTCTTTAAGTAGAACAAAACTCTAAGGAAATGGAGTAGGAAAAGCCAAATTGAGAGTCTTTGCACAACATAAAATTGCCTGATTGACTTCTCATTGATGAAGACAATAACGTCTTGAGTACAATCAAATTAAAAATTGTTCGTCACACACCTAACAACTGAAATAGCTAGTGCGAGTACCTAGAGGGGGGTGAATAGGTGTACAAAAAATTTTCTCGAAACTTGTACGATATTTAAGCAATTAGAGGATTTGCAACAATTAAAAATTTAATCGCAAGACTGAGTAAGGGAAAGAGAGAATTGAACGCTCGGTTTATAGTGGTTCGGCTTGATTCAAGTCTACGTCCACTCTTCGCACCGACAGCCGATTGGCTGGATTCCACTATGATCAAAGAGATGTTACAAAGTTGATCTTCCTTGATTTCTAGGTGTAGATGATCTACCACACTCACTCAAGGTGTCACCAAGTATAAACACTCTCTCGTATACAATTTCGCTCGAGTCTCAACTAACAATCAAGGGTCTTGGACTCTGGAATTTTTCTATCGATCACACACTTAAAACAGCTAGACGTCTTCCTTTTATACTCCTTCATGCCATCATAGCCGTTGGCACTTACCAAAGGAATTCCTCCAATCTACCCGTTGGACGGAATCAATCAAGAAGATCATCCGAGCTATTTAAGGAATCTGATGATAGCCCATCAATCTGTTCGCCCATACAATCGGGATCTCGGTTTCCAAGAATAGAATATTCCAAGATTGTTTCGTCGACCATCGGATCTTCAATCGATCTTAGATAAGAATTAAAGAATCCGAAATGATTATCCAACCAAAGAATCTATTCCAGAAGATAGGATCGAATCCTCAACCATAAACCTCGGTTTTGGATTTCCTTCGTCCTTTGGATCGGAAAGATCGACGGTGAGAATAGACTTAAGTCTTAAGTCCCGAGTCTTAAGTCTTTGAGTCTTGAGACTTGGGTCTTGAGTCTTGAGTCTTGAGAGAACAAAGTCTTCGGACTTTAAACCGACGGTCTCCGAACATCCAGGACTTTAGATCGAAAGAAACGTTTTGTCGGCTTCAAAATATTCTGGAAAGATTTCTCCAACAATCTCCCCCTTTTGATGGTGACAAAACTTTCTTGAAGATTTGAACAACTTTGACCTGCAAAACATTTCTCAAGTAATATGGCTAACTCATAAAGATTAATAAAACAACCAGACTACGCATCCACAGAAAATTGGTTAGTCTTTCATGAGAAACACCACATAACAACATAACAACACTTGAATAAATGCAACCAGTCAAGTTCATAATCAAATCCGATCAATTCAGTCAAATTCACACCCAAGTTCAAGTTCTCAAGTCATAAACATAACCACAAAGGTCAAAGATTAAAAAAAATGAAAGTTCAAATTGATTCTCCCCCTTTTTGTCAGCATTGAAAAGGGTGAGAAAGGAGTCATGTCTGCTTGGGAATGCGCACGATCCGGAAATCCCCAATGGACTGGACTACTCCTTCAAGCTTCTTCGAGTCTTCTCGCGGACGAGCTACCTCTTCTCCCTTGGCATTGGCTTGGAGTTGCTGAGCGAGGTCTTTGAATTTATCTTCGGAGAGACCTGAAGATTCTTGTCCAGCATGCTTTAAAGCTTGGATTTCACGAGTCCAGAACATATATCCGGTTACGCATTTCCGAAGAATATTCATGATCCGCGAAGATCTGCAGAATTATCCGTCGTAATGCGGCATTGACTTTCTCGCGAGACGATGGCGCTTCACGTACGATCCGGCAGATTTCGAATCGACGTACCACCTTCTTCGGCAATGGAGAGACCTGAACTTCTTCCCGGGTCTTCGGAGATTGTCGTAGATCTTCAACGGCATGAGGTGTAGACCTCTCTTGCTCACTAACTCCCCTGTCACTAGGACATCGAGAGGGGAAGAGTGATGATCATGCTTTTGAGTTCCCTTCTCTCCAGATTTGTCGTGACCGTTCTTTTTCTTCTTCTCCTTCTTCCTCAACTTCTTTCTCCTTCTCTTTCTTTCTTCTTCTTCTCTTCTTTCTGCTGAAGTTACGTCGGATAAGACACGAACGTCTTGTTCTTGTCGGTGCGGGAATAGTGGGATCTTCATCATCTTCATCTTCATCCTCATCCTCCGGGATAAGAGTTCTTTTTCTCCTTTTCGATGAGACACCAATGGCCTCCTTCCCTTTCCTTTTTGAAGCGATCGGACTGGAGATTTCACCTTGAATTTCTCCATTGCCTTAGAGAGTTCTTTCGACGCATCTTCATTAACATTTTCAACCCTACCACCATCTTGTCACACGGTCGAACACAAAAAGTATGTGGCGTTCAATATTCGAGATGTCGAAGATCTTGGTCACCGAGACCAGGATAAGGCAATTGTCCTTTGTCTTTTGACACTTTGCTTCCGTACATGTGGAAAAGGATAGTGTGCGGGAGAGAAAATTTCCATCCCGAGTTGATCGCATACATCAACTTTGCTTCGAGAGAAAGACACGAAGTCTTTGACGTAGACTTGGCGAGACAATTGATCACAATCTTGTGAAGCACAATGTTGATTGCATTCATCCTGGAATAGATAATTTTCTTATCTACATCCCTATCTTTGACAAGATCCGAGTAGTGCGAGCGGTGAGACTTTGATTGGGAGATAGCGTCCCCTTTCAACTCCAATTATGTCCGCCAACATATTCACATCTACTACATAGACTTGGTCTCGGACCTCGAATGAAATTCTATTCGCATCCAAAAAGCTAAGATTTGAATAGAAGTAAGCGGTTAGATGATCATACCCGTCGTAGAGTCGAGCAAAAAGTCTCAAGTTGAAGCAAATTCAACTTCTCCCTTAAGTTCAAGTTGATGGAATCCGGAAGTCAAAGTCGACACTTCTAGGGTTGATTACCCCTCTTTTCAACAGCCTTAGATACACTTTTTCCTGATCCTTGGATTTAAACAAATCCATCCGATTTCCTTTCACCTTTGCAGCCACACCCATTCTAGGTTTAAATTCAAGGAACATTTTGTCATCATCGTTCCCGTCAATCGGATTACGTCACGGCATACGAGGATCACTAGGAGTGTTCGCAAGAGCCTCCTCTGCTCTTCCTTTCGGAGCAATTCCCAACTCTTCCATTTTCCGCAGAAAAAGATACTCATTCCCATAATTTTTGTCCTTAAGAAAGTCATCTATATACTTTAATGAAGAACCGGTGCTTTTCAACGCACGATAAAGCTTATAGATAACAGAGGGTTTTTGGACTCTTACTTGGGTCGGCATCCTCGATTATGTCTTCTTCTAGATTTTGACTTGCACCTTGTGGGTCGGGAGATGCTGAATGACGTGGAGGAGAGCGAATCGGACTTTGTCGCTGACTTGGAAAGTCTTCTTCCTCGAAGATCGAAGTGAGTCGGTCCCTTCTCCATTCTTTGTGGTCCCCTGTTTGCGATTCTTGATGATTTCCTCGAAGACGACATCTTTCTTTGTCTATTGGAGGATTCCTTCACTTGCTTTTCCCAAGAAAAATGACAACTTTCTCGACGATGAACAGTAGAAACGATATCGGGAGGAGAGTGTCTTTTTAGGGTTTTGAAAATTGGGGAAGAATGACTGTGAATTTATATGTGCCTCGGATTTGAAAAGAGAAGATTAAACGGCACAAGGAAAGTGTACGAACACTTCTTTTTCAAAATCAATAACTGCCAAAAATAACTTCCTCTAAAAAGACAAGTTTTCAAATTTCACACGAATTATAAAAGAACGTACCTTTTTGAGATAGAATAAGCGAGAATTCGTACCTTTTAGATAGCAACTTACGAGTCTTTAGCAATGAATGATTGAGTCTCGGGATTTAGAGTCTAAGAGATCGAGTCTTTAGAGTTGGTGAGTCTCTAGACTTTAACTTCTTCAAGCTTCAAAATGTTGAGTCTTGAGCGGATGAAGTCGAATTGATTCTTCTCCAAAGGCTTTGTGAATATGTCCGCTAGTTGACTTTTTGAATCAACAAATTGAATTGAGATTTCTCCGTTTTGAATGTGATCTCTAATGAAGTGATGACGAATCTCAATATGCTTTGCTCTTGAATGAAGGATTGGATTTTTGGTGAGATTGATCGCGCTGGTGTTGTCACATCTGATTTCGTGCATGAGTCTTCAATGCCAAAGTCTTGTAGTTGTTGTTTTATCCATAGAATTTGCGAACAGCAGCTTCCAAGAGCTACATACTCGCTTCGTCGTTGAGAGAGCTACGGTGCTTTGCTTCCTTGAAAACCAAGACACCGTCTGTTTCCAAGTAGCCGACAAGTTCCGAAGTGCTCTTTCTATCGACTCTGCAGAACCGCCAGATCTCGCATCCGAGTATCCTAGAAGATTAAAGTCTCCCCTCTTTGGATACCAAAGACCGATGCTTGAAGATGAAGCAACGTATTTGATAATACGCTTCACAGCAATGAGATGTGATTCTCTAGGATCTGATTGAAACCTAGCACAGATACAAACACTAAACAAAATATCGGGTCTAGAAGCGAGTAAGATAAAGAAGTGAACCGATCATGCTCCCGTACAGCTTTTGATCTACTTTCTTCCCTTCTTCATCCTTGTCTATCTTCGAGAACATGACATTGGTATGTCGGTCTTTTTGCACTTTTCCAATCCAAACCTTTTAACAAGATCATTCGCATATTTTTCTTGATGAATGAAAATTCCTTCCTTCATTTGTTTCACTTGAAGTCCAAGGAAGAATGTTAACTCTCCCATCATACTCATTTCAAATTCATCCCGCATAGACTTAGAGAATTTCTTGCGAGAGACTTTCATTAGAGGATCCAAAAATAATGTCATCAACATATATTTGAACAAGTAAGAAGTTTTTGTTTTCCTTTTTGATAAACAAAGTAGTATCTACTTTACCTTTGACAAAACCATTCTGTAATAAAAACTTACTTAGTCGTCGTACCAAGCCCGAGGTGCTTGCTTTAGACCATACGAGCCTTTTTCGGTCGAAGACCGAGTCCGGCTTCTTTGGGTCTTCAAATCCAGGCGGTTGTTCCACATAAACTTCCTCATGGATAAATCCATTTAGGAAAGCACTTTTCACGTCCATTTGGAATAACCTGAAATTTTTGTAACAAGCAAATGCAAGTAATAGTCGAATAGCTTCTAACCTTGCAACCTGGTGCATATGTCTCGTCATAGTCTATTCCTTCTTCTTGCGTATAGCCTTTGGCCACGAGTCTTGCTTTGTTTCGTACGACTTTTCCTTTTTCGTCCATCTTGTTCCGAAAACCCATTTGGTTCCAACAACAGTTTTGCCTTTTGGTTTAGATGTCAATTCCCGACATCATTGATGTTGAACTGTCGAGCTCTTCTTGCATAGCTTCGATCCAGCTTTCATCGGATAAAGCTTCTTCTATGCTTTTTGGTTCAATTTCGAGATGAGAGCCACAAAGCACTAGATTCTTCATGCCTTTTTGATCTGGTACGGATTCCTTCATCAAGTTCATCAATAATAAGATCTTTAGGATGACTGGATTTGTGCTTCCAGTTGCTAGTTGATTTTCCAGGTTGATGATCTCTTTCTTTATTTGATTCTCCATGAGCGTCTTGATGATGGACTTCCAAACTCTGAGATGATTCTTGAGATGTAGACATTTGAAGGTCTAGAGCGGGTTCGTCTCTTCGTGCGAGTCTTGCTGGATTCATCTTGCACGAGTCTTGGAATTTTACATTCATTGATTCTTCCACATACTGGCTTTTCTTGTTGTAGACTCGTAGGCTTTGCTTGATGTAGAATATCCAAGGAAGATACCTTCATCTGATCTTTCTTCGAACTTACCAACTCGATCATTTGCATTTTTCAAAATAAAGCATTTGCAACCAAATACATGAAAGTATGAAACAATAGGCTTCTTACCTTTGAACAATTCATAGGGGGTTTTCTCAAGAATAGGTCTTAGAAAGACTCTATTTATAATATAGCAAGCAGTTGAAACGACTTTCAGCCCAAAATCGTGAAGAAATTTTACTTTCAATTAAAAGTGTTCTAGCCATTTCTTGAAGAGATCTATTCTTTCTTTCCACAACTCCATTTTGCTCGGAGTATATGGAGAGGAAAACATGTGATTAACACCAGTTTATCACGGAATCTCGTAAAATCTTGATTTTCAAATTCACTTCCATGATCTGTTCTTATGCTAGAAATAGCACATCCTTTTTCATTTTGAACCTTTTTAGCAAACTTCTCAAAGTACGAAAAGGTTTCTGATTTATTTGCAAGAAAATATACCCAAGTAAAACGAGAGTAATCGTCTACAATTACTAGACAATATTTCTTACCTCCAATGCTCGGGTTCTTGTTGGTCCGAAGAGATCCATATGAAGCAAGCTGCAGTGCATGATTAATAGATACATGATTTATTTGCTTAAATGAATTTCTTACTGCTTTCCCGGAATGCATGGAGTACATAAGTCGAGACTTTTGGTAAGGCAATTTAGGTAGACCTCGAACAAGCTGCTTTGAAGAGATTTTGGCTAATTGCTTTTTGTTGATATGGCCAAGTTTTCTGTGCCATAGAACTGCTTCATCTTGAATTGAGATTAAGCATTGATCTTCATTTGGCTTTACATCAAGGAGATAGATGTTTCCATGCCTTCGACCCATGAAAGACTGAGTCGTATCTTTGCTAATTTCAGAACATATGCCTTCTTGAAAGGAGATCTTGTAACCGTATCACACAATTGGCTAATGCTGAGTAGATTATAGTTGAGTCCTTCCACTAGAGAGACATTGCTTATTGTGAGATTTCCAATTTTCACAGTTCCGAATCCTACAATGCTTCCTTTGCTATTTCCTCCGAATGAAACTTTTCCACCATTTACTTGAATAAGCTTTACGAAACAATTTGAGTCTCCTGTCATGTGTCTTGAGCATCCGCTGTCAAGATACCACTTTACCTTCTTTTTGACAGAGACCTGCATTCAAAAAAGAGTCTCAAGCTTTCTTTGGTACCCAAATTTTCTTGGGTCCTTTGGTGTTAGTAGGATGAGTATTATTAGGCCATACTCTCTTAACAGGCTTCCAAACCATAGGACACTCTTTTTCAAAATGATCCCGACTATTACACTTAGAACACCTTAAGGCATTTCGACCTACAGGTTTTACAAAACTCTTTTAAAATGATTTCTATAAGCCTCTCTCGATGGTCTTTTCTTAATTCTTTCTTTTACTTTCGGAAAATCAATCAAAGGAATTGTTTCAGCTGTCATACCTAGACCCGACTTATTGAAGTAAGGTCTTTGGATTGAAAGAACTTTTTCAAGTTTTTCAGACCCTATTGAAAATTTCTTTGAAATATTTGATAAATCAGTTTTTAAGAAAGCATTTTCTTTTGAAAGATTGTCTTCACTTTCTTTAAGAGTAGAAACTTCCAAATTTAAATTTTTTACCTTTTCTTCTAAAGTATTTTCCTTTTGTTTTAAAACTGAGTTTTCCTTTTTAAGTTCGGAAATCTTTTTAAGAGAAGTCTTAAGACTGAAACATAACTCATCAATATATTTAGAGACTTTGACAGGGATTTTATAATCACTTACCTCAAATTCACTGTCTCGAGTCGATCCGAGTCGATCCAGTGCGAGTCGATTGTGCCATTAGACACGGGTTGGCATATTCCTCATCACTCTCTTCACACTCTGTATCGCTCCAGTCTCGGCTTTGAGAGCTTTTCGAGACTTCTCAACTTTTCCTCTTTTCTTTTCGAAGAGGACGGTTGGGTCCGATGTGTCCCTTCTTTTTACACTCGGCGTAGACTACATCTTTGTTTGGTTCCACATCATCAACAGACTTGGTCTCTGTCTCTGTAAACTCGTTTCTTTGGAATGAACCTTCTGCCTTTTCTATTCAGTTTTCTGAATCTTCTTATCATGAGGGCGAGCTCCTCATCATCCATATCATCTTCAGAATCTGCATCATCGAATCATCATTTGATTTTAGTGCAATTGATTTCTTACCTCTTGGATCTTCGTCTTCATTAATTCGTTCCACTTCGTAAGACGAAGAGTTCCAATCGGTTAGTCTACGAGATAATGGCATGATTCTTTGCGTCTCTCTTATTGAAGTCTTTATATGATTCCAATCCTTGGAGAGTCCACGCAGAAGCTTGTTCACCTTCATGGGATCAGAAATTTTTTGTCCTTGATTCTCAAGACCATTGACAATATCGTAAAACGACTAAACATGTCGCTTATAGATTCTCCCGATTTCATTTTGAAGGATTCATATTGACCAAGAAGAATGTTAATTCTGGTCTCCTTCACTCGATCTTTGTCCCTTCATAAGTGATATGTAACCTGTCCCAGACTTCTTTTGCTGTAACACAAGAAGATATTCTGTTATATTCAGTTGGTGATAAAGCACAATATAAAGAATAAATCGCTTTTGCATCGAGTGCTTGTCTCTTGTTTAATTCTTCTTGAGACATTCCGCTGGCTTCAACAGTTTCTTTCCCTCTTTCGAGATTGATGCAGCAGCGGAGTGATTCCTCTTTCCACAACGTCCCATTCCGGAGGATCCTTTGATCGTAGGAAAGCTTTCATCTTGTTCTTCCGGATGTTGTAATCCTTTCCATCGAAGTAGGGAGGTCTGGTATTGCTTTGCCCCTCCATCAGCCCTGGTGCTAGCATACTAGCCATGGATCTTTTACTCTGAAGTAAAACACTTCAAACAAAGTAAGAACACGAGCTCTGATACCAATTGAAATAGCTAGTGCGAGTACCTAGAGGGGGGGTGAATAGGTGTACAAAAAATTTTCTCGAAACTTGTACGATATTTAAGCAATTAGAGGATTTGCAACAATTAAAAATTTAATCGCAAGACTGAGTAAGGGAAAGAGAGAATTGAACGCTCGGTTTATAGTGGTTCGGCTTGATTCAAGCCTACGTCCACTCTTCGCACCGACAGCCGATTGGTTGGATTCCACTATGATCAAAGAGATGTTACAAAGTTGATCTTCCTTGATTTCTAGGTGTAGATGATCTACCACACTCACTCAAGGTGTCACCAAGTATAAACACTCTCTGTATACAATTTCGCTCGATCTCAACTAACAATCAAGGGTCTTCGAGACTCTGGAATTTTTCTATCGATCACACACTTAAAACAGCTAGACGTCTTCCTTTTATACTCCTTCATGCCATCATAGCCGTTGGCACTTACCAAAGGAATTCCTCCAATCTACCCGTTGGACGGAATCAATCAAGAAGATCATCCGAGCTATTTAAGGAATCTGATGATAGCCCATCAATCCTGTTCGCCCATACAATCAGGATCTCGGTTTCCAAGAATAGAATATTCCAAGATTGTTTCGTCGACCATCGGATCTTCAATCGATCTTAGATAAGAATTAAAGAATCCGAAATGATTATCCAACCAAAGAATCTATTCCGAGAAGATAGGATCGAATCCTCAACCATAAACCTCGGTTTTGGATTTCCTTCGTCACTCCTTGGATCGAAAGACTCGACGGTGAGAATAGACTTAAGTCTTAAGTCCTGAGTCTTAAGTCTTTGAGTCTTGAGACTTGGGTCTTGAGTCTTGAGTCTTGAGAGAACAAAGTCTTCGACTTTAAACCGACGGTCTCCGAACATCCAGACTTTAGACTGAAAGAAACGTTTTGTCAGCTTCAAAATATTCTGGAAAGATTTCTCCAACAACAACCCCGTATCCAAAATGGGAAAAGGGATTGAAGTTCCGAACTCTGCCTCAGCATCGAATCGACCTCCCTCTTTCTCCTCTTCGTCCCGGTCGACCCGTCATCACCGGATGGCGAGCTAGGCTCAGCGGACCAACGCTTGGTGCTGACCCTGATGGGCTTGTAGTCGGAGGAGCCGATGAGGTGAGGGAAGTTGAGCTTGGCCTTGGACCCCCTCATCTTAAAAGCTGCGCGGTCATAGGCGAATGCCGCGTCCTGAGGTGTCTCATAAGTACCGAGCCAAATTCTTGCCCCTTTCTTCTTGGGGTCCCTCATCTCCGCTGCGTATTTTCCCCACGGCCGCCTCCTCACTCCTCTGTAACTAGTCTTCTTGACCGGTGCTTGTACCTCATGCTCCACCACCTCCGGTTTCTCCTCCATCGCCACACCAATGCTGTTATAATCGATGGTCGTCACTTCGAAATCAAGTTCTTGATTTGAAGCCAGACCAATGCTATTATAACCAATGGTCGACACTTCAAAATCCAATTCTTGATTCGAAGCCAAAGGCATCGTCCACCCGGAATGGAGCGCGTCGCGCAAAGTGCCGTGCTCCAACATGTCCTCAGAGCAGTCGACTTCGAGGGGCGGTTCGGTCCAACTCTGTGCCAGTAAAAGATCGCCGAAGCTCGAACTCCTCGAGTACATGTGCGCAGGAGTCGGTGCATAAAATGTTGCATTGATTCCATCATCGAAGTCATCTCCAAGAAGATGCTCCCAAATGGATCTCAAAGCATCGCGTTGATGGGCCTCAAAGGGACTGACGATTTCTTGAAGCATTTTCGTTTCTGGCGAGAATATGTAGCTTTGAGGATCACTGATCGTGGAAGATCGAAGGGGATGATTTGGTTTCTGAAGTAAGACCGAACAGCTGAGAACATCGTCTAACTGGGAGCTATATATATAGGTTGAGCTTGGGTTGTAGTGATCGTCATTTCGATAATTTATTCATAAAGTATTTAGCTCCAACTCCCAAGACAATCTGTAGATTCCACGAAGGTGCATCTGGTGATGACCAAAGAGCTTCTCAGCACATGTTTCAAATGCTCGAATGGACTTCTTTAATCATAAGGAGACACGAAGTGATGTATTTCTTAATCTTATTTAAAAAGCATGGGGCACGCTCGTCGTATTTTTATTGGGTAAGGACGATGATGGTCCTTAGATCTGAAGACCTTAGATCTGAAGGTGTTGATGGATCCAGTGACTGATTGCTTGAAAAAAAAAAAAAAAAAATTGGTGGTGGCATGGAAACGTACATAATGTGGCAGAAAAGCGAAAAAGAAAACAAAAGAAGACAAGAAAGATATTTCCCAAATTTTACTGTTTGACATTGCTCGAAATTAAAAAATGGACGGAAATTTTTTTATGGTCAACAATAATATAGCTAGGCATAATAAAAATGATTAACATGGGAATGAAGTTAGTATCCTAGGTCAAGGTCAAGTACCAAGGTTCCAAGTTCGCATCAAGGTCTTAGGTTCGACTGAGCACCCAAGTCTAGGTCCGAGCTTCAAGGTCCCAAGTTTCTGGGCATTGGGGTTGGATTTCGACCTTAATTAGATGTCTTGAGTCCGAGGAAGTCCCTAGATACGTACAAATATTCCTTTCACGGTCCTCGGTGTCGTGTCTAGCCCTTGTGAATCTTGGGTTTTCATCTTCCAAGTTCTGAGGTCCAAGTGCTTGGATTCGACCCTTGGTTTGTGAGCTCGATGCCTTGTGTCTTGAGTCCAGCCATTGGGTTTGGAGTCTAAGTGTTCTGAGATCGTGCTCCGTAATAAGATCTATTTAGATTTTTTAGTACCGAGAATGGAAATATCAGTTCTGCCTCATTTAAAAAGTGAAACTAAAATATTTCCTTCTTCTAAGAATCACTCCCTGGAATATATTTTACAGTCTTGCCTAATAATTCCAAAACAGATGGGTCCTAAGTAATTTCTGAAATTCTGGATAGTATTTCTAATTGCTAGAAAGTATCAAGAACTCAAACTATCATCAATTTAATATATTTTTGTTCTAATTATGAAAAATATTCTGTCTTTTTCCTTTAGTGCTGTCATTTACATTCTTTTGTTGTTTATTGGGAAACTTCTTTTTTTTAGAGTAATTGATGCTGTTAAGTCATCGCTTACACCTGCTTCTCTTTAAGCAAACATACTGATTCATCAAGGCATGCGATTCCAAAGAAGAAAACATGGTACCGATTCATGAAAGACCGACTTTGAAGCAAACCTACTGAATCATCCATCACCTTCCTTGCTGCTGATGTGGTCTTCTTAGGGGGATTTACGAATGTTGCTAACGATGATAAGCTTACTCTATTCTGGACTGATGATATCTGGACAGTCTGAGAAGGTCATTTTCCCCTTTGCTCAATGGTAACTTCGGCCGTGACGCAGTAGCAAAGTCTTTTGATGACAAAGCCAAGTTTCATGACTTAAAGGAACTTTGTCTTGTAAGAGCTGCTGCAACACCATGGTGTTTCTGCAGAAAGGAAGCACCACCCTGCGAGGGAAGCCGTCTCTGTGCATTGGACTCCCCTGGCCTAGAACTTGCTCGAGCTAAATTCGATGGCTCGACTATTAGTAACCCTGGTATTGCAGGCTGGGGAGGTTTAATTTGGGACGCAAATGGCAATTGCCAATTGGGTTTCTGGTTTCACTCGCTACATTGACTATAACACTAGTTCTGCGGCCAAACTTTGGGCCATTGGAGATGGTCTGAAACTTGCTAAGGACCTCCACATCACTTATCCCGATATGGTGTTAGGATTCGACGCACAATCACAAGGAAATAAAGAGTAAAAGTGAGAAACAGTCAAGACATGAGACTTTATCCCGATTCTCCCTTAAATTAGGGCTATATCCAGCAAATAATTTCCCTATAATTAGCACATTGCACATTCCTGTTACATTTCCCAATTACATAAGAGAGATTATACATATCTGATGACCTAGGCTCAAACCCAAACTATCAATAAAATATAGATTCAAACTATAAAAACATTCTGGTGGCTCGAGACGCTGCTCCTGCGACCCTCGGCAGGGCTGCCTCAACCCCTGCGCACTTACTGGGCAACGAGACTCTTGTTCCATCCTATCAATGGAGAGTATAAACGACACAGCAGGTGGAGTTAGATACTCTAAAAACTGGATCAACACTCCCGTCAAATTTATGGAATAATCTGTATTTGCTTCTCTTTTGACTGATAAAGCTTGCTTGGAGAGGAAGGATGCTGAAAGAACGATTCTGGATTTCGTTTGAACTTCCTCCTGATGCTATGTTTCTTTTGAACCTCGACAAAGCTGGGAACTCTATCTCAAGACTGACCATGTAAATTTCTCTTTACGTCTAATTCAAAGCCTGCCATTTCCCGGAAATTAAGGTTACGCTAAGAATTCTTTGCCTTTGTTACTCACTAGTATATTGGTAGATCTATAATGGGAAACGGTTTTGGTTTTTCTGACAAAACTCTTAAGGAAATGGGAATAGGAAAAACCAAATTAGCAGTCTTTGCACAACGTAAGAATCGCCTGATTGACTTTTCATTGATAAAGACAATGTCTAGACAGTGTGTACAATCAAAATAAAAATTGCTCGTCTACACCTAACAAGCCCAGATCCAGAATGTGAAAAGGGATTGAAGTTCCAAACTCCACCTCAGCATCTGAATCGACCTCTCTCTTTCTCCTCTTCGTCCCAGTCAACCCGTCATCGCTGGACGGCGATCTAGGCTCGGTGGACCGACGCTTAGAGCTGACCCTCACGGGCTCATACTCGACCGAGCCGATGAGGTGAGGGAAGTTGAGCTTGGCCTTTGACCCTCTCATCTCGAAAGCGGCCCGGTCATAGGCCAATGCCGCGTCCTCAGGCAGCTCGTAAGTCCCGAGCCAAATCCTCGCGCCGTTCTTCTTGAGGTCTCTTATCCCTGCTGCATATTTTCCCCATGGCCGCCTCCTCACTCCTCTGTAATGCACCGTCCTGACTGGAGCTCTCATCTCGCGCTTCACCATCTCCGCTCTCGTCTGCACCTCTAGACCAATGCCGCCGTTATCAACGGTCCTGGTTTCGAAATCAAGTTCTTGATTCGAAGCCGAAGGCATCGCCCACCCAGAACTGAGTGCATCGCACAAAGCGCCGTACACCAACATATCCTCTGAGTCGTCGACTCTCAGAGGTAGTTCACTCCAATCCTCCGTCAGCAAAAGATCGCTGAAGCTCGAACTCCTCGGCACAGATACTGCAGCATTCTCGACAACATCATCATCATCGTGAAGAAGATGATCACAAATCGATTTCAAAAGATCGCATTGATGGGTCTCAAAGGGACTCATGAATTCTGGAAGCATTTTCTGATGAAGATCGAGCAGATATCACCTGTGTACAGTTTGTATCGTTGATGATTGAAGGGCTAGAGCGGATTAGTTGAGAGGATGGCCATAGTGAGAGATTTATATATATAGGTTGAGCTAGCTTAAACAATCATTCAATTTATTATATTTTACATATTAGTTCTCATGCTGCATTTGCTGAGAAGGTGCCTGTGCATTGGTGGTGAGATTCCTCACACGTTTTGAATGTTTGAATTCACATTTATTCAACCACAGTCCGTATGGAATAATGTGCTTTTGCCTTATCTCGATACGAATACGAATTTTTATATAAATTCAAGTTATGGGCACGTTTCTTTGTCTATTATTATAGTGGCAATGACTATATTATACCAAGGCTTTTGTGCGTATAGAATATAAAATGCATCAGAAAGATTCTCATATCTTGATAGGTGCCGTATAAATCCAATCGCATGTGAATAAAAAAAAAAAGACAATTTTGGTCGACCGGGATAGTAAAATGTGGAACGTGGCACCAACAAAAGGGGAAACAAACAAAGAATTGAGGGAGGAATGATGAATATATGTACTTTTTTTATATTGTGTTTTAACAATTTGGGACGTGTATACGTGGAGACAATAATTGAATAAGCATCACGAGGAGTGAATACATAGGCACGGTCGAGAGTTGAGGTTTGAGGTTGACCAATTTGTATGCGTGTGCTCCCAATCAAAGGGCAAATTTACTAATGTGGATATTGGAGATTGAGTTTGCTTTTTCACTTTAGGAAAGGAATAAAATCATTAATTTTAGAGATATATCTCAAGAATATTTCCTCTACTAAGAGATAATTAGAACATCCTTTTGGATTCTCCTTATTTCTCAAAAATTGTGCATATCCCTTTTTTAAATTGTGCATTCCTTGATCGATATATTACCTTAGATAATCAACTAATAAAACCTATTTATATTCACAAACTATTTTTTGGTCAATGTCAAAATATATAAAAATTCCGTTTTTCTCTCTTCTACACGTCTCGCATCTATTTAAAAAAAAAAACATAAAATTACAAGCAATCGCGTGAAATAAATTATTAATACATAATAATATGGATTAACGAATTGGTTAACATATGGTTGGTTTCAACAATTTTCAAAATAACCATATCGTGTGCTCATTCCTTTTTCTTAGAAACTAAAAATTTACATACTCGATTTTGGATTTAAGACAAGTGATGGGATCTTGACATGCGACAAGATCAAGGTCAAACTGAGGAAATTCCTGCAATGGGAATGCAGTTTGTCACCTTGTCCTAATCTTGTTCGATGCTTCGGAACTGTTTGATTCTTGCCTGGTGGTCCATCCTGTTTTGGTTTGACTAACTTTATGCGCCGACGGGCATGGCGAAAACGCCGAAAAGTATGCCGAAGAGTAAGGGTGTGGACCGACTCTGCACGCGCACTCAACACATCTTCCATCCGCTGA
The DNA here is from genome assembly GCA_017140325.1 of Eucalyptus leucophloia subsp. euroa. Taxonomy (NCBI): domain Eukaryota; kingdom Viridiplantae; phylum Streptophyta; class Magnoliopsida; order Myrtales; family Myrtaceae; genus Eucalyptus; species Eucalyptus leucophloia. The sequence continues at coordinate 6,021,417 of CM029474.1, forward strand.
GTCCGGTCGGCAGGGTTGACGGGGAACGTGGTCCCAAAACGAGGTTGTTAAAGCTTGGATTAGATGCCCTTGGGCTTAAAGACCTGTCGGACTGATGTCCCAAGAGCTGGACCGCATTGATGGTTCAATGGAACCAATGGCATTTTTTTTTTTTTGTGATTATACTTGTTAAATTATGGTGCAAAACCACCCACTCGTCTACCTGAATATACATACATATATATAATTTTTTAAAATTTTTATTTTTTTCTTCAACTCTCTATGTCTCTCGCCTCACTCATCTCATGGCCTCGCCTCCTCTCTCACTCTTACTCTTCGTGGCCTCTGCCCTTATCGATTCCTCTCTACCTCTTGCTCTTAGCGGCCCCTAGCCTCATCAATCCATCTGTTGCTCTCACTCTTAATCGCCTTCAAATTCCGATCTCATTGCTCACTCTCAAGTCTCATGACTCTTTAGAAGTGGGGACACTTCAACTAGTTTCATAAACCCACCCAAGAATTAAACTGAACCACCTATCTAGTTTTCAAATGAGTCCATAAAACTAATGAGCAATTTTTTATTTCAAAATTAATCTTTAGTGGGCAATTCCTAGTTCCCGAAACCAATCACCCTAAGGTAAACTAGAATTCTTATTCTTGACTGATTACTTATTGGAATCCTACTCTTAGAGTTTAATCAAGATAAGGGTTGTTACTTTACTTTGATCTTTTTTCTTTGGGGTAGTACCAAATACGTAAATATCCAAGATTGATCGACCAAGAGGTCGACTACTCTGGAAGGCCGTACAAGTGCCGCCACTGTTGATGATAGGCCATATAAGAAGGAGAAAAAGGTTTACTTGTCTTGTTTTCAGCCGCACAAAAGGAAATAGAAAGGGACGGACGGTGGGGGTTTCTTTTGGAAGCCACCCATAAAGGGCCCTGCCAAGTGCTTGACCGACTCAAATAAGCTAGCAAAAGTCAAAGAATCGAAAAAAACTCAGTAGGGACTCTCGTTCTGAATCTGATTGTTAGTAGGACCAGAGAACCACACGGACTTTCGCTCGGAAAGTTTACGTACTGATCGAGGCGTTCTCATCGTGGAGACACGGATGTTCAAGTCCTGACATAGTTCTCTAGGTTGTTGGTGAAGTTTAGGTGTGGGAAACACTCAAATATGTGAGTGATTCTACTCTACAATTCTTTAATTGATTAGTGGATTATTTATTACTAACTCTTCTCGTGAATTTAGATAACAATATTGAAACTAAACCAAGTAAATATTGTCGTGATTTGTCGTCATGATACAAAATTAAGAGCCTAATATAAGGCCGAACAAGTTTTGGTGCTCTAAAATAAAAAGTAGGTTCAAACTGATATTAATTGAGAAATGCAATTTTGTAGGGATTTCAAGACCGATTCTATGGACTCACTCGAGAGCCGAACCAAACTGGCAATCTAATTTCCTGATGGATCCATAAAACCAACGGGCAGTTCTTGGTTCTAATTTTGTGGAACCGGTCCTTGGTGGATAGTTCTTGGTTCCAAGGTGGGAACCGCCCATTGGGACCATGTTCATCTTTAGTTATGGACTCTTAAATTTTATTTATTTATTTAGGATCAATATTTTGTCATCTAAAATTTGCAATTAATTACCCTACAACTTTCTTTTTCTGAATAATCTCATTGGGTTTATTTCTTTAAATATTGCATGCGTGCAAAAAGTAATTATTTTCTACGACAAGTAACTATCTGGGTGCTCGCCCTAAAAAAAGTAAAATGAACAGTTCAAGTTCCACCATCACACGATGAAAGTAACAGTGTTGTTACAGAAGCAAAGTCCATTTTCTATACATTTGATTTGCATATTTTGGCAATGGTTTCTCATATGGTTAAAGTCATTTCTCACTTTCATCCAAAACCATAGAAAGCCCTCTTCGTCTTTTCCATGGCATCTCTTCCTTCGCATTCCGACCCGAAAACAAAAATCGTGGGCTACCCTGCTTCACACCCTCTGCTGAAGGGACATCGCCGAGTGTCACGCATCTGACTTTGCTCACTATGCCCCCCTGCCTGAGTCTCACGCCCCCCTTCCAACGTACAACTACAATGCAAAATGTCCGACAAATTGATGCTGGGCGCATTCAACACATGGATTCTTTGATGGACGTTGATTGTCATGTTAATCTATTTCACAGTGTTACCGGTTTTCTCCATTTTCCTTTACCTCCTCATTTGGCCTAATTACCCGATATTGAAAGTCGTAAGGCTAACTATGTTCAATCTCACAATCATTGCATCCATCAACGTCCATCAAATGTATAGAAAACCGGTAACACTGTGAGGATATCCGTCACGTTAAGTACATGCCGGCAATTATACGACGTGATGGTCTTTTTTTTTATTATTTTTTTTTCGCTCTTTTCATGTGTACGAAACAAGGGTCTTTTTACAATGGAGTTAGTGATCGAATAGGCCTTTGGTTTTTTCTGACAAACTCTATGGAAATGGAATAAAAATACCAAATTGTTACTTTTTGCGAGATGAATTGCGGATTGACTTTTAAATGTCTTTGCAATTTGCACAATTAAGATAAAAATTGTTCGTCCACACTCAACAAGACCATATCCAATGTGGGAAAGGGCATTGGACTTCCAAATTCACCTCTCTTTCTCCTCTTCATCACTGCTGGACGTGGATGGTGAGCTAGGCTCGGTGGACCAAACATCCAGCTGACCTTGATAGGCTTGTACTTGGCTAAGCCAACGAGGCGAGGGATGTTGAGCTTTGGCCTTGGACCCCCTCATCTTAAAAGCAGCCCGACTATAGGCCAATGCTGCATCCTCAGGCGTCTAGTAAGTCCCAAGCCAAATCCTAACCCCGTTCTTCTTGCGGTCCCTTATCTCCATCGCGTAACTTCCCCATGATCGTCTCATCACTCCCTTGTAACGGGTTCTCTCAACTAGTGCTTGTACCTCATGCTCCACCATCTGTGGTTTCTTCTCTGTTGCTAGACCAATGCTGTTATAATCAATGATCATCACTTTGAAATCAAGTTCTTGGTTTGAAGCCCGACCAATGCTGTTATAGTCAACGGTCGTCGCTTCCAAAACAAGTTCTTGATTTGAAGCCAAAGGTATTGTCCACCCGGAATTAAGCACGTTGCACAAAGCTCCGTACACCATCATGTCCTTTGAGTCATCAACTTTTAGGGGTAGTTCATTCCAACACTCCATTAATAATAGATTGTCGAAGCTCAAATTGCTTGTGTACGCGTCTGTAGGAGTTGCTGCAGAAGATGTTGCATTGACACTATCATCATCATCTTCAAGAAGATACTCACAAATGGATTTCAAAACATCGGATTGATTAGTCCCTCTTGAAGCATTCTCGTTTTGGCTAGAATTTGTAGCTTTGTGGTCACTGATTTTGGAAGATTGAAGGGATGTTTTGGTTTCAAAAAAGTGAAGAGTTGAAAAGAGCAGCAAAGTGGGAGCTATAGGTAGGTTGAGCTTGACTGCTTGGCTGCTGGTGATTTCAACATAAATCATTTAATTCTTAGCTCCTATTTATGTTAGATCAAGTTTCTAAGAAAGGGCATGTTTGAAATGCTCAATAAGACTTTTTTATTCACGAAAGACATGAATTAATATATTTTATTATCCATTTTAAATTAAAAAACCAAGGCATGGGGCGTTCTTCTTTTTATTTTATTGGGGAAGGACAATAATGAGCGCATGCTTTTGTATATAAAGTAACATTTTTAGATCAGATGTATCATGCCGTACAGGTCCAATCACATGCTCATGTGATAAAAAGAAAACTGTAGAGCTGTATTATTTTGTCTTCAAATGTACACATATATATTTTAAGTGCTAGTAAGGGTTAGTGGCTGTCCAAAGGTTATTGAAAAATATAAGGATAAGTGTACCAAAAATTTTAAAAATATCCAAAAATATGGTTGAGTTCAAAATGTGCAAATTCAGTTTTAAAACTTACAATTTTTTTTTTTTTTTTTTTGAATTCGTATAAACCGGCGACATAAACCCATGGGAGTATTAGTGCAGGGTTCCACCACCCATGGCACCCCACTTAAGTCGCACAACGTGACAATTAGGGGAATCGAACCCTAGTGTGCCCTAATCAACTCACCCACCACGGGGTGGGTAAACTTACAATTTTTTTTTCTTTTTCAGTTTTAAAAACTTACAGTTGATACGAATAAATCTCTATTTTGTTGGAAAAAAAATATCTCTATTAACTCCATTCAATTTAATCAAGGGAAAATATCAATAAGGATTTTTACTACTTTTTCTCTCGAACGTTTGTTAATTTTAACTTGAATGAGAATTAATGTCTAAAATGACATCGTTTTGGCTTAAACCATAGCCGGGTTTGGAACTTCTCCAATAAAAAAAGGTAATTGTCGATTAATCTATAGCAAAGAAGTTTTTCCTTCTCTTTTCCTATGTACAAACCCTAATGGAATGGGATAAAAACACTAAATTGTAGTTTCCACAATCAAAACAAAAATTGTTCATCCACACTCAATAAGCCCACATCTAGAATGTGAAAGGGGATTGGACTTTGAAAATCCGCCTTAGCATCTACATTAACCTCTCTCTTTCTCCTCTTCGTCCCTGTCAGAAAGCTTTCACTGCTAGACGTGGACGGCGAGCTAGGCTTGGCGGACCGACGTTTCGGGCTGACCCTGATGGGCTCGTAGTCAGTGGAGCCGATGAGGTGAGGGAAGTTAAGCTTGGCCTTGCACCCCCTCATCTTAAAAGCTGCCCGGTCATAGGCCAATGCTGCGTCCTCGGGCGTCTCATAAGTGCCGAGCCAAATCCTTGCTCCGTTTTTCTTGGGGTCCCTCATTTCTGCTGCGTATTTTCCCCACGGCCGCCTCCTCACTCCTCACTCCTCTATAATGCGTCTTCTTGACTGGCACTTGTACCTCACGCTCCACCGTCTCCTGTTTCTCCTCTGTCGCCAGACCAGCGCTGTTATAATCAATGGTCGTCCGTTCGAAATCCAGTTCTTGGCTCGAAGCCAGAGGCACTGTCCACCCGGAATTGAGCGCATCCCGCAAAGCGCTGTACACCACCATGTCCTCCGAGTCATCGACTTTTAGGGGCAGCTCGTTCCAACTCTCCATCAGTAAAAGATTGCTGAAGCCTGAACACCTCCTGCACATGTTTGCTGGAGTTTGTGTAGAAAATGCTGCGTTGACAGCATGTTCATCATCATCTTCTTCAAGAAGATGCTGACAGATGGATTTCAAAGCATCGCATGGATCGGTCTCAAAGGGACTGAAGATTTCCTGAAGCATTTTCGCTTTGGGCTAGAATTTGCAGCTTTGAGATCACTGGATGTGGAAGATTGAAGGGATGATTTGGTTTCTGAAGCAGTGAAATTGAAAAGACCATGAGAGAGAGAGAGAGCTTTATATAGGTCGAGCTATATTTTGGATGGAGCTTCTGAGAAAGTGCCATGTAGTCATCGATGACATATGACTGATGACTGATGAGATTCTCAACACATGTTTCAAATGCTCAATTAGACTTCTTTATTCAGGAGAGACACAAACTGATATACTTTATTCTTATCCTTTTCTGAATTGAAAAGCCAAAGCAAGGGGCACGTTCCTCCTTTTTTTAGGGGCAAAGGAAAGTGGCTCTTTAGATCTGAAGGGTTGCTTCATGGATCCAATGACTGACGCTTGAGAAGAAAGAAAACTTTGGTGGCACGGAAACGTACAGGATGTGGCGGAAAAACGAAAGAAGAAAACGAGAAGCGCTGATCATGGAAAAATTACAGACGAAGTATAGGAGATGACTCGAGTGCTTTGAGCACTGTAGTAGTGACATGATATTTTAAGGAATGCCATTTTTCTTTGTTTGTCTCATATATTCCGATTATCGAAAAATGTTTCTCCATTTTTTTTTTTTTGATATCTTTTGAAAGTAAAAAGATGGACCAGAATTTTTTTTTTTCCTTTCTGAATCTACAAAAAAATATAACAAGACGTAAATTACCATAAAGGATTTATGTCTCTTAAGGATTGAAATTTTCAATATTTAAAATCCAACTTGACCTCCCCACCAACATGATTATCGTCATTGTCCGGAGCACAAACATAGGGCCCTAGAACCCAGCTTAGGACTTTGCTGGGCGGACCTAGCACTCTAGTGCTCGAACCAAGACTTCGAGGTCACAATCGAGATCCGTGGAGTCTAACTTGGGATCTTTGGGGTAAGACTCGGACTCCAAACCTTATGCTTAGGATTCGGACCTCGCCCGGCCAAGCTCGATTGACTGTTGAACTGACAAGAGGAGGTCCCAAACACGTCGGTGGCAACAATCGGCGGTGAAAGACTTTGAAAATCAAGTTGAGTATTTCACGATTTTCAGCCATTTGATCCGCAATGGCTAAGATGTGATCACAGGTCGCGAATGGTGAACGAATTAGCAACCGTAACCTGTGAGACTTCGTCAACAGTGATTGGCGCCCAAACAAAGGCTTTGGACACGAATCCAAGCTCTTCGGATATTCATGACAAAGAAGACAGAGAAGAACAGGTGCTTCTCCGGAGCAGCTGTCCGATGATGGCTGAGTCACCTTGGGCACGAAGATGAATCAAAAACGAGAAAGAACTCTTTTGGATGTCAATCTTCTGAAAGAAATTTTTGGTGATGTCACTCAAAAATACTCTCTGGAATGTCTCAATGGGTCTCTCTCCGTTGTGTGAGCGATGACCGATGATAAGGTTGTGGCTGTCGGAGGTGGTGGTCGGAGGTGATCGGCAAAGGAGAGGGAACTAGAAAGAGGATTTTTGCTCAATTCTTATGTTTTTTGTGCATAGAAAATCATATCCTCAAGCACGCGGATGTCGACCGCACGAATTGGACCAAAATTGAATTGGCCTTTTGTTATTTGTTATTCGTTATTCGTTACATATCTTTATTTATTTATTATTCATTATTCTTTTTTGAGTTCTTTTTAGCACTATTTACTTCTTCTTCTTCTTCTTTTTATTAACTTTTTACAATAATTTATTGCTTAATTTGTCGAGTAAAATTTAAGAGTCAACAGAGCCATAACTGCTCATTTGCTCGTCTTGTGCACGTAGCCTAAATTCAACCAAGTATGATTAGTTTAGTGACTTGTCATGCTTACACATCTATCACTTTTTATATTTAAATTTAAATTTGAAAATAAATAAAGAAAATCATCTTTAAATGTATTTGATCAATAATATTGATAAAGATCTGGATAAAAATGTTTTGAAATAAATTTCTTTAACCCTTCCAAAACACTTATATCTTTGAATTCATCTCATTGATTTTAAATTTATAAAAACCATATAAAAATAAGGGGAAAAAAAACACCTCGGACTATGCCCAATGTAGCACATCTACCCCAAATTTATTTTGTAACATCAAAAACTACAAACTTGTGCCCTTAGGACATATTTGATTTTTCAGCCAAAAAGACGTCGTGAAGCCACATGAGTGCAATGTCAACGCGGATTTTAGTGGTGTTTATTTGCAAAATCTTGACAAGGGGTAAATGTATCCCATAGGTATAAGTTTAGGATTTATTGTATCACACAAAAAAAAAATTACGGTAAATATGTTATAATGAGTATAATTTGGGGTTTTATTCTCTAAAAATAAAGTAACTTTAAATATATAGGTTTATCCATGTAGTTTGTGATGAAGTCAAAACAAGAAATATTTATTAATACATGAATGATACTCAGATTTTGAAATATAACTTTTGGTTAATAATGTGATTAATGCATTATTTTTCAATTCAATTCAAAATTAGATCAAGATAATTTCAAGGATAACTTAATTTATTCCTTGAATAAGCTTCACTTAATATTCACTAAATTTTAGACACTACAATAAAAGAACGAAAACTTTAATTCGGCACACTCATGCTTATACTTCACTTAGTTTTATTTCCTAATTTTGAATTAGCTTTTGTACTTTTTGACCAAAAAAAAAAAAGATTTTGTACTTTAAAGAAAATTTATTTAGCAAACAACCAAAGTGAAACTAAGGTTTCTAAAAAACCACGTATTTTTTAATTGGGGATATTTTTAAGATAAAAATAATGTTAAGTTGATGAGTTTTGGTTCATTAGTTTATTTTTCGACGATTAGTGAATTGCACAAATTGAACCGACACTTATTAAGTCAACTATGAAATGTATTTAAGATTAAAAAAAAAAAAAACCTAAATCAGCCTAAAAGTTTCGAGTTCAAAGATTAAAGACTCCTCCCTCATCTCAAGTGTTTCCTAGTCCTGCAACTTATACCCGAATTGCGCAATGTTTAGTCTCAACACTATTACATAATAAATTATCATTGGCACCTAAATTTGTGTCAATCAGTTAAGCATTCATTAAAAAAAAAAAAAAAAAAAAGTAAGAAGAAGAAGAAATAGAGTTGTTAAGTCAGTTCGATTAGTCTTCAGCCGGCGACGGTTAGCGCTGCCATATCCGAGATTCTCGCTTCTTTGACCCATTCAAACCCACGAAATCTCAACAGAGAAATCCATCTTATCAAAGTTCAAATGACCAGAGTCCTTGAAGCCCCCTCAAAAACGGAAGAGCTCATCTCTCTCTCTCTCTCTCTCTCTCTCTCTCTCTCTCTGTGGCTAACTCTCGCTTTCTCTCGCTCTCGCTGGCGTCCGAAGAAGATGAAGATGCGAGCAAAAGAGCAGGTGAGATCCAAACACACCTCATCTCGGTTCAATCTTTGATCTGAAACAATATAAAAAAATAACGTCATGGTAATGTTCGCAGGAAATCTGACTGATATTGAATCTTTTGTTCATGGTTTGACCTGAAATCCGCGTTGATGCGATGGTGTCAGATCCAAACATTACTATAACGTTCCATCCAGAGCCCTCAAGCGAGATGACGCCTATTTTTCGTTCGATCCGAAGACAGCCCGATGTTGTTTTGTATGTCATCGGTTGCCTCATGATTCATCAAATACGATTTTCTGAGATTTTATCTGTTAACTGCAAGTGACATATTCTTTTCTTTTATTTCCGGATGGTTTGCCTGCTGTCGTGGTTCTGCGGTGGGCGTCCCGAGGAAACGATTCGATCATTCGGTCCGATTTCTGTGCTCCGACTCGTTTGCGCGGGTATGTCTCTATATATATTAACTGTACATTTCGAGTTCTATGAATGAGATATCATTGAGTTAATAGAAAATCAAGATGGGTCGATGATGGTGACCAACAAGTGCGGCAATTGTCTGGCAACACATGGAGGTGGTTGATAATCATGTTCCAAAGATTGGCGGTGGCCAATGATAAATTGTGCGATTTCCAATCTGATATAAATTATTATTGAAATTTTAATTGTCTGAGATTGAAAAATGAGTCATCAAGGTTTCTCGGTAATGATATGCAAACGATGAATAATAATAATAACAACTGCATGATAAAACCATAAATAAAAAAAGGGCAGAATAAGAGGATTGGTTTTATATTGGAAAACTGAATTAGAGTGCGTTCTTGGAGCAGTCGTCCTTCAAGATAGGCTCAATTAAGGTTCAATAATGAATTTTGGGCTTGAACAGTGTCGGAAAGTTTGGGCTTAACTTCATTAAAATATATTTGGGCTGAATTTGAATTTTGGGGAAATGGGTTAAATAGATTGAGGGGGCTTGATATAAGAGCCCAAATTTGTATCCGTGGCCCATATACAGAAATAAATAATAAATAAATAATAAAAGAAATTATAAAATAAAGAAAATTAGAAAACAGTTAGAAAAAAATAGGCATTGATGAGGTAGTTAGATTTTAGTATTAAAATTAGCTTAATTTCATTTAGTTAGTGTACAAATGGTTTAGGGTTTTAGTGGACACATTTGATCTAGTTTAGTTTTAGAAGGTCAATTTTTTAGAAAAGAAATTGAACTCAATTTGAACTAAGCTCATGATGGTTACCATCTTGATAATAATGATAACAATAGGGCTATGTGAAATTCTTTGCTCAATTCTTATCGAGTCTTTTTACTGCACTTAATTTGTTAGTTATCCTTTTCACTACTATCTTTAAGTGAATTATTGTGATTTTTCTGTTTTAGTTGAATGGTTAGATTACAATTTAGGACCATAATAAATTTAAAAACATTGCATAGTACACCTATTGGACATAAATTATAAGAGTCATGATTGAATAAAAAAAAAAACCGCATGTGATACTTAGTTAACAAATAATCAAGTTATGATACTGAAATGGCACTAGTTAGATAACTAGTGTAATCAAGTCTCAAACTTTAGATTATGGTTATATAGAAAGTGATGTATACTCCAATACCTATCTTGGTTTCTAGTTGATCTCAACTCCTAATACAAAATTCTCTTTGGGTTAATCGAAATTGAATATCTCAAGATTGCACGAGATAAGAGTTTGGGAGAACTCGCATTGAATAGGGATTGTTGGTCCTAACTCGACATCACCTCTGAACCTATCCTTTTCCCCGAAAGGAAAAAGTGTCGCGACAATTACACTTGGGTTTCCCGTGTACCTTTGCTAATAAAATAAAAAACTTTGAAAAAAAGTCTAATATAAATATGTATATAATTTACATATTGGATATTTAATTTTCTCTAGTTATGGACTCTTGAATTTTATTTTATTTTATTTAGAACCAATATTTCACCATCTAAAATTTGCAGTGAATTATCCCACAACTTTATTTTTATGAATAATGTTGTTGGGTTTATTTCTTTAAATGTTGCACTCACACAAAAGTAATTATTTTCTACAAGTAAGTATCTAGGTGCTAGTCATAAGAAAATAAAATGAACAGTTCAAGTTCTATTGTTACTCGAAGAAAGTAACAGTACTATTACACAAGTAAAGTCCATTTTTTATATATTTGACTTGCATATTCTGGCAATGGTTTCTTATACGGTTTAAGTCATGTCTCACTTTCATCCAAAATCCTAGAAAGCCTTATTCCTCTTTTCCATGGCATCTCTTCCTCCGCATTCCGACCTGAAAACAGCAGTCATGAGTTACCTCACTCCGCATTTATTAATCCATCATTTATTAATATCATTTATTGTTTCAAGAGAAAATCTCAAATAAGACCCAAAGTGCCTTCATTTTCTCAAAAGATGACCTAGAGTGAAATCTGTTTCAAATAAGGACCCAAAGTGGTGATTTAGTCTCAAAGAATGACCTCACTCATCGGCCAATAAACAAATGCATTTCCGATTCATATTTTAGTGGCCTATCAGGAGTGTTTTTGTCCACTTTTTTTTTTTAAAAAAATTTCAGTTGTCTTGTTCTTTTTTTTTTTTTTTTTTTAGGTCAATGGTTGCACCATTCATCATCGAACATAGGAAAGGCCGGCGAGCGCGGCCATTGGTGAGGGCCGGCAAGGGCTACATGCCCATTGCCAGCAATGGATGCAGGGCTACCAAGCCCTTGCTGACCACGGCGAGGGCTTGCAGGCCGACCCTCGCCAGATCTGGCTAAGGTGGCCTTGATGACAGCCGATGAGGGCCATCGAAACCTCGCTGGCTATAAGTGAGGGCTTGCAGGCCCTCACCGGCCCTTATTAGTGGCTAGTTCATCTAACCACTCATCTAACCACGAGCAAAAGCGGGGGAGGTCGCCCTCGCAGCCATCAATGAGGTTGCCCCTCACCGACATTGGGCGAGGGCTTGCCCATCAAGTCTGTCCAATGGCAACGAGCTGCTACTGGAGATCCTGGGGCCCGGCATTGTCGGCAACCTCTTCCTCCCCATGCTCGGCACCCGCCTCAACGCCATGCTTATCCTTAGTTCATTTTCTCTCCTAATTAAAATCTCATTTTTGTATGCCCTCACATTTCTCTTGAAAAATTTCATCTCTCCTTCGTTAACCTAATTTCGGGGCTGTTAAAAGAGCGTCCACGGCAGAACGCAACTCAAAATTTTTGCGCAAGTTAGCTGTAATTCCTTCCTCTCAATGATGCTTGACGGAGACAATATCGATCAAGCTTACCTAGTCATCGTCTAGGTGACAGTAGAATCCTTGCGAGGGGCAACCTTCCTCACCTCTGCCCGTGGTTAGATGAATCGGCCACTAATAAGGGCCGGCGAGGGCCTACTTTCCTCACTATGCCCACCCATCTTAGTCGCACGCCTCCCTTCCAACCTGTGGCCGTGATGCAAAATGTCCAACAAATGATGCCAGACGCATCCAACGCATGGATTCTTTGTTGCACATTGATTGTCATATTAATCAAGTTCATAGTGTTACTCATTTTTGCCATCTTCCTCTACCTCCCTAATGGACCTAATTACCCAATATTGAAAGTCGTGGGGCTGACTATGTTCAATATATAGTCATTGCATCCATCAGGACTAATTGAAATGCCGCCCTCTTGGTGGCGAAATCAAAGATTTACGAATACCTGTACTTCTGTGAAGTCAAGTGTTTCATCTTATATCATCGGGATCTAGTGCAATCCTTGGCATTAGAGCCAATCGTGCTATGGTTGGCCAACAGGCCTTGATAAAGGCGAAGATGACAATAGAGAGGCCTAAGGAGGCAGTGGTGTCGAAGGTAGATTATGAGTGGAGGTCCATAGGGATAGTGGTTGTTAGGGTGGGTCTGAGGATGCGAGGCACATACGTGTTTGGGCTGTGAAAGAAGGGCTATGATGGCATTGAAGCTCATTGTGACGACATGAAAGTTGTTTTTGCAAAGTTACGGGGGAGTGAAGCTTTAGTTTCCAGCGATAATTTAGTCGTTGGCTATAATCTTCTGTCGTGCTCTTATAACAATTTTGACTGAATCCATCCACAGACCCAGCTTAGGAGCTGCTATTGATAGTAACATTCACGAGCCCGCCTTGAATTCTTATTGGCCATAATGTTCTTTTATTTTTCATATAATTTAGTGATCTGTGATTTTTTAATGATATAAGAAATTCGCAAGTACTAAATATATATCAACATGGGGCCGGGTTGTAACTTGCAAGCTATCTCATCTGTTGAGATTCACAAGTACCAAATTTTATTTTAAAAAATTAATTAAGTTAAATATTGGGCAAAATACTAGCGATTTAAATAATATTTCAAATCTTAATTCATTGATATACATTAGACAAACGTTCTATTTAGTAAGAGTGATGCACTTCATGCAACGCATACTCATCTTTCATAAATAACAATTCCATATAACATTGGACTTTGTCTTAGAATATTCACTGCATTTTATAAATGCCTCACAATCATTTAACAATAAAGTAGAAGTGAAAAAAAAAAACCCTCATAAACACTAAATTATAGATGGAAAAGAAAAGGATACCTCAAGTTGTCATAGTGTGCTTTAATGAGGCCGTAGTACTTCTTCCACCACGACCCAAGCACGTACATATTGCATCCTCATACCCAATTTTATAGCCAATATCCTCACAAACCTCCACTCTTAATCCATGTCCTAAAACACTGCCTCCTCAGGCCTCTCCATCATATTCGCCTTTATCATAATCCTACCAGCAACCCATAGCACGAATGGCTCCATTGATGCCAATGCCAAGTGTTGCTCTCGTAGGTCTCTAGTTTTTCCACCAAGAGGGCAGCTTTCCAATCGGCCTTGGTGGATGTATTGACTGTGAGATTGGACACAATCAGCCTGACGACTTTCAATATGGGGTATATGGAAAAATGTTTCGGTGAATAAATATGTGCAGCACGGACATATATGACACTGGAAGCAAGTGATGTGAGGAGCTTGAAGACAGTAAAATTGAGTCCGCACACGTCTTTAATGTTGGTAGCACTGGAAGGTTTTGTAGGACCATATTGTACTCCCATTTTTTGGTTGTGGTGGTAGGGGGTGTTGGGAACGGGGCCTAAAAATGGGAGTACAATATGGTCCTACAAAACCTTCCAGCGCTACCGACATTAAAGACGTGTGCGGACTCGATTTTACTGTCTTCAAGCTCCTCACATCACTTGCTTCCAGTGTCATATATGTCCGTGCTGCACATATTTATTCACCGAAACATTTTTCCATGGACCTAATAAGTAGGCAAAGGAAGATGGCGAAAATTAGTAATATCGTGAAACATATCAACACACAATAGTCAACGCAATATAAAGAAGTCATGCATCGGATGTGTGTAGTATCTATCCGTTGGACATTCTACACTGTGATTGCGAATTGCAAAGGGGGGCATGTTAGATATAGGTGTGATGCCAACATCCACATGTTGGTCTTAACGACAATTTTCAAATGAAGCTGAAAAGTTGGCAAACCAAAAGAATAATCATAAAGGCAAGGCAACTCATATCATAACTACAGCTCTAGTTTTTTCATATGTCACATTCATTTTACCATGCGGGGTTAATACCAATATTAGTACCGTGTAAGTCACCGCCATGAAAATTATAGCAACCCATTAATATGCAAGTTTTGTACACATCACGACATGCCGCTAATGAGAAGCAGAATTGTCGTAAATGACGATAGGAAACAAATAGTATTGCATGACAAAAAAAATGTATGCTCATCATGATGCTTGTTAGCCATTATGGCAATATGCGTTGTGTAATGCTTTTCGGCCACGAGGTCGGCTTCCCAAATTCTTCCTGGATGACACACTGCTCCTTGAAAGGCTATGGTGGCAAGTAAAATTGCGACGACCATCAAAGACTACATACCTTTTTATGGACAATTGTTTTCTTGCCTCTCATTTGGTTGTTTGACACAAAAACGGTATTCCCTCCAGAGGTGGCCATGTTCTCTACAAATAAAAGTTACTTTTTTTGTGAAATGATAAAGAAAGGTTATTCCTCTTTAGAAGTTCACAAAATTGTAATTTTTATTTATGGAGGATATGGCCACCTCCGAGAGGGAATATTGTCCGTATGTAGCACAACCAAATAAGAGGCAAGAAAACATAGATTGGCAAAAAGGTATGTAGTCTGTGATGGTTGTTGCAATCTTACTTGCCACCATGGCTTTTCAAGCAGCGATGAGTCCTCTTGGAGGCGTATGGCAGGGGGATTCCGTAGCCGAAAAACATTACAACGCGGGCATCGCCATAATGGTTTACAAGTATCATGATGAGCATACATCTTTTGTGTCATACAATACCATTTGTATCCTATCGTTATTTACTGCTATTTTACTTCTCATTAGCGGCATGTCTTTAACGCAGCTGATATGTACAAAACTTGCAATATTAATCATCTGGGTAGCCATAATTTTCTCCGCGCTGACTTACGCGGTACCAATATTGGTATTAACCCCGCATGGTAAAATGAATGCGACATATGAAAAGGCTAGAATTGCATTTGTCATACGGTTCGTCTTTGTGATTATTTTTTTGGTGTGCTAACTTTTTTGCTTCATTCAAAAATTGTGTTCCTAAGACCAAGATTTACATGTTGGCATTACACCTATCTTAGGCATTACGAGGATAAATCCAGGTATTGCTGATTATTTTTATGTACCGATTTTTTTTTTTTTTTTGGTAAAGGTTTATGTACTGAAATCTTTATCCAAAAAGTCATAAATCAATTGCCCTTTTGTTAATTTAGTTCAAAACCTTTCAATTTTGCCAGCCACAAGTGAGGGCCAGTTGAACTTTGCCAACCCTAGGCGAGTCGCACCCCTCTCCAAATATGGCCAGGCAAAAGTCCAAACACACAAAGAAAAAATATTAATATCACGAAAAAACCCAAAACTAATACATTTTTGATAAATTTACCCAAAATTAATTTTTTTAACCAGAAAAAATCCTAAACTAATTCATCATTGATAAATTTAACCTAAATGACTATAAAAAAAGTATAAACTAGTACAATTATAACAAATTTACTCCAAACTAACTTTTTGACTACCCAAATCAAAATTGGTATATTAGTGACAAATATACCATCCTTTAAATTAGTTTAATATAAAAAAAAATACAAAACCAACACAACTACAACAAAAGAAGAGTAAAATCTCAAATTGGTATACTAGTCAAATCTTACATGTCATCAAACTCAACAATTTGACAATAAAATTTAATAAAAACTAATAGAGGATAAATTTATCACAAATATACCAAATTTATCAATGATGTAACAAGGGTTTTTTTTTTGTCAAAATTAGTTTATCTTAAATTTATGACAAATGTACTAGTTTTAGAGCTTTTTGACACAGGCAAGGGCTAGCTGACCCTTGCCGACCCTAGGTGGGTCGCACCTCTTGCTAGGCAAAAGTTGCTATTTCGCTCGCCCTCTCTCCAAAATCCAAAAAAAAAAAAAAAAAGGTTAATATTATGAAAAATCCCAAAGTAATATATCTGTATCAAATTTACCCAAATTCATTTTTTAACCATAAAAAAAAACTCTAAATTGGTATACTATGATAGATTTACCCTAAATAACCATAAAAACTTCCAACCGATACACTTATAACAAATTTATCACAAACTAATTTTTTTACTTGTCAAAATCAAACTGGTACATATGTGACAAATTTATCATCTTTTAAATTGGATTAATACTACAAAAAAAATCATAAAATTAGTAAAGCTATGATAAAAAGAGAATAAATTCCCAAATTTGTACACTAGGCAACTCTCACGTATCAATAAACTCAACAATTTGATGGTAAAATTAACAAAAATTAATAGAAGATAAATTTGTCACAAGTGTATCTATTTATGATAAATTTATCAAATTTGTTATCAAAAAAATTAATTTATAGCAAATTTGTTGTAAGCATACTAGTTTTGGGCTTTCGACACAAGCGAGAGATGGCTAACCCTCGTTGGCCCTAGGCAAGCCTGTCCCTTGCTAAGCAAGAAATCGCACACCCTCTCTCCAAAATTTCCAAAAAGAAAAAAGTTTAATATTATGAAAATCCCAAAATTGATATAACTATGGTAAATGTACCTCAAACTAATTTTAACTACAAAAAATCCAAATTGGTACACCATTGATAAATTTACCACAAATAACTATAAAAAAAAAAAAATCAGAATGATACAATTGTAACATATTTACCCCAAAACTAATTTTTTGACCACCAAAACCAAAACCGATACATTTGTGGCAAATATATCCTCACTTAGATTTATGCCACCAAAAAACACAAAACTAGTATAACTATGACAAAAAAAAGTAAAATCCACAATTGGATCACCAATCAATTCTCATGTGTCATCAAATCCATCAATTTGATAGTAAAATTTAACGAAAACTAAAAGATGGTAAATTTATCATAAGTGTATTAGTTTGGGATAAATTCATCAAAGATGCAATAATTTGGATTTTTTCTAGCCAAAAAATTAATTTTTGATAAATTTTTTATAGACATACTAGTTTGGCACATTTCGACACAAGTAATAGCCAGCTAACCCTCGCCAGACTTGGGTGAGTCGCACACCTTGCCAAGCAAGAGTTGCGACTTTGCTTGCCACTCTCCTTTAAATTAGATTAATACCATTAGAAAATCAAAAAATTAGTACAACTGTGACAAAATGAGAGTAAAATCCAAAATTGGTACACTAGTCAACTCTCACGTGTTATCAAATTTAGTAATTATTCAAACAATATGGTCTAGAGTGCTGACAGAAGACGAAGACCTCCCAAAAGTCCAAATGTTAAAAAACACCATATGGTCATTCAATAGAACTAAAGGGCATGAAAAAGCAATGCGCTTGGTACAAGCAAGGCCGATGCCCATAGAAATGTCAAATAAATGACTATCAGTTGCAAAAATTGTATCCTAATAGAGCAATACTCAAAGAGTCAAGATCTATAGTGCATTCCTAATGACAATCCCTAATAAAGAGAAAATTGGTGGCAATGCCAAGATGATCATCAACTTTCACCATTTACACATATTTTGAGCCTAATGATCTTTTTGTTTCTCAACCCAAGAACCCAGCCTATGTTACATCCCTTACAAAGTCTTTTCTAATTAGGGCACTCGAATTAACATAGGGATTCACATGTTTTAAGCATCCCTTGAAGAAGTGCGGGAAAGATGATTTCTTTCTCATTTTGCAAGGTTCTTGACTTGTAAACCCATAAATGACTACGAAGTTGTTCTTTCAATAGCCTTGACTCAAAAAGTCCATTTGTTAAGCTATTGACCAAGTCCACATTACAATCCTTGTTAAAGATCTCTTAGATTGGTAAGGTCGTACCGCTTGCGAGAATACTCGGACCCTTGTCGATATAATGAGATGAAATGATTCTTCTAAAATAGCCATTTTGAATGAGAGTGAGTGAAAATCCTTTCTAACTAAAAGTCTCTCATTTAGTATTCTTAGGAAATCCATGTCATGAGTGAAAATTGTCTTGAACGATAATTCTCTCTAGTGGAAATTTGGGTGATGCAAAGGTCATTATGCATGAACTCCGATTGACTTGATAACTTTCAGTGGATTTTGAAGTTTGCATTCCAGAATAGCCTTAATTGTTTATTTTTTTGGTAAATGCATTTTTTGCTTTAAATCATGTCTGATAGGTAATGTTTTTTTAAAGACCCAAGAGCTCCTAACATTTAGGTTCATTTCAGAATGCCTCATGATATTAGGAGATGAGAATCCATCATGAACATTCAAGGTGTTTTTTTTATGTTCCAAAATTTATTTCTACCAAGAGGTGAGAGGCGTCCACAGGATATTTAAGTTCCAGAAGATATATCCCCAAGAATCAAGATATCACCAAGTATATATCTTTACCCATACTCTAAATACTTGTCATTGTGCGGGTATTATTGACACTTGACTCGGTCAAGTTGTCCCTTTATATTGACCTGGTGTGCTTTTGTGACCCAACATCCATTTCATCGACTCGGCGTGCTTTCGTAGCTCGGTGTCCTTTATATTGACCTAATGTGCTTTCACAGCCCAAAGTCTTTTTCATCGACCCAGCATGCTTCCGTAGCCCGGTGTCTTTTATATTGACCTCGTGCACTTTCGTAACTTAGAGTCCTTTTCATCGACCCGACGTGCTTCCGTAGTCCGGTGTCCTTTATATGAACTTAACGTGCTTTCGTAGCTCAGTGTCATTTATATTGACCTCGCATGCTTTCGTAGCCTAGAGTCCCTTTCATCGATCTGGCGTGCTTCTGTAGCCCAGTGTCCTTTATATTGACCTGGCGTGCTTTCATAGCCTAGAGTCCCTTTCATCGACCCGACATGCTTCCATAGCCCAGTGTCTTTTATATTGACCTAATGTGCTTTCATAGCCCAAAGTTCTTTTCATCGACCTAGTGTGCTTTCGTAGTCTAGAGTTCTTTTCATCGACTCGGCATGCTTCTCTAACCTGATTTCCTTTTCAGAAATTGAGAGTTTGTAGATTTCAACAAAATCTTTTAATCAATTGTTGACATCTTAGTTTGGATTTGAATGTCACAAAATATTTTCATCTAAACATTTCACTCTGGATGTGAATGATTTTCGATCTTTCTCGTTATATCTTAGTTTGGATCTAGGTATTTCGGGTTCCAAAATTTTGACATCTCATTTAGGTGACTATAGAAAGGTACGGGATCTTGGAAAAATGATCTCCCGTTTAAGCGACTGTAAAATGGTATGGGTCTTAGACAATATCTGTTTCCCATTCAGGACGTAAAAAGGTACGAGTCCTGGCAAATGTTTTCCCGTTTAGGCGACCGTAGAAATGTATGGGTCCTAGACATTATATTTGTAGCTCTAACAGGCGACCATTGGAAAAGTACGGGTCTTGGAAAAGCCGTTTCTCATTCAGGCGACCATATAAAAGTACGGGTCCTTGAAAAGTGATTTCCCGTTTAGGTGACCATAGAATGGTACGGGTCCTAAACAATAGCTATTTCCCATTTAGGCGACCGTAGAAAAATATGGGTCCTAGACAATACTTGTTGCTCTAATAGGCGACCGTAAAAAGGTACGGTCTGGGAAAAGCAATCTCCCCATTCAAGCGATTGTAGTTTGGTGTGGGTCATAAAAAGTGATTTTCCGTTTAGGCGACTGTACAAAGGTACGAGTCCTAGACAATGTTTATGGCTCTAACAGGCGACCATAGAAATGTACAGGTCCTAGGAAAGTCGTTTCCTATTTAGGCGACCGTAGAAAAGTACGAGTCCTGAAAAGTGAATCCCCGTTTAGGCAACCGTAGAATGTTACGAGTCCTAGATAACATCTGTTTCCCATTCAGGCGACCATAGAAAGATACGGGTTCTAGATAACATCTGTTTCCCATTCAGGCGACCATAGAAAGATACGGGTCCTGAGAAACCAATTTTTTCGTTAAGGCGACCAAAGAAAGATTCAGGTCCTAGACAACCAAAAACTACCATACTAGGCAACCGTAGAGAAGTACGAGTTCTAGGAAAGCAGTCTCCTTACAAAGCCTCGTTACTATTCTGGGCGACCGTAGAAAGGTACGGGTTCTAGACATGTAACACCAACTATCTTGAATTACTCCATTCTCTTCGAAGGTAAGTTATTCCAAGTAGCTCCCTTTACCATTTATATTAGCATTCCCATGCATCACATAAATTGTTTTAAAAAAAAAAATCACTTTCCAACAAAAATCATTCAATGCATGTGCATAATTAAAACTTAGGTCTCAATTTGTTTTTGAATGCAACCTCTGTGAGCTCACATTTAAAGAGGGACAGTTGTATACACCTAAATTTTGATGATCCAGTCATTGATTTTTTGCATAAAAATTAGGGATTAATTTTAACCCAAAAAAATAAAATAAAAATGCATAGCATATAATTTTAGGCGCATCTTGTTCTGATAAGGAATAACGATTTGATATATTCAGTAAAGCTTTTATATATTCAAACGATATATACCGAGAGGTGTATTTTGCTGAAAATTGGAAGGTTTTGATGGAATATTTCAGATGGGATATATATTTGGCATTAATCTTTTGGGTAATATGCATTTTTGACATAATAAAAGAAACATTAGATCTTTCAATTGTTGATGGGCGTGAACAAAGGAAAGTTAATGAAATAAAATCGTGAAGATTACGCTTTGGCCATGCGTGATGCAATCGAAAAGAAGCATAAAGTTGCTTCTTCCATATAGGAGCTCAATTTCGTTGCGTATAAAAAGGGGCTCTTCCGTTCGATCTTCGGGGGAAAAGCCAAAAAAATTTTGGGAGAAAAATTTGAGAGGAGAAGAAAAAAGAAATTCATTGCAAAAAAAAAGTGAGGAGAATTGGCAAAAAAAATTTGTGAGGGACAAAGTGAAAATAGGAAGAATTTCGTGAAAAAGAAAAAAAGGAAGAGGAAACCCCCTCCCCTCTTTCTCGTCCAAGAGAAGTCTTGTCTCTTCCTCTCTGACAAGCTGCAAAGAAAGAAAAGCAGCAGCAGATAAAAGAAGTTAGCAGAGAGTGACAGAGAAAAGCATCACACGCCATGCATATTTGAGGAGGAATTTGGAGAAGATATAATTTGATAGATTGCCAAAAAAAGTACCAATGCTAATACACACCTAAATGATGGAAATAAAAAAAATGAAAAAGATGCCACAAAATGAGAAAAAAAAAAAAATGAAAATAAATAAGTACCTCAGGAAAGGAGATTGGGATGCCACAGGAGAAGGCATGGGAGATCTCGGTCACGTAGACTGGGGCAATCATCAAGGCGAAGCTTGCGTTGAGGCTGGCTAAGGAGCGGCCGACCAACAACTTGGCAAAATTTTGGGCCGAACCCATAATGACGGGCCCAACGAAACATATGGCCCCCGCCATCACAATTATCCAACGACGACCAAATTTCCCAGAAATCACTGCTGCTGACACCACCCCAAGTAATGAGAACATAGCAAGGATGCTCGTCATGAGCTAAAGCTGCAAATTGCTTAGAGTGAGGTCCGTCTTGATATATGGCGCAAGCTCGGTCATCAGCAGTTGAACTGCCAAAAATTCAAAATAATAATGTACGTGCGATAAACGGGCAACATACGTGCGATATCCGTGCAACGTACGTGCGATATAATTCCTCAAAGAAAATGATGGTGTAGATGTGTTACGAGCCCACGCATCTTCTCCATCGTCTTCTAGCTCTATCTCTATCCCGTGTGCTCCGAAAGCCTCCACATCCTCTTCTCGCTGGTGTTCCAACCCATCTCTCCCATTCTCTCCTTCTTCTCCTTCATGGAACATTTGCAACAAAAATGTCTGGTAGCCATCGTTCAGCTCTTCATCTCCTTCGTTGAACATCCACAACAGAAATTCCCGATAGCTTATAAGGCTTGGGTCCCTTTAACCTTTGTAACGCGTTTTAAAGCCGTGAGGGAAAAGACCGTGGCTGGGATGGTGGTTGGGCGGGTGACCCAAAGCAAACAATATTACACAGTGGGGCCCGGGATGTTACAATCTATGCTTCTATAACCCTACCTTTTAATAGATTCATTTCAAGATTTAGGAAAAGAAGTGGTTGCTTATTGGAGCATGGACCATTTATGTTGGGAAAATAATTTGTTGATCCTATGTGCTGTCAAATTTTGAGAAAGTGCATTTATATAGTCACTGATACCAATTGGTCTTTCAGAACATGGTTTTTGTATGTTTCTGCTGATTAATTGGTAATTAGAGATTATGGAAAATTGTGCCTGCTGCTGTATCTTATAATGTTCTACTGGACAAATGCATTGTAGGGTCGGGTTACGCTGCAATTGACTCGGGATCCATCTTATTCTAGAGGTTTCCTTTCCGCTTAATCCGTCACTGGATTTCTATCTGATGTCTATTCTCCGGCGGCAGATGAACTGGGGAAGATATGTTTGGTTGCAGATGAAAGGGTATCTACCAAACCAGACTATCTTCATAAATTTTCCCATTATAGTTTCGTTCTTGGTTGTACATTTTTTTCATATAGTTTATAGTGCCAATGACAGGTTCAAGTGGCGGTTTTTGATCTTCCTAAGGAGATTGCAAAGGAGTTGTTGAGTCAGCCAACACCACCTGGGAACACTATTACAAGAATTTCCAAGGTTGTGTGAGGGCTCAAGATACCTCATAGGGTTGAGATTACCATGGTTCACTTAAATGCAATTGCTTCCATGCTTAGATATTGCCATAGCGTCAGTTTTGGTGCTAATTACATTTTCAAAGCTAATTCACTTTTCCATTATATTGACAGTTACCTGCTCTGCAAGATGATGGGTCCCCTAGTGATTTATATGGTAGATTTTCTAGTAGAGACAAGAGTCGTCGGCCAAGTCTTAGAGACTGGAGAGGATCGAGATCATCCTAAAGTTGGGGCAGTGGTTGTGATGTTGATGATGATGTTGGTCTATTTAGACATGGCGCTCGAGGTTCCAGAATTGAAAATAGCTAGAGTCGCCCCTCAAGAAACAATGATAAGCAAGAAGAATCTATTAAAGCCTACCATAAAGCATGTAGGCAAGAACAAAATCAAAGCCTTCTTCCACTAAGCAGGAAGAATCTTAAGAAACAGCATGATAGAGAAATTCAGGACATATGCCTAATGGGAGACATCCATATGCAAATGTTAGTGAATCAAATAAGCATCTTGATTGGGGAAAAAGATATCAAATATGAGGGAATTAAAATTTATGCCATATCAGCAACTCCAACTTCAAAGCGTACCATTCTAAGTGATCTCATCACGGTAGGAGATGCTTTCCTCATATTTGATATCTTTTTCCCCAATCAAGATGCTTATTTGATTCACTAACGTTTGCATATGGATGTCTCCCATTAGGCATATGTCCTAAATTTCTCTATCATGCTGTTTCTTAAGATTCTTCCTGCTTAGTGGAAGAAGGCTTTGATTTTGTTCTTGCCTACATGCTTTATGGTAGGCTTTAATAGATTCTTCTTGCTTATCATTGTTTCTTGAGGGGCGACTCCAACTATTTTCAATTCTGGAACCTCGGGCGCCACGTCTAAATAGACCAACATCATCATCAACATCACGACCACTGCCCCAACTTTGGGACGATCTCGATCCTCTCCGGTCTCTAAGACTTGAGTCATCGATATAAATCACTAGGGGGCAAATCATCTTACAGAGCAGGTAACTGTCAATATAAAGGAAAAGTGAATTAGCTCTGAAATGCAATTAGTGTGACATCCCGATTTTCTGATTCTATTTTCAATAAATTGAGATGGGCATTTCGTTGGCATGTATATAGTTCATTTTCTTGAGTCGGCCACTCATGTGAAAACTAATCTATCAGGTGAAGCCGTTAAGAGTTTCTAATGCATAAGACTCGAGAATTGACCAGGAAGCGACCTTTCGACCGAGCTAATTTGCAAGGGTCATTACGGCACAATTAAAAATCGATTAGAGACCGGAAATAGGTCGACTCGACAGAGGCATGTGATCGAGTGTGGGGGATTCCACCGGATTGCATAATCCTTGTCGACCAACACTGGATCGACTTTTCTATCGATTGGGTACCTTGTGTTCGTATTTGAAATTTTGAGATTACCCCGACAACCGAAAGTCGCCAATGTTTCAAAGATGTACATTGTGGCTTGAGATGATCAACCACAGGTCAAATGCATGAAAATTTCTAAAGGCTACCCGGTAGGTTGGGCCGTGCTAGTATCGTGCCAAAGTGAAATTAAACGTGGAATTGATATCGAATTCAGAAATTGGAAATCTGGTGTGTCACAAATCATTTTATAAATATTAACTCATCTTTGGAAGATTTTTTATGCAATCAGAGTTCTTTGGCAAATTAAATCCGAGAATGGCTATTTTAGCTCGAGAAATTAGTAAGCCCGCCTTGGTCTTGCTTTTGGGACTTAAGTTGGCTCTATGGGGAAGTGAAGATGTGAATTGAAGTGTGGTGACATTGGGTTAATTTTATGGACTTTAATTGGACTCGGTTGGAAGAGAATCGATTGGAAATTAAAGACTTTGATGTACAAAGAAATGGACCCCGGCGGAAATTGATTTGGACCCATTGAAATATGTTGTAGAGGAAATGAGTTAGTGGATGATGACATCATGGAGTGATGTCATGGTGGGTGGCCCATTTGGTGGAGATCTTGACAAGTGGAGGGGTGGATTTAATCCCCCAAAAAGTGAAGGGCCCAACCACTTCTTCTTCAACCTTGAGAAGAGAAAGAAAGGGGGGGAGAGGATGTGCGCTCGGCCAGGCTAGCCGCACGCCCGACCGGCCGCCCTCCGCCTGCCCACTCGTCGCCGCCGGTGCCGTCGCCGCCTCGCGTGACCGCGCGGCACCCGCTCCCGCGCGCGCCTCGCCTCGCCTCGCCTCGCCTCCCTGCCCGTCACCGCCTCACCCGTGCGAGCCGCACGCCGCACACCCCTTCGCCACTTGCTCGGCCGCTCGTCGTTGTCGCTGCCCGCATGCCATCATTGACGTCGCCGCTGCCACACGTCTGCCCCGCGCTGCTCGCACGTCTCCGCCTCCTGCCGCCATCGTCCCTGCTTTAGCCAAGTTCCAACAGCCATTTCAGATCTGGTGGAGCTTCGCCGAAGCCGTCCAGTTTACCTCCGGCCACCGTGAAGCCCCGCCTAAGTCCGGTTCAGCTCCTCCGCCATTCCTCCGCCCATTCCGACCCAAACCGGCGCCGGATCCGCCCCCAACCAGCAGCGAGCAGAAGGTTGTAGAAATGGGTATTGCAGCCCGCATTTGGCCCGTTTCGGCCGCCTTCCCGAGCCCGGATGCTCGGCCCACTTTGAGGAAAGTCGATCCTCGCGTCGTCCCCGTCGTTTTGGTCCGCTCGGCTTGCTAATCCGGTGAGTTTAACTCACTAAATCTTAATTAGAGTGTTAATGATGCCCTAAGTGTGCTTAGTTTAAATTAAGTAAGTTTAGGTGTGTGGATTAGTGTATTTAACTATAAATTGGATTAAGAGGTTGGTTTATGTTAAAGTGTGTTTAAATTAAAGGTTAAAATAAAGTAATTTAAAGTTAAGCCTTGATGTGACATAAAATGATTTTAGTTTTGAATTATTTAAGTGCTTCCAAATTCTGGAAAATATTATATTATATTATAATCTGAAATTATTAAAATATTATTATTTAAAAAAATCAGAAAAATTATTTTTGACCCCGGTTGCTCAAAATTTCGTGCCGATCACTACTATATATTCGGATTTTGAAATTGATGGTTGAATATTGTAAATTGAGTGTGGATTGCGAAAAATTATGGATATTATTATTTAATTAATTTTTGGAATAAAATTAATTATTTATTAAAATTCAAAAATTTCGTCGGGACCCTAAACTCTCGGAATTTCGTGCCGATCGCTGCTGTGTATTTAGAATTTGAATTTGATGATTGATTGTGGCAAATTGAGTGTGATTGTGATAAATAGGGATTCTTTTTATAAAGTCTCAAGTGTCGAAATTTATGGAAGAGTTGGCCGTGATTAATCACCTATTACAGATCGTGCCCAGTGGGGCCGTGATATGCCACATATTAGAGGTCGCCCCGTGAGGCCGTGATATGCCACCTATTAGAGGTCGCGCCCAGTGGGGCCGTGATATGCCACCTATTAGAGGTCGTGCCCAGTGGGGCCGTGAATTACCACCTAATAAAGGTCGTGCCTAAAGAGGCCGTGAATTGCCACTTGATAAAGGTCGCGCCTAGAGAGGCCGTGAATTGCCACCTGATAAAGGTCACGCCGAGTGGGGCCGTGATTAAGAGTAATGATTGATTTGTTGAATTGACATGTAATCGGCAAAGTCGATTGATCGCTGAGACGATCCAAGTGATTGAATTGTTCTGATTATGTGATTGTGCCATGGTTGTTTGGTTATTATAATTGTACGTAGTTGAATTATATAAATTGTGTTAACCTGCAGATGAAGGCTAATGCGAGGTAAGTCTTTTGTGTGATGTGGCTAGGCCACTCGGGGCGTATTTTCTTTCTAATAGGGGTTTTGGGAGTTGAACTTGTTGAGACATCGTCTCATCCCGGTTGTGGGATTAAAATTTCAAGTCTTTGGTGGACGGAGCGACCAAATAGCTTTGGTTGGCCTTGAGGAGTTGTAGAGGTGAAGTTATAAGATTGGAGAACGTGTCCGACTTGTAGGTCGTGGGACAATTTCTTTTTAAGAGCCGATCTTTAGTAGACTTTTGGCCGTAGACCTCTGTTTGTAATTTTGTTGAATTATGAAAGTGTTATGTTGTGGTTTTGCTTCTTGCTTTTCTATCCCGTATTTTATTGTCAGGGGTTTTATAATACGTTCCGCTTGCGCATTAATAAATCAATGGGGTCGGCGACACTACCTGGAAATGTCACATTTGATCGACTGCAGTGGGATGTGCGCGCGCCTGGGGTTCGGGGCGTGACAATTAGCACCAAAATTGATGCTATGGCAACATCTAAGCATGGAAGCAATTGCATTTAAGTGAACCATAGTAATCTCAACCCTATGAGGTATCTTGAGCTCTCACACAACCTTGGAAATTCTTGTAATAATGTTCCCAGGTGGTGTTGGCTGACTCAGCAACTCCTTTGCAATCTCCTCACGAAGATCAAAAACCGCCACTTGAACCTATCGTTGGCACCATAAACTATATGAAAAAAATGTACAACCAAGAACGAAACTATAATGGGAAAATTTATGAAGATAGTGCTCTGGTTTGGTGGATACCCTTTCACCTGCAACCAAATATATCTTCCCCAATTCATCTGCCGCCGGAGAATAGACATCAGATACAAATCTAGTGACGGATTGGGCGGAAAGGAAACCTCTAGAATAAGATGGATCTCGAGTCAATTGCAATGTAACCCGGCCCTACAATGCATTTGTCCAGTAGAACATTATAAGATACAGCAGCAGGCACAATTTTCCATAATCTCTTATTACCGATTAATCAGCAGAAACATACAAAAACCATGTTCTGAAAGACCAATTGGTATCAATGGCTATATAAATGCACTTTCTCAAAATTTGACAGCACATAGGATCAACAAATTATTTTCCCAACATAAATGGTCCGTGCTCCAATAAGCAACCACTTCTTTTCCTAAATCTTGAAATGAATAATCTCGGTCCTATATGACATTGAACAAGTGTTGCGCCAATTCTTATGGAAAGGTGCTGATCTTGGTAAGGGAGGGGCAAAGGTCTCTTGGGAAGACATTTGTCTGCCAAAAAATGAAGGAGGTCTCGGTATCCGAAAATTAAGAGACCCATGATGAAGTATATCTCCTTTTCACGGACAAGGTATCTCTATGGTGTCGTTGGATTCATTCCAACTTCTTAAAGTGGCAAAACTTTTGGATTGCCACCACTCCCACAGTTTGTTCTTGGGCTTGGAAGAAGATTTTGCAATTAAGAAGCGAGTCTCACCTATCCTTCCTTTGGAAAATTGGGAATGGTCTCTCAGTTTCCCTGTGGTATGACCACTGGCATCCAAAAGGGCCTCTCCACATCCTATTACCGGAACAAATCATCCGGAGATCTGAGCTTTCAGGAAATGCAATGGTGGCGGATCTTCTTTCGCCCTTGGGTTGTTCCACGTGCCTCCTTCTATTGAGCTGGGGTCTCTCTTCTCCGGCGCCTAACTCCTCTCCGGATTGCTTTTCTTGGAGATGGCACCCTTCGGGTCGCTTCACCATTGGGTCCGCATGGGACCGCCTCAGAAGGAAAAGAACCCCTGCTCCTTGGGCTTCTCTCATTTGGGCAGGCGACATTATTCCCAGGTTCCAATTCATTCTCTGGTTGATTGCTAAAAATCGTCTACCCACACAACGACTCCTTCTATCATATGGTAGAATTGACTACACCACCTGTGCTTTTTGTAATGAAGTCCCTGATTCCATTGACCACTTATTTTTTGATTGCCATCTAACGGCTTCTATCGCTTATTTTTGGGCCACTCGCTGCAATCTTCCCTGGCGTCCTAGGCCTTGGAAGGATAACCTCCTATGGGCTATACGGTTCCTCAAAGGCAAAGATTTTTTTCACATTATAGCACGTCATTCTTTTGCTGCTATGTGCTATATCATTTGGAAGAAAAGGAATGCCATTATCTTTCGTGGAGAGTCGGTCGTCCTTACTTCAATCAAAAATCACATTATCAAAAGTGTAAAGGACAAAGCTGTAAGTTTTTCTAATATCCCTGATATCTCGAGGAATAGACGTCTCCAGCGGAGTTGGGGCTTCCACCCAGCTATCTTTAGCGATCGACAAGAACAAGCTTAGATCGGTGTCCTTCAACACCCTGCCTCTTCGGTATCCCGTTGGCTTCTCTTCTCTTTGCTAATCTTAGCTCTTTGTTGTCTCTCCTAGACCTTCGGTCCTTGCTCTGTTTAGTCCGTGTTGTCCTTTTCTAGTTTCTTGATTGTGCTCCCTTCCACTCTCCCTACATTGTATCGAGAGTGCAAGATTAGGAGCCGGTCGAGTTTTTTGTATCTTTGTTCAAAGCTATAATACCATTTACCTTACCAAAAAAAAAAAAAAAAAAAAAAAATCTATTAAAAGGTAGGGTTATAGAAGCACAGATTATAACATCCCAGGCCCCACTGTGTAATATTGTCCGCTTTGGGTCACCCGCCCAACCGCCATCCCAGCCACGGTCTTTTCTCTCACGGCTTTAAAATGCGTTACACAGGTTAGATTGACCCAAGCCTTATAAGCTATTGGGAATTTTTGTTGCGGATGTTTAATGAAGGAGATGAAGAGCCGAACGATAGCTACCGGACATTTTTGTTGCAAATGTTCCATGAAGGAGAAGAAGGAGAGAATGGGAGAGATGGGTTGGGACACCAGCAAGAAGAGGATGTGGAGGCTTTCAGAGCACACGGGATAGAGATAGAGCTAGAAGACGATGGGGAAGATGCGTGGGCTCGTATCACATCTACACCATCATTTTCTTCAAGGAATTATATCGCACGTACGTTGCATGGATATCGCACGTATGTTGCACGTTTATCGCACGTACATTATTATTTTGAATTTTTGACAGTTCAATTGCTGATGATCGGGCATGCGCCATATATCAAGATGGACCTCACTCTAAGCGATTTGCAATTTCAGCTCATGACGAGCACCCTTGCTACGTTCTCATTGCTTGGGGTGGTGTCAGCAACAGTGATTTCTAAGAAATTTAGTCGCCGTTAGACAATTGTGATGGCGGGGGCCATATGTTTCGTTGGGCCCGTCATTATGGGTTCGGCCCAAAATTTTGCCAAATTGCTGGTTGGCACTCCTTGGCCAGCCTCGGCGCAAGCTTCGCCTTGATAATTGCCCTAGTCTACGCGACCGAGATCTCTCATGCCTTCTGGTGGCATCCTAATCTCCTTTCTTGAGGTACTTATTTATTTTCATTTCTTTTTTTTCCTTTCTCATTTTGTGGCATCTTTTTCATTTTTTTGTTTCCATCATTTAGGTGTGTATTAGCGTTGGTACTCTTTTTGGCAATCTATCAAATTATATCTTCTCCAAATTCCTCCTCAAATATGCATGGCGTGTGATGCTTTTCGCTGGAGCAATCCCCTCGATTGTACTCGTGGTTGCCTTCATAACTTTCCAAATGTCATAATCGCCGGAGTGGCTCATTAGGTAGGGCCACCTAGGCCTCGCCAAGCCAATCCTTACCAAGACCATGAAAATTCATAAAACTAATTTGCAGGAAACTTCTTCACTCAAGCAAACGCGCCCTTATCCCAACTTTTTTTTTTTAAAAAAAAATCGAAATCATGAATGTATCATGGTGTAGAAGATTGCTTTGATGATTATACCTTTGTATGATATACTTTGGGGCATCGAGCAATGTCATGCTCACACTTCATTTTATCATGCTGACCAAAAATAATTTTTCTGCATGGTCTTGATAAGCTATATAGAAACTGCTGGAAGCACTACAACTAGATTGAAGTCTTTTAGGTAGAGCATGGTAACATTTCTATTTCTCCTAATTTCTGTTCTTTTGTTCCCGAAACAAAAAAAGAATGGAAACCTATTTAGTAAAACATTTGTTCTTGGGAATAGTTTTGAGAAACAAAAAAAGTAGCTTCTTGTTCCCGAAAACAATTTCTAGAAATAAGTCAATTTTCTTTTTTTTTTCTTTTGTTTCTCTCTCATGCCATGGCCACCTTTAATCGCCTGGAGACACTGCCGACCGCCATCGCCGGCTGCCCGCCGACCGTCGCCACCGCCACCGCTGCAGCACGGCCGCCCACGGCCGACTATCACAGGCGACCGTCGCCGCAGAGCCCATCGACCGTTGCCGCTGCCAACCGCCGATGTAGAGCAGCCGATGGGCTCTGCGACGCGGTCACCTGTGATGGTCGGCCGTAGGCGGTCATGCAGCGGTGGCAGCGGGCTGCGGCAGTCGGCGATCCGTGAGCAAGAATAAAAAATGAATAAATGCAAAAAAGAAATTATTGCGTTACCAAACACATTTCTACACTTGAGTAGATAGATTGTCAGCCATTTGGGATGGATGATAACGAAAAAATAAATAAATAACGAAATATAAATAATTACAAATAAAAAAAATATTATAGCTTACTAAAATAATTTTTAATGTCATTACAAAAATCTATTAAATTTAAAAGATTAAAAAGCACTCGAAACATTAGCTTTGCAACTAATACCAAAATCATTGTACAATGAAATAGCTCATCACTCCTTTTGCTCAAACCAAATTGCTCTTAAAAGGACTCTCCGATTACCTAAAATTTAGACAATTGATATCAACTATGCATAAAACAAATGAAGCAAAGAAATAATCAAAATAAGAATAATGATTTAGTTGAGAATTCCAAAAATCGTCATATGAAAAAGCCAAGATAAGAATGGTAGGAGTGCTAAAACTTTTTTTAGTTCACTTGAATGCTGCAAATTTGAAAAATCGTTGAGTATCAATTCCGATTTATCTCGCTAGAAAATCTGACATGGACACTGTTTGTTCCACATGATTTCGCCTACATTGACATGGCTAATTTTTAATTTTATTATTATTTTTTAAATTTTAATTTTTTATGCTTTTTTTTAGGGCCAACGAGTGTCACTGACAACTCATACTAGTCACAAAGGACCTAGGCAAGGCCACAAGGGCCTTCACAACTATGGGTGAGGGTTGCCTTGCCCATGCCATGAAGGCCTTGGGTGAGGACATCATAGCCTCGCCAACCGTTGGCAATGCCACCCAAAGCTGGTAAGGGCATCACGACCTCACAGGCTATAGGTGAGGCCACGAGGGCCTTCATAGCCAAGGATGAGGATTTTGCGGCTTGCAAGGGTGACCCTCGCCGGCCCTAAAGAATAAAAGAAAAATAGAAGCAAAATAAAAAATTCAAAAATAAAAAAATGAAAAATTCCACGTATGATGATTTGTCGAAATTGGCACTTAAATAATCAATTTTACCTCAATGTGGCACTCAAGTGAGAGAAAAAAAAGTTTTGGTATTCAAATTAGCATCATACGAAAGTTTTTGCATTCATACTATTCTTACCCTTAAAAAGTCATAAGAAGAAAAAGATTTTTTTTTTCTTATTTGAAGAAACAAATTAATGTGATAATCTTCAAGAAAAATGATTCAGTGCGGCCTTTTAATTTTTTTCTCTAAAATTTGAGGTTGCAATAGGGAACATAGAAGTCAAGAAAATGAAAAAGAAGGAAATATGAAATCAACGATTAAACCGGTTGAGGAAGTCTGCGGGTTTCCTCCAAAAAGATATGTGGCTGGCCTTTGACCGTTCCACCGTCATTCTGCCGTGGGTAGGGGTGTCAAAAAAGCCCGACCCGACCTGAACCAAACACGACCCGAACACGAAAGAAGTATAATACATGTTTCAGGTCTTGATAGTGTTCGAGTAACAAATATAAAACAAGCAACGAAATGTGTTTCGGGTCGGGTCAGGGTTGGAACATTGTTCGACCCGAAACACATTAACATCCAAACAAGCCAACCAAACACAGAGCCAAACACGTCGCAGAAAAGTGAAAACCCCTCCCCTTCGGCTTCTTCTCCGACGACTGCTGCTGCCCCCGATCGACGCGCCTCCGCCCTCCGTTTGTCTGGGTGTAGGCACAGCTGTTGGGACTTGGGAGGAACTGGAAGGAGCTCAATCTCTCTCCCGCCTATCTGGATTCGCTCTTGGGGCTGACCTGGAAATCCTCCCGAGCCCTGCGCCCGATCGTCGCTCTCCGATTAGCCATCGTCGTTGTCGAGGTGAGCTGTAGTTACCAGTGAGATTCGGGTTCGTGCTCGTTGCGAGTGAGATTCGGGTTTGTGCTCGTTGCGAGCTCCAGGCGCGCGCATCTGGGGCTCGGGGATGTAGGGGTTTTTGGGGGTTTCGTTTGTGCCGCTGTTGGTCATTGAGATGGAATGTGTGGATTTGTGCTTTTTATGTGTTTGCTGAAGTTCAGAAGAGAAAGAAACGAAGGAAATTGTGGATTTCAGCTTGCGCTGCTGTACACAATTCCCGTTCATTAGAATTTTTGTGCGTGTTCTAAGGATAAACCTGGGTTAGTGTTTCCCATTAGAAATTTGGTGGGTGGGTGAGTGAGTTGAGCCTTTTTTTTAATGATGTTGTGATATGTTTGGTTGCAAATCGCTGCATCGTTGTCGGATATGGGCTCAAGACTTTGATGCCTACCGGCTGCTCGATTAAATTCCTGAACCGTAGTAGCCCGGTGTTTTAGTATTTCGATGATCGTTTGGCTGTCACTTGGTGGGTGTACGAGTCCCTCATGATGTGTCATACATGTTTGCCTCAGATTTATACATTACCGGATGTTGCTTGTCTTTAGATTTATTGATTCTCTTTTGTCAGGTGCAAGTCGACAGCGAATTATGTTTCTAAATGGCTGATATTGATCATGGGATTAGTAAATAGATATGTTACTTGGCTTTTCTTGCTCCTCTGCTCCATTTCGCGATGGCAATTAGTTTTTCTTGAAGGGAAAAGTATATCTTGCCTCCTAAATTCTGCACTCATTGTTGATGATCAAAACAGTGCCCTTCAACTTTAAACATATATGTCATCTTCTGCTAAGAATCTTTTTCCATATGAAATTCTATCAGTCATTCAGTCTTTAAATCAGTAGGTAAAAATAAGACCCGTCTTGCACTCTTTTTATATCTACAAATCATCAGCAGAAAAAACAACAGAAAGAGCAATCCTTCTGGCAAAAATTTCACTTATATCTCCTGGTTCCCCAGGCAGAGCTTCACATTAATGGTGTGCTAGCCCTTGACTTTGCTTTTATCTTCACATTCCTGCAGTATCCACTTCTGTTTTCCTCTTTCCCTTCAGCTTACACAATCTAAAACCAAGCCCTTCATAAATTTCAGTTCAGGTGACAGCATAAGCTACGCCAGCGGGAACTTCCTCAGCGATGTTTACTCTGATTCTGTCTACAAGCAAACCTAAGCCTGAGAAACAAGTAGCAGCCGAAGAGATTGAGGAACAGCAGCAGCTAATTGAGATGCAATCTAGCAAGCAAAGCTCCGGTGATTATGAGGAGAAATAAGCATTTTGGTGAAAGAAAATCATTTCAGTTTTCACATTTCTGTGTCTCAAAATATTATGGTGGATTGTCCACACTCCATGGTTAGATTGGTCTGAGCAACATAAATTGCTTCACTCTTTTTGTGAGTACCTATGCCGTTTATTGGCATCCTCATCTGGGTGTACTGAGTCTCCATCATATCTAACAAGAAATCTAGATAGATGATGCATTCCTTTTGCTACCATTCTTTTCCCATTCATTCCAGTGATCTAGTGAATACAAAGAATCATAGATTGTTCTCTGTGTACTCTTACATTTTACATGTAGGAATCAGATATGGTACAGTGATGGCTTACTTTTAAAAGGAATTAACCAACCCCAGAGAAAAAAAAAAAAAAAAAAAGAAAACCCAGCAACCCGACCCGACCCGAACCGACTTGAAACACATTAGATCATCTAATGTGTTTCGGGTCGGTTCGGGTCGGGTCACAGTGTGTGACCATTGTGTTTCGGGTCGGGTCAGGTAACAACACGACCCGACCCGACCGATCCATTGACACCCTTAGCCGTGGGCGGTCACACAAGCATTTTCCTCTATTTTATTTCCGAATTTTGTTTGTCGGCAGCGGTGGTTTCGCGGTGGGCGCCAGTGAGGAAAAGATTCGACAATTACGGTCCTATTGTTGAGCTTCGATCTTATTTGCACTGGTGTGTCTCTATATACACAAGCTGTACATTTCGAATTCTATGAATGAGATATCGTTGAGTTACTAGGAAATCAAGATGGGTGGATGATGATGGTGACCAATGAGTCCGGTGATGATCTGGCAACACATGGGGGTGGTTGATAGTCATATTCTAGAGATTGATATGACCAATGATGAATTGTGCGATTTTCAATCTGATATAAATTATTGTTAAAACTTTGATTATCTAAGATTGAAGAATGAGTTTTGAAAGTTTATAGGTAATGATACAAAGTTGATGAGAAGAAACGATAAATAATAATAATAGTAGTAATGATAAAATGATAAAACAATAAATAATAAAAAAGAAAAAGGTAGAATAAGAGGATGGGTCTTATATTGGAAACTAGAATTTGAGCGGGTTCGTGGAGCAGTCGTCCTTCAAGATTGGTTTAATGAAGGTTCAACAATGAATTTTGGGCTTGAACGGGGTTGGAAAGTTTGGGCTTAACGTCATTCAAATATATTTGGGCTGAATTTGAATTTTAGTGAATTGGGTTAAATAGATTGGGGGGACTTGATACAACAGCCCAAATTTGTACGCGTGGCCATATCTAGAAATAAATAACAAGTGATAAAATAAATAAAATTAGAAAACTGTTAGAAAAATAGGCATTGATTAGGCAGTTAGATTTTAGTATTAAAATTAGCTTAGTTTCATTTGGTTAGTGTACACGTGATATAGGGTTTTAGTGGACACATTTAATTTAGTTTTGATTTAGAAGGTCGATTTATTAGAAAAGAAATTGAACTCAATTTGAATTAAGCTCATGAGGGTTACTATCCTATTCTTTGCCTGATTCTTATTGGGTTTTTTAATTGTACTCCATTCGTTAATTATCCTTTCATTACTATCTTTGAGTGAATCGATTGTGATTATTTTATATTTTTTTAATTGTGATTTTCCTATTTTAATTGAATGGTTATGTTACATTTTAGGACCACAATAAATATAAAAACATTGCATGGACACTTAGGGTGCGTTTGATAACGTTTCTATTTTAAAATTGTTCCGAGGGCCGGTGATGCTCCAACAAGGTTGCCGGCCATGGCCAAGGCCGGTGACCGACCAAAGAAAAGTGAAGAAGAAAAGAAGAAGAAAATAAAGAGAAGGAAAAAAAAGGAGAGAGAAAAATTGTTTCTCGGAAGTGTTCCGGAAACAAGAAAAAGTTTTTCTTGTTTCTTGTTTCTGTTCCAAATTTGTTTCTCGGAACAAAAAAATAGATTTGAAACAAAAATGTAAACAAATGCGTTTCTATTCTTTTTTTGTTCCTTGGAACAAAAAAACATAAATTATGTTCATGAACACAAAAAAAAAAAAAACAAACAAACAGGGCCTTATAGAACATAAACTTTAAGAGTCATGATTGAATAAGAAAACTGCATATGATACTTTGTTAACAAATGATCATAGTTTACATATTGGAATAGTACTAGTTAGATAACTAATATAATCAAGTTTTAGACTCTAGATTTCTGGTTAAGTAGAAAGTGATATATATTCTAATACTTCACTTGGTTTCAAGTCAATCTCAATTCCTAATATAAAATTCTCATTCGGTTAATCAAAATTGAACATTTCAACATCGTGTGAGGTAAAGATTTGAGAGAACTCTCACCGAATAGGGATCGTTGATCCTAACTTATCATTACCTCTAAACGTGTCCTTTTCATCGATGGAAAAAGGTGTAGCGACAATTACACAAATCTTTCTTGTTTAGGGAGCTCTACAATTGTGTCTAAATGAGAGCTTTTCTAATAGCTAACACCTCATTCCCTCATTTCACTCTTATTTGCCTATATATGTGTGTGTACATACATACATACATACATACATACATACATACATATTTATATATTATGGGTTTCTTGTGTATCTTAGCTAATAAAAAAACTTTGAAAAAAGTCCAATATAAATATATATTTAATTTACATATTGGATATTTAATTTCTAGATTATGTATAGGGGTATGCAAAAGAACCAAGTACTACCAAACCTCCCAAAATTGGATTGTAACCAATGGTTCCCATGAGAACTATTCCAGTTCCCAGTTTCAATTTAGTGGAACCGGTGAGTACCGGTCTAGTTCCTATTCTAGGTGTGACACCACCCACCCACCCAAATCGAATCAGTATATATATTAAAAAATAAATTCCATCACAATTACTTAATTGTTTTGTAGTATTTCGACCAAATATATATGTACATATATGGATATTTGTAGTTATTAAACGTTATTGACTAATTTTGTCTATTGGATGTGTAACAAGACTAATCCCTTACTTTTTTTTTTTTCATTTTAATCATCCATTTACTTGCTTTTTTTAGCCAAAAACAAAATAAACTAACGAAGAGAAAGGAGAAGACTGATTGAAGATGTCCATAAATAGTGTCGTGATTTGTCATCATGATACAAAATTAAGAGCCTAATATAAGGCCGAACAAGTTTTGGTGCTCTAAAATAAGAAGTAGGTTCCAATTGATAATAATTGATAAATGCAATTTTGTAGGGATTGCGAGACCGATTCTATGGACTCACTCAAGAGCCGAACCAAACCGGCAGTCTAATTTCCTAGTGGATCCATGGAACCAACGGGCAATTCTCGGTTCTAATTTTGTGGAACCGGTCCTTAGTGGATAGTTCTTGATTCCAAGGTGGGAACCGCCCATTTGGACCATGTTCATCTTTAGTTATGGACTCTTAAATTTTATTTATTTATTTAGGATCAAAATTCTGCCATCTAAAATTTGCAATTAATTACCCTACAACTTTCTTTTCCTGAATAATCTCATTGGGTTTATTTATTTAAACATTGCATGCATGCAAAAAGTAATTATTTTCTACGACAAGTAACTATCTGGGTGCTCGCCCTAAAAAAAGTAAAATGAGCAGTTCAAGTTCCACTATCACATGATGAAAGTAAGAGTGTTGTTACACAAGCAAAGTCCATTTTCTATACATTTGATTTGCATATTTTGGCAATGGTTTCTCATATGGTTAAAGTCATTTCTCACTTTCATCCAAAACCATAGAAAGCCCTCTTCGTCTTTTCCATGGCATCTCTTCCTTTGCATTCCGACCCGAAAACAGCAATCGTGGGCTACCCTGCTTCACACCCTCTGCCGAAGGGACATCGCCGAGTGTCACGCATCCGACTTTGCTCACTATGCCCCCTCGCCTGAGTCTCACGCCCCCCTTCCATCGTACAACTACAATGCAAAATGTCCGACAAATTGATGCTGGGCACATTCGACACATGGATTCTTTGATGGACGTTGATTGTCATGTTAATCTATTTCACAGTGTTACCACTTTTCTCCATTTTCCTTTACCTCCTCATTTGGCCTAATTACCCGATATTGAAAGTCGTAAGGCTAACTATGTTCAATCTCACAATCATTGCATCCATCAACGTCCATCAAATGTATAGAAAACCGGTAACACTGTGAGGATATCCGTCA
Organism: Eucalyptus leucophloia subsp. euroa; assembly: GCA_017140325.1. NCBI lineage: Eukaryota > Viridiplantae > Streptophyta > Magnoliopsida > Myrtales > Myrtaceae > Eucalyptus > Eucalyptus leucophloia. The sequence continues at coordinate 6,060,016 of CM029474.1, forward strand.
CGTTAAGGACATGCCGGTAATTAGTGAGGTTTATACGACGTGAAGGTCTTTTTTTTTTTCACTCTCTTCATGTGTACGACACAAGGGTCTTTTTACGATGGAGTTAGTGATCGAATAGGCCTTTGGTTTTTTCTGACAAACTCTATGGAAATGGAATAAAAATACCAAATTGTTACTTTTTGCGAGATGAATTACGGATTGACTTTTAAATGTCTTTGCAATTTGCACAATTAAGATAACAATTGTTCGTCCACACTCAACAATACCATATCCAATGTGGGAAAGGGCATTGGACTTCCAAATTCACCTCTCTTTCTCCTCTTCATCACCGCTGGACGTGGATGGTGAGCTAGGGTCGGTGGACCAAACAGCCAGCTAACCTTGATAGGTTTGTACTTGGCTAAGCCAACGAGGCGAGGGATGTTGAGCTTTGGCCTTGGACCCCCTCATCTTAAAAGCAGCCCGACTATAGGCCAAGGCTGCATCCTCAGGCGTCCAGTAAGTCCCAAGCCAAATCCTAACCCCGTTCTTCTTGCGGTCCCTTATCTCCATCGCGTAACTTCCCCATGATCGTCTCATCACTCCCTTGTAACGGGTTCTCTCAACTAGTGCTTGTACCTCATGCTCCACCGTCTATGGTTTCTTCTCTATTGCCAGACCAATGCTGTTATAATCAATGATCATCACTTTGAAATCAAGTTCTTGGTTTGAAGCCCGACCAATGCTGTTATAGTCAACGGTCGTCGCTTCCAAAACAAGTTCTTGATTTGAAGCCAAAGGTATTGTCCACCCGGAATTAAGCACGTTGCACAAAGCTCCGTACACCATCATGTCCTTTGAGTCATCAACTTTTAGGGGTAGTTCATTCCAACACTCCATTAATAATAGATTGTCGAAGCTCAAATTGCTTGTGTATGCGTATGTAGGAGTTGCGGCAAAAGATGTTGCATTGACACTATCATCATCATCTTCAAGAAGATACTCACAAATGGATTTCCAAACATCGGATTGATTAGTCCCTCTTGAAGCATTCTCGTTTTGGCTAGAATTTGTAGCTTTGTGGTCACTGATTTTGGAAGATTGAAGGGAGATGTTTTGGTTTCAGAAAAGTGAAGAGTTGAAAAGACCAGCAAAGTGGGAGCTATAGGTAGGTTGAGCTTGACTGCTTGGCTGCTGGTGATTTCAACATAAATGATTTAATTCTTAGCTCCTATTTATGTTAGATCAAGTTTCTGAGAAAGGGCATGTTTGCAATGCTCAATAAGACTTTTTATTCACGAAAGACATGAATCAATATATTTTATTATCTATTTTAAATTAAAAAACCAAGGCATGGGGCGCGCTCCTTTTTATTTTATTGGGGAAGGACAATAATGCGCGCATGCTTTTGTATATAAAGTAACATTTTTAGATCTGATGTATCGTGCCATACAGGTCCAATCACATGCGCATGTGATAAAAATAAAACTGTAGAGCTGTTTTATTCTGTCTTCAAATGTATATATATATTTAAGTGCTAGTAAGGGTTAGTGGCTGTCCAAAGGTTATTGAAAAATATAAGGATAAGTGTACCAAAAATTTTAAAAATATCCAAAAATATGGTTGAGTTCAAAATGTGCAAATTCAGTTTTAAAACTTACAATTTTTTTTTGGCAACGCGGAATCGCCGTATAGCCGGCAACCGGCGATGTAAACCCGTGAGAATATTAGTGTAGGGTTCCACCACTCATGGCACCCCACTTAAGTTGCACAACATGACAAGTAGGGGAATTGAACCCTAGCCTTTTGTGTGGCTAGTGTGTGCCCTAACCAACTCCCCTACCATAGGGTGAGTAAACTTACAGTTTTTTTTTTCTTTTTCAGTTTTAAAAACTTACAGTTGATATGAGTAAATCTCTATTTTTTTGGAAAAAAAATCTCTCTATTAACTCCATTCAATTTAATCAAGGGAAAATATCAATAAGGATTTTTACTACTTTTTCTCTCGAACGTTTGTTAATTTTAACTTGAATGAGAATTAATGTCTAAAATGACATTGTTTTGGCTTAAACCATAGCCGGGTTTGGAACTTCTCCAATAAAAAAAGGTAATTGTCGATTAATCTATAGCAAAGAATGTTTTCCTTCTCTTTTCCTATGTACAAACCCTAATGGAATGGGATAAAAACACTAAATTGTAGTTTCCACAATCAAAACAAAAATTGTTCATCCACACTCAATAAGTCCACATCTAGAATGTGAAAGGGGATTGGACTTCGAAAATCCGCCTTAACATCTACATTAACCTCTCTCTTTCTCCTCTTTGTCCCTGTCAGAAAGCTTTCATTGCTAGACGTGGACGGCGAGCTAGGCTTGGCGGACCGACGTTTCGGGCTGACCCTGATGGGCTCGTAGTCAGTGGAGCCGATGAGGTGAGGGAAGTTGAGCTTGGCCTTCCACCCCCTCATCTTAAAAGCTGCACGGTCATAGGCCAATGCTGCGTCCTCGGGCGTCTCATAAGTGCCGAGCCAAATCCTTGCTCCGTTTTTCTTGGGGTCCCTCATTTCTGCTGCGTATTTTCCCCATGGCCGCCTCCTCACTCCTCTATAATGCGTCTTCTTGACCGGCACTTGTACCTCACGCTCCACCGTCTCTTGTTTCTCCTTTGTCGCCAGACCAACGCTGTTATAATCAATGGTCGTCACTTCGAAATCCAGTTCTTGGCTCAAAGCCAGAGGCACTGTCCACCCGGAATTGAGCGCATCGCGTAAAGCGTTGTACACCACCATATCCTCCGAGTCATCGACTTTTAGGGGCAGCTCGCTCCAACTCTCCATCAGTAAAAGATTGCTGAAGCTTGAACACCTCCTGCACAAATTTGCCGGAGTTTGTGTAGAAAATGCTGCGTTGACAGCATGTTCATCATCATCTTCTTCAAGAAGATGCTGATAGATGGATTTCAAAGCATTGCATGGATCGGTCTCAAAGGGACTGAAGATTTCCTGAAGCATTTTCGCTTTGGGCCAGAATTTGCAGCTTTGAAATCACTGAATGTGGAAGATTGAAGGGATGATTTGGTTTCTGAAGGAGTGAAATTGAAAAGACCATGAGAGAGAGAGAGCTTTATCTAGGTCAGAGCTATATTTTGGATGGAGCTTCTGAGAAAGTGCCATGTAGTCATCATTGACATATGACTGATTGACTGATGAGATTCTCAACACATGTTTCAAATGCTCAATTAGACTTCTTTATTATTTTTTTTTTTGGCAAATTAGACTTCTTTATTCAGGATAGACACAAACTGATATACTTTATTCTTATCCTTTCTGAATTGAAAAGCCAAAGCAAGGGGCACGTTCCTCCTTTTTTTAGGGGGGCAAGGATCGTGGCTCTTAAAGATCTGAAGGGTTCCTTCATGGATCCAATGACTGACGCTTGAGAAGAAAGAAAACTTTGGTGGCACGGAAACGTACAGGATGTGGCAGAAAAACGAAAGAAGAAAACGAGAAGCGCTGATCATGGAAAAATTAGAGACGAAGTATAGGAGATGACTCGAGTGCTTTGAGCATTGTAGTAGTGACATGATATTTTAAGAAATGTCATTTTTCTTTGTTTATCGAAAAATGTTTCTCCATTATTTTTTCTTTTTGATATCTTTTGAAAGTAAAAAGATGGACCAGAAATTTTTTTTCCTTTCTGAATCTACAAAAAAATATAACAAGACGTAAATTACCATAAAGGATTTATGTCTCTTAAGGATTGAAATTTTCTATATTTAAAATCCCAACTTGACCTCCCCACCAACGTGATTATCATCATTATCTGAAGCACAAATATAGGGCCCCAGAACGTAGCTTAGGACTTTGCTGGGCGGACCTAGCACTCTAGTGCTCGAACCAAGACTTCGAGGTCACAATCGAGATCCGTGGAGTCTAACTTGGGATCTTTGGTGTAAGACTCGCACTCCAAACCTTATGCTTAGGATTCGGACCTCGCCTGACCAAGCTCGATTGACTGTTGTACTGACAAAAGGAGGTCCCAAACACGTCGGTGGCAACAATCGGCGGTGAAACACTTTATAAATCAAGTTGAGCATTTCACGATTATCAGCCATTTGATCCGCAATGGCTAAGATGCGATCACAGGTCGCGAATGGTGAACGAATTAGCAACCGTAACCTGTGAGACTTCGTCAACAGTAATTGGTGCCCAAACAAAGGCTTTGGACACAAATCCAAGCTCTTCGGATATTCATGACAAAGAAGACAGAGAAGAACAGATGCTTCACCGGAGCAGCAGTCCAATGATGGCTGAGTCACCTTAGGCACGAAGTTGAATCATAAACAAGAAAGAACTCTTTTGGATGTCAATCCTCTGAAGAAATTTTTTGGTGATGTCACTCAAAAAATACTTTTTGAAATGTCTCAATGGGTCTCTCTCCGTCGGTGTGAGAGATGACCGATGATAAGGTTGTGGCTGTCGGAGCTGGTGGCCGGGGGTGATTGGCAAGGTAGAGGAACCATAAAGAGGATTTTTGCTCAATTCTTATGTTTTTTGTGCATAGAAAATCATATCCTCAAGCACGCGGATGTCGACTATGCGAATTGGACCAAGATCGAATCGCCCTTTTGTTATTTTTTATTCGTTTTATCTTTATTTATTTATTATTCATTATTCTTTTTTGAGTTCTTTTTAGCACTATTTACTTCTTCTTCTTCTTCTTCTTCTTCTTCTTCTTCTTCTTCTTCTTTTAACTTTTTACAATAATTTATTGCTTAATTTGTCGAGTAAAATTTAAGAGTCAACAAAGCCATAACTGCTCCTTTGCTCGTCATGTGCACGTAGCCTAAATTCAACCAAGTATGATTGGTTTAGTGACTTGTCATCTATCACTTTTTAGATTTAAATTTAAATCTGAAAATAAATAAAGAAAATCGTCTTTAAATGTATTTGATCAATAATATTGATAAAGATCAGGATAAAATATTTTAAATTAAATTTCTATAATCCTTCCAAAACACTTATATCTTTGAATTCATCTCATTGATTTTAAATTTGTAAAAACCATATAAAAATAAGGAAAAAAAAAACAGAAAACACCTCAGACTATGCCCAATGTAGCACATCTACCCCAAATTTATTTTGTAACATCAAAAACTCCAAACTTGTGCCCTTAGGACATATTTGATTTTTCAACCAAAAAGACGTTGTGAAGCCGCATGAGTGCAATGTCAACGTGGATTTTAGTGGTGTTCATTGGCAAGATCTTGACGAGAGGTAAATGTATCCCATAGGTATAAGTTTAGGATTTATTGTATCACACAAAAAAAAATTACGGTAAAAATGTTATAATGAGTATAATTTGGGGTTTTATTCTCTAAAAATAAAGGAACTTCAAATATATTGGTTTATCCATGTAGTTTGTGATGAAGTCAAAACAAGAAATATATATTAATACATGAATGATACTCCGATTTTGAAATATAACTTCTGGTTAATAATGTGATTAATGCATTATTTTTCAATTCAATTCAAAATTAGATCAAGATAATTTCAAGGGTAACTTAATTTATTCCTTGAATAAGCTTCACTTAATATTCACTAAATTTTAGACACTACAATAAAAGAACGAAAACTTTAATTCGAAACACACATGCTTATCCTTCACTTAGTTTTGTTTCCTAATTTTGAATTAGCTTTTGTACTTTTCGACCACAAAAAAAAAAAAAAAATTGCTTTTGTACTTTAAAGAAAATTTATTTAGCAAACAACCAAAGTGAAACTAAGGTTTCTAAAAAAACCACGTATTTTTGAATTGGGGATATTTTTAAGATAAAAATAATGTTAAGTTGATGAGTTTTGGTTCATTAGTTTATTTTTCAACGATTAGTCAATTATACAAATTGAACCGACACTTATTAAGTCAACTATGAAATGTATTTGATACTTACTAAAGTACAAGGTCATGGATAAAAAAATCCCGAATCAGCCTAAAAGCTTCGAGTTCAAAGATTAAAGATTCCTCCCTCATCTCAAGTGTTTCCTAGTCCTGCAACTTATACCCGAATTGCACAATGTTTAGCCTCAACACTATTACACAATAAATTATCATTGGCACCTAAATTTGTGTCGATCAGTTAAGCATTCATTAAAAAAAAAAAAGTAAGAAGAAGAAGAAATAGAGTTATTGAGTCAGTCCGATTAGTCTTCAGCCGGCGACGGTTAGCGCTGCCATATCCGAGATTCTCGCTTTTTGCCCATTCAAACCCACGAAATCTCAACAGGGAAACCTATCTTATCCAAGTTCAAATGACCAGAGTCCTTGAAGCCCCCTCAAAAACGGAAGAGCTCATCTCTCTCTCTCTCTCTCTCTCTCTCTCTCTCTCTCTCTCTCTCTCTCTCTGGCTAACTCTCGCTTTCTCTCGCTTTCGCTGGCGTCCGAAGAAGATGAAGATGCGAGCAAAAGAGCAGGTGAGATCCAAGTACTCCTCATCTCGGTTCAATCTTTGATCTGAAACAGTATAAAAAAATAACGTCATGGTAATGTTCGCAGGAAATCTGACTGATATTGAATCTTTTGTTCATGGTTTGACCTGAAATCCGCGTTGATGCGATGGTGTCAGATCCAAACATTACTATAACGTTCCATCCAGAGCCCTCAAGCGAGATGACGCCAATTTTTCGTTCGATCCGAAGACAGCCCGATGTTGTTTTGTATGTCATCGGTTGCTTCATGAGTCATCAAATACGATTTTCTGAGATTTCATCTGTTAACTGCAACTGACATATTCTTTTCTTTTATTTCCGGATGGTTTGCCTGCTGTCGTGGTTCTGCGGTGGGCGTCCCGAGGAAACGATTCGATCATTACGGTCCGATTTCTGTGCTCCGATCTCGTTTGCGCAGGTATGTCTCTATATACATTAGCTGTACATTTCGAGTTCTATGAATGAGATATCATTGAGTTAATAGAAAATCGAGATGGGTGGATGATGGTGACCAACGAGTGCGGCGATTATCTGGCAACACATGGAGGTGGTTGATAATCATGTTCCAGAGATTGGCGGTGGCCAATAATATATTGTGCGATTTCCGATCCAATATGAATTGTTGTTGAAATTTTAATTCTCGGTAATGATACGAAAATGATGAATAATAATAATAACAACTGCATGATAAAACCATTAAAAAAAAAAGGGAGAATAAGAGAATGGGTTTTATATTGGAAAACAGAATTAGAGTGCGTTCTTGGAGCAGTCGTCCTTCAAGATAGGCTCAATTAAGGTTCAATAATGAATTTTGGGCTTGAACAGTGTCGGAAAGTTTGGGCTTAACTTCATTAAAATATATTTGGGCTGAATTTGAATTTTGGGGAAATGGGTTAAATAGATTGAGGGGCCTTGATATAAGAGCCCAAATTTGTATCCGTGGCCCATATATAGAAATAAATAATAAATAAATTATAAAATAAAGAAAATTAGAAAACGGTTAGAAAAAAAAGGCATTGATGAGGTAGTTCGATTTTAGTATTAAAATTAGCTTAATTTCATTTAGTTAGTGTACACATGGTTTAGGGTTTTAGTGGACACATTTGATCTAGTTTAGTTTTAGAAGGTCAATTTTTTAGAAAAGAAATTGAACTCAATTTGAACTAAGCTCATGAGGGTTACCATCCTGATAATAATGATAATAATAGGGCTATGTTAAATTCTTTGCTCAATTCTTATCAAGTCTTTTTACTGCACTTCATTTGTTAGTTATCCTTTCATTACTATCTTTGAGTGAATCGATTGTGCTTCTTTTATATTGTTTTATTTATTTATTTATTGTGATTTGTCTGTTTTAATTGAATTGTTAGATTACAATTTAGGACCATAAAAAATATAAAAACATTGCATAGGACACCTATTGGACATAAATTATAAGAGTCATGATTGAATAAAAAAACCGCATGTGATAGTTAGTTCAAATAATCAAGTTATGATAATGAAATGGCACTAGTTAGATAACTAGTGTAATCAAGTCTCGAACTCTAGATTTCTGGTTATATAGAAAGTGATGTATACTCCAATACCTACCTTGGTTTCTAGTTGATCTCAACTCCTAATACAAAATTCTCTTTGGGTTAATCGAAATTGAATATCTCAAGATTGCGTGAGATAATAGTTTGGGAGAACTCGCGTTGAATAGGGATTGTTGGTCCTAACTCGATATCACCTCTGTACCTATCCTTTTCCCAGACAGAAAAAGTGTCACGGCAATTACACTTGGGTTTCCTATGTACCTTAGCTAATAAAAAAAAATTGAAAATAAGTCCGATATAAATATGTATATAATTTACGTATTGGATATTTAATTTTCTCTAGTTATGGACTCTTGAACTTTTTTTTATAATTAGAACCAATATTTCACCATCTAAAATTTGCAGTTTATTTTTCTGAATAATGTCGTTGGATTTATTTCTTTAAATATTGCACACATGCAAAAGTAATTATTTTCTACGACAAGTAAGTATCTGGGTGCTAGTCATTAAAAAAAAAAAAAAAAATGAACAGTTCAAGTTCTACTGTCACTCAACGAAAGTAACAATACTGTTACACAAGTAAAGTCCGTTTTCTATATATTTGATTTGCATATTTTGGCATTGGTTTCTTATACAGTCAAAGTCATTTCTCACTTTCATCCAAAACCCTAGAAGGCCCTATTCCTCTTTTCCATGGCATCTCTTCCTCCGCATTTCGACCTGAAAACAGCAGTCACGAGTTACCTCACTCCGCACATGCCTCCCTTCCAACCTATAGCCGCAATGCAAAATGTCCAACAAATGGATGCCAGACACTACGCATGGTTCTTTGTTGCACGTTGATTGTCGTATTGATCTATTTCACAGTATTACTCATTTTCGCCATCTTCCTTTACCTCCCCAATGGACCTAATTACCATATTTAAAGTCGCGGGGCTGACTGTGTTGAGTATCACAGTCATCATATCCATCAGGACCAACTGAAATGCCACCCTCTTGGTGGCGAAATCAAAGATTTACGAAAATTTGTAATTTCGTGAAGTGGAATGCTTCATCGACTATCATTGGGACACAGTGCAATCCATGGCATTGGCGTCATTAGAGCCATTCGTGCTACGATTGGCTGACGGGACTGTGATAAAGGTAAAGATGACAATGGAGAGGCCCAAGGAGGCAGTGGTGGAGGACATGGATTAAGAGCGGAGGTCCGTAGGGACAGTGGTTGTCAGGTGAGTCTGAGGATGTGAGGCACGTACATATTTGGGCTGTGAAAGAATGACTATGCCCACATTGAAGCTCATTGTGACGACATGAAGGTTGTTTTTGCAAAGTCTATGGGGAAGTAAAGCTTTAGGTTTCAGCGATAATTTAGTCCGATAATCTTCCACCGTGCTTCTATAATAATTTTGACTAAATCCATCCACAAACCCACGCTTAAGAGCTGCTATTGAAAGTAGGATTTACAAGCCCGCCTTGAACTCTTATTGGCCATAATGTTCGTTTTCTTTTCCATATAAGTTAGTGATCCATGATTTTTGAATGGTACATGAAATTTGCAAGTACTAAATATATATAAAAATGGGGTTGGGTTGTAACTTGCAGGCCATCTCATCTATCGAGATTCACAAGTATTGATTTTTACTTTAAAAAATTAATTGAGTTATATATCGGGCAAAATAATACAAGGCGAGCTCATGAACCTTAATATCAATAGCAACACCTAAGATTGGCATCGTGGATGGATTTAGTCAACATCAATATAGGAGCATGATGAAAAATTATTGGACAAAAGATTATCGCCGATGACTAAGCTTTCCTCCCCTCTAAATTCGCAAAAGCTACCCTCAAGTTGTCGTAGTGTGCTTTAATGTGGTCGTAGTACTTCTTTCACCACGACCCAAGCACGTACATGCTTTGCATCTTCATACCCAATTCGACAGCCACTATGCTCACAAGCCTCCACTCTCGATCCTATCCTCCTATCCTAAACCACTGCCCCAGCAGGCCTTTTCATCATATTCGCCTTTATCACAATCCTACCGGTAGCCCACAGCCACAGCACGAATGGCTCCGTTGATGCCAATCCCAAGTGTTGCTATATGAACCAATGTTAGTAGACGAAGCAGTCGACTTCATGGAAGAACAAACTGTTGTAGATCTTTAGGCTTTTTCCACCAAGAGGGCAGCTTTCCAATTGGCCTCATTGGATGTAGTGATTGTGAGATTAGACAAAATCAACCTGACGACTTTCAATATGGGGTATCCAAAGAGGCAAAGGAAGATAGTGAAAACTAGTAAAATTGTGAAACACATCAACATGACAGTCAATTCGAGATAAAGAAGTCATGAGTCGGATGTGTCTAGTATCTATTCGTTCGACATTCTCTATCATGACTGAATTGGAAAAGGCAGCATGCTAGAAATAGGTGCGATTCCAACATGCACACGGTGGTCTTAGAGACACAATTTCTGAATGAAGCAGAAAAGTTGGCAAATCAAAAGATTAATCATAAAGGCGACTCATATCATAACTGCAATTCCAACTCTTTCGTACGTCACATTCATTTTTCCATGCGGAGTCGATACCAATATTGGTATTGCGTAAGTCACCATCGCCAAAATTATAGTGACCTAGATGATTAACATAGTAAGTTTTGTGCATATTTATCGCATTAATGGCATTTTACTAATGAGAATCAAAATTATAGTAGTGACAATAGGAAACAAACAGTATTGCATGAGATAAAAAATTTATACTCATTAAGATAGTTGTAAGCCATTATGGCTATACTTGCTATGTAATATTTTTCGCCCGCGGTGTCCACCTACCAAACTCCTCCGGGAGGACTCACTGCTCCTTGAAGGGCTATGGTGGCAAATACAATTCCAACAATTATCATAGATTTACGCATACCTTTCCGCCGACATTTATTTTCTTGTCTCTAATTTGGTTGTCTTATAAGTGAACGGTATTCCCTCTAGAGGTGGTCATATTCTCCACAAATAAAGTTACTTTTTTTTGTGAAGTGATAGAGAAAGGTTATTCTACTTTAGTAGGGAGGTCACAAAGAAGTAATTTTTATTTGTGGAGGATGTGTCCACGTCTAATTGGGTATACCGTCCACGTGTTGGACAACCAAATGAAAGGCAAGAAAACATAGATAGGCAGAAAGGTATGCAGTCTATGATGGTTGTGGCAATCTTACCTTTTTCAAGTGGCGATAAGTCCTCTTGGAGGCGTATAATAGGAGGATTTTGTGGCCGAAAAACATTATAACGCGGGCATCGCCATAATGGTTTACATTTAGCATAACGAGCATACATTTTGTGTGTCATGCAATACCATTTGTTTCCTGTCGTCGCTTACCATAATTTTGATTCTCATTAGCGCCATGTCGATAATGCGTCGAATATGCACAAAACTTACAATATTAATCTTCTGGATTGCTATAATTTTCGTGGCGTTGACTCTACGCAATTCCAATATTAGTATTAACCCCACATGGTAAAATGAATGTGACTTATGAAAAAGTTGGAATTGCACTTATCATATGGGTGGTCTTTATGATTATTTTTTTGATGTGTCTGAAAATTGTGTCGCTAAGACCAAGATGTACATGTTAGCATTACACCTTTTGGGCATTATGGGGACTAATCTAGGTATTGTTGACTATTTTCATGTATCGAAATGTTCAGCGATAGACATGTAAAGAAAATTGTATAAAAAGTCCTAAATTTATTGCACTTTTGCCAGATTAGTTATAAACCATTCAATTTTATCAACTGAGTCTTAAACAATTTTTACCTCATACTAATTGAGTCAATCTGGTTAATTTTAACTGGAAATTGCTAAAATGGACAGTCGATGCCAACGTGGCATTTCTTAATGATATTTTGAATTTCTATGGGTTTTCCTCTCTTTTTTTTTTTTTTTGGTTTTGGAGTTAGGGCTGGCGAGGATGACCAGTAGACCCTCACCGGCCACAAGCAAGGCCTGGTGACCCTCACTAGCCACAAGCAAGGGTCTAGCCCCACATGAGTCACGCCACTCTCCAAATCTAGCTAAACAAGAGTTGCGACTTCACTCGCCCCCTCTCAAAAAACTCAAAGAAAAATGGTGATAAAAAATCCAAAACTGATATACTTATAATAAATTTATCACAAACTAATTTTTTAACTATAAAAAACCTAAACTGGTACACTATTAATAAATTTAATCCAAATGACCATAAAAAAAAAACTAAATTAGTACACTAGTAAGAACTTTACCTCAAATTAACTTTTTGATCACCAAAGCCAAAATCAGTGTATTAGTGACAAATATACACTTTTTCAAATTGGGTTAATATCACAAAAAATACAAAACTAGTACAACAGTAACAAAAGCAGAGTAAAATCTCAAATTGATACACTAAAGTCACAAAATGGTCTAAGACCCATTTTACCACCTCTAATCACAATTGAGACCCTCAAAGTTTGGCCTGGGAATGTCAGGCTAAGACTCAAACATGAGACCTTATGACTTAGAATTCAAACCTCAAGTGGCCAAGCTCAGAACTCGAGGGCTGGACTTATGAGCTTAAGGCCAAGTTCCAAACTTTGATGTCCATCCTAGAAAGGATTGGACGTGGGATGTCCTTGCCCCGCATTGAAGAATAGGTACTAAGAGTCGGTATCCTCAGTCAAGTACCCATCCATGATTTCAAGTTCACCATCAAGGTCACAAGTTCACATACGAGCGCCCAAGTCTACAGGTTCGCCATCAAGGTCACAAGTTCCCATACGAGTGCCCAAGTCTAGGTCCTAGCCTCAAGGCTCCAAGTTTGGAGAAAATATTAGGTACGTCTCATGCTCCAGCGTGGCAGACAAGAAGGCGGTAGTAGGACGACACGTGTCTTATGTCAAGCACGTTTTGAAAAAAAAATAAAATTGGACGGGAGACTGAGGGTTTCTTCTTCCGAGTCTCTTTCTTCGTGCCTCTCTCACTCTATCCTCCCTCTCTCTTTCTCTCTCTCCGACGAATAGAATGCGACCTCCCAGTCTCTCTGTGCCCTCCCTCTTTTCGATTGGCGAACCACCGCTAGCAATCGACAAACCACTGCACCGCCCTCTCGCCAGTCCGGTGCGGTAGTTTGTCAGTTGCTGGCAGTGGTTCGCTAGTTGGAAAGAGGGAGGGCACAGAGAGATTGGGAGATCGTGTCTTGTTTGTTGGAGAGAGAGAAAGAAAGGGGGAGGGTAGAGTGAGAGAGGCGCAAAGAAAGAGACTTAGAAGAAGAAACCCTCAGTCTCCCATCCAATTTTTTTTTAAAATGGCGCCTGACATGAGACACGTGCCGTCCTCCTACCGCCTGCTTGTTTGCCACACTAGAGCATGTGACGTATCCAATATTTTCTCCCAAGTTCGGGCCCTTGGGTTGACATTGGACCTTAATTAGATACCTACAAAGGTCACCATCCCTAGGATGATCCTTAAGGGAGTCTCTAGCCATGTGCTACCTCATTTAAAAGGTCCAACAAAAATTATTTCCTTTTTCCAAAAAGTTACTTCATCAAAAATCATTTTCAGTCATGTCTAATTTTCGTAATATAAATGGCCCAAGTAATTTCTTAATTTTAAATAGTGTTTTTAATCCCTAGATAGTATAGAGAACTCGAACAATCATCAATTTAACATTCTTTTTTGTTTTAATTACCAAAAAAAATTCGTTGTTTTTTCTTTTTCTATCATTTACATTCTTTTGTTGTTTCCATGATGTCTATGGAGTCCACTAATGAGAGCACGATACTAGCACCCCATTGTTTCTATGTATTAAACAAAGTCTTTCAATTGGGATGCTAGGACTAGCAATCGGTTGAAAGACTTTGTGCGAAGTACAGCTAGCTTAATAAAAGTTTTGAAGCTCCACATTCTCATCCCGAGCACAAAAGGTTAGTATACATGTCTATTCAACGGTAGTTAGAATCAAAGTTCTGAGATAGTATCTACCTTCATCACCGAAGCCTCCAAATTTCTATCCCATCTTTTTCTTCCCATATATGTGGAAATATGGGAGGTGATATTAGGGAGTCCCACCTCTTGGGGATTCTTTCCCCTATTTCTTCTCCCTTGACCTTTTAAAGATTTGGTTAGGTCCAAGATTCCACTAATGAGAGCACAATATTAGCACCCATTTTTTTAATGTATTTTTTAATGTCGCGACCAATTTTTCGGGGTGAACCACCTAAAGTTTGGCTAATGGATTGTTAAGCCTAAACTTAACTCGGGCTCTCCCAAGCTCATACCAATTCGTGACTTAGGTTCAAGTTCTTAACATGCTAATGATATTTCAGTTAAGAGTCGCCACTAATCTATTTTTGGTGGGTCGATTAGAAACCCAAGTAAAGTAACGGGAGATTTACTTTACTCCTACGAACCAGAGATTTATGAGTTTGGGACTTGGTTACGCTAGATTTCTCTAACACCATTTCGGTACCTTTCTCTTTTATTTTCAAAAGTGCTTTTGCAGGCAGCTAAATTGATTTTAAATCTATTTCCCTAACATGTGAGGCGATCATGGAGGTGCGCAAACCACCAATTTAATATCCAAGTAAAGCAATAAAGAAATTGCAAGACTTACCTCATAGCAACGAAAGCATGTGCGTTGTTAGACCAGAATTCACATCAACAACCCTAAATATGATTTCTAATTAACACGCAATTTCTTTTTTTTTTTTGTTTTCACTTACTTAACAAAAATCATGTAATATGCAATGCAATATAACTAAATGACCTAATTCTAATGACATGCAATTTCTAATTGAATAGCCCTAGCAATAACCACTAAATGGCATGCATTTCATGAATCTAATCCTAATAACGTGCACATGACATTGTTCTTTTCTCTTTCTTTTCCTTAAAAGAATGCAATTTATCCTAGAAAATAAAACTAATTTATTCTAAGACATTTTGTATTTTTTTCATGAAATTCGGAATAAGGTAATATGTGAAAGTTATCTAGCTAGATTAAGATCCTATTCAATTTGTATTAGGAATCGAGTTGAGTCAAATCCTAATTTAAACTAAAATATTATCTTAACCCAAATAATCCTAAAATGCAATCTATTTAAGAAAATAGCTAAACTTATAATAAATTAAGAAAAATATTATCTAAAATTAAACTAAATGCAATTTTACCCTAATATGCAATGACGTGCAAAATATACCCTAACTCTACATGACATATGCATGATGATTTTTTGTTGTTTTTCCTTTTTTCCTTTTTTAATTTCGAAATTAATAATTGCCGAATAATTAAACATGCAATTTAAACTAGTGAAACAAAAATCTAACATCCTAAATTTATGTTTTTTTGGTATTTTTATTTAAGAAATTCGAAATAAATAAATTTCCTATTCTAGACATGCAATAACCTAAAACAAGTACGGGAGCAAACAAATAAGGCATCAAGAACAACATGGCACCAAATCAAGCAAGACATCATCCCCATCCATTTAATTTTGGGAAATAAATTGACGAATCATATCTCGCACATGAGATCAGATTGGCCAATTTTTAAATAAAATCACGAATCGTATCTCGAGCGTGAGATCAGATTTGTGATTTTTCCATACAATTACAATTACGGGTCGTATTTTCGAGCGTGAAATTGGACCGTTAATCATATGTATGTTGCGAAATTAGGAAGATTTCCCAATTTAAAAGGCTAATCGATATTTTGTGGATATGATGGTATCATTCAAATATTCAAATGAGATAATCCCACAAATTAGGCAATAAGGATATATGAAAATCAAATCAAAAGAGATTCTTACCTAATATTTGGCATCACGCGTTGTCATGTTCGGTCGAATGACGGATGGTGGGATGACTCACGGGCAGCAGTTCAAGATGACGTGCTACTCAAAGATGGTGCCTCGCTCAGTAAGTAACGACAAATTTCGAGTTGTGACTGATGATTCGCTAATTCGACTTAGCAAAGTCAACGAGGATGACCAACATAGCAGGGGCAGCCACAAGAAGACTAGAACGGCAAAAGGGAGAGTTGCTGCAAAATAGAAACACAATAAGATTGCCGACTCGATGAGGCAGCGATCCCTTCGCAAACGGGTAGCATCAGGCAGCGTTCATTAGTGGAGGATCAGCGCCAGCGGGCCAGGGAGCAATGGCACCAGTATGTAGCAACAACGAAACCAAAGCAGCAACGCGGTTGGGTGCAACAGCTTGGACTCGGTTGACTTCTCAGGTGACACGTATGCAAGGAGCAGCTTGGCCGTCGTCGACACCTCACCAGGGCAGCAGCACGATGTGGCAGTGATGGAGACAGAAGCACAACCCCAAGTCTAGCCGTGGAAGGGGCAGATGCGTGGAAGGAGCGTCTCAGCCAAGAGCTAGTTGAGATTCCTCGCGTCTGCTCTACTCTCTCTCTCTCGTGTGTCTCTTTGAAATTCGAAATCCCCCACCCCCCCCCCCACTCTCTCTCAATTTACTGCTCTATTTATAATATGGCAGCTCCAAGTTGATTGAATACGTGCTAAATATTCCCTTTTTGATTTTATTTCTTCAAATTGAATATCAACTTGCAAGTTTTGTCGATTTCTCCCCTTTCTTGCCGTGAATAGATCCATGGGTATATCCAACAATATTTCTTTCTTTGTCCTTGAGTTGATGCAAAGAATTCGTTTCCCTTTTGCTCAAGCTTATGGATGCGTGCGATTTCTTTGATGGTGCACTCTTTCTTGTTTTAAAACAAGAAATAATGTAGCATAAATACCAATATATTGATTCTTTCAACTTTCTCGCCCGTATCCCTTTTCTTTCCTATTCTCTACCAGCTTTCGTTTCCTCAAAGACGTCTCCACCGCATCCTTCCTTTCCTTAATTACTGAAAGTTGCGTGCCCACACAAAATTGAAAGAATTTTTGCATGGGTCAATGGGTCAATGGGTCAAAACTTTCGCTTAACAAAATTAAAATTCTGGCATTAAAAGGGTGCGGTCATCATAACCTTTCAATGAGCTTGACCCCATTTTGCCATCCAGTGGACTGGAGATGTTTCGAAGCCGGAGCCAGCTGTGAGATTGTGTTCCCATCGTCATCAAACATGGTCATCTGCATCTCCATCTTCGACAACTTCTTGAGCACATTAGACTGATCATTCTCCACTTGATCCTACGCCTGCTGGCCGCGTAGTGAAACGGTGCACAGCCACCTTTGTTCTCGATCATGCAAAGATCATGGCCTACTATTAGAAGCTCCCTCGTGACTTTCAAATCCCCTGCGGCCAATCAATTGCAAATGTAATAAAAAGAAATGCTCCTAAAATTATATGCTATTCAATTTTTTTAAAAATGAATCCCTGATCTTTATGTAATAAGTAAATGATTGAGTCGCCAAAATTTAGGTGTTAACATTTAAGTGTAAGTTCGATGACTCCTACTTATAAATATTAAAATTCGTAACAGCCAGATGAGTTAGGTTTGGATCCACTTTGTTATGGCAATAACTTTTCGATCATTGATCAGTAAAAGGCTAATTTGAATCGACACAAGAACATAAAGTTTTGCGTCGTAAAGTTTAAAAGCAATTACAATAGCAAGGGGCACTCGCAATTTCCCATCGAAACTAAAAATCTTTAGATGCTTTCAGGAGCACGATATCACTGCCTATTCAAGCCAATCATCGCATGCCAACTTGGTTTGGGCGGGCACACAGACGGGCACATAGTTTGGAGTGATTTATGCTGTTAAATCGTCGCTTAACCTTTTGCTTTTCTTTAAGCAAACATACTGAATCATCAGGGCATGCGATTCCAAAGAAGAAAACACGGTACCGATTCATTAAAGACCAACTTCGAACCAAGCGTACTGAATCATCACCTTCCTAGGTGCTGATGAGGTCTTCTTAGGGAGAGTTATAGAATGTTGCAAATGATGGTAAGAATTCTTTATTCTGGACTGATACCTGGACATTCTGAGAAGGCCATTTTCCCCTTTGCTCTCCGGTTGCTCTGGCCGTGACGCAATAACAAAGTCTTTTGGTGACAAAGCCAAGTTTCAAGACTTGAAGGAACTTGGCAACCCTGATATCCCCGGATGCAAATGGCAATTGGATTTCTGTTTTTAATTGCCACATTGAGCACCTTGCTAGTTCTGCGGCCGAACTTTGGGCCGTTGGAGATGGTCCGAAACTTGCTAAGGAACTCCACATCAATCATCTGGAGGCAGAGTTGTGTTAAAAAGTGATCCATTTTTTAAAAGCTCTAGAACACACTAGCCCACGCATGCTTGAGAATGAAGTATACTTGATGGAGAAGGAAAAGTGGCGGCAACAATTGTCGAAGTCGGCAACAAGCAGGAGCTGCAACAAGCTGGAGCTAGGGAACGTCCAGCTGTAACATGCAAGAGAACAGCTTGCAACTGCAAGCTGAAATTCTTAAGGTTAAATACGTATTGTTTTTTCGTACTGAAAGTCGGCAGAAAAGGCGGTGAACGAAGTCTATAGACATTAAGTTGTCGGCCTATGTACACATCAACTAGAAACTAAGAGAGCTCCTAAACTTTTGTACCACACACTTGAGAAATACATTCTCCGTGCTTTCACTTATCCATTCCTCCATTCCTCAGCTCCCTTGCCATATTTCACACACACTTGCACACACACGCTTCCGCAAAATCCAATAAGTTGAATGCTTCGGTAACTTGCAAAACCAAATTTGTTGAAAATTCTTGTTTTCACTTCCCTTTTGAATGATCGTAGGACCATACTGAAAGCTCTCGAGAGGGCTAAAACCAGGCACGCTTACAGGTAAGGAAGCCAATGTGCCGATAAGCTTGCTCGGAGAGGAAGGATGCTGAAACAACCTGGGAACTCTATCTCAAGACATAGACGCTGTAAATTTCTCTTTATGTTTAATTTAAAGCCTGCTATTTCCTGGAAAATAAGGTTAATACACTAAGAATTCTGACTTTGTTACTCATTTTTATGTTGGCTTTTCTTTTAAGTAGAACAAAACTCTTAAGGAAATGGAGTAGGAAAAGCCAAATTGACAGTCTTTGCACAACATAAAATTGCCTGATTGACTTCTCATTGATCTCGAGTACAATCAAATTAAAAATTGTTCGTCACACAGCTAACAACCCCGTATCCAAAATGGGAAAAGGGATTGAAGTTCCGAACTCTGCCTCAGCATCTGAATCGACCTCCCTCTTTCTCCTCTTCGTCCCGGTCGACCCGTCATCACTGGATGGCGAGCTAGGCTCAGCGGACCGACGCTTGGTGCTGACCCTGATGGGCTCGTAGTCGGAGGAGCCAATGAGGTGAGGGAAGTTGAGCTTGGCCTTGGACCCCCTCATCTTAAAAGCTGCACGGTCATAGGCGAATGCCGCATCCTGAGGTGTCTCATAAGTACCGAGCCAAATTCTTGCCCCTTTCTTCTTGGGGTCCCTCATCTCCGCTGCGTATTTCCCCCACGGCCGCCTCCTCACTCCTCTGTAGCGTGTCTTCTCGACTGGTGCTTGTACCTCATGCTCCACCACCTCCGGTTTCTCCTCCATCGCCACACCAATGCTGTTATAATCGATGGTCGTCACTTCGAAATCAAGTTCTTGATTTGAAGCCAGACCAATGCTATTATAACCAATGGTCGACACTTCAAAATCCAGTTCTTGATTCGAAGCCGAAGGCATCGTCCCCCCGGAATGGAGTTCGTTGCGCAAAGCACCGTACACCAACATGTCCTCAGAGTAGTCGACTTCGAGGAGCGGTTCGCTCCAACTCTCTGCCGGTAAAAGATCGCTGAAGCTCGAACTCCTCGAGTTCATGTCCGCAGGAGTCGGTGCATAATGTGTTGCATTGATTCCATCATCGAAATCATCTCCAAGAAGATGCTCCCAAATTGATCTCAAAGCATCGCGTTGATGGGTCTCAAAGGGACTGACGATTTCTTGAAGCATTTTCGTTTCTGGCGAGAATTTGTAGCTTTGAGGATCACTGAATGTGGAAGATTGAAGGGGATGATTTGGTTTCTGAAGTAAGACCGAACAGCTGAGAACATCGTCTAACTGGGAGCTATATATAGAGGTTGAGCTTTGGTTGTAGTGATCATCATTTCGATAATTTATTCACCAGTATTTAGCTCCAACTCCCAAGACAATCTGTAGATTCCACGAAGGTGCATCTGGTGATGACCAAAGAGCTTCTCAGCACGTGTTTCAAATGCTCGAATGGACTTCTTTAATCATAAGGAGACACGAAGTGATGTATTTCTTAATCTTATTTAAAAAGCATGGGGCACGCTCGTCGTATTTTTATTGGGTAAGGACGATGATGGTCCTTAGATCTGAAGACCTTAGATCTGAAGGTGTTAATGGATCCAGTGACTGATTGCTTGAAAAAAAAAAAAATGGTGGCATTGAACGTACATAATGTGGCAGAAAAGCGAAAAAGAAAACAAAAGAAGACAAGAAAGATATTTCCCAAATTTTACTGTTTGACATTGCTCGAAATTGAAAAATGGACGGAAATTTTTTTATGGTCAACAATAATATAGCTAGGCATAATAAAAATGATTAACATGGGAATAAAGTTAGTATCCTAGGTCAAGTACCAAGGTTCCAAGTTCGCATCAAGGTCTTAGGTTCGACTGAGCACCCAAGTCTAGGTCCGAGCTTCAAGGTCCCAAGTTTGTGGGCATTGGGGTTGGATTTCAACCTTAATTAGATGTCTCGAGTCCGAGGAAGTCCTTAGATACATACAAATATCCCTTTCATGGTCCTCAGTGTCGTGTCTAACCCTTGTGAATCTTGGGTTTTCATCTTCCAAGTTCTAAGGTCCAAGTGCTTGGATTCGACCCTTGGTTTGTGGACTTGATGCCTTGTGTCTTGAGTCCAGCCAATGGGTACGAAGTCTAAGGGTTCTGAGATCGTGCTCCGTAATTAGATCTATTTAGATTTTTCAGTACCAAAAATGGAAATATTAGTTTTGCCTCATTTTAAAAGTGAAAATAAAATATTTCATTCTTATAAGAATCACTCCCCTGAAATATATTTTATAGTCTTGCCTAATAATCCCAAAACAGATGGGCCCTAAGTAATATCTGAAATTCTGGATAGTATTTCTAATTGCTACAAAATATCAAGAACTCAAACTATCATCAATTTAATATATTTTTGTTCTAATTATGAAAAATATTCTGTCTTTTTCCTTTAATGCTGTCATTTACATTCTTTTGTTGTTTATTGGGAAACTTTTTTTTAGAGTAATTGATGCTGTTAAGTCACCGCTTACACCTGCTTCTCTTTAAGCAAACATACTGATTCATCAAGGCATGCGATTCCAAAGAAGAAAACACGGTACCGATTCATGAAAGACCGACTTTGAGGCAAACCTACTGAATCATCCATCACCTTCCTTGCTGCTGATGAGATCATCCTAGGGGGATTTACGAATGTTGCTAACGATGATAAGCTTACTCTATTCTGGACTGATGATATGTGGACAGTCTGAGAAGGTCATTTTCCCCTTTGCTCAATGGTAACTTCGGGCGTGACGCAGTAGCAAAGTCTTTTGATGACAAAGCCAAGTTTCATGACTTAAAGGGACTTTGTCTTGTAAGAGCTGCTGCAACACCATGGTGTTTCTGCAGAAAGGAAGCACCACCCTGCGAGGGAAGCCGTCTCTGTGCAATGGACTCCCCTGGCCTAGAACTTGTTCGAGCTAAATTCGATGGCTTGACTCTTAGTAACCCTGGTATTGCAGGCTGGGGAGGTTTAATTTGGGATGCAAATGGCAATTGCCAATTGGGTTTCTGGTTTCACTCAATACATTGACTATACCACTAGTTCTGCGGCCAAACTTTGGGCCATTGGAGATGGTCTAAAACTTTGCTAAGGACCTCCACATCACTTATCCCGATATGGTGTTAGGATTCGACGCACAATCACAAGGAAATAAAGAGTAAAAGTGAGAAAAACAGTCAAGACACAAGACTTTATCCTGATTCTCCCTTAAATTAGGGCTATATCCAGCAAATAATTTCCCTATAATTAGCACGTTGCACATTTCTGTTACATTTCCCAATTACATAAGAGAGATTATACATATCTAATTGAGAGTGCTAGTATGAACACCTAGAGGGGGGTGAATAGGTGTTTAAGATAAATCTTGGCAAATATATGCGGAATAAAATAAACTTCAAACAAAGGAGTTAGGGAAGAGAATAAGAACACAAGATTTATAGTGGTTCGGCTTAATCCAAGCCTACGTCCACTCTCTCACGCTAACAGCCTTCTTGGCTGGATTCCACTATGCAATCAACAAGAGATTACAACTTTGAGTGCAAACACTTAGTAGATCACTCTATCTCACTAAGTCACTCCTTTGGTACTTCTCTCACGATCACAAATGTTTGAGCTCTCAAGAGACAAGTATATGATCGAAGGTCGCTCAGACTTTGGAATTATAAATTCTACGCTTCGTCTCTTACTTGCTCATCGGTCCATGATCTCCTTAAATACTCCTCCACTTCCAAACTACTCGTTGGACAGTATCCCGGATAATCGTCTTTCAATATACCCATTGGACAGCTCTGTATCTAGAAGATTTGGTAGCCGTTGAGTGACAAAGGTAGAATTCCAAATTGATTCCGATCGCCCATACAAACGGAATCTTGGTTTCCATAAGGAAAGCTTCTTCGTATAGAAAGTTCTTGTTTTCAAGATCCAATCGTCAATCAATTAGATTGAATCAATCAAATCAATCTTGATGTGGAATCCAAACCAAATCACTAGCCGTTATATGATTGGGCTTGAGTTATGTTCTGTCGAATCTGGATGTAAAGTCTGAGAGCAATAGACTTTACAATCTGAGTCTGAGTGCGATAGACTTTACAATCTGAGTCTGAACATATTCTGCTTCTGAACAGATTTAGCTTTAAGGTATGTACCTAGTTCAGCTTCAACATAGAGTCTATCTTCTAGTTCTTCATTCACGTTCAGTCCGGAATTTGTCAGAGTGAGCAGACTTTTGATGTAGAACAGACTTTGACACTAAAGTCTGGCAGTCTTCAGACTTTGATACAGAAGTTTGGAAATCTTCAGAATATACTTTGGACATGAGTTACATTCAGTCTTCTGGTCGTCTTCACACTTTGACAATATCCTTTACATGTTCTATCATCTGCATGGTCTATTACTTAACCATTAAACATGTTAGTAGCCTTTGATATATTTTGTCATCTTCAAAACATCATAAATGATTTCTCTAACAATCTCCCCATTTTTGATGATGACAAAAAAATCTCTGAATATGCAGATTTGTAAACACGCTTTTAAAAATATTAATTTAAATCAAAGGATATCAGAAGATAACAAATAAATTGAGTATAATAATATATTGGAAAAATAATTGCAGCTCAATATTATGCCATAGATAATATCAACCAATCAACACATATGCATATTCATATCTTCTCCCCCTTTTTGTCATAATCAAAAAGTGATAATAATGGGAAGAAAAATATCACGTAGAGAATTATAACAAATATCTCGCATGAATCATAATTTCCAAAAATCAGCTTTTATAAAGCAAGTCGAATATTAAAGATATGCAATATAGCTCACTTCGATCATATATATCAGCAAATATCTAATAAAAATCACAGATGCATCATGAAATTCACGTACACTTTTTGTCATAATAAAATGATAATATCAGTAAGAGATTTGTTAATGACAAAAGGTAATAAAAGATGCACTAACCGGATTTTTTTTTGAACAAATTCTGACACATTTACCTTTCATTCCATCCATAATAAGATCACGATCAATTCAAAAAGATTTTTCCAAAATTGATCAAAGCTCCCCCTCAATTTGTTGCCTTTTTGAGATGATCACGATTCTTTCCATTTTCTTTTGGATTTGATTTCTCCCCCTGTCATCATGACAATATTTGCGAATAGAAAAAATTGTTGCTTGTGCACATTGAACAGATTCCAATATTTCCTTTGTAGCAACAATATCCGCAATGATCATTTGCATTTTGAAATTCGAGGCAAAGATTTACTTTCTTCAATCAAGCTCGTCTCGAATTCAACCTGCATCAACTTAACAAACTTTTTGCACAAACAAGCTATAATAATTTCCACATAATATATAATGCCCTTTCTTCAAATAAATAAGTTGAATAGCATATGTAAAATTAAAATTCAGAATTACTCAACCTTCCGTACGACACATAAGGGATTTCTTCAACAATTTGCAAAAACTTTTCACAAGGAATAAAATCTTTGAACTTCCAAAAGATAGTATAGAATCTCCATGATTTTCTGATTGAGTTTTCCAAAATCCATATGGAAGATTCTTTTGTGACCTGCAAATTCTTATATAAAAGATAATAATCTTTGCAAAAATGTCACATAATATCTTCCTTTGATTTGCGGATCAAACTTGCTAGATATAATATATCTTCTAAGAATATAGCAAGAATATTCATGAATATGTAGTAATATCTTTTGAGATCAAAGCGATTTCCTTGAGCATAAATTTCAGATATGCATTTTGCAAAAGGAAAATAGATATTTCTGTCACGTGCCAAAATGCAATACCTTATATTTATAACAAAAGATATTCGTAATATAATAAACAATTATCCAAAATTATGATAAATGCACGTAGAAATTTGTAAGGCGGGATGATAAAAATACTCTCTTACCCATGGTATATGTTTGAAATATACCAAAAAAAAAAAAATCATTACCAATCTTCACATAAGATGCATTTCTGATTGCATCATGATTTTCATAGATTTGCGATCATTCATCCCTTAAAGAATTTCCTGCAATCAACTCATTTCTTTTTTGGTATCCATCAATTTAGATCCTTCCTTGACATTAGAGTAAATATGAAAATCTCCATAATCAAATATTCTTTCTTAATTCATCGTAACAAAGTATTCAAAGAAAGAATATTATGCACAATGATATTTTGAAAAATAAATTCTCACTTAGTCATAGTACGATAAAAACAGAGAGAATAAAATCTTTGAATATCTAAGAATATCTTGCATCATCACGTAAAACAGATTTTTACTTTGCAAAATATGATTAAATTTGAGAATATAAAATTAGATAAATAATCTGAATTATCTCAAATAATCGCACGTACTAAATCAAATCTCAACTCACAAATCATAAAAACAAATCATATGATTCTTTCTTCAATAAAGCAAAATATGATCATTATAAAATCTCAATCAACCAAGGATATATCGAATATTAAGCATAATGAGAATTATTGCCCAAATCAAACTGAGAATAAAAAATTCCTTACCAAATCCTCTTTCTTCTTTCTTCTTTATATCCTGCAAAAATAACTTATATTTTCTTTTGTACCCATTTTTTCTTGGGTCCATGAGAGTTAGCAGAATATGCTGCTTTTATCCAATTTTTCTTAATAGGTCTCCAGACTTTAGGACAATCTTTTTCAAAGTGTTCCGAATCTCCACAATTTGAACACTTGACGTCATTTTCACCAATAGGTTTTACAAGCACTTTTTGAAAATGATTTTTGTAAAATGCTTTTGGAGGTCTTTGTCTAAGTCTCTCCTTAACTTTGGGAAAATCAATTAGAGAATCATTTTCCTTAATGAAACCAAGTCCCGACTTATTATAGTAATGAACTTGTATAGAAAGGATATGCTCTAATGTTTTTGATCCATTTGAAAATCTTGTTGAAATATCTGAAAATTCTTTCTTCAAAGAATCATTTTCTTTGACAAGTAAATCTCGATTTGACAAGTAAATCTCGATTTTCTTTTGTTTGTAGAAAATCTTTTTGCAAAATTTCAAAATTTTCTTTTTGAGAAAGATCATGTTGCCTAAGCTGAAAATTTTCCTTTTTAAGTTCAGAGATCCTTTTAAGAGAAGATTTTAGATTTGAACAAAGCTCATTTATATACTTTGAAACTTTGAGAGGAATTTTTGAATTGCTTACCTCGATTTCCTCATCGAATTCTGAGTCTGTGTCTAAGTCAGACTTTGATTCTGAGTCTGTGTCTGAATCAGACTCAGATTCTGAATGTGCCATCAAGCATAAATTTCCTTGCTCATCATATTCTTTTATTGTTCTTTTCTGGCCATTCTACTTGTATTTTCTTCCATCGAATTTCCTTCCTTTTCTACTCAGCTTTTTGAATTTCTTGACCATAAAGGCAAGTTCTTCATCATCCATGTCATTTTCTAAGTCTGTTTCATCAAAAACAGCATTAGATATTAAAGCAATGGACTTCTTACCTTCGGGATCTTCATCGTTGATTCGTTCCACTTCATAGGATTGAAGAGTGCCAATCAATTCATCAACGGTGAGTTGCATAATCCTTTGAGTCTCCCGGATTGAGGTCTTGACATGATTCCAATCTTTTAATAGACCTCGCAAGAGTTTGTTGACCTTCATCGAGGTAGAAATTTGCTGACCTTGATATGCTAAACCATTTACAATTTCTGTAAAACGGCTGAACTTATCTCCAATTGACTCTCCTTGCTTCATCTTGAATGATTCATATTGGCCAAGCAAAAAGTTTACTTTTGTCTCTTTTACACGATCGGTCCCTTCATATGTAACATGAAGTCTGTCCCAAATTTCTTTTGTTGTTTCACATGAAGAGATTCTATTATATTCAGCAAGAGACAACGCACAATATAAAGAATAAATAGCTTTTGCATCAAGCGCTTCTCTTTTGGACAACTTCGTCCGAGACATAAGAGCGAGGGGTTTGGTTTCTTTGTCTTTGCCATTCTTATTTGATGTAGACGCAGCAATGGGGTTGATTCCTCTTTCCACAACATCCCATTGTAAGAGATCTCTGGATCTTAGGAATGCTTTCATTTTGTTCTTCCATACGTCGTATTCCTTTCCATCAAAATATGGTGGCCTTGTGTTGCTTTGCCCTTCCATAAGTCCTGGTGCCAACATACTAGCCATAAAAAATCTTTAGCTCAAAAGTAAAAACACTTTTATAAACCGAGCACTTAGCTCTGATACCAATTGAGAGTGCTAGTATGAACACCTAGAGGGGGTGAATAGGTGTTTAAGATAAATTTTAGCAGTTATATGCGGAATAAAATAAACTTCAAACAAAGGAGTTACGGAAGAGAATAAGAACACAAGATTTATAGTGGTTCGGCTTAATCCAAGCCTACGTCCACTCTCCCACGCTAACAGCCTTCTTGGCTGGATTCCACTATGCAATCAACAAGAGATTACAACTTTGAGTGAAAACACTTAGTAGATCACTCTATCTCACTAAGTCACTCCTTTGGTATTTCTCTCACGATCACAAATGTTTAAGCTCTCAAGAGACAAGTATATGATCGAAGGTCGCTCAGACTTTGGAATTATAAATTCTACACTCCGTCTCTTACTTGCTCATCGGTCCGTGATCTCCTTAAATACTCCTCCACTTCCAAACTACCCGTTGGACAGTATCCCGGAGAATCGTCTTCCAATATACCCATTGAATAGCTCTGTATCTAGAAGATTTGGTAGCCATTGAGTGACAAAGGTAGAATCCCAAATTGACTCCGATCGCCCATACAAACGGAATCTTGGTTTCCATAAGTAAAGCTTCTTTGTATAGAAAGTTCTTGTCTTCAATATCCAATCGTCAATTAGATTGAATCAATGAAATCAATCTTGATGTGGAATCCAAACTAGATCACTAGCCGTTATATGATTGGGCTTGAGTTACGTTCTGTCGAATCTGGATGTAAAGTCTGAGAGCAATAGACTTTACAATCTAAGTATGAGTGCGATAGACTTTGCAATCTAAGTCTGAATATATTCTGCTTCTGAACAGATTTAGCTTTAAGGTATGTACCTAGTTCAGCTTCAACATAGAGTCTGTCTTCTAGTTCTTCATTCACGTTCAGTCTTGAATTTGTCAGAGTGAGCAGACTTCTGATGTAGAATAGACTTTGACACTAAAGTCTGGCAGTCTTCAAACTTTGACACAGAAGTCTGGAAATCTTCAGAATATACTTGGACATGAGTTACATTCAGTCTTCTGGTCGTCTTCACACTTTGACAATATCCTTTACATGTTCTATCATCTGCATGGTCTATTACTTAACCATTAAACATGTTAGTAGCCTTTGATTTATTTTGTCATCTTTAAAACATCATAAGGGATTTCTCTAACACTAATGACATAGACTCAAGCCCAAACTATCAAAAAAATATGGATTCAAACTATAAAAAACATTCTGGTGGCTTGAGACACTGCTCCTGCGACCCTCGCCAGGGCTGCCCCAAACCCTTGCCCACTTACTGGGCAACGAGGCTCTTGTTCCATCCTATCAATGGAGAGTAAAAACGACACAGCAGGTGGAGTTAGATACTCTAAACACTGGATCAACACTCCCGTCAAATTTATGGAATAATCTGTTTTCAATTCTCTTTTGACTGATAAAGCTTGCTTGGAGAGGAAGGATGCTGAAAGAACGATTCAGGATTTCGTTTGGACTCCCTCCTGATGCTATGTTTCTTTTGAACCTCGACAAAGCTGGGAACTCTATCTCAAGACTGACCATGTAAATTCCTCTTTACGTCTAATTCAAAGCCTGCTATTTCCCGGAAATTAAGGTTACTTACGCTAAGAATTCTTTGCCTTTGTTACTCACTTTTATATTGGTAGATCTATAATGGGAAACGGTTTTGGTTTTTCTGACAAAACTCTTAAGGAAATGGGAATAGGAAAAAACAAATCGACAGTCTTTGCACAACATAAGAATCGCCCGATTGACTTTTCATTGATGAAGACAATGTCTAGACAGTGTGTACAATCAAAATAAAAATTGCTCGTCCACACCTAACAAGCCCAGATCCAGAATGGGAAAAGGGATTGAAGTTCCAAACTACACCTCAGCATCTGAATCGACCTCTCTCTTTCTCCTCTTCGTCCCAGTCAACCCGTCATCGCTGGACGGCGAGCTAGGCTCGGTGGACCGACGCTTGGAGCTGACCCTCACGGGCTCATACTCGACCGAGCCGATGAGGTGAGGGAAGTTGAGCTTGGCCTTCGACCCTCTCATCTTGAAAGCGGCCCGGTCATAGGCCAATGCCGCGTCCTCAGGCAGCTCGTAAGTCCCGAGCCAAATCCTCGCGCCGTTCTTCTTGGGGTCTCTTATCTCTGCTGCATATTTTCCCCATGGCCGCCTCCTCACTCCTCTGTAATGCACCGTCCTGACTGGCGCTCTCATCTCGCGCTTCACCATCTCCGGTCTCGTCTGCACCTCCAGACCAATGCTGCCGTTATCAACAGTCGTCATTTCGAAATCAAGTTCTTGATTCGAAGCCGAAGGCGTCGCCCACCCAGAACTGAGTGCATCGCACAAAGCGCCATACACCAACATATCCTCTGAGTCGTCGACTCTCAGAGGTAGTTCGCTCCAACTCTCCGTCAGCAAAAGATCGCTGAAGCTCGAACTCCTCGGCACAAATACTGTAGCATTCTCAACAACATCATCATCATCGTGAAGAAGATGATCACAAATCGATTTCAAAAGATCGCATTGATGGGTCTCAAAGGGACTCATGAATTCTGGAAGCATTTTCTGATGGCGATCTAGCAGCTATTCACCTGTGTATAGTTTGTATCGTTGATGATTGAAGGGCTAGAGCGGATTAGTTGAGAGGATGGCCATAGTGGGAGATTTATATATATAGGTTGAGCTAGCTTAAACAATCATTCAATTTATTATATTTTACATATTAGCTCTCATGTTGCATTTGCTGAGAAGGTGCCTGTGCATTGGTGGTGAGATTCTTACACACGTTTTGAATGTTTGAATTCACATTCATTTAACCGACAGCCCATGTGGAATAATGTGCTTTTGCCTTATCTCGATACGAATTTTTTATATAAATTCAAGTTATGGGCACGTTTCTTGTCTATTATTATAGTGGCAATGACTATGTTATACCAAGGCTTTTGTGCGTATAGAATATAAAATGCATCAGAAAGATTCTCATATCTTGATAGGTGCCGTATAAATCCAATCGCATATGAATAAAAAAAGGACAATTTTGGTCGGCCGGGATACTAAATGTGGAACGTGGCACCAACAAAAGAGGAAAGAAATAAAGAATTGATGGAGGAATGACGAATATATCTACTTTTTTTATATTGTGTTTTAACAATTTGGGACGTGTATTCGTGGAGACAATAATTGAATAAGCATCACGAGGAGTGAATACATAGGCACGGTCGAGAGTTGAGGTTTGAGGTTGACCAATTTGTATGCGTGTGCTCCAAATCAAAGGGCAAATTTACTATTGTCGATATTGGAGATTAAGTTTGCTTTTCACTTTAGGAAAGGAGTAAAATCATTAATTTTAGAGATATATCTCTAGAATATTTTCCTCTACCAAGAGATAATCAGATCATCTTTTTGGATTCTCCATATTTCTCAAAAATTGTGCATATCCTTTTTTTAAATTGTGCATATCCTTGATCGATATATTATCTTAAATAATCAACTAATAAAACCTATTTATATTCATAAACTATTTATTGTTCAACGTCGAAATATACAGAAATTCTGCTTTTCTCTCTTTTGCATGTCTCACATCTATATATAAAATAAAATAAAATAAAATAAACGTAAATTACAAGCAATTCGCATGAACTAAACTGTTAATACATAATAATATGGATTAACGAATTGGATAACATATGGTCGGTTTCAACAATTTTCAAAATAACCATATCGTGTGCTTGTTCCTTTTTCTTGGAAACTAAAAATTTACATACTTGATTTTGGATTTAAGACAAGTAATGGGGTCTTAACATGTGACAAGATCAAGGTCAAACTGAGGAAATTCCTTCAATGGGAATGCAGTTTGTCACCCTGTCCTAATCATGTTCGATATGTGGGAACTGTTTGACTCTTTGCCTAGCGGTCCATCCTGTTTTGGTTTGACTAAGCTTTATGCGCCGACGGGTATGGCGAAAACGCCGAAAAGTATGCCGAAAAGTAAGGGTGTGGACCGACTCTGCACGCGCACTCAACACATCTTCCATCCGCGGAGTCCGGTCGGCAGAATTGGGGCAACGTGGTCCCAAAACGAGGTTGTTAAAGCTTGGCTGAGATGGCCTTGGGCTTAAAGACCTGTCGAACTGATGTCCCAAGAGCTGGACCGCATTGATGGTTCAATGGAACCAATGGCTTTTTTTTTTTTTTTTTTTTTTTTTTTTGTCATTATACTTGTTAAATTATGGTGCAAAACCACCCACTCTTCTACCCGAATATACATATATATAATTTTTTAAAAATTTTATTTTTTCTTCGACTCTCTACGTCTCTCGTCTCACTCATCTCATGGCCTTGCCTCCCTTTCTCACTCTCACTCTTCGTGGCCTCTAGCCTAATTGATTCCTCTCTACCTCTTGCGCTTAGTAGTCCCCAGCCTTGTCGATCCATCTATTGCTCTCACTCTCGATCACCTTCGAGATCCGATCTTATCGCTTGCTCTCAAATCTCATTACTCTTTAGAAGTGGGGACACTTCAACTAGTTTCATAAACCCACCCAAGAATTAAACCGCACCAATAGTCTAGTTTTCAAGTGAGTCCAAATACTAATAAGCAATTTTCGATTTCAAAGTCAATCTTTAGTGGGTGATTCCTAGTTCCTAAAACCAATCACCCTAAGGTAAACTAGAATTCTAATTCTCGACTGATTACTTATTGAAATCCTACTATTAGAGTTCCACCAAGATAAGGTTGTTACTTTACTTTGGTCTATTTTCTTTGGGGTGGTGCCAAATATGTAAATATCCAAGATTGATCCACCAAGAGGTCGACTATTCTGGGAGGCCGTACAAGTGCCGCCACTGTTGATGATGGGCCATATAAAGAAGGAGAAAAGGGTTTACTTGTCTTGTTTTCAGACGCACAAAAGGAAATAGAAAGGGACGGACGGCGGGGGTTTCTTTTGGAAGCCACCCATAAAGGGCTCTGCCAAGTGTTTGACCGACTCAAATAAGCTAGCAAAAGTCAAAGAATCGAAAAAAACTCGGTAGGGACTCTCGTTCTGAATCTGATTCTTGGTAGGACCAGAGAACCACAGGACTTTCGCTCGGAAAGTTTACGTTCTGATCGAGGCGTTCTCATCGTGGAGACATGGATGTTCGAGTCCTGACATAGTTCTTTAGGTTGTTGGTGAAGTTTAAGCATAGAAAACACTTAAGTATGTGAGTGATTGTGCTCTACAATTCTCTAATTGATTAGTGAATTATTTATTACTAACTCTTCTTGTGAATTTAGATAACAACTTTGATACCGAATCAAGTAAATTGTTAATGTTTTTTATTTTTTCTCACTTACTTCTCTAGTGATTTCATATTGACAGTTGTAAAATCTCACTTACTTGACAATGTTCTCTGGTTAAATTGCCATGGAAGCGATACTTGTGCATGCAAAACAGCCTGGGGCAATTCATGTACCGAAATGCCCCATCTACATGTACAGGCGCCTGTGCGTCTAGTTCCCTTCCAAGGTATCTTCGATGATTCTCTTCTTTCTCTTTCTTCAGCCTGATTGTTTGTGGGAAAGGCTTAAACATCGGTGTCGGATCAACCCTCTTGCTCTGATTCCTCTCGCTCTCGGGGTGGATTTGGTTGGAGTCCGTTCCGGCTGCGTTTTTTAATTTCAGCGTCCGATTTCACTTCCTGGACTCTCCACGTGCTTTTGGTGTAGTTATAGGCATGAATTTGCGATTGCAGAGCACAGTTTAGTGGGAGCTTGGGTAGTGGTTTAGAACTTTATGTCAGTTTATGACGCTTCAGATGATGAATTTTGAGTTATTTTCTTTCCTTTTCATTTGAATTTGCCTCCTTTTGTACTTTGGTCGTTACGCGATGGTGTTGCATTGTTCTATGATTTCTGCTAACTTGATTCTGCTCCCCGTTTGTTATGTTGAAGTCGAATTTTTCGGTCGCTTGGTTGCTTTCAGGTGAATCTGCAGCTATTAGCTGAATGTTATCTGCACAATGATCAAGCTTACTGTGCTTACCGTATTCTAAAGGGGAGGGCTTGTCCCCCCGTGTCTTCGTGTTTCACGCATTATGCACCTTTGGTTTGTGTAGTGAAGAACGGATTAGAGTTTTTTTAGTTCTTACAGTCTTAAGAAAAAAAAAAAAATCAGTCCAATCTGAGTGGTCTAAATGAGCAGTTCCAGGAGCCGGATTGAAAATCACTAATTTTTTGAAACTGAGATCCAAATTGGTAATCCTAGGAGCTGTTCAAAACTAGCTGGTTTGATTCAGTGCAAACAGTTTCTTTTGCTCAAACCTAATTGTAGCCTTGCAGGCTTCATGTTTAGTTTCTTTTCCAAATAGGTTGTTAAAGGGAGAGAACATGCTTTAAAATGTATTTATGAATTTGAATTAGTGATCAAATAAAGGGAGAGGTTAGTGTTTAAACATGCAACTGCGTGGGAGCTTAAGTGATTGAGGTTTACTTAGGGAAAATTGCTAAAAAAATCCTAAATTTTTCAACTATGCCAATTGAATTCTAAATATGCTGATGATTTGTCAATAAAAATCATTTCGCTCAGTTTGGTTAGAAATCATTAAGGCGAAAATGTCCTATTTGGTATGATCGGCTAAGACAGTCCGCGTGGATACGAACAACTTTTACAAAATTTCAATAATTTCCCTTGCTGACCCCATAGTTGAAAGAAAGGAAGAAAAAAGAAAAATAATAAAAAATTAGAAAATTTAAAATATTGTCCACATAAGCTGGCGTCTATGTTAGTTTTTTGGGTCAAAATTGGTTTGATGGAATATATAAGCAAATCGTTGAAATATTTACAATTTAATTGATACAATTAAAATATTTATGATTGAAGTGGTATTAATAAAATAGTTTAGAATTTTCTTTTGTAATTTTACCGATTTACTTGAGATTATTGTGTCTAGTGATGATATAGAGCTGAGCGGTACAACAAGGATCTCATTAGATCGTTCCTCATCAAACCGTTCCCAGATCAGGTGCTCCTTCCACATGTACCTTCGTTTATCCATGAGTTCTGAAGCCATCTGTCCGTTGTTCCTGTTTATGGGACCGTGAAATCAGTCATTTTTTTAGCCATGTCTTTTCAAATTCATGTGAATTTTCTCATACCAACCTACTATTTCACTTAATGCAATATATAATATCTTCTTGTTACGGAATCTTCTGTTTGAGTTATAATTATTTCGCACCACCTGCCACCCAAAAGCCTAAGGTTGGCGAGCTCATCATCATAATTTCGTTAAAATGCTAATAGTTAGGAGGTCTCTTCACATGAAATATGTTGCAGTCAAACAATATTGTATACATCGTTCAGATGTTTAGATAGTTAGATTATTTGGATTCTTCCGACTGAGCAAAACCAAATATGAATTTTTAAGGTTTCTTAATCTATCTCGGATTGTGTTGGATTGGTTTATTGGATGAATCGTCTCTTGTGGGTTTTGAACGTGTGCGTCCGACCCAAATCCGTCTTGACATCTCCACGCATGCCCGATAATCCTCATGCAAGGAGAGATAGAGAGAGAATGGCGTCACCTTCTTCTTCGTCAGGAGCTGCAGCGTCCCCAGCGACGGAGGAAGAGCTGACGCTGATGGTGAAGTGAAGCAGCAAGGAGTACACCGTCCGAGTTTGCGGCAACGAGACGGTGGATGAGCCGAATCAAGGAGTTCACCGATAGTAATCTACACGATGACGATCGATGGAGGGGTACCGGTCGATATAAGCACCCCAGAATGCAAATTCAATCCTGGAAAGACAAAGCCAAAGCGTACACGGTCTGTTCAAGCATGACGAGACAGTTGAAGCGAAATCACCAAGGAAAGGGAAGAAACGGACTGCGGCCGGGAGAGATTAACCAGCGAAACGATGGTGCCCAAAACTAGTGTTCGAGATTGTTTCAAGTTCGGGATATCTTTTTCACATTGATGAAGAAAATAATGTCTTGACAGTATGTACAATCAAAATAAAAATCGTTCGTCCACACCTAACAAGCCCAGATCCAGAATGGGAAAAGGGTTTGGAGTTCCAAACTCCACCTCAGCATCTGAATCGACCTCCCTCTTTCGCCTCTTCGTCCCAGTCGACCCGTCATCGCTGGGAGGCGAGCTAGGCTCGGCGGACCGACGCTTGGGGTTGACCCTCAGGGGCTCGTACTCGAACGAGCCGATGAGGTGAGGGAAGTTGAGCTTGGCCTTCGACCCTCTCATCTTGAAAGCGGCCCGGTCATAGGCCAACGCCGCGTCCTCAGGCAGCTCGTAAGTCCCGAGCCAAATCCTTGCGCCGTTCTTCTTGGGGTCTCTTATCTCTGCTGCATATTTTCCCCATGGCCGCCTCCTCACTCCTCTGTAATGCGTCATCCTGACTGGCGCTTTCATCTCGCGCTTCACCATCTCCGGTCTCGTCTGCACCTCCAGACCAATGCCGCCGTTATCAACAGTCCTCGTTTCGAAATCAAGTTCTTGACTCGAAGCCGAAGGCATCACCCACCCAGAACTGAGTGCATCGCTCAAAGCACCATACACCAATATATCCTCCGAGTCGTCGACTCTCAGAGGTAGTTCGCTCCAACTTTCCATCAGCAAAAGATCGCTGAAGCTCGAACTCCTCGGCGCAAATACTGCATCATTCTCAACAATATCATCATCATCGTGAAAAAGATGATCACAAATCGATTTCAAAAGATCGCTTTGATGGGTCTCAAAGGGACTCATGAATTCTGGAAGTATTTTCTGATGGCGATCGAGCAGCTATTCACTTGTGTACAGTTTGTATCGTTGATGATTGAAGGGCTAGAGCGGATTAGTTGAGAGGATGGCCATAGTGGAAGATTTATATATATAGGTTGAGCAAGCTTAAACAATCATTATTTTCAATCATCCAATCTATTTTTCACATTATTAGCTCCCATGTTGCATTTGCTGAGAAGGTGCCCATGCATTGGCAGTGATATTCTACACACGTTTTGAATGTTTGAATTCACATTTGTTCAACCGACAGTCTTTATGGAATAATGTGCTTTTGCCTTATCTCGATGCGAATTTTATAAATTAATTGAACTTATGGGCACTTTTCTTTGTTTATTATTATAGTGCAATGACTATATTATACCAATAATATACATCACCAAGATTCTTATATCTCGACAAGTGCCGTATAAATCCAATCGCGTATGAATAAAAAAAAAAGGGGCAATTTCGGTCGGTGGGGAGACAAAATGTGAACGTGGCACCAATAAAAGAGAAAACAAACAAAGAATTCATGGAGGAATGACGAATATATGTATTTTTTTTTTATATATTTTGTCTTTAAATGCGAATGAGAAATATATATCTAAAACGTAAATTAGCACGTGTAATCGTGGATAAAATAATTGAATGAGTATCACGAGGAGTGAATACATTGGCACGGTCAATGGATGAGCCAGGAGATTTGACCATTTTGTCTGCGGGTGCTCTAGATTAAAGGGCCAATTTACTAACGTGGATATTGGAGAAAGAGCTTGCTTTTCACTTTGAGAAAGGAGTAAAATAATTAATATTAGAGATATTTCTCTAGGATATTTCTCTCTATTGAGAGATAATTGAAACATTTGTTTGGATTCTCTGTAATTCTTAAAATTGTGCATATCTCTCTCTTTATCATCTATATCATTAATCAATATGTTACCTAAAGATAATCAAACTCTTCATTGTTCAATATCGAAATATATAGAAATTCTGCATTTCTCTCTTCCGCAAATCTCATGTCTATTAAAGAAAAAATGTAAAATTACAGGTAATTTAAGCAAAATTAATGATTAATACATAATAACATGGATTAACGAACTGAACAACATACGGTCAATTTCAACAATTCTCAAAATAACCATGTAGTGTGCTCATTCCCTTTTCTTAAAAACTAAAAATTTACGTACTCTATTTTGGATTTGAGAAAAGTAACAGGACCTAAGCATGTCGCAAGGTCATGGTCAAATCGTTCAGTGGGAACACAAATTGTCACTTTCTCAACCATGTCGATGTGTCGGAACTATTTGACTTTTTGCCTCCTAGACATTTTGTTTTGGTTTGACTAAGCTTCGTGCGCCGACAGGTATGGCGAAAACGCCGGAAATTATGGGCACGGACCGACTCTGCACGCGCACTCAACACAACTTCCATCTGCTGAACGTTCGATTGTGTCTGTATTCAAGCTCATTGCCTGGCGGGTTGAAGGGTGATCTGGTTCGTACTTAAGGGTTCAGTTCCCTATTTCTGGAATCGGGAACTAGACCAATATGCCTAGAATCGAACCGGATTTGACCAATAGCATGTTTTTCTTTGTCATTGCATTTGATAAATTATATACTTAGTTTGAGCCTATATATGAGACCCAACCCAAATTGTATGAGGTGGATTAGGGGTATGCAAAAGAAATTGGAGCTGCCGGAAACCAAACCAAACTAGCCCAAAATTGATGATTTCCATGGGGACCAATCCGATTCCTGATTCTAAGTGTGAAATCACTCTCCCATCTACTCGAACTTGACCTGTATATATATAATTTTTTAAAATTTTATGTTTTCTTTGTCTCTCGCCTCACTCATCTCACGGCCTCGTCTCCCTCCCGATGGCCTTCGGCTTCGTTGATCCCTCTCACTCTTGCTCTTGGTGGCCTCCAACCTCATTGCTTCCTCTATCACTCTCACACTCAATTGCCTTTGGCCTCCAACCTCATCACTCAATCTCAAGTCTCATAACTCTTCAAAATGTGGGGACATTTCAACCGGTTTCATAAATTCACCCGGCAACTAAATCAGACTATTTGTTTAGTTCCTAGGTGAGTCCAAAGAACTAATGAGCGATTTTCAATTTCAATTTTTCAAAACCGATCCTTAATGGACGATTCTCAATTCCCAAAACCAATCACCTCTCAAGTGGACTAGAATTCTAATTCCCGACTGATTACTTATTGGAATCCTACTGTTAGAGTCCAACAAAGATGAGGGTTGTTACTTTACTTTGATCAATTTTTTTAGAGTGGTGCCAAATATGTAAATAGTCAAGATTGATCAATCAAGAGATCGACTATCCTGGAAGGCCATACAAGTGACGCCACTGTTGATGATGGGCCATATAAAGAAGAAAAAAGGGTTTATTTGTCTTGTCTTTAGCTGCACAAGAGGAAATTGGAAAGAGACGGACGGTGGGGGGGTTTCAATTGGAAGCCAGCCATAAAGCGCTCTGCCAAGTGGTTGACGTTTCGAATAAAAAAATCTAGCAAAAGTCAAAGAATCAAATATAAACTCTGTAGGGACTCTTGTTCTGGTCGTTAGCAGGACCAGAGAACCACACGGACTTTTGCTCGGAAAGTTTACTTTTAAATCGAGGCATTCTCATCGTGGGGAAGTGAGTCTAATTCTTGTGATTTACTTTAGAGTGCAATTACATGGGGCTAAACACTATCGTGGAAGTGATACTTTGTAATTCTCTGGTTGATTAGTAAATCACTTATTACTGACCCTCCTCATGGACATTCATATCCACATTCAGATTAAACCAGTGTTCTTTATTCGC
The DNA here is from genome assembly GCA_017140325.1 of Eucalyptus leucophloia subsp. euroa. NCBI lineage: Eukaryota > Viridiplantae > Streptophyta > Magnoliopsida > Myrtales > Myrtaceae > Eucalyptus > Eucalyptus leucophloia. Next base: position 6,098,634 of record CM029474.1, read on the forward strand.
GATATAAATCAACAATATTCTCTCGTTAAATTGCCAAGGTAGCGATATTATCATACTAGTGCATGCAGCATAGCTTGCGGCACTTAATGTACAGAAATGCCACCTTCATGTGCGAATGCCTGCGCCTCTCGTTCCCTTCTAAGGTATCTTCGCTGATTCTCGTCCTCCTTCTCCTTCAACCTGATTGTTCGCGGGAAAGGCTTAAACATCGTGTTGAAAGATATGCGGCTTTGACAGAGGATGGATTGAGATCCGATTATGATCCGATTATGATTTGTACAAATCAATTTAAGATTAGATTGATTGATTTAGATTGATACGTAGGATCATTAATTTCCTTTCATTCTTACACTTTGTATTATATCTACTAAGGATGTACATCATATTCATTTATTGAAGACAATACAATATACAAAAATCTCTCTCTACGTCTTCGATCGTTTTCCCTTTACTTTTTCTTCAACTTCTTTCATGGTATCAGAGCAGTAAAAGTTCTCTTATTTGCTTCTGCTATTTTCTCTTCCCGTCGAGATCCTTGACCCCTTTCTTCACCTTGTTTCTGTTCAGATCTTCAATCCTACACAAATTCAACATCTCAGTATACTTCTACCATGACAAATCACTTACCTTCAGCCTCTGATGCGCATCCGCAAGATGAAAGTCCCATGCAACCTGTAGAAAACCGGGACACCATTGACGTTGTCAGATCCTAAGAACAACCTATTCAGGCCCAAGATGGTGGGATTTCTCTGGCTCAGACAAATCTGGGGCAACCCTTCATGGTACAGCCCATTCCGGGCCAACCAATGATGGGCCATCCTTACCAGTAGCTATTTTTTCAGATTCAACCCATTCCGTGGCTGTTTGGGCCTAGGCCGAATGCATCATCGCCAGGAATTCAAGGGACATGGGCCTTTGCTCAACCTGACGGCAGCCCACCAGCCATAAGCGAGGCAAGCATATCTGCTGGGTTGATTGGAGCGAATATGGGGCAAGCAAATGGATCTGATGGTTCGAGTAATGGAACAAATCCATACCCGACCAATTTCAATGCGGGTTATGGAACCGGGTCGACTAATCTGGGTACGAGAACAAATCCCTACCCAGGTTTTGCGCCTGGATTTTTGCCGTATCCAGGATCGATTTTTACTGGATGGCCAGAATCCAGCGACCCCCTGTTTGTTTCCACCGCCGACGGACCGGAACTGAAGCTAATTAGCCAGTAGCTCACCGGACACAAAAATTACTCCAGGTGGTCGCAGGAATTCCGATGCACACTAGTAATGAAGGACAAAGACGAGTTCCTGGATGGAACCATCGCTGTTCCCTCGGATGAGCGTCTAGCCCGACACTGGAGGAAATGCAACCAGCTCGTCTGAACCTAGATCGGGAATTGCATTTCTCCAGAAGTCACGGCCGGACTTCCACCCACAGAAGACGCTCAAAAGATGTGGGAAAATATCCGAGAAATGTACGGTAAACTTGACCGTGCAAGAATTTTTTCACTCATGCAAGAACTCATGCAGGAACTGACCGTGCAAGAATATGACGGTCACGGCTTGCTTCAACAAGCTATCGTCTTTATGGAACGAGCTCGAAGTGGTCGAAGAAAAACTCGAGGGACCATAATCAACACTCCAACAATATCGATCTATCAAAGAAAGGGAGAAGGCTACGCATTTTTTGCTCATTTTGAATGAAACTTACATTACCTTCCGTTCACAAATTCTGGCCATGGATCTACTTCCTCCGATCGAACGAATTTACCAACTGGCTGTGTAGGAGGAGAGCCAATGACTCACGTCGCTGAAACATGCGAGAAACTGCGGCAACATCGCACTTGTGGCTCGCGGCAAACGGCGAGATGGTTCTGTGAAAACCCTAAATTGAGAGAAGGAGAGAAGAGGCATTGTAGGGTTTGGGGGAGACACTCGGTCCTTTAAAAGGGATGGAATCAGTGGCCGAGATCTAATGCGAGGATCTGACGGTCCAAATTGTGGGCGTGCATCAGACAGATCAGATCGTGGGCATGGATCGAACAGTCTTCATGGATCCGAAAGTGTGGATGGATCGGACGGCGGATATGATTCCGCGAGTAAAGGAATGGATGGCCAGATATATGCCACGTCAGCAAAAAATTCAGGCCTATTTTAAAGGAAAGGGTAAAATATTTTGCGATTATTGCAAGCATTCTAACCACATGATTGACAACTGTTGGAAGTTACATGGAAAGCCCGAGGAAAAGGAGAAAAAAATAGTAGTTGCCTATCAAATGACTGTATCTACAAGCCAAAATGCTTATCACCCCATCTCTTACGGCCAATATCAACAGTTGTTACAGGCTCTGCAAAAAATGGATACCTCCAATAAAGGGGGCAGTTTCTCAGGTATTACACATTACCTAATTAATTCAATTTCAAGGAAGGCATGGATTATTGATTTAGGGGCAAGCGATCACATTGTTTGTGATAATGGTTTTTTTACAAGTATAAATGAATGATCAAATTTTCCTATTTCAATTCAATTACCCAACAGGAATACCACACATGTGAATGTGACAGGAACTGTGAACTTTAGTCCTCACATTATCCTTTATGTCCCAGAATTCCAGTTTAATCTTATTTCCGTATCAAGAGTATGCAAGGAAAACTAATGCAGGGTATTCTTTGATGCTGACACATGCTTCTTTCAAGCCCTTTCGATTGCGGTCGATGGGCTTAGGTAGTCTTTCTAAAGGCCTTTTTTTTCTGGACAAGCTTTCCAAGTAATTTCAATTTTTCTATCACTCCTTTCAGTAAGCCTTCATTGTGTAATTTGACTACCAATGAAAAGAATTTCATTATGCACTTAAGAATGGGACATAGTGCTTCATTTCCTTATTCTCAATGCTCCATATGCCCTCTCGCAAAATAGTCACATACACCATTTCCATCTGGAAGCACTCGTGCTAGTGAAACTTTCTCATTGATTCGTGTGGATGTTTTGGGGCCTTATCATACAGCAAATCATGATGGGTCTCGTTATTTTCTCACCATAGTAGATGATTATTCTCATGCAACATGGATTTTTTTTTTTTTTTTTGGTAAAGAACATGGATTTTTTAATGTAGTCTAAAAGCCAAGTTTATTCTTATTTAAGGACATTTATTGCTCTTTCGAAAAATCAATTTGGAAAGTCGATTAAGAAGATCTATACTGATAACGGAAGGGAATTTTTCAACCATGATTGCACTTCATTGTTCTCATCTCATGGAATTCGACATGAAAGCTCTTGTGTATACACACCACAACAGAATGGGGTGGTTGAGAGCAAACATCGACATCTTCTGGGAGTTGCTCGAGCCCTAAAATTTCAAGCAGCAATTCCAAATGAATATTGGGGAAATTGCATTACTACAGCTGCATATCTTATCAACCGAATGCCTACTCGAGTCCTCAATGGACAAACGCCTTTTGAGCTGCTATTTGGGAAAATACCGGAGCAGTCGCATCTCAAAGTCTTTGGATGCTTATGTTATGCAGCAATAATGGGCCCTCGAGATAAAATGGATCCTCGTGCTCGATGTTGCGTATTCATGGGATACCCTAATCTGCAAAAGGGATATCAAGTTCTTGACTTGTCTACAAAGGAATTCTTTGTAAGTAGATATGTTATTGTTCATGAAAATGTCTTTCCATTTAGTGACAAGATATCGTCACATGGAGAATCAGGTACAGTCCATACTTCCCGTCCTCCTTTACTTGATGAGGCAACATATCCTGATCCTGATTACATACGATTAGCAATATCAGCTAATAATCCGTCCATGACAATAAGTAATCCGATAGCAGCACCTGCTTCTGATGAAAATCAGGTTCCAGAGAATGTTTCAGGGACTTCAATGGAAGATCTCTCTACTGATGAATAACTTCGAGATACTATGCATGCCTCCTCCAGAGAGATAACTTCTTCACCCACAAGGGTTGATCCTCCAAGACGTTTTGGTCAAGCTACACGACCTCCTACCTGGACAAAGGATTATATATGTGCCTCTCTCAATTCACCAGGTATCAAATATCCCATCTCATCCTATGTTTCCTTTCATAATTTATCACTGGAACATAGGTGTTGCGTTAGTCAATTATCGGAGGATAGGGAGCCTACTAGTTATAGTGAGGCATCTACTGATCCACAATGGCAGAAAGCCATGGAAGCATAATTACAGGCTTTAATTGATAACAAGACTTGGGATCTCGTCTCATTACCACCAAATCGTAAACCCATTGGCTGCAAATGGGTGTACAAGATTAAACATCGAGTTGATGGCTCCATTGAAAGATTCAAGGCACGTTTGGTTGCCAAATGATTCACTCAACGAGAAGGATTCGATTATCATGAGATATTCTCACCTGTAGCTAAAGATGTTACAGTGCGTTCATTCTTGTCAGTTGCTGCTATTCATGACTGGTCTCTACATCAAATGGATGTTCATAATGCCTTCCTTCACAGTGATTTAGATGAGGAGATATATATGGATGTTCCTCAAGGCTTACGGAGACAGGGGGAGAATAAAGTGTGTCACCTCCGTAAATCGCTTTAAGGATTAAAGCAAGCTTCCAGGCAGTGGTATACTAAATTTGCAGGTGCTCTTACAACAGCTGGTTTCAAACAATCCAGCCATGATTATGCCTTATTCACATAGACTAAAGGTATGTCATCTATTTATTTGATGATATATATTGATGATATTCTCATTATGGGAAATGATAAGGCTGCCATAGAAGGTTTTAATAAGTTTTTGCATGCAACTTTCCATATAAAAGACTTAGGAGCACCTAAATATTTCCTTGGCATTGAAATTGCCCGATCTGAACAAGGCATTTCTCTCAGTCGGCGGAAATTCATATTGGAGATTATTTCAGAAGCAGGTATTTCAGGGTGCAAGCCAGCTATTATTCCCATTGAACAGAATACTAAGTTGACTACTGCAGAATATGACAAAGGAATATCTCAGGATGATGATCTCACGTTGGAAGATCCTTCAATCTATCAAAGGCTTGTCGGAAAACTCATATATCTAACAATGACCAGGCCTGACATCTCTTATGCAGTGCAGACACTTAGCCAGTTCATGCACAGTCCGAAGCAGTCACATATGAACACCGCCCTTAAAGTTGTCAAGTACCTAAAGAAGTGTCCGGGACTTGGAATTCTCTTATCCAGAAGATGCAACATGGAAATGACAGCATATTGTGATGCAGATTATGCGACTTGTCCCATGAGTCGAAGATCTGTCGATGGATATTATATTAAATTGGGTGATTCCTTACTCTCGTGGAAGACTAAGAAGCAACCCATTGTATCTCTATCTTCAGTTGAAGCAGAATATTGAGTTATGGCTAAAACTACCTATTAGATAGTGTGGTTACAAGGCCTTCTTAAGGATCTTGGAATACAAGTACAAGGGGCAACGAAGCTATTCTATGATAATGATGCACCTCTAAAACTTGCAGCAAATCCTATAGTGCACGAGAGAACCAAGCATATAGAGGTGGATTGTCACTTTACACGAGATAAAATCTTAGAGGGAGTCATCGAAACAAGAGGGATTGGGACGATAGAACAACCTACAGACATCTTCACCAAACCTCTGTGTCAAAGACAACACACATATCTTTTGAGCAAGCTAGGTGTCTTAGACATATATAAGCCACCAGCTTGAGGGGGAGTGTTGAAAGATATGCGGCTTTTATAGAGGATGGATTGAGATTCGATTACAATCCGATTATGATTTGTACAAATCAATTTAAGATTAGATCTAGATTAGATTGATTGATTTAGATTGATACGCAGGATCATTAATTTCCTTTCATTCTTACACTTTGTATTATATCTACTAAGGATGTACATCATATTCATTTATTGAAGACGATACAATATACAAAAATTTCTCTCTACGTCTTCGATCGTTTTCCCTTTACTTCTTCTTCAACTTCTTTCACATCGGTGTCGGATCAAGCCTCTTCCTCTGATACCTCTAGTTCTTTGGGTGGATTTGGTTGCAATCTATACTGGCTGCGATTTTCGATTTCGGCATCTGATTTCACTTCCTGGACTCTCCCCGTGCTTTTGGTGTAGTTATGGGCGTGAATTTATGATTGCAGAGCACAATTTAGTGGGAGCTTGGGCAGTGGCTTAAAATTTTAATGTCAGTCTATGAAGCTTCAGATTGATGAATTTTGAGATTTTTTCTTCTATTCTTTTCATTTTTATTTACCTCATTTTAATTTCAGTGTTTGAGCAATTCCTTTTACTCACCCCTAATTGCAACCTTGCTGGCTCTATGTGTATTTTCTTTTTTTTTAATAGGTCATTAAAGGGAGAGGATAGGAGGCTTGGCAAATGGTGGAGAAAGAACGAAAGAAATAAGAAAGAAAGAAAAAAAGAAATAAAAAAGTCAGAAAAAATAAAAATTTACAAAAAAAAAATTGTCAATGTTAAAGTTGATTATTCACGTCAGCGATTTCTGTCCAATATTGATCACATTGATTACATTGATAAATTGTCAAAATTTGAGAACTCAATTAGTCAAATTGAAAATTTTATAACTGAATTGCTATGAATACAAAAAATAAATAAATAAATTGAAGGCTGTTTTGGTTATTTTTTCATGTTAAGTCTGTCGGCCCAGTTCAACGACCTATAAAGAAAAGAGATGACACATGAAGCCTGCAACTGATTTTTGAGTTCAAGGCCCTCTTATCCAAACTTAACAACCTCGCTTTGGGACCGCGTTCCCCTTCGACCCGCCGACCGGACACGGCGATGAACTCGAGTGCAGACGTAATCGAACGTTCAGCAGATGGAAGATCCGTGTGGAGTTCGCGTGCAGAGTCGGTCCAAGCCCATACTTTTCGGCGTTTCCGCCATACCCGTCGGCACGAAAGCTTAGTCGACCCTAAACAGAATGTCCACAAGGCGAAAAGTCAAAACAGTTTCGAAGCATCGAACATGGTCACGAAAGAGTGACAAATTGCATTCCCATTCAACGAATTTCCTCGATTTGACCATGACCTTGGTACATGCTAAGACCCCATTACTTGTCTCAAACCCAAAATAGAGTTTGTAAATTAGAAAAGGGAACGAGAACACGATATGATTAGTTGAAACCAAGCATATGTTGTTCAATTCATTAATACATGTTGTTATGTATTAATCGTTTATTTTGTGTAATTTGCATGTAATTTTACATTTTTCTTGTAGATGTGAGATATGTAGAAGAGAGAAATGCAGAATTTTGGTACATTTCGATATTGAGCTACAAAGAATGAGGTTTTGTTAGTTGATTATTTGAGATAACATATCATCATTTAAGGATATGCGCAATTGAATGGAGATATATGCAGAACTGAGAATTGCAGTACTTTTGTATATTTCAATGTGAACAATGAAGGACATTAATAAGCCTTATTACATGATTATTTAAGGTACCATATTAATTAAGGATATGCACAATTAAAGATAGATATATATGCAATTTTTGAGAAATACGGTGAGTTTAGATAAATATTCTAATTATCTTCAATGGAGAAAAACATCCTTGAAAAATATTTCCAACATTGATGACTTCACTCCTTTCTTGAAGCGAAAAGCAAACTCATCTATGATATTCACATTAGTAAATTTGCCCTTTAAAGTAGAGCACACGCAGACAAATTGGTCAAACCTCTTGCCTCACCATTGAACGTGCCAATGTATTCGCTCCTCGTGATGCTTATTTTTATTAGGGAAAAAGCAACCAAAAACCCCCAACTTTGCCTTGAGCGACGATTTACCCGAACTTTATTTTGTGACATGAAAACTCCCAAAGTTTGTTAACTGTGACACATTTGCCCCATTAAGGGTATTTTCGTCTTATTCTTTCTCTTTTTTCTTTTTCTTTTTTTTTTTCTTTTTTTCTTCTTCTCTCTTCCCTCCGCGGGCCATGGCGGAGGGAAGCCGGCGTCCGGCGAGGGTCGCCCTCGCCCGAGCTGGCTAGGGCTGCCCTCGCCCGACGCTAACAAGGGGTGCCCTCGCCAAATCCGGCGAGGGGTGCTCTCGCTAGTGTCAGGCGAGGGTGCTCTCACCAGATCTAGCGAGGGAGGCCCTCGTTCAACATCAACGAGGGCCGCCCTCATCCGATGTCGACAAGGGCCGCCCTCGTCCGATGTCGACGAGGGCCACCCTCGCACGGGCGAGGGAGGCCCTCGCTCGACGTCAACGAGGGCGGCCCTCGCTTGCATCGGGCAAGGGGTGCCCGCGCCGGCGGGCAAGGGTGCCCTCGCCGGATCCGGCGAGGGATGCCCTCGCCGAACACCGACTTCCCTCCACTCGGCTCCACCATGGCCGGAGGAGGGAAGGAAGAAGAAGAAAAAAAAAAAGTTTTTAAAAGTAAAAAGACTAGAACACCCTTATGATTTAGGGTAAATGTGTCACACAAATGAAAGTTCGGGATTTTTTGTGTCACAAATAAAAATTTATGGTAAATGTGTCACGGTTAGCAAACTTTGAGGTTTTTCACGTCACAAAACAAAGTTTGAGGTAAATCTGTCACTCGAGGTAAAATTTGGGGTTTTTGGTGGCTTTTTCCCTTTTTATTATTATCTCCACGACTGCACGTGCCAATTTGCGTTTTGGATATATATTTCTCATTTTCCTTTAAAAATACAATATATATATATATATATATATATTGACACCTAAATTTCGACGATTTAGTTTATTTATTGCATAGGAAATTATGGGTTAATTTTATTAATTACATAGCATATAGATTTAGATTGCATTTTTTGTATTTTATTGGACCGGTGGCGGATGAGTTTGAATTAGATGGATCGGCCCACGAAGCGAAAGGAGTTAGCCCAATCCTGTATTTTTTTAATAATTAAAAATTATTTAGTGGGAATATAATATTTTAAAATTTTTCCGAGATATGAATCTTTTTTTTGGATAGGGCAAATGGGTAAAAGAATATTGCGATTTGGTTTTGAAAGATTTGGATTTAGAGAAAAATTTCATCTTAATGTCGAATCCTTATTAGTATGGGATGAATTTTGTGAAAAAATTACGGATTTGGATTCGAATACGAAATTAAAATCCTAGTCCTTCACCTATAAAATGTGGTATGCGGTTTTTGGGGGGCTTTTTGGATTCGAAAAAGAAGAAACGCAAAGAGTAAAAAGCAAAAAGCGAGAGAGACAGAGACGGGTGAAAGGAGGAAAAGCAATTCACTATTCATCTTCTCCTTCCGTTCGCTATCTACATCTGCCTTCCGGAGCTTGCACTGCCGCCCATCCGACCGCCGTGACCTCCGATCAAGAACCAGTCGCAAGCCGCGGACCCGCGCCGCTCGATTCGGCCCGCCGTCGCCGTCTCCACCCAAAGCTAGGCGCAGACCGGCGCCGCTCGCTTCCCCCGACGTCCCCGCTAACGCAAGCCCCTAGCCCAACCTCGACTTCAATCTCACGACCCGACGCCACCACCCGATCCCCGCGCCAACGTTGCTGGACCCTCGCCATACCCGATTCTCGCCTCCCCGCTTCCGCTCCTCCCTGCTCTCGCGAGTTGCTGTTCACTACACTCGACGACCGCTCCAACAACGCCGCGACGACCTACTACTCTGCCGTGCCGTGACCCGGAGTCTTCTACTCGAGCCGACCGACTCACCGCAGCCCTCACCGTGCACCACTTCCGATCCGACGCCGTTCCGCCCGAGTTCGATTAACCCGAGCCGATCTGCGCGACACCAATACCTGGGCCCCCGGCCGCGGCTCGCGTTCGAGCTCCCGCCTCCGCCAATGCCGCGCCTCTACCAGCTAGTCTCGCTCGCCACCGATCCCCCTTGCAAGAGCTCCGACCACGCCGCCCACCGACGATCGGGATTCGTTGCACGGTGACCAGCCGCACGAGTAAGCCCACTTTTGGGAAAAAGGAAAAAAAAAAGAGAAAAAGGATTAGGTAGTCCTTTTATTTATTTATTTTTTGTCTTATTTTATTTTATTTTCTTCTATAGTTTTTTTTAGTAGAATTTTTCCTTAAATATTTGACTGATATTCCAACATGAAAATTCCTCGAGCTAGGGATTGACAGTTCAATTTTTGCGCCCGAAATCCGACTCGCATTCCTTTACAAAAATCAACAATCCAATCTCAAGCCTGAAATTCGATTCACGATTTAATTTAAAATTGGCCAACCCGATCTCATGCGCAAGATATGGTTTGTCAATTTTCGGATATCAATCTTATCTTGTTTGATTTGCTGTCGTCAAGTTGGTTGAGTCAATCTTATTTTCGTGAAAATAAAATAAAAAAAAATATTTGAGTTGGGATTAGATTTGCTTTAGAATATTTCCTGTTTTTGGGTTAAAATTGCAATCTTATTTCGAATTTTTAAATAATAAAAAATCCAACAAAATTTCATTTAGGATGTTAGTTTTATCATTATTTGAATTGCATGTGAAATTTTAATTTCGAAATTAATATAAAAACACAAAAAATCATCATGCATATATCATGTTGAATTAGGGCAATCTTTGCACATCATTGCATGTTAGGATTGCATGTTTATCCATTATAGGTAGATAATCTCTCCTAGATAAATTGCATATTTTGTTAGGAAAATAAAAATGTCCATATCATATAGAATTAGGTTCATGAAATACACGTCATTTATTGATTGTTGTTGGGTTCATTTAATTAGAAATTGCCCGTCATTAGATTAGGTCATTTAATAAATGTCGCGTGACATATAGCTCGCATATTAAATTGCATGTTGCATGTCATTTTAGTTAAAATAATTTTATGCGTCATTTTGCATTGCATCACATGTTATTAGAATTAAGTCATTCTGATTAATTTAAATTGCATATTTAATTATTGCATGTTCATTAATAAATCATTAGCTTTTTTACTCATTCATATAGTTTAGGACATATCGTCATGCCATATCATTTCATATTAGATTAGAAGCATTGCATTGCATATGGACTATATTTTTGTCGAAAAAGTGAAAACAAAAATTGAGTAATTGCTTGTTAATTAGAAACCATATCTAGGGTTGTTTATGTGGATTTTAATTTAACATTGCAGATGCTTTGAGGTAAGTCTTGCATTATTTAATTGCTTTCTTGGGTATTAAATTGGTAGATTGCGTACATGCATGATCACATCACATGTTAGGAAAGTAAATTAAAATTGATTCAAATTGTTTGCCAAACATTTTTCAAAATTAAAAAAAAAAAAAAAGAAAGGTACCGAAAGGGCGTTAGAGAAATCTAACGTAACCAAGTCCCCGAACTCAAAAATCTCTAGTTCGTAGGAGTAAAGTGAATCTCCCGTTACTTTACTTGGGTTTCTAATCGACCCACCAAAAATATATTAGTGGCAACTCTAGATTAAAAATCAATTGCATGTTAAGAACTCAAATCTAAAGTCGCAAATTGGTATGGGCTTGGGAGAATCCGAGTTAAGTTTAGATTTAACAATCCATTAGCCAAATCCTACGGGGTTCATACTCTCGAAAAATTTTGGTCGCGACAATATAGAAAGGCAAGAAAGAAAGAAAAAATAAAATAAAATAAAATAAAGGAAAAATTTAAAAAAAAATTGAAATTTTATAAAAATTGTCCACATCAGCGCCAGTTGTGTCACCCCTTGTTAGCCTCAGTTGTAACTTCTACGTTAGCAATTTCCAGCCAAATTTGGTTAGATTAACTGTATTGACAAATCGTAAGTAGATTTAGAACTTGAGATGAGCAATTTCAGGTTTCTATTGGAATTTCGAATTTACCCATTTTAACAGATTCCTTACTTTTGATACTTGAAACTTACCATACATACTTTAGAATCTAGAACATATCCTATCATGAGTTCTAGGATCGATTTTAGGGTCTATCAAGTTTTATCTATATTATTAATTAAACAATTGCAATGGATTAAAACATTTAATGACCATCACTTGCTGCTATAATTCATTGATCATAAAAACACACGAAAAATATGAATATTAATAAAGTAAGTCTCGGTAATAAAATGGAAATTCAAATTAGTGTTTTTAGATTATACATTCATCATCGACCTATATAGAATATTGTAAGATCGTGTGAAACATGAATCAAGAAAAATATTAAAACTTGCTCCAGGTTATAAGTTTCAAGTTCCAAATTACGGGTTCCTTCAACTAAAACCTTATAGGTGGCAAGGGTTGCCCACCCTCACTGAATTTTGGCAAGGGGTGACCTTGCTTGTGTGGAGTGCCCTCACCAAAGGCTAACAAGGGGTGACCTTGTTGACTTAAAGCAACGGTTGCCCTCAACAGAGGCCGGCACAAGTCGGCCTCATCGGCCTCGCTAGCTACGAGCGAGGTTCGACCTTGCTGATATCTGACAAAGGGCAACCTTACTACCCTTGGATGAGATCCCAAGGAGGGCAACCTCACCTAAGGCCGGGAGGGCAACCCCTATCAATCATTGCCTCGTAACCATTTTTCGGCCATCACTCGCCCAAAGAACTGGGGAGGAAGAAGGAACAAAAAGAAGAAAAATAAAATAAATAAATAAAAATATTATAAAATATTATAAAATATTATAAAAATTATAAAATTAATTACAAAATTTGTCCAAGTCAACATCGGCGTGTTGCTTCAAACAGTCGTCATCCACATCAGTGATTTCAATCAAAATTGGATGGATCAGGCGGAAACCCTAGCCCTGTTTCACGGTTTGTTGTTGCTGAAACAGAGAGAAGTACTTCACTGTGAAAACACGGTACCGATTCATTAAAGACCAACTTCCAACCAAGCGTACTGAATCATCACCTTCCTAGGTGTCACGCCCCGATCCTCGGGCACGCACACATTACTCTACTTGGTCGATTTTAAAATGCGATATCCCAGGACAATGTATCGCTGACCCTTTCAATTATTATGCACATGCGGAAGCAGTTATAAATCCCTGCAATAAAACAATGGGATAGAAAAGCGGGCCATATTTTTCATATTGAAATTTATAACCAAACTTTTGTACGCGACATCAACTAGAGAACTTCATAACTATTCACATCAATTGGAGTTCACAAAAGAAGATGAAATCTCAATCCCTTCAGTCGTACTCAAAATCTCTCTCGGTATTATCTTCTTCTTCCAAGAGTCCTTCTACTCGTGTTTCACCTCCGAGTTCTCCTTCTCGATTCCTCTTCAGCTCCTCAACGGGTCCCGAAATGTTTTTCCCCAAATCGGATGAGACTACGTCTCACAAGTTCTACCCCACTAAGCCCAATTAGTAAACTATTATACTATAGGCTGCCTATACACGCATAGGGCAGAAGACGTACCTTGGCCTCATATCCCACCTGCAAGTCAGTACAATTCATAATAGGCACCCAAACAGTCATATCACCGATAGAAGCATCGATCAAATCGACATAGTCGATTACAAGCCAACAATACCACTCACGGTCATTTCCATTCAATCAATCAATTCACAACCTCAGATCAAAGCATTGATCAATTGACCTAGTCGATTACATGTCATCACGACCCATGCTTGGTCGGCACATTCAATACTATTTATAAGTCCGACCATAGTCCAAGACTGCTCACTCTAAGCTGATATATCGCCCGTAGGCTGATATAATATACCCCCGATTCTCACACTCAATTAATCATGCATTCTTAGATTTGATCTCGGCATATAGCACGGCCTACTCTCGCCCGGCGGTCTTCGGCATTACCGTGCATCGCCTTCCCCCATGGAGCGCGGCTTCGTCATTACGTCGACGGCATTCCCGAAGGAGCATCGTCTCCCCCCTTGGAGCACGGCTTCGTCACTACGTCGACGGCATTCCCGAAGGAGCATAGGGTCCAGAATCAACTGCAACCGGCTTCCTGTTGTCCAGGGGGTATCCCACATAGGGGTAACGTCCAGCTCAACAGCCTGCTCAAATATAGGCTCAAGGCGCTGAGGTGACCCCAACACGAAGTCTCGTCATCGTGCGGTACTTAGTCCTTGACCACAAATAACAATAGTATAAGGCGCTAGAGGTAGCTCACACGAAATCTCGCTATCGTGTAGTACTTAGTCCTTAACTACAAAATGCAATAGGGTAAGGCGCTAGAGGTGACTCACACGAGATCTTCCATCGTGTAGCACTTAGCCCTCCACTATGCATAACAATGCAGCAAGGCGCTAGAGGTAATTCCCATGCGACTCAGGTCGCCATGTAATACTTAGTCCTTAACTACAATAAGCAATGGTATAAGGCGCTAGAGGTAACTCACACAAAGTCTTCTACTTGTGTTGTACTTAGTCCTTTACCTGCTCATGATCCATTGGTTTCCCTCAACACAACACACATCACATCACTTCCGATAATCCTCTTTCTATAACTGTAAGTCAACATACGATTAATCCCCCACGGTCCAATGACATCGTGCCTCGCACTGTCTTGGCCTCATTTCTTCGTATCAAAAAAATTCGATAAAATATCGTGCGTGGGCACACGGCTAGCCTTAGCCAAAATATAATATTTTTCTTTCCATAACTCTCACATTTTCTGTAGTCCATTCAAATATTTTTGGCATCATCAACCGATGCCCGGTTATTTTTCAATTAATAACCAAAGATTATTCAATTAAAGAATAATTTATAATTTAACAAATAATTCAATTTAGCACAAAATAAAGCTCAATTAAATAAACGGACTACGCCACGACAATCAGCACAAAATTTCGGTCGTCGGCCATCTCAATCTTAATTTCCGAAAAATAATTAATTAATTAATTAATTTCGAAAATTAATAATTAATTTCAATAAATCCAGTTTAGCTCAAATAAAGCCCGATTAAATAAACGGACTTCACCACGGTCATCAGCATAATTTTCCGGTTCCGACCATCTCAGTTGAATTTTCGGAAAATAAATAAATAAATAATTTAATTCCGAAAAATAATATTTAAATGCCAAAAATCCCACTTAGGCCCGAATCGCCAAATTGAAGCCCGATTA
The DNA here is from genome assembly GCA_017140325.1 of Eucalyptus leucophloia subsp. euroa. NCBI lineage: Eukaryota > Viridiplantae > Streptophyta > Magnoliopsida > Myrtales > Myrtaceae > Eucalyptus > Eucalyptus leucophloia. The sequence goes on from CM029474.1 coordinate 6,113,652, forward strand.
GGGATCGGAAAATTCCCGAGATACTTCCAATAAATAGTAGACCACGTCTACTTGCTAATTGCACAATCAATTTATCTAAATCGCATCACAATTGACTAATAATTGCTAATTACTTCTAATCTAACAACCTAAACATAATTAATTAAAACTAAACCAACCTAAAGCATAATTAGCCAACTAATCCGGGATTAGTGAGATTACTCACCAAATCGCGCGCAAATCGGATCAATCCGACGGCGGCGGCGCGAGGAACAATTCTTCCCAAAGGGCCTCGGGTTCGGGGCCCGAAACGGCCCAAAACGGCCCACGAACAGCTGGATACCCATTCCGTGGGTTTGCTGGTTTGGCCGCAAAACAGCAAGAAAGAGAGAGGGTTGGGGGCGGCAAGAGGTCGGGAGAGCGGGTGGTGGCTTGGCGAGGCCGAGCGGTGGCCCACGGTGGCCGGAGGTGGCCGGATTGTGGCCGAACGGAGCTGAACAGAGGATGGGCAGCAGCTGGACGGCGCACGGCGGGGATGGCAAACGCGAAGGTGCGGTGGCGGAGCGCGCGCGTGCGCAGTGGCGCGGGACGGCGGCCTGGCGGCGTGCGGCAGCAAGAACGGCGAGCTGCTTCGGCGAGCTGCTGTCTTCGCTTCAGCTCCTGCTTTTGTTCGCTGGTTGCACGAAGAAGAAAGGAGAAGAAGAAGGGCTCGGTCACGTGGGGTTGGGGGGAAGAAGAAAGAGGAGAGAGAAGAAGAGATAAGTGAGGAAACTTTGACTAGTCAAAAGGGGGAGGAGAAAGCAAAATAGAAAACGGCAAGGGACAAAAGGAGAGAGTGTGGGCGTGGGGGGCAATTCGCACGAGGGGGAGGGGAGAGGAGAGAGGAGAGAGAAAGAAAAGAGAGAAAAGAAAGAAAAGAAAAGAGAGGGAGAGAGAGAAAAAGAAAAAAGGAAATGCATATTTCTTTATTTCAATTTTCCTTTTCTCATTTCCTTTTCCTTTCAATTTTCTTTTTGGTCTTCAATTTTTCCTCCGATAATTTCTTTATTGAAATTTCGGACCCGTCAATAAATTGACGAGCGATGAGATAGGATCCTATTTATCCAGTCAAATTAAAACCTGAAAATCTGGATGTCACAACTCTTCCCCTCTTATAAAAATTTCGTCCTCGAAATTTAAACATTTACTAATCATAAACGAAAGGTGGGGGTATTGTCGTCTCATCGAGTTTCACTTTTCCACGCTAATCATTCGGTCTCGTGGCGTTGTCTAACCACTTTGACCAAGGAGATCATCTTTGTACACAAAATCTGCTCTTTCTGAACCAACAACTGAACTGAGCTTCTCACATAAGACATTCTGTCATCCACATCTGATTTCTTTTTCTCGACTCCCTAATAAACCTTTGAACCTCAACAATTCAAAATTTCTAACAGTTCTGAGCAGTCTTTACTTAGACACTGATCTGACAACTGCAAATACTGATTACTGAGCTGACTCTAGACTGTAATCTTTCTTCACTTTCTTTTCACCACTGAAATTCTGCACCCTCCGCTATACACTGCTTAAGAAAGAATTTTCTGAAAACTTGGCCAAATTTATAATCTCTGATATAGATTCGAAATATAATTCATCTTCGACACTCCATGTCGGTGAACTATCCAAGACACACACACTTCGGTATACCCACTTTGTGGCAAGATAAGATCTTCAATTTCTGAAATCGAACTTAGATTGGTGGTTAATTTCACTCCGACACGCTTTTAGTGTGACCTAGGCTACCGGGTAGTGTTCAGAGCTTTTTAGGACAAATGACCCGTGGTCGATTTTCTTCGAGCCACAATGAACCCACTCGACACATTGACAACTCTCAATTATCGTGAAAATCTCAAAGGTTCAAATACGGACACAGGGTACCAAAACGATAGAAACATCAAATTAGTACCGATCGATGAGAATTTTCCAATTTAGTGAAGTCACCCACGATCGGTCATTCATCTCAGTCGAGCCGATTTATTTCTGATTTCAAATCGATTTTATACTGTGCCGCAATGATCTCTAAAGATGAGCACGGTCGAGAAGTTGATCCATGGTCGAATTCTCAAGTCTATTTGCCTTAAGGTCCTTAATTATCTCATGAATGGCCAACTCAGAGAAAAACACTGTAATCGCATCGATGAAATGCCCAATTTATCTAATCGAAATCAGAGCCCAAAATGGGATGTTACATACTCAAAACAAGATCTACTCGTGCTGTACCAAAGTGGACCAACTCCATCTATCGATCAACCACTATTCTCAAATGGTATCAGTAATCCCTTGAATCTTTAGTAAGCCTATCACAATATTCCATTGTGATATATTCCCATTCTTACTTGGGACTCTCAAGTGGTGGTAAAATCTTCCGGATTTGCATTATTGAACTTCCACTTACTGACACCTCTGACACTTGCAACCTGCTTGGCGATATCTATCTTCATATCGATCTACCAATTTAGCTGACGTCGATTCGATTACTTGCCCCATCTCGGTCAAAACTTGTGATACTATAGTAAACTTCGACAAGATCTTTTCCTTAAGTGCTACACCGACAAGTGCACTCAATTCCTCATGGAACCCGAACGTTCCATCCTCGGAAGTTTCAAAGTTAGATTCTTTCTTGCCGCATATCCTCTTATAAGATCTTCCAACATCTCTCGTCTCCAACTAGGCGCCGATTCTAACTTGAACATTTGGTTCAATTTTGAGGGCGGCTATAAAATTTAAAAGGTAGCCTACCTCAAATTTGAAAACCAAATTCCGAACCCTTTTTAAGTAAAGTTTATACTTTAGCCAGCCTATGTATAATCGAAGACTCTCGGCTCAACACATAAATTACTTCTTTCATTCTCCCTAGATAATACCAGATAACATCATTATAGTTCTGTCAAAATTTTGATTCACGACACTTTCATGTTCAACTTGTTGGGTCTCAACTGGCGGGATTGTTATACAACAATCTTCTCATGTTGTATCAATACATACCCAATCACTGGCAAGACACATCACTAAAGGTTTCATGCTTTCCAAAGCCAAATGAAAGTTTAGCACAGTGCGGTAGCCCGATCTTACTGAAGCTCTGGAAATTATCCTCGTACTTGTCTATGCCAATGAATTTCTCTTCTTTCTCAAGAGGTCAAGCCCATGATGATAATGATGCTGAAAATTCTTTCATAAACCTTCCGTAGTAATCTGTCAAATCCCCACAACTTCTGATCTCTGACATTGATGTCGGTCTCGGTCCATTAACAACTAATTCGATCTTGGCTGGGTCCATGAAGATTCCTTTACCTGTAACCACACGACCATTCTTAGGGGCATCTCGTGATTCTCAACACTTAATGAACACCCTATAATGTCGCTACACCACACGATCACCGTTAATCTAGATATTCTTTGAACACTCAATTTGTCAAATCTATGACAGCGGCTGGAGCGTTCGTCAAATCAAATGGCTTTACATTATTCTCACAAGGACAAAATCAAATGCGAAATGCCGTCTTCAGTATAACCTCCTTCCTAGTTCTCAACTGACAATAACCTGTCCTCAAGTCGATCCTTGAAGACATACACACTCTTTATAACAAGTCGCCCAATTCGTCGATCTTTGACAATGAACACTTATCCTTGATTGTCACTTGATTGGGTCGACTATAGTTGATGCATAATTGCAACGAACCATCTTTCTTTCTCTTTTCACAAACCGATGATCCTTAAAGTGATGCACTGATATGCATGAATTCCTCATTCATCAATCCTCACATCTGCACCATTGGTTCTTTTCCTACAGCCTTAACAAACAACTAAAATTCCACACTTGCAATCCCAACATTCTCTAGCACTATTCTGATAAAATCACATCAAAATATTCTTTCATTGAACAAGGCATAGTCGGTTCCGTTCCTGTTCCTTTTGCCATCTTACTGGCGTTCCAACAGTAGTAATAGTGTTGGTGTTCTTCTTAAACCCCAACCGATAGTCCCTCACTTGATAGCCGTGCTCACTACCATCAAAGCATGTTCTAGTCATTCTCGAACACAGGATTAATCCATGCATTCCTTCCATACTTTCGACACTCACCTAGTGAGTCTTCTACTTCCTGTCCTCAAAATATATGAGACTAATCCGTACCATCTTCCATGTAACATCTCTTCCACGGAACAACATGTTCCATTTGTCTGAATACTGACTTGACTATGCCACCCTTCCTATTGGGTGGAATAGAATACTTTTCTCTCGACCTCGGTCTTTCCTCCGACCGATTTCCATTTCTCGCTGAACCGGATCTGCGTACCTTGACTTGGAAGCGATGGTTTGATCCCGCATCATATCCCCACTCGATCTCAACAGTGTAGCAACAAAGGCGCTTGCAACACTAACGGCGGTAGAGATAGCGACAACGACAACGGCTTGATCCTGAGCTTACTGGCTCATCCAGTTCCCAAGGAACACTTGCATTAGAACGATCCTATCGAACTTAGGATCATTCGATGCTGTTACACTAATACCAACCTGCGGTGGTACTCGTACACTCGAGCTGGCCAGAGCCAACACTCTGCCACAACTACCTCGGGTACCGACCTTTGTCAGTGCATCATCCCGAGTCACAGAGGACATTGTCCTCTTACTAGGAGTTCTCGCTCCGCTCGCTCATGGTTCGCCTTTACACCGAAACCCGTCTTCTACATCCACACTGATTAGAAGATGAGCGATCCTCACACGACATCAATTCTAGCATCCAGCTAACACAGACATGCACCAACATAAATTTAAAGGCCTTTCCTACCAACTATCCCATGGTCAACGCTCCTTATCACTCCAATCTTCAACTTCGCTCTGATACCACTTAAACAGGATGTCACGCCCCGATCCTCGGGCACGCACACATCACTCTACTTGGTCGATTTTAAAATGCGATATCCCAGGACAATGTATCGCCGACCCTTTCAATTATTATGTACATGCGGAAGCAGTTATAAATCCCCAGACAATAAAACAATGGGATAGAAAAGCAGGGCCATATTTTTCATATTGAAATTTATAACCAAACTTTTGTACGCGACATCAACTAGAGAACTTCATAACTATTCACATCAATTGGAGTTCACAAAAGAAGATGAAATCTCAATCCCTTCAGGTCGTACTCAAAATCTCTCTCGGTATTATCTTCTTCTTCCAAGAGTCCTTCTACTCGGTTTCACCTCCGAGTTCTCCTTCTCGCATTCCTCCTCGCTCCTCAACGGGGTCCCGAAATGTTTTTCCCCAACCCGGGATGAGACTACGTCTCGGCAAAGTTCTACCCCACTAAGCCCAATTAGTAAACTATTATACTATAGGCTGCCTATACACGCATAGGGCAGAAGACGTACCTTGGCCTCATATCCCACCTGCAAGTCAGTACAATTCATAATAGGCACCCAAACAGTCATATCACCGATAGAAGCATCGATCAAATCGACATAGTCGATTACAAGCCAACAATACCACTCACGGTCATTTCCATTCATTCAATCAATTCACAACCTCGCATCAAAGCAATGATCAATTGACCTAGTCGATTACATGTCATCACGACCCATGCTTGGTCGACATTCAATACTATTTATAAGTCCGACCATAGTCCAAGACTGCTCACTCTAAGCTGATATATCGCCCGTAGGCTGATATAATATACCCCCGATTCTCACACTCAATTAATCATGCATTCTTAGATTTGATCTCGGCATATAGCACGGCCTACTCTCGCCGGCGGTCTTCGCATTACCAGCATCGCCTCCCCATGGAGCGCGGCTTCGTCATTACGTCGACGGCATTCCCGAAGGAGCATCGTCTCCCCCCTTGGAGCACGGCTTCGTCACTACGTCGACGGCATTCCCGAAGGAGCTTAGGGTCCAGAATCAACTGCAACCGGCTTCCCGTTGTCCAGGGGGTATCCCACATAGGGGTAACGTCCAGCTCAACAGCCTGCTCAAATATAGGCTCAAGGCGCTAAAGGTGACCCCAACACGAAGTCTCGTCATCGTGCGGTACTTAGTCCTTGACCACAAATAACAATAGTATAAGGCGCTAGAGGTAGCTCACACGAAATCTCGCTATCGTGTAGTACTTAGTCCTTAACTACAAAATGCACATAGGGTAAGGCGCTAGAGGTGACTCACACGAGATCTTCCATCGTGTAGCACTTAGCCCTCCACTATGCATAACAATGCAAAGCAAGGCGCTAGAGGTAATTCCCATGCGACTCAGGTCGCCATGTAATATTTAGTCCTTAACTACAATAAGCAATGGTATAAGGCGCTAGAGGTAACTCACACGAAGTCTTCTACTTGTGTAGTACTTAGTCCTTTACCTGCTCATGATCCATTGGTTTCCCTCAACACAACACACATCACATCACTTCCGATAATCCTCTTTCTATAACTGTAAGTCAACATACGATTAATCCCCCACGGTCCAATGACATCGTGCCTCGCACTGTCTTGGCCTCATTTCTTCGTATCAAAAATATTCGATAAAATATCGTGCGTGGCACTGTTTTTTAAAATAAAAATATAATATTTTTCTTTCCATAACTCCCACATTTTCTCGTAGTCCATTCAAATATTTTTGGCATCATCAACCGATGCCCGGTTATTTTTCAATTAATAACCAAAGATTATTCAATTAAAGAATAATTTATAATTTAACAAATAATTCAATTTAGCACAAAAATAAAGCTCAATTAAATAAACGGACTACGCCACGACAATCAAGCACAAAATTTCGGTCGTCGGCCATCTCAATCTTAATTTCCGAAAAATAATTAATTAATTAATTAATTTCGAAAATTAATAATTAATTTCAATAAATCCAGTTTAGCTCAAATAAAGCCCGATTAAATAAACGGACTTCACCACGGTCATCAGCATAATTTTCCGGTTCCGGACCATCTCAGTTGAATTTTCGGAAAATAAATAAATAAATAATTTAATTCCGAAAAATAATATTTAAATGCCAAAAATCCCACTTAGGCCCGAATCGCCAAATTGAAGCCCGATTAGGGATCGGAAAATTCCCGAGATACTTCCAATAAATAGTAGACCACGTCTACTTGCTAATTGCACAATCAATTTATCTAAATCATGAGGTCTTCTTAGGGAGAGTTAGAATGTTGCTAATGATGGTAAGAATTCTTTATTCTGGACTGATACCTGGACATTCTGAGAAGGGCATTTTCCCCTTTGCTCTCTGGTTGCTTTAGCCGTGACGCAATAACAAAGTCTTTTGGTGACAAACCAAGTTTCAAGAATTGAAGGAACTTTGTCTTGTGGGAGCTGCTGCAACACCATGCTGTTTCTGCAGAAAAGGAAACGCCATCCTGCGTGGGAAACCGTCTTCGTGCGATGGACTTGCCCGGCCTCAAACTGGTTCAAGTTCAATTTGATGGCTCGACTATTGGCAACGCTGGTATCCCCGGATGCAAATGGCAATTGGGTTTCTGTTTTTAATTGCCACATTGACCACCTTGCTAGTTCTGCGGCCGAACTTTGGGCCGTTGGAGATGGTCCGAAACTTGCTAAGGAACTCCACATCAATTATCAGGAGGCGGAGTTGTGTTAAAAAGTGATCCGTTTATGAAAAGCTCTAGAAAACACTAGCCCAGGCATGCTTGAGAATGAAGTATACTTGATGGAGAAGGAAAAGTGGCGGCAACAATTGTCGAAGTCGGCAACAAGCAGGAGCTGCAACAAGCTGGAGCTAGGGAACGTCCAGCTGTAACATGCAAGAGAACAGCTTGCAACTGCAAGCTGAAATTCGAAAAGTTAAATACGTATTGTTTTTTTGTAATGAAAGTCGGCAGAAAAGGCGGTGAACGAAGTCCATCGACATTAAGTTGTCGGCCTATGTACACATCAACTAGAAACTAAGAGAACTCCTAAACTTTTGTACCACGCACTTGAGAAATACATTCTCCGTGCTTTCACACACACTTGCACACACGCTTCCGCAAACTGTATAGACACTCTCATCAAATTTGTTGAAAATACTTGTTTTCACTTCCCTTTTGAATGATCGTAGGACTCTACTGAAAGCTCTCGAGAGGGCTAAAACCAGGCCCGCTTGCAGGTGAGGAAGCCGATGTGCAGATAAGCTTGCTCGGAGAGGAAGGATGCTGAAAGAACCTGGGAACTCTATCTCAAGACATAGACGCTGTAAATTTCTCTTTACGTTTAATTTAAAGCCTGCTATTTCCTGGAAAATAAGGTTAGTACACGAAGAATTCTTTGACTTTGTTACTCACTTTTATAGTGGCTGTTCTATAAGTAGAACAAATTGAGTAGGAAAAGCCAAATTGACAGTCTTTGCACAACATAAAATTGCCTGATTGACTTCTCATTGATGAAGACAATAATGTCTTGAGTACAATCAAATTAAAAATTGATCGTCACACACCTAACAACCCCGTATCCAAAATGGGAAAGGGGATTGAAGTTCCGAACTCTGCCTCAGCATCTGAATCGACCTCCCTCTTTCTCCTCTTCGTCCTGGTCGACCCGTCATCACTGGATGGCGAGCTAGGCTCAGCGGACCAACGCTTGGTGCAGACCCTGATGGGCTCGTAGTCGGAGTAGCCGATGAGGTGAGGGAAGTTGAGCTTGGCCTTGGACCCCCTCATCTTAAAAGCTGCGCGGTCATAGGCGAATGCCGCGTCCTGAGGTGTCTCATAAGTACCGAGCCAAATTCTTGCCCCTTTCTTCTTGGGGTCCCTCATCTCCGCTGCGTATTTCCCCCACGGCCGCCTCCTCACTCCTCTGTAACGTGTCTTCTCGACTGGTGCTTGTACCTCATGCTCCACCATCTCCGGTTTCTCCTCCATCGCCCCACCAATGCTGTTATAATCGATGGTCGTCACTTCGAAATCAAGTTCTTGATTTGAAGCCAGACCAATGCTATTATAACCAATGGTCGACACTTCAAAATCCAGTTCTTGATTCGAAGCCGAAGGCATCGTCCACCCGGAATGGAGCGTGTCGCGCAAAGCACCGTACACCAACATGTCCTCAGAGCAGTCGACTTCGAGGGGCGGTTCGGTCCAACTCTGTGCCAGTAAAAGATCGCTGAAGCTCGAACTCCTCGAGTACATGTGCGCAGGAGTCGGTGCATAAAATGTTGCATTGATTCCATCATCGAAATCATCTCCAAGAAGATGCTCCCAAATGGATCTCAAAGCATCGCGTTGATGGGTCTCAAAGGGACTGACGATTTCTTGAAGCATTTTTGTTTCTGTCGAGAATTTGTAGCTTTGAGGATCACAGATCGTGGAAGATCGAAGGGGATGATTTGGTTTCTGAAGTAAGACCGAACAGCTGAGAACATCGTCTAACTGGGAGCTATATATATAAGTTGATCGTCATTTCGATAATTTATTCATAAAGTATTTAGCTCCTACTCCCAAGACAATGTAGATTCCACGAAGGTGCATCTGGTGATGACCAAAGAGCTTCTCAACACGTGTTTCAAATGCTCGAATGGGACTTCTTTAATCATAAGGAGACACGAAGTGATGTATTTCTTAATCTTATTTTAAAAAGCATGGGGCACGCTCGTCGTATTTTTATTGGGTAAGGACGATGATGGTCCTTAGATCTGAAGACCTTAGATCTGAAGGTGTTAATGGATCCAGTGACTGATTGCTTGAAAAAAAAAAATGGTGGCATTGAACGTACATAATGTGGCAGAAAAGCGAAAAAGAAAACAAAAGAAGACAAGAAAGATATTTCCCAAATTTTACTGTTTGACATTGCTCGAAATTGAAAAATGGACGGAAATTTTTTTATGGTCAACAATAATATAGCTAGGCATAATAAAAATGATTAACATGGGAATGAAGTTAGTATCCTAGGTCAAGTACCAAGGTTCCAAGTTCGCATCAAGGTCTTAGGTTCGACTTAGCACCCAAGTCTAGGTCCGAGCTTCGAGGTCCCAAGTTTCTGGGCATTGGGGTTGGATTTCGACCTTAATTAGATGTCTCGAGTCCGAGGAAGTCCCTAGATACGTACAAATATCCCTTTCATGGTCCTCGGTGTCGTGTCTAGCCCTTGTGAATCTTGGGTTTTCATCTTCCAAGTTCTGAGGTCCAAGTGCTTGGATTCGACCCTTGGTTTGTGAGCTCGATGCCTTGTGTCTTGAGTCCAGCCATTGGGTTTGGAGTCTAAGTGTTCTGAGATCGTGCTCCGTAATCAGATCTATTTAGATTTTTTAGTACCGAGAATGGAAATATCAGTTTTGCCTCATTTAAAAAGTGAAACTAAAATATTTCCTTCTTCTAAGAATCACTCCCTGGAATATATTTTACAGTCTTGCCTAATAATTCCAAAACAGATGGGTCCTAAGTAATTTCTGAAATTCTGGATAGTATTTCTAATTGCTAGAAAGTATCAAGAACTCAAACTATCATCAATTTAATATATTTTTGTTCTAATTATGAAAAATATTCTGTCTTTTTCCTTTAGTGCTGTCATTTACATTCTTTTGTTGTTTATTGGGAAACTTTTTTTTTTTTAATCGATGCTGTTTAAGTCATGATGCTGTTTTAAGCAAACATACTGATTCATCAAGGCATGCGATTCCAAAGAAGAAAACATGGTACTTATTCATTAAAGACCGACTTTGAAGCAAACCTACTGAATCATCCATCACCTTCCTTGCTGCTGATGAGGTCTTCTTAGGGGGATTTACGAATGTTGCTAACGATGATAAGCTTACTCTATTCTGGACTGATGATATGTGGACAGTCTGAGAGGTCATTTTCCTCTTTGCTCAATGGTAACTTCGGCCGTGACGCAGTAGCAAAGTCTTTTGATGACAAAGCCAAGTTTCATGACTTAGAGGGACTTTGTCTTGTCAGAGCTGCTGCAACACCATGGTGTTTCTGCAGAAAGGAAGCACCACCCTGCGAGGGAAGCCGTCTCTGTGCAATGGACTCCCCTGGCCTAGAACTTGTTCGAGCTAAATTCGATGGCTCGACTATTAGTAACCCTGGTATTGCTGGCTGGGGAGGTTTAATTTGGGATGCAAATGGCAATTGCTAATTGGGTTTTTGGTTTCACTCACTACATTGACTATACCACTAGTTCTGCGGCCAAACTTTGGGCCATTGGAGATGGTCTGAAACTTGCTAAGGACCTCCACATCACTTATCCCGATATGGTGTTAGGATTCAACGCACGATCACAAGGAAATAGAGAGTAAAAGTGAGAAACAGTCAAGACACAAGATTTTATCCTGATTCTCCCTTAAATTAGGGCTATATCCAGCAAATAATTTTCCTATAATTAGCACATCGCACATTTCTGTTACATTTCCCAATTACATAAGAGAGATTATACATATCTAATGACATAGGCTCAATCCCAAACTATCAATAAAATATGGATTCAAACTATAAAAACATTCTGGTGGCTCGAGACGCTGCTCCTGCGACCCTCGCCAGGGCTGCCCCAAACCCCTGCCCACTTACTGGGCAACGAGACTCTTGTTCCATCCTATCAATGGAGAGTATAAACAACACAGCAGGTGGAGTTAGATACTCTAAAATCTGGATCGACACTCCCATCAAATTTATGGACTAATCTGTTTTTGATTCTCTTTTGACTGATAAAGCTTGCTTGGAGAGGAAGGATGCTGAAAGAACAAGTCTGGATTTCGTATGAACTTGCTCCTGATGCTATGTTTCTTTTGAACCTCGACAAAGCTGGGAACTCTATCTCAAGACTGACCATGTAAATTTCTCTTTACGTCTAATTCAAAGCCTGCCATTTCCCGGAAATTAAGGTTACTTACGCTAAGAATTCTTTGCCTTTGTTACTCACTTTTATATTGGTAGATCTATAATGGGAAACGGTTTTGGTTTTTCTGACAAAACTCTTAAGGAAATGGGAATAGGAAAAACCAAATTGACAGTCTTTGCACAACGTAAGAATTCGCCTGATTGACTTTTCATTGATGAAAACAATGTCTAGACAGTGTGTACAATCAAAATAAAAATTGCTCGTCCACACCTAACAAGCCCAGATCCAGAATGGGAAAAGGGATTGAAGTTCCAAACTCCACCTCAGCATCTGAATCGACCTCTCTCTTTCTCCTCTTCGTCCCAGTCAACCCGTCATCGCTGGACGGCGAGCTAGGCTCGGTGGACCGACGCTTGGGGCTGACCCTCACGGGCTCATACTCGACCGAGCCGATGAGGTGAGGGAAGTTGAGCTTGGCCTTCGACCCTCTCATCTTGAAAGCGGCCCGGTCATAGGCCAATGCCGCATCCTCAGGCAGCTCGTAAGTCCCGAGCCAAATCCTCGCACCATTCTTCTTGGGGTCTCTTATCTCTGCTGCATATTTTCCCCATGGCCGCCTCCTCACTCCTCTGTAATGCACCGTCCTGACTGGCGCTTTCATCTCGCGCTTCACCATCTCCGCTCTCGTCTGCACCTCCAGACCAATGCCGTCGTTATCAACAGTCCTCGTTTCGAAATCAAGTTCTTGATTCGAAGCCGAAGGCATCGCCCACCCAGAACTGAGTGCATCGCACAAAGCGCCATACACCAACATATCCTCTGAGTCGTCGACTCTCAGAGGTAGTTCACTCCAACCCTCCGTCAGCAAAAGATCGCTGAAGCTCGAACTCCTCGGCACAAATACTGTAGCATTCTCAACAACATCATCATCATCGTGAAGAAGATGATCACAAATCGATTTCAAAAGATCGCATTGATGGGTCTCAAAGGGACTCATGAATTCTGGAAGCATTTTCTGATGGCGATCGAGCAGCTATTCACCTGTGCACAGTTTGTATCGGTGATGATTGAAGGGCTAGAGCGGATTAGTTGAGAGGATGGCCATAGTGGGAGATTTATATATATAGGTTGAGCTAGCTTAAACAATCATTCAATTTATTATATTTTACATATTAGCTCTCATGCTGCATTTGCTGAGAAGGTGCCTGTGCATTGGTGGTGAGATTCCACACACGTTTTGAATGTTTGAATTCACATTTATTCAACCACAGTCCGTATGGAATACTGTGCTTTTGCCTTATCTCGATACGAATTTCTATATAAATTCAAGTCACGGGCACGTTTCTTTGTCTATTATTATTGTGGCAATGACTAAATTATACCAAGGCTTTTGTGCGTATAGAATATAAAATGCATCAGAAAGATTCTCATATCATGATAGGTGCCGTATAAATCCAATCGCATACGAAAAAAAAAGGACAATTTTGGTCGGCCGGGATAATTAATGTGGAACGCGGCACCAACAAAAGCAGAAACAAACAAAGAATTGATGGAGGAATGACGAATATATCAAATTTTTTTTTTTTTTATATTGTGTTTTAACAATTTGGGACGTGTATTCGTGGAGACAATAATTGAATAAGCATCACGAGGAGTGAATACATAGGCACGGTCGAGAGTTGAGGTTTGAGGTTGACCAATTTGTATGCGTGTGCTCCAAATCAAAGGGCAAATTTACTAATGTGGATATTGGAGATTGAGTTTGCTTTTCACTTTAGGAAAGGAGTAAAATCATTAATTTTAGAGATATATCTCTAGAATATTTTCCTCTACCAAGAGATAATCAGAACATCTTTTTGGATTCTCCATATTTCTCAAAAATTGTGCATATCCTTGATCGATATATTACCTTAGACAATCAACTAATAAAACCTATTTATATTCATAAACTATTTATTGTTCAACGTCGAAATATACAGAAATTTTGTTTTTCTCTCTTCTGCATGTCTAGCATCTAAAAAAAAAAAACATAAATTACAAGCAATTTGCGTAAACTAAATTATTAATACATAATAATGTGGATTAACGAATTGGATAACATATGGTCGGTTTCAACAATTTTCAAAATAACCATATCGTGTGCTTCGTCCCTTTTTCTTAGAAACTAAAAATTTACGTACTCGATTTTGGATTTAAGACAAGTAATGGGGTCTTAACATGTGACAAGATCAAGTTCAAACTGAGGAAATTCCTTCAATGGGAATGCAGTTTTGTCACCCTGTCCTAATCATGTTCGATATGTCGGAACTGTTTGACTCTTTGCCTGGTGGTCCATCCTGTTTTGGTTTGACTAAGCTGTATGCGCCGACGGGCATGGCGAAAACGCCGAAAAGTATGCCGAAGAGTAAGGGTGTGGACCGACTCTGCACGCGCACTCAACACATCTTCCATCCGCAGAGTCCGGTCGGCAGGGTTGAGGGGGAACGTGGTCCCAAAACGAGGTTGTTAAAGCTTGGATGAGATGGCCTTGGGGCTTAAGACCTGTCGAACTGATGTCCCAAGAGCTGGACCGCATTGATGGTTCAATGGAACCAATGGCTTTTTTTTTTTTTTTTTTTGTCATTATACTTGTTAAATTATGGTGCAGAACCACCCACTCTTCTACCAGAATATACATATATATAATTTTTTAAAAATTTTATTTTTTCTTCAACTCTCTACGTCTCTCGTCTCACTCATCTCATGGCGTCGCCTCCCTTTCTCACTCTCACTCTTCGTGGCCTCTACCCTAATTGATTCCTCTCCACCTCTTGCGCTTAGTAGCCCCCAGCCTTGTCGATCCATCTATTGCTCTCACTCTCGATGTCACGCCCCGAGCCTCGAGCGCGTGCCCATCCCTCTCTGGTCGATAATAATTTGCGACTTCCCACGACGAGCCGCCGACCCTTTCCATTTTATCGCACATGCGGAAGCGAAAAGAAATCCCCCGACAATAATCATCTCGGGATAGAAAGGTAGGATAATAGATTCACAAACAAACATGCTTTTATATATACACTGAGTCATGTACACAGGTCTATGGCCAAAAGACTACAAAAGACCGGCCTTCCAAAAAGAAGCGGTCCTAACGACCTACGCTTCCGATCACCTCCTTCCGCTCCAGTCCTCCACTTGACGACCCCGAAAATGTTGTCCCACAACGGGGTGAGATATCATCTCAAAGCAAGTCTAAGATCTAAACCCCAATTAGGAGGGAAATACGCCCGTAAGTGTCCTAATCACACAATCACACAATCAATGAGACTCACCTCGCCTCGATCCACCGCGAAGTCAAGACAATTTATCTCACAAACAACATGAGAGCATGAGCAACAAATAAGCTCCAATAACTGAAACGCCACACTCAATTAATCATGCGTTCCTAGCTGATCTCGATATAAGACGGCCACTCGCTCGGCGGCGTCCTTCTCGGCATTGCTGTGCATCGTCTCACCCCATTGAGCACCTGAACGCCTCTTTATCGACGGCTTTCCCCGGGAGCATAGGGTCCAGACCAATCATGACACGGCTTCCCGTTATCCAGGGGGTATCCCAAATAAGGATAACGTTCACCAACAGCCCGACGATTTCTCTTGACCATCACACGATCACTCAAATATGGCCTGCGCACCGTGCATTGCACTCAAATGCTTTAATTAAAATGGTGAGCCTGGCCTTTTTTCTTCGTATTAGAAATTCACATGAAATTACTCGTGGGGACACGGTCAACTTGATCCGTAAAATTGATATTCATCCTTTTTGAAATCCCACTATTTCATATAGTACTAAAAATCATTTTCTGTCAAAACCCGACACCTGATTTTTCTCGAATAAATATTGAAATTCACAATTTTTGGAATTAAATACCAAAAATCAAATCAAGACTCAATTTGCATAATTTAACACTCAATTGCATAAATTAACCATACCATTGCAATCAAGACGAAATTCCTACCACCGGCTATCCCGCCTAATTTCCGGAAAAATAATTAATAATTAAATAATTACTGAAATTAATTAAATAAATCAATTTAAATTCTACAAATAATAACCTAGGCCAAATCATTAAATTAATAACCAATACGGACTCGGAGAAATTCCCGAACCCTACTAGATAAATAGTACAATTTATTTAGGCCTTAACTAAACCATGCTAACCACCTAACATGCTCAATTAAATAATTCAATTTCTAATTTAATCTAACTAACCACCTAATTCCTAATAAAATAAATCTAACACCCCTTAAACGTTATTAGCCTACTAAGCAGAGTTTAGAGTATAAACTCACCGGTTAATGCGGAAACCTACCATCATCATGACGACGACGCGACGGCGGGGCCGAAACCTTAATTTTCGGCGGCGTCGCGAACTTGGGCCGGGCCTAAACTTAGCCGAACACAACTCAGCAAGGCTGAGTTTAGGTCTTGGGCTTCTGCAGGCTGCTGGTCGCGGGCTTGGGCCTTCTTCTTGGGCCCAAAATGGGCTGAGCTTCAAATGGGCTAAAACCAACTTAACTTGGGCCTGAGCTTGGGCTTCAAATCTGCTGGAGATTGGGCTTAAAAATCACTGGACTGAAGAATCCGCTGGATCCATGGGCTTCAAAGGCTGGACTGAAATTTCTCTGCAGATGGGCTGAACTGAGCGGGCTTCTAAAAACTTGCGTGGGCTGAATCCAAGGAGCAACAAAGACAGAGAAGCGGCAGCTGCAAGGAGAAATCGCGTGGCTTCGGCGGGACGTTGGGCGAAGACTCGGACGCGGCAACTGCAATTCGAGGTCGCGTGGAGGAAGATTGTAGTGGAAATTCGGCTTCGGTGGTCTTCAACGCAGGTTGATGACCGTGAAGACGCGTGCCACGAAGCTGAAGACGAAAGCTGCTGGGAAAAAGACCCCGTGGCCGTGTGGGTGGAGAAGCGGCAAAGAGAAGAAGTAGCTTCGGTGGAGATCTTCGGCTTCTCTGGTGTGTGGACACGCTGCTGGCAGGAGATGGGCTCGGTCTAGCTGGCGTGAGCGAAGGAAAGAAGATGGGAGCAAGTGGCGTTGATTCGGTGGATTGTGGCTTCGTTTGCTGCACTCGGTGGTCAACTAAAGAGAGGGGGAGCTTGGGTTGTTGACCGATGATGGGGCTTCGCTGGCAACTAGATTTCCGTGGTAGTGAGAGACACGGACAAGGAGAGATTTCGGTGGAGCGAAAGGCAGATGGAGAGAGAGATCGTGGGCGGTCTTCAAGGCACAAACTGAGAGAAAACAACAGCTCGTCCAAGGGAAACGAAAACAAGACCGAAGGAGGAAAATGAAAGCTGAAGTCGCGGAGGAGAAGTCGTCCACGTTTGAAGGCACGGCTAGATAAGGATAAAGCCAAAAAGTCCACATGCTTAGCCCTTCCATTTAATGCTTTGTCTCCTAATACTTTCCCTTACATAATTTCCACCAATTAATCCAAAATTTGAAGTCCAAATTTTCGGACCTTTTCTCTAACTCCGAATTTCACCAATTAAATTCAATTTCCTTGCTCAATTTCCCAAATCGATATCCGATTTCAACGAAAAAAAATCTCAAACAATTTTCCATAAATCCCCGACACTCATAAAATTTGGTTAGCCTCCCCAATTTCCATCAATTTAAATTTCATCCGAATTTCCGCCGATTTTCCGCAACGTCCGTATCGATTTTCCGCAAAAATCCCTAATCTCTCGAAAATTTCTGAGAGTGAGTCGACATTCCTAAAATAGCTTGTGACACCTCGTAACTTTCAATTTCAAATCGGGTTCAAATTTGCTGGTTATTTTCAATCCTAAAGGCGTTTTTAGCGTAACCTAGTCTACCGGGTAGCTTTTAGGAATTTTTGGTGCAATTAACCTGTGATCGATTTATCTCGAGTCACAAAGTACATCTTCGACACATTAACAACTCTCAATTGTCGTAAAAATCTCAAGGTTTCAATTACGAAAGACCGGCACCAAAACGACAGAAAATCAATTTAGTGCCGATTGATGAGAATTTTTCAATCAAGTGGAATCACCCACAATTTGATCACATATCTCGCCCGAATCGACCTATCTTTGATTTCTAATCGATCTCTCGACGGTCCGTAATGACCCTTTGCAGATCAACACTACGAAAGAATCGATTCTTGGTCGAATTCTCAAGTCCAATTGCATTTGGATTCCCTAATTGCTTTCCCAGATAATTCAGTTATCTCGTGAGTGATCAGCCTGGAGAATAGACTATTAAGCGTTTCGATGAAAGGCCCGACTTATTTAATCGAAAACAAATTATGAAAATTCAGGCTGTCACACTCGATCACCTTCGAGATCCGATCTTATCACTTGCTCTCAAATCTCATTACTCTTTAGAAGTGGGGACATTTCAACTAGTTTCATAAACCCACCCAAGAATTAAACCGAACCACCAATCTAGTTTTCAAGTGAGTCCATAAAACTAATGATCAATTTTCAATTTCAAAATTAATCTTTAGTGGGCAATTCCTAGTTATTTATTGGAATTCTACTTTTAGAGTTTAAGCAAGATAAGGGTTGTTACTTTACTTTGATCTTTTTTCTTTGGGGTGGTGCCAAATATGTAAATATCCAAGATTGATCCAGCAAGAGGTCGACTATTCTGGAAGGCCGTGCAAGTGACGCCACTGTTGATGATGGGCCATATAAAGAAGGAGAAAAGGGTCTACTTGTCTTGTTTTTAGCCGCACAAAAGGAAATGGAAAGGGACGGTCCGTGGGGGTTTCTTTTGGAAGCCACCCATAAAGGGCTCTGCCAAGTGTTTGACCGACTCAAATAAGCTAGCAAAAGTCAAAGAATCGAAAAAAACTCGGAAGGGACTCTCGTTCTGAATCTGATTGTTAGTAGGACCAGAGAACCACACGGACTTTTGCTCGGAAAGTTTACGTTCTGATCGAGGCGTTCTCATCGTGGAGACATGGATGTTCAAGTCTTGACATAGTTCTCTACGTTGTTGGTGAAGTTTAGGTGTTGAAACACTCAAATATGTGAATGATTTTGCTCTGTAATTTTTTAATTGATTAGTGAATTATTTGTTATCGACTTTTCGTGAATTCAGATAACAACATTGAAACTGAACCAAGTAAATTTTTAACGTTTTTTTTTTTTATTTTATCTCACTTCTTTGGTGATTTCGTATTGACAATTGTAAAATCTATTAGCGTTTCCGCCTTATAACTTGACAATGTTCTCTCATTAAATTGCCATGGAAGCGATACTTGTGCGTGCAAAACAGCCTGGGGCAAATCATGTACCGAAACGCCCCATTTTCATGCACAAGCGACTGTGCGTCTAGTTCCCTTCCAAGGTATCTTCGCTGATTCTCGTCCTCCTTCTTCAGCCTGATTGTTTGTGGGAAAGGCTTAAACATCGGTGTCGGATCAACCCTCTTGCTCTGATTCCTCTCGGTCCTGGGGTGGATTTGGTTTCAATCCGTTCCGGCTGCGTTTTTTAATTTCAGCGTCCGATTTCACTTCCTGGACTCTCCACGTGCTTTTGGTGTAGTTATAGGCGTGAATTTGCGATTGCAGATAGTGGGAGCTTGGGCAGTGGTTTAGAACTTTATGTCAGTTTATGACGCTTCAGATGATGAATTTTGAGTTATTTTCTTTCCTTTTCATTTGTATTTGCCTCCTTTTGTACTTTGGTCGTTACGCGATGGTGTTTGCATTGTTCTATGGATTCTGCTAACTTGATTCTGCTCCCCGTTTGTTATGTTGAAGTCGATTTTTTCGGTCGCTTGGTTGCTTTCAGGTGAATCTGCAGCTATTAGCTGAATGTTATCTGCACAATCATCAAGCTTACTGTGCTTACCGTATTCCAAAGGGGAGGGCTAGTCCCCCCGTGTCTTCATGTTTCATTCATTATGCACCTTTGGTTTGTGTAGTGAAGGACGGATTGGGGTATTTTAGTTCTTAGTCTTTTAAGAAAAAAAAAAAAAAAATTGGTCCAATCTCAGTGGTCTAGATGAGCAGTTCCACATATGGAACTAAGAGTTGGACTGAAAATCACTATTTTTTTGGAACTAGGAGCCATATTAATACTCCGAAGAACCATTCAGAACTAGCGTATTCGATTCAGTCCAAATAGTTTTTTTTTTTTTTTTGCTCACCCCTAATTGCAACCTTGCAGGCTTCATGTGTATTTTCCTTTTTGAATGAGTCATTAAAGGGAGAGAACATGATTAACATGAATTTGGATTAGTGATCACAAATGGGAGAGTCTAGGGTTTAGACATGCAACTGCGTGGGAGCTTAAGTAATTGAGGTTTACTTGGGGAAAATTGCTATAAAAAAAAAATCCTAGGTTTTTCAACTATGCCAATTGAATTCTAAATATGCTGACAATTAGTCAATATAATTCATTTGGCCAAGTTTGGTAAAAAAAATTAAGGTGGATGCCGAATGTCCTACGTGGTATGGCCAGCTAAGACAGTCAATGCGGATATGGACAATTTTTACAAAATTTTAATATTTTCCCTTGCTAAACCCATAGTTGAAAAAAAGGAGGAAAAAAGAAAAAATAACAAAAATTTAGAAAATTTAAAATATTGTCCACGGCTTCTATGTCAGTTATTTTTTGTCAAAATTTGTTTGATGGAATATATAGGCAAATTATTAAAATATTTACAACTGAATACAATTAAAATATTTAGGACTTAACTAGTATTAACGAAATAGGTTTAGAATTTTCTTTTGTAATTTTACCGATTTAATTGAGATTATCGTGTCTAGTGATGATGCAGAGCTGAGCGGCACAACAAGGATCTCATTAGCTCGTTCCTCATCAAACCATTCCCAGGTCAGGTGCTCCTTCCAAATGTGCCTTCGTTCATCCATGAGTTCTGAAGCCATCTGTCCGTTGTTCCTGTTTATGGGACCGTGAAACCCGTCATTTTTTAAGCCATGTCTTTTCAAATTCATATGGATTTTGTCATACCAACCTGCTATTTCACTTAATGCAATACATAATACCTTCTTGGAATCTTTCGTTTGAGTTATAATTATTTCGCACCACCTGCCACCCAAAAGCCTAAGGTTGGCGAGCTCATCATCATAATTTCGTTAAAATGCTAATAGTTAGGAAGTCTCTTCACATGAAATATGTTGTGGTCAAACAATATTGTATACACCGTTCAGATGTTTAGATAGTTAGATTATTTGGATTCTTCCGATTGAGCAAAACCAAGTATGAATTTTTAAGGTTTCTTAATTTATCTCGGATTCTGTTGGATTGGTTTATTGGATGAATCGTCTCTTGTGGGTTTTGAACGTGTGCGTCCGACCCAAATCCGTCTTGACATCTCCACGCATGCCCGATAATCCTCATGCAAGGAGAGATAGAGAGAGAATGGCGTCACCTTCTTCTTCGTCAGGAGCTGTGGCGTCACCGGCGACGGAGGAAGAGCTGACGCTGATGGTGAAGTGAAGCAGCAAGGAGTACGCAGTCCGAGTTTGCGGCAACGAGACGGTGGATGAGCTGAATCAAGGAGTTCACCGATAGTAATCTACACGATGACGATCGATGGAGGGGTACCGGTCGATATAAGCACCCCAGCATGCAAATTCAATCCGGGAAAGACAAAGCCAAAGCGTACACGGTCTGTTCAAGCATGACGAGACAGTTGAAGCGAAATCACCAAGGAAAGGGAAGAAACGGACGGCGGCCGGGAGAGATTAACCAGCGAAACGATGGTGCTGAAAACTAGTGTTCGAGATTTTTATGTCATGGCTTTCTTCTTTGGTTTCAAGTTCAGGATATCTTTTTCACACTGATGAAGAAAATAATGTCTTGACAGTATGTACAATCAAAATAAAAATCGTTCGTCCACACCTAACAAGCCCAGATCCAGAATGGGGAAAGGGGTTGGAGATCCAAAATCCACCTCAGCATCTGAATCGACCTCCCTCTTTCGCCTCTTCGCGGCAGTCGACCCGTCATCGCTGGACGGCGAGCTAGGCTCGGCGGACCGACGCTTGGGGCTAACCCTCACAGGCTCGTACTCGACGGAGCCGATGAGGTGAGGGAAGTTGAGCTTAGCCTTCGACCCTCTCATCTTGAAAGCAGCCCGGTCATAGGCCAACGCCGCGTCCTCAGGCAGCTCGTAAGTCCCGAGCCAAATCCTCGCGCCGTTCTTCTTGGGGTCTCTTATCTCCGCTGCATATTTTCCCCATGGCCGCCTCCTCACTCCTCTGTAATGCGTCATCCTGACTGGCGCTTTCATCTCGCACTTCACCATCTCCGGTCTCGTCTGCACCTCCAGACCAATGCCGCCATTATCAACAGTCCTCGTTTCGAAATCAAGTTCTTGACTCGAAGCCGAAGGCATCACCCACCCAGAACTGAGTGCATCGCACAATGCACCATGCACCAACATATCCTCCGAGTCGTCGACTCTCAGAGGTAGTTCGCTCCAACTTTCCATCGGCAAAATATCGCTGAAGCTCGAACTCCTCGGCACAAATACTGCATCATTCTCAACAACATCATCATCGTCGTGAAAAAGATGATCACAAATCGATTTCAAAAGATCGCATTGATGGGTCTCAAAGGGATTCATGAATTCTGGAAGCATTTTCTGATGGCGATCGAGCAGCTATTCACTTGTGTACAGTTTGTGTCGTTGATGATTGAAGGGCTAGAGCGGATTAGTTGAGAGGATGGCCATAGTGGAAGATTTATATATATAGGTTGAGCAAGCTTAAACAATCATTATTTTCAATCATCCAATCTATTTTTCACATTATTAGCTCCCATGTTGCATTTGCTGAGAAGGTGCCCATGCATTGACGGTGATATTCTACACGTTTTGAATGTTTGAATTCACATTTATTTAACCGACAGTCTTCATAGAATAATGTGCTCTTGCCTTATCTCGATGCGAAGTTTATAAATTAATTGAAGTTATATGCACGTTTCTTTGTTTATTATAACAGTGGCAATGACTATATTACAGCAATAATATACATCAGCAAGATTCTCATCTCTCGACAGGTGCCGTATAAATCCAGTCGTGCATGAATTAAAAAAAAGGGGCAATTTCGGTCGGTGGGGAGACAAAATGTGAAACGTGGCACCAACAAAAGAGAAAATAAACAAAGAATTCATGGGGGAATGACGAATATATCTATTTTTTTTTTTAATACCGTGTCTTTAAATGCGAATGAGAAATAATATCTAAAACGTAAATTAGCACGTGTAATCGTGGATAAAATAATTGAATGAGTGTCACGAGGAGTGAATACATTGGCACGGTCAATGGATGAGGCAGGAGGTTTGACCATTTTGTCTGCGTGTGCCCTAGATTAAAGGGCCAATTTACTAACGTGGATATTGGAGATAGAGCTTGCTTTTCACTTTGAGAAGAATAAAATAATTAATATTAGAGATATTTCTCTCTATTGAGAGATAATTGGAACATTTGTTTGGATTCTCCGTAATTCTTAATTATGCATATCTCTCTCTTTATCATCTAGATCATTAATCAATATGTTACCTAAAGATAATCAAACTCTTCATTGTTTAATATCGAAATATAAAATAAATAAATAAATCTGCATTTCTCTCTTCCACAAATATCATGTCTATTAAAGAAAAAAGGTAAAATTACAGGTAATTTAGGCAAAATGAATGATTAATACATAATAACATGGATTAACGAATTGAACAACATACGGTCAATTTCAACAATTCTCAAAATAGCCATGTAGTGTGCTAATTCCCTTTTCTTAAAAACTAAAAATTTACGTACTCTATTTTGGATTTGCGAAAAGTAATGGGACCTAAGCATGTCACAAGGTCATGGTTCAATGGGGACGTAATTTGTCGCTTTCTCAACCATGTCGATGTGTCGGAACTATTTGACTTTTTGCCTCCTGGACATTTTGTTTTGGTTTGACTAAGCTTCATGCGCCGACGGGTAGGGCGAAAACGCCGGAAAGTATGGGCGCGGACCGACTCTGCACGCGCACTCCAAACAACTTCCATCTGCTGAACGTTCGATTTTGTCTGTATTCAAGCTCATCGCCTGGTGGGTTGAAGGGTGATCTGGTTCGTACTTAAGGGTTTGGTTCCCTATTTCTGGAATCGGGAATCGAACCAGTATGCCTAAAATCGGACAGGATTTGACCAATGGCATGTTTTTCTTTGTCGTTACATTTGATAAATTATATCCTGAGTTTAAGCCTATATATAAGACCCGACCCAAATTGTATGAGGTGGACTAGGGGTGTGTAAAAGAAATTGGATCTGCTCGAAATCGGACCAAACCAGCCCCAAATTGATGATTCCCATGGGGACCAGTCCGATTCTCGATTCTAAGTGTGAAATCACTCTCCCATCTACTCGGACTTGACCTGTATACATATAATTTTTTAAAATTTTATGTTTTCTTTGTCTCTCGCCTCACTCATCTCATGGCCTCGTCTCCCTCCTGATGGCCTTCGGCTTCGTTGATCCCTCTCACTCTCGCTCTTGGTGGCCTCTAGCCTTATCGCTTCCTCTATCACTCTCATACTCAATTGCCTTTGACCTCCAACCTCATCACTCACTCTCAAGTCTCATAACTCTTCAAAATGTGGGAACATTACAACCGGTTTCATGAACCCACCCGGGAACTAAACCGGATTATTTGTTTAGTTCCCAAATGAGTCCATAGACCTAATGAGTGATTTTCAATTTCAATTTTTTGAAACTAATCCTTAATGGGCGATTCTCAATTCCTAAAACCAATCGCCTCTCAAGTGGACTAGAATTCTAATTCTCAACTGATTACTTATTGGAATCCTACTATTAGAGTTCAACAAAGATGAGGGTTGTTAATTTGCTTTGATCTTTTTTCTTTGGGGTGGTGCCAAATATGTACTATCCAAGATTGATCCATCAAGAGGTCGACTATTTTGGAAGCCCCTACTAGTGACGCCACTGTTGATGATGGGCCATATAAAGAAGAAAAAAGGGTTTATTTGTCTTGTTTTTAGCTGAACAAGAGGAAATTGGAAAGAGACGGACGGTGGGGGGTTTCAATTGGAAGCCAGCCATGAAGGGCTTTGCCAAGTGGTTGACCTTTCGAATAAAAAAATCTAGCAAAAGTCAAAGAATCAAATATAAACTCTGTAGGGACTCTTGTTCTGATCGTTAGCAGGACCAGAGAACCACACGGACTTTTGCTCGGAAAGTTTACTTTCAAATCGAGGCATTCTCATCGTGGGCAAGTGAGTCTAATTCTTGTGATTTACTTTAGAGTGCAATTACAAGTGGCTAAACACTATTGTGGAAGCGATTGTGCTTTGTAATTCTCCGATTGATTAGTAAATTACTTACTACTGACTCTCCTCATAGATGTTCATATCCACATTCGGATTAAACCAGTGTTCTTTATTTAGGATATTAATCAACAATATTCTCTCGTTAAATTACCAAGGTAGCGATACTAGTGCATGCAGCATAGCTTGCGGCACTTCATGTACAGAAACGCCATCTTCATGTGCGAGCGCCCGTGCCTCTAGTTCCCTTCTGAGGTTTCTTCTCTGATTCTCGTCCTCCTTCTCCTTCAGCCTGATTGTTCGCGGGAAAGGCTTAAACATCGGTGTCGGATCAACCCTCTTCCTCTGACACCTCTAGCTCTTTGGTGGATTTGGTTGCGATTTTGATTTCGGCATCTGATTTCACTTCCTGGACTCTCCCCGTGCTTTTGGTGTAGTTATAGGCGTGAATTTACGATTGCAGAGCACAGTTTAGTGGGAGCTTGGGTAGTGGTTTAGAAATTTCATGTCAGTCTGCGAAGCTTCAGATGTTGAATTTTGAGATTTTTTCCTCTTTTCTTTTCATTTTTATTTGCCTCCTTTTAATTTCAGTGTCCGAGCAGTTCCTTTTACTCACCCCTAATTGCAACCTTGATGGCTCCATGCGTATTTTCTTTTTTTAATAGGTCATTAAAGGGAGAGGATAGGAGGCTTGGCAAATGGTGGAGAAAGAATGAAAGAAATAAGAAAGAAAGAAAAAAAGACATATAAAAAAGTCAGAAAAAAAATTACAAAAAAAAATTGTCAATGTTAAGGTTGATTATTCACGTTAGCGATTTCTGTCCAATATTGGCCACATTGATTAATTTGATAAATTATCAAAAATTTTAGAACTCAATTAGTCAGATTGAAAAATTTATAACTGAATTGGTACGAATACAAAAAAAATTGAAAGCTTCTTTGGTTATTTCCCGCAACTGATTTTTTAAGCTCAAGGCCCTCTCATCCAAACTTGACAACCTCACCTTGGGACCGCGTTCCCCTTCAACCCGCCGACCGGACACGGCGATGAACTCGAGTGCAGACGTAATCGAACGCTCAGCAGATGGAAGATGTGTGTGGAGTTCGCGTGCAGAGTCGGTCCAAGCCCTTACTTTTCGGCGTTTCCGCCATACCCGTCGGCACAGAAAGCTTAGTCGACCCTAAACAGAATGTCCACTAGGCAAAAAGTCAAAAACAGTTCCGAAGCATCGAACATGGTCACGAAAGAGCGACAAATTGCATTCCCATTCAACGAATTCCCTCGATTTGACTATGACCTTGGTACATGCTAAGACCGCATTACTAGTCTCAAATCCAAAATAGAGTTCGTAAATTAGAAAAGGGAACGAGAACACGATATGATTAGTTGAAACCAAGCATATGTTGTTCAATTCATTAATACATGTTGTTATGTATTAATCATTTATTTTGTGTAAATTGCATGTAATTTTACATTTTTCTTGTAGATGTGAGATATGCAGAAGAGAGAAATGCAGAATTTCGGTACATTTCGATATTGAGCTACGAAGAATGAGGTTTTGTTAGTTGATTATTTGAGATAACATATCATCATTTAAGGATATGCGCAATCGAATGGAGATATATGCAGAAGTTTGAGAGAAATGAAAAATTAAAAGAATTATTCTAATTATCTCGAAGAGGAGAATACCTTAGATAAATATCTCTGACATGATGTATAAAAGATTCAATTTGAGTCTGCATAAAAAGATCCGAAAAATGCTCGAGTGGATCGCCAGCTTGATGTGGTGAAGAGTGAATCAATTGAGTTAACACGGCTGCTTGTGTGTCGAACGTAGCTGTTGTGCAATCTAGATGCCAAGACACCGTTGATCTAGCTCGTCACGAGCCGTGAGTTTGTTAGTGTTTGTTTGTAGATAGAAACATGGTTAGTGTGACTAGCATTGTCATGAAACAAGCTCGATGGGTGCTTCCTTAGATAATAGTGTTTTGTAGATTATGCGACAACAGAACGGGGTGATGTTGGTTAGCAATGTTGAGGATCGACATTGAGAGAGGTTATTGAAAAAGAAGATGACATGAAATATGAGAATTGCACCACACCCAAGCGCACCTAAGGATTGAATGACACTAATACTAAAATAAGAGATATGCAAAACTGAGAATTGCTGTACTTTTGTATATTTTGATGTGAACAGTGAAGGACATTAATAAGCCATATTACATGATTATTTAAGGTACCACATTAATGGAGGATATGTACAATCAAAGATAGATATATACGCAACTTTTGAGAAATACGATGAGTTCAAATAAATATTCTAATTATCTTGAACGGAGAAAACTATCCTTGAGAAATATCTCCGACATTGATGACTTTACTCCTTTCTTGAAGTGAAAAGCAAACTCATCTCTGATATTCACATTAGTAAATTTGCCCTTTAAAGCAGAGCACACGCAGACAAATTGGTCAAACCTCTTGCCTCACCATTGACCGTGCCAATCTATTCGCTCCCCGTGATGCTTATTTTTATTATTATCTCCACGACTGCACGTGCCAATTTGCGTTTTGGATACATATTTCTCATTCGCCTTTAAAAATACAATATAAAGAAAGGCAAGAAAGAAAGAAAAAATAAATTAAATTAAATTAAAATAAAATAAAGGAAAATTTTGAAAAATTGAAATTTTATAAAAATTGTCCACTTCAGCGCTAGTTGTGTCCCTTAAGATGGCCAACTTCCACGTTAGCAATTTCCAGCCAAATTTGGTTAGATTAACTATATTGACAAATCGTCAATAGATTTAGAACTTGAGATGAGTAGTTTCAAGTTTCTATTAGAATTTCGAATTTACCCGTTTGAACAGATTCCTTACTTTTGATACTTGAAACTTACCATATATACTTTAGAATATGGAACATATCCTATCATGAGTTCTAGGATTGATTTTAGGGCCTATCAGGTTTTATCTATATTATTAATTAAACAATTGCAATAAATTAAAACCTTTAATGACCATCACTTGCTATTATAATTCATTGATCATAAAAACACACAAAAAATATGAATATAAATAAAGTAAGTCTCGGTAATAAAATGGAAGTTCAAATTAGTGCTTTTAGATTATATATTCATCATCGACCTATATAGAATATTGTAAGATCGTGTGAAAACATGAATCAAGAAAAATATTAAAACTTGCTCCAAGTTATAAGTTTCAAGTTCCAAATTACAGGTTCCTTTAACTAAAACCTTATAGGTGGCAAGGGTCGCCCACCCTCGCTGAATTTTGGCAAGGGGTGACCTTGCTTGCGTGGAGTGACACTTGCCCTCACCAAAGGCTAGCAAGGGCAAGGCTTGACCTTAATGGGATCTAGCAAGGGGCGACCTTGTTGACTTAAAGCAACGGTTGCCCTCAACAGAGGCCGGTACAAGTTGGCCTCATCGGCCTCACTAGCTACGAGCGAGGTTCGACCTTGCCGAGATCTGACAAAGGGCAAACTTACTGCCCTTGGATGAGATCCCAAGGAGGGCAACCTCACCTAAGGCTAGGGAGGGCAACCCCTATCAATCATTGCCTGTAACCATTTGTTGGCCATCACTCGCCCAGCAACTGGGGGAGGAAGAAGGAACAAAAAGAAGAAAAAGAAAATAAATAAATAAAAATATTATAAAATATAATAAATAATATATAAATAATTACAAAATTTTTCCAATTCAGCATCGGCGTGCTGCTTCAAACAGTCATCATCCACATCAGCGATTTCAATCAAAATTGGATGGATCGTGGAAACCCTAGCCCTATTTCACAGTTTGTTGTTGCTGAAACAGAGAGAAGTACTTCACATGGGAGAAGTACATAACCAGAAACAATCTGTAGTCTGCAAAAGTGACTGTCTTCATCTAGTGGAACTCGTTTTAGGCCGGGCTGAGGAGTCATGGGTTGTGAAGGATCTCATCCGGAAGTGCAAATAGGTGTTGGTCCAGCTGTCCCATGTTAATGTGGTCCATTGCTCGCGCGAAGCAAATCGAGCCGCAGACTAGGTTGCAAAATCATTCCACCTTAAAATCCTTCCCCCAACATGGAAGTTTGAACCCCCTCAATCCCTTTGGAAATTTTGTGCTCCGATATCGAACTGTCGTTTTCCTGTAATTATCGCTTTAATGAATGAATGAACGTACAAAAAAACTATATTGGTAAATTGTCAAAAGGTTTGAAACTCAATTGATCTAATGAAATTACCAACAAAAAAATTGATCAAACTAAAATGTTTAATATTGAATTGACTTAGTATAATTGATTTGGTACTTTTTAAGGAATTTTCCTGACTTAACAATGTCTCCATGGAATTTGATTCTCTAATCGCAGAAAGGGAGAGGTTGTTAGGGTTTAGATGGGCAGCGGCGTAAACGTGACTATGTGGACATATCATGAGTATCCATCCATCTTCCGCTCACGACACATGTGTAATTAATCCAAGACGAAACAGGCTTCGTCACCCTAACTTAACACCTCTCTCTCTCTCTCTCTCTCTCTCTCTCTCTCTCTCTCTCTCTCTCTCTCTCTCTCTCTCTATATATATATATATATATATATATATATATGTTTGTGTGGGCTAGGTTGAGTTTTGAAATGGCATAAGATGAAGAGGAGGCTGAGATTTGCTTGAGACTATTGTATCTACTGATGATGTAGAGCTCAGCTGCACAACAAGAATTGATTGATGTAGAGTTGATCAAGTGCTACTTCCACATGTGCTTTTGTTCATCCATTAGTTCTGAAGCTAAATAATATTGTACACACCGTTCAGATGTTCAGACAATTAGATTAATTGGATTCCTGGGATTGAGAAACTAAATATGAATTTTTAAGCTTTCTTAATCTATCTCGGATTGAACGCTGGGGGTTCGCCTGATGTGGACATCGAGTCGTATCAAAGAGGAGGTGCTAAGGACCCATTGTCTATTCCTACTAGTTCGATTACTCGAGCGCGGGCCAAACAATTCAGGCAAGTTGTTGGTGTCATGGTTCGTGATCTTTGGCGTGAAGATGACCTTGGATCAAATCTTGAAGAATCTTGGAAATCTTGGTGCAATTTAATTATCTTGTCACCAAATAATTGACCAAGTCGATTTATATATATTCTTGTTTAAGAATATTCTAAAATAGGAATATTTTAGAATATAATGCATTAGATTTTTAGGGTTGGTTTTTAGGGTTTGTGTGGCAGCCTATATAAAGGATTTGTCAAATTTCTTTGGGGACGGATATACTTTTATTTTTGAGGAAAAGAATTGAGAGGTTCTCTTTTTACTGTTCTTTTGAGGACTTGACCTAATCAAGATTCTCTTGTGGCGGTCAATTCGACTTATCGAGCGAGATAGCGAATTCTTTCGCTCGTGGCGTCTATAACGTTGGTTGGTTGACACGTGTTCGTCAACAGGTCATGTTCATACCGAGGTTGCCAATCACAGGTTTGATTGGAGGTTGAGGTTTGCAATTCGCACCATCTAGGCCTTCGTAGAACGATCATTCTGCAACGATTCACATCAGTTTGGTATCGTAGCTAGATTCTACAAGATCTATTTATCTTTAATTTTCTATTAATATTTAGCAATTTGAGATTTATTGAGTTAGGTTTCAATTCTAGTTAATTTAGGGATCCAATTGCTTTTGTGCTTCGATACGTAGTTGTTTGCTGTGAGTTTTAAATTTTTCTTTTCTAGCATCTTAAATTGTATGAGTTCGTCAAAAAAAAGTAAAAAAAAAAAGAGAAAGAGAAAGAAAACGCACAAAATAAAAGTGTGCAAGAGAAAAAAAAACAGATTCAGCAAAAAAAAATAGCCAAACAAAAAAAAAAAATCAAGAAGGCAACTCGTTTGTTAGTAGACCAAATTGAAACAAAATCAGTAGTGATTTGCGTTTCAATTGGAATTTCGAAAGTTGTACTTGTTGATTTGAAATTGTTACTTGTTGAAACAAAATCAATAGTGATATAATCTTGTTTGATTAGTTTGATTGATTGTCGTGAAGGGGTTGAGAGACAAGTTTTGAGTCCAATAAAGAGCTTGTGAAAAGAGAATATGAGAGGAAAAGGCAAGAGTGTGTAAGCTTAATTGAGGGTGGAAAAAGCCTAGACTTGAGTTAAACATGAGAGGAGTGACAAACATCTCGAGAGAAACACGTGAGGGAGCGATTAGTAAGAATTTTTTTTAGACTAACGTTTACTTGCAGGTCTAAAATATGTCGCGTGAAGAAAGCATAAATCAACGGGAGGTTGACTCCATACGAAGGGATGAAGTGCTTGTGGAAAGCATCCAGCAATTGAGGGTCGTAGTGGAGGAGCTTAGTAGCCGAATGATGGGGAATGGCATGAGGGTTGATGGTGACCGAGAGATACCCCGAGGAAGGCTGCAACATCAACGAGATTCCTTTAGAACACAACATAGAAGGCAATGGCAATATGATGATGATGAGGCCGACATGGAGGATGATCGAGATGCTCGATTTGAAAGGTGGAATGGAGGCTGAAGGCTTAGACACCGAGGAGATGAAGAACTTGGCAACATCAAGATGAAGATTCCTTCCTTTCAAGGGAAGAATGATCCTGATGCGTATCTAGAGTGGGAGAAACACATGGAGATGGTATTCGATTGCCAACGATACTCTGAGCTCAAAAAGGTAAAAATTGCAGCTGTTGAATTTACTGATTATGTTATAATTTGGTGGGATCAACTTGTGACTAGTAGGAGACGCAATAGTGAAAGACCGATAGAGACATGGGATGAGATGAAAGCGGTGATGAGAAGGCGTTTTGTACCTAGTCATTACCACCGAGATTTGTTTCAAAAGCTACAAAATCTCACACAAGGCAATAAGAGCATGGAAGGGTATCACAAGGAGATAAAGATTGCCATGATCTGTGTTAATGTGATGGAGGATCGTGAGGCCATAATGTCAAGATTTTTGAGTGATTTGAGTCGAGACATAGCAAGGGTGGTAAAACTACAACACTATGTTGAATTGGAGGAATTGGTGGACAAAGCCATCAAAGTTGAGCGGCAATTGAAGTTGGACCGAAATCACAAGAGTGGAGGAGGTTCAAATCAAAATTGGAGATCCAATTGGAAGAGAGATGATAAGCCAAATTAGAGAGGAAACAACACCAAAACCGAAACCTCAAAGGAGAAGGAGAGGGACGGTAAAGTTGGAACGAATCCGGTTTCAGGTAAAATCAAAAACCCTAACACTAGACATCGTGAAATTAAATGTTTCAAGTGTTTGGGCAGGGGTCATATGGCGAATCAATACCCTAATAGGAGGGTGATGATCATGACTGGACATGGTGTTATTGAGTCCGAAAGTGAAAAGGAAGAAGAGGATGATGAGATGCCACCATTGGAGGATTGTAGTGATGGAGAAGTGGCTATTAAAGGAGACTTATTGGTGGTTAGGCGTTCTTTGAGTGTGCAAGTAAAGGAGGAGGAGCATCACCAACAAAGAGATAATTTGTTTCATACAAGATGTGTGGTGAATGGTAAGATCTATAGTATGATAATTGATGGAGGTAGTTGTGCGAATGTGGCAAGTTGTATTATGGTGGATAAGTTGGGTTTGAAGACGACAAAGCACCTTAGACCTTATAGACTTCAATGGTTAAATGATAGTGGTGAGGTGAAAGTATCGAAGCAAGTTCGAATTCCATTTGAAATAGGGAGATATAAGGACGAGGTAGAGTGTGATGTTGTACCTATGCAAGCGGGTCATATCTTGCTTGGAAGACCATGGCAATATGATTGAAAGGTACATCATAATGGATATACTAATCGTTATTCATTGGTGAATAATCAAAAGACTTATAGCTTGGTACCAATGACACCTAGTGAGGTGTATCAACATCAATTAAAGTTACAACAAGAAGCCGATAGAGAGAGAGAAAAGGTGAGAAATCCGAGGGCTTGCATGGTGTGTCTGAGACGCAAGGAAAAGGAAAGGCTGAGAGAAGAATTGTGGTAAAAACTAAGGGAAAAGAAGAGAGGAAAGAAAAGAGGCAAAATACTTTTTATGCAAAATCAAGTGAAGTGAGGAGAGCTTTAGTTATAGATCGACCAATGCTTGTACTTGTGTACAAGGAGGTTTTGTTTTCTACTAACGATCCTGACCCAAGTTTGCCTAGTCCTATTGTGTCTTTATTGTAGGAATTTGAAGATGTCTTTCCTGATGAACTTCCTGGGGAGATACCACCGATTCGAGACATAGAACATCAAATTGACTTGATTCCTAGTGCACCATTACCTAATCGACCCGCATATCGAAGTAATCCCGAGGAGACAAAGGAGCTTCAGCGGCAAGTTAGCGAACTTTTGGAACTGGGGTATGTGAGAGAGAGTCTTAGTCCGTGCGCCGTCCCTGTTTTGTTAGTGTCAAAGAAGGATGGAACTTGGCGAATGTGTGTCGATTGCTGAGCAATCAATAATATTACGGTAAAGTATCGACATCATATTCCTAGGTTAGATGACATGTTGGATGAGTTGCATGGTTCTTGCGTTTTCACTAAGATCGATTTGAAAAGGGGCTATCATCAAATTAGGATGAAAGAAGGTGATGAATGGAAAACTACATTTAAGACCAAATATGGATTATATGAGTGGTTAGTAATGCCATTTGGATTAACTAATGCACCGAGTACGTTTATGCGACTTATGAATCATGTTTTGCATGCTTTTATTGGTTGATTTGTGGTTGTCTATTTCGATGACATCTTAATTTATAGCCAAAGTCCTGATGACCACATTGAGCATGTGCGAGTTGTCTTATAGGTTTTAAGGGCTGAGCAATTATATGCTAATTTAAAGAAGTGCTCTTTTGTTACCAACAAATTAGTATTTCTGGGATTTGTTGTTAGTGCTAATGGTATACAGGTTGATGAAGAAAAAGGTTAAAGCAATCTGTGAATGGCCAACGCCTAAGACCATAGGAGAGGTGCGTAGCTTTCATGGATTGGCGAGTTTTTATCGACGATTTGTGAGAAATTTTAGCACTATTGCCGCACCATTAACTGAGGTAATCAAGAAGCGCGTGGGTTTCACGTGGGGAGAAGAGCAAGAGAAAGCATTTAATCTGCTAAAAGATAAGTTAACTAATGCTCATTTATTATCTTTGCCGAATTTCAGTGCTACTTCTGAGATAGAGTGCGATGCTTCTGATACAGGAATTGGAGCCGTGTTGATGCAAGGAGGGCATCCCATAGCTTATTTCAGCGAAAAATTGAGTGGAGCAACATTTAATTATCCTACCTATGATAAGGAGATGTATGCTTTAGTGCGAGCTTTGGAGACTTGGCAACATTATTTATGGCCAAAGGAGTTTGTGATCCACACCGACCATGAGACCTTGAAGTACTTGAAAGGACAACAAAAGTTGAATAAAAGACATGCCAAATGGATGGAGTTCATTGAGACTTTTCCATATGTGATCAAATACAAGAAAGGTAAGGAAAATGTGGTAGCCGATGCACTTTCTCAAAGGTATGCGATTCTAACTATTTTAGAAGTAAAGTGTCTAGGTTTTGAGCATATCAAGGGCTTATATATTGATGATGATGACTTTGGGAGAGTCTATGAAGCATGTGAAAACGCTGCATTTGATAAATTTTATAGGCATGAAGGTTATCTTTTTCGTGAAAACAAACTATGTTTGCCTAAGTGTTCTTTGTGTGAATTGTTAGTGCGAGAAGCGCATAGTGGTGGTTTAATAGGGCATTATGGCATTAATAAGACTTATGAAGTGCTATATGAACATTTTTATTAGCCACATATGAAGAGAGATGTCACACGTGTTTGTGAGAGATGCATTAAGCAATCGAAGTCTACAACTAAACCGCATGGCTTGTATACACCATTACCTATTCCAACGCATCCTTGGATTGATATTTCTATGGATTTTGTGTTAGGATTGCCTAGGTCTAAGTATGGTAGATATTCTATTTATGTGGTTGTTGATCGGTTTTCAAAGATGGCTCATTTTATACCTTGTCATAAAAATGATGATGCATCTCATATTGCTAATTTGTTATTTAAGGAGGTTGTACGTTTACATGGCATGCCTAGATCGATTGTTTCAAATCGAGATTCTAAATTTCTTAGTTACTTTTGGAAAACATTGTGGAAAAAACTAGGAACACGGTTGTTATTTTCTACTACTTGTCATCCACAAACCGATGGTCAAACCGAGGTAGTTAATAGAACTTTAGGGGTATTGTTGCGTGCTATTATTAAAAAGAACATAAAATCTTGGGAAGATTGTCTGCCACATGTTGAATTTGCATATAATAGGAGCATGCATTCTGCTACTAAATTTACACCATTTGAGGTTGTCTATGGTTTTAATCCATTAACTCCGTTAGATTTAACCCCTTTACCTGTTGATAAGCGTGTGGATTTAGATGGAGCAAAGAAAGCTGAATTTGTCAAGACGTTGCATGAGAAGACACGCATAAATATTGAGCGCAAGACTGAACAATATGCAATACAAGCTAACAAAGGGCGCAAGGAAGTGGTGTTTGAACCTGGCGATTGGGTTTGGGTTCATATGCGCAAAGAGAGATTTCCTGAGCAGCGACATTCTAAGTTATTACCGCGAGGGGATGGACCATTCATGGTTTTGGAAAGAGTTAACAATAATGCTTACAAGCTTGATCTTCCAGGTAAGTATGACGTTAGTGCCACATTTAATGTTTCTAACTTGACTCTTCTTGATGCCAGTGATGATTTGAGGACAAATCATTTGCACGGGGGAGGGAATGATGTGGATATCGAGTCGTATCGAGGAAGAGGTGCTAGGGACCCATTGTCTATTCCTACTGGTTCGATTACTCGAGCGCGGGCCAAACAATTCAGGCAAGCTGTTGGTGTCATGGTTCGTGATCTTTGGCGTGAAGATGACCTTGGATCAAATCTTGAAGAATCTTGGAAATCCTGGTGCAATCTAATTATCTTGTCACCAAATAATTGACCAAGTCAATTTATATATATTCTTGTTTAAGAATATTCTAAAATAGGAATATTTTAGAATATAATGCATTAGATTTTTAGGGTTGGTTTTTAGGGTTGTTTTTTAGGGTTTGTGTGGCAGGATTTGGCAAATTTCTTTGGGGACGGATATATTTTTATTTTTGAGGAAAAGAATTGAGAGGTTCTCTTTTTACTGTTCTTTTGAGGACTTGACCTAATCAAGATTCTCTTGTGGCGGTCAATTCGACTTATCGAGCGAGATAGCGAATTCTTTCGCTCGTGGCGTCTATAACGTTGGTTGGTTGACACGTGTTTGTCAACAGGTCACGTTCATACTGAGGTTACCAATCACAGGTTTGATTGGAGGTTGAGGTTTGCAATTCGCACCATCTGAGCCTTCGTAGAACGATCATTCCGCAACGATTCACATCATCGCCCCAGTAGCTACCCTTCCAATTTGGAAGGGGGAGATTGGGGGTTCAAATCCCCACTTTCTCAGGGGGGATTAAGGTAGGGATGATTTCATTTCAGAAGTGGGTTTCAACTCCCACGCCCTGCAAGGAGGTAATGGGCAAAAGTCTGAGAGTGAGTGTTAAGAGTAGAATTAGAGTAGGATCGACCAAAAAAAAAAAAATCTATCTCAGATTGTATATCAGTTTATTGGATGGATCGTCTCTTGTGGGCTTTGAAGGTGTACGTCCGCCCCAAATCCGTCTTGACATCTCCACGTATGCCCGATCATCTTCCTCCAAGGAGAGATAGAGAGAGAATGGCGTCACTTTCTTCTTCGTCAGGAGCTGTGGCGTCACCGGCGACGGAGGAAGAGCTGACGCTGATGGTGAAGTGAAGCAGCAAGGAGTACACAGTCTGAGTTTGCGGCAACGAGATGGTGGATGAGCTGAATCAAGGAGTTCACCGATAGTAATCTACACGAGGGATTCCAGTCGATATAAGCACCCCAGCATGCATATTCAATCCGGGAAAGACAAAGCCAAAGCGTATATTACAGACCCACAGAGTCGGATGACTGGTTCACGCGGTCTGTTCAAGCATGACGAGACAGTGTAAGCGAAATCACCAAGGAAGGGGAAGAAACGGACGGCGGCCGGGAGAGATTAACTAGCGAAACGATGGTGCCCAAAACTAGTGTTGGAGATTGTTTCAAGTTCGGGATATCTTTTTCACATTGATGAAGAAAATAATGTCTTGACAGTATGTACAATCAAAATAAAAATCTTTCTTCCACACCTAACAAGCCCAGATCCAGAATGGGGAAAGGGGTTGGAGATCCAAAATCCACTTCAACGTCTGAATCGACCTCCTCTTTCGTCTCTTCGTCGCAGTCGACCCATCATCGCTGGATGGCGAGCTAGGCTCGGCGGACCGACGCTTGGGGCTGACCCTCACGGGCTCGTACTCGACCGAGCCGATGAGGTGAGGGAAGTTGAGCTTGGCCTTCGACCCTCTCATCTTGAAAGCGGCCCGGTCATAGGCCAACGCCGCGTCCTCGGGCATCTCGTAAGGCCCGAGCCAAATCCTCGCGCCGTTCTTCTTGGGGTCTCTTATCTCCGCTGCATATTTTCCCCATGGCCGCCTCCTCACTCCTCTGTAATGCGTCATCCTGACTGGCGCTTTCATCTCGCGCTTCACCATCTCCGCTCTCGTCTGCACCTCCCGACCAATGCCGCCGTTATCAACAGTCCTCGTTTCGAAATCAAGTTCTTGACTCGAAGCCGAAGGCATCACCCACCCAGAACTGAGTGCATCGCACAAAGCACCATGCACCAACATATCCTCTGAGTCGTCGACTCTCAGAGGTAGTTCGCTCCAACTTTCCATCAGCAAAAGATCGCTGAAGCTCGAACTCCTCGGCGCAAATACTGCATCATTCTCAACAATATCATCATCATCGTGAAAAAGATGATCACTAATCGATTTCAAAAGATCGCATTGATGGGTCTCAAAGGGACTCATGAATTCTGGAAGCATTTTCTGATGGCGATCGAGCAGCTATTCACTTGTGTACAGTTTGTATCGTTGATGATTGAAGGGCTAGAGCGGATTAGTTGAGAGGATGGCCATAGTTATATATAAAGGTTGAGCTAGCTTAAACAATCATTATTTTCAGTCATTCAATCTATTTTTTCACATGATTAGCTCCCATGATGCATTTGCTGAGAAGGTGCCCATGCATTGGCGTGATATTCTACACACGTTTTGAATGTTTGAATTCACATTCATTTAACCGACAGTCTTCATGGAATAATGTGCTTTATCCTTATCTCGATGCGAATTTTATAAATCAAATGAAGTTATGGGCACG
This sequence comes from Eucalyptus leucophloia subsp. euroa, assembly GCA_017140325.1. NCBI lineage: Eukaryota > Viridiplantae > Streptophyta > Magnoliopsida > Myrtales > Myrtaceae > Eucalyptus > Eucalyptus leucophloia. The sequence continues at coordinate 6,152,099 of CM029474.1, forward strand.
TTTCTTTGTTTATTATTATAGTGGCAATGGCTATATTATACCAATAATATACATCAGCAAGATTCTCATATCTCGACAGGAGCCGTATGAATCCAATCTTGTATGAATTAAAAAAAGGGGCAATTTCGGTAGGTGGGGAGACCAAATGTGGAACGTGGCACCGACAAAAGAGAAAACAAACAAAGAATTCATGGAGGAATGACGAATATATCTATTTTTTATATATTGTGTCTTCAAATGCGAATGAGAAATAAATATCTAAAACGTTAATTAGCACGTGTAATCGTGGATAAAAATAATTGATTGAGTATCACGAGGAGTGAATACATCGGCACGGTCAATGGATGAGGCCGGAGGTTTGACCATTTTGTCTGCGTATGCTCTAGATTAAAAGGCCAATTTACTAACGTGGATATTGGAGATAGAGCTTGCTTTTCACTTTGAGAAAGGAGTAAAATAATTAATATTAGAGATATTTTTCTAGGATATTTCTCTCTATTGAGAGATAATTAGAACATTTGTTTGGATTCTCCGTAATTCTTAATTATGCATCTCTCTTTTTATCATCTATATCATTAATCAATATGTTACCTAAAGATAATCAAACTCTTCATTATTCAATATCGAAATATATAGAAATTCTGCATTTCTCTCTTCCACAAATCTCATGTCTATTAAAGAAAAAAGGTAAAATTACAAGTAATTTAAGCAAAATAAATGATTAATACATAATAACATGGATTAACGAACTGAACAACATACGGTCAATTTCAACAATTCTCAAAATAACCATGTAGTGTGCTCGTTCCCTTTTCTTAAAAACTAAAAATTTACGTACTCTATTTTGGATTTGAGAAAAGTAACGGGACCTACGCATGTCGCAAGGTCATGGTCAAATCGTTCAGTGGGAACGCAAATTGTCGCTTTCTCAACCATGTCGATGTGTCGGAACTATTTGACTTTTTGCCTCCTGGACATTTTGTTTTGGTTTGACTAAGCTTCGTGCGCCGACGGGTATGGCTAAAACGCCATAAAGTATGGGTACGGACCAACTCTGCACGCGCACTCAACACAACTTCCATCTGCCGAACGTTCGATTGTGTCTGTATTCAAGCTCATCGCCTGGCGGGTTGAAGGGTGATCTAGTTCGTACTTAAGGGTTCGGTTCCCTATTTCTGGAATCGGGAACCGGACCAATACGCCTAGAATTGGACTGGATTTGACCAACGGCATGTTTTTCTTTGTCATTATATTTGATAAATTATATCCTGAGTTTGAGCCTATTTATGAGACCCGACCCAAATTGTATGAGGTGGATTAGGTGTATGCAAAAGAAATTGGAACTGCCGGAAACCAAACCAAACTAGCCCAAAATTGATGATTTCCATGGGGACCAATCCGATTTCTAATTCTAAGTGTGAAATCACTTTCCCATCTACTCGAACTTGACCTGTATATTATAATTTTTTAAAATTTTATGTTTTCTTTGTCTCTTGCCTCACTCATCTCACGGCCTTGTCTCCCTCCTGATGGCCTTTGGTTTCATTGATCCCTCTCACTCTCGCTCTTGGTGTGGCCTCTAGCCTCATTGCTTCCTCTATCACTCTCACACTCAATTGCCTTTGGCCTCCAACCTCATCACTCACTCTCAAATCTAGTAACTCTTCAAAATGTGGGGACATTTCAACTGGTTTCATAAACCCAGCCAGGAACTAAACTAGACTATTTGTTTAGTTCCCACGTGAGTCCATAGAAGTAATGAGCGATTTTCAATTTCAATTTTTCAGAACTGATCCTTAATAGGCGATTCTCAGTTCCTAAAACCAATCACCTCTCAAGTGGACTAGAATTCTAATGCTTGATTGATTACTTATTTGAAATCCTACTATTGGAGTTCAACAAAGATGAGGGTTGTTAATTCACTTTGATCTATTTCTTTTAGAGTGGTGCTAAATATGTAAATAGTCAAGATTGATCAATCAAGAGATCTACTATTCTGGCAGGCCATACAAGTGACGCCACCGTTGATGATGGGCCATATAAAGAAGAAAAAAGGGTTTATTTGTCTTGTTTATAGATGCACAAGAGGAAATTGGAAAGAGACGGACGGTGGGGGGTTTCAATTGGAAGCCAGCCATAAAGGGCTCTGCCAAGTGGTTGACCTTTCGAATAAAAAAAACTAGCAAAAGTCAAAGAATGAAATATAAACTCTGTAGGGACTCTTGTTCTGATCCTTAGCAGGACCAGAAAACCACACGGACTTTTGCTCGGAAAGTTAACTTTTAAATCGAGGCATTCTCATCGTGGGGAAGTGAGTCTAATGCTTGTGATTTACTTTAGAGTGCAATTACATGGGGCCAGACACTATCGTGGGAGCGATTGTACTTTGTAATTCTCTGATTGATTTGTAAATTACATATTACTGACTCTCCTCATGGATGTTCATATCCACATTCGGATTAAACCAGTGTTCTTTATCCGTGATATAAATCTAACAATATTCTCTCGTTAAATCGCCAAGGTAACGATACTAGTGCAGGCAGAATAGCTTGCGGCACTTAATGTACAGAAACGCCACCTTCATGTGCGAATGCCTGCGCCCCTCGTTCCCTTCTGAGGTATCTTCGCTGATTCTCTTCCTCCTTCTCCTTCAGCCTGATTGTTCGCGGTAAAAAGCTTAAACATCGGTGTCGGATCAACCCTCTTCCTCTGATACCTCCATCTCTTTGGGTGGATTTGGTTGCAATCTATTCTGACCGCGATTTTGATTTCGGCATCTGATTTCACTTCCTGGACTCTCCCCGTGCTTTTGGTGTAGTTATGGGCGTGAATTTACATTTGCAGAGCACAGTTTAGTGGGAGCTTCGGTAGTGGTTTAGAAATTTCATGTCAGTCTACGAAGCTTCAGATGTTGAATTTTGTGATTTTTTCCTCTTTTCTTTTCATTTTTATTTGCGTCCTTTTAGTTTCAGTGTCCGAGCAGTTCCTTTTACTAACCCCTAATTGCAACCTTGCTGTCTCCATGCGTATTTTCCTTTTTTAATAGGTCATTAAAGGGAGAGGATAGGAGGCTTGGCAAATGGTGGAGAAAGAATAAAAGAAATAAGAAAGAAAGAATGAAAGACATAAAAAAGTCAGAAAAAAAATTTACAAAAAAATTGTCAATGTTAAGGTTGATTATTCACGTCAACGATTTTTGTCCAATATTGGTCACATTGATTACATTGATAAATTGTCAAAAATTTTAGAACTCAATTAGTCAAATTGAAAAATTTATGACTAAATTGGTGCGAATACAAAAAAAATTGAAAGCTTTTTTGGTTATTTTTTCATGTTAAGTCTGTCGGCCCACTTCAACGACCTATAAAGAAAAGAGATGACACGTGGAGCCTGCAACTGATTTTTAAGCTCAAGGCCCTCTCATCCAAACTTGACAACCTCAACTTGGGACCGCGTTCCCCTTCAACCCACCGACCGGACACGGCGATGAACTCGAGTGCAGACGTCATCGGACGTTCAGCAGATGGAAGATCTGTGTGGAGTTCGCGTCCAAAGTCGGTCCAAGCCCTTACTTTTCGGCGTTTCCGCCATACCCGTCGGCACAGAAAGCTTAGTCGACCCTAAACAGAATGTCCACGAGGCAAAAAGTCAAAACAGTTCCGAAGCATCGAACATGGTTACGAAAGAGCGACAGATTGCATTCCCATTCAACGAATTTCCTCGATTTGACCATGACCTTGGTACATGCTAAGACCCCATTACTTGTCTCAAACCCAAAATAGAGTTCGTAAATTAGAAAAGGGAACGAGAACACGATATGATTAGTTGAAACCAAGCATATGTTGTTCAATTCATTAATACATGTTGTTATGTATTAATTGTTTATTTTGTGTAAATTGCGTGTAATTTTACATTTTTCTTGTAGATGTGAGATATGTAGAAGAGAGAAATGCAGAATTTCGGTACATTTCGATATTGAGCTACGAAGAATGAGGTTTTGTTAGTTGATTATTTGAGATAACATATCATCATTGAAGGATATGCGCAATCAAATGGAGATGTATGCACAAGTTTGAGAGATATGAAAAATTAAAAGAATTATTCTAATTATTTCGAAGAGGAGAATACCTTATAGAAATATTTCTGACATGATGTATAAAAAATTCAATTTGAGTCTGCATAAAAAGATCCGAAAAATGCTCGAGTGGATCGCCAGCTTGATGTGGTGAAGAGTGAATCAGTTGAGTTAACACGGCTGCTTATGTGTCGAACGTAGCTATTGTGCAATCTAGATGCCAAGACATCGTTGATCTGGCTCGTCAAGAGCAGTGAGTTTGTTAGTGTTTGTTCATAGATAGGAACATGGTTAGTGTGACTAGCATTGTCATGAAACAAGCTCGATGGGCGCTTCCTTAGATAGTAGTGTTTCCTTAGATAATAGTGTTTCGTAGATTATGCGACAACAGAACGGGGTGATGTTGGTTAGCAATGTTGAGGATTGACATTGAGAGAGGTTATTGAAAAAGAAGATGACATGAAATATGAGAATTGCACCACACCCAAGCGCACCTAAGGATTGAATGACATTGATACTAAAATAAGAGATATGCAGAACTGAGAATTGCTGTACTTTTGTATATTTCAATGTGAACAATGAAGGACATTAATAAGCCGTATTACATGATTATTTAAGGTACCACATTAATGGAGGATATGTACAATCAAATATAGATATATACACAACTTTTGAGAAATACGATGAGTTCAAATAAATATTCTAATTATCTTGAACGGAGAAAAATATCCTTGAGAAATATCTCCAACATTGATGACTTTACTCCTTTCTTGAAGCGAAAAGCAAACTCATCTCTGATATTCACATTAGTAAATTTGCCCTTTAAAGCAGAGCACACGCAGACAAATTGGTCAAACCTCTTGCCTCACCATTGACCGTGCCAAAGTATTCGCTCCTCGTGATGCTTATTTTTATTATTATCTCCATGACTGCACGTGCCAATTTGCGTTTTGGATATATATTTCTCATTCGCCTTTAAAAATACAATATAAAGAAAGGCAAGAAAGAAAGATAAAATAAAATAAAATAAAGGAAAATTTTGAAAATTTGAAATTTTATAAAAATTGTCCACGTCGGCCAGTTGTGTCCCTCAAGATGGCCAACTTCCACGTTAACAATTTCCAGCCAAATTTAGTTAGATTAACCGTATTGACAAATCGTAAGTAGATTTAGAACTTGAGATGAGTAGTTTCAAGTTTCTATTGGAATTTTGAATTTACCCGTTTGAACAGATTCCTTACTTTTGATACTTGAAACTTACCATACATATTTTAGAATATGGAACATATCCTATCATGAGTTCTAGGGTCGATTTTAGGGTCTATCAGGTTTTATCTATATTATTAATTAAAAAATTGCAATGAATTAAAACCTTTAATGACCATCACTTGCTGCTATAATTCACTAATTATAAAAACACACGAAAAATATGAATATTAATAAAGTAAGTCTCGGTAATAAAATGGAAGTTCAAATTAGTGCTTTTAGATTATACATTCATCATCAACCTATATAGAATATTGTAAGATCGTGTGAAAACATGAATTAAGAAAAATATTAAAACTTGCTCCAGGTTATAAGTTTCAAGTTCCAAATTACAGGTTCCTTCAACTAAAACCTTATAGGTGGCAAGGGTCGCCCACCCTCGCTGAATTTTGGCAAGGGGTGACCTTGCTTGTGTGGAGTGCCCTCACCAAAGGCTAGCAAGGGCAAGGCTTGACCTTAATGGGATCTAGCATGGGGCGACCTTGTTGACTTAAAGCAACGGTTGCCCTCAACAGAGGCCGGCGCAAGTCGGCCTCATCGGCCTCGCTAGCTACGAGCGAGGTTCGACCTTGCCGAGATCTGACAAAGGGCAACGTTACGCCCTTGGACGAGATCCTAAGGAGGGCAACCTCACCTAAGGCCGGGGAGGGCAACCCCTATCAATCATTGCCTATAACCATTTGTCGGCCATGGCAATTGGGGGAGGAAGAAGGAACAAAAAGAAGAAAAAGAAAATAAATAAATAAAAATATTATAAAATATAATCTAAATTATAAAAATAATTACAAAATTTGTTCATGTCAGCATCAGCATGCTACTTCAAACAGTCGTCATCCACATCAGCAATTTCAATCAAAATTGGATGGATCAGGCGAAAACCCTAGCCCTGTTTCACCATTTGTTGTTGCTGAAACAAAGAGAAGTACTTCACGTGGGAGAAGTACACAGCCAGAAACAGTTTGTAGTCTACGAAAGTGACCGTCTTCAACTAGTGGAACTTGTTTTGGGCCGGGCTAAGGAGTCATGGGCTGTGAAGGATCTCATCCGGAAGTGCAAATAGGTGTTGGCCCAGCTGTCCCATGTTAATGTGGTCCATTGCTAGCATGAAGCAAATCGAGCCGGTTGCAAAATCATTCCACCTTAAAATCCTTCCCCCAACATGGAAGTTTGAACCCCCTCAATCCCTTTGGAACATTTTGTGCTCCGATTCCGAATTGTCGTTTTACTGTAATTATCGCTTTAATGAATGAATGAACGCACTACTTTCGATCAAAAAAAAAAAAACTGTATTGGTAAATTGTCAAAAGGTTTGAAACTCAATTGATCTAATGAAATTACCAACAAAAAAATTGATCAAATTAAAATGTTTAATATTGAGTTGACATAGTATAATTGGTTTGGGACTTTTTAAGTAATTTTCCTAACTTAACAATGCCTCCATGGAATTTGATTCGCTAATCGCAGAAAGGGAGAGGTTGTTAGGGTTTAGATGGACAGCGGCGTAAACGTGACTATGTGGACATACGATGAGTATTCATCGATCCTCCGCTCACGACACATGTGGAATTAATCCAAGACGAAACATGCTTCATCACCCTAACTTAACACCTCTCTCTCTCTCTCTCTCTCTCTCTCTCTCTCTCTCTCTCTCTCTCTCTCTCTCTCTCTCTCTCTCTATATATATATATATATATGTTTGTGTGGGCTAGGTTGAGTTTTGAAATGGCATAAGATGAAGAGGAGGCCGAGATTTGCTTGAGACTATTATATCTACTGATGATGTAGAGGTCAGCGGCACAACAAGAATCGACTGATGTAAAGCTGATCAGGTGCTGCTTCCACGTGTGCTTTCGTTCATCCATTAGTTCTGAAGCTAAATAATATTGTACACACCGTTCGGATGTTCAGACAATTAGATTAATTGGATTCTTGGGATTGAGCCAAACCAAATATGAATTTTTAAGGTTTCTTAATCTATCTCGGATTGTGTTGGATCGGTTTATTGGATGGATCGTCTCTTGTGGGCTTTGAACGTGTACGTCCGACCCAAATCCGTCTTGACATCTCCACGTATGCCCGATCATCCTCCTCCAAGGAGAGATAGAGAGAGAATAGCGTCACCTTCTTCTTCGTCAGGAGCTGTGGCGTCACCGGCGACGGAAGAAGAGCTGACGCTGATGGTGAAGTGAAGTAGCAAGGAGTACGCAGTCCGAGTTTGCGGCAACGAGACGGTGGATGAGCTGAATCGAGGAGTTCACCGATAGTAATCTACGCGAGGGATTCCGGTCGATATAAGCACCCCAGCATGCAAATTCAATCCGGGAAAGACAAAGCCAAAGCGTATATTACGGACCCACAGAGTCGGATGACTGGTTCACGCGGTCTGTTCAAGCATGACGAGACAGTGTAAGCGAAATCACCAAGGAAGGGGAAGAAACGGACTGCGGCCGGGAGAGATTAACCAGCAAACGATGGTGCCCAAAACTAGTGTTGGAGATTGTTTCAAGTTCGGGATATCTTTTTCACATTGATGAAGAAAATAATGTCTTGACAGTATGTCCAATCAAAATAAAAATCGTTCGTCCACACCTAACAAGCCCAGATCCAGAATGGGGAAAGGGGTTGGAGATCCAAAATCCACCTCAGCATCTGAATCGACCTCTCTCTTTCGCCTCTTCGTCCCAGTCGACCCGTCATCGCTGGACGGCGAGCTAGGCTCGGCGGACCGACGCTTGGGGCTGACCCTCACGGGCTCGTACTCGACCGAGCCGATGAGGTGAGGGAAGTTGAGCTTGGCCTTCGACCCTCTCATCTTGAAAGCAGCCCGGTCATAGGCCAACGCCGCGTCCTCGGGCAGCTCGTAAGTCCCGAGCCAAATCCTCGCGCCGTTCTTCTTGGGGTCTCTTATCTCTGCTGCATATTTTCCCCATGGCCGCCTCCTCACTCCTCTGTAATGCACCGTCCTGACTGGCGCTTTCATCTCGCGCTTCACCATCTCCGGTCTCGTCTGCACCTCCAGACCAATGCCGTCGTTATCAACAGTCCTCGTTTCGAAATCAAGTCCTTGACTCGAAGCCGAAGGCATCACCCACCCAGAACTGAGTGCATCGCACAAAGCACCATGCACCAACATATCCTCCGAGTCGTCGACTCTCAGAGTTAGTTCGCTCCAACTTTCCATGAGCAAAAGATCGCTGAAGCTCGAACTCCTCGGCGCAAATACTGTATCATTCTGAACAATGTCATCATCATCGTGAAGAAGATGATCACAAATCGATTTCAGAAGATCGCGTTGATGGGTCTCAAAGGGACTCGTGAATTCTGGAAGCATTTTCTGATGGCGATCGAGCAGCTATTCACCTGTGTACAGTTTGTATCGTCGATGATTGAAGGGCTAGAGCGGATTAGTTGAGAGGATGGCCATAGTGGGAGATTTATATATAAAGGTTGAGCAAGCTTAAACAATTATTATTTTCAATCATCCAATCTATTTTTCACATTATTAGCTCCCATGTTGCATTTGCTGAGAAGGTGCCCATGCATTGACGGTGATATTCTACACGTTTTGAATGTTTGAATTCACATTTATTTAACCGACAGTCTTCATGGAATAATGTGCTTTTGCCTTATCTCGATGCGAATTTTATAAATTAATTGAAGTTATCGGCGCGTTTCTTTGTTTATTTTTATAGTGGCAATGACTATATCATAGCAATAATATACATCAGCAAGATTCTCATCTCTCGATAGGGTGCCGTATAAATCCAGTCGCGTATGAATTTAAAAAAAAAAAGGGCAATTTCGGTCGGGGGGGAGACAAAATGTGGAACGTGGCACCCACAAAAGAGAAAACAAACAAATAATTCATGGGGGAATGACGAATATATCTATTTTTTTATACATTGTGTCTTCAAATGCGAATGAGAAATATATATCTAAAACGTAAATTAGCACGTGTAATCGTGGATAAAATAATTGAATGAGTATCACGAGGAGTGAATACATTGGCACGGTCAATGGATGAGGCAAGAGGTTTGACCATTTTGTCTGCGTGTGCTCTAGATTAAAGGGCCAATTTACTAATGTGGATATTGGAGATAGAGCTTGCTTTTCACTTTGAGAAATGAGTAAAATAATTAATAATAGAGATATTTCTCTAGGATATTTCTCTCTATTGAGAGATAATTGAAACATTTATTTGGATTCTCCGTAATTCTTAAAATTGTGCGTATCTCTCTCTTTATCATCTATATCATTAACCAATATGTTACTTAAAGATAATCAAACTCTTTATCGTTCAATATTGAAATAAATAGAAATTCCGCATTTCTCTCTTCCGCAAACCTAACATCTATTGAAGAAAAAAGGTAAAATTATAGGTAATTCAGGCAAAATAAATTATTAAGACATAATAACATGGGTTAACGAACTGAACAACATATGGTCAATTTCAACAATTCTCAAAATAACCATGTAGTGTGCTCATTCCCTTTTCTTGAAAACCAAAAATTTACGTACTCTATTTTGGATTTGCTCTATTTTGGATTTGCGAAAAGTAATGGGACCTAAGCATGTCACAAGGTCATGGTCAAATCGTTCAATGGGAAAGCAAATTGTCGCTTTCTCAACCATGTCGATGTGTCGGAACTATTTGACTTTTTGCCTCCTGGACATTTTGTTTTGGTTTGACTAAGCTTCATGCGCCGCCGGGTATGGCGAAAACGCCGGAAAGTATGAGCACGGACCCACTGTGCACGCGCACTCCACACAACTTCCATCTGCTGGGCAAATTTACTAATGTGGTTATCGGAGATGAGTTTGCTTTTCGCTTCAAGAAAGGAGTAAAGTCATCAATGTCGGAGATATTTTTCAATGATATTTTCCTACATTAAAAATAATTAGAATATTTATCTGAACTCACCGTATTTCTCAAAAGTTGTGTATATATATATCTATCTTTAATTGTTCATATCCTTAATTAATATGGTACCTTAAATAATCATATAATAAAGCTTATTAATATACTTCATTGTTCACATTGAAATATACAAAAATACTGCAATTCTCAGTTCTTGCATATCTCTTATTTTGGTATCAATGTCATTCAATCCTTAAGTGCGCTTGGGTGTGGTGCAATTCTCATAGTTCATGTTATCTTCTTTTTCAATAACCTCTCTCAATGTCAAGCCTCAACATTGCTAACCAACGTCACCCCGTTCTATCGTCGCATAATCTACATAACACTATTATCTAAGGAAGCACCAATTGAGCTTGTTTCATAACAATGCTAGTCGCATAACCATGTTTCTATCTACAAACGAACACTGATAAACTCACTGCTCTTGACGAGCCAGATAAACAGTGTCTTGGCATCTGGCTTGCACGACAACTACAATTAACACACAAGCAGCCATGTTAACACAACTGATTCGCTCTTCACCACATCAAACCGGTGATCCACTCAAGCATTTTTCGGATCTTTTACACAGACTTATATTGAAATTTTTTTATACATCATGTCAAAGATATTTCTATAAGGTATTCTCCTCTTATTGATAATTAGAATAATTATTTTAATTTTCCATATCTCTCAAAATTGCACATACATCTCAATTCAATTGCGCATATTCTTAAATGGTGATATGTTATCTCAAATAATCAACTAACAAAGCCTCACCCTCCATAGCTCAACATCGAAATGTACCGAAATTATGCATATCTCACATCTACAAGAAAAATGTAAAATTACACACAATTTATGCAAAATAAATTATTGATACATAATAACATGGATTAATGAATTGAACAACATATGGTCGGTTTCAACTAATCATATTGTGTGCTCGTTCCCTTTTCTTAAAAACTAAAAATTTACGTACTCTACTTTGGATTTGAGATAAGTAATGGGGTCTTAGCATGTACCAAGGTCATAGTCAAAATCGAGGAAATTCGTTGAATGGGAATGCAATTTGTCTCTTTCGTAACCATGTTCGATGCTTCGGAACTGTTTTTGACTTTTTGCCTCGTGGACATTCTGTTTAGGGTCGACTAAGCTTTCTGTGCCGACGGGTTTGGCGGAAACGCCGAAAAGTATGGGCTTGGACCGACTCCGCACGCGAACTCCACACAGATCTTCCATCTGCTGAACGTTCGATTACGTCTGCACTCGAGTTCATCGCCGTGTCCGGTCAGCGGTTGAAGGGGAACGCGGTCCCAAGGTGAGGTTGTCAAGTTTGGATGAGAGGGCCTTGAGCTCAAAAATCAGTTGCAGGCTCCATGTGTCATCTCTTTTCTTTATAGGTCGTTGAAGTGGGCCGACAGACTTAACAGGGAAAAATTACCCAAAAAAATCTTAAATTTATTATTGATATAGCTAGTATGAGTACCTAGAGGGGGGGTGAATAGGTATAAAAAATTTCTCGAAGCTTGCACGATATTTAAACAGTTAAAGATTCAATCGCAAGAATTAAATATCAATCGAGAGACTGAGTAAGGGAAAGAGAGAATTGAACACTCGGTTTATAGTGGTTCGGCTTGATTCAAGCCTACGTCCACTCTTTCTCGCACCGACAGCCGATTGGCTGGATTCCACTATGATCAAAGAGATGTTACGGTGTTGATCTTCCTTGATTTCTAGGTGTAGATGATCTACCACACTCACTCAAGGTGTCACCAAGTATATACTCTCTCGTATACAATTTCGCTCGAACAAAGTCTCAAATAACAATCAAGGATCTTCGACTCTGGAATTTTTCTATCAATCACACACTTAAAACAACTAGACGTCTTCCTTTTATACTCCTTCATGCCATCATAGCCGTTGGCACTTACCAAAGGAATTCCTCCAATCTACCCGTTGGACGGAATCAATCAAGAAGATCATCCGAGCTATTTAAGGAATCGATGATAGCCCATCAATCCTTCGCCCATACAATCGGATCTCGGTTTCCATGAATAGAACATTCCAAGATTATTTCGTCGACCAACGGATCTTCAATCGATCTTAGATAAGAATTAAAGAATCTGAAATGATTATCCAACCAAAGAATCTATTCCAGAGGATAGGATCGAATCCTCAACCATAAACCTCGGCTTTGGATTTCCTTCGTCACTGGGTTAGAAAGACTGTCAGTGAGAATAGACTTAAGTCTTGAGTCCTGAGTCTTAAGTCTTGGGTCTTGAGTCTTGAGTCTTGGGTCTTGAGTCTTGAGTCTCGAGAGAACAAAGTCTTCGTACTTTAAACCGACGGTCTCCGAACATCCGGACTTTAGACCGAAAGAAACATTTTGTCGGCTTCAAAATATTCTGGAAAGATTTCTCCAACAATTATATTTGTATAAATTCAGTCATAAATCTTTTAATTTGGCTAATTTAGTTCTAAATTTTTTGATAATTTACCAATGTAATCTGACCAATTTTGGATGGAAATCGTTGAAATCAACCTTAACATTGACAATTTTTTTTGTAAATTTTTATTTTTTTCTGACTTTTTTATATATTTATTTTATTTTCCTTATTTTTTCTTTCATTCTTTCTTCACCATTTGCCGGGCCTCGACGATGACCGGCAAGGTTTGCCCACCCTCGCTGAATTTTGGTAAGGGATAACCTTGTTTGCCTTGAGTGACACTCGCCCTCACCATAGGCTAGCAAGGGCAAGGCTCTACCTTACTGGGATCTAGCAAGGGGCAACCTTTCAGATTGGTAAGGTCCCTATTAAAGACCTCTCAGATTGGTAAGGTCGTACCGCTTGCGAGAATACTTGGACCCATGTCGATATGATGAAATTGAATGATTCGCGTAAAATAGACATTCTAAATGAGAGTGAGTGAAAGTCCTTTCTAACCGAAAGTCTCTCATTTAGTATTCTTAAGAAATCCATGTCATGATGAATGATAATTCTCTCCAGTGGAAATTTGAGTGATGCAAAGGTCATTATGAATAAACCCCGATTGATCTGATGAAAACCCCACTGAATTTTGAAGTGTGTATTCTAGAGTAGCTTAGATTGTCTATCTTTTTGATGAATGCATATCAGTTTTTGCTCTAAATCATGTTTGACAGGTAATTCAAGTTCCTTTCATAATGTTTCATGATATTAGAAGATGAGAAACCTCCACCATGAGGTGAAAGACTTCCACAAGATGTCTAAATACCAAAAAACATATCCCAAGAATTAGAGATATCACCAGGTAAGTATATCTCTACCATACTCTAAAATACTTGTCATTATGCAGGTATTCTCTCTCAAGTGCATCGACACTTGACTTAGTCAAGCTGTCCAGCTATATTGACCTGGTGTGCTTTCGTAGCCCAGAGTCCCTCTTTATCGACTCGGCGTGCTTTTGTAGCCCGAGGTCCTTATATTGACCTGGCGTGCTTTCGTAGCCCAGAGTCCCTATATATTGACCTGGCGTGCTTTTGTAGCTTAGAGTCCCTCTTTATCGACCCGGCGTACTTTTGTAGCCCGGTGTCCTTTATATTGACCTGGCATGCTTTCGTAGCCCAAAGTCCCCTTCATTAACTCGGCGTGCTTTCGTAGCCCGGTGTTCCTTTTCATGACCTGGCGTGCTTTTGTAGCCCAGAATCCCCTTTCATCGACTTGGCGTGCTTTTGTAGCCCAAGGCCCATCTTTATCAACTCGGCGTGCTTTCGTAGCCCAATGTCCATTTATACCAAACCGGCGTGCTTCCGCAGCCCGGATTTCTTTTATCGACCTGGCGTGCTTTTGTAGCCCAGAGTCCCTTTTAATCGACACTCGACTGAGTTGTCCCCCAAAGATTTTCCTCCAGATTCAATCTGATTAAGGCGACCGAAGAACGGTTCGGGTCCTGGTCAGTTGATCTCTGTTGCAAGGTTGGGCGACCGAAGAATGGTTCGGGTCCTAGCCAAGCAAAACTTCGTTTAGGCGACCGTAGAATGGTACGGATCCTAGACACAATCAAACACTATCATACTGGGTGACGGTAAAATGGTACGAGTCCTTAGAAAGCAGTTTATTTACAAAGCCATGTTGCTACTCTAGACGACCGTAGAACAGTATGGGTCCTGGACATGTAACGCCAACTATTTCAAATCACTTTACCCTCCCTGAAGGTAAGTTATTCCAGGTAAGTTCCTTTATCATTTGCATTAACATTTACATACGTCACATAAATTGCATTTTTAAAATGGGATTCATTTTTTCATAAAAAAAAAACAAATAAAAAAATCATTCAATGCATGTGCATAGTCAAAATTTATGTCTCAATTTGTCTTTGAATGCAACCTCTTCGAGCTCACCTTCAAAGAGGGGCAAATTGCCGACACCTAAATTTTGGCGATCCATTTAGTCATTTATTGCATAAAAAATTAGGGGTTAATTTTATCCCTGAAAAAAAAAATATTAATTGCATAGCTACATTTAGTTTGCATATTTTGCATTTTATTTACTGGACTAGTGGCGGATGGATCGGATTGGTGTTTTTGAGTTTTAAATTAACAGGTCGGACTAAGCCCATGGGGAGTACAAATTGGCCCAAGCCCATTTTCTAAAATTGAGATTTGAAATGAGGATTTTCAGAATTTAAGAAAATCGGGGCTATGATCTTATCTTTAAAAATCAGTAGAAAATATTTTGGAGATAATGAGAATAAAATAATTTGATGATTAGAAGGTTATAGACAATCTTTTCGTCAGATGAAATATTCACAAAAGGATTGCATTTTATCTTGGCCTATAAAAGGGTGTGTACGTAGGGTTTTGAAAGGAGAGCTTCTTTTGGAAAAAATTCAGAAAAAGTCAAGAGAGGTTTTGCTTCTGCGAAAGAGAAAAAAAACTGCAGAAAAAAAAAAGGAAAAGTCAAAACGTGAGAGAGAGAAAGAAAAAGGGGGGATTTTTCGTTTCTTTGGAAGAGAGGGAGCAGTGAAAGTGACGTAAGAAGAAGCAAAAGCAGAGGCAGCAGAGGAGAGAGAAGACACAGTAAAGTTAATTTACTGTGCTTCTTCCTCGGTGAACTTTCGTCGCCGGAGTCGGCCGCTCGCCAGCCGCTATCGCCCTGCCATCACCGCTCGTCGCTCCACCCGCGGCGACGCGACACCAGCAATCGCCGATCGTCTCCTCGCGACAACCCAAGCTCGAGTCGAGCTGCTCTGCCACCACCCGCGACGTCCTATTCGCCCGCCGAAACGCCGGAGTACCGCCGTTCACCGCACTGCGCCATCACCGTCCTCTGCTCAGTCCCCGCACTCGTTTGGAGCCCGATCTACCGCACCGGAGCATCGATCTCGCCCACAATTTGCTGGTTCGAGACACCGGAGTGCCCCCGAGTCCTCCACCCGAGCGCCCTTGCTCCACGGGTCTCTGCTGCCCGCTGCTCCGCTCGTCTGCCGAGTCCCTTCGCCGGAGCTTCTTCCCTGCCAGACCTCTGATCTGCTGCCCCTCACCGGAGCCGGTGACCAGCCGGACCGACGACAATTGCTCTTGGAGACCCACGGTCACACGTGGGAAAGGAAAGAAGAAAAACAGAGAAAAGAAAAAGCAACTGAAAAAGCAAAATCAATTAGGTTGTTTTTATTTTTCATTTATTTTACTTTATTTTGTTGATATTCTTTAGTTTATTTACTTCATTGGATCCCAATGTTCACTTTATGAATCTCGTAGGCATTATTCGCAAGAGTTATCCCTAAACTTATTGTAATTATTAATTTGACCCATAAGATGTCGGGTTATTTTTTAACTACATTAATTTTTGGGGTTTGTTGATAATATTTTAAGTGTTGAATCAATTTAACTATTAATTTGATCCGTAAGAATTCGGATCAGACTTTTAGTTATTTTGAACTTTTTGTCGTGATAATTAGGATTAGGATAATCGTGAATTTGACCTGTGAGACAACAGGTTATTTTTTCGATTATTTTGATCCTTTATTTGATTGGATGCCTTGATTAGTTTAGATTTGATTTTTAGTTGGTAATCACATTGTTTTAAAAAGCCACTAAAAAATCTAAAAAATATTTGAATTAGGATTCAGTTTGTTTTGGAATATTTCTTGTTATCTTGCATATCTAGGATAGGGATTTCCATTCAAAAAATATAAAAACAAAAAAAAAACTAAAAAATGCATTCATTTAGGATTTTAGTTTCTGTTTAATTTAAGTTGCATTTTTAATTACATGGCAATTTTAAATTTCGAATTTTTTTAATAAAAATAAAAAAAAACTGTCATGCATATATCATGTTGAATTAGGGCATTCTTGCACGTCATTGCATATTAGATAAATTGCATGGTTTAAATTAGGATTTAATGTGACTTAATCCTTAGTTTGAACTAGATAGAATTTTAATCTAACTAGATCATTTTTGCATTTTTAAAATATAAATATCAAATGCACGTCATTTAGTTTTTATTAAGTTCATTTAATTAGAACTTCCTTGTCATTAGACTAGGTCATTTAATAAATGTCGCATGACATATAACTCGCATACTAAATTATATGCTGCATGTCATTTTAGTTTAAATAATTTTGTATGTCATTGCATCACATTGCATGTCATTAAAATTAGGTCATTTAGATTGCATTTAATTATTGCATTTCTTCATGTCATATAGTTTATGCCATGCTGCCATGTCATATTAGATTAGTAGCATGCATCGCATGATTTTCATTAAATAAAGTGAAAACAAAAACAAAAATTGAAATTGCGTGTTAATTAGAAATCATATCTAAGGTTGCTGATGTGAGTTCTGATTTAACAATGCAGATGTTTCCGTTGCTTCTAGGTATGTTTTGCAATGTTTAATTGCTTTCTTGAGTGTTAAATTGGTGGTATGTGCACATGTATGATCACCTCACATGTTAGGAAGTTAAATTAAAATCAATTCAATTGCTAAACATTTTTTGAAAATGAAATAAAAAGGTACCGAAAGGGCACTAGGATAGTCTCAGTGTAATCAAGTCCCCGAACTCATAAATCTCTGGTTCGTAGGAGTAAAGTAAATCTCCCATTACTTTACTTGGGTTTCTAATCGACCCACCAAAAATAGATTAGTGGCAACTCATGATTGAAAATTTGCATGTTAAGAATTCAAACCTAAGTCGCGAATTGATATGGGCATGGGAGAGCCCGAGCTAAGCTTAAAGACTTAGTAATCCATTAACCTAGTTTTAGGTGGTGAACCCGCGAAAAAATTAGGTCACGACACATCACGAGGAGCGAATACATAGGCACAGTCAATGGTTGAGGCGGGAGGCTTGACCAATTTGTTTGCGTGTACTCTGGTTTAAAGGGCAAATTTACTAATGTGGATATCGGAGATAAGTTTGCTTTTCGCTTCAAGAAAGGAGTAAAATCATCAATGTTGGAGATATTTCTCAAAAATGTTTTTCTCCGTTAAAGATAATAATAATATTTATTTGAACTCACCGTATTTCTCAAAAGTTACGTATATGTCTATTTAGGATTGTGCATATCCTTAGTTAATCTAGCACCTTAAATAATCATATAATAGAGCTTATTAATGTGCTTCATTGTGCACGTTGAAATATACAAAAGTACCACAATTCTCACTTCTGCATATCTCTTATTTTGGTATCAATGTTATTCAGTCCTTAGGTGCACTTTGGTGTGGTGCAATTCTCGTATTTCATGTCATCTTCTTTTTCAATAACCTCTCTCAATATCAATCCTCAACATTGCTAACCAACTTCACCGCGTTCTACTATTGCGTAATCTACGAAACATTATTATCTAAGAAAGCATCCATCGAGCTTGTTTCATAACAACGCCAGTCGCACTAACCATGTTTCTATCCCCAAACGAACAGTAATGAACTCACTGCCCTTGATGAGCCAGATCAACAGTGTCTTGGCATATGGCTTGCACAACAGCTACGATTAACACACAAGCAGCCATGTTAACACAACTAATTCGCTCTTCACCACATCAAACTGGCGATTTACTCAAGCATTTTTCGGATCTTTTGTGCAAACTCATATTGAAATTTTTTTATACATCATGTCAAAGATATTTCTATAAGGTATTCTCCTCTTAGTGATAATTAGAATAGTTCTTTTAATTTTCCATATCTCTCACAATTGTGCATACATCTCCATTCGATTGCACATATTCTTCAATGATGATATGTTATCTCAAATAATCAACTAACAAAAGCCTCGCTCTTCATAGCTCAACATCGAAATGTACCGAAATTCTGCACATCTCGCATCTACAAGAAAAATGTAAAATTACACACAATTTACACAAAATAAATGATTGATACATTATAACATGGATTAATCAATTTAACAACATATGGTCGGTTTCAACTAATCATATTGTGTGCTCGTTCGTTCGCTTTTCTTAAAAACTAAAAAATTTACGTACTCTATTTTGGATTTGAGATAAGTAATGGGATCTTAACATGTACCAAGGTCATGGTCAAATCGAGGAAATTCGTTGAATGGGAATGCAATTTGTCGCTCTTTCGTAATCATGTTCGATGCTTCGGAACTGTTTGACTTTTTTGCCTCGTGGACATTCTGTTTTGGGTCGACTAAGCTTTCTGTGCCGACGGGTATGGCGGAAACGCCGCAAATTATGGGCTTGGACCGACGCTGCACGCGCACTCCACACAGATCTTCCATCTGCTGAACGTTCGATTACGTCTGCACTCGAGTTCATCGCCGTGTCCGGTCGGCAGGTTGAAGGGGAACGCGGTCCCCAAGCGAGGTTGTCAAGTTTGGATAAGAGGGCCGTGAGCTTAAATCAGTTGCAGGCTCCATGTGTTATCTCTTTTCTTTATAGGTCGTTGAAGTGGGCCGACAGACTAACATGAAAAGATAACCAAAAAAATATTCACACCAATCCAGTCATAAATTTTTTAATTTGACTAATTGAGTTCTAAAATTTTTAAAACGATTTATCAATGTAATCAATCTGACCAATTTTGGACAAAAATCGCTAACGTAAATAATCAACCTTAACATTGACAATTTTTTGTAAATTTTTATTTTTTCTGACTTTTTTTATATGTTTCTTTTTTTTTCTTTCTTTCTTATTTCTTTCATTCTTTCTCCACCATTTGCCAAGTCTTGACAATGACTGGCAAGGGTTGCCCACCCTTGCTGAATTTTGGCAAGGGGTGACCTTGTTTGCATTGAGTGACACTTGCCCTCATCAAAGGCTAGGAAGGGCAAGCCTCGACCTTACTGGGATCTAGCTAGGGGCGACCTTGCAAACTTAAAGCAAAGGTTGCCCTCAATAGAGGCCGGTGCAAGTCGGCCTCGCTAGCTACGAGTGAGGTTCAACCTTGCCAAGATTTGACGAATGGCAACCTTACTGCCCTTGGACGAGATCCCAAGGAGGGCAACCTCACCTAAGGCCAGGGAGGGTGACCCCTATCAATCATTACTTGTAACCATTTGTCGGCCATCACTAGTCCGGCAACTGGGGAGGAAGAAGGAACGAAAAGAAGAAAAGGAAAATATATTAATAAATATATGATATAAAATATAATAAAAATTATAAAAATAATCATAAAATTTGTTCACGCGCATTGTCATGCCGCTTCATACGGTTGTCATCCACATTAGCGATTTCAATCAAAATTAGACGGATAAATTATATTAGTAAATTGTCAAAAAGTTTGGAACTCAATTGATCTAATTAAATTACTGATAAAAAATTAATCAAATTAAAATGTTTAATATTGAATTAACAGAAGTATAATTGATTTGGGACTTTTTAAGTAATTTTCCTGACTTAACAATGTCTCCGTGGAATTTGATTCGCTAATCGCAGAAAGGGAGAGGTTAGGGTTTAGATGGGCAGCGGCGTAAACGTGACTATGTGGACATAAGATGAGTATTCATCCATCTTCCGCTCACGACACATGTGGAATTAATCTAAGACAAAACATGCTTCATCACCCTAACTTAACACCTCTCTCTCTCTCTCTCTCTCTCTATATATATATATATATGTGTGTGTGTGTGTGTGTGTGTGTGTGTGTGTGTGTGTGTGTGTGTGTGTGTTCGTGTGGGCTAGGTTGAGTTTTGAAATGGCATAAGATGAAGAGAAGGCTGAGATTTGCTTGAGACTATTATATCTACTGATGATGTAGAGCTCAGCAGCACAACAAGACCGACTGATGACTGATGTAGAGATGATCAGGCGCTGCTTCCACATGTGCCTTCCTTCATCCATTAGTTCTGAAGCTATCTGTCCTCAGTTCCTGTTTGTAGGGCCGTAAAATCAGTCATTCTTTGAGTCCTGTCTTCTCAAATTCATATCGATTTTCTCGTCCTAACCTACAATTTTGCTAAATGAGATATTGAATATCTTCTTATTACGGAATGTTCGATTTGAGTCATAATTACTCCGCACCACCCGTGACCCAAAAGTCTAAGGTTGGCAAGCTCGTTATCATAACTTCGTTAAGATACTAGTAGTTAAGAAATCTCTCCACATGAGGTGTGCTGCATCTAGATAACGTGTACGCACCGCTCAAATGTTTGGATAGTTAGATTATTCGGATTCTTCAAGTTTGGGTCATTTTAGATATGGGCCCAGCCAGATATGAATTTTTAACGTTTCTCCGAGGGGTCGTCTCTTGCTGGTTTTGAACGTGTGCATCCGACCCAATTCCGTCTTGCCATCTCCACACATGCCCGATCGTCCTCCTCCCGTGGGGTTCCCCGGGGGGGAAGAGAATGGCGTAATCTTTTGCTTTCTCAGTAGCATCGCTGACGGAGGAAGAGTTGACGCTAATGGCGAAGTGGAGCGGCAAGGAGTACACAGGCCGAGTTTGCGGCAACGAGACGGTGGATGAGCTAAGTCAATGAGTTCACCAATGGTAATCTACATGATGATGATTGATGGAGGCATACCGATCGATATAAGCAAGACATCAAGCAAATTCAATCCGAGAAAGACAAAGCCAAAGCGTATATAACAGATGTCGAAGTGGTAGTCGGTGACTCCCATCTTCAGATGAACGGAGCCCAAGTGCTTCATAGCCGAACCCGCGATCGCAGCCGATTCACACGTCTGTTCAAGTGCGACAAGACAGTGTAAGCGAAATCACCAAGGAAAGGGAAGAACATATGGTAGCCGAGAGAGTTTAATTAGCGAAAGGATGGTGTCGAAAACAAGGGTTTGAGATAATTATATCATACACGTGATTGTCTTTGAGAGAGACTCACCAACTTGAAGATCTCCATGGCATGAGCGTGGAGCTGGGGGGTTGTTCTGGGTAAGGAGAACATGTTCTTGGCGTGTGGGGCAACCTCCATCATCCTTTACATAAAATCATATTCGTGCATGAACAGAAAAAACCCATTTACACTTAGAGAACATGTACACAAAAACACAATCACACCCTGCAAGAAATCGATAGCTCTCTCTTTTCCTGAATAAAGTCCTTGTCATTTGATCTAATAACCTTCCGTTAGATGGGAACAAATTTAATAAATACCAATAACTGTCGGATGAAGTATTAGAAAGGAAAAGTCCATTAGATAAATGAACCATTAGCCATCTCTGGCAATGAATCAACAATTCGAAGTGTTTTTCTTGCGTATTCTTGATAAACCAGCGTTAATATATGGATGTAAGAGTATCTATTTGGGAAGTAAAAAGCTCCTTTAATATCTCTTCATTTGCAAAAAATTCTCGATATGAAAACACGGGCTGATCTTTGAATAGAAAAGAGACTGGATCTGCAGGGTCTTAAATGAATTGGCTTATTCTTTTACGTGTCTCCATCTCTGAACTCACCGCAACTTACGGAAGGGGATTGAAGCTTTAGACTTTTCATGTAATTCTCTAAAGCTTTTGACTTTTCATGTTATTCCATGAAGCTTTAGACTTTTCATTCCTCGTTTTTCCTTTCGTTTTAAGTTTAGGAGATCTTTTTCGCATTTATTAAGACAATGTCTTGACAGCAAGTACAATCAAAATAAAAATTGTTCGTCCACACCTAACAAGCCCATATCCAAAATATGAAAAGGGATGGAAGCTCCAAACCCCACCCCAGCATCTTTTACGACCTCCCTCTTTCCCCTCTTCATCCCGGTCGACCCGTCATCGCTGGATGATGAGCTAGGCTCCATGGACCGACCCTTGGGGCTGACCCTGATGGGCTTGTACTCGGCCAAGCCGATGAGGTGAGGGAATCTATCTTTGATTGTGCAAACCCTAATTAATATGGTACCTCAAATAATCATGTAATAGAGCTTATTAATGTACTTCATTGTTCACAACAAAAGGACCGCAACTCTCACTTTGGCATGTCTCTTATTTTGGTATCAATGTCAGTCAATCCTTAGGTGCACTTGGGTGTGGTGCAATTCTCATATTTAATGTCATCTTCTTTTTCAATAACCTCTCTCAATGTCAATCCTCAACATTGCTAACCAACGTCACCCCGTTCTGTTGTCACATAATCTATGAGGCACTATTATCTAAGGAAGCGCCCATCAAGCTTGTTTCATAACAACACTAGTCGCACAAACCATGTTTCTATCTACAAACAAACACTAATAAGCTTACTGCCCTGGATGAGCCAGATCAGCATTGTCTTGGCATGTAGCTTGCACAACAGCTACAATTAACGCACAAGCAGCCATGTTAACACAACTGAATCGCTCTTCACCACATGAAGCCGGCGATCCACTCAAGCATTTTTTGGATCTTTTATGCAAACTCATATTGAAATTTTTTATACACCATGTAAAAGATATTTCTATAGGATATTCTCCTTTTTAGAAATGATTAGAAAAAATCTTTTAATTTTTCATATCTCTCAAAATTACGCTTATGTCTCCATTCAATTGGGCATATCCTTAAATGATAATATGTTATCTCAGATAATCAACTAATAAAGCCTATTTATATCTATGCACTCTTCATAGCTCAACATTGAAATATACCGAAATTCTGCATTTCTCTCTTCGCATATCTCGCATCTACAAGAAAAATAAAATTACAAACAATTTGCACAAAGTAAATGATTAATACATAATAACATGGATTAATGAATTGAATAACATATGGTCAGTTTCAACATCGTGTGCTTGTTCCGTTTTCTCAAAAGCTAAAAATTTATGAACTCTATTTTGGATTTGAGACAAGTAATGCGGTCTTCGCATGTACCAAGGTCATGGTCAAATCGAGGAAATTCGTTGAATGGGAATGCAATTTGTCGCTCCTTCGTAATCACGTTCGATACTTCCGAACTGTTTTGACTTTTTGCCTCGTGGACATTCTGTTTTGGCTCGACTAAGCTTTCTGTGCCGACGGGTATGGCGGAAACGCCGAAAAGTATGGGCTTGGACCGACTCTGCACGCGAACTCCACGCACATTTTCCATCTGCTGAACGCTCGATTACGTCTGCACTCGAGTTCATCGCCGTGTCCGGTCGGCAGGTTGGAGGGGAACGCGGTCCCAAGGTGAGGTTGTTAAGTTTGGATGAGAGGGCCTTGAGCTTAAAAGTCAGTTGCAGGCTCCATGTGTCATCTCTTTTCTTTATAGGTCGTTGAAGTAGGCCGGCAGACTTAAAAAATAACCGAAAAAACCTTCAATTTTTTGTATTCATACCAATTCAATAATAAATTTTTCAATTTGACTAATTGAGTTCTAAAATTTTTGACAATTTGTCGATATAATTAATCTGACCAATTTTGGACAGAATTCCCTAGTGTGAATAATCAACCTTAACATTGACAATTTTTTGTAAATTTTTTTTTTCTGACTTTATTATATGTTACTTTTTTTTTCTTTCTTATTTCTTTCATTCTTTCTCCCCCTATTGTCCTGGCCTTGATGATGACTAGCAAGGTCACCCACCCTCGCTGAATTTTGGCGGGGTGACCTTGTTTGCATTGAGTGATGCTTGCCCTCACCAAAGGCTAGGAAGGGCAAGCCTCGATCTTACTGGGATCTAGCAAGGGGCAACCTTGCCGACTTAAAACAATGGTTGCCCTCAGCAAAGGCTGGCACATGTCGGCCTCGTTAGCTACGAGCGAGGTTCAACCTTGCCGAGATCTGACAAAGGGCAAACTTACTGCCCTTGGATGAGATCCCAAGGAGGGCAACCTCACCTAAGGTCAAGAAGGGCGACCCCTATCAATCATTGCCTATAACCATTTATTGACCATCACTGGCCCGGCACAACTGGGGAGGAAGAAGGAACAAAAAGAAGAAAAAGAAATAAATAAATATATTATAAAATATAATAAAAATTATAAAAACAATATATAATTACAAAATTTGTTCATGTCAATATTGGCATGCTGCTTTAGACGGTCATCATCCACGTCAGCGATTTCAATCAAAATTGGACGGATAAACTTTACTGGTAAATTGTCAAAATGTGTGGAACTCAATTGATCTAATTTTTGACCCCCAAAAAAATTGATCTAATTAAATTATTGACAAAAAAAAATTGATTAAATTAAAAATTTTAATATTGAGTTGACATAAGTATATTTGATTTGGGAATTTTTAAGTAATTTTCCTGACTTAACAATGTCTCCATGGAATTTGATTCTTTAATCGCAGAAAGGGAGAGGTTAGGGTTTAGATGGGCAGCGGCGTAAACGTGACCATGTGGACATACGATGAGTATTCATCGATCTTCCGCTCACGACAAATGTGGAATTAATCCAAGACGAAACATGCTTCATCACCCCAACTTAACACCTCTCTCTCTCTCTCTCTCTCTCTCTCTCTCTCTCTCTCTATATATATATATATATGTTTGTGTGGGCTAGGTTTTGTTTTGAAATGGCATAAGATGAAGAGAAGGCTGAGATTTGCTTGAGACTATTATATCTACTGATGATGTAGAGCTCAGCGGCACAACAAGAACCGACTGATGACTGATGTAGAGATGATCAGGCGCTGCTTCCACATGTGCCTTCCTTCATCCATTAGTTCTGAAGCTATCTGTCCTCAGTTCCTGTTTGTAGGGCCGTAAAATTAGTCCTTCTTTGAGTCCTGTCTTCTCAAATTCATATCGATTTTCTCGTCCTAACCTACAATTTTGCTAAATGAGATATTGAATATCTTCTTATTATGAAATGTTCGATTTGAATCATAATTATTCTGCACCACCCGTGACCCAAAAGTCTAAGGTTGGCAAGCTCGTTATCATAACTTCGTTAAGATACTAGTAGTTAAGAAATCTCTCCACATAAGGTGTGCCGCATCTAGACAACGTGTACGCACCGCTCAAATGTTTGGATAGTTAGATTATTCGGATTCTTCAAGTTTGGGTCATTTTAGATATGGGCCCAGCCAGATATGAATTTTTAACGTTTCTCCGAGGGGTCGTCTCTTGCTGGTTTTGAACGTGTGCATCCGACCCAATTCCGTCTTGCCATCTCCACAAATGCCCGATCGTCCTCCTTCATGGCATGAGCTTGGAGCTGGGGGCTTGTTCTGGGGAAGGAGAATATGTTCTTGGCTTGTGGGGCAACCTCCATTATCCTTTACAGAAAATCATATTCATGCACGAACAGAAAAAACCCATTTACACTTTGAGAACATGTACGCACAAACACAATCACACCCTGCAAGAAATCGATAGCTCTCTCGTTTCCTGAATAAAGTCCTTGTCATTTGATCTAATAACCTTCCGTTAGATGGGAACAAATTTAATAAATACCAATAACTCTCGGATGAAGTATTAGAAAGGAAAAGTCCATTAGATAAATGAACCATTGGCTTTAAGCCATCTCTGGCGATGAATCAACAATTCGAAGTGTTTTTCTTGTGTATTCTTAATAAATGAGCATTGATATATGGATGTTAGGGTATCTATTTGGGAAGTAAGAAGCCCCTTTGACATTTCTTCATCTACAAAGAACTCTCGATGTGAAAACACAAAGATAAAGGGCTGATCTTTGAATAGGAAAAAGAGTGGATTTGCAGCCTCAAGGTCTCAAATGAATTGGCTTATTCTTTTACGTGTCTCCATCTCTGAACTCACCGCAACTTACGGAAGGAGATTGAAGCTTTAGACTTTTCATGTTATTCCATGAAGCTTTAGACTTTTCATTCCTCGTTTTTTCTTTCGTTGTAAGTTTAGGAGATCTTTTTTGCATTTATTAAGACAATGTCTTGACAGCGCGTACAATCAAAATAAAAATTGTTCGTCCACACCTAACAAGCCCATATCCAAAATATGAAAAGGCATGGAAGCTCCAAACCCCACCTCAGCATCTGAATCGACCTCCCTCTTTCTCCTCTTCATCCCAGTCGACCCGTCATCGCTGGAAGGTGAGCTAGGCTCCACGGACCGACGCTTGGGGCTGACCCTGACGGGCTCGTACTCGGCCGAGCCGATGAGGTGAGGGAAGTTGAGCTTGGCCTTTGATCCTCTCATCGCAAAAGCGGCCCGGTCATAGGCCAATCCTGCATCCTCGGGCGTCTCATATGTCCCGAGCCAAATCCTCGCGCCGTTCTTCTTAGGGTCTTTTATCTCCGCTGCGTATTTTCCCCATGGCCGCCTCCTTACTCCTCTGTAATGCGTCTCCCTGACCGGCGCTTTCATCTCACGCTCCACCATCTCCTCCGGTCTCTTCTGCACTGCCGAACCGATGCTGTTATAATCAACTGTCGTCGCTTGGAAATCAAGTTCCTGATTTGAATCCAAAGGCATCGACCACCCAGAACTGAGCGCGTCGCACATAGCGCTGTACACCAGCATGTCATCCGAGTCGTCGACTCTCAGAGGAAGTTCGCTCCAACTTTCCGCGAGCAACAGATCGCTGAAGCTCAAACTTCTTGGCGCAAAAACTGTAGCATTCTCAACTATATCATGATCCTGAAGAAGATGATCGCAGATAGATTTCAAAGGATCGCATTGATGGGTCTCAAAGGGACTCATGATTTCTGGAAGCATTTTCTAATTGCTATCGAGCAGCTATTGACTCGTGTCTGGTTTGTATCGTTGATGATTTAAGGGCCAGAGTGGGATGGTTGAGAGGATGACCATAAATGGGAGATTTATATATATAAGTTGAGCTAGCTTTGAAAATTATTATCTTCAATCATTCAATCTTTTATTAGCTCCCATACTGCAGTTGCTGAGAAAGTCACTGTGCATTGATGGTGAGATTCCAGACACATGCTTTGAATGTCAAATTCCCATTTATTTAATCAACGGTCCATGCAGAATAATAAAATACCTTCACCTTATCTTAATACGAATTTTTATAAATTCAAGTCATGGGCATGGTTCTTTATTTATTATTATAGCGGCAATGACTATATTATATCAAGGTTTTAGTACGCATAGACAATAGCATACGTCAGCAAGATTCTCATATCTCGACAGGTGCCTTATAAGTCCAATCGCACATGAATTAAAAGGGATATTTTGGTCGGCGGGGATATAAAATGTGGAACGTGGCACCAACAAAACAGAAAACAAACAGGCAATCCATGGAGGAATGACGAATATATCTATTTTTTTATTGTTTTATTAAATGCGAATGAGAAATATATATCTAATGAGTAAATTAGCACGCGTATTCGTGGAGGCAATAATTGAATCAAGTATAGCGAGGAGTGAATTCTTTGGTACGGTCAATGGTTGAGGCAGGAGGTTGACCAATTTGTATGCGCGTGCTCTAAATCAAAGGGCAAATTTAGTAATGTGGATATTGGAGATGACCTTGCTTTTCACTTTGAGGAAGGAATAAAATCATTAATATTAGAGATATTTCTCTTTTCTCTTCTTTTGAAGATATTTCTCTTGATTCTCCATATTTCTTAAAATTTGTGCATATCTAACTTTAATTATGCATGTATTTGATTGATATATCACCTTAAATAATCATCTAATAACTCTTATTTATGTACTCTTCATTGTTCACGTCAGAATATACAAGAAAATACCATATTTCTCACTTCCACATATTTCTTATTCTGGTATCAAGGCTAGTCGATCCTAAGGTGCGCTCTAGTGTGGCGCAATTCCCGTGTTTTGTGTCATCTTCCTTTTCAATGACTATTAATATCCCTCTCTCAACATCAAACCTCAATATTACTCTGTCTTCAATAGCCAATGTCATCCTATTCTGTTGCAGCATAATCTACAGAGCCCTATTATCTAAGGAAGCGCCCATCGAGCTTATTTCAATACAACGCCGGTCACACCAGCCATGTTTTTGTCTACAGACACCAATAGACTTACTGACCTAAGATGAGCCAAATTAACAAATCATGGCAAGTAGCTTGCACAATAAATACACAAGTAGTTATGTTGACGCAACTGATTTCGTTCTTCACCGCATCAAGTCACTTTGACGATCCATTCAAGCTTTTTTTTAATCTTTTATCCAAACTCATGTTGAAATTTTCTATACACCATGTTAGAGATATTTCTCTAAGATATTTTCCTCTTTAGAGATAATTAGAATATTTTTCGAAAAAATTTTATGTATTTCTCAAAATTGAGCATATATCTCCATTTAATTATGCATATCTTTAGTTGATATGATATCTCAAATAATCAACTAATAAAGCCTATTTATATATATGTGTGTGTGTGTGTGTGTGTGTGTGTGTGTGTGTGTGAAGTTTTCATTATTCAACAATGATATATACAGAAATTCCACATATCTCATATTTATAAAAAAAAAAAAAAATAAGGGGGTAGAATCATTGGCAATTCACGCAATATAAATGATTAACAAATAATAACATGGACTAACGAAATGAACCCCATGTGGTCGGTTTCAACAATTCTCAAAATAATCATATCATGTGCTCATTCCCTTTTCTTAAAAATTAAATTTTTGCGTACTATATTGTGGATTTAAGACAATCAATGTTAGCATGCAACGAGGTTCTGGTCAAATTGAGGAAATTCGTTCAATGGGAATGCAATTTGTCACTCTCTCTTAATCATGTACTCGGAATTCAACTTTGTCACACGGAATGCTAGAAATAGTAGTTCTAATTAGTGAAGTCCCTTTCGTTGTATATATATAGAAAACCAAAACGTGTCGATTCTTAAATCATGGACTTAAAATATAGTTCGATGCTTCGGAATCATTTGACTTCTCGCTTCGTGGTCTTCCTGTTTTGATTTGACTAAGCTTTATGCGTCGACGGGTATGGCGAAAAGCATGGGTGTGGACCGACTCTGCACGCGCACTCCACACATCTTACATCTGCAGAACGTTCGTATACGTCCGAGTTCGAGTCCAGCCGGCGGGTTGGAGGGGAAAGTGATCCGAAAACGAGGTCGTTCAGCTCGGAGGAGATGGCCTTTGGGCTTAAAAGATCACTTACAGGAGGCTGCTCCATGCGTAATCTCTTCTCTCAATAGGTCGTTTAAGGGGAGAGGACAGGCTTAACAATGTCTTCATGAATTTGATTCACCAGCTACAGAAAGGGAGAGAGGTTAGGGTTTATGAGGCCATAGAGTCAGTCCACTTTCTAAGCCCTTTATCTTCTTGAATTCATATCGAATTTCCTTGTCCCGACGTGCAATTTCACTAAACGTTATATAAAATATTTGGGTTGAGTCATAATTATTCCACACCACTTACGATTCGAAAGTCTGAGATTGGCAAACCCGTCGTCATAATTTCATTTAAGATGCTAGCAGTTAAGAAATCTCTTTACATAAGATGTGTCACAGCTAAACAACATTATACGAGCCATATATAATCGAAATTGTGATCTCATGGAAGATAAATTACTTTTCATTGCTAGGCCATCACCTTAGAAGTAAATATTCGCCAATTTTTCCCCCTTTTTTTCCTTTCTCCTCTGTTGTGTCACTATCGGCTGACGTGCATAGGACCATAGGCGGTGTTGAAACCGCTCACGCAACAGTCATCATTTCGATCTGAAAAAGTAGATAATCTATTTGTTCCATGCGTCATTGTTTCGATTGGATTCCATTTTACGTTTTACACTTTGTTCTTCGATATTTAAATGGACCGTCAATATCTTTGGTCTAGATCGGGAGCATGCAAACAATTCCCGCAATGGTTGTAAATCGCTCAAGGCTGTAGTCGTGGTCCCACGCGTTTTCTAGAGGGAGGGGAGACTATCTTTTGGGTCAAAAAGGTTATGTGGCTTAATTCGTCAGATAAATTTGAAGGATAAGCCCAGCCTCAAAATTCTTAGGTAAAATGCGAAATGATACTAAAACCTCTATTGAAAATATGTATTTTGAGGGTGTTAATTGCTCAATAGAAGTAAACTTATTAAAGACTTAAATATATGACTTATTGATATCATGTGAATTTCATGTGGTGCCTTCATAAAATGTAACAGCCATAATTGCACCGGGTTTATGGAAATGAGCTTACCCCTTTGATCAAATACTTACTACTACAACTTTTTTTATTCATTTTTTGAAAATTTGTCTCCCAACACCATCTGATGTGGCAAGTTGTACATATCAATTTTGGAACGTCTAATTGAGTTTGGATTTTGGTCTAGAGGTGGAAAATGTATGGGTGACATTGGTTTCAATTCGTTTAATTTTGGTCTAGTGTTATCTATCTTTACAAGTGATTTCAATTGATAGAATTTATGGTGCAAGGTGGGACGGAATGGAATTGCTTCACACTGATTTATTTCTCTTTGTCCATTTTTCTATGTGGTTTGATTCAAGTCATTACAAGTCTTTGATTCTCTTGAGTTTCCTATAATTCAAATACAAGTTTATATCACACTTTGACATCAATTTTTCTGGCAAATGGAAGAGTAAAATCAGTTTCAAGTCGATCAAATTTAATTACACGTCATATGCATACAAATCATTTCAATCAGTAAAATTTTGAAACAAATTTCAGGTTCGCATCAGTTCAAGCCACATCAAATTTAGGTCCATTCAAAATTCTTCTTTCTTCGATATCGAGATGGTCAGATTCGGATAGTATGTCATTTGGATTCTTCGGATTTGAGCTATTTTAAACATGGCACAAGCCTGATATTAATTATTAACTTTTCTTAATCTACCTCGAGTTATGTTGGATCGGTTTATCGGGCGGGTCATCCCCTGCGGGTTCCTGACGCGTGCGCCCGACCCGAATCCGCCTCGACATCTCCACGAACGCCCTGATCATCCTCCTCCGAGGAGACACAGAGAGAAAGAGAGAGAGAGAGAATGGCGTCGCCTTCTTCTTCTCCTTCTTCTTCAGTAGCGGCAGCGGCGGTGCCGCCGGCAACGGAGGAAGAGCTGATGCTGACGGTGAACTGGAGCGGCAAGGTGTACGCGGTCCGCATCTGCGGCGACGACACGGTGGGAGTGCTGAAGCTGCGGATGTGCGAGCTCACCAACGTGCTGCCCAAGCGCCAGAAGCTCCTCTACCCGAAAGTCGCCTCCAAGCTCGCCGACGACACCCTCTTGCTCTCTCAGATCCCCCTCAAGTCCTCCCTCAAGATGACCATGATTGGATCCCTATTCTCCTTCTCCCTCTTTCTCTCTGTCTCTCTGTGAAGCTTTGGACTTTTCGTGTTGTGCTCTGTATGTCTTGGATTCTTGTCGTCTGAAATTTCTTGGATTTGGAATCTTGGTGCCGTATGAGGTGATGGGTTCTTGGCTTTTCCTCTCTTTTTTTCTTCTTTTGCTTCGAGTTTAGGAAATCTTTTCTGGATCAAGATCAGTATGGTGGTGTCAGATGAATAGTGGCAATGACTATATAATACCTAGGCTCGTGTACGTAATAATATGCATCAGCAAGATTATCATATCTCGACAGGTGCCGTACAAATCCAAACGCGTTTTGAATTAAAGAAGGACAATTTTGGTCGGCGGGGATACAAAATGTGGAACGTGGCACCAACAAATACAGAAAACGAACAAAGAATTCATGGAGGAATGACACGAAAATATCTACTTTTTTAGATAGTTTTCTTTCCTAAATGAGGCTGAGAAATATATCTAAGACGTAAATTAGCACGTGTATTCATTGAATACATAGGCACAGTCGATGGTCGGGGCGGGCGTTTGACCAATTTGTTGGCGCGTGCTCTAAGTTCAAGGGCAAATTTACTAATGTGGATGTTGGAGATGAGTTTGCTTTTCACTTTAACAAAGGTGTAAAATCATTAATGTTAGAGACAATTTCTTTAAAATATTTTTTTTCCATTAGAGACAATTAGAATATATTTTCTAGATTCCTTGTATTTCTTATCATTCGTGCATATATCTCCATTTAGTTATGTATATTCTTAAATGATAAATTATTTTATATAATTATCTAATAAAGAAGATTTATGTTCTCTTCATTGCTTGCATCAAAACACACAAAATGCCACATTTCTCACTTCTGCATATTTCTTGATTTTGACATCAAAGCTAATCAATCCTGAGATGCACTCCAATGTGGTGTAATTATCATATTTCATGTCGTCTTCTTTTTCAATAATTAATAATATCCCTATTGCAATTTTAATCTCAACATTGCTAGGTCTTCAATAGCCAACTTAGACCTGTTCTACTATCATGTAATCTACGATGCGCTTTTATTTAAGGAAGTGTCCATCGAGCTTGTTTGATGATAATGTCAACCGCACTGGCCGTGTTTCTGTCCACAAACAAACACCAATAGACTCATTGCACTTAGACAAGGAAGATCGATGGCGTCCTATCATGTAGCTTACAGAACAATTATGACAACACAAGTAGCCATGTTAGCATCAAACGATTTGATCTTCACCACATCGAACCACTTCGGCAATCCATTTAAGCATTTTTCGGATCCCTAATCCAAAATCAATTTGACTACACACCATACTAGAGATATTTATATAAGATATTGTCTTATCATTGTTTCTCTTCATTTTTCGCATCACTCAAAATTGTGCATACGTCTCCCTTTGATTATGCATATTCTTAATTGGTAATATTTTATCTTAGATAATCAACTAATAAATCCTATCCTTATCTATGTACTCTTTATTGTTCAACATTGAAATATACAGAATTTCTCCATTTCTCTCTTCCACATATCTCACATCTATTAAAAAAAAATCGTAAAATTACGGGCAATTTATGCAAATCCAAATGAATGAAACATAATAACATGGACTAACGAATTGAACCCCATATGGTGGATTTCAACAATTCTCAAAATAACCATGTAGTATGCTCGTTCCCCTTCCTTAAAAATTAAAATTTACGCACTCTATTTTGGATTTAAGACAAGTAATGGGGTCTTAGC
Source organism: Eucalyptus leucophloia subsp. euroa (assembly GCA_017140325.1). NCBI lineage: Eukaryota > Viridiplantae > Streptophyta > Magnoliopsida > Myrtales > Myrtaceae > Eucalyptus > Eucalyptus leucophloia. The sequence continues at coordinate 6,185,622 of CM029474.1, forward strand.
ACGTAACATGGTGATGGTCAAACCGAGGAAATTCGTTCAATGGGAATGCAATTTGTCGCTCCCTTAATCATGCAGTCGGAATTCAATTTATCACACCGAACGCCAGAAATAGTAGTTCTAAGTCACGAAACCCCTTTTAAACAAAACAAAACAAAACGTGGCAATTTCTAAATCATGGGACTTATATAGTTCGATGCTTCGGAATTATTTGACTTCTTGCCTCGTGGTCTTCCTGTTTTGGTTTGACTAAAGCTTTATGCGTCGACGGGTATGGCCAAAAGCATGGGCGTGGACCGACTCTGCACGCGGCACTCCACAGGTCTTCCATCTGCCGAACGTCCGAATACGTCTGAGTTCGAATCCGGCCGGCGGGTTGGAGGGGAAAGTGATACGAAAACGAGGTCGTTCAGCTCGGAGGAGATGGCATTTGGGCTTAAAAAATCAGTTGCAGGAGGCTCTCTATGCGTAATCTCTTTTCTCAATAGGTCGTTAAAGGGGAGAGGACAGGCTCAACAACGTCTTCATGAATTGAATTCACTAACTACAGAAAGGGAGAGAGGTTAGGGTTTAGTCAGGTAGCGGAGTAAACACGACCGCGCGGAGATGCAACGATTGCTCATGGTATCTTCTGAAGTATGCTTCACTTTCAAACCCTAACTTAACAGCTCTCAACTACAGAAAGGGAGAGAGGTTAGGGTTTAGTCAGAGGTTGAGTAAACATGACCGCATAAGAGATGCAACGATTGCTAATCTTCTGAACATGCTTCACTTTCAAACCCTAACTTAACAGCTCTCTCTCTCTCTCTCTCTCTCTCTGTGAAATGGCCTAAGAAGAAGAGGAGGCTGCCGTGGGATCTTTCAAGTGACTGAGGTTTGCTTGAGAGCGTTGGTATCTACTGATGATGTCGAGCATATCGAGCTGAGCGATACATCAAGAATCTCGTTAACTAGTTCCTCATCGAACCATTCCCAGATCAGGTGCTCCTCCCACGTGTGCCTTCATTCATCCATGAGTTTCTGAAGCTATCTGGAGTTCCTGTTTCCTGTTTATGAGGCCATAGAGTCAGTCCACTTTTTGAGCCCTCCACCTTCTCGAATCCATATCAATTTTCCTTGTCCCTACCAGCAATTTCACTAAATGTGATATAAAATGCTCGGTTTGAGTCATAACTATTCCGCACCACCTATGACTCGAAAGTCTAAGGTTGGCGAATTCGTCATCATAATTTCATTTAAGATGCTAACAGTCAAGAAGTCTCTTCACATGAGATGTGTCGTAACTAAACAATGTTATAAAAACCATTTATAATCGAATTTATGATCTCATATGAAAGATAAATTACCTTTTATTTCTAGGCCATCACCATAGTCGTAAATGTTGACTGAATTTTCCCCATTTTTTCCTTTCTCCTGCATTGTGTCACTATCGTTTATGAGACCTCATCACGTCTCTCTCTCTCTCTCTCCATGTCGTGACCTCAACATGCTAGCAATTCGCATGGGTAGTGTTGAAATCGCTCACACGACAGTCATCACTTCGATCTTTAAAAGTAAGGAATCTATTCGTTGCATGCATCATTGTTGCTATTGCTTCTATTTTATGTTTTACACTTTGCTCTTCGATATTTAAATGAACAGTCGACGTCTTTGGTCTAGATCTGGAACATGCGAACAATTCCCGCTGCGGTTGTAAATCGCTCAAGGCTGTACTCGTGGTCACACGCGTTGTCTAGAGGGAGGGAGGGGAGACTTGATGATTTGGGTCAAATAGGTTATGTGGCTTAATTTGAACCTTAATACATCAGGTATGTAGGGACAAATTCAAATTTATCGGATGAATTTGAAGGATAAATCCATTAAAAGCCTCAAAGTTCATAGGTAAAATGCGAAATGATATTAAAATCTCTGGAAAATATGCATTTTTAGGGTGTTAATTGCTTGATAGAAGTAAACTTATAAAAGACCCGAATCCAATAAATTATATATGTTATACTCATTAATATCAGGTGAAATATTATGTGGTGTCTTCATAAAATTTAATGGCTATAATTGCATTGGGTCTATAGAAATGAGTTTATACAAGAATTTTTCACCTCTTTGATCAAATACCTATAATTGCAACTTTTTTTTTATCATTTTTCGAAAATTTGTCTCCCAACAAAATCTAATGTGGCAAGTTGTACATATCAATTTTGGAACGCCTAGTTGAGTTTGGATTTTGGTCCAAAGGTGGAAATTGTATGGGCTACATCGATTTCGGTTCGATTAATTTTGGTCTAGTGTTATGTATCTTTGATATTTCAATTGATAGAATATCAGGTGCAAAGTGGGACGAAATGGAGTTGTTTCTCACTCATTTGTCCATTTTTCTATGCGATTTCATTCAAGTCATTACAAGTCTTTGAGACTCTATGAAGTTTCACATAATTCAAATACAAGTTTATATCACACTTCGACATCAATTTTAGGGCAAATGGAAGAGTTAGATCACCATCAAGTCAATTAAATTCAATTACACACATATATTTATACAAGTCATTTCAATTTGTAAAATTTCACAATAGGTTTCGGGAATGCATCAGTTCAAGCCCAAAATTCTCCTTTTTTCAATATCAAATTGGGTCGGGTTCAGATAATTGGGCCAAGACGGATAATGAATTATTCATTTTTCTTAATCTCACCCCGGGTCGTGTTGGATCGGCTTATCGGGCGGGTCGTCTCTTTCGGGCCCCGAAAGCGTGCGCCCGACCCGAATCCGTCTCGACATCTCCACGAATCGTCCTCCTCCGAGGAGAGAGAGACAGAGAGAATGGCGTCGCCTTCTGCTTCTTCTTCTTCAGTAGAGGCGGCGGCGGCGGCGGTGGGGTCGCCGGCGACGGAGGAGGAGCTGACGCTGACGGTGAAGTGGAGCGGGAAGGAGTACACGGTCCGGGTCTGCGGGGACGACACGGTGGGGGAGCTGAAGCTGAGGATATGCGAGCTCACCAACGTGCTGCCCAAGCGCCAGAAGCTCCTCTACCCGAAGGTCGGCTCCAAGCTCGCCGATGACACCCTCTTGCTCTCTCAGATCCCCCTCAAGTCCTCCCTCAAGATGACCATGATTGGGTCCCTATTCTTCTTCTCCCTCTCTCTCTCCCTCTCTCTCTCTCTCTGTGTAAAGCTTTGGACTTTCGTGTTGTTCTTTGTGTGTCCTCGATTCTTGTTGTCTGAATTTTCTTGGATTTGGAATCTTGGTGCCATATGAGATGATGGGTTGTTGGGTTTTGCCATATGAGATATGGGTTGTTGGGTTTCCTCGTTTTTTATTTTCTACTTTTGTTTCCAGTTTAGGAAATATTTTGTGGGTCGGGATCGGTTTTGTGGTGTCTGTCAGATGAATTGCATGCCTCAAGTAATTAGACTACTTTGTCCATGAAGTAATGAAAATTTGAGTAAAAGATGAAGTAGTGGCGCACGCTGAAACTTAGATTGGGGAAGGGTCTCCTTTTATGTCTTCAGCAATGGATATAATTTATACTGCCTAATGTGCGCCTGCATTTGGCCTGCCCTGTCTACTACCAACTTCCTTTTGCTATATATCATAATGTCCGGCCAGTCGCATGATAAGCTTAGATTATGTTTGATTAAAATTTGGAGTTTTAGTTGATTGGCATACTGTTTTGTCAGATTATAGGGAAAAAGAATGTGTTGTCTTGTCACAGTAAATGGACAAGCATCATGTAGCAATGACCAGCCTCTATATGTAGCAAATTTGATTTGGTAGTCTCCCTACAACTTTGATGAAGAATATTTGGAATGTTAGTTCAAATATCCCATTGTTTCATTAGATTTTAGAAAAAAGAAAAGACTAGTTTCACAGTACATAGACATGCCTTTATGTAGCAAATTTAATTCTTTTTTATTTTATTTTATTTGACTCTCTGCTGGATGGCTATTGCTTTCTGTTTGCAGGACTGTTGAAGATGATCTTCTCGTGGATGAAGTGGACTCTCCTGAAATAGTCGATGATTTTGAGCTTGGACAAGATGATGTTGTTGACATCAAAGATAAAGATGTCAATAAGCGCAAGCTCAGAAGACGGATAGATCAGTACAAGGTCAGTTTTCCCCCTTTTAACCATGATATTTGAACTATCTAAGAGGACCTGTCTGTTATGAGTCAATGTCCTTTGTCCTTAGGCATATGATGGAGTGGAGATTTCTTTATCTCTGAAAGAATCTGTTCAACACATTTCCTTTTTGGTTGGAGGCATAAACATTTCATTTTCACAGAAGTGGTTTAAGCTAACTACTTACTCCTTAGCTGGTGTATAAGCTTGTGTTATCTATCCAGATGGAAGAACAAACAGTTTCCTTGAGGAGACATAAGACATGGTTTTTGAGACACTACTAGGATAAGCATCAGATCATTTTTTGTCTAAATTGTTGTCTGAGAGGAAACGATGTTGGTTAATTGAAATTCATCATTTATTTTCTGAGGAGAACTAATATGTGAAGACTGATGTATAATGCCTCTGATCTCCATTTTAAAAGGAGAGAGGATAACTCTCACCTATAGAATTGTAACCATTCTGTACTACTTTGGATTTTAGGGTTAAAACTCAATGACGAGCCAGCTTATTGTTACCAAAAGTGTAACATGGATATTCAAATTGCTCTCATAAGAGGAGCTTCCTGCGGCACATTGTTGGTGTGCTGATTAATTGATTTGTCATGCAGATTGAACTTCGAAACCCTTGTCGTGAAGGAAAAAAACTGCTTGTTTTGGATATTGATTATACTCTATTTGATCATCGGTCCCCAGCAGAAAATCCTCGTCAATTGATGAGGCCCTGTGAGTAGTCTGCATTATACACATTTACAAATTATTTTCTTTGCTATCTAGCTAACTGTAAACCCATACATGCAGATCTTCATGAGTTTCTCACTGCTGCTTATGCAGAGTATGATATCATTATATGGTCTGCAACCAGGTATGGATTATCTTGTTTCTTTATTTGATCTTGGTTTCATGGTAAAAGTATGAAAGACTTCTCTGTTTTGAATTTCCTTTCCAGGTCTTAAGATTATTTTTCTGTGTTGCTGGTTTATTATCTAGAGTAAATTGTGCAAACCCCTTCTGCTTTGTTAATTGCATCTCTACCTCCTCTTCTAAAAGCAAAAGTATACCTTTCACTCCCTAGCAAAGGTTCTGTCACTCTACTTATTGTGTTCTGTTGCATATGGAACTAATTTGCAACCAATTTCACTCATTACAAGCATTTTCTGTTGCAACCGGACTGCATTTTGTTTAGATACTAAAAAAATGAAGAGATAACTAAGCATCTTTTGTGGGGACTGTTTTTTCATCATAGAGGTGTAGGATGTGTAATTTGTCCAAGCTCTACCTCTGGGGGGTTCCTTTGTCATTTTTCCTAATCTTTAAGATTATTTGATTGAATTGCCTTTTCTCCAAAGGTGCTATGAGAGATTCATTTCAGAAATACCATGAGATGGAATAGCAAAATTTTAGTTGGAAACTAACAGTTGGATACCCTGTTTCTAATATGTCTATTTTCTTTCTGTAGCATGAAGTGGGTTGAGCTGAAGATGGGACAGCTAGGGGTACTTGATAATCCTAATTACAAAATTACAGCACTCTTAGACCGAATGGCAATGATCACAGTACAATCAGATTCACATGGAATCTTTGATTGCAAGCCACTTGGTGTAATATGGGCTCAACTCCCAGAGGTATAGCTTTTATATAATAAATTGACAGATGTTTTTCATGTGGCCTGGTAACCCGATGAAATTGCTTTATATATCTCCTCAGCAGGAGTTTTTCGTTTTTACCAGGTGTGGATGTACATATATAGGCACACGCGTATGTATATAAAATAAATGTGCTTATCTCGAGAATAACATACACAATAGAATTTGTTCTGCAAACCTTTTATGCACACATTTGTTGATAATAGCCTAAAACAATTTTGTAGCTTAAACCGATCTGTTTTGAGATTCTTTCACTCTAAACTTAACATGCAAGTGACTTTTGAATGTAACTGCTTCACTTCATCATGCTCTTGTGAATCAATTGGTTTTTTTCATGGTTGAGACTGTTATGACATAGGTATCAGTTCAGTTCGTTTGGGAACAATGTGGCAGTATTGTTGCAATAAACCTAATTCTTAGCCTAGAAATTTAGTGTGATCACCTCTCTGCCATGTTTCATATAGGTGCTCTTTCGTGGCACATGCATCTGTCCATGAATCAGGTAGCATTAGGCAGTCAGTTTGTCTGCCTCTGCCATGACCTTGTGTTATGGCGTTATGTTGTGCTGTACTTTCACATTCATAGAAGTTTTTCTCTTTCTGAATATCATAATTGTTACTGACTTTGCGCATGCCCCTAATTTTGTATCTAACATATGAGAAACATAAGACATGATCTTGAAAGTCAGTGGATACAGAACTTTCACATTCTGGTAAAGAGTCCTTACAACAGTCTCTTGACTTGTCAGTATTACAGTGAGAAGAACACTATAATGTTTGATGACCTGCGAAGAAATTTTGTTATGAACCCTCAAAACGGGTTGACTATCAAACCATTCAGAAAGGCTCATTCAAGCAGAGACAGTGATCAAGAACTTGTGAAGCTTACTCAGTACTTGCTTGCCATTGCGGACCTTGATGACTTTAGTTCCCTTGACCATAGAAACTGGGAATTCTTCAATGAGGACAATGCCAAAAGGCGCAGGCAGATGTGAATTCAAATTACAAGCTCTTGAATTTCTGATATGCACATTTATGCCATATCTGGTATGGCCTCCTTTTTCTCTCAAATACTTAATACTCCCTTATGAGTACCAAAGACCATAACACTCTATTGTAAAATGTCAAAATAAAAATACTAATCTTGGTTGTCATACTCATACAGACTCAAATTCAATACATTTCTTGCTAAGTAAATGTGTTGCCCTAGTAGTGACAAGTAGTTGACCATGGAACATGAATGAGAATATTCATCTCACTTTCTCCTTCAATGGTGTTGCAGGTCGTGACTCTGGGATTCATGTCATATCACCTCCAAAACTTCGGCTTTATTGTATAGATTGGCATGTTCTATCTGACAATATACCACTTTTCGTTTCCGAGACGTCAATGCTGGCCAAGTTTTCTGTACATCATTGCCAACCATCACATTTCTGGGGTATCAAATGCTGGCATGTACGAGGATACTAGACATTATAATAAGCTCCTCGGACGTGATGTCAATTATGTGTCGAAATGGCACTGCAATTCTATCCTACTGTTGAAAACCTCTTGATTTTGGTGGTGATGGTCTTGATGAATCCATTCCTATACATAAAGCTAAAGCGCTTGCATGTCCTTTGTGCTTTTGTGTTTGTGTGTGGCTGTTCAGTTAAAATACTTGTACCTTGCTTCTGCTAGTCCTCTTGCCTTCGGGGCAAGTCCTGTTCCTCATGAAGGCTATGAAGTAGAATACGTGCTTTTTTCTTCCCTTACGCTATTTAAGCCAGTATCATGCGGGCATTTGGATAAACCTTCTCCTGTTTCTTATGTACTTCACTCCACTGTATAAGAACGTGTCACTCCAGAACAATTTTTTATAAACATGCAAAGATGTCTGATAAGCTAGAACCATACAATAGGAATTGCTTTTGAAATGGATGTCTGAATTTGGTATGTATCGTTGGCGATTCAGAAATAGATCTAGTAAAGCATTCCTAATGTTGGAATTCGCATGGCAAGTAATTGTGGAACAGAAGCAATGTGTTTCGGGAGCAACTCTATAAGTCGGAGTCGGATGAGTCATTGATATAATCAATAATTGCTTTTAGCAAAGCTTGATGTATTTTAATCGAAAGCAGTTTGATCAAAGCTCAATTATAAAAAAAGATATTACAATTATTATTATCTTGAAACAATTTCCTAGCTATGATAACATAGTAGGAAAGGATATTCAATATATCATCAAATGTTGCTATACCAAGCTATTCACACCCTTTGCTTCTCGCCAAGATGTCTTGTCTGAAAGATTTCTTTCAGAAACAGCTTTAGAAACGTTGTGAAGTTCTGAGGAAACTTGGTAGGGTAATTACCATGCTTGGTAGCACGTTAACTAGTGGGAATGTTTATAACATCTTCATCAATTGATATCAATCGTTGAAGACAATGGTGGCAAGAGTTAAGGGCATGTACTATTTGCCTCTTCGTAGCATTCATCAGCCACGACATGATCGTGAACTTACATGAAGTTCCACTTGTTCCTCTCAACAATCACTAAGAAATCATCAAAGGACATACTCGTACGGCACCATCAGTTTTTGTACAATGGAGCTGAACTGGTTTGAGCAAATAATAAAATTAATACATCCAAATGGTAATCTCCTTCTCTCAAAGCATTCCAAAGTAATGCCCAGCCTAGAACTGGAGAGGTAGATAAAAAAACAGAATAAGAAAAACTTTACCAATGCCTTGAGTATTATTAGGTGGTCGGACAACTCTATGGCTAGAAACCACTTGGCAAATAGATTATAAGATGTGAACAGAAACATACTATAAGGGCGAGACCCACCTCAGGTATATCACATGCCAGCAACAGGACTATCGGCAACGATAACCAGGCGCACCAAATATTGATTATGACAAAGGAAAGGTGAGACGGAGTAGATATAGATGGCCAAACAAGCAAAGACAAGGGACAGAGGCTCCAACAAAAGATGGCACCATCGCCCACAGGTGTTGCATCATGCAACTAAGTACGAAGAGGTCCACTCGTAGTGTCATGCCTGGAAGTAGCATCCTTGTGTTTCAATGAGAGGTTTGCAAACTGGGCATCAAGGCCTTTGCTGGTGCTGGTGCTGCGGCTGCTGCTGCGTTGAAGGCCAGAGGATGGTTGTTGCTGCTGCTGCTGTTGATTCTGCTGTTGCTGGTACATGGTCCTCAATCTTCCTATTTCCCGCTCTAAAACCTCATGCTCAACTACAAATTCCAAATAGAACGTTCACTTCAGACCGTAATGGAAAAAAAGAAAAACAAGCATTTAAAACAACAGATAACTCACCATGACATGGTGCAAATCACATACCCAAATTATTTAACGCTCCAAACAGTTTTTATATGCATATCTATAGGCAACTATTCGCGATCCATTTACAACACTTTTAAAGTATAGCCATGGGCTGTCACGGCATCCCTAGTCCAGACTCTCTGATACAATATGTTGCAAACAGGGAACGGTAGACTCCTTCACACGTGCAAATTGATAAGAACAAGCAAATCAACATAAACACAAAACACTGATGCAAGCAAAAAGCTTACTCGAGTTGCCATAAAAATTCAAAAGCCACCTCCAAATTCAAAGTAAAAGCCTTCTTGTAGCAGAAGTAACAGAAACCACATAAAAAGAAGGATTTCAACAACCAAAAAGCTCGGGTTGTTCAGAGTCTTCTTTAGTGAGAGAAACTTACAGCATTTTATCAACTGCTCTTGAGCTAAACTTTCCAACCGTTGTTTGAGGGCATTATTCTCCATGTTCAAGATAAGGTGTCGCTGGTTGAGAAATTCAATCTCTGCAGAAAACTCAGAACCTTCTACCTGCATACAGGAGCACATAAGATTAAAACATAACACTCATCAGAGATAGAATGTGAGCAACTTCTCAGCACTGTTTAATCATAAGATCATAAAATATATCAGCATTTCATTCTTGCCTGCAAAGCTTGCACATTTCTTTCCAACTCGGCTATGTACTGAAGTTTCCGGACCCGTGAACGCTGTGCAAATTGCCTGCAGCAGTTGTGAAAGTTGCCAGTTAGATCCCAACTCAAGTCACCTAAAAATCACTACCACTCTCTTTACTACATCTGAGCAATTTCTTCTTATCATTTGTGCCTTGAGAAACCTGGTCAGACATCGAGTGACATTTGAAGACAAAGTCAACCTCAAACAGTACCCCATGGAACTGCCTAGATTTCCCAGGATATGCCAATTGAGATACAGCTGGTATGGCAGTCTAAACAAGATTTACCAATCACAGGATGGGCTTTGGAACTCTGAGTATTTACATAATTATCAAGTTGAAGTTCATAAACAAAAAATCAGTTGTATTACACTAACAAGTCTCAAATAATATGCAGATTATTCCAAATAAAAATTCACCATCTAAAACCAATAATGACCCTACCTATTCTCAAGATTATACAGATCCTTTGGGTCCATTACCAAGCTCAACTCATTTTCTCTACTAGTCTAACATTTTACAAAAAAATTACACATATCAAGGCCATAATCAAATCCTAATGGCCCCAGTTTCTTTTATAATAAATCGTTATCCTTAGTCTTGAATAATTTCATGGCTCCAAGTTTGGGCATGAAACATGAAATATGAACAGACTGCAATGTCCAACTTTTCAAAAACAGAAAAAATAAAAATAAAAAGGTGCATGCTGCAAGTATGAGATTTCTAACATATTTATCAACTCATAACACAAGAAATTTGAGCTAGAAAATCAAAAACATCCATTTGACTCCACTGGATGAAAGACTTCTCAGACAAAGAGGATAGAAATTATTATGTAATTGTCATTTATAGCCTATGATTACCTGGCCACAGAATGCATCCGCAAAATTGTAGTATTTTTAGCAATCAATAAGTCATTCCCTGTTTACTACGCTCTCACATAAAGATGTTGCCAAGTTTATTTATGTATACTATCTAGTGGTAACCCTATGACAACAATACACCCTCTGGATTCCCTTTCAGATAGTCCGACACTAGTCTGTCCCAAAACATTTAATTGGGCTTTATAAAACAAAACCGCAGCACATCCCACACAATGCATCTCTAACCAAGTGTACACATTAATGAGAAAGGGACACAGCACATACTGCTTTGCACGTTTAGTATCTGTCTCAGTCAAAGATGGCTTAGCACGAGAAGCATCTTTCCTTTCAGATGAAGCCTTTAAATCAATTACAGATTCAACTTGGTCTTGCTTCCCATTTACCATGGAGGGATACTTCTCCACTTCTTGGGATACACATATTGGCGCAGAATTTTGAGTAGCAACATCACCTCCAGCCACAGGTGGGGCACCAGGGGGAGTTGCAACATCGCGAGATGATTCCCACACCCTATTCTTCTGCTTCACATGGTTTTGGTCAGCAACAAAATATGCATGCTGACCACCTCTTTGATGATCCATTTCTTGAGTTCCCCAATAGGGCACTGAAAACACATTTCTGTACTTGTGCTCATCATGAGCTGCATGGTCTTGGTCAGAAAACTTAGCTACATCTATGTATGCAAAAGAGTCACTTGATGAGCGTCTATGGCCTCCCTTACGTACAGGAGTTTCAGGTTCATCAAGTAAATCATCAAGCCATGAGGGTTGCTCCTCCATGAGAAAACTCTCAGATGATGTTCGTTGGTGGCGGGTATACCCCTCTCCGGGCCTTTGCACTGCTTTAGATCCAATTGGAGGGTTAGGAATATAATCAACATATGAAGGCGAAAGGCCGGGGAATGGGCTTTTTGGAGGCAGGAAACCATTCTTTCCAGAGTATGTCAAATTTCTGGTACTAGGTGGTCTGGAATTTGACATAACAAATCCGGTAATGTCAAGGATGCCTGTGAAAGGACAATTTAACACATCAATAAACAGATCAAAGTACTTACAACACAATGCTTTAGGCCCCTACTTTAAAAAACCAGCAATAAGTCAATCGATACAAATAAAAGTAACAATGACAATGCTAGGAATCTTGCCACTAAATTCAACTCATCTTCAAAGTGACAACTATAAATCAAAGGAACCACTGAAAGAAAAACAGAAAAACAAGCCACTAAAGCAAGACTTACAAGGTTCATGATAACTAAGTCTGCACAATTGCAGATGACATGCCTAGCTTAACATTTACTGATTGCAAGAATGTAGGACCAGATCAATGAATCCTCCAAATGACCCAAACCAAAAATGAATAACCTACTGATATTATTGTTAAGTTGATGAGCAAGTCTCAAATACAATTTTAATTTCTGTGAACCATGAATCAAGCGGCTAATTAGATGCCAAAATTTCTCAAAAGAATATCCCAAACAAATTCTACATGTCCTAGGTAAACGCAGATGAGAACTGTATTCAACATCAAGTATAAATTTCAACAGAATTAAACATCTTACAGAAATTAGGAAAGGAAATTCCTGTGGATACAGGAAACATGGGCTTTAGATCCATGTTTAATAATCTACAAATATACATCAAATAAATAAAAGGAGAAAGAAATAAACTTTTCTCTCTGATTAGAGCTATTAACAATGTCAAGTATCAAATAATTAGTTTTGATATTAGCATGAAACCACTCTACTGTAATCTCTTGTATATGATGCTATGCAACTCTTCTTGATAAATTACAAGCATTTATCCGGCAAGGATCAGCGTTATTGCTGTACCTGATTAACGAAACATTCCCAACACAAGAACCCAAATCATCTGAAATAACAAGAAGACTAATAGAATACAATCAGCTGAACCCAAAACAGCAATCCACTCTACCAATAAACGACTAAAGTAGAATGTACAAATGGTACCACTGAAAGGCATGAGGAGAAGGGATCAATCCCAAACTACCCTCAGAACTAAACACATGCTGCAAAAAGGAACCATTTGTCCCATACCAGAATTCTCAGCATCAACTCGTAACCACAAAGATATTTTCCTGCAAAACTCAGAATAATCTCACTTACTCACTTAACTTTCAAAAAGTCTTTTCATAATTGTCGCAACCCTCTCAAGGTGAACCCCTTGGGAACTAACGGATTGCTAGATGGACACAAATAATCCTCTTGTGAGGCAGCTCTTACGCTTCGCACAAACTCTCTCAAGTCCTACCAATTGCAACTTGGTTTTTCTTATTAATTTATTATTACCTTAGAATCACCAGGAGCCCGGGAAAGCACAAGAGATCACTCTACCTCTGCAAACCAGAGAATTGAATTCAAGGAATTGGTTATACTCGATTACACTAGCGCCAAATAATTGGTACCTTTTCTCTTTTAAAGGAAACTCTTCATACGATCATTTTATTTCCTAATATGCAGCTACAAGATCATGCAATTAAATGCAATATGCAATCAAGAAAACATAGCAACCAATTAATAATGGCATATGACAAAAAGTAGTAAAATTGCAACCTAAACCATCTTGGGCAATTATAAAACAAGATAAAAAGAAATAAACCAACCCAAGCCGCATTGAGCAACAATTGAACGTAACCTCATTATTACATCCCAGGACAGGATCTCCTCGAGCGTAAATGGGAAGTTCAAAATTTTTATTGTATCTATCCTAAAGTAGACTAAAGCATCAAAGGGAAAGAAAATATGTAAATGTAACATGCTATGCCAGAATAAATCCTAGATAAATTACTTGACTATGATGAGGTAACAATAGAAATAAAATCTAATGTAATCTAATCTAAAATATGGTATGTGTAATCTTGGTAAGGGAAGAATGCTTAATTTTTAAATTTTTATGACTTGTGCAAAATATTTTTTCCATAGTGTACCGTGCATTAGGAAAAAAAATCAAATTATGATGCAAAAATGCAATTTACCCTGAATGCAAGTGCAATCCTGAATGAATTTTTATGCAAATGCAATCAAAAATGACTAACATGAAAGACATGATTTTTATATTCGATTTTCATGACATGTAAATGAGACATGGAAACTAATATGCAACCTAAATGTCTCAAATGCACACTAAGACAGACATTAATGGATAATTATAATAAAGCATAAGAATCTAAATGTGTAAAGAAGGAATTTTACTAGTGCCACAAATGATTTTTTAGTTTAAAAAAATATGACGTGAATGTATGAACCTAACTAAAACTGTGCCATGAAATACGTCTAAATGAATAAGCAAACCCAATGTTCCAACATCTTCAAAAATTCACAACATCCATCCTTGAGAGCAATTTCATGATACGCATGGATCTACTCTGGAGCCTCTAAGTATGCATCTAAGTTATTTGCTTAAACCAAAATTGACATTCAAGGCACTTACTTCACCTAATTGAAGCTAAAATAAAAAACTTCCCAATAGTAGACCAGCATATATACCTTTGATAGGACAAAGCTGCACACTCTGAATCGTAATAACAGACCACAGCTGGGCTAGAGTGAGTCAATGAGAGTGTTGTAAAGGCAATTCTCAGGCTGATTTAGCAGCAGTAATGCAGGCTTGATAATCCGGGCAAAAGCACAATGGCTCATCACAGCTACAAGGCTAAAGCAGACGCACTCAAAACAGCAGCAGTAACTCCATCACAGCAGAAGCAACTCTGTCACTACAGCAACAACAACTCGACACGACCTGATGCAGTGAAATGATGAATTGTGACTTCCCAGATGCTAGATGAATCCCAAAGATGTGATGTGGCATAGAAAAGCAAACAGGCGTAGTGACTTTCACAAGATGTTAATGGACTATAATTGAAGGTGCATGGGATGATAAAGGGTAAAAAAATTGGAAAATGGGTGATGCTGGTCTGACAAATTGCTTGGATGTGGGTGTGCCTTTTGTGAATTTGGCGAACGAGAATTGGTACTAGTTCATGGATGCCGCCATGAAAAAAAGGGTGGGATCCTGCCATGTAAAATGTTTAGAGGATGAATGTCCAATTCCCGGTTATAGAGAGTGCTAGATATATATAGACAACCCTAACAGTTACTAAGAATCTAAAATAAAAACAGGCACTAAATATCCCATAAAAATGATAATCTATAGACAAAATGAACCATGACTTAAGCACATGTGGAAAACGCACTATGGGTTGGTCCAATGAACCAAGTCATGCACCACATCCATGTTGGTCATGGACAAAAGGTATTTCTTTTCAATTTTTTTTCCTAAATTTATCTGCAATTTAAATTATCTTGTTTGAGGGAAATGTGTCTATAGACCTGGATTCACAATTTTCCAGAATAAAAATGACTTGCTAAAGAGCAACAGATTAATTAAGATAAATAAAATAACTAATAGAATCCCCAGTGACCACGCTTTGTCTCTCCACCCATTCCCTCTTCTGCCCAGAAATTGCCAAATATGTCCCAAACCCCGGATGGTTATGCAAAATCACTCAAATGCAGTACTCAAGATTAAGTCTAAAAAGCACTACTAATGCCTCATGCATTAGATGAAATGACTAAAATATCCCTGTAGTCAATTGTATGCTCAAACGCTCAATAATCCTACCAATATTAAACATGACATGCAAGAATCCAATGCATAGCAAAAAAATCCAATTTTCTTGTTTACTTGTGTTTTCTTTTCCTTTTCTACATGTAAGAAAGACCTTTGCGTAAAATATGAATGTCAACAATAATTGAAGCCTTGCAGACTACCGACACTTCCTACAAGGGTTTAAACAACTTTACTAGAAGCCCCTCCTGGATTTATATCCTCAAAAATCACAAGCTATCTTTCAGCTACCAAATGAGAGCCCAAGCACTTCATTAATTGAATTCAGTTTCTGAAGCACCAGAATGATCACTTCTGATCTTGCTAGCTATTCAGTCACCAGCAGTTAGAAATCCATCAAGTTACCCCCTCAGGATCCACTTTAATAATTGTTTCCTTCTTCTCCTGCTGTTTCTGTGAAACTTGATCCTCCACCAAACTTTGACAGACTAACCCAAAGTAGAAAGCATATATTGTTCTAAACTAGAAGCTGATCATTTTATTTTAAAGAATCAAGGACAGCTTCTCAAAGACGAACATCCTTCACATTGAGTATAACAGCTCCAACATCATCCAAACAATCATCTACAATCAGCATATATACAAAGCTAACTATCACCCACTATTCTACTACACATTGTGGATGCAAACGCCCACATGATCCTTCCATAGGTCCTCTAGTCCTGACAAACCACAAGAAGGTTATAGCGTCTGGAACAGAAAGTTCAAGAGGGAAACATCAGAGGATGATTATTAGGCAGAATTTTAATCTCCAAACAGCTTAAGGGAACTTTGTGTTCCTGATTGAGTATGAATGCCCCTCTACCCAAGCTCATCAGGCAATGTGCACAATTTTCATGTCAATGCCAGTCCAAGCAAAGCAAAGCCACATGTCATTACATGCCAAGCATCAAGCACACTACCATTCCCAATCACTGCTAGTGCGCTAGAAGCCAATTTTCGATAAAAAATTGCACCAGGCCTTCCCCAGTTTTCCTCACAACCTGTAGCCAAAGAACTCTATAACACGATCTTGACTATTTTAGGCCTTAGAGTAGAATTAGTTTGAGATCCACGAAATTCATCTTCATGATGCTGGAGTCCTCCTGACTACTCCTCTACAAAAATAACTACCAAGCTCTACTGGGACAACTACAGTATTGCACCCTACAAGAAAAGAAAACCACATCATTACATGCCAAGATCAAGCACACAACCATTCCTCATCACTGCTAGTGCACTAGAAGCCATTTTTCAATAAAAAATTGCAATGGGGCCTTCCCCATTTTTCATCACAACCAGCAGCCAAAGAACTATATAAAAAAATCTTGACTAATTTAGGCCTATGAGTAGAAATAAGTTTGAGATCCACGAAAAACATCTTCAAGGCACTGGAGTCCTCCTGACTATTTCTCTACAAAAGTAACAACTAAGCTCTACTAGGACAACTAAAGTATTGCACCCTACGCCATTCCCACCATCCTAGCCAACAAAAAAACTCCACAATATGACATCAACAAAAAAACTCCACAATATGACATCATGTATGGAAGCAACTGTATGCATGACCTGGGCTATAAATGACATGACCAATCAATAGAACTATTTCAATACTAGCCATAACGCATGCAAAACAAAACCAAGCCATATCTTCCCATATGAAGAAGATGGAATTGCATAAGTAGGATCCTGCGATTCGAAACTTAAGAAATGCCCTGGATCTTAAGTAGGATCTTAATTTGCAATGATTTTTACATGGTCCTGATCCTAAGCTCCAAAAAATCATAGGATCAATACGATCCTTCGGGTCCCATCGATCCAACTTTTTCATACTTTGACCTTGAAATAAGTATATCGTCATATTCAGTATGTCCTCATATTTAGGTATTGAAAAAGTTGATTTTCCTGGTACATCCAGAATAAAGATGGCACAAACTTTAAATTCACACTATTTTTGAATTTAATGACACACAACGTTCATAACTAGTAGATTCCATATGACATTCCAAGATTTTGCCTTGCTGCCAAATTTTTAGGATGTCAACTTATAGACACCTTCTTCAATCCTAAATCCTAATAACTTTGGCTTAGTCGGAGACCTCCTACCCAAACCATTTTATTTGTTCCTAGCACTGCACATGTCCAACTCATACTCTATGCAGCTTCAACGTCAGTCTTCTATTACTTTTGGCTTGTTACAAACTTATAACGACCTTTACAGCATAAACAATGCTATAGTTACATTATGGGATCTCACAACTGTGACATAATACATCACAAATCTGGAAAGACCTGTATGTTTTATTACAAAAGTGAATTGGCTGGACCAAGCGCTGATGGGTTTTCGCACTGAACGGGAACTAATCTCACAAACCAAGATCTGAAGAGCTCATGTGTGTTGAAAAAATGGAAGCATTAGATGGGAAGTTGAAGAGAGGGCAAGCCCAGTGAAGCTTAAGAAGAAGCTTGAGGAAGACCAAGCAAGGAATACCAAACCGCAAGTCGTCAAACATCATAGTTCATAGGTCATATAGGAACTTAAGAAAGGACTTGACAAGCAAATTAGAACTTTACTATTATTAATCTGTGCGTTCAGATAGTTGTGATTGTCTAGCCAAAAGATAATTGTCATAATCAAAGAATAAATCTATCTTCAGTAGGTAAGATTTTCCATGTATAAGAATACATGAAGCTTTCCAATTTTGTCTCTGTGTTTCGTCCCTCATTCCCCTCCTCTTTGATCTCACTCAATTCCTCACATTCTTCCTTTTCTTCCTCTTTCTCCCATCTTGCCTAAAAGTTGCAATGCATCGAAAACTCTCACTGCTATGCCCACTATTCAAATGTGCGTTAAGCACCATCTTGACAAAAAAGCACTCGGAGGCTCTTCAATATCAATACACGGCCCTTTATTCCTCGATAACCGTACTTATGAATTTACTGCCCCATCCTTTATCATCCACATAGAAGATTAATCCCATAATTGACTCGAATATGCAGAATCAGGGACCGTACCAACTTGATTAAGAACAAAAAGAAAAGCTTCAAACCTTTATGGGGCACCCACAAGTTCAAGAATGAAAATTCAGAACCCAGTGAACAAACAAAAAGAAAGCTCCAAACCTTTATGGGCACCAACAAGCTCAAGAATGAAAATTCAGAACCCAGTGAACAAACAAAAAGCAGCTGTTAATAACAGGACAGAGAGGCAACCCATAATAAACCCAACCAACCCAATAGGATCGCCAAAGCTGCTCTTGCAAACGAATTGAAGGAATACAGAGACAGATTCCCACCAAGAAATCACTAAAAGAAACAAGAAAACAGACACAAAGAAATCAAAGTTCTTGCAAAGAAGAGTGAGAAAGGCGTACCGATGAAGGTCAGAGATTTTCGAAGATCTCGAGAAAAGTACGATGTCAAAAGAGATGACGAAAATCGGAGACAACCCTTTTTTCCTTCTCTCCTACGGGGGTGACGATGAGATGCTATTCGCTGTTCTCTTGCTATCCCCGGATTCTCCCTTCTACCTGAAGAGGTTGAATTCTCTCTCTCTCTCGCTCTCTCTCTCGCTCTCTCTCTCTCTCCCCACTCTGCTTCTTGAAGATCGGGTCGGGGTCGAACGTTTGGAAACTCCGAAGCTGCTTTCCTTTCTTGAGCTCTCTTTCCTCGGACAACATTAGAATATGCCGATGCAATACCCCGCTCCTACATGGAAACTCTGCTACATGGGCATGCTACGTTCCATTTCAGATGGGATGCATATGGAGAATGTACTGTAGAATTGTACGCGCATAATATTATGTATACGTCCTTGTATACCATGATTGCCCCGTTTGCTCTTGTACAAACAGGAGACGACATAGAGTGAGATTCAGGTGGATACTGTACAGACAAGGATGATAGTGGCTTCCAAGAAAAAAAAAAAGGTCAGAAAGTAATTCTTTTCTCACAAGGCGTCAGGTTATGTATGTAAACTATTAGATTAAGTTCACTTTGTCAATTCAATCAAAACAATATATATATTATAAACACATATGGTTAAAGCCAAAACTGCTCATTTCTATGTGTGCCATGTGACACTTCACTTTACATCTATGATTATCATGTGAGATCAAGATTTGACCAATAAGCTTTTAACTCGATGATTTTTTGTCTTCTAATTATTATCTTGTATTGTGCTTAAATAAATAAATAGACCGGATTTTTATATATACCTTGAAATGATATAGTTTATTTTAATGAAATAAGATTGTGAAAGGAAATCCATTTTAAGTTAAGATAATAGATCTCAATAAGTTAATAATTTCATTCAGTTTAGACATTGCTATTTACGTATGCATTAAATTTTTTTTATTACGTGGATAAATATCACTTTATTTTACCTTATGTGAATCAAATTAGTTATATAAAAGTTGACCACGTGAACTAGAAAAAATATATCTCGCTATAATCTATGTATAGCTTATATGATTAATTGAATAAGTTGCACTTTAAAGATATATGTTGTTGATGAATATATTATTTCTGATTAAAGTATAATTCACTTTATTCGAGTAATTTGATTTAATGTATAAGAAAAAGTTACAGTGGACAAATAAATTCACTTAGTTTGAGAAATGTGCACATTTCAAAATTATTCGCTAATTCTTAACACAATTTAATATAATATTTCTTTTAAATATGAGGAAATTAAACCAAATAAATAACTCTTGTTACTTTAATATTATAAGAAATTGACTTATTTCTTACCACGCACAATAAAATGTTTAAAGTCAAACAATATTAAATTACAGCTTATTTAAAACATTGAGCATTTGTACTTTATCTAATTTCATTTTCTAGTTCTTAAATAGACTTATTTCAAATGTTGCTTCAATCACTGTATTCAATTCATGTTCTGTGTGCTTAAGAGATATTACTTTATAACGTATTTCTCGTCACATATTAATCTTCATGCCACTACCATTGATTACTATTGGAGAACATGGGTGGGAAGAAAGCCTTAACCATTACCCTTTGATCATTGTGCTGTATCATTGACATTAGTACAAGTTGATTATTATTTCAATAAGCTTAATTCATAATACTATGTGGTCAAATCTTAAGAAAAACAATCACAACCCGACTTCTAGTTGAGAACATAAATGTAAGATAATCATAGTGTTCCCCCTGAACAATGTTTCTGCCCCCTCAGAAATGAAATCAAGGTTCAAACTTCAGTCACTACCCTTCTAAAAGACAGCCTAGAAGGGGAAGAGATGGCAAATGTGGTGATGAGATTTGTATCCTCTTTGAAAGGGGAAATTCTCATCGTTGTTTGGTGGAACTGGTAGAAATGAGACAAACCACAACTCAGATAGAAAGAAATATGTAGCCCAACTTGACATTTTAAGAAAGCATGATCCAAGCACAAACTCTTCACTCAACCACTCATCAATTCCCCATCAACATGTCACATGAACAACAATGACAAAGTCCGTGTTTTGGCCGTCCCAGGTGAACGAAAACTAGACATCACCAAGCTACAGCATTACCACATGGATGCATCTTCTAAGGCATTACAGACTGTCTGGTTCTTCACTCTGGTTCTTCACAAGCCAGCTCACATTAGCTAGAAAAATCATATTTTACGAAAAGAATTGGTAAATCTTTTCCGCAAGGTGCCAATCGAGCCTTGCCAGCCTTCAAACACCAAACTAGATTACGTGAAAGTACAAAAACTAAGTAATCCAAGTGCCACTGTCAAAACACATTCCAATAGCTGAGATCCGCTGTTAGATGCTTAAAACTTGAGCTGAACTTAGATTGTGAGTTGAGGATATCTGTACCATGAGGTTGGTGATACAATCTACAGTTAGAAAATGACCTGAAAAAAGATAGCTACAGAAAACACCAAAGCTATCTAAGAAGCTGACAGGGGTATTGGTTTTACAGCACTCTGGATTCGCTGAAATGCAGTCCTCACCCTTTCCCGAAGGCCATCATCTTCACTCTCCACGTCCCCACTCTGCTTGTCCAGATGCGCTACATTACCATCAACATTTATCACTAGCTTCCCATTCTCACCAAATTTCACATCCCCAAAGAGAGAAACTAGAAGTGCATGAATGACCTTCTCTGCCTTTTTCTCACTTTCTTCTTCAGTTTTCATAGCCTCTGTTTCAACCACGAACTTGGGAATCTCACGGCTTATGTTCAAGACAAGAGCAACAACAGAATCTGAAACCATGTCACTAATAGGATCTGATGTCCAGTGCAGTGAAATATGTTTATCAGATTCATGCTTCACTGTTACTCGGTCATGCACACATAACATGGGAATGCCAGATTCCTCGTCTACTGAAGATTCCACACTTCCATATATCTGCTTGAGCCGGTGGCTTATCACACCAAATGCACCTGTGTAGGGAATTGTGATCCTTTGATTAATATTTGCTGTGGATAACTGAGAGAAAACATGAAGATCTTCAGGTGCCATTATTTGATAAGTGAAGCCTTTCTTTACTAGAAGGCCACTAACAGTCTCACCCACTTCTGGGGTCTTCTCAGCCAGCCTCCCAATAGTTTTTGCCATTTTCTCTGAATTGAAGTACAATTCAACTGATTGACAATTCTTTGGCGTCATAATTTTGTTGTTGCGATCAGCAAACTGAGTTACCAGCTTTTGTTTCAGCCTTCCCATCTCATTTGCTTCTCCATGCACAAGAACAATGTTCGGAGGCATTACCTCATCCAAAAATGCACTAGTCTGAGCAAAATCAGCATGGGCAGAGAAGGAAATATAATGAACTTGCATGTTAAGAGGAGCAGTGAGACCATTCATCAGAGTGACTTCCTTCGGTTCATTGATGATGGTCTTTGCCAGTGTCCCTTCCACGACATATCCAGGAATAACACAAGCATTTTTCTTGTCAGAGCACCACATGTCAAATAGTTGACGCGATAACCCACTTTGAAGCCCACTGGGACTAGCCATAACGACTGATGGACCAACATCATTAAAACTCTCAATACTCTTTAGCGGCGAGATATGCTTGAAGTCAAAAGGATTTGATGTTGCAAATTGGCTTCGGATCCTTTCATTCATGGAATTGATATATGTTTGATAAACGGCCATACACTTCTTCGCAAGAGGGGAAGCATAATATATAGGAATATTATGAAGCTCAGGGTGGTTGGACCAGTACTCGTCAAGGATCAACAGAAGTTCTTGAGCACGACCAAGAGCAAATGCAGGGATAAGGACTCTACCACCTTGAGAAATAGTAGAATGGATGACATCAGTGAAGCGTTTCTCCCGAATATGACGAGGTTGATGAAGCTGCACTCCATAAGTGGACTCAATTATGCAGATATCAGGTGAGAACTGAGGAATCTCCGCAGCTCGGAGATGCCTATCTTCTTCACGGGAATAATCACCTGTATAAAGGACTCGTACACCAGCAATATCGACCATGAACATTGCAGCACCGAGAACATGGCCAGCAGTATAGCACCAAAACCGAATCCCATTCACTTCAAGTGTTTGGTGGAAATCAATTACCTACAGGTAAAAGTAGGTAGGTAACAGGATTTAAATGCATTGGGATGAATGGTTTAGAAGTTATGCATGCATGGAACTTCAAAGAATAGCACAAAAATTAACAATTTCACCAGTTCATTTACATTGAATAATTAACATTCCATTGGAAGACCCTGTTCTCACATGAAACACAACCAAAGATATCCATGATTAATTATTTGCCATGTCCAATAGACTTAGACAACATCGAGTGATCATCCTAGGACAAAATCCTCTAGAATAGACACTATAAGTATACAGCATATATAGCATACTGTATGACACATAAGTACTGAGTTAACTAGTTTATCCATTGAGATCACTAGTTTATCCAACTTCTCAAACAACTGGGATAAATAAACGATAATGGACATAAAAGCAGCAGAGATGGCTATAGCTGCAATGAAAGAAGGATCCTGTGCTTTATCTTAAAAGAGACAAAACCTATTTCAGCTTGATACTGAACTTGATTCTTTGAAAGGTAAGACTCGGGGAATGGTAGATTCTAAGCATATGGAGAATCTGCAATGCACCTAAAGACAAGAAACAATTGAAGCCTACTGAGCCTGAGGTATAGGTAAAGCCTGCACATGCTTCTGACATGTAAATGGTATACACAAGCAATCCCATGACTGGATGCAAAGCAAGAATTATTCTGCTTCTTCATCAATGACATCATCCCTTCTAGGACCAGTAAAATTCAATGAGTTGGTCACTATGCAGCATTCCCCAAGGCAGACATTAGCAAGCAAATTCTTGTAGCATGAAGAATGAGCTCAACAAATGAGAGAAATACCTCAATCTTATCCATTGAACGGAATATATCCAGCTCATCAAAAAGCATATCTTCAACTGAGACCTTGCTCACTTTTACATAATCTGACAAAAGCAGCTTGTATATAGCCTTCGTAGCATGAGTCATGAAGACACGACCTTTAAATGTGGTCTGGAAAAATGAGAGCATGTCTGGTCATCGGAACTAAAGTAAGATTCAATAATCAAAATACCTTTGCACCTAATATAGCCACAAACCTTTTCCAAAAAGTATGGTAAGGAAGCTGCATGATCCAAGTGGAAGCTGCAAGCAGTCAACACCGACTTGTAAAAGACCAGAGACCTTTACTGTAAAAGCTAAATACATGAGGGAGGGGTGGAAGTATAAATCAGCAATAATGTGAGAAGCCCCTCCTAAACTCAACAGACATTGGTGCTGATAACTTAATAACAGCCCAATGCATCGAACTCAGAATCCATCCGAGACGAAGGGGCAAGGATGAATTCTTTTGGCAAGTTCTTACAACTTGTGGCTCTTGCCAAAGGCAAGTCAATGATTATACAGAGAAGGTAGATAAAACACGTACTGAGTAATTAGGAGGACATCGATTGTCGAAGGGTCGATCTCATCGAAGTACGGAAGAGCGGCCATGCCCGAGTAAGCAGGATGAATTCCACAATCAAACTGCCACCCACATACAATGATCACGAAAACATCACAAGAGAAACCAACCCGTTTCTGCTAAACCTCTAAAACCCGGGAAAAACCCAACGAAAACCGAAGAAAAAGAAGCAGTACCAAGACAGTCTTTCCCTTGAAAGACATGTAGACGCATGACCGCCCCACTTCGTTGCCGGCGCCAAGAGGAGTGATGATCAGCTGGTCGCCTTCTCTCACGGCCGGCAGATCCCGCCTCTTCAGAGACGGCGCCTGCCCAACCGAAGCCATGTACGGCGAGAAAAGCTCGCCACAGAGCCCTTCAAAAGTTCAAATTCACCAAGAACGCACTGCCCCTGTGGAGGGAAAAAGAGAAGAAGGAGAAGAAAGAAACATGTCTGAAGCTGGTCAAACGACAGGCGAGAAAATAGTACTCGAAGTCAAACATGAAAAATGCAGACTGAAGTGCACAGAGAGAGAGAGAGAGAGAGAGAGAAGCTTACAGAAAATTCAGAGATTTTTGCAAGAATGCAGAGTACAAGGGAGGAGAAGTTGAGCTAAAGCCCTAAGATGTAACCCCCGCCCAGCTTGCCCGCCTCTACTGTTGTAAATGAAAATGATCAATCATTTTGACTAAATCTGAATTCCACTCCTACTTCCTTACTTCCACTGTTTTGTTGAAATTGTCATTCTAATCTTGGAATAAGTGCATCAGAAGTCACAATTCTTGTCACAAAAATGATGACATGTCATATTTTTAATCATATTTTTGCGTGGCATTTTTAATGTTTTCTTCTCTAAATCTTGCTTACACTGGATTAAGACAACGAAAAAAAGACTAAAACTTACCAAAAAAGAATCCAAGCTTAAGGGGGAAAAAAACAGGGTCTTCGGCAGCTCGCTACCATAGCCATCGCCAGATATGCCCGGCAAGGGGTTGCCTGGGCATTGTCGATATACAGCGACCATCACCGACCCTAGAAATTGAGAGATATGAAACGAACTTCCATCTCCTGTCAACTTTTATCTCGAGAAGTTGAGTGTTATTTTATATAAAGGAGCTTACCAGAGGTTTTTTGTTCAACATATCTTCCAAGAAGTTTAGTGTTATCTTATACAAAGGAGCTTTGCCAGAGGCTCCCGTCCTCCACAAACGACGGTGGAACGCCCAGGCGATGCCGATTTTCGGTCTTCCGCAGCATCAATGGCACCCTCCATCTTTAACATGAAAGACCTCAAATCAGTAGCTTACCACAAAAAGCTTCGTGTGCCTTGAACAAAATAGGCCTCGCCTTCTGCCATGCACGCAACAATAGAGAAAAACAGGGGAAAAGCAAAAGAGCAAACAGCAGTCACACTAATCCCCTGTGGCTCTCTTCTTTTTTTAGCTTGGGTTCTTTTTTTTTTAATAAATTTTAATCATTTTCATTTTTTAAATCTAATTATTGTAAGATTTGAAATAAAATAAAATAAAATAAAACTAGGATTTGAGCCAAAATGATGTCGTGCTGTTTTTTACATCTTGCTTTAGCTAGGTAGGAAAGATAAATTAACATGAATATGCCAACTCAATATATTTTGTTAGATAAATTGACGAATTTAAGAGAATGACTGGGTTGTAACAATTTAATAAATTTATGGATTTGATTGTAATTTTTGAAAGTTTATAAACCTAATTGTACTTCCATGACAACTTTTTACAATTTTTGATGCATTTATCCATTTATAATTTAATGAACATTTTCCTTATCAATATAAATTTTCGTAAGAGCCATCAAAATCTATACAAGCGGCGCATATCGCAGTGTTGTTATTATTACCGATCACTATAACCTATTAAATATTTTTGTTATCATTTGTTCTTTCCATTATTAGATTTGTAATTATGGTTATCTTTTTTTGACGGAAAATGAGTCTTGCGTCCCAAATTCACAACATTCCAGAATAAGAATGATGACTTGCTAAAATAGAACCAAATTAATTGAGAGAAATAAAAAATAACTAATATAACATCTATTGGTAGTGGCCATGTTCTGTGTCTCTTCCCCTCTTTCTCTTTTCTGCCCAAGAAAATGGCCAAGCCAAGCCACAAGAAGGTTTTCAGGAACTACTTTCTTGTGCAGCCTCTGGAATAGAAAGTTCAAGAGGAAGTCGAATGATCATCAGGCAGAATCTAATCACCAAACCAGCTCGAGAGAACTTTTTTGCAATCACGATTTTGTGTACGATCGCCCCTTGACTGACCCGACCCGATCAGGCAATCCGCGCAGCTCTCGTGACCGACGCCTATGTAAGCAAAGCCAAACATGCCGTCGCGCGCCGGGCGTCGAGCACGCGGTCATTCCCATCGTTGCTAATGCACTAGAATCCACTTTTCAATAGGGCATTGCATCAGGCCGAAGGACTTTGCAATGAAAATTGACCTTCGTGATGCTGGAGTCGCTCCTGACTATTGCACCCTACACCATTCTCACCGTCGTAGCCCGGAAAAAATCTTTCCACAGTACTAAAATCAGGCACGCAAGCAGCTGTATGTGGGATAAGTACACTAATGGTGCCATAAGTTGTGTACGGCGCTCACTTTGGTGCCAAAAGTTTCCGTTGGATCATTTAAGTGCCAAAAAATTTGAAAAACGCTCACTTTGGTGCCAACGCCAATTCGATCCGCCGGAAATCTGACGTGGCATTTTTTTATTAATTTCTTATGCTGATGTGGCTCACCGGAACTTCCATTGGATCACTTAGGCCTTCAAACGACGTCGTTTTAGTATTCTAACATCAAAACGACGCCGTTTTGTGTCTTTTCCCCCAAATTCAAAACCCTAAATCCCCAAACAATGCCGTTTTGTGTCTTCTTCTTCCCCGAGCGGATTCGTCTTCTTCCCCGAATAGATCCAGCAACACCAACAGAACCGAATCAACAACACCAGCAGCACAAAACCATCAAAATCAGTAATTTTCCAAAAAAGAAACCATGCATTCGCCTTCGCGAGTTTTCCCCCATTTTCAATCACCTTATCAACCTTTCAAATTGCTGAATCTTAGCCTCACCACCACCTTTTCCCAAGAAATATGCAGAGGAAACACGACCTTGAAGAATCTCTAGAAGCATGAGCGATTCGCCCAATGGTAGCCGCGAAGATCTGGAACGCCATGGAGGTTATCAGCAAAGCCAGCTACTATGAAGGTGGTGGCCGTGGCCCTGCCATCCTCTCCTCCGCCCTCATCGTCGACACCTCCCTCTCTCTCGGGATTTTCTGTTCGTTTTTTTTTTTTTGTTCTTTTGTCTTGTTGTGGCAAGCAACTACAATGGAGGTCGAGGGATGGTGGCTGAGCGACGGTGGCCGAGGGATGGCGGCCAAGTGACGGTGGCTGAGGGACGGCGGCCAAGCGATGGTGGATGAGCAATGGTGGACAAAAAAACCCTAATTTCATTCTCCAATAAAATTAAAAAAACGGCGTCGTTTTTGTGAGGTTATCCACGTAGGGACAGCAAAACGACATCGTT
Organism: Eucalyptus leucophloia subsp. euroa; assembly: GCA_017140325.1. Taxonomy (NCBI): domain Eukaryota; kingdom Viridiplantae; phylum Streptophyta; class Magnoliopsida; order Myrtales; family Myrtaceae; genus Eucalyptus; species Eucalyptus leucophloia. Next base: position 6,213,378 of record CM029474.1, read on the forward strand.
TTCTTAATGAAGATGGAAAAAGATGTCGTTTTAAAGGCTTGTCAATTTTTTTTTTTTTAATATAAAAGCCACATAATCATTTTGGCCGGAATCTATCATCGGTGGCACCAAAACGATCGTTTTTCCTCCGATTTGGCACTTAAGTGATCCGGCGGAAACTTTTGGCACCAAAATGAGCGCCGTACACAACTTATGACACTATTAATGTACTTATCCTGCTGTATGTATGACTTGGGCCAATACGACATTACCAATTCGATAGAATTATTTCAATACTTGCCATCGTGCATGCAAAACGAAACCGAGCCATCCCTTCCAGAGGGAAAAGTATAAAAAAAGTCGTGAACAATTTTACATTATTATTAATTTAGTCATATTTCAATTTGACTAATTTAGTCATAAACATTTTCATATTATTTTCAATTTGGTTCATTCAACCGATTTAAGCCAAAAATCGCTAACGTGGATGTCGGCCACCTTACGTGGTAGGATGACACTGACATGAACATTTAAAAAAAAAATTAATATTTTTTTCTAATTTTTTATTAATATTTGTTTTCTTTTTTTTTTCTCTTTTTCTTCTATTCTTTTTTTTTTCTTATTTTCCTCAGAGTCACCGATCTCCAAGATGGCCAGTGAGGGCAAGGGCCGGGACGTCCTCCCTAGCCATAGGCGAGGCCCACCCTCACTTGCCTTTGGCAAGGACTGGGTGAGGCTCCCTTGCTAGATTCGGTGTCGGACCCTTGCCTAGTCCTCGCCGAAGGTTGGCAATCTAGGATTTTTGCATAGGTGGTGTGCTTCCTAAAGTACTATCCACTCCGTTTAGACACCTTCATCGATCCTAACTCAGATCGTATCCCGACAACCTTGGAAGACCCGTATTTTTAATTTCAAATGAAGCTTCCATCATCGTCCGCTAGAAATCATATTTTTTTCTAGTCATGTTCTGTGTACTTAGGAAACGGCCTTTTTTCCAAATATTAATCTTACGCCTCCATAAAGCATGATATTCTTCCATAAAACTGCATATAATCATTAAACAAATCTCATCTTATCCCTTACACCACATCACATATTATTGGCTTAATGCCTAATTAGAAATATGCAAGTAGACATGCTTGCACAAAGCACAGGCTAAGTAACTAGTGAAATCTAATCTCCAATCGAACCAGTTCCTACTCATGTACTTCATCGGGATGTCTTTAGAACTTCATTCAAAAAGTTATCCTTTGGGTTCGACATCGATTGTGTAGTCTGTATTTGTCGAGTTTGGATTTCTAGCAGTCCCGAACCCGCCCCGCTACCCTTGATCAGGGCAGTAAGAGGTCTCGGTTTAGTGCCAAGAACTTAAAAGAAAACTAGTGGAGAACGTGGGTCGGAGAAAGGCCTTACGAATTAATCATGGTGTTGTCTCATTGACATTGGTACGAGTTGGTCATGATCTTTTACAGGCCTAATTTTTGAAACTTTTGTGATCAAATCTTAAGAATAACAATCGCAACCTGATTTCTAGCAAGAGTATCAATGTAAGATACGTATATTTGTTCCTTAAAACAATGTTCTTTTCCCATCAGAAATGAAATAAAGGTTCTAACTTCAATCACTTTCCTTCTGAAGGAGAGAGAGAGAGAGAGAGAGAGAGCAGAAGGGGGCGAGATGGGGGTAGTGTGATGAGATTTGGATCCTCTCTGGAAAGGGGTATATTGATACTCCATTGTTTGAGATCTTGTAATTTCCAAATCCTTTCGAACCTGCCGAGGATTTGGGATAGATTGATACAACATTGTCTGGTTTAATTGAGAGAATTGTAATCAAAAGGGTCCGGATCAGTGAGACAAACCCGAACTTGGGCTAAAAAGAAACATATAGCCCCACTTGACTCTTAAATAAGCATGATCCACACAAACTGTTTACTCAAACCACTCATCAATTCCAACTCGTCACATGAGTAACCATGACAAAGTCTGCGTTTTGGTACATGAAAACTAGACATCACAAAGTTACAGCATTACCGCACGGATGGATCTTCTCATGTAGCACGGGCTGTCTTCACTAGCCTGCTTGCACGAATTGGAAAAATTGCACTAGGAAAAGAAATGGCAAAGTCTTTTCTGCAAGGTGACAATCGAGCCTTGCCAGCCTTCGGACATCAAAATTAAATACGTAAAAGTACAAGTAGCTAAATAATTCAAGTGCAACTGTTGAAACTTTTTCTGAGAGCTGAGATCCAACTTTAGATGCTTAAAACATGAGCTGAACTTAGATTGTGAGTTGAGGATATACAAACCACGAGCTTGATGCTACAATATAGATAGAAAATGACCTGAAACGCGAAAGATACCTAAGAAGCCGACAGGGGTATTGTTTTCACAGCACTCTGGATTTGCCGAAATGCAGTCCTTACCCTTTCCTTAAGGCCTTCATTTTCACTCTCCACATCCCCACTCTGCTTGTCCAGATGCGCTACATTACCATCAACATTTATCACCAGCTTCCCATTCTCACTAAATTTCACATCCCCAAAGAGAGAAACTAAAAGTGCGTGGCTGATCTTCTCTACCCTTTTCTCACTTTCTTCTTCAGTTTTCATGGCCTCCGTTTCAACCACGACCTTTGGAATCTCATGGCTTATGTTCAAGATAAGAGCAACAACAGAATCTGAAACCATGTCGCTTACCGGATCTCATGTCCAGTGCACTGAAATATGTTTGTCAGATTCGTGCTTCACTGTTACTCGATCATGCACACGTAACATGGACATACCAGATTCATCATCTACTAAAGATTCCACACTTTCATATATCTGCTTCAGGCGGTGGCTTATTACACCAAACGCACCTGTATAAGGAATCGTGATCCTCTGATTAATAGTTGATGTGGACAACTGAGAGAAAACGTGAACATCTTCAGGTGCCATAATTTGATAAGAAAAGCCCTTCTTTACCAGGAGGCCACCTACAGTCTCACCCACTTCTGGGGTCTTCTCAGCCAGCCTCCCAATAGTTTTTGCCATTTTCTCTGAATTGAAGTACATTTCGACTGATTGACAATTTTTTGGCATGATGATATTGGTGTTGCGATCAGCAAACTGAGTTAAGAGCTTCTGTTTGAGCCTTCCCATCTCATGTACTTCTCCATGAACAAGAACAATGTTTGGAGGCATTACCTCGTCCAAAAATGCACTTGTCTGAGCAAAATCAGCATGGGCAGAGAAGGAAATATAATGGACTTGCATGTTAAGATGAGCAGTGAGACCACTCATCAGAGTGACTTCCTTTGGTTCATTGATGATGGTCTTTGCCAGAGTCCCTTCCACGACATACCCAGGAATAACACAAGCATTCTTCCTGTCAGAGCACCACATGTCAAATAGCTGACGCGATAACCCACTTTGAAGCCCGCCGGGACTAGCCATAACAACCGATGGACCGACATCATTAAAATTCTCAATATTGTTTAGTGGTGAAATGTGCTTGAAGTCAAAAGGATTTGATTTTGCAAATTGGCTACAGACCCTCTCATTCATGGAATTGATATAGGTTTGATAAACTGCCATACACTTCTTTGCAAGGGGGGAAGCATAATATATAGGAATATTATGGAGCTCAGGGTGGTTGGACCAGAACTCGTCAAGGATCAACAGAAGTTCTTGAGCACGACCAAGAGCATATGCAGGGATAAGGACTCTACCTCCTCGAGAAACAGTAGAATGGATGACATCAGTGAAGCGTTTCTCCCGAATATGACGAGGTTGATGAAGCTGCACTCCATAAGTGGACTCTATTATGCAGATATCAGGTGAGAACTGAGGAATCTCTGCAGCTCGGAGATGCCTATCTTCTTCACGAGAATAATCACCTGTATAAAGGACTCGTACACCAGCGATATCAACCATGAACATTGCAGCACCAAGAACATGGCCAGCAGTATAACACCAAAATCGAATACCATTCACTTCAACTGTTTGGTGGAAATCAATTACCTACAATTAGAAATAGGTAACATGACTTACATGCATTGGGATCGATAGTATAGACATTATGCACGCCAGGAACTTCAAAGAACAGCAAAAGTAAGATCATTGCCAGTTCATTTACATTGAATAATTAACATATCATTGGAAGACATTGTTTTCACACAAAATACAACCCAACATATCCATGATAATTTAATCGCCAATGTCTCAAAGACTTGACACCATTGAGTGATCATCCTAAGACAATATCCTGTAGAATGGAATCATGAGTTCTAAGCATATGGATCATCTGCAATTCACTTAAAGACAAAACAATTGCATCCTACTAAGCCGGAGGTACAGCTAAAGCCTGCACATACTCCTGACATGTAAATGGTATCCACAAGCAATCCATCCATGACTGTATGAAAACCAAGATTATTCTGATTCTTCATCAGTGATATCATCCCTTCTAGAATCAGTAAAATTCAATAAGTTGGTCACTAAGGAGCATTCCCCCAAGGCAGACATTAGCAAGCAAATTTGTTTGACATGAAGAATGGGCTCAACAAATGAAGGAATACCTCAATCTTATCCATTGAACGGGATATATCCTGTTCATCAAAAAGCATATCTTCAACTGAGACCTTGCTCACTTTTACATAATCTGACAAAAGTAGCTTGTATATAGCTTTCGTAGCATGAGTCATGAAGACACGACCTTTAAATGTAGTCTGGAAAAATGAGGGCATGTCAGTTCATCGGTATTAAAGTAAGATTCAATAATTAAAAGTATGTTTTCACTCTAATGTAGCCGCAAACCTTTTCCAGAAAGTATGGTAAGGAAGCTGCATGATCCAAGTGGAAGCTGCAAGTAGTCAACACCGACTTGTAAAAGACCAGAGACTTTCACTGTGGAAGCTAAATATGAGAGTTAGGGGTAGAAGTATAAATCAGCAATAATGCGAGCTAGTGAGAAGCCCATCCTAAACTTTACAAACATTGGTGCTGATAATTTACTACCAGCCCAATGGATCGAACTAGGAATCGATTTGAGACGAAGGGGCAAGGACGAATCCCTTTGGCAAGTTGTAAGAAGAAAGATCTTTCCTTCAAGCAAATTATGAGCAAACACCAGGAAAGGAAACGGCATAATGGAACGAGTGGCCCTCCTCACCAAAGGTAAGTCAATGATAATACAGAGAAGGCAGAAAAAACACGTACTGAGTAATTAGGAGGACATCAATTGTTGAAGGGTCAATCTCATCGAAGTATGGAAGAGCGGCCATGCCAGAGTAAGCAGGATGAATTCCACAATCAAACTGTCACCCGCATACAACAATTACGAAGAGATCACGAGAGAAACCAACCCATTTTTGCTAAAACTCTAAAACCGGGAAAACTCATGAAAACCAAGAAAAAGCAGTACCAACACAGTCTTTCCTTTGAAAGACATGTAGACACAAGACCGACCCACTTCATTGCCAGCGCCGAGAGGAGTGATGATCAGCTGGTCGCCTTCTCTCCCTGCCGGTGGATCCCGCCTCTTCAGAGACGGCGCCTCTCCTATCGAAGCCATATGGCAAGAGATATTCGCACAGGCCCTTCAAATTCACCAAGAATGTACTGCACTTCAAACACGTCGGAAGCTGCTCAAACAACTGGCAAGAACACAACGCTCGAAGTCAAACCCGCAAAATTCGCGAACTTAAGATGAACAAGAAAGATGGCATTAACAAATAACAAGCATCAAAATTCAAATCACTGCCGCCGCCGCCGCCTACCAAGAAGACCTAGCGCCAAGGAAATCGCCCCATCTCGAAATCTCAGAACCTTGGCAGGAACATTGACAGTTATGGACAGTTACCTGGGCTTTACATGCATCAGATCGAAATATAAAAATTCAAGTTGCGACAGGACGAAAAGCAGATTGAAATGTGTGACGAGAAGACTCAGAATTACAGAGATTGTCAAGAATGCAGAGAGAAGCGAGCAAAGCTGAGCTATAGCCCTGGACGAAATTACTACTGTTATAGAGTTGACTAGTCATTACTTGTTCCCCACGCCCTTCGCACTCAAGTTGACGAAACGACCCATCTGTGTGGATCCCACAGTCTCCCCTTCCTTCGTTTCACCAACTTCCTGCCAGCATGATCAGCTCCAGGCCCGAGACGCCATGACCAGCTTCACGTCGAGAGAGTCGTTCCAGGACGTCGACGGGGAAGCTCGCCGTCCGGCGCATATCCTCCTCCCCCTGCCGCTCGCGGTTGCAGAGCCGGCGCGTGTGAAACTGAAATAATGACTCAGCCGGCGACGCTGAGAACGAGAGGCTTTTCTTCGCCCCGCGCTTCCGCTTCTTCCCGCTCGAACCGCCATTGGCGACCTTTGGACGGGTTCGGAATGGACGCAGGAGGAAAGATGTTGAGCTGCGTCAGCCTCGCCCGAAGCTAGCGACGGTCGCCGGACGCCGGCGAGACTCCGGCGACCTCCGCGGGCCCTTTCCGGCATTGCGCGGCGGCGGCAGCAGCGGCCCACCAGCGAGGGCCCGTGGCTCCTTTTTTTTTTTTTTTTTTTTCAGATTGAATTCTTTTTCTCAAAAATTAAAAAGGACAAGGTTTTCATACTTGAGAATTACCCAATATAATATAACCTCTTCGGACCACAAAAATACAAGAATTATGTCAATTTAACATAAAATATTTTTTGCGTTTTGCCAATTAAATTCATCTAATTAATATTAATCGAAAATTATTGATGTAGACGTTTTGGGAGAAACCAACATTTTATTAATATATGGAGTTCGTTTCTTACTTGAGACCTTTTTTTTTTTCTTTTTTCCTTTTTAGTTTAACAGGAGCCATGTGAAAATATCTCTAAGATTTAAAAAAAAAAAAAAACTTTCCTGTATTGTTCTCTTGGGATAGGGAGGAAAGCCTCAAGGAATATGCTTTTCTTAAATAACTTAATCCCACATATACCGACCAAAAATAGTTAAAACTAATCAACATCAACGAATTCCTATCAGTACACTTACAAATAGTTATGTGTAGGATTGAATTAATCAGATTAATAAAATTTAGGATCAAATTGAAATTTGTACAATTTATTTTGGACTGTTTTTTAATAATTATTCGATGAATCTGAATTTATAATTATTGATTTTGTTTGTCTTACAGTCAGATGGACTCATGATTTTCTTAAACTACAAACCTAACAAAGGATTGCAAACTGTAGAGATGCTCACGAAGCCTAGTTAGTTATCATGGAAACCGAATCTATTTCGCCAACAGTCAAAACAAAAGTGTCTCTAATTAGAGATCACATAACAAGGGACCACTAATAACTAAATATCGGTAAGTCTCCTAAGAGACATAAGAAAATAGTGTAGTCAGTTTTATAATTCTTTTGTTCTTTTTTTTTTTTGTTGAGAATTTTGACCGATACGAAGTTTCATTATTCTTAGACATTTCCCATTTTAATTTTTATATAATTTTTCAATAAGCGAAACCTTGACTAATACTCGGAGAACATGCAAAGCTATAGATTGTTTTAACCTAATTCTTGAAATATTTATTTGAATTTTGGAGCAAAATCCATAAGCTTTCTCACTGCCAAGCTGGACAGAGTTCTTATATAGGAAATGTCTTTCGTCCTCAGTTCTTGCCTGATATCATTCATTGTGCCCTTCCCTTCTGAGAAACCCTTGAGAAGCAGAAGAAGAAGATGAGCAGTCCCGTGCCGATCCCTCGAAGAAAGCGCACCGCCTTGCCGGCCGTGGCCAGAGAGCGTCGGCTCCGTCGGCTCGTGGATTTCGGCAACAAGGTGAAGATCCGGTTCCCGCGCCGCCAAGATGTGTTCGCAGCGTTCTGCGAGACCTGCAGTCTGTGCGAGGAGAAGGGCGAGGAGTGGGTTCTCGGGAAGCTGCGCGATCTCTTCGTGGACCATCAAGATTTGATGGCGGAATTTGCGGAACTTCAGTCGGAAGGTTCCGCTCCTAGTGAAGGCGCCGGTGGCTCCGCCGGTCGCGAGGCGTTTGGCGGGCTGGGGAACGAACTCGCGGTTCTGAACACTGGCGAGATAAAAAGAGAAAGGCCGAGGGGTCCTTCCGAGTGCCGGTCAAGAACGCTCACGAGCGCGTCCTGTTCCAATACGAGGACGAAATGTGCAACTGGGACGTGACGATCAGCATCGCTCAATCGGCGATGTCCCGCATCGGGAAACATCTGGCGGCCGGGCGCCACGACGGCTGTCGCTTGACGCCCGGAGAGCTGAGGTTCATCAAGACAATGTACGACTACCGAGGGGCCGAGATGGTGGAGCACTTGAGGGAGGATCCACAGCGCGCGCTGCCGCTTGTATTGAGCCGGTTGCAGCAGAAGCACGACGAGTTGATGACGGACCGATCGAATGCTCGTGAGGTCTGGAAGAAGGTCTTTGCGGAGCACCACCAGCCTTCGTTGGGCCGTGGAGACACCAGCGCCGCCGTCGACATTCAGGCTCCGGGGGACGCTGGCAGAGCGTCGTCTCCTCCGGTGGAAGCCCAAGTGGAAGCGCCAGAAAATATCGGCGTGAATGTCCGCTTGAATCTTTTCGGTACAAGTCAATGTGAATCGATGTCGCATGTGAGTGAGAGATTTTGTGAGACCACCATTTCTAAAAACTTAAGTTATTAGATGAAGATATAATTTAATAATGCTGAAATTTTGTTAGTATTTAATCTATAGGACTTTGCCCTTTGATCTGCCATGCGTAACAAGCTCTTGCTTGGAAAGAAAGTTCTAAATAGGGTAATTCCCAAGTTCAAAAACCCAGTCCTCTTTAATTCAACTGCTGATACTTTCCTAGTTCGACTAGGATATGGGTCAAAAGGAGGTTGTTTTGGTTTTATAAATAAACGTCATGCATTAGCTAAATTGATCGTCACCACGTAGGAGAGACAAACTAATAAAAAATATCACCTTGTCATTTTTTATTAGAAAAGTCGGCGGAATTAACGGAATAAATTGATTGCACTAATTTGATAAAATTATAAACTTGATTTGTATTTTTTAAAATTTTTAAGACTCAATTGTATTTTTGTGACAATTTTCAAAAGTTTTAATGCACTTGTCCATCTTTAAATATTTATGAATATCTCACTTACCAATTTAAGTTTATTTTTTAGCAATGCAACTTTTATGTGTAGCATGTATTGGAGTAATCACTATAACTTATCGAATATTTTTATTTTCATTTATTCTTTTCACAAATATATTTCTGATGTAAGTTATCTTTTTTGTTTTTTTGGCGGAAAATGACCCTTGGTTCCCCAATTCACAACATTTCAAGCCATTTTCTTTTCAACAATTCTGAGGCCTTGCATCCCATGCACCAACTCTTCCTGCAAGGGATTAAACAGCTTTACTGAAGCACCAGCACGAATTCTCTTGCTAGCAATTCAGTCAACAGCAGTAGGTTGTTCTATAGATTCTGAATTCGAATGAAAGATCACACTAAGCACGAGAGGAAGTATTAGAGTAATCAAACATAAAACCATGCATTCATCGACCAACAAAATTTAAACTTTTAGAATGGTTGTTACACACTGAGCATCGAGCATGCGGCTGTTCCCTCTCACCGCTAAGGTGCTAGAAGCCACCTTTCAATAGGAAATTGCATAAGGCCTTCTCCCATTTTTCCTCGCAACCCGTAGCCAAGGACTCTGTAACGAAACCTCAAGTGATATAGGCCTTAAGAGTAGAAACATGTTTGCAATCCATGAAAATTTACCATCGTGATGCACTCTCTTGCCATTCCCATCATCCTAGCCCCAAAAAACTTTTCACGGTAGGACATCAATGGAAGCAATTGGGTGTACGACTTGGGCCTATATGGCATGACCAATCAATAGAATCGTTCCATTATGCATGCAAAACGAAATTGAGCCATATCCTCCCAAGTGAAGTAATGGAATTGCATAAGTAAGATATTTTTCTTTTCTTTTTTTTTTTTTTTGGTAGAAAGGATCCTATGTTTAAAAACTTTAGAAAATATCCGGATCTTAAGTAGGATCTTAAATTGCTAGGATCTTTACATGGTCTTGATCCAAAACAAGAAAAGGGAACATAGGATCAATGCAATTCCACCGGTCCCATTGATCATATTATTACATACTTCAACCTTGAAATAAGTTTATCCTTATATGTAGTATATATTTATACTTAGGTAATAGAAAAATCAATTTCTTAATATATATATAGGGTGCATTTGGTTGGACTTTTGGGGAAAGTTATTGGGAAAATGCAAAAGACTTTAAGTTGAAGAGACTTTTCAAAATGCACATTGTGTTTGTTAAATTATAATCTGAAAGTCTATTGCGAAGTACATTTGAGCAAAGTAGTGTTTAGAAAGATTATATTTAAAAGAACCTTTGTAATAAAAAAATTATCAAAAAAAAAAACTTGGCTAGCAAGGGCAATGGCCGTCGGCGATTGAAATATGTTGCCAACGGCCGACATCTGACTTAGGCAGCCCCGAAGACAACTAGGGAGGGCTGCCCGGGGTTGAGCAACCCCCGAAGATCACCGGCGAAGGTCCCTCAGGGTCGGGCAACCTCCACCGACCCCGCTGTGACCCAAATTTGGGGCAGCGGGGTCGCGGGAGGACCTCTGGTGTGGCGAGGTTGCAAGAGGTCGCATGACTCAAATTCGGGGGCCACGAGGTCCTCGTGCAACCCCACCACCCCAGATTTGGGTTGCGGCAATGTCAGTGACCCAAACCTCATCGCGACCCAAATGGCATGGCGATCGCACCACCCCCTGGCAATGGTTGTCTAGGGCACTACGACCATGCCTTCCCTTCACCGGCGATCACTCACGAAGAAGAAGAAGAAGAAGAAGAAGAAGAAGATGATGATGATGATGATGATGATGAATAGTGAGGGAAAAAGTGGAAAAATGAAAAATCAACGATGATAATTTGGGAAGAAATTTTTTTTATTTACCCCCTCAGCTTAGCATGCTGAGAAGGCTAAAAGCTCAAGCAGCCCCCAACCTGTCTTGGGCTTTTAGCCTTGTGAAGGCTAGCATTTTCCAAATGAGGTTTGAAATTTTTTTACCAAACACCCCTACATTGGCCCAAGGATTTTTGGGGGTTCAAAGTGGCTTCTAAAGGCCACTCCCAAATGCACCCATAGTAGAAAGATGGCATAACTTTAAATTCACGCTATTTTGAAGTTTCAACTACACACATTGTTCATACCTAATAAATTCCATACGACTATCCAAAGATTTTTTGCATTGTTGGTGTAATTTTTAGGATGTTACAATTCAGTCCTTTTAGACACCTTCATCGATCCTTAGTAGGATTGATCCTAACAAGTAACAACCTTGGCTGAGCCCGAGACCTCCTTTGTTTTTGGCTTGTCACGAACTTATAACAAGATTTATAGCACAAAATGATGTTATAATTACATTATGGTATCTCATAACGGCAACATAGTATATTGCGAATCTGCAAAGACTTGTGTTTCTCATTTCAATCATAAATAGGTTGGGGTCGAGCGGTTAATCGAATAAAAAAGAGTATATCAAGATTTTTATCTATTATCAAGCTTAAACTTGTAAGAAGTGATTAAAATATGTATTCATTGAAGGTCAAGTACAAAATTTACATTTTGCGATAATTTAAGTATAGTTCATACCATTAATTCAATAAGTTCCACTTTGCAGCTACATGTTATATGAATATATTGTTGCTGATTAAAGCATACTTGATTTATTTGAGTAATCTAATATAGCGTGTTAAAAAATTACAGTGAACAAATTAACTCTTTTGATTTGAGAAATTATGAATTTCACTAAACTTATGGCTAATCATAACACGATCTACTAAATTTATTTTTCTTATAATGAGTAAATCAAACAAATAAATAACTCTCGTCACTTTAATATCACAAAAAAAAAATGATTTTTTTTTATCTCAGACTTACCATGTAATGTTTAAGTAAAAAATGATTAAATTACAATTTATTTAAAATCATAGAGCATTTGCATTTTATAAATTTTTTACTTTTTTAATTAACTTATTTCAAATATAGCTTTCATTATTGTATGCTAAAAATCATTTTGTTTTCCATTCATGCTCTGTGTAGTTAGGAAACAGTCCTTTCCCCAAATATTGATATTCTTCCAGATGACAATATATAATTAAATCAATTTCATCTTATCTCTTACATCACATCTCATATTATTGATTTATAGCCTATTTAGAGAACAGCAAATAGACATGCTTGCTTTGCACAAGGCGCGACTAAAGTAACTAGTGAAATCTGATCTCCAATCATGTATATTCCTATATGTTTAAGGTTCTCATGTACTTCACTCGGATGTCATTAGAACTTCGTTCAAAAAGTTGTCCTTTGGGTTTGACATTGGATGGGTTTGACTCGTCGAGTTTGGATTGTAGTGGCCCCAAACCCGCCCCGCTGCCATTGGTTTGTGCAGGTTTAGTGGTAAGAACTTGAAAAGAAAACTATTGGGAGAACGTAGGTCAGAAAAAGGCCTTGCCCATGAATCATCGTGTTGTACCATTGACATTAGTACAAGCTGGTCATGATCTTCAAAGGCCCCCGCCGGCGGATCCCGCCTCTTCAGAGACGGCGCCTGTCCTATTGAAGCCATATGGCAAGAGATATTCGCACAGGCCCTTCAAATTCACCAAGAATGTACTGCACTTCAAACACGTCAGAAGCTGCTCAAACAACTGGCAAGAACACAACGCTCGAAGTCAAACCCGCAAAATTCGCGAACTTAAGATGAACAAGAAAGATGGCATTAACAAATAACAAGCATCAAAATTCAAATCGCCACCACCGCCGCAGCCTACCAAGAAGACCTAGCCCCAAGGAAATCACCCCATCTCGAAATCTCAGAACCTTGGCAGGAACATTGACAGTTATGGACAGTTACTTGGGGTTTACATGCATCAGATCGAAAGATAGAAATTCAAGTTGTAACAGGACGAAAAGCAGATTGAAATGTGTGACGAGAAGACTTACAGAATTACAGAGACTGCCAAGAATGCAGAGAGAAGCGAGCAAAGCTGAGCTATAGCCCTGGACGAAATTACTACTGTTATAGAGTTGACTATTTATTACTTCTTCTCCACGCCCTTCGCACTCAAGTTGACGAAACGACCCATCTGCGTGGATCCCACCGTCTCCCCTTCCTTCGTTTTACCAATTCCTGCAAGCATGATCAGCTCCAGGCCCGAGCCGCCATGACCAGCTTTACGTTGAGAGAGTCGTTCCAGGACGTCGACCGGGAAGCTCGCTGTCCGGCACAAATCCTCCTGCCCCGCCGTTCGCGTTTGCAGAGCCAGCGTGTGTGAAACTGAACGAATGACTCGGCCCGGCGACGCCGAGAACGAGAGGCGTTTCTTCGCCCCGCGCTTCCGCTTCTTCCCACTCGAACCGCCATTGGCGACCTTTGGACGGGTTCGGAATGGACGCAGGAGGAAAGATGTTGGGCTGCGTCAGCCTCGCCCGAAGCTAGCGACGGTCGTGGGACTCCGGCGAGACTCCGGCAACCTCTGGGGGCCCTTTCCGGCATTGCACGGCAGCGGCAGCAGCGGCTCACCAGCGAGGGCCCATGGGTCTTTTTCTTTTTTTTTTTTTTCCTCTTTTCAGATTGAATTCTTTTTCACATAAATTAAAGAGGACAAGGAGGACAAGGTTTTCGTACTTCGAAATTACCCTATATAACATAATCTCTTCGGACCACAAAAAAAAAAAAAAGAATTATGTCAATTTAACATCAAATATTTTTTGCGTTTTTCCGATTTAATTCATGCAATCAATATTTATTGAAAATTATTGATGTGGACGTTTTGGGAGCAACCGGCATTTTAGTAATATATGAAGTTCGTTTTCTAGTCGGAGATTTCCCTTTTTTTTTTCCTTTTTAGTTTAATGGGAGCCGTGTGTAAATATCTCTAAAAAAAAAAAAAAAAACTGTCTAGGCTCCCATTGTTCTCTTGGGATGGGGAGGAATGGGGAGGAAAGCCGTAAGGAATAATTCTTTTCTTGTTCAAACCTTATTTGCTTAATCCCACATATACCGAGCAAAAATAGTTAAAAGTAATCATCAATCAATTCCTATCAATACACTTACAAATAGTTATGTGTAGGACTGAATTAATCAGATTAATAAAATTTAGGATCAAATTGAAATTTATACAATTTATTTAGGCCTTTTTTTTTTATAATTATTCAATGAATCTGTATTTATAATTATTGATCTTGTTGGTCTTACAATCAAATGCACTCATGATTTTCTTATACTGCAGGGGATTGCAAACTGTAGAGATGCACGCATTGCACCTGGACGTGCCCATGCCAACTCACCAAGCCTAGTTAGTTATCATGGAAACCGAATCTATTTCACCAACATTCAAAACAAAAGTGTCTCTAATTAGAGATCACATAACAAGGGACTGCTAATAACTAAATATTGGTAAGTCTCTTAAGAGATATATGAAAATAGCACAATTGGCTTTATAATTCTTTTGTTCTTTTTTTTTTTTTGAGAATTTTGACCGATACTGAGTTTCATTATCCTCGCACATTTCGCATTTTAATTTTTATATAATTTTTCAATAAGTGAAACCTTTACTAATACGCAGAGAACAACATGCAAAGCTATAGATTATTTTAACCTAATTCTTGAAATTTTTATTTGAATTTTGGAGCAAAATTCGAAAGCGGAGATCTTGAGGTAGATTTTTCTCATTGCCAAGCTGGACAGAGTTCTTATATAGGAAAGTCTCGGCAGTTAAGTTGAAGAGCACCGCCCAGTTCCCGCTACAAGGCCATAAGAACCAAGGTTTCGTCCTCAGTTCTTGTCTGATATCATCCATTGTTCCCTTCCCTTCTGAGAAACCCTTGAGAAGCAGAAGAAGATGAGCAGTCCCGTGCCGATCCCTCAAAGAAAGCGCACCGCCTTGTCGGCCGTGGCCAGAGAGCGTCGACTCTGTTGGCTCGTGGATTTCAGCAACAAGATGAAGATCGGGTTCTATTAAATTTGATATGCACGGAAGCATGGTTTTGGTATTAGTTATAGTTTTTGGTTAGTGATATGTGTGCAAGTGTATGGTATAGTTTGTAGTGGATGGGACAAGGGATAGACTAGGATAATTGAAGGACAAAGAACATGGATATGGGGGAAAATAGTTTCATTAGTTGGATAAAATAGTTTTACATTAGTTTAAGGAAGTGTTGGTGAGGGAGCTATGTGGTTTTTATGTTTAGCTCCCACACCAAAACATGGAGCACTTGCTCCTTTATATAGGCTACCAAAGTAGGTGGAGGAAGTCTCTAGACTTCTCTACAAATAGCTATAGTAACATAAGATGAAACTTTTAGAACACATGAGCTTGTAGACAATTCTAGAATTTTTCTTGAATTTTCTAACTCAAATCTATCTTGAAGTTTCTAGAATTAGATCACAAATTCCAACACTCCCCCTTGATCCAATTTCGGGATACTCCGGACTTGTGTTATAAAGTCTCGGACTTACCTTAAAATTTCTCTTGTAATTTGTCCAAAATCTTTTATTCCGTCTTCGTTCCACGATCCCTTGCATTCTCTTGTCGAACAACTTGCACTTGCCTTTGAACATGCATGACTTTTCTTCAACGATAAAATAGTTTTACAATAGTTTAAGGAAGTGTTGGTGAGGGAGCTACATATGATGTGGTTTTTATGTTTAGCTCCCACACCAAAACATGGAGCACTTGCTTCCTACCAAAGTAGGTGAAGGAAGTCTCTAGACTTCTCTACAAATAGCTATTATAGTAACATAAGATGAAACTTCTAAAACACATGAGCTTGTAGACAATTCTAGAATTTTTCTTGAATTTTCTAACTCAAATCTATCTTGAAGTTTCTAGAATTGGATCACAAATTCTAACAAGTTCCCGCGCCACCAAGATGTGTTCGCAGCATTCTGCGAGACCTGCATTCTGTGCGAGGAGAAGGGCGAGGAGTGGGTTCTCAGGAAGCTACGCGATCTCTTTGCGGACCATAAAGATTTGATCGCGGAGTTTGTGAAACTTCAGTCGGAAGGTTCCGCTCCTATTGACAGCGCCGGCTCCGCCGGTCGCGAGGCGTTTGGCGGGTTGGGGAACGAACTCGCGGTTTTGAACACTGGCGAGATAAAAAGAGAAAGGCCGAGGGGTTCCTTCCGAGTGCCAGTCAAGAACGCTCACGAGCACGTCCTGTTCCAATAGGAGGACGACATGTGCAACCGGGACATGATGATCGGCATCGCTCAATCGGCGATGTCCCGCATCGGGAAACATCTGGCGGCCGGGCGCCGCGACGGCTGTCGCTTGACGCCCGGAGAGCTGAGGTTCATCGAGACGATGTACGACTACTGAGCGGCCGAGATAGTGGAGCACTTGAGGGAGGACCCAGAGCGCACGCTGCCGCTTGTTTTGAGCCGGTTGCAGCAGAAGCATGATGAGTTGATGGCGGACCGATCGAATAATCATGAGGTCTGGAAGAAGGCCTTTGCGGACCAGCCTTCGTTGGGCCGTGGAGACACCAACACCGCCGTCGACATTCAGGCTCCAGGGGATGCCAGCAGCGCGTCGTGTCCTCCGGTGGAAGCCCAAGTGAAACCGCCAGAAAATATCGGCCTGAATGTCTGCTTGAATCTTTTCAGTACAAGTCAATGTGAATCGATGCCACGCGTGAGTGAGAGATTTTGTGAGACCACCATTTTCAAAAACTTAAGTCCTTACATGAAGGTATGATTTAATAATGCTGAAATTTTGTTAGGATTTAACGTATAGGACTTTGCCGTTTGATCTGCCATGCGTAATAAGCTTGATGTGCGTTGCTCCGTGCGTGTTTGGTTGCTTGGAAAGAAAGTTCCAAATAGGGTAATTCCCAAGTTCAAAACGCAGTCCTCTTTAATTTAGCTGCTGATACTTTCCTATTTCGACTAGGATATGGGTCAAAAGGAGGTCGTTTTGGTTTTATAAATATACGTCATGCCTTAGCTCAATTGATCGCCGCCACGTAGGAGAGAAAAACTAATAAAAAATGTCACCTTATCATTTTTCATTAGATAAGTTGATGGAATCAACAAAGTGACTTGGTTGTATGAATTGATAAATTTACAAATTTAATGTACATTTTTTGAAAGTTTTAGAATTCAATCTTATTTTTATTACAATTTTAAAAAATTTTAATGCATTATCCAACTTTAAATATTTATGAATATCTCACTTACCAATTTAAGTTTATTTTTTAGCAATGAAACTTTTATGTGTAGCACGTATTGGAGTAATCACTATAACTTATCGAATATTTTTATTTTCATTTACTCTTTTCACAAATATATTTATGATGTAAGTTATCTTTTTTTTTCTTTTTTATGGCGGAAAATAAGCCTTGGTTCCCCAATTCACAACATTTCAAACCATTTTCATTTCAACAATTTTGAGGCCTTGCATACCGTGCACCAACTCTTCCTGCAAGGGTTTAAACAGCTTTACTGCAGCAACCGCGCAAATTCTCTTGCTAGCAATTCAGTCAATAGCAGTTGGCTGTTCTAAGAAAGAAGCTCACCATATAATTTTGGACAAATGATACAGCCATTCATTCGATGAAGTCCCTAAATTTTAACTCAATGTACAATATCATCCCAAAACTTTTAATTTGTTCAAAATTTTTTAGTTTTTGGACCATATGAAAATATTCAATATTATCATTCCAATAATTCAAATTCAAAGATGGTATACACTCCAATGACTAATTAAATGTTTAAGGATGATATTAAATATTAAGTTAAAATAGGAATTATTTGTGCTACGATCTGTTTAATTTTAAAGAATTAAGGACGGATCTCAAAGATGAGCATCTTTTGCATGTCCTCCTTGAGCAGAACAGTACCGACATCATCCAAACAAATCAAGGTCCTCTGCTCCTGCCAAACCGCAACAAGGTTTCAGGAGCTTCTGGTACAGCGCGTTGAATAAAAAGTACAAGAGGAGGAAACTTGGGAGGATGACTATTAGGCAGGATCCAATCACCAAACAGCTCGAGGGAACTTTGTGGTCCTGATTTTGTGTATGCGCGCCCATCGACCCGGCTCGATTGGGTTATTCGCGCAATTCTCATGCCGACACCAATACAAGCATTGTG
Organism: Eucalyptus leucophloia subsp. euroa; assembly: GCA_017140325.1. Classification (NCBI taxonomy): domain Eukaryota; kingdom Viridiplantae; phylum Streptophyta; class Magnoliopsida; order Myrtales; family Myrtaceae; genus Eucalyptus; species Eucalyptus leucophloia. Next base: position 6,231,524 of record CM029474.1, read on the forward strand.
TTAAAGTAATTAATTATAAAACAATACATTTATTTAACAGCTTAAACTTTTATAACAGTTGACATTTTTTCACAAAATCTCACATGGTGTCAGAGTTGCAGGTTTTGAATTTGAGTAGAAGACAACACCAAGTGCATTTTTTCAGCTGGGGACTCTTCTACTTCTGCAAGGCCCTAGCTTGGTGCTTGCTATTTGGATACTCTTCATTTGCACAGCTGCTTCCTTGACAGTTCTTCACTTTTGTCGCTGCCAGATGTGTGCATAAATTGTGGTTCATTTGGCCTCTCGTGGCCTCCCACTGCTTTTTTTGCCTTATTTGGCTATTTTGCTTCCTTAGGTTCGCTCTTGCGTTCCTCTTTTGCATTCGGCTCCCTTCCACTCACTCTAACTTATTGTCTTGTTGAGTGCAAGTTTTGTGACATCGGATCTTTTGTAATTATTGAAGACAACCCTAAGTGCAAGAGGGAGTATTATAGTAATTAAACATAAAACCACGTGTTCATTGAACAACAAGGCTTAAGCTTTTAGAATTATTGTTATGTGCCGAGCATCAAGCACACGGCCGCTCCCCATCACTGCTAATGCGCTTTCAATAGGAAATCGCATCAGGCTTCCCCCATTTTTACTCGCAACCTGTAGCCAAGGACCCGGTAACGAAACCTCAAATAATATAGGCCTTAAGAGTAAAAATTAGTTCGCAATCCATGAAAGTTTACCTTCGTGAAGCATCTCTTGCCATTCCTGTCATCCTAGCCAAAGAAAAAAAAAAAACCTTTCCATGATATGACATCGATGGAAGCAATTAGATACACGACTTGGGCCTATATAACATGACCAATCAATAGAATTGCTTCAGTACTCACCCTTACGAGTGCAAAACGAAACCAAGTCATATCTTCCCAAGTGAAGAAGATGGAATTACATAAGTAGGATCCTATCCTTTCTTTTTTTTAGTCAAAAGGACCCTATGTTTATAAACTTATGAGAAGATCTGGACATTACGTAGGATCTTAAATTGCTAGGATCTTTACATGGTCTCGATCCAAAACTAATGAAAAAAGGGAACATAGGATCGACACAATCCTACCAATCCCATTGATCATATTTTTACATACTTCAACCTTGAAATAAGTTTATCCTTATATGTAGTATATACTTATATTTAGGTAATAGAAAAGTCAACTTCCCAGTATATATAGTTGAAAGATGGCATAACTTTAAATTCATGCTATTTTGAAGTTTCAACTACGCACATTGTTCATACCTAATATATTCCATATGACTATCCAAAGATTTTTTGCATTGTTGGTGTAATTTTGAGGATGTTACAATTCAGTCCTTTTAGACACCTTCATCAATCCTAAGTAAGGATCACATCCTAACAAGTAACAAACTTGGCTGAGTCCGAGACCTCTTTTGTTTTTGGCTTGTTGCAAACTTATAACAAGATTTGCAGCACATAATGATGTTATATGGTATCTCATAACTATGATATAATATATCGCGAATCTGTAGACTTGTGTTTTTCATTACAACAGTGAATAGGCTGGGTCAAGCGGCTGATCAATTAAACAAAAGTGTATCAAGATTTTTATCTAGTATCGAGCTTAAACTTGTAAGAAGGGATTAAAATATGTATTCATCGAAGGCCAAATACAAAATTTAGATTTTGCTATAATTTAAGTATAGTTCATACCATTGATTCAATAAGTTCCACTTTGCAGATACAAGTTATATGAATATATTGTTGCTTATTAAAGCATACTTGATTTTATTTGAATAATTTGATATAGCGTGTTAAAAAATTACAGTGAACAAATTAACTTGATTTGAGAAATTATAAATTTCACCAAACTTATAACTAATCATAATACGATCTGCTAAATTTTTTTTTTATATAACTATGAGTAAATCAAACAAATGAATAACTCATGTTACTTTAATATTACAACTTTTTTTTAATTTTATCTCAGATTTACCATGTAATGTTTAAGTAAAAAATGATTAAATTACAATTTATTTAAAATCACGGAGCATTTGCATTTTATATAATTCTATCGTCTACTTTTTAAATAAACTTATATCAAATATAGCTTTCGTTATTGTATGCTAAAAATCATTTTTTTTTTCTATTCATGTTCTGTGTACTTAGGAAACAGTCTTTTCGCCAAATTTTAATATTCTTCCAGAAAAAATGGCCAGCAGTATAATACCAAAATCGAATACCATTCACTTCATCTGTTTGGTGGAAATCAATCAGCTAAAGTTAGAAATAGGTAACACGACTGACATGTATTGGGATCAATAATATAGACATTATACATGCAAGGAACTTCGAAGAATAGCAAAAGTAAGATCATTGCCAGTTCATTTACATTGAATAATTAACATTCCATTGGAAGACATTGTTTTCGCACGAAACACAACCCAACATATCCATGATAGGTCAATCGCCAATATTTCAAAGACTTGACAACAGTGAGTGATCATCATTAGACAAAATCCTGTAGAATAGATACTGTAAGTATACGACACATATAGCAAACTGGATGACACAAAAGTATTGAGATAACTAGTTTATCCAGCTTCTCATACTGATGCCACAACTGGGGATAAATAAACTATCTTGTACATACAATCCGCAGGGACAGCTTGAGTTGCAACGGAAGAAGGATCCTGTGCGTTATCTTAAAAGAGATGAAACTCATATCGCCTTGACAATGAACATTGATTCGTTGAAAGGTAACATACAGGGAACGGTGGGTTCTAAACATATGGAGAATCTGCAATGCACCTAAAGACAAAAAAAAAAAAAAAAAAAAAAATTGCATCCTACTAAGCCGGAGGTATAGCTAAAGCCTGCACATACTTCTTACGTGTAAATGGTATCCACAAGCAATCCATCCATGACTGTATGAAAACCAAGATTATTTTGATTCTTCATCAACGATATCATTCCTTCTATAATCAGTAAAATTACCAGTCGATCACTGAGGAGCATTCCCCAAGGCAAACATTAGCAAGCAAATTGGTTAGCATGAAGAATGGGCTCAACAAATGAAGGAAATACCTCAATCTTATCCATCGAACGGGGTATATCCTGTTCATCAAAAAGCACATCTTCAGCTGAGACCTTGCTCACTTTTACGTAATCTGAAAATAGCAGCTTGTATATAGCCTTCGTAGCATGAGTCATGAAGACACGACCTCAAAATGTAGTCTGGAAAAAAGAGAGCATGTCGGGTCATCGGTATTAAAGTAAGATTCAATAATTAAAGTACCTTTTCCCTCTAATTTAGCCGCTAACTTTTCCAAAAAGTATGGTACGGAAGCTGCATGATCCAAGTGGAAGCTGCAAGCAGTCAACATTGACTGGTAAAGACCAGAGACTTCTTTTAAAGTGGAAGCTAACTATGAGAGGAAAGAGTAGAAGTATAAATCTGCAATATAATGCAAGCAACTGAGAAGCCCATCCTGAACTTTACGGACATTGGTGCTGATAATTTGACAATAGCCTAACGGATCAAACTAGGAAACAATCCGAGACGAAGGGGCAAGGGTGAATTCCTTTGGCAAGTTGTAAGAATAAAGAACCTTTCTTCAAGCAAATTACGAGCAAACACCGGGAAAGGGAACTGCACATAATGGAACGAGTGGCCCTCCTCATCAAAGGCAAGTCAATGATAATAGGTAAGGCAGATTATACATACTGAGTAATTAGGAGGACATCAATTGTCAAAGGGTCGATCTCATCAAAGTACGTGTTAGAATATTTAAATAATAAATCACGCTTTTATCTAATAGCTTAAGCTTTTAAAATAGTTGGTAGTGGTCCCACAAAATCTCACATGGTATCGGAGCTAGGAGATTCTGAGTTCGAATCTTCCAGGCCCCTATTTGCCTCCCAATTAAATTTCCACGCTTACTACTAGGCAAAAGACCAGACTAAGCGTAAGGGGGAATATTAAAATATTTAAATAATAAATCACACATTCATCTAACAGTTTAAGTTTTTAGAACAGTTAGCAGTGGTCCCACAAAATCTCACAGTATGAAAGAGCGGCCATGCTAGAGTAAGCGGGATGAATTCCACAATGACTGTCACCCACAGACAATAATTACGAGGAGATCACGAGAGAAACCAACCCATTTCTGCTAAAACTCTAAACCCGGAAGAACTCATGAAAACCCAGAAAGAAGCAGTACCAACAGTCTTTCCTTTTGAAGACTGTACACACAGGACCGACCCACTTCATTGCCAACGCCGAGAGTAGTCACGATCGGCTGGTCGCCTTCTCTCCTGGCCGGCGGATCCCGCCTCTTCAGAGACGGCGCCTGTCCTATGGAAGCCATATGGCAAGAGATATTCGCGCGGGCCCTTCAAATTCACCAAGAATGTACTGCCCTGTGGGGAAAAAGACAAGAGAAGAAGGAAAAACACAACTGAAGCTGCTCAAACAACAGGCAAGAACACAACGCTTGAAGTCAAACCCGGAAATTTACGAACTCTAGATGAACAAGAAAGATGGCGTTAACAAATAACAAGCATCAAAATTCATATCCCTGCGGCCGCCACCTCCTACCAAGAAAACTGAGCGCGAAGGAAATTACCCCATCTCGAAATCTCAAAACCTTGGCAGGAACACGAAGTTGACAGTTATTGATAGTTATTGACAGTTAGTTGGGGTTTAGTTGACAGTTATTGATAGTTATTGACAGTTATTTGGGGTTTACATGCATCAGATCGAAAGATCAAAATTCGAGCTGTAACAGGACGAAAAGCAGTTCGAAATGTGGACGAGAAGACTTACAGAATTACAAAGATTGCCAAAAATGCAGAGAGAAGTGAGCAAAGCCGAGCTAAAGCCCGAGACGAAATTACTACTGTTATAGAATTGACCATCTATTACATCTTCTCCACGCCCTTCACCCTCAAGTTGACGAAACGACCCGTCTGTGTGGATCCCACAGTCTCCACTTCCTTCGTTTTCCCAACTTCCTGCCAGCATGATCAGCTCCAGGCCCGAGACGCCATGACCAGCTTTACATCGAGAAAGCCGTTCGAGGACGTCGAGGGGGATGCTCGCCGTCCGGCACATATCCTCCTCCCCCGCCACTCGCGGATGCAGAGGCGGCGCGTGTGAAACTGTACGAATGACTCGGCCTGGCGACGCTTGAGAACGAGAGGCTTTTTCTTCGCCCTGCGCTTCCGCTTCTTCCCACTCGAACCGCCATTGGCGACCTTTGGACGGGTTCGGAATGGACGCAGGAGGAAAGATGTTGGGCTGCGTCAGCCTCGCCCAAAGCTAGCGATGGTCACGGGACGCTGGCGAGACTCCAGCGACCTCCGGGGGCCCTTTCCAGCATTGCGCGGCAGCGGCTCACCAGCGAGGGCCCGTGGCTCTTTTTTTTTTTTTTTTCTATTTTCAGATTGAATTCTTTTTCTCATAAATTAAAGAGGACAAAGGGAACAAGGTTTTTGTACTTCGAAATTACCCTATATAACATAATCTCTTCGGACCACAAAAAAAAAAAGAATTATGTCAATTTAACATCAAATATTTTTTGCGTTTTTCCGATTAAATTCATGCAATCAATATTTATTGAAAAATATTGATGTGGATGTTTTGGGAGCAACCGGCATTTTAGTAATATATGAAGTTCATTTTCTACTTGGAGATTTCCCTTTTTTTTTTTCCTTTTTAGTTTAATGGGAGCCGTGTGTAAATATATCTCTCTCTCTCTCTCTCTCTCTCTCTCTCTCTCTCTCTCTCTCTCTCTCTCTCTCTCTCTCTCTCTCTCTCTCTCTCTCTCTCTCTCTCTCTCTCTCTCTCTCTCTCTCTCTCTCTCTAATATATAACTGTCCAGGCTCCCATTGTTCTCTTGGGATGGGGAGGAAAGCCGTAACGAATAATGCTTTTCTTGTTCAAACCTTATTTGTTTAATCCCACATATACCAATCAAAAATAGTTAAAAGTAATCATCAATCAATTCCTATCGATACACTTACAAATAGTTATGTGTATGATTGAATTAATCAGATTAATAAAATTTAGGATCGAATTGAAATTTGTACAATTTATTTAGGCCTTTTTTTATAATTATTCAATGAATCTGTATTTATAATTATTGATCTTGTTGGTCTTACAATCAAATGCACTCATGATTTTCTTATACCGCAGGGGATTGCAAACTGTAGAGATGCACGCATTGCGCTTGGACGTGCCCGTGCCAACTCACCAAGCCTAATTAGTTATCATGGAAACCGAATCTATTTCACCAGCATTCAAAACAAAAGTGTCTCTAATTAGAGATCACATAACAAAGGACCGCTAATAACTAAATATAGCATAGTCGGCTTTATAATTCTTTTGTTCTTTTTTTTTTTTTTTGAGAATTTTGACCGATACTAAGTTTGATTATCCTCACACATTTCATATTTTAATTTTTATATGATTTTTCAATAAGCGAAACCTTTACTGATACGCGGAGAACAACATGCAAAGCTATAGATTATTTTAAACCTAATTCTTGAAATGTTTATTTGAATTTTGGAGCAAAATTCGAAAGAGGAGATCTTGCGGTAGATTTTTCTCACTGCCAAGCTGGACAGAGTTCTTATATAGGAAAGTCTCGGCAGTTAAGTTGAAGAGCACCGCCCAGTTCCCGCTACAAGACCACAAGAACCGAGGTTTCGTCCTCAGTTCTTGCCTGATATCATCCATTGTTCCCTTCCCTTCTGAGAAACCCTTGAGAAGCAGAAGAAGATGAGCAGTCCCGTGCCGATCCCTCGAAGAAAGCGCACCGCCTTGCCGGCCGTGGCCAGAGAGCGTCGGCTCCGTCGGCTCGTGGATTTCGGCAACAAGGTGAAGATCCGGTTCCCGCGCCGCCAAGATGTGTTCGCAGCGTTCTGCGAGACCTTCATTCTGTGCGAGGAGAAGGGCGAGGAGTGGGTGCTCGGGAAGCTGCGCGATCTCTTTGCGGACCATCAAGATTTGATCGCGGAGTTTGTGGAACTTCAGTCGGAAGGTTCCGCTCCTATCGACGGCGCCGGCGGCTCTGCCTGTCGCGAGGCGTTTGGCGGGTCGGGGAACGAACTCGCGGTTCTGAACACTGGCGAGATAAAAAGAGAAAGGCCGAGGGGTTCCTTCCGAGTGCCGGTCAAGAACGCTCACGAGCGCGTCCTGTTCCAATACGAGGACGAAATGTGCAACTGGGACGTGACGATCAGCATCGCTCAATCGGCGATGTCCCGCATCGGGAAACATCTGGCGGCCGGGCGCCGCGATGGTTGTCGCTTGACACCCGGAGAGCTGAGGTTCATCAAGACGATGTACGACTACGGAGGGGCCGAGATGGTGGAGCACTTGAGGGAGGATCCACAGCGCGCGCTGCCGCTTGTATTGAGCCGGTTGCAGCAGAAGCACGACGAGTTGATGACGGACCGATCGAATGCTCGTGAGGCCTGGAAGAAGGCCTTTGCGGAGCACCACCAGCCTTCGTTGGGCCGTGGGGACACCAACACCGCCGTCGACATTCAGGCTCCGGGGGACGCTGGCAGAGCACCGTCTCCTCCGGTGGAAGCCCAAGTGGAAGCGCCAGAAAATATTGACGTGAATGTCCGCTCGAATCTTTTCCGTACAAGCCAATGTGAATCGATGCCACATGTGAGTGAGAGATTTTGTGAGACCACCATTTCTAAAAACTTAAGTCATTAGATGAAGGTATAATTTAATAATGTTGAAATTTTGTTAGGATTTAATCTATAGGACTTTGCCCTTTGATCTGCCATGCGTAACAAGCTCGATGTGCGTTGTTCCATGCATGTTTGGTTTCTTGGAAAGAAAGTTCTAAATAGGGTAATTCCCAAGTTCAAAAACCTAGTCCTCTTTAATTCAACTGCTGATACTTTCCTATTTCGACTAGGATATGGGTCAAAAGGAGGTTGTTTTGGTTTTATAAATAAACGTCATGCATTAGCTAAATTGATTGCCGCCATGTAGGAGAGAAAAACTAATAAAAAATGTCACTTTATCATTTTTCATTAGATAAGTTGACGGAATTAACGAAATGACTTGATTATATCAATTGATAAATTTACAAATTTAATGTACATTTTTTGAAAGTTTTAGAACTCAATCTTATTTTTGTGACAATTTTCAAAATTTTTAATGCATTATCCATCTTTAAATATTTATGAATATCTCACTTACCAATTTAAGTTTATTTTTTAGCAATGAAACTTTTACGTGTAGCACATATTGGAGTAATCACTATAAACTTATCGAATATTTTTATTTTCATTTATTCTTTTCACAAATATGTAAGTTATCTTTTTTGTGTTGTTTTTTTTTTTTTTTTGGCGGAAAATGAGCCTTGGTTCCCCGATTCACAACATTTCAAACCATTTTCATTTCAACAATTTTGAGGCCTTGCATCCCATGCACCAACTCTTCCTGCAAGGGATTAAACAGCTTTACTGAAGCACCAGTGTGAATTCTCTTGCTAGCAATTCAGTCAACAGCAATAGGTTGTTCTAAGAAAGAAGCTCGCCATATAATTTTGGACAAATGATACAGCCATTCCTTCGGTGAGGTCTTTAAATTTTAACTTAATGTGCAATGTCATCCCAAAACTTTTAACTTATTCAAAAACTCTTTAGTCTCTAGACCGTATGAAAATATTCAATATTATCCTTCCATTAATTCAAAGTCGATAACTGTATACAGTCCAATGACTAAATTAAAAATATACAAAAAATTTAGGCATGTGATTACGTATTGAGTTAAAAATTCAGGGGCCACACTGAACAAATTAAAAGTTCATGAACAATATTGAATATTAGGTCAAAGTTTATGAACTATTTATGTGATGATCTCTTTAATTTTAAAGAACTAAGGACAGATTGTCAAAGATGAACATCTTTTGCATGTCCTCCTTGAGAAGAAGAACAGTACCAAGATCATCCAGACAAATCAAGGTCCTCTGCTCCACTGCTCCTGCCACACCGCAACAAGGTTTTAGGAGCTTCTGGTACAGCACGTTGAATAAAATATACAAGAAGGAGGAAACCTGGGAGGATGATTATTAGGCAGGATCGAATCACCAAACAGCTCGAGGGAACTTTGTGATCCTGATTTTGTGTATGAACACCCGTCGACTCAGCTCAATCGAGTAATCTACGAAATTCTCATGCCAACGCCAGTACAAGCATTGTGTTAGACTAATTAATTATAAAATCACGCTTTCATCTAATAATTTAAATTTTTGGAACAGTCAGTAATCTCACAAAATTTCACGTGATGTTAGAGCTATAAGTTCAAAATTTGACTAGAAAACCACACTAAGCACGGGAGAAAATATTAAAATAATTAAACATAAAACCACGCATTCATAGACTAGCAAGACTTAAGCTTTTATAATGGTTGTTACACACTGAGCATTGAGCACACGGTTGTTGCCCATCACCGCTAATGCGCTAGAAGCCACTTTTCAATAGGAAATTGCATAAGGCCTTCCCCCATTTTTCCTCGCAAGCTGTAGCCAAGGACCCGGTAAGGAAACCACAAGTGATATAGGGCTTAAGAGTAGAAATATGTTCGCAATCCATGAAAATTTACCTTCGTGATGCACTCTCTTGCCATTCCCGTCATCCTAGCTTGAAAAAACTTTTCATTATAGGACATCAATGGAAGCAATCGTATGTACGACTTGAGCCTATGGCATGACTAATCAATAGAATCATTTCAGTACTCACCATTATGCGTGCAAAACAAAACCGAGCCATATCTTCCCAAGTGAAGTAATGGAATTGCATAAGTAGCATCTTCTTTTTTTTTTTTTTTTTTTTCTAAAGGATCCTATGTTTAAAAACTTAAGAAAAGATCTGGATCTTAAGTAGGATCTTAAATTGCTAGGATCTTTACATGGTCTTGATCCAAAACTAACAAGAAAAGGGAACATAGGATCGATACAATCCTATCGGTCCCATTGATCATATTTTTTATCATATTTTTTCATACTTCAACCTTGAAATAAGTTTATCATGCTATGTAGTATATACTTATATTTTGGTAATAGAAAAGTCAATTTCCTGGTATATACAATAGAAAGATGGCATAACTTTAAATTCACGCTATTTTGAAGTTTCAACTACACACATTGTTCATACCTAATAAATTCCATACGACTATCCAAAGTTTTTTCTCGCATTGTTGGTGTAATTTTTTGGATGTTACAATTTAGTCCTCTTAAACACCTTCATCGATCCTTAGTATGATCACATCCTAGCAAGTAACAACCTTGGCCAAGTCCGAGACTGCCTTTGTTTTTGGCTTGTGATGAACTTAGCACAAAATGATGTTATAATTACATTATGTTATCTCATAACTGCAACATAGTATATTGCAAATCTGCAAAGACTTGTGTTTCTCATTGTTGGGAATGGCGGATCCCCGAAAACCGGATTCAACACTGAATCGAACCCCTAAATTAATGCGGAAGACGAAGCTTGGGAAAAACACGTATCACCAATTGTTAAGCACACCACGGATTCGAGCGTACCTTGTTAGTCACAGATTAAACATCGACGCCGATAAGAGGAAGAGAATTTGACCCTTTTCGATCATGTTCGATCCGACGACGCCTTGAAGGGAAGAAGAACGATGTCGTTTGCCTTATTGTTCTTTTTGTCTTTTTGGAGAGAGAGAGAGCGCGCGGGAGAGGAGAAAACGTACGTTATGTTCCAACATGTGTCTTCTCTCTCTCTCTCTCTCTCTCTCCTCCCTTTTATACGTCCCTTCATCCACGGGCTCTATTCCCGTGGGCCGGGCCTTTTGGCCCAGCATGGGTGGACGGGCCTTAAGCCCATCACCAATTAAAACCATCATCTCCCACTCGCACATGGTGGGCTAAACAAGATTCTCTTTACCTCTCTTCAACATTCATACTGGTGAATAATCCGTGCGACCAACATACTTTGAGAGCTCGTTGCTATACATCTGTTAAGAATATATAGCGGCTCATAATGGACGTCACACTCCGAGTAGATTGAGTATGCACTCCCTAGATCGATTGATCACATTTTACATCTCTCTTGATCTCTTTTAAACATTGATATATATATATATATATATATATATATATATTGTATTCACAATTATAATTATCACAAAGACAGTCATAATTGGTTAACCGGTGAATACAAAACTACAATGTGATTCTCCAAAAATCGATCTTCCTCTTTCCTTCAAACTCTCAATTTTAGTTCAGCTTGTTTTTCTAGAAATGCCCCATTAGATCGAATCATCTCATGACCATTGGCAACACCCCAAGATAGTAAACACTAAATAGAAATCTTGAGAATAAGTAAGAGTCCTGAGGGGACTAAAAATTGAGGAACTCTTTTCCTCAAGAGTCTCACACGTCATAAAAGTTGAGATCAAACTTTTTGCCACTCTTATTGGTCGTCTCATGCATACGTAGTATGGAATACGTATTACGGTATTAACTCCTTTCCCATGGAGCGTATGTCTACACCTTTCAATACCGTACAGATGATAGTTCAGACATACCCAATATCTAACTTGAGTTCACGTATCTATTCATTCACAAAATTCATCAGAACTCACATCTTGCATCTTAGACAGATAAAGTAAAATATATGGAGTATTTTACTTTCGGACATAGTAAGTATTATATCCTCATCTTAACACTTAGTTAAGGCGACATACGTGTTTTAAGCTTGAGCTCTCGATTATCACCTAGATAATAAGCTTTAAAACAGTCTCATCTCTATTTATCACACAGTAAATAGAGGCGATTACCCGTATGAGTGGGCTAATCTTATATCTGTCCGACATACTTCTCAACTTAAAGTAATGCACTAAGCATTGAGATGCATAAAGATCAAACAAAGATTCATAGGCATTAATGATGAAAAACACAAATTTATCAAATGTGAACACTTAGGGAAATTACAATATTCAGTACATTAGCCTCTACGCAATCCTAGAGATTTCATATGGCCACAAAACACATATCTAGGTATTGACTTTGTCATAGGATCTGCTACCATTCTATGCGTAGTATGTACTCTAAGTTCACATCTTTTCGTGTAACCATATCCTTGACAAGATTATACTTGGTATCTATATGTTTGGTCTTGCCATGATATTTTGGATCTTTGGTGTACGCTTTTGCTGCTTGGCTATCACAGTTAACCAACAATTAATATGCAGCACTTCCAATAACGCCTAAATAATCCAAAAATCTCTTAAGCCAAACACTTTCTTACACTGCTGCTGATAATGCCACGAATTCAACTTACATCGTGGATAAGGCTATACACTTTTGTTTCTTACTGCTCCAACATATGGTGCCATTATTCGGTAAGAAAACAAATCCAGAGGTAGATTTCCTTTCATTTAAATCTCCTCCCCCAATCAGCATCAGAATAGCCTTTGAGTTGCAGATTCTTCCCTTAATGACTTAGCTATAATCAGCAGTTCCCTTTAGATACCTTAGTATTCTTTTAACGGCTTTTCATTGTGCTGGACCTAAATTGGATTGGTATCTACTCACCATTCCAACTGCAAAACATACGTCAGGTCTTGTACACATCATAGCGTACATCAAGCTCCCAACAGCACTAGCATAAGGAACATATTTCGTTTGTTCCTTCTCTTGTAGAGTCCTTGGACACGGTCTATGGCTCAACCCTTCACCTTTTGTAATAGGAGTGTCTATGGGCTTACAATCTTGAAATCTTAATTTCAAGAATGTATGCAACATCACCCATGTCTTTCATCTCAAAGTTGGAAGACAACGAATTCTTCACAATATTAACAAACTCCATATTACTTCCGACAATTAGTATATCATCAACATATAATGATATGATCACAAATTGATCATTGGATCTTTTGATATATACACAATGATCCTCGTCAATCATTGCAAAATCATATGCCATTATAGCATTATGAAAACGTATATACCATTGTCTCGATGACTGCTTACGGCCATATATCGACATCAAAAGTCGACATACCTTTTCTTCTTGGCCTTTCACTATGAAACCAGCAGGTTGTTCCATATATATTTCTTCCTCTAATTCTCCATTGAGGAAAGCAGTCTTTACATCTATTTGATATAACTCAAGATCCATACTAACTACTATTGCCAGAATATGCGAATCGAGGTAAATCTCACTACATGAGAAAACGTATCTTCATAATCAATTCCTTCATATTGATTATACCCTTTCGCCACAAGGCGGGCCTTATGCCTTTCTATCGAGCCATCAGCCTTTCGCTTTTTTTTTTAGAACCCACTTGTTCCCAATAGTTTTGTGTCCTTTTTAGAAGATCAACCAGTTCCCAGACTTTGTTTGATTTCATTAACTCTATTTCCTCTTTCATTGCATGAATCCATTTTTCCTTATTAGGGCAATTCAGAGCCTCATTAATATTTCTTGGCTCATCCTTATCTCGTGGAGCAATTATAAAAGTTTCCACTTCAATGTCAAAACGTCGACGGGGAATACTTTGGCGACTTGTTCACCGTATGGGAGATTGTACACTCAGCACATCATTCCCCATCATGCTCCCACTTGGATTAGGTAATGATGATGTCGTGACATCAGGTGGTTGCAATTAATAATGAGTTGAATTCAATTCATTACATCTCATATTACTCCCACTTGGACAAACTCCACTGACATCATTATCTTAATCATTATCATTCCCTTATTTCACCCCTCTTAGGATATTCATCTACTAAGAATGTGACATTCCGTGATTCAAATTCAGTTATACTCCCACTTTCCTGCTCACCTATGAACACATACCCTTTCGAGTATTCAGAGTATCTTATGAAAATACTCTTCTTTCCTCTGGGACCCAATTTCTCAAACTTGTGAGAGGACTCATGTGTATAGGCAGCACAACCCCATGGCTTAAGAAAACTTAAGTCTGGTTTTCTAACTGTCCATAACTCATATGGAGTGGAAATAACTGATTTGGAAGGCATCCGGTTAAGTATATTGGCAGTAGTTAACAACGCATCACTCCAAAAAGTGATAGGTAAGTTAGCATGCGCCATCTTGGAGCTAACCATTCCGGTAGGGTTCTATTTATTCTCTCTGCAACACCATTTTGTTGAGGAGTATACGGAATAGACAACTATCTTTCTATTATTTTTTCATCACATAATTTTCTTAACTTATCAGATAAATATTCTCAACCTCGATCGGATCTAAATACCTTTATTTTCTTGTCTAATTGATTTTTTGCCAGGTTCATAAACCTTCTGAAACAACTTATACTTCAAATTTATTAGAAATCAAATAGACATATCTGACTCGAGTATAATCATCTATAAAAATGATGAAATAAACAGCCATTTGCCTTCCTCTCACATTGATTGAACCACAGACGCCCAAATGGATTAAATGCAGAGGAAATTAAGCTCTTTTACCTTTTCCAAATGGTTTCCTTGTCATTTTCCATACTAGGCAATGCTCACTTATGGACAAATCGACTTTTTTCAATATTGCCCAACAAGCCTTCTTTGGCTAGTCTATTTATATGTTGTTGGCCCATATGACCAAGTCTAGCATGCTACCATATTCACATCATTTTCATATAAGGTAGAAGACATGAAATAAGGGAATAACATATTGACATCATCATAATCAACATTTAGTACAATAAAACCATTCAGTAAGTGACCACAACCATAATAGTTTGTATCTAAATACAAATCTACACATTTATTATGGAAGTTCATACCAAAACTAAGTTTAACCAACACCAAAACAGACATTAAATTTCGACGAATCTCCGGAGCATATAGAACATCATGTAGGAACAAGGTACGTCCACCACGCATGTTCAATTGGCAGGTGCCAATCCCTTTAACTTCAACTCTGGAGTCATTTCCAATATAGATCCACTTAGTTCCAGTTGGTATCGTCGGAATTCCACGAAGGATCCTCTATCCTTTGCTACATGGTCTGTCACTCATGCATCTACATTTCACAAAGGATTGGATTCAGCCTATAATGCAGAACTTGACACATAAGCAAAGTTCTCAAATGTACAAGAGGTGTATACCTTCTTTGGCTCACGACAGTCGCGAGCATAGTGACCTCTCTTGTCACAATTGTAACATCCCACCCTTAACATTTTCTTCACTTGATGACATTTTCCTCTCTTGTGTTGGTTAACTCTTGATTTCTTGCAATAAGGACTTGATCATTTGCATTCCAACATATTGAACGAATCAATACGCTTGCGCTTAGAGCACAAAGCCCTTTCTGAGCTAGAACCAGCATTAGAAATATCTATTTTCGGCTCACATGCCGTCAAGTGATCCTCTACCAGCTCAAGGTGGCGCACAGCATCCTCAAGATCTTCCACAACATGGTCAAGAACTTTTAGTGCTTCTTGCTTTTTCAGCACATATTGAATCTTCATATTCAATATTTCACAATTGTTGCCGTTCATATTAGCAATTACATTCTTAGTTGCTGAACCATCGTTCTGAACACCTCAGACATACATGCACGAATAATTAATGCCTATCATTTATGCATCCCTATTTGCATAGACCCATCATATTAATGAATAATTTCAAGTAAGGCTTCAGAATCAAAAGGTCACTATGTTTCCAATCATCCTCCAAAAATCCTAACTCAAAATTATTATTAATATAATTGTCTTATGCAAATAAATTCTATGAAGTTACAAAAACTTCTATTAACTACCCACAGCTAATTACCCACAGCAACCAGCAATAACAGAAAGCAAATAAAATCTTAACATCGAATAAAATAACAATGCTTTCACATGATACAACTAATATATCGGTTGCTACATCAACAACAATCAGGTAGTAAACAATACATAATTAATCAAAGAAATAAATAAGGAATGTCCATTCTAATCTATCAATCAAAACATCTAAGAAAACTGAAGACACATTTGCCAACCATGGAAAAACTTTTGGAGAGCATTCATGTTGCCACCAAGGCGCATTTACTTTACGTCATGTGGCGCTCAATCTAAGGGTTGAAGTTTTAGCCAACTCAATCCTATAGTGCTCTCTTACAAAAGCTTCCACCAGCCTCCTATAACCCGAGACCACGTTGACCTCCCCTAGCCGATCCAACACTGCTTGCCATTCAGGTGGAAGAGTGTTTATCAAAGCTGGCACCTTCTCAAAATCCGTCATAAGATAACCATTCCAGATGATTTCCTATATCATCTGATTGACCCTGACCACATGTGATACTAAATCACCATCATGCCACTGATAATTAGCTAACTCTGTCATCAGCCTCTTAAGTCTTGCATTTCCCTCGTCCGTTCTCGGGATTGCAGGTATCTTTGTAGAGCGCATCATAGTTCCTGCAACAAATGCAGAACTAAAAATGGATCACTTATAATCCATAATAAATATAAGGGAAAATACATAATTTTCCAAAATTCATGCAACAAATGCAGAATAAATAATTGATTACATATAAACCACATAGGCATACATGAAAAAAAAAATTCCTTTTTTTTTTTCGGGGTCAACGGTCAAAGGGCGCGCGGGTCGGTGGACCGGTCGACCGGACAAACCGGCCGTGCCAGTCGGACAAACTGACCGCACGTGCCGCGCGCGTGCGCTAGCTGACGTCACGCAGACGTCAGCCGGCACGTGCCTCGCGCGTGAGCGTGCTGGCGTCACGCAGACGTCAGCCGGCACGTGCCTCGCGCGTGAGCGTGCTGACGTCACGCAGACGTTAGCCGACACGTGTGCGGCATGTGCCAGGCTGATCGGGTCGGGTTGCCGGCCGGTCAACCGTCGTCGGCGCCGACGTCATCCCGACAGTTACCGACCGTTGGGTGACGTCACGATGACGTCGCACGCGTCGGTTCGCCGACTGGCGCGTACCGTTTTGCCGGTCGCCGGCGCGCACGTCCCGGTTCGTCACCGGCGCGTGTGGCACACGCGCTGGCCATTGCCATTACCGCTTCAGGCGCGTCGCACCCACGCGCAGCGACTTTTGGCCGCGCGTGTGGGCGCGTGCGGCATCTTCCGATGACGTGCGACATGTCGCCGAACTCATCTCGACGTCGCCTTTCTCCTCATGTGTTCCGAAAATGATTTCGACTTACGAAAACTCAGAAAAATGGCCGAACAACGCTCGGGTGTTGGGATTTCTCGCCCCGATCCGTACGGCCGAAAATTTTTCGCGAAAAATCAATCAAAAAACATCAAATTGATCGGGGAAAACGTGAACTAGGGCTCTGATACCAATGTTGGGAATGGCGGATCCCCGAAAACCGGATTCGACACTGAATCGAACTCCTAAATCAATGCGGAAGACGAAGCTCGGGAAAAACACGTATCACCGATCGTAAAGCACACCACGGATTCGAGCGTACCTTGTTAGCCACAGATTAAACACCGACGCCGATAAGAGGAAGAGAATTTGGCCCTTTTCGATCCTGTTCGATCCGACGACGCCTTGAAGGGAAGAAGAACGTGCCGTTTGCCTTACTGTTCTTTTTGTCTTTTTGGAGAGAGAGAGCACGCGGGAGAGGAGAAAACGTACATTATGTTCCAACAAGTGTCTTCTCTCTCTCTCTCTCTCTCCTCCCTTTTATACGTCCCTCCATCCATGGGCTCTATTCCCGTGGGCCGGGCCTTTTAGCCCAGCATGGGCGGACGGGCCTTAAGCCCATCACCAATTAAAACCATCACTCATTACAACCGTGAATAGATTGGGTCAAGCGGTTGATCGATTAAAAGAAAGTATATCAAGATTTTCATCTATTATCGAGCTTAAACTTGTAAGAAGTGATTAAAATATGTATTCATTGAAGGCCAAGTACAAAATTTACATTTTTTTATAATTTAAGTATAGTTCATACCATTAATTCAATAAGTTCCACTTTGTAGCTACATTTTATATGAATATATTGTTCCTAATTAAAGTATACTTGATTTATTTGAGTAATCTGATATAGCATGTTAAAAAATTACAATGAACAAATTAACTCTTTTGATTTGAGAAATTTTGAATTTCACTAAACTTATGGCTAATCATAACACGATCTACTAAATTTATTTTTCTTATAATGAGTAAATCAAACAAATAAATGACTCTTGTTACTTTAATATTCCAAAAAAAAAATTGATTTTTTTTTTATCTCAAACTTACCATGTAATGTTTAAGTAAAGAATGATTAAATTATAATTTATTTAAAATCATAGAGCATTTGAATTTTATAAAATTTTTACTTTATTGATTAACTTATTTCAAATATAGCTTTCTTTATCATATGCTAAAAATAATTTTGTTTTCCATTCATGTTCTGTGTACTTAGGAAACAGTCCTTTCTCCAAATATTGATATTCTTCCGGATGACAATATATAATTAAATCAATTTCATCTTATCTCTTACATCACATCTCCTATTATTGGTTTATAGCCTATTTAGAGAACAGCAAATAGACATGCTTGATTTGCACAAAGCGCGACTAAAGTAACTAGTGAAATCTGATCTCCAATCATGTAGATTCCTATATGTTTAAGGTTCTCCTGTACTTCACTCGGATGTCATTAGAATTTCGTTCAAAAAGTCGTTCAAAAAGTCGACCTTTGGGTTTGACATTGGATGGGTTTGACTTGTCGAGTTTGGGCTTCTAGTGGCCCCAAACCCGCCCCGCTGCCATTGGTTTGTGCAGTGAGAGGTGCAGGTTTAGTGGTAAGAACTTGAAAAGAAAACTATTGGGAGAACGTAGGTCAGAAAAAGGCCTTGCCCATGAATCATCGTGTTGTACCATTGAAATTAGTACAAGCTAGTCATGATCTTCAAAGGCCCCCGCCAGCGGATCCCGCCTCTTCAGAGATGGTAACTGTCCTATCAAAGCCATATGGCAAGAGACATTCGCACAGGCCCTTAAAATTCACCAAGAATGTACTGCACCTCAAACACGTCAGAAGCTGAATGACATAAAAAAAAAAAAACACGTCAGAAGCTGTTCAAACAACCGCAAGAACCCAACGCTCGAAGTCAAACCCGCAAAATTCGCGAACTCAAGATGAACAAGAAAGATGGCATTAACAAATAACAACCATCAAAATTCAAATCACTGCCGCCGCCACCGCAGCCGCCTACCAAGAAAACCCAGCGCCAAGGAAATACCCCATCTCGGAATCTCTGAACTTTGGCAGGAACAGTGACAGTTATTGACAGTTATTTGGGGTTTACAAGCATAGAGCGAAAGATAAAAATTCAAGTTGTAACAGGACGAAAAGCAGATTGAAATGTGTGACGAGAAGACTTACAGAATTACAGAGATTGCCAAGAATGCAGAGAGAAGCGAGCAAAGCTGAGCTATAGCCCTAGACGAAATTACATCTGTTATAGAGTTGACTATTTATTACTTCTTCTCCACGCCCTTCGCACTCAAGTTGACGAAACGACCCATCTGCGTGGATCCCACCGTCTCCCCTTCCTTCGTTTTACCAACTCCTGCCAGGATGATCAGCTCCAGGCCCGAGCCGCCATGACCAGCTTTACGTCGAGAGAGTCGTTCCAGGACGTCGACCGGGAAGCTCGCTGTCCGGCACAAATCCTCCTGCCCCGCCGTTCGCGTTTGCAGAGCCAGCGCTTGTGAAACTGAACGAATGACTCGGCCCGGCGACACCGAGAACGAGAGGCTTTTCTTCGCCCCGCGCTTCCGCTTCTTCCCACTCGAACCGCCATTGGCGACCTTTGGACGGGTTCGGAATGGACGCAGGAGGAAAGATGTTGGGCTGCGTCAGCCTCGCCCGAAGCTAGCGACGGTCGCGGGACGCTGGCGAGACTCCAGCGACCTCCGGGGGACCCTTTCCAGCATTGCGCGGCAGCGGCAGCAGCGGCCCACCAGCGAGGGCCCGTGGCTCTTTTTTTTTTTTTTTTTCAGATTGAATTCTTTTTCTCATAAATTAAAGAGGACAAAGGGAACAAGGTTTTCGTACTTTGAAATTACCCTATATAACATAATCTCTTCGGACCACAAAAAAAACAAGAATTATGTCAATTTAATATCAACTATTTTTTGCGTTTTTCTGATTAAATTCATGCAATTAATTATTATTGAAAATTATTGATGTGGATGTTTTGGGAGCAACCGGCATTTTAGTAATATATGAAGTTCATTTTCTACTTGGATCCCTTTTTTTCCTTTTTAATTTAATGGGAGCCGTGTGTAAATATCTCTATAAAAAAAATATAAAAAAAAACCGTCCAAGCTCCCATTGTTCTCTTGGGATGGGGAGGAAAGCCATAAAGAATAATGCTTTTCCTGTTCAAACCTTATTTGCTTAATCCCACATATACCGATAAAAAATAGTTAAAAGTAATCATCAATCAGTTCCTATTGATACACTTACAAATAGTTATGTGTAGGATTGAATTAATCAGATTAATAAAATTTAGGATCGAATTGAAATTTGTACAATTTATTTAAGCATTTTTTTTTATAATCATTCAATGAATCTGTATTTATAATTATTGATCTTGTTGGTCTTACAATCAAATGCACTCATGATTTTCTTATACTGCAGGGGATTGCAAACTGTAGAGATGCACGCATTGCGCTTGGACGTGCCCGTGCCAACTCACGAAGCCTAGTTAGTTATCATGGAAACCGAATCTATTTCACCAGCATTCAAAACAAAAGTGTCTCTAATTAGAGATCACATAACAAGGGACCGCTAATAACTAAATATTGGTAAGTCTCCTAAGAGATATACAAAAATAGCACGGTCGGCTTTATAATTCTTTTGTTCTTTTTTTTTTTTTTTTTTTTTGAGAATTTTGACCGATACTAAGTTTCATTATCCTCACACATTTCGCATTTTAATTGTTATATAATTTTTCAATAAGCGAAACATTTAGTGATATGCGGAGAACAACATGCAAAGCTATAGATTATTTTAACCTAATTCTTGAAATGTTTATTTGAATTTTGGAGCAAAATTCGAAAGCGGAGATCTTGAGGTAGATTTTTCTCACCGCCAAGCTGGACAGAGTTCTTATATAGGAAAGTCTCCGCAGTTAAGTTGAAGAGCACCGCCCAGTTCCCGCTACAAGACTACAAGAACCAAGGTTTCGTCCTCAGTTCTTGCCTCATATCATCATCCATCATCTCCTTCCCTTCTGAGAAACCCTTGAGAAGCAGAAGAGGATGAGCAGTCCCGTGCCGATCCCTCGAAGAAAGCGCACCGCCTTGCCGGCCGTGGCCAGAGAGCGTCGGCTCCGTCGGCTCGTGGATTTCGGCAACAAGGTGAAGATCCGGTTCCCGCGCCGCCAAGACGTGTTCGCGGCGTTCTGCGAGACCTGCAGTCTGTGCGAGGAGAAGGGCGAGGAGTGGGTTCTCGGGAAGCTACGCGATCTCTTTGCGGACCATCAAGATTTGATGGCGGAATTTGTGGAACTTCAGTCGGAAGGTTTCGCTCCTATCGACGGCGCCGGTGGCTCCGCCGGTCGCGAGGCGTTTGGCGGGTTGGGGAACGAACTCGCGGTTCTGAACACTGGCGAGATAAAAAGAGAAAGGCCGAGGGGTCCCTTCCGAGTGCCGGTCAAGAACGCTCACGAGCGCGTCCTGTTCCAATACGAGGACGAAATGTGCAACTGGGACGTGACGATCGGCATCGCTCAATCGGCGATGTCCCGCATCGGGAAACATCTGGCGGCCGGGCGCCGCGATGGCTGTCGCTTGACGCCCGGAGAGCTGAGGTTCATCAAGACGATGTACGACTACCGAGGGGCCGAGATGGTGGAGCACTTGAGGGAGGATCCACAGCGCGCGCTGCCGCTTGTATTGAGCCGGTTGCAGCAGAAGCACGACGAGTTGATGACGGACCGATCGAATGCTCGTGAGGCCTGGAAGAAGGCCTTTGCGGAGCACCACCAGCGTTCGTTGGGCCGTGGAGACACCAACACCGCCGTCGACATTCAGGCTCCGGGGGACGCTGGCAGAGCGTCGTCTCCTCCGGTGGAAGCCCAAGTGGAAGCGCCAGAAAATATCGGCGTGAATGTCCGCTTGAATCTTTTCCGTACAAGTCAATGTGAATCGATGCCACATGTGAGTGAGAGATTTTGTGAGACCACCATTTCTAAAAACTTAAGTCATATTAAATGAAGGTATAATTTAATAATGCTGAAATTTTGTTAGGATTTAACCTATAGGACTTTGCCCTTTGATCTGCCATACGTAACAAGCTCGATGTGCGTTGCTCCGTGCATGTTTGGTTGCTTGGAAAGAAAGTTCTAAATAGGGTAATTCCCAAGTTCAAAAACCCAGTCCTCTTTAATTCAACTGCTGATACTTTCCTATTTTGACTAGGATATGGGTCAAAAGGAGGTCGTTTTGGTTTTACAAGTAAACGTAATGCATTAGCTAAATTGATAGCTGCCACGTAGGAGAGAAAAACTAATAAAAAATCTCACTTTATCATTTTTCATTAGATAAGTTGACGGAATTAACGAAATGACTTGATTATATCAATTGGTAAATTTACAAACTTGATTTACATTTTTTGAAAGTTTTAAAACTCAATCTTATTTTTATCACAATTTTCAAAATTTTTAATGTATCTTTAAATATTTATGAAATATTTATTCCTTTATGAATATCTCATTCTTACCAATTTAAGTTTATTTTTTAGCTATAAAAATTTTATATGTAGCACGTATTGGAGTAATCACTATAACTTATTGAATATTTTTATTTTCTATTATTATTTTCACAATTATATTTATGATGTAAGTTATCTTTTTTGTTTTTTTGGCTGAAAATGAGTCTTGGTTCCCCAATTCATAACATTTCAAACCATTTGCTTTTCAACAATTTGAGGGCTTGCATCCCATGCACCAACTCTTCCTGCAAGGGATTAAACAGCTTTACTGAAGCACCAGCGCGAATTCTTTAGCTAGAAATTCAGTCAACAGCAGTAGGTTGTTCTAAGAAATAAGCTCGCCATATAAATTTGGATAAATGATACAGCCATTCCTTCGGTGAGGTCCCTAAATTTTAACTCTATGTGCAATGTCATCCCAAAATTTTTAATTTATTTAAACTCTTAAGTCTCTAGACTGTATTATCCTTTCATTAATTCAAATTCGAGAATAGTATACAATCCAATGATTAAATTAAACCTATACCAAAAGTTTAGGGATGACATTACGCATTAGGTTAAAAATTCAGATACTACATTGAACAAATTAAAAGTTCAAGGACAATATTAAATATTAGGTCAAAGTTCATGAACTATTTATGTGATGATCTCTTTAATTTTAAAGAATTAAGGACAAATTCTCAAAGACGAACATCTTTTGCATGTCCTCCTTGAGAAGAATAGTACCAAGATCATCTAGACAAATCAAGGTCCTCTGCTCCTACCAAACCACAACAAGGTTTTAGGAGCTTCTATTACGGCATGTTGAATTAATGACGCGTTTAGTAATGATTTTGTTCCCGGGAACAAATTCTGATTAGAAATGATTTTTTTTTATTCTATTCTCGGGAACAATTTCTAAACATTTTAAATTGTTTGGTAACTATCCAAAATTTCTGATTTTGGAATAGAATTGTGTTTGGTATCGTGCTCATTGATTTTATTCTAAATCAATTTATTTTAATTTTTAAATAATTTTTTTTACTTTTTTCCTTTTTTAAAACTTTTCTTTTTTTCCTCTCTCTCCCCTATTCTTCTTCTTCAAGTGGTCTCTGACCTCTCGGAGTCTCTCTCTCTCTCCTATTCTTCTTCTTCAAGTGGTCGGCCCCGCCGAGGCTCGGCCTTGCCGATCGTGAGGCTCGCCCAACCTTGCCGGGCCAAGCGAACCTAGCCATTGTGAGGCTCGCCTAGCCTTGGCTCGCTAGGCGAACCTCGCCAAGGCTGGGCGAGCCTCGTTGATGGTTGGGCTTGCCTCCGACAAGCTCACTGAATCTTGCCTTGGCCTAGTGAGCCTCCGGCAAGCTCACTAGACCGGTTGCCGGCAACCAGGGGCGGCAGACGGCAACTGCGGTGGCGGTGGTAGATGAAGAAGAGAAAATGGAAGAAGAAGAAGAAGAAAATGGCTTGATTCTTAAATTTGTTCCCGGGAACAAGAATCAACTTTTTTTTTTAATTCTTGATTTTGTTTTAAATCTACTTCCCAGAACAAAAAAATAGAAATTTGTTCCCGGGAACAAAAATTTTTTACCAAACACGATTCTGTTTCCAAACTGCTCCCGGAACAAAAAATCAGAATCATACATTATTTGGATGGTTAACAAACATGGCCTAAAAGTACAAGAGAGAGGAAACCTGGGAGGATGATTATTAGGTCGGATCAAATCACCAAACAGCTCGAGGGAACTTTGTGATCTTGATTTTGTGTATGAACGTCCCTGGACTCGGCTTGATGGAGTATCCATGCAATTCTCATGCCAATGCTAGTACAAACATTGTGCTAGAGTAATTAATTAAAAAATAAAATCACACCTTCATCTAATAACTTAAATTTTTAGAACAATCAATAATCTCACATGGTGTCAAAGCTATAGGTTCTGAATTCGAATAGAAGACCACACTAAGCACGGGAGAAAGTATTAGAGTAATTCAACATAAAACTTGACCAGCAAAACTTAAGCTTTTAGAATGGTTGTTACATGTTGAGCATCAAGCACATGGCTGTTCCCCATCACCGCTAATATGCTAGAAGCCACTTTTCAATAGGAAATGGCATAAGGCCTTCCCCCATTTTTCCTCGCAACCTGTAGGCAGGGACTCTGTGACGAAACCTCAAGTGATATAGGCCTTAAGAGTAGAAACATGTTCGCAATCCACGAAAATTTACCTTCGCAATGCACTCTCTTGCCATTTCCGTCATCCTAGCCTAAAATTTTTTTCACGATAGGACATCAATGGAAGCAATTGTATGTACGACTTGGGCCTATATGACATGACCAATCAATAGAATCATTTTAGTACTCACCGTTATGCATGAAAAACGAAACCGAGCCATATCTTCACAGGTGAAGTAATGGAATTGCATAAGTAGCATCTCTTTTTTTTTTTTTTTTGGGTCGAAAGGATTCTATGTTTAAAAACTTAAGAAAAGATCTGGATCTTAAGTAGGATCTTAAATTGCTAGGATCTTTACATGGTCTTGATCCAAAAATAACAAGAAAAGGGAACATAGGATCGATACAATCCTACCGGTCCCATTGATCATATTTTTACATACTTCAACCTTGATATAAGTTTATCTTGATATGTAGTATATACTTATATTTAGGTAATAGAAAAGTCAATTTCCTGGTATATACATTAGAAAGATGGCATAACTTTAAATTCACGCTATTTTGAAGTTTCAACTACACACATTGTTTATACCTAATAAATTCCATATGACTATGCAAAGATTTTTCGCATTGTTGGTGTAATTTTTAGGATGTTACAATTCAGTCCTTTTAGACACCTTCATCAATCCTTTGTAGGATCACATCCTAACAAGTAACA
This sequence comes from Eucalyptus leucophloia subsp. euroa, assembly GCA_017140325.1. Taxonomy (NCBI): domain Eukaryota; kingdom Viridiplantae; phylum Streptophyta; class Magnoliopsida; order Myrtales; family Myrtaceae; genus Eucalyptus; species Eucalyptus leucophloia. Next base: position 6,257,079 of record CM029474.1, read on the forward strand.
ACCTTGACCGAGTCCGAGACCTCCTTTGTTTTTGGCTTGTTACGAACTTATAACAAGATTTATAGCACAAAATGATGTTATAATTACATTATGTTATCTCATAACTGCGACATAATATATTACAAATCTGCAAAGACTTGTGTTTCTCATTACAATAGTGAATAGGTTGGGTCAAGCGGTTGATCGATTAAAGGAGAGTATATCAAGATTTTCATCTATTATCAAGCTTAAACTTGTAAGAAGTGATTAAAATATGTATTCATTGAAGGCCAAGTACAAAATTTACATTTTGCTATAATTTAAGTATAGTTCATATAATTAAGGGTTAATACCCTAAAAAACCCTAAACTAATACACTTGTGATAAATTTATCCCAAATTATTTTTTTTTACCACCAAAAACTCCAAACTGGTATATCTTTAACAAATTTACCAAAAACTAGTACACTTGTAATAAATTTACCCTCTATTAGTTTTCGTTAAATTTTATTATTAAATTATTAAGTTAAATGACATGTAACAGTTGACGGTATATACCACCCGCTTCGGTGGCTCCGTTGGTAGTTCTTCCCCATCGTGGGGGGACTCGCTGACCCCTTACTCAAGGGGGAGGGTTCAAATCACCGCGGAATCACCTACGTCTTACCCGGTGGCTAGGGTGGTGGGTCCTCTAGTTCGCCCCCAGGGTTTACTCCAATCCGTCCGCGACATACGAGGCTTCCTTGGATCATCAAAAAAAAAAAAAAATAGTTGATTAGTATATCAATTTGGATTTTACGCTTTGTTTGACACAATTTACAATTTTGTGATTTTTTTGTGGTATTAATTCAATTTGGCGAGGGTATATTAGTCACCAATTTACCAATTTTAGGTTTTTTTTTTTTTTTTGCGATTGAATAAATTAGTTTGGGATAAATTATACAAGTTTAGGATTTTTTAGGGTCAATCAGGGTAAATTTATCATAAGTGTACCAATTTTGGGTTTTTCATGGTCAAAAAAAATAGTTTGAGATAAATTTGTCATAGGTGTACCAATTTGAGGTTTTTCAGAGTATTAACCCTATAATTAATTCAATAAGTTTCACTTTGCAGCTACATGTTATATGAATATATTGTTGCTGATTAAAGCATACTTGATTTATTTGAGTAATTTGATATAGCGTGTTAAAAAATTACAGTGAGCAAATTAACTCTTTTGATTTGAGAAATTATGAATTTCACTAAACTTATGGCTAATCATAACATGATCTACTAAATTTATTTTTCTTATAATGAGTAAATCAAACAAATAAATAACTCTTGTTACTTTAATATCACAAAAAAAAATGATTTTTTTTATCTCAAACTTCCTATTTAATGTTTAAGTAAAAAATGATTAAATTACAATTTATTTAAAATCATAGAGCATTTGCATTTTATAAAATTTTTACTTTTTTAATTAACTTATTTCAAATATAGCTTTCATTATCGTATGCTAAAAATCATTTTGTTTTCCATTCATGTTCTGTGTACTTAGGAAACAGTCCTTTCGCCAAATATTGATATTCTTCCAAATGACAATATATAATTAAATCAATTTCATTTTATCTCTTACATCACATCTCATATTATTGGTTTATAGCCTATTTAGAGAACAGCAAGTAGACATGCTTGCTTTGCACAAAGCGCGACTAAAGTAACTAGTGAAATCTGATCTCCAATCATGTAGATTACTATATGTTTAAGGTTCTCATGTACTTCACTCTGATGTCATTAGAACTTCGTTCAAAAAGTTGTCCTTTAGGGTTTGACATTGGATGTGTATTCGGTACTCGTCGAGTTTGGATTTCCAGTGGCCCCAAACCCACCCCGCTGCCATTGGTTTGTGCAGTGAGAGGTGCAGGTTTAGTGGTAAGAACTTGAAAAGAAAACTATTGGGAGAACGTAGGTCAGAAAAAGGCCTTGCCCATGAATCATCGTGTTGTACCATTGACATTAGTACAAGCTGGTCATGATCTTTAAAGGCCTAATGCATTAAACTTTGTGGTCCAGTGTTGGCAAATGATCAAAAGATGATCATGATCTGGTGGCATGATTGTCAGTTCAACAAACAGATCGATTTCTAAAGCATTTACAACTGTTGAAACAGATCGATCATGTAGCACAGGCTGTCTTTTACTGCCTGCTTGCATGAATTGGAAAAATTGCATTGAGGAAAAGAAATGGCGAAGTCTAATCCGCAAGGTGACAATGGAGCCTTGCCAGCCTTCCAAAATTAAATTTGTAGAAGTACAAAAATCTAAGTAATCCAAGTGCAACTGTTGAAACTTGTTCTGAGGGCTGAGATCCAACTTTAGATGCTTAAAACTCAAACTGGACTTAGATTGTGGGTTAGGGATATCCATAACCATGAGCATGATGCTACAATCTACAGTTAGAAAAAGACTGGAAACAAGGAGCTACAAGAAACACGAAAGCTACCTAAGTAGATGACAGAGGTACTGGTTTTACAGCACTCTGGATTCGCCGAAATGCAGTACTTACTCTTTCCTTAAGGCCTTCATTTTCACTCTCCACATCCCCGCTCTGCTTGTCCAGATGCGCTACACTCCCATCCACATTTATCACCAGCTTCCCATCCTCACCAAACTTCACATCCCCAAAGAGAGAAACTAGAAGTGCATGAATGATCTTCTCTACCCTTTTCTCACTTTCTTCTTCAGTTTTTGTGGCCTCTGTTTCAACCACAACCTTCGGAATCTCACGGCTTATGTTCAAGACAAGAGCGACAACAGAATCCGAGACCATGTCACTTATAGGATCCGATGTCCAGTGCACTGAAATATGTTTATCAGATTCGTGCTTCACTGTTACTCGATCATGCACACGTAACATGGAGATGCCAGATTCCTCATCTACCGAAGGTTCCACACTTTCATATATCTGCTTCAGCCGGTGGCTTATCACACCAAACGCACCTGTATAAGGAATCGTGATCCTCTGATTAATAGTTGCTGTGGACAACTGAGAGAAAACGTGAAGATCTTCAGGTGCCATTATTTGATAAGTGAAGCCTTTCTTTACCAGAAGGCCACTAACAGTCTCACCCACTTCTGGGGTCTTCTCAGCCAGCCTCCCAATAGTTTTTGCCATTTTCTCTGAATTGAAGTACATTTCAACTGATTGACAATTCTTTGGCATGACAATTTTGTTGTTGCGATCAGCAAACTGAGTCATGAGCTTCTGTTTGAGCCTTCCCATCTCATTTGCTTCTCCATGAACAAGAACAATGTTTGGAGGCATTATCTCATCCAAAAACGTGCTTGTCTGAGCAAAATCAGCATGGGCAGCAAAGGAAATATAATGAACTTGCATGTTAAGAGGAGCAGTGAGACCATTCATCAGAGTGACTTCCTTCGGTTCATTGATGATGGTCTTCGCCAGTGTCCCTTCCACAACATATCCAGGAATAACACAAGAATTTTTCTTGTCAGAGCACCACATGTCAAATAGTTGACGCGATAACCCACTTTGAAGCCCGCCAGGACTAGCCATAACAACTGATGGACCGACGTCATTAAAATTCTCAATACTCTTTAGTGGCGAAATATGCTTAAAGTCAAAAGGATTTGAGGTTGCAAATTGGCTACGGATCCTCTCATTCATGGAGTTGATATATGTTTGATAAACTGCCATACACTTCTTTGCAAGTGGGGAAGCATAATATATAGGAATATTATGGAGCTCAGGGTGGTTGGACCAGAACTCATCAAGGATCAATAGAAGTTCTTGAGCACGACCAAGAGCAAATGCTGGGATAAGGACTCTACCTCCTTGAGAAACAGTAGAATGGATGACATCAGTAAAGCGTTTCTCCCGAATATGACGAGGTTGATGAAGCTGCACTCCAAAAGTGGACTCAATTATGCAGATATCAGGTGAGAACTGTGGAATCTCTGCAGCTCGGAGATGCCTATCTTCTTCGAAGGAATAATCACCAGTATAAAGGACTCGTACACCAGCAATATCGACCATGAACATTGCAGCACCGAGAACGTGGCCAGCAGTATAGCACCAAAATCTAATACCATTCACTTCAACCGTTTGGTGGAAATCAATTACCTACAATTAAAATCAGGTAACATGATATACACACATCAGGATCATTAATTTAGATATTATGCATACAAGGAATTTTGAAGAACAGCAAAAGTAAGATAATTGCCAGTTCATTTACAATAATTAATTAACAATCCATTGGAAGACACTGTCACATGAAACACAAGCCAACATATCCATGAGAAGTTAATTGCTAAGGTCTCATAGACTAGACAACATCGAGTGATCATCCTAGGACAAAATCCCGTAGAATATATACTACAAGTATATGACATGTATAACAAACTGTATGGCACATCACTATCAAGACAACTATTTTATCCATTGAGATCACTAGTTTATCCAGTCTCATACAGGTGCCACAACTAGGGATAAATAAACTACATTATACATAAAAGCGGCTGGAGACAGCTTGAGCAGCAACAGAGGAAGGATCCCGTGCTTTATCTTAAAACAGATGAAACTCATATCAGCTTGATGCTGAACATTGATTCATTGAAAGGTACCAGACAGGGAATGGTAGGTTCGAGCAAATGGAGAATCTTCAATTCACCAAAAAACAAAAAAACAATTGAATCCTACTGAGCCAGAGGTATAGCTAAAGCCCGCACATGCCTCTGACTGTAAATGGCATACACAAGCAATCCATCCACGACTGTGTGAAAAACCAAGATTATTCTACTTCTTCATCAATGATATTATCCCGTCTAGAACAAGCAAAATTTAACAAACTGGTCACAAAGGAGGAATCCCCAAGGCAAATTTGTGTGGTGTGAAGACTGGGCTCAACATATAAAGGAAATACCTCAATCTTATCCATTGAACGGAATATATCCTGTTCATCAAAAAGCATATCTTCAACTGAGACCTTGCTCACTTTCACATAATCTGACAAAAGCAGCTTGTATATAGCCTTCGTAGCATGAGTCATGAAGACGCGTCCTTTAAATGTAGTCTGGTAAAATGAGAGCAATTCAGGTTATTGGTATCAGAGTAAAATTTGATAATTAAAAGTATGTTTTTACTCTAATGCAGCTGCCAACCTTTTCCAAAAAGTATGGTAAGGAAGCTGCATGATCCAAGTGGAAGCTGCAAGCAGTCAACATTAACTGATAAAGACTAGAGACCTTTACTGTGGAAGCTAAATATCAAAGTGAAGGGTAGAAATATAAATCAGCAATGACACAAGCTAGTGAGAAGCCCATCCTAAACTTTACAGACATAGGTGCTGATAATTTGATAACAGCCCAATGGATCCAACTAGAAAGGGATCCGAGAATAAGGGGCGATGACAAATTCCTTTGGCAAGTCGTAGGAGAAAGAACTTTCCGAAGCAAATTAAGAGCAAACACCAGGAAAGGCAACTGCACATAATGGAAGGAGTGGGCCTCCTTACCAAAGCTAAAATAGAGAAGGCAGACAACACGTACTGAGTAATTAGAAGGACGTCAATCGTCGAAGGATCGATCTCATCGAAGTACGGAAGAGCAGCCATGCCAAAGTAAGCAGGATGAATTCCACAATCAAACTGCCATCCACATACAATTAATTATGAAAAGATCACGACAGACACCGACCCTGTGTCGGCTAAAACTCTAAAACCGGAAGAACCCACGAAAACCAGGAACGAAGCAGTACCAACACGGTCTTCCCTTTGAAAGACATGTACACACAGGACCGACCCACTTCATTGCCGGCGCCGAGAGGAGTGATGACCAGCTGGTCGCCTTCCTCCCGGCCGGCGGATCCCGCCTCTTCAGAGACGGCGCCTGTCCAACCGAAGCCATATGTGGCAAGAAAAAGTTCGCCAACGGAGCCTTCAAAGGTTCAAATTCGCCAAGAACGTGCTGCCCCTGTGGAGAAAAGGGTAGGAATAAAACACACGTTCGAAGCTGCTCAAACAAACAAACAGGCAAGAACCCAACACGCGAAACCGAACCCAAGAACACGACCACAAACGACAAAAGGAAACCGAACCCAAGATTGCACAACCCAGAAGACGAACGAAAGAAGGCATTAGCGAAGAAATGACGAGCGCGAAAGCAGATTGGAGTGTAGACGAGAGAGAGACTTACAGAAATTTCAGAGATTTGCCAGAAATGCAGAGAGCGGGAGCGAGCAGGAGTGGAGCTAAAGCCCTAAAATCGCCAGCCGCTTGCCTGCCTCGTCCTCCGCCAAATTAAACTATAATTATTATGAGATAAGAAATTTGAGAAATAATCACCATTTTCTCGCTTTGACTTAATTAAAATTCCATTTTTTTATTGACTTCTACGATTTTGTGCGTTTATTATTTAATATATATATATATATATATATATATTCCCTATTAATATAATTTTTACTAAAAACATAGAGCAAAAATTTTGCGCATTGTGAATTGGCGTATTATTATTATTATTATTATATGCTCATGTATAAAGTCAACTTTTGAATTTGGTGTCCACCCTCGAAATATATAATATATTATTGACATTTAATTGTTGAAACCTCTTTGACACAGGCATCAAGGAAAGAATAGGTTTAGATATACTGCAAAGTTGGAGACCACTAATACTTAATCATGTTGAGGTTTCCCAAAACCCTACTTAGTGTGGTGTTGGGATTTTCATTTATATTTCAATTAATCTCTCTAATACTTAATCATGTCGAGTTTTCCCAAACCCCTACTTAGTGCGGTGTTGGGATTTTCATTTATATTTCAATTAATCATATATGACTATTATATGAGGAGTTGTAAGCTAGAAACCAATTGAAATATGGAAGCATACTCACTTCTTATGTAGAGATTTAAGGTCAAAGGTTTAATTACACTAGTTCTCTATCTACTACCATTTTGATACCTCTAAACTTAATTATTTGTTAGCTAAGATATCTACGAAATCTTTTTATTAATTTATGAATCCTAAGGTCCTCATCTGATTTTGCATTTTTAATGGTCTTAGAATATAACCTAACCATTAGACTAAGAAGACGAATCAAAACACAAAAACGATTAACAGCAATCTCTAAGATGTAACGATCTTACCAAGGCTTTTTATTTTTAGCCATTTCCTTATTTTTTTAATTATTTATTTTCGAATTTTTAAAATTTTTTAATTATCCCGGTAGTAGGGACGGGCTGGGCCGCTGGGTCAAAGAGTCTTGGACGCAAGCAAAGAGCGGGCCATTATATCGGGGCCCATCTCAACCCAAACAAACCAAATTAAAATTTCAAATTCAGCCCAAAACTGAATTAAGCCCTAAACCATTGTAACCTAAGCCAAGCCCAACTTACTAAAATTTCAACTTGATCCCAGCACTCACAAACCCCTATAACTAAAACTAACCCCAAATCTCACCAACCAAATCAAGCTAAACTACTCAACTAAACACAGGCAAAATCACCACCACCACCGTCCTCCACCGAGTCGCCATTCTCATTCACCGTACACCATCACCGCCGTGAATTACCGAGACATTGGCTTCGGCCTTTTCTCGCGACCGACCACGGGTTTAACGGTAGTGGATGCATAGAACATCAAGTGGAGGAAAACAGGGATGCAGAGAAACAAGTTCGAAATATACTCGAATGGCTTAAAAATCAATTAGCATCAGTTAATCCACGTCAAAACATGATTTCGAATTAGACGGAAACGAAAATAACTGGCACTGAATTCTGCTAGACATTTCGTCGAACAGTCGATGCGCGTTTGTTCGGCTTCTACATTAGACTCATACAAACATGGTGAGACAGACGTTCAGAATCAGGAAGGCATCATGAGCAAAACGGAGTCCTGTCCCGACGGAGATCAAGACATCTCGGTTCCGTCCTTCATCAAAGCAGAGCAGGTCAGGACATTAGCTTTACCTGGGCAGACTCGTGGAAACAGAGCTGCGATCGGGCGACTAGATCAACGATGGGAGTTTGGCTTTATCTCCGATGATTGGAGTCACCGCTACTGAGCGCGATTTTGCCACCTCGATATTCCGGCAAGCCGAGCAACGGAGAACAGAGTAAGTCCAGTTCACCTCCCGAATCGCTGGTCAGCAGCAGCAGCAGCAGCGGCGGCGGCGAATGATGGTTTGGCGACGTCGGGGACGACGAGCAAATTTCAAGAATCAACTTCCCACAAAGCGTTCACCCTCGAGTTTACTCCTCTCTCTCTCTCTCTCTCTCTCTCTCTCTCTCTCTCTCTCTCTCTCTGGCGTAGTGTATGGCGTGAAATTCTCGCGGAAAAGAACGTCAACGAAGGGGAGAAAGGGCGGTGGCGACTGAGGAAGGGCTAAAGCAGTGAGAAGCGATGAAGTCGGGATTCACGGCGATCGGCAGCGGAGGCTAACGGCGGCGGCCTACCCTGAGGTAAATGTTGCTGAAGGAGATGACCGGAGCTGGAGCTCTTCCTCCTGGGTAACCTAGAAAGACTGGGCTTTTCTTCTTCTCTTCGTTTGTGCTTCATGCACCAAAGCCCACTAAAGCTGAAATGGGCAAATCTTATAGATGGGCCAGAGTTGCGCCGATTGGGCCATATGAATTGATTGACCAGGCTTCTTCTTTTCTTTTTTACTTTTTTCCTTTTTGTTTCTTTGTATTAATTTTCATTATCTAAATGTCCATTTGATATATCGACTAAAGTTCATGTGTTAACAGCCATACTCTCTTGTAATGTTGAAGTAAAATTGTAATTTCATATGCGAGATGGAGGGGAACGGTTTTCTTTACCAGTGCACGCATCACTTTCATAAAAGACGTGAAAAAAAGAGAGGATAAATTGATAGGGGAGATATCTATAAATGTGAAAAAAGAGAGGAAGTCGTGGATGAGAGCTTGCAATTAGCTATTCACCAATGGTAAAAATAAAAAGAAAACTCAATTCTTTTCATAAAGATGAATGTGGCGTGCATTGCATGAATCATCATCATTATCATCATTGTTATTGTTATTGTCACTGTAATATTGTTGTAAAGTACCAAAACAGGTGAGCAAAATCCTGCTACATGCTCAAAACTTACAAAAGCTAATGAAGGTTCCATTTAGAGTAAAATGTTCTACAGGTGTCAACGTTTATTTTCCTCCGAACATATGTACAAGTAAGAATTTTTATCCTAAGAACTTTCTTGATCTTTTCCACAATCCAATGCACATTTACAGATCAAGAAGAGTCACGCAAACATTCATTCCTAGGCAACTAAATGTTATAGAGATAGGTATTTCAATTGAGCTTGAAAGGCAGATTTTGATAGGACTTCCCCTTATAACTGAAACCTGCCCAAGCAACTTCATCATTTTAGGGCGCGTTTGGTAACGATTTTGTTCCGGGGAGCTGATTCTGATCAGAATTGATTCTTTTTGACTCTGTTCCCGGGAATTGATTCTTTTTGACTCTGTTCCCGGGAACTGATTCTGAGCAAAAGAACGCGTTTGGTACCGTACAAAATTTCGATTCTAGAATAGAAAAAGAATTTAAATGCGTTTGGAATCGCATAAAATTTCTATTCCAATTCTTTTTTTAATTCCTTTTTAGATAAATATAAATTTGATATTGAATTCTCATAAACCCCTCATTGATTAATTATATTTATACTAAGTAATAAAAATATTAACTAATCAATTTTTATTAAATAGTTAATAATAAACCATAGTATAAAATATACTAATATACCTAAAATATGTAATAAATATAAATACTAAATTTATAAAGAAAAATTAAATACTGAAGAAGACTTTAATGAGAAACTCATCACTACAACTTATCCATAAATGGATATTGAAGTAACTTAGTCAATTGTTCAACTTTGAAATATTGGCTTTGATAAGTCAATAATTAATAACAATATTACAAAAGTCGGAAACATTAAGTTATGGAATCTCTGGCATATTGTAATCCCTTGCCATTTGATTTGCGATACTTTTCCGAGTAAACAATAAACCAAGGCGTTTTATATGTTTCATATGTTTCATACACCCATTTCGTAAGTGTTGAGCACAATTTTCGAGACTTAAAATGCGTTGGAAAATAAGAAGGTAGTCCTTCCGTCCTAGCTTAAAAAATTTAATGTGAATACGTCTGTATATTTTCATGCGATCCCCGTGATTTCCAACATTTTTCAAACTCTGTTTTTGATTAAACGAACATATTTACGCCAAAAAAAAAAAAAAAAAAACCATTCCCTTTTTTCGAGTATTTGCATGCTGCCGTAATAAATCTATTTCCTTCTCTCGAGACCAAATGAACCAAAGACTACATAAATCACCTCGACCGTCCTCATGTAACCAACTCCTTTTATTGAAAATTTGACAATTTGTTCAAAGCATCTCGAAAACTTCCGACTTGGATATTTTCTTCTATTGGAGGAATAGACAAGGCAGGTAAATTACTCATTCGTAGTCCACACCAAACATAACAAGGAAATTAAAGCTATCTCGGTTCCCGGTCCCAAGTCCCGATGAAATGAGAACAAAGTTGACACTTTATTACAAGATATCATCCTTATAATGGTTCTCAAGTACATAAGAAAGTCATCGACTTCAAATACACAAGACTACCGTGTTTAACTTCAAACATCGAACAAAGACTACAAGATGAAGACAACCGTGAGATAGAGAGAGTGGGATGATGGCATGTTTCACTAGCAATGCAATCCTCATTCTATGGTGACCATGTCAGCTCATAAGAGAGGCTTCGAGTCCCGAGTGTGTAGGAAGACTCATCATAAGCTTTCCGAGCTATAGGAGGAGCCCTCACCAGCGATGAGCTCTCCCGCCGAAGACGCTTCATCTCCTCGTAAGCCCATTCAAGGCCAGCGCAATGCAGCGGTGGATTGAATCTCGCAATCATTTATGTCATCGAGCAAGAAGGCTCCATTCTCTATCAAGTATTTGACTCGCTTCCCGTTTTCTTTCTTTGGCCGCACTATGGAGAGGTGTCCCCGGATCAAACATTGAATCAAATATCGCGTGAACCACGTAGGATACAAGAGCAATTAAATGCAAAGTTATGAATCCCTCGCTTCCCAAGGAGTATTTATTCCAACAAAGAGAAGGATTTTAACCAACACCCATGAGTGAGGAAGGCTTTTGTTATCATTATGAAGAGATATTTTGTTGAGAGTTATGTTAACAAGTGCCTTATAAAACTAGATAAGCATACTTGACAGAGAGGGTTTCAATTTCCAAAGCACTAATTATACACATCGAAGAAAGTCATAAACTAGAAAGTTGCAATCTTCCCTTGTTTAATTACTTCCAAAAGTTCCCTATGTTCAAGCAAGAAAGAAAGTGCATCAAGGATACACTCATTAACCAAATTCTTTTGCCAAAAGAACAAACATCAACAAGGTACATTAAGATTTATTCTGCGTTCGTTAAGAAGATCAGAAATTAAGTAGGTTCGGGGGGTAAGCGTGGGAACATAGGAGAAGGCACTCACAGCCACGGGCTCCTTTTGTTCTAGCTTCAATATTTGCACCTCGCTCGAGCAGTTCATCCATGACTTCCACATGCCCACCCTCGCAGCAAGGTGGAGTGGCGTTACCCCTTTTGATTTGGGGCCCCAAGCAGCCACATTCACATCCATTCCTTCATCAAGAAGGCGCCTTACCTGTTCCCCAAAAAGAAGCTTAATCAAACTTCTTTCATGAAAAAAAGAATTCAATTAGATAAGAAAAATACCCCCAAAACTATCAGACGGGACATTGCATTAGGAAAAGACAAACAAAACACAATTCAATTTCATTGACAAATTACTCGAAAACGGGGACGAAGTGAAAACCAAAGGACAAGTATGGCAATAAAATATATGGTATATGTGAAAAATGAAATCGTGCACCGCAAAAGACAAGATCGGCGGAGTCGCGAGCGCCGATTCGAGCCGGGGGTCGCTCGGCGAGGGACCCCTCGGCCAAATCGGCGCTCGCGCTCACCGATTCGGGCTCGGGTCGCTCGGCGAGCGACCCCTCGGCCAGACGGCGCCGGCGCCCGCCGATTCGGGCCGGGGGTCGCCGGCAAGCGACGACGGCCAGACGGCGCGAGCGCCCGCGACCGGAGCTCGGTGGCGCTCCCGCCAACCGTTGCGACGACGAACGACGGTGAGGAATATGCAACCGTCACCTAGATCAGCCGGCAATGACGCTACCTGTGAGTGAAGGGAACTCACCTTCAACGAGCAGCTTCAACAATGAAGAAGCAGCAAGTCGCCGTCGCCGTTGTTGTGGAGAGAACGAACCAGAGAAGAACGAACCGGAGAAGAATGAACTACCGGAGAAGAACGAACCAGAGAAGAACGAACCACTAGAGAAGAACGAACCAGAGAAGAAGAACCAGAGACAACGTGGAGCAAAAGAGAGAAGAAAATGAAAGGGTTCGTTCGCACAGAGAGAAAGTGGAGCAGGATACGTTGAGCGGAGAGAGAGAGAGCCACTTTTGTGATTCTTTTTTCTGATTCAGAATCAAGAATCACATTTTTTTTTATTCTAAATTCTTGTCCAAAACTGATTCTGGGAATAAATTTGTTCCCGGGAACAAAAAAATTACCAAACGTGATTCTAGGCCGAAACTGATTCTGAGACCGAAGAATCAGAATCTGGCCCTGTTTGGATGGTTACCAAACAGGGCCTTAGCTACCAGGAATTGGAGGGATGAGACGCAGCTCGAGAGTAGAAGTCCAGGCCCTGGAAGAAACAGGACAAGCCTAAAACAAATGACTCCTTTTGAGCCTAGCCAGCCAAGCAATGCAGCAATGTTTTGGAATGGTTGTATTAAAGCAACTCGGTTTGAGCAACTCGCAAACCCTTAGGCCTAAGCTCATTCCAAGCAGTCCTAACTGTGAAAATTACTGAAGTAGTCAGCCTCCGAGTAAGTCGATTAGGTACGGAAAAATTAGGAACCAGAGAACCGCGACTAGAAGCTTGGGTTTCACTAAATCCTCCGGTCTAGCTGCGGGCCAATGCCGACTTTGACCTTGAATAACATTTGCAACCTTTGAATGGCAAGACATAGCAGAATCTTAAACCACCCTGCTTGCCAATATTCTTAGCACAGGTCTTAAGATATGCCAATTCTCATGCCAAAGATAAGTAGTTATCCCGTCTCCAAGAAGGTGCTTACTATGGGGCCAGCATCTGGAAACTTTAACAGTTCCCTCCGGATAGAAGAGGAACTAAGTATCATGGCAAGAGTCCAAAAGGGTTTATCTCACAACAACACTTGCGTCAAGCAATCCGAACAAATCTCGTTAATCGATGCCCACGCAACACTCGTTAATTCTACCTAATAAAGGAAGATTTACATTTCAATGCATCTATCATGAGAAAAAGTGTTCTTTCAAAATGAAAATTTTTCTTTAATTGGCTTCGAGGCACTCTTTAATGGTATGACATCTGCAACCTTTAAATGGTACAACATAGCAGAATCCTAAGCCACCTTGCCTGTCAATATTCTTAGAAGAGGTCCTAAGACATGCCAATCCTCATGCCAAAGATAAGCAGTTATCTTGTCTCCAAGAAGGTGCTCAGTATCAGGCCAGCATCTGGAAGCTTTAACGATTTCCCCTGAATAGAAGAGAAACTGAGTATCACAGGAAGAGTCCAAAAGGGTTTATCTCGCAATGACACATATGCCAAGCAATCTAAACGAATCAATGTTAAAAGATACCCCTAGGACACTTGTTAACCGTACATAATAAAGAAATATTTACATTTTAATGTATCAATCGTGCGTAACATGAGAAAAAGAGTGCTTCCAAAGTGAACATTTTTTCTCTGCTAGGCGTTGAAGCACTCTTTTATAGAAGGATTAGGAATCAGAGAACCACAAATAGCAGCTTGGAATTTCAACTAAATCCTTAGGTCTAGCTGCAGGCCAATGCTGACTTTAACCTTGAATGTTATCTGCAATCTTTAAATGGTAGGATACAGCAGAATCTTAAACCACATGCTTGTCAATATTCTTAGCAGAGGTCCTAAGACATGCCAATCATCATGCCAAAGATAAGTTGTTATCCCATCTCCATAAAAGGTGCTTGATATGGGGCCAGCATATGGAAGCTTTAACCATTTCCTACGAGTAGAAGAACTAATTATCACGGGAAGAGTCCAAAAGTGTTTATCTTGCAATAACACTTACGCCAAGTAATCTGAACGAATCTTGTTAAACAATACCCTCAGGACACTTGTTAATCATATCTAGTAAAGGAATATTTACTGATAGCAAAAAAATAATTAAGGAATATTTACATTTCAATACATCAATCATGCGTAACACGAGAAAAAGAGTGCTTCCAAAATGAAATTTTTTCTTTACTTGGCGTTGAAGCACTCTTTGATAGAAGGATTAGGAATTAGAGAACCACAAAGAACAGCTTGAATTTCAACTATATCCTTAAGTCTAGCTGCGGGCCAATGCCGACTTTGGCCTTGAATAACTTTTGCAACCTTTGACTGGTAGGACAAAACCATTTGCTTGTCAATATTCTTGGCAGAGGTCCTAAGACATGCCAATCGTCATGCCAAAGATAATTAGTTATCCCATCTCCAAAAAAGGCGCTTTATATGAGGCTAGCATATGGAAGCTTTGACAATTTCCTTTGAAAAGAACATGAACTAATTACCACGGGAAGAATCCAAAAGGGTTTATCTCGCAATAACACTTACGCCACGCGATTTTAATGAATCTCATTAAAAGACATCCCTAGGACACTAGTTAACTGCACCTAATTGTTTCACTAATAAATAAATATTTACATTTCAATGCACGAATCGTGTGTAACGCGAGAAAAAGAGTGCTTCCAAAATGATTTTTTTTTTACTTGGCATTGAAGCAATCTTGAATAGAAGGATTAGGGACCAGAGAACAACAAATAACGGTTTGGAATTTCAACTAAATTTGTAGGTCCAGCTGTGGGCCAATACCAACTTGGCCTTGATTAACATCTGCAACCTTTGAATGGTAGGACATAGCAAAATCCTAAACCTCTTGCTTGTTAATATTCTTGGCAGAGCTCCTAAGACATGCCAATCGTCATGCCAGATATAAGTAGTTATTCCATCTCCAAAAAAGGTGCTTAATATGAGGCCAACATCTGGAAGCTTTAACAATTTCCTCCGAATAGCAGAGGGACTAATTATCACCGGAAGGATCCATAAGGGTTTGTCTCGCAATAACACTTACGCCAAACAATCCAAACAAACCTTTTTAATTGATGCTCAAGGGACACTTGTTTCTTGTACTTAATAAAGGACAATTTACATTTCGATGTACCTATCATGTGTAACACGAGATAAAGGGCGCTTCCAAAATGAAAATTTTTTCTCTACTTAGTGTCGAAGCACTCCTTGTCATTTTCTGAGTCAAATATAGAAAATTAGTGTTTTGACATGTATATTCAATAGTTAGGGTAGTATTGTAGTTTTGGGGGAAAAGCCTTTCCCATGATTCTCGACTATAGATTTTGCAGCTCAATAAAAGGAGAATCCATGTCAAATTGTTGATAGATAGATATGGAAATTTACAATAGTAAAATAGATAAATAAATAAAAAATAAAGTAATAGCATGGCAACAAAATTAATAGAAGGAGCAAAAGAAGAAGCAGAAAAAAGCGACCACAGTGGGAGTCGAACCCACGACCTTCTGATCCGAAGTCAGACGCGCTAATCCACTGCGCTATGCGGTCAGGAGATGGTAAGGAACGCATTCCTAATTTATTTAACTAAATAATTCTTCTGCATGAGGGCCCTCCGCATCTTTTGTTTCGACTACGGAGAAATCAAACCTAGTAACAATTTTAATCTCGAAATTTTTGTTGAAAAATTAGAGTAAATGTCTCGTGTCTTTTGTTAAGATATATATCAAAGTAGACACGGTAAAACAAAATTGAAAATTTTGCAATAATTTAAAATAATGAAAATAAGTATTAAAATATCTTCAAGAATTGATTCTAAATCCTCTTCATATTACAGACATCTAACTTTCTTTTCTAAAGGGACGTGTTTCTTTTTTTTTCATATGGATACTTGTATGCTCTTTTCACCTAATACTACCTAATCATCTCCTATCACATGAGATATATAACTAGAGCCAATTTTCATTAATTAGAATATTCGAGCGATATATATATATATATCTCATTTTTTTATTTTTACTAATACACACGTGTGTTATCACATATAGCATCCTCTACCGTCGTATTAGCGAACAAATTTCGGAATATGATGGACTTTACACTCAAATCTCAATATCTTCTGCTTAGAACAACCTTAAAGGCCACGTCTGACATATAACAGATGGAGCCTTGCCCAATACATGTAAAATACATCGATAAATGTACGTGACTGAGCGAATGTTCCCAGAGTCCATGCAAAATAAAGTTAAGGTAAGAGTTACCAAGCTTTTGATGAAAGATAACACCATATTGACAAAAGATTACAACAAACCAACGAGATTACAGGATCCTCAATAATAGGTCCCAGGATTTTCTCAAATGTGAGAGTTGAAGACATATATGATGATTACCGACCTTCATTTTAGTTTGCGAAAATGGTGGTCTCTTCAATCTTAGCTTCTTTTCTGATTTTCCTCTATGTTGATCGGGTGGGCAAAAAGACCATACTTTAAACAACGGAATATTGAGAATTTCATGACATTTTCAATTGTAGCAAAGATTTTGACAACATATATCAACCACAAGAATCAATCCCCAATTTTTTTTTTCTCATATTCTTAACTCTTTTAGATGACAGCTCTCAATGCTGTTAATGTCTCTCGCAAGTTTTCACACATATTAAGCACACTCACTATGCGCACAAGACCAAACTCTACAATAGAGTATTTACATGCTAAAAGCTATGAGCCCTTGTCTAACGACGACATCGACTTAATCTTCAAAAAAGAAAACAACTCTTGTGGGAAATAGCTTACCCTTTTTGCATTACCCGGAGTCTTGCTGGCAAGAGTTGAATCCCGACTTTCCTAACATGTGCCCGGGTTGCTATGTTCCTCTCCGAGGGCAGGTATTTCTTTTAGGGAATGAGTTTGACTAAAGTAGGGCAAATCTTTTTCATTAGCGGCCTCGTTAGTGATTCTCCTTTTTGGTCCCCGGCCAACTATTTTCTCAATCGGTGATAGCATGATTCGATCTTGAGTTATGTCATTTGCCGTCACGGTTGCACCTCATGGAGAATTCTACCAGTTTCTTCTTGTTATGCATAATGACTATTTGAGAAATTGATACACGAGCATATTTATTTTTCTATATGTCATTGCTAGATTTTTGTCGAGATACATGCGTGAGTTGTATTAAAAAGTTACACATCGAAGATTGATGTGATGTAAGTAGTTATATCATAGTTGGTCTATAACTTATTGGCTTAAGTTTTTGAACGTTGACTGGACATGTTGATAGGCTCAGATTTGGATTCTCTCTTGACAATCTCCCTAGACTCCCAATGTGTATTAATGTTTGGTAAAAATCTCAAGGAAATTAATTTGTATCAGTGTTTAGTGAATATTTCAAGGAAGAATTCTCATGATCAGTGGTTTCCGGGCAACGTAGCATCGTGGCATAGCACAGCAGTCTCAACGGTAGTTTGTGATGAAGGTGGACATTGTTGTTATCGCGGCTCTCACACGCAACAAAGTGGAGATTCATATTTGAATTAAGGTAGAACAGACCAATTATTGAAGTCATACATGAGTGAGGAGGAGATTGATGAGAAACAAATGTAAGTTGTGTTAAAGAAATTCTATATTGGAATATTGGTAGGGTAGTTAATATATCCTAGTTGACCCAAAACTAGATATGTTGAGAAGCTTGGACTTAAACTCTCTTTCACATTCTCCCCAAGTGAAGTTATTGAGCGTCCAATAGTTTTTGAGGTCAATAGCTTTTTCCAATGGTATGCTTGAAAGGCAATCGGAAGGTTTGAAGGCAATGGTGGGGCTACATCGTGCCTCTCAATAGTCTTTATGAAGGTAGCAAAGTACAATGGACAATAAATTATCTCTGAACTTTCGTCCAATATGCAATGTCGTCTTCCAACTTTTAATTTGTTCATGTGATCTATAAACTTTTGGTAAATGTTCAATGTAATCTCTAAACTTCTAATTTGTTTAAGGTGATCTTTGAACTATTGGTAAATATTCAGTATAGTCATTCTATTTGTTCAAACAACAATATGATGGCACGTATTATTATATGTTGAGTTAAATTTTTAAAAATGACGAGTCAATACATCTTTCTTTTTATCTTTCTACTTTAGAAAAGGGAAAAACCATTTAGGGACTTCAAATATCCCATGTGCAAATTTCTTTTTTTGATTTGAGATAAATATCTTATGTGGATGATCCATGTATATACTTTTTTGTCTACAATTCAGAATTAATGGAATGGAAGTCAAATTAGCATATTTCGTTAACTTTAATTAATGAAAGGACGACATTAAACAATTTGATATAGTTTAGAAATTAGATTGAACCTTTGTTAATAGTTTAGAGTTTGGGGACTACATTGACCATTTACAAAAGTTCAAAGACCACATCTAACAAATTACAAGTTCATAAGCAACATTGCATATTAAATCAAAGTTTAGGGACTCTTTTTGTTTCATTTTCCTTTAGAAGGAAAGTGAAAGTAGGAACATGCACTGCGGTTTCTTTGCATCTTGAAAGGTGGTTCTCTCTAAACCACCACTTGCATGCACAACTTATGTACCACACGTTTTCCAGTTGTCTTGTAGATGTTTCAAACATATTTACCTTAATATTTGAAGAAAAATATCATGTCATCATGAACAAATTACAAGACACTATATTTTTTGTTGCATTAAATCTTTACTTATCAAAGGCCAGAGAGATAATTCTTGATCGATGGGGAAAATGGGCCAAAAAATTGAGAAAATCTAGTTGAATAGGACACCCGTTTAAAATGACTTGGGGTCGACGTCCCATAAAATGCAGTGGAAGACTAAACTAAAAGCCGTACCCCCCGCCGCCCCCGGGGGTGGGGGGTTTGGTGGGGTCGTGGAAGAGATTTCTCCAATGCAGGATGATTCTTTCATATTTTTCTTTTCCTATTTTGAGTATTCTTTTTCACTTTATTTAAAGGTTTTAAAGTGAAGAAAAGATGAGATGGTTGAGGATTTTTCCTCATCTTTCAGTATCTCATCTTTCAGTTCAGATACTTGACTTCTATGATAGAGGATTATTTTTCCCTTTATTTAAAGGTTCCAAAGTGAAGAAATGATGAGATGGTTGAGGAATTTTTTCTCATCCTTGAGTTCAGATACTTGGCTTCCATGATAGAGGATTCTTTTCCTCCAGCATAGGGATTCTTCCTCAAATTATTCAAATTATTCTTTTCTTCTTCAAAGTCATCATCTCCCTCCAACGCTAAATCCAAACCCCATGTCTCTAACAACGCGGACATCTTAATGAGCCATATAGACTCATTATTCCTACCGGCGAATTTCTCCAACTTGAATTTCTTGGAAGCCATAGCAATAATTAAAAACAGACAAAATACCCAGAACAATCAATTAACAGCTACCCCAGTCTTTGTTACCAGTTTGTTATGACTAATGCCGAAACGTGAACAAACGGAAATGATTTAAGTGAGAGATAAATTGCATAAATAAAATCTGAACACAATGGATTTACGTTGTCCGATGGTAAAACCTACTTTATGGGGAGAGTTAACAAGATGGTTTCATGATAATCGTCGAAAAATGGTTTACAACCGCTCAATTATGCTCACTCACAAGTGTTTCTCAATCATAGAGTATCACAAGAATCAGTCACAAGAAATGAGTTTTCTCACTCTCAGCTCTCTTGGATGATGATTCTCAATAGTCTCTGCGTCTCACAAGCTTTTAGGCATATTAAGCACGCTCAACATGCTCAAAAGACCAAACTCAACAATAAAATATTTATATGCAAAGAAATTATCAGCCCTTATTTGATGACAACATTGATTTCATCTTCAATAATGAAAAGAATTCCTGTGAGAAATTAATTTCCCGTTGCATCACCCCACACGCCGATAGGCAAGAGTCCAATTTAGACTTCCTAATATGGCCCGAATTGCTTTGCAATTCAATTATGGTTAAATTTCAAATCAACATGGATTAACTTTGATTCATAATCAACATATCACATCGTCATGGCCTAGTGCACTTGAAGAGAGCTGATCTCTTGCATACTCGGCTCAAGGTTTACCAATCAAATCTTTAGGAACCTTTGTAGATATTTTGATGCACATTCAAAAATCATATGTATTCTCAGGGGTAGTTCCTCTCTGAGGTATATGCAAATCCTTTTCATTAGTGGCCTTGTCAGTAATTCCGGTTTTTTGTGGTCCCTGGCCAACAATTTTCTCATCCGGTGACAACAAGAGTCGATCTTGAGTTATGTTGTCTGCTGTCACGTTGCACCTCATATAGAAATCTACTGGTCTCTTCTCGCGATGCATAATGACCATTTGACAAATCGATTCATAAGCCTATTTACTTGTCTATATGTCATCCGCAGGCTAGGCTAGGCGTCAGTGTCCTTACTGTTTTCTTGGGTATGCTGACATTTTCTAAGGTCAATAGCTTTTCCAGTGGCATACTTGGAAGGCGATCAGAAGGTCCGAAGGCCATGGTGGGCTCCATAGTGCCTCTAAATAGTCTCTGCGAAGGCAGCAAAGCGCAACAGACAATTAAGGGTTGTTTCACTAAAGCTAGAACCTTGATGCGTGGCATGGTTACGGCCCCGTGCCTTGTAGAAGGAAAGTGAAAGTAGGAACAAGCTCTCCGGTTTCTTCGCATCTGGCAAGATTCTTTCGTTGGTTTTTTCTCGGAGAACCATCACTTGTGTGCTCGGCTTATGTACTGTACGTTTTCTGTAAGTTCTTGTAGATTTTTCAAATACATTTACCCCAATTTTAGAAGAAGAATATCGTGTCATCGGAAACGAAATACAAGACACTGTATGTTTTGTCGCGTCAAATTTTTGCTTACCAAAGGCCAGAGTTATTTCTTGATCGAAGGGAGAAATGGCCAAAAGGAAAGGGACAATCCAGTTGAATAGAATCGGATTCATATTGTCCAATCTCGTGGGTCGACGTCGAAAAGATCAAGTAGGAAGATCAAACAAAGAGCAGTACAAGTGAAGAGAGAGATTGAGAGAAAAAGAGAGGCGGCAGAGATTTCTTTCGTGAAAGATGATCTTTCATATTTATTTTCCTGTTTAGAGAATTCATTTTCGCTTTATTCTAAAGATTCCAGAGTGAAGAAATCATGAGATGGGTGGATTCTTTCATTTATTCTTTCCCTTCATGTCGAGGATTCACTCTCATCTTTCAGTTCAGATACTTGTCTTCTATGATAGAGGATTCCTTTCCTCCAGCATAAGGGATTCTTCTTCAAAATATTCTTTTCTTGGTCGAGGAAAATGAGATGGTCTTGACGACTTTTCTTGGCCAACACCTTCGTATATATTTTGGGAGCTTCACCCCATCTCATTCAGAAATCTGTCGCATTTCCCATCTCGAATTTTCACTGTGTCCTTCACCGTCTTCTTCCAGCCATTGGCTCGCTCGCTCGCTCTCTCTCTCTCTCTCTCTCTCTCTCTCTCTTCCACTTCAGTCATTTCGTTTTCAGGTTCCATCAGTGGTGCCTTCCTCAGCATATATAAATTTTTTACTTTCACTTCTCCACGAAGAAGAAGAGAAGAAAACCAGAAAGAATTCAAGAAGGGGAAAATGGCGGATATTGTTGTGTCGGTAGCTGCCAAAGTGGCAGAGTTCCTGGTGGCTCCGGTCGGTCGTCACTGCGGCTACGTGATATTCACCAACAGCTACGTTCCCCAACTTGAGGAAGAACTTGAGAAGCTGGAAAATTGCGAAAAGGGTGCAGCATTCCATCGATGAAGCTCGAAACGACATGCAGCTGATCGAAGCTGACGTTCAGAAATGGTTGACAGACGTGGAGACCGTCGCTAACAAGGCGCGCGACATGCTAGAAAACGACGGAAGAGCCAAGAAAACTTGCTTTTGTGGTTGGCTTCCCAACCCAAAGGCACGTTATCATCTCGGCAGGGAGGCGAGGACGACAGTCCAGGCCATCCAGACACTCATTCCAGGAGGGTAAATTCGAGAGGGTCTCCTACCAGAGTGCTCCGCCAGGGCATGTCGCCGGCTCTTCCCACGTGAATACGTCTGCCGGTGATCGGGGCAACACTATCATCAAGTCGCGAGCTTCCTTCCTACAAAAAATAATGGATGCCCTGAATGATGAGAAAATTAAAGTGATTGGGGTCTACGGGCCTGGTGGCGTGGGGAAGACTACCTTGTTGGAGGAAGTCGAGAAGAAACTCAGGAGTGAGAAGAGATTGTTCGACATAATTGCCAAATCGAAAGCATCGCAGACTCAAGACTTGAAGAAAATCCAAGACGATATTGCTTATGCCTTCGGTCTAAATCTGAAGGACGAGCTGAGCGAAGAGGGAAGACGAGACCGTCTGTTTCGGAAAATACAGAGCGATCCAACGAAAAAGGTTCTTATAATATTGGACGATTTGTGGGAGGAGCTTGATTTGAAGGTTGTTGGAATTCCCTTGGAAGACGAGAGCAGCAGATGCAAGCTGTTGCTTACATCGAGATTTGAAGATGTGCTGAAGCAAAAGATGTGTGCCGATGAAACATTTCACCTTAAAGGTTTAGAGTGCGACGAAGCATTCGGGCTATTTGAAAAGACAGTCGGCGACCGGCTCAAAGACGATGAGGAATTGAAAGCAATAGCAACTCAAGTGGTCAAGAAACTTGCAGGTTTGCCTCTTTTGATTACATCCGTTGCGCGCAACTTGAAAGATAGGGGTGGGCACGCATGGAACAATGCTTTGATAAAAATAGATGTGTCAAAAGTGGAAACCATAGTGAAGTTGAGTTATGACCATTTGGAGAGTGAGGACACCAAGTCCTTATTCTTGCTGTGCGGTCTTATCGGTGGGACCATTCCAGTCGAAACTCTATTCGTACTAGGCATAGGTCTGGGCTTGTTCGAGGAATTCAAAAAGACGATACAAGGTTCAAGGGATAGATTAAATACTATGCTCGATGAACTTCATTCTGCTTGTTTGTTGCTGGACGGTGGCGATGAAATGGACCATGTGACCATACATGATCTTTACAGTGAGGTGGTCGTCTCAACTTCATTTAGAGGTCAGAACTCCTTAATGATGAACAGCAGTTATGGCTTGTGGCCAAAGGAAAAGCTTGAGAAATGTTGGGCAATATGCCTAGCAGATGTTGGCAGAGATAGGCTTACTGAACTGATGATGTCAGTTTCCCAACTTGAAGATACTCATGTTGTCTCAACCAGAAGATTGGCGTTGGATGCGAGAACACCAACATGATGTGGAAGAGTGCTGGCGACTACAAGATTTCATATACATGAAGGAGCTCTGCGTCCTTTATCTTAGCTCCATGCGTATCTCCAGTTTTCCTTCCTCGATTGGAATCCTGGGGAGCCTCCACTCTTTATACTTAGACCATTGTGATGTGAAGGATGTGACAATTCTTGGCAAGCTCAAAGCATTGCAGATTCTTAGCTTTGCACAATCCACCATTTTTAGGTTGCCTAAAGAAATCGGGGAACTTACAAATTTGAGATTGTTGAATCTAAGCAACTGCTACAGGCTTGTAACAATTGAGCCTGGTGTCTTAGAAGGCTTGATCAAATTGGAAGAGTTACATATGAAGAGCAGCTTTGATCAATGGATGGGCATGGATGAAATACCATCAGAATCATGTAATGCTAGGCTTGCCGAGTTGAAGAGCTTGACAAGGCTAACCACTTTGGAAATATCAATCCCTGATCCCACGATTCTCTTGAAGAATGGTGACTTGCCATTTGGGAAATTGATCAGATTTTGGATCAACATAGGAAATGTTTTTGGGAGGGAAGTTCAAGGTTTGACAACCATGAAACTCAAATTGAAAGGATGTGACGATATTCTCTCGAAAGATTGGTTCAGAAAACTTTGCAGAAGACTCAATACTTGCATTTGGACGGATTGATAGAGTTCAAGAAGAATGCTCACGAGTTGTGCGTCCAAGGATTTACACAGCTGAAGCATCTCAACATTCTGAATAGCCCCTCAATCAACTACATTGCCAGTTCATCCAGTGACCTTCCCATTGCATTTACAATGTTAGAGTCTTTGTTCCTTAAAAATCTTATTAATTTGGAGAAGATATGCAATGGCCCTGTTGCACCAGATTGCTTCAGCAAATTGAAAGCCATGCATATCATAAAGTGCCATCGATTGGAAAATCTGTGGTTCCAATCAAAGATGCAAAGACTCCAACATTTGGAAAAGATTCGAATATGTGAATGTGACTCATTGCAAGCCATTATCACATATGATGTAGGAAAAGTAAAAGCTACCGTTGATGACATAGTTGAGTTGCCTGAGGTACATCATCTGGAGTTGCGTAAGTTATCAAATATGATGAGTTTTTGCACGGGAGCTAGGGGTGCTCCAATTCAGGTAATTTTTTTTTTTTTTGGGTATAAGTTTCCTAAATTCTTAATCTTGCAAACAATACCTAGATTATACTATTACAGGTGAATTTAGGATAAGATGATATTGGTTTTCACCAAACCTTAATGCATATTGCGTTAAATTTGATTATTTGTACTTTTGGATTCACAAATAAACAATCCATTCAAAGAAAATATAGACCATACATTTCCATTCACATTCAACTATAGCTTAGGGGAAGCCTCTTTCTACGAATGATTTCTTTTCAATTTATTTCAGTGTTAGATAATCACACCAATTACTTGGGCTCTGACATGGTTTTGTATTATGGTTAATTTATGACTCATTTAACATTTTTAAAGAGAAGGAAAAACGTTTTACTTAACAAGAATGAATCCTCAACGAATGAACGAAATTCAACAATCTTGAAATGAAGAAAGTGAGAGATTAAATAATGGAAGGCGAATCAAGAGCCACGTAACAAAAAAAGTCCACCTAATTGATGTTTCACCTACATGCAAGTTGCTATTGATCCCAACACGTCATTCCAACCTCATCATGTCAACGTCATTCTGCTTCTGTCATCCCTTTCTTTAGATACCAAGGGGATACTTCCTTCTCTATTCTTTTAGGCACGACAAAAAAAATCTACATATTCTGCCCTCTCATCAATTGATTTTTGAATATTTAGTTTTGATCAATCCAGTTTTTGACATTCTTAAGAGACATCAAGCCCATTCATGTATTCAATGTCCATTTGTTTCATTGAAAATTCATTATTGTTGAAAAATGTTTTCTTGGTAAATCGTTTTTCTAGAAAATGAATTGTTTCCCTGTATTTGGTTCTACTAAAAACGCAATTTGAAAAGATGTTTTATGATGTTTTATTAACGAAGTGCAAAAATTTACAAAGTGAAGACAAAAACTGTTATGGATCTTTAATAGAAACAAGCCTGAATAAGTCATATTTACTTGTTCTTAATGAAAACCAATAAGTTAACAAAAAATTTATGAAAAATTGAACTTTGATATGATTTTGTTGTCAATTTGAATTTCAAAATAGAAAAAACAAAAGAAAAGACAACCAAATTATGGTAGTTGTTTTGAAGATAGGTAAATGATTTCAAAAGAAAAGATAAAAAAAATCACGGTCATAGTTTTGAAGATCAGCTAAAGAAAAGATTAAAAATATGATGAATATGATGGCAGTTGAGAGAGAGAGAGAGAGAGAGAGAGAGAGAGAGAGAGTTGTGCGATAGTGCTGCATTTGCGACATGATAGTGGTGAGGATATCCTCATGAAAATGATCCCTTTTCATAAAAGAGAAACTCATTTTTTACGTATAGTCATTTTCTCGTATCCATGAAAAGTTTGAAAGCAATTTCCTTAAAATAGCTTTACTTGTAAGAAACTCACCTCTAATGAGTTTCATTGTGGTGCTTTTTTAGGTTTCATTGCCTCGCTTGGAATACCTGGTGATGGCTGGACTCCTTGGTCTAGAAAAGATACTCTGTAGTGAACCTTCATTAAAATACAGCAATCTGAAATCGCTAGAAATAAATGAGTCTACATCCACGTCGATTATTCTAAAGGATTGGATATTGAAGTTGCCGAATTTGGAGTCAATGAAAATTGCGGGCGCTCCATTTGTAGAAGTAGTTTTCGACCTAGAGGAGCTAAAAGTCATCAAAGAAGTGGAGATTCTCTCTCGGCTAAGTACATTGGAATTATCTAAGCTACCGAACTTGCGGTGCATGTGGAAACAAGATGTACAACAACAAGGAATATCAATACTTCAGAACTTGAAGAAGCTCTTTATCTACAAAACGGGGTTGTCGTTTCTTTTTCCGCTGTCTGTGGCGAAATGTCTTAGAGAAATTCGAAACATTAAAGTTGAGGATTGTCCAAACATGACGGCAGTGATTGTGGACGAAGAAGGAACAGATGATGGGACAAATGATATTATAGAGTTCCCATTATTGGAGCGACTATCTATAACTCACTGTCCCATAGAGAAATTCTTCTCATATCGTCATCGAAAAAGAGAGTCAATAACCACTACTTCAGATTCACAAGATAATTATTCAGAATCCTTCTTTGATCAAAAGGTACGAATCCTTTCTTTTGAGATTATGCCCATAATAGTCATAGGCACACGATTTGTGGGGCAAGTAATAATATTTCAGTAAAGATTTCTTATTTGGTTCTACTACATAAATTGTTTTTATAGCTACACTTGTTAGAGTAAGGCCGTTGGTGAAAATTCCATCCTCCGCCGCATTTGATAGATCGGTGTGAGAATAGGCCAAATTGTCAAATCTTTCATAGCTATGATCTGATGCACAACTCTTATGAGCAGATAAGTTTACTAGGCTTGAGGCGTTAATACTACACTCACTAGGATCCTTCAAAAGCATATGGCACAGTGAGCTTCCCAAAAGTTCCTCCGACAAAGTAGCCAACCTCACCCTACAACAAGATTTACAATCACAAGGAATATTGATACTTCAGAACTTGAAGAAGCTCTTTATCAACAATACGGGGCTATCATTTCTCTTTCCGTTGTCTGTGGCTAAATGTCTTAGAGAAATTAGAGAAATTGAAGTTGAGGATTGTCCAAACATGAAGGCGGTGATTGTGGATGAAGAAGGAAGAGATGATGAGACAGATGATATTATAGAGTTCCCATTATTGGAGCGACTATCTATAAGTCGCTGTCCCACGGAGAAATTCTTCTCATATCCTCAGGGAAAAAAAGAGTCAATAACCACTACTTCAGATTCACAAGATAATTTTTCCGATTCCTTCTTTGATCCAAAGGTACGAATCCTTTCTTTTGAGATTATGCTCATAATAGTCATAGGCATGCGATTTGTGGGGCAAGTAATAATCTTTCTTTTCAGATTTCCTATTTGGTTCTATTAGCTAAATTGTTTTTATAATTTATAGCTGCACTTGTTAGAGTAAGGCCGTTGGTGAAAATTCTATCCTCCACCGCATTAGATAGATCGGTGTAAGATTAGGCCAAATTGTCAAATTTTTCATAGCTATGATCGATGCACAACTCTTATGAGCAGATAAGTTTACCAAGCTTGAGGCGTTAATACTCCACTCGCTAGGATCCTTCAAAAGCATATGGCACAGTGAGCTTCCCAAAAGTTCCTCCGACAAAGTAGCCAACCTCACCCTACAACAAGATTTACAATCACAAGGAATATCGATACTTCAGAACTTGAAGAAGCTCTTTATCAACAATACGGGGCTATCATTTCTCTTTCCGCTGTCTATGGCTAAATGTCTTAGAAAAATTAGAGACATTGAAGTGGTGAATTGTCCAAACATGAAGGCAGTGATTGTGGATGAAGAAGGAAGAGATGATGGGACATATGATATTCTAGAGTTCCCATTATTGGAGCGACTATCTATAAGTCGCTGTCCCACGGAGAAATTCTTCTCATATCCTCATGGAAAAAAAGAGTCAATAACCACTACCTCAGATTCACAAGATAATTATTCCGATTCCTTCTTAGATCCAAAGGTGCGAATCCTTTCTTTTGAGATTCTGCCCATAATATTCATAGGCACGCGATTTGTGGGGCAAGTAATAATATTTCTTTTAAGATTTCCTATTTGGTTCTATTAGCTAAATTGTTTTTATAATTTATAGCTACACTAGTTAGAGTAAGGCCGTTGGTGAAAATTCTATCCTCCACCGCATTAGATAGATCGGTGTAAGATTAGGCCAAATTGTCAAATTTTTCATAGCTATGATCTGATGC
This sequence comes from Eucalyptus leucophloia subsp. euroa, assembly GCA_017140325.1. Taxonomy (NCBI): domain Eukaryota; kingdom Viridiplantae; phylum Streptophyta; class Magnoliopsida; order Myrtales; family Myrtaceae; genus Eucalyptus; species Eucalyptus leucophloia. Next base: position 6,285,453 of record CM029474.1, read on the forward strand.
ACAACTCTTATGAGCAGATAAGTTTACCAAGCTTGGAGGCGTTAATACTCCACTCGCTAGGATCCTTCAAAAGCATATGGCACAGTGAGCTTCCCAAAAGTTCCTCCGACAAAGTAGCCAACCTCACCCTACAACAAGATTTACAATCACAAGGAATATCGATATTTCATAATCTTAAGAAGTGCTCTTTATCAACAATACGGGGCTATCATTTCTCTTTCCGTGTCTATGGCTAAATGTCTTAGAGAAATTAGAGACATTAAAGTGAGGATTGTCCAAACATGAAGGCGGTGATTGTGGATGAAGAAGGAAGAGATGATGGGATACATGATATTATAGAGTTCCCATTATTGGAGCGACTATCTATAAGTCGCTGTCCCACGGAGAAATTCTTCTCATATCCTCAGGGAAAAAAAGAGTCAATAACCACTACTTCAGATTCACAAGATAATTTTTCCGATTCCTTCTTTGATCAAAAGGTACGAATCCTTTCTTTTGAGATTATGCCCATAATAGTCATAGGCACGCGATTTGTGGGGCAAGTAATAATATTTTTTTGAAGATTTCTTATTTGGTTCTATTAGCTAAATTGTTTTTATAATTTATAGCTACACTAGTTAGAGTAAGGCCGTTGGTGAAAATTCTATCCTCCACCGCATTAGATAGATCGGTGTAAGATTAGACCAAATTGTCAAATTTTTCATAGCTATGATCTGATGCACAACTCTTATGAGCGAGATAAGTTTACCAAGCTTGAAGGTGTTAATACTCCACTTGCTAGGATCCTTCAAAAGCATTTGGCACAGTGAGCTTCCCAAAAGTTCCTCCGACAAATTAGCCAACCTCACCCTAAACAAGATTTACAATCACAAGGAATATCGATATTTCATAATCTTAAGAAGCTCTCCATCAACAATACGAGGCTGTCATTTCTCTTTCCGGTGTCTATGGCTAAATGTGTTAAAGAAATTAGAAAAATTAAAGTTGAGGATTGTCCAAACATGAAGGCGGTGATTGAGGATGAAGAAGGAAGAGATGATGGGACAGATGATATTATAGAGTTCCCATTATTGGAGCGACTATCTATAACTCGCTGTCCCACGGAGAAATTCTTCTCATATCGTCATGGAAAAAAGAGTCAATAACCACTACTTCAGATTCACAAGATAATTATTCCGATTCCTTCTTTGATCCAAAGGTACGAATCCTTTCTTTAGAGATTATGCCCATAATTGTCATAGGCACGCGATTTGTGGGGCAAGTAATAATATTTCTTTGAAGATCTCTTATTTGGTTCTATTAGCTAAATTGTTTTTATAATTTATAGCTACACTTGTTAGAGTAAGGCCGTTGGTGAAAATTCTATCCTGCACCGCATTTGATAGATCAGTGTAAGATTAGGCCAAATTGTCAAATCTTTCATAGCTATAATCTGATGCACAACTCTTATGAGCAGATAAGTTTACCAGGCTTGAAGGCGTTAATACTCCACTCGCTAGGATCCTTCAAAAGCAAATGGCACATTGAGCTTCCCAAAAGTTCCTCCGACAAATTAGCCATCCTCACCCAAAAACAAGATTTACAATCACAAGGAATATCGATATTTCATAATCTTAAAAAGCTCTCCATCAACAATACGGGGCTGTCATTTCTCTTTCCGGTGTCTATGGCTAAATGTGTTAGAAAAATTAGAGACATTAAAGTTGAGGATTGTCCAAACATGAAGGCGGTGATTGTGGATGAAGAAGGAAGAGATGATGGGACAGATGATATTATCGAGTTCCCATTATTAAAGCGACTATCTATAAGTCGTTGTCCCACGGAGAAATTATTCTCATATCGTCATGGAAAAAAAGAGTCAATAGCCACTACTTCAGATTCACAAGATACTTATTCCGATTCCTTCTTTGATCAAAAGGTATGAATCCTTTCTTTTGAACTTATGCCCAAAATAGTCATAGGCACGCGATTTGTGGGGCAAGTAATAATATTTCTTTTAAGATTTCTTATTTGGTTCTATTAGCTAAATTGTTTTTATAATATATAGCTACACTTGTTAGAGTAAGGCCGTTGTTGAAATTCTATCCTCCACCGCATTTTATAGATTGGTGTAAGATTAGGTCAAATTGTCAAATCTTTCATAGCTATGATCTGATGCACAACTCTTATGAGCAAATAAGTTTACCAGGCTTGAAGGAATTAACACTCCACTCGCTAGGATCCTTCAAAAGTATATGGCACAGTGAGCTTCCCAAAAGTTACTCCAACAAATTAGCCAACCTCACCTTGAAACAAGATTTACAATCACAAGGAATATCGATATTTCATCATCTTAAGGTGCTCTCCATCAACAATACGGGGCTGTCATTTCTCTTTCCGGTGTCTATGGCTAAATGTGTTAGAGAAATTAGAGACATTAAAGTTGAGTGATTGTCCAAACATGAAGGCGGTGATTGAGGATGAAGAAGGAAGAGATGATGGGACAGATGATATTATAGAGTTCCCATTATTGGAGCAACTATCTATAAGTCACTGTCCCACGGAGAAATTATTCTCATATCCTCAGGGAAAAAAAAAGTCAATAACCACTACTTCAAATTCACAAGATAATTATTCCGATTCCTTCTTTGATCAAAAGGTACGAATCCTTTCTTTTTAGATTATGCCCATAATAGTCATAGGCATGCGATTTGTGGGGGCAAGTATTAATAATTTTTTTGAAGATTTTTTATTTGGTTTATTAGTTAAAATGTTTTTATAATTAATAACTACACTTGTTAAGTAAGGCCATTGGTGAAAATTCTATCCTCCACCACATTTGATAGATTGTAAGATTAGGCCAAATTGTCAAATCTTTCATAGCTATGATCTGATGCACAACTCTTATGAGCAGATAAGTTTACCAAGCTTGGAGAAGTTAAAACTCCACTCGCTAGGATCCTTCAAAAGCATATGGCACAGTGAGCTTCCCAAAAGTTCCTCCGTCAAATTAGCCAACCTCACCTCGAAACAAGATTTACAATCACAAGGAATATCGATATTTCATAATCTTAAGGTGCTCTCCATCAACAATACGGGGCTGTCATTTCTCTTTCCGGTGTCTATGGCTAAATGTGTGAAAGAAATTAGAAAAATTAAAGTTGAGGATTGTCCAAACATGAAGGCGGTGATTGAGGATGAAGAAGGAAGAGATGATGGGACAGATGATATTATAGAGTTCCCATTATTGGAGCGACTATCTATAACTCGCTGTCCCACAGAGAAATTCTTCTCATATCGTCATGGAAAAAAAGAGTCAATAACCACTACTTCAGATTCACAAGATAATTATTCCGATTCCTTCTTTGATCAAAAGGTACGAATCCTTTCTTTTGAGATTATGCCCATAATAGTCATAGGCACGCGATTTGTGGGGCAATTAATAATTTTTCCTTTAAGATTTCTTATTTGGTTCTATTAGCTAAATTGTTTTTATAATATATAGCTACACTTGTTAGAGTAAGGCCGTTGTTGAAAATTCTATCCTCCACCGCATTTTATAGATCGGTGTAAGATTAGGTCAAATTGTCAAATCTTTCATAGCTATGATCTGATGCACAACTCTTATGAGCATATAAGTTTACCAGGCTTGAAGGAATTAACACTCCACTCACTAGGATCCTTCAAAAGTATATGGCACAGTGAGCTTCCCAAAAGTTACTCCAACAAATTAGCCAACCTCACCTTGAAACAAGATTTACAATCACAAGGAATATCGATATTTCATCATCTTAAGGTGCTCTCCATCAACAATACGGGGCTGTCATTTCTCTTTCCGGTGTCTATGGCTAAATGTGTTAGAGAAATTAGAGAGATTAAAGTTGAGGATTGTCCAAACATGAAGGCGGTGATTGAGGATGAAGAAGGAAGAGATGATGGGACAGATGATATTATAGAGTTCCCATTATTGGAGCGACTATCTATAACTCACTGTCCCACGGAGAAATTCTTCTCATATCGTCATGGAAAAAAAGAGTCAATAACCACTGCTTCAGATTCACAAGATAATTATTCCGATTCCTTCTTTGATCCAAAGGTACGAATGCATTCTTTAGAGATTATGCCCATAATTGTCATTGGCACGCGATTTGTGGGGCATGTAATAATATTTCTTTGAAGATCTCTTATTTGGTTCTATTAGCTAAATTGTTTTTACAATTTATAGCTACACTTGTTAGAGTAAGGCCGTTGGTGAAAATTCTATCCTCCACCGCATTTGGTCGATCGGTGTAGGATTAGGCCGAATTGTCAAATCTTTCATAGCTATGATCTGATGCACAACTCTTATGAGCAGATAAGTTTACCAGGCTTGAAGGCGTTAATACTCCACTCGCTAGGATCCTTCAAAAGCATATGGCACAGTGATCTTCCCAAAAGTTCCTCCGTCAAATTAGCCAACCTCACCTCGAAAGAAGATTTACAATCACAAGGAATATCGATATTTCATAATCTTAAGGTGCTCTCCATCAACAATACGGGGCTGTCATTTCTCTTTCCGGTGTCTATGGCTAAATGTGTTAGAGAAATTAGAGAGATTAAAGTTGAGGATTGTCCAAACATGAAGGCGGTGATTGAGGATGAAGAAGGAAGAGATGATGGGACAAATGATATTATAGAGTTCCCATTATTGGAGCGACTATCTATAACTCGCTGTCCCACGGAGAAATTCTTCTCATATCGTCATGGAAAAAAAGAGTCAATAACCACTGCTTCAGATTCACAAGATAATTATTCCGATTCCTTCTTTGATCCAAAGGTACGAATGCATTCTTTATAGATTATGCCCATAATTGTCATAGGCACGCGATTTGTGGGGCAAGTAATAATATTTCTTTGAAGATCTCTTATTTGGTTCTATTAGCTAAATTGTTTTTATAATTTATAGCTACACTTGTTAGAGTAAGGCCGTTGGTGAAAATTCTATCCTCCACCGCATTTGGTCGATCGGTGTAAGATTAGGCCAAATTGTCAAATCTTTCATAGCTATGATCGATGCACAACTCTTATGAGCAGATAAGTTTACCAGGCTTGAAGGCGTTAATACTCCACTCACTAGGATCCTTCAAAAGCATATGGCACAGTGAGCTTCCCAAAAGTTCCTACGTCAAATTAGCCAACCTCACCTCGAAACAAGATTTACAATCACAAGGAATATCGATATTTCTTAATCTTAAGGTGCTCTCCATCAACAATACGGGGCTGTCATTTCTCTTTCCGGTGTCTATGGCTAAATGTGTTAGAGAAATTAGAAAAATTAAAGTTGAGGATTGTCCAAACATGAAGGCGGTGATTGAGGATGAAGAAGGAAGAGATGATGGGACAGATGATATTATAGAGTTCCCATTATTGGAGCGACTATCTATAACTCGCTGTCCCACAGAGAAATTCTTCTCATATCGTCATGGAAAAAAAGAGTCAATAACCACTACTTTAGATTCACAAGATAATTATTCCGATTCCTTCTTTGATCAAAAGGTGCGAATCCTTTCTTTTGAGATTATGCCCATAATAGTCATAGGCACGCGATTTGTGGGGCAATTAATAATTTTTCCTTTAAGATTTCTTATTTGGTTCTATTAGCTAAATTGTTTTTATAATTTATAGCTACACTTGTTTGAGTAAGGCCGTTTGTGAAAATTCTATCCTCCGCCGCATTTGATAGATCGGTGTAAGATTAGCCCAAATTGTCTAATCTTTCATAGCTATGATCTGATGCACAACTCTTATGAGCAGATAAGTTTACCAGGCTTGAAGGCGTTAATACTCCACTCACTAGGATCCTTCAAAAGCATATGGCACAGTGAGCTTCCCAAAAGTTCCTCCGACAAATTAGCCAACCTCACCCCGAAACAAGATTTACAATCACAAGGAATATCGATATTTCATAATCTTAAGGTGCTCTCCATCAACAATACAGGGCTGTCATTTCTCTTTCCGGTGTCTATGGCTAAATGTGTTAGAGAAATTAGAAAAATTAAAGTTGAGGATTGTCCAAACATGAAGGCGGTGATTGAGGATGAAGAAGGAAGAGATGATGGGACAGATGATATTATAGAGTTCCCATTATTGGAGCGACTATCTATAACTCGCTGTCCCACGGAGAAATTCTTCTCATATCGTCATGGAAAAAAGAGTCAATAACCAACGCTTCAGATTCACAAGATAATTATTCCGATTCCTTCTTTGATCCAAAGGTACGAATGCATTCTTTAGAGATTATGCCCATAATTGTCATAGGCACGCGATTTGTGGGGCAAGTAATAATATTTCTTTGAAGATCTCTTATTTGGTTCTATTAGCTAAATTGTTTTTATAATTTATAGCTACACTTGTTAGAGTAAGGCCGTTGGTGAAAATTCTATCCTCCACCGCATTTGGTCGATCGGTGTAAGATTAGGCCAAATTGTCAAATCTTTCATAGCTATGATCTGATGCACAACTCTTATGAGCAGATAAGTTTACCAGGCTTGAAGGCGTTAATACTCCACTCGCTAGGATCCTTCAAAAGCATATGGCACAGTGAGCTTCCCAAAAGTTCCTACGTCAAATTAGCCAACCTCACCTCGAAACAAGATTTACAATCACAAGGAATATCGATATTTCATAATCTTAAGGTGCTCTCCATCAACAATACGGGGCTGTCATTTCTCTTTCCGGTGTCTATGGCTAAATGTGTTACAGAAATTAGAAAAATTAAAGTTGAGGATTGTCCAAACATGAAGGCGGTGATTGAGGATGAAGAAGGAAGAGATGATGGGACAGATGATATTATAGAGTTCCCATTATTGGAGCGACTATCTATAACTCGTTGTCCCACAGAGAAATTCTTGTCATATCGTCATGGAAAAGAAGAGTCAATAACCACTGCTTCAGATTCACAAGATAATTATTCCGATTCCTTCTTTGATCAAAAGGTACGAATCCTTTCTTTTGAGATTGTGCCCATAATATTCATAGGCACGCGATTTGTGGGGGCAAGTAATAATATTTCTTTGAAGATTTCTTATTTGGTTCTATTAGCTAAATTGTTTTTATAATTTATAGCTGCACTTGTTAGAGTAAGGCCGTTGGTGTAAATTCTATCCTCCACCGCATTTGATATATCGGTTTAAGATTAGGCCAAATTGTCAAATCTTTCATAGCTATGATCTGATGCACAACTCTTATGAGCAAATAAGTTTACCAGGCTTGAAGGCGTTAATACTCCACTCGCTAGGATCCTTCAAAAGCATATGGCACATTGAGCTTCCCAAAAGTTCCTCCGACAAATTAGCCATCCTCACCCAAAAACAAGATTTACAATCAGAAGGCATATCGATATTTCATAATCTTAAGGTGCTCTCCATCAACAATACGGGGCTGTCATTTCTCTTTCCAGTGTCTATGGCTAAATGTGTTAGAGAAATTAGAAATATTAAAGTTGAGGATTGTCCAAACATGAAGGCGGTGATTGAGGATGAAGAAGGAAGAGATGATGGGACAGATGATATTATAGAGTTCCCATTATTGGAGCGACTATCTATAACTCGCTGTCCCACGGAGAAATTCTTCTCATATCGTCATGGAAAAAAAGAGTCAATAACCACTGCTTCATATTCACAAGATAATTATTCTGATTCCTTCTTTGATCAAAAGGTGCGAATCCTTTCTTTTGAGATTATGCCCATAATAGTCATAGGCACGCGATTTGTGGGGCAAGTAATAATTTTTCCTTTTAGATTTCTTATTTGGTTCTATTAGCTAAATTGTTTTTATAATTTATAGCTACACTTGTTAGAGTAAGGCCATTGGTGAAAATTCTATCCTCCACCGCATTTGGTAGATCGGTGTAAGATTAGGCCAAATTGTCAAATCTTTCATAGCTATGATCTGATGCACAACTCTTATGAGCAGATAAGTTTACCAGGCTTGAAGGCGTTAATACTCCACTCGCTAGGATCCTTCAAAAGCATATGGCACAGTGAGCTTCGCAAAAGTTCCTCCGACAAATTAGCTAACCTCACCCTGAAACAAGATTTACAATCAGAAGGCATATCGATATTTCATAATCTTCAGGTGCTCTCTATCAACAATACAGATCTATCATTTCTCTTTCCGGTGTCTATGGCTAAATTTGTTAGAGAAATTAGAGAGATTAAAGTTGAGGATTGCCCAAACATGAAGGCAGTGATTGAGGATGAAGAAGGAAGAGATGATGGGACAGATGATATTATAGAGTTCCCATTATTAGAGCGACTATCTATAACTCGCTGTCCCACGGAGAAATTCTTCTCATATCGTTATGGAAAAAAAGAGTCAATAACCACTACTTCAAATTCACAAGATACTTATTCCGATTCCTTCTTTGATCAAAAGGTATTAATCCTTTCTTTTGAGCTTACGCCCATAATAGTCATAGGCACACGATTTGTGGGTTAAGTATTAATAGTTTCTTGAAGATTTTTTTTATTTGGTTTATTAGTTAAAATTTTTTTATAATTTATAACCACACTTGTCACAGTAAGGCCGGTAGGGAAAATCCCTTCCTCCACCGCATTAGATAGATTGGTATAAGATTAGGCCAAATTGTCAAATTTTTCATAGCTACGATCTGATGCATAACTCTTATGAGCAGATAAGTTTACCAAGTTTGGAGAAGTTAGAACTTAAGTCGGTGGGATCATTAAAAAGGATATGGCACGGTGGACTTCCCAGAAGTTCCTTCGACAAATTGGCCAAATTCAGCCTTGAAAAGTGCTCCAACCTATGTGATGTCTTCCCTTCAACAATCATGAACGGATGGCAGAACCTCAACATAGTCAAAGTTTCAATGTGTCCCTCCTTGGAATCGTTGTTTGATTTTGGATCCCTCGATTCATATATGGAACAAACAATTGTGTTGTTTCCCGAATTGAAAGAAGTTGGTATTTTAAGCTGTCCCTCTTTGGAATCGTTGTTTAATTGGGGCCCCTTTGATTCAAGTATGGAACACAAAATTGTATTGCTTCCCAAATTGGAAGAAGTGTCGGTGATTGGAGCAGGAAGGCTTAGACACATGGTGATGAGTGATTCCCAAACGGTTTTGGGTTTTCCTAGTCTAAAAGAAGTTTGTGTTTACAATTGCTCTAAGTTGAGATATCTCTTCCCCAATTATACAGCCACAACTTTAAAGAAACTCGATGCCCTGTTTATTATTAAATGTGAACAAATGAAGGAAGTGGTTCCCAAGGGAGAGGGTGGTCGATCCAAGGCAGAAGTGATGAGTTTTCCTTCCTTAACTGGGTTAAGTATTTGGCGGTGCCCTAACTTAAGAGAATTCATATGGAGTCCTTCAAGTGCCGAGAGGCAGCTAGGCGAGATGATTGAAGAAAATGATGAATCGCCCCAATCGTTGTTCAATGATATGGTTTGCTCTATACCTTATTATGATCATCTTTAATCCTACATTATCATGTGTTAGAACAAACAATGTAATAATTTGTTCTATTATCCTCCTTTCTCACATTATCCTCGTGCAGGTTGCATTTCCTAATTTAAAAATGCTATATATTGGAGGCATCCGATGCAAAGAGTTATGGAACAATCGAATTTCTGATGATTCTTTTTGCAAATTGGAATCTCTTATATTGAAGGATTGTGACAATCTCCAACATATTGCCCCATCCCATATGTGGAAGAGGCTGCAAGACTGTCTGGCAACCTTAGAAGTGAAATCATGTCGTTCAATCGAGATCATATACGAAAGTGATGGGACAGTGGCAAAAAGCAGTAATTTGAGGATGTTGGATTTGCGTGATCTGGACAACTTGAGGCACATTTGGCGGTACGACAGTCTCCCAACCATCCCATTCCCAAATTTGAGATATGTAAAGGCTGTGAGGTGCTCCCGTTTGGACATGCTTTTCGCAACCTTCACGGCGATATTCCTCAAGCAAATCGAAAAGCTGGTGGTAGGGTCATGTGAAGATATGAAACTAATTGCTGGCCATGAAGAATGTGAAGAAGTGACTGGTAAGACAATCACCTTTTCTGGGTTAACCACTCTTAGACTTTACAATTTGCCGAAATTCAGGAGCTTCTTACCAGAGAAATACTCTGTGGAATTCCAATCCTTGGATGTCTCGAGTAGAACAGAGCCGAACCAAGGCAACCAAAATGTGGAGGAAAGTGAGGGGGAAAGTGAGGACTTCGAACGCAGCCTTGAGGAGGTAGACCGCGAAATTGACATGGAAAGTAAGTGGGAATAATTAGGTTTTTGAAGTGAGCCACAAAAGTTTGTGAATGTTGCAACGAATGGTGTCTGGCAAAACGAAATGGACGTGTCTGGTAATATGAGATTTTGTTTTTTTCTTCTGTATTTCGTCTAAACTTCCCGCGAAGTGTGTGTCTATTTTCTTGGCTATTCATTTCTTTGGTTTGTCTCCTGGGCTAGAGTGACGAGTGGCCAGTCATTGGACCATCAATTGTGGGGTTATTGTATAAATTCTAATCAAGTGCATTATTCGTGTTTATAAATTTTCCCATAATATTAGAAAATGTATGTGCTATTATATTAAACATGCTCAAGAAAATCACGAAAGTTCTTCATATTTGAAAGAGCTTTATATCCGCTTAATTTTCACGAAGAATCAAATTTTCATGATGATCATTGTCTACAGATGCATGCCCATCCCCCAACCATTATGAATTTGCATTTTGGAGGGAAATAAACTTCTATTTAGAACTTTTAAGAGTCCTTAATTTGCCCCTCCAACATTGTCCTTTAGTACTGGACAATGTTGTAGACAAGGATTAAACAGTGGTCAATAAACTCTGAAAATTTTAGGACTCAAAGCACACTATTGTGACAAATTTTAGAATTTATGCTTTAATTTTCCCTTTTTGTTTACGTTAAGGGAAACATCATTATAGCAACTGCTGGCATTATACCCACTATGCACAGGAAAGTTAAAATATATATAAAAAATCTTAGCACAAAAAATTGTAAGATGAAAAGGAGTTAGATTTCCACTTTGAGCATTCTCATGCTTTCACACTCTACAATTTGTTTATACTTTACTTTTACATATTTCACTGAGGTGAGTATATCAGAAATTATAAAATTTGTTGTAAAAGTTCATTTGAGTACTCTTAGTTCCCTTAAATTAAATAATAAAAAATACTGATGTGGCTTTTTTATTTGAAATATAATTTTCTAAATTAAAAAGAGGCTTGTTTTACATATATAAAGAATACATGAGGTCCATCAATGGCCTTTGATGGTGGGATTCGCCTAGCGAGATACTGATCCCTACTGTTCCTTTTCGCACTCCTTCGCGCTCATCCAGGCCAACGCCGCCCAGAGCTTCTCCTTCCGCCGCCCTCCAACCGCAGGCACCGCCACCGGCGGCTGCACCGCCGCGTAGCCGTTGTCGGCCCCGGAACCCATGCTCAAGGCACACCTGGAGGCCACACGCCTTGCACGTGCTGGTGTTGGAGAACGTCAGCACCTCCCTGCACCGACGGTTGGGCCACGCCGACGTCTTCTTCTCCCTCGAGTCGCAGTCCCCCAACCTCTCTTGCCTCTGCAAGATAACCTCTCTGGTTTGGATCTGCACATGATTTGCTCGTTTGCATGTGAAAAATGTGTGATTTACGATCGAAAATTTATTGAAAAAATCTTTCTTTTCGTATAAATTTATAAGGAATTGGCCACCAAAATCACAAACTCGATTGCTTCATGATCCGGCGTAAGCAATCGAAGTCTGATGAATTACCTCACAACAACCGTCGCGGGTGGAAGAAGGAGATCAAGGAGATTGCAATCTAGGAAAGCCCATGTTCCTCCTCCTATCTCTCTCTCTCTGACAATTGATTGAGGCTGAAACCGTTTGAGTTTGAGGGATAGTATCATGATTTCGAGTTTGAGGGATAGTATCATGATTTCGAGTTTGACGAAGGTTGAATGTGAGTTGGAATCGAACATAACGAGGATTTCTTTGACTGGGATGAGTATTTAAATCATCATGATTCTTATCAAGGTAGACTTCACATGCTGTCTTTGCTGGAGGTGGGAACCAAGTGCATGATTCTGCAGGTGTGAAATCTCGTTGAGTCTGAGATTGTCCTGATGAACTCATACACGTTTCAATGATTCGGCGATTGATTGGATGCGCACCTTTTCCTTATCATTGCATTTAGGTGCCCCTACCGAATCGCTTACCCCATGTTTGATTGAATTCATAAACGGTATTAGCATGTGTATTTCGCAAGCATTATTGCATCGTGATGATTATATGGCAATGGCGTGCTTAAACTGAGAGTTCTCTAGTTTATATGACAGTATTTCCTTGATGTTGGTTGAACTTCTAAAGTTGTGCTCAATGCTCCCATGACTGAGAATTTGAACATGCTGTGTCGGCTTAATTTACTGGGAATTATGTTATCTATAACAATCTACGATGTTTGTATGTGGCTATTCTAACATTCGAGACAATTACCATCCTTGTATTGGAAATGGTGAAATTGTTCTTCGAAATGTGCATCATGTGTTGTGTACTTCAGTAAATTCCTGTCCTAACTTCATCCTTTGCTTGATCTCGAAAGTAATTGGTTTCGTATGCTTGGATGATTATGCCTTGCATTTCTGGATCCATTCATTAATACCTCAATACTTTATGTCTGTTAATAATATTTGATTCAATTTTTTTAGGCGAACGCCTGGCCTCTACCTGTTTGATTTTCTTCGTTGACTGAAGATTCTGAAGTTCATTCCTAGATGTCAAAACTGACATTCGATGGCTGAGCGCATAGTGAGCTTTTTATGCCATGACCGAATGCTTTGCTTGATTCTTTGTCCATTTTGCAATTTGTATACAAGTTCAGTTGTTGCTGAATGAGTCTCAACTATGAGAATTGACTGTAGAACGCGGCTCAATGCTGTTTTCCTGTGTTTATGGGTAGACAGGCATGCGGCATGCTGGAAAACGACAAAAAGAGCAAAGAAAACTTGCTTCCGCGGGTGGCTTCCCAACTTGAAGGCACGTTATCGTCTCGGCAGGGAGGGGAGGAGGACAGCCAAGGCCATCCACGCACTCGAATCGTAGACTAAAATAATAATCTATTTCTTCTAAAGATAATTTTCTAGTTCACCACATGCAAGACGACATTTTAAAGCTTTGGCTTCCAAGGGCGTCCGATTTGTTAGACCTCAATGATTTTCTCTGGCAAATCTATTCCTGTTGGTAATTCTTTTCATATAGTTAGTGAAATCTTAAATAGAGCGGTAACTTGAGATAAATGAAGTAACTTGTACTCGGCATCCACAAATTTTATTGTTCGCCTTTAGTTTTCTCTAAATACGTTGTCGATTTCAGTACAAGTCTGGATTCCCTATTCAATTTTTCACCTATACTTTCAATTTGCTTGGGATTTCAGTTTCCTGCATTTCGACTCGAGTTGTTTATCATTTCGGAAAAAAAAATTCATGTAATTTCCCGGAAAAAAAAAAAAATACCAAGTGTAGACAACAAAGGTAAGAGATGCAAAGGAAATCTCAATGATTGAGGCTGGCTTTCTCTCAGTAACGAATAAGACTCAAATGGCTGACTTCAAAATTTTCAAGTCTGATTCCAAGGGAAAAGGGAACTTTGGAGTCAATTTCACTTGCATAGCTCTTTTGCATCGAAGGGATTGAGTCAACTAAAACGTCCTATTGACATCCGAATTTTTATTGACGTTCTAAATATCCATTTATTTCGAAAAAATATAAAAATTTATAAAAAGATAAAAGAGGAAAATAAAGGAAAATTAAAAAAAAGAATAATGAATAAAAATGGATCAAATAAAATGAATGAATGATGAAAAATGAAGTCGTGTGGGCCAGCGTGTCTAGCCCACTTGGTTATTTTCAGCTCACCCCTTAACCGGGCTTCCCATTCAGAAGGGAAGAACTTACGTGAGTATCTCAATTTCAATTCAAACATGGGTTTGGCCCATTTTCCTTCTTTTCTTTGGCCCACCAGAGCCTAAAAAAGAAGCCCAGCCCATCACTCTTTCTTCTTGCGCGCCCACGCGCTCGTGAGAAGACCGTCTGTGACGCAAGGAGGAGAGAAGGTACAGTGACGGTCACCGAAGAAATGCCCGTGAGCGAGTGATGAGAAAGAACCTATGAATCTTAATCGATATACTCCCTGCTCAACCCTGCGAAAGCGAGATATATTCGTGCGAGATAATGGATCCTGTCGCGTCGTGTTTTGGTTGGAAAATAGTGTTAAAGCTGAATAAAAAATATGTAGGAAATATGGCTTCGAAATTGAGTAGAACAATGAAATCGGATCGAGTAAAACAACTCGGACTTTGAGGCGTGATATCACTTTTTTTAAGGATTTATTTGCCCTACAACATTGATAATGGTCATCGGTAAAAATCATCCAAGATACAATAAAGTCTCGGATGAAAATACTAAATAGCAATTTAAGTATTTCTCCAATGTCTCTCTAAGAAACAATCGATAAATTAGTTGCTTTTTTTTTTTTTTTCAGAAAGAAGACTCGAAAATGACCACACTTTCTTTCCGAAAAATGACAAGTATATATATGAAACAGTCTTACAACTCTTTGTGAAAATTGCGAAGAAATACGTCTTTAGAAAATTGTTCGGATAAACAAATGTGACTCTTCGGAAGAAGTCGAAAAACGAACAATTGTAACCCTTTGGGAAAAGTTAAAACCGAATAAGTAATTTTCCGAAGGTTGTCTTGAAAAGGCACAAACAAAATTCGGAATAATTATAATTAATTTTTTTAAATAGAATTTCGAATTTTCATTTTATATATTTTATTTCCGAAATTCTCAAAATAAAATTAATTACAAAGAAATAAAAATTTAAATAAATAACAAATAGATTAATGTTAATTAAACCGCAGGCGTGCTAAGTGCGCTAAATAATCACGTACTCGCACGCGGGTATGGTGGGGTCTAGCCCCACCAATCATTCTTTAAGAACATAAAGAAAAACACACACTTTTAAATTAGCCCACTCCCTCTCACTTTTCCTATGTGAGACAAAGAAACATTCTGTTTGTTTTAATAAACAAATCTCCAACAAAATATGCTTTCGTAGCTGCACAACATGTGTTGGACAAAATGCTCGAATGATGCACCGAAATCCCTGTTATCCGATCGACGTTAAAAATTTAGTTCGAGGCTTGATCACGCATAAGTTGTTGATGCACGTCTGCTTTGTTCATTTTTTGCTATGTTTTTTCTTGATTTCATGGCCCACCTTTTGATATTCGTTAATGGCCACATAAAACCGAACTTGGTTCGACCGTGGCCGGCGATAGGCAGACGCGACGGCCGAAGATGTAATTTGGTGATGGTGTGTAGTAGTGTGAGCTCCGGTGTCCGTAGATGGCATCTAGTTGTGAAATGGAGAAGAAGATGAAGGTTGGGAGTGAAAAAATGGCTTTGAGGAAGAAAAGGGGAAGAAAAAGAAGTGTTGCAGTAGAAATGGACTTAATGAGGAAAAAGACAAAAGAGAAAAAAATATTCAAAATATTCAAAATATTCAAAATATTTTTAAAAAATTCATTTTCTATATCTAACCAGGTCGGATTGGGTTGACGGTCCAAACACATTTCGCGAATAATAATAATAATAATAATAATAATAATAATAATAATAATAATAATAATAATAATAATAATAATAATAATAATAATCGAAAATATTAAAAATTAAAAATATAAAAAAAATTCTAAAAAAAGTAAAAGTTTTTAAAAATTCGAAAATCAATAAAAAATTATAATTTTAGAAAATCATTAAAAATTTAGAAAATCCGCAAATTTCATTAAAAAAATCATAAAATACAGAAAATACTAGAAAATCCAAAAAAAGAAATTAAAAAATTGGAAAATTTCTTAAAAAAGGTAAAACCAAAAGTTGGACAAGCCTTTAGGGCTTTAAAATAAGGTTTTTTTGTTTTGTTTTGTGCTATCCTTTTTTTTTTTTAGGGACAATATTAGGATGCTTGTATGCCTTTCTATACGATTATAATTGCACATTTCAATATTTTAGGTGTTATTTATTATTCTAGAATGGTTATGACAAATCTTTGATTTCTTTGGGATAGGCTGCTATGGTGTTCGTTAGCACATAGTCAATTTCTCGAATCTAGAATCTTTTATTGCAAAAAGTAAGATATTCTCTAGTATCTTACTTAATTTCTTGCTAATCAAAAAGGCTAGTGGTGACTTATTGATCAAAATTTATGTAGGCTGATGGTTTTATATGAGATGGGCTTAAGGCCCGTCCGCCCATGTTGGGCCTAAAAGCCCGGCTCACGGGAATAGGGCCCGTGGATGGAGGGAGGTATATAAGGGAGGAGAGAGAGGGAGAACGTATCCTTTGGCCATTTTAACGTATGTACGTCTCCCTCTCTTTCAAACGCTCTCCCGGTCTCCCTCCAAGAAAAAGAAGACAAGCGCAAACGGCGACACTGTCTTCCCTTCAAGGCCAATTGACGTCATCGGATCGAATAGGATCAGTTTCTCTTCCTCAATCTTCAGCATTGGTGTTTAATTTGTGGTAAACAAAGTACGCTCGATTCCGTGGTGTGCTTTACGATCGGTGATACGTGTTTTTCCCGAGCTTCGCTTCCGCATTCGATTTAGGGGTTCCATTTAGTGTCGAATCCGATTTTCGGGGATCCGTTATTCCCAACATTGGTATCAGAGCCCTAGTTCATGTTATCCCGACCCCTTTCATGTTTAATGGATGATTTTAGATTCAATTTTCGCGAAATTAATTGCCCAACACGGATCGGGGCGCAAAATCCTGACATCCGAGCACTGTTCCTCCATTTTTTTGAGTTTCTGTAACTCGAAATTGATTTCTGATGGCGTAGAATGGAAGGGCTCGTCGAGATGATCGCGACGAGTGGCGGAACGCCGCCAACGGCCACCGGACGCGCCCCCACGCGCAGCCGGAGCGAAGCGACGTCTTCGGCTCGTGCGTCGCACGCGTGTGCAAGACCAACGCGTGCACGTGCAACACATGTGCGCATCCGCGGTCACAGGCGCGTGCGAGGCACGTGCCAGTTGACGTCATCGTGACGTCAGCTACGCGCGTGCAAGGCATGCGCTGGTCGGTCCGTCCAAACCGGCCTAACCGGCTCGACCGGTCCGACCCGGCTCGTCCGGCCCGACCCGACCCGGCGGCCTAACCCATTTGACCCGACGACCCGTTGACTTGACCCGGTCATGCGTTGACCGTTGACCGACGACTGTTGACTTTGACCGTTGACCCGAAAAAAAAAAAAATTGTTTCTTTTTCAATTATGTCTATGTGGATTATAAGTAATCCATTTTTTTTTATTCTGCATTTGTTGCATGAATTTTGGAAAATTATGTATTTTCCCTTATGTAAATTATGGATTATGAGTAATCCATTTTTAGTTCTGCATTTGTTGCAGGAATTATGATGCATTATGCACGGATACCTGCAATCCCGAGAACGGACGAGGGAAATGCAAGACTTAAAAGGCTGATGTTAGATTTAGTTAATTATCGGTGGCATAACGGTGATTTAGTATCACATGTGGTCAAGATCAATCAGATGATACAAGAAATCATCAGTAATGGTTATCTTATGTCGGATTTTGAGAAGGTGCCGACTTTGATGAACACTCTTCCACCTAAATGGTAAGCAATGTTAGATCAGCTATGGGAGGTCAACGTGATCCCGGGTTATAGGAGGCTGGTGGAAGCTTTTGTAAGAGAGCACTATAGAATTGAGTTAACCAAAACTTCAATTCTTAGGTTGAGCGCCACATGGCGCAAAGTGAATGCGCATTGGTGGCAACATGAATGCTCTCCAAAAGTTTTTCCATGGTTGGTAAATGTGCCTTCAGTTTTCTCAGATGTTTTGACTGATAGATTAGAAGGGACATTCCCTATTTATTTCTTTGATTAATTATGTAATGTTTACTACCTGATTGTTGTTGTTGTAGCAACCGATATGTTAGTTGTATCATGTGAAAGCATTGTTATTTTATTGGATGTTAAGATTTTATTTGCGTTCTGTTATTGCTGGTTGCTGTGGGTAGTAATAGAAGTTTTTGTAACTTCATAGAATTTATTTGTATAAGACAATTATATTAATAATAATTTTGAGTTAGGATTTTTGGAGGATGATTGAAAACATAGTGACCTTTTGATTTTGAAGCCTTACTTGAAATTATTCATTAATATGATGGGTCTATGCAAATAGGGATGCATAAATGATAGGCATTAATTATTCGTGCGTGTATGTTTGATGTGTTCAGAACGATGGTTCAGCAACTAAGAATGTAATTGCTGATATGAACGGCAACAATTGTGAAATATTGAATATGAAGATTCAATATGTGCTGGAAAAGCAAGAAGCACTAGAAGTTCTTGACTATATTATGGAAGATCTTGAGGATGCCATGCGCCACCTTGAGCTAGCTGAGGACCGCCTAACGGCATTTGAGCCGAAAATAGATATTTTCAATGCTGGTTCTAGCTTAGAAAGGGCTTTGTACTCTAAGCGCAAGTGTATTGATTCGGTCAATATGTGGGAATGCAAAGGATCAAGTCCTTATTGCAAGAAAGCAAGAGTTAACCAACACAAGAGAGGAAAACGTCCTCAAGTGAAGAAAATGTCAAGGGTGAGATGTTACAATTGTGACAAGAGAGGTCACTATGCTCGCGACTGTCGTGAGCCATAGAAGGTATACACCTCTTGTACATTTGAGAACTTTGCTTATGTGTCAAGTTCTGCATTATAGGCTGAATCCAATCCTTTGTGGAATGTAGATTCAGGAGCGACAGACCATGTAGCAAAGGATAGAGGATCCTTCGTGGAATTCCGACGATACCAACTAGAACTAAGTGGATCTATATTGGAAATAACGCTAGAGCTGAAGTTAAAGGGATTGGCACCTGCCAATTGAACATGCATGGTGGACGCATCTTGATGTTCTATATGCTCTGGAGATTCGTCGAAATTTAGTGTCTGTCTTAGTGTTGGTTAAGCTTGGTTTTAGTATGAACTTCCATAATAAAGATGTAGATTTGTGTTTAGATACAAACTACTATGGTTGTGGTCACTTACTGAATGGTTTTATTGTACTAAATGTTGACTATGATGATGTCAATATGTTATTCCCTTATTTCACATCTTCTACTTCATGTGATAATGATGTGAATGTGTGGCATGCTAGACTTGGTCGCATTGGCCAACAACATATGAATAGACTAGCCAAAGAGGGTTTTGTTGGGTAACATTGAAAAAGTCGATTTGCATATATGTGAGCATTGCCAAGTAGGGAAAATGATAAGGAAACCATTTGGAAAAGGTAAAAGAGCTTAATTTTCTCTGCATTTAATCCATTCTGACGTCTATGGTCCAATGAATGTGAAAGGAAGGCATGGGGCTGTTTATTTCATCACTTTTATAGATGTTTACACTCGATTTGGATATGTCTATTTGATTTCTCATAAATCTGAAGCATAAGTTGTTTCAAAAAGGTTTATGAACCCGGTAGAGAATCAATTAGACAAGTAAATAAAAGTATTTAGATTCGATCGAGGTCAAGAATATTTATCTGATGAGTTCAGAAAATTATGTGATGAAAAGGGAATAGAAAGACAGTTGTCTATTCCATATATTCCTCAACAAAATGGTGTTGCAGAGAGAAGAAACAGAACCCTACTGGAAATGGTTAGGTCCATGATAGCGCATGCTAACTAACCTATCACTTTTTGGAGTGATGCGTTGTTAACTGCTGCCTATATACTTAACCGGGTGCCTTTCAAATCAGTTAGTTCCACTCTATATGAGTTATGGACAGGTAGAAAACCGGACTTAAGTTTTCTTAAGCCATGGGTTGTGCTGCATATACTCATGAGTCCTCTCACAAGTTTGGGAAATTGGGTCCCGAAGGAAAGAAGAGTATTTTAATGAGATACTCCGAACACTCAAAAGGGCATGTGTTCATAGGTGAGCAGGAAAGTGGGAGTATAACTGAATTTGAATCACGGAATGTCACATTCTTAGTGAATGAATTTCCTAAGAAGGGCAAACTAAGGGAAGATTACCCTTATTCGAAACCTTGGATCGAGATAATGATATTGGTGGAGTTTGTTCAAGTGGGAGTAATATGAGAAGTGATGAATTGAATTTAACTCATTCTCAATTACAACCACATGATGAGATGATATCATCATTACCTAATCCAAGTGGGAGCATGATGGGGAATGATGTGCTAAGTGTACAATCTCCCATACGGTGAACAAGTCGTCAAAGTATTCCCCGTTGATGTTTTGACATTGAAAGGAAAACTTTTATGGTTGCTCCACAAGATGAGGATGAGCCAAGAAATATTAATGAGGCTCTGAATTGCCCTAGTAAGGAAAAATGGATTTATGCAATGAAAGAGGAGATGGAGTCAATGAAATTAAACTAAGTTTGGAACTGGTTGATCTTCCAAAAGGACACAGAGCTATTGGGAACAAGTGGGTTCTCAAAATAAAGCGAAAGGTTGATGGCTCGATAGAAAGGCATAAGGCTCGCCTTGTGGCGAAGGGGTATAATCAACAGGAAGGAATTGATTATGAAGAAACATTTTATCCTGTAGTGAGATTTACCTTGATTCGCATTATTCTGGCAATAGTTGTTAATATGGATCTTGAGTTACATCAGATGGATGTAAAGACTGTTTTCCTCAATGGAGAATTAGAGGAAGAAATATATATGGAACAACCTGTTGGTTTCATAGTGAAAGGCCAAGAAGAAAAGGTATGTCGACTTTAGGGGTCGATATATGGCCTTAAGCAATCGTCAAGACATTGGTATATACGTTTTCATAATGCCATAATGGCATATGATTTTACAATGATAGATAAGGATCATTGTGTATATATCAAAAGATCCAAGGATCAATTTGTGATCATATCATTATATGTTGATGATATACTAATTGTCGGAAGTAATATGGAGTTTGTTAATACTGTGAAGAATTGGTTATCTTCCAACTTTGAGATGAAAGACATGGGTGATGTTGCATACATTCTTGGAGTTAAGATTTCTAGATTGTAAACCCATAAACACTCCTATTGCAAAAGGTGAAGAATTGAGCCATAGACTGTGTCCAAGGACTCCACAAGAGAAGGAACAAATGAAACATGTTCCTTATGCTAGTGCTGTTGGAAGCTTGATGTACTCTATGAAGTGTACAAGACCTAGCATATGTTTTGCAGTTGGAATGGTGAGTAAATACCAATCTAATCTAGGTCCAGCACAATGGAAAGCCGTTAAGAGAATACTAAGGTATCTAAAGGGGACTGCTAATTATACGTTGAGTTATTAAGGAAAGGATCTGCAACTCAAAGGCTATTGTGATACTGATTGGGGAGGAGATTTAGATGAAAGAAAATCTACCTCTGGGTTTGTTTTCTTACCGAATAATGGTACCATATGTTGGAGCAGTAAGAAACAAAATTCTATAGCCTTGTCCACGATAGAAGTTGAGTTCGTGGTATTATCAACAGCGGTATAAGAAGATGTTTGGCTTAAGAGATTTTTTGGATCATTTAGGTGTTATTGGATTCATTGTTGGTTAACTGTGATAGCCAAGCAGCAAAAGCGTACACTAAAGATCCAAAATATCATGGCAAGACCGAACACATAGATACCAAGTATAATTTTGTAAAGGATATGGTTGCACGAAAGGATGTGAACTTAAAGTACATACTACGCATAGAATGGTAGCAGATCCTATGACAAAGCCAATACCTAGAGCTGTGTTTTGTGGCCATATGAAATCTCTAGGATTGCGTAGAGACTGATGTACTGAATATTGTATTTTCCCTAAGTGTTCACATTTGATGAATTTGTGTTTTCATCATTAATGACTATGAATCTTTGTTTGATCTTTATGCATCTTAATGCTTAGTGCATTACTTTAAGTTGAGAAGTATGTCGGACAGATATAAGATTAGCCCACTCACACGGGTAATCACCTCTATTTACTATGTGATAAATAGAGATGAGACTGTTTTTAAGCTTATTATCTAGGTGATAATCGAGAGCTCAAGCTTAAAACACGTATGTCGCCTTAACTAAGTATTAAGATGATGATATAATACTTACTATGTCCGAAAGTAAAATACCTCACATATTTTACTTTATCCGTCTAAGATGCCGATGTGAGTTCGATGAATTTTGTGAATGAGTAGATACGTGAACTCAAGTTAGACATTGGGTATGTCTGAACTATCATCTGTACGGTATTGAAAGGTGTAGACATACGCTCCATGGGAAATGAGTTAATACCGTAATAAATATTTCATACTACGTATACATGAGACGACCAATAAGAGTGGCAAAAGTTTGATCTCAACTTTTATGCCGTGTGAGACTCTTGAGGAAAAGATTTCCTCAATTTTTAGTCCCCTCATGACTCTTACTTATTCTCAAGATTTCTATTTAGTGTTTGCTATCTTAGGATGTTGCCAATGGTCATGAGTTTGATTCGATCTAATGGGGCATTTCTAGAAAAACGAGCTAGACTGAAATTGAGAGTTTGAAGGAAAAAAGAAGATCAATTTTGGAGAATCACATTGTAGTTTTGTATTCACCGGTTAACCAATTATGACTGTCTTTGGGATAATCATAATTGTGAATACAATATATATATATATATATATATATATATATATATATATATCATTGTTTAAAAGAGATCGGGAGAGATATAAATGTGATCGATCGATCTAGGGTACTGCATACTAAATCTACTCAGAGTGTGATGCCCATTATGAGCTGCTATATATTCCTAATAGATGTATAGCAATGAGCTCTCAAAGTATGCTGGTCGCACGGATTATTCACCAGTATGAATGTTGAAGAGAGGTAAAGAGAATCTTGATCAGTCCACCATGTGCGAGTGGGAGATGATGGTTTTATATGAGATGGGCTTAAGGCCCGTCCGTCCATGTTGGGCCTAAAAGCCCGGCTCACGGGAATAGGGCCCGCGGATGGAGGGAGGTATATAAGGGAGGAGAGAGAGGGAGAACGTACCCTTTGGCCATTTTAACGTACGTACGTCTCCCTCTCTTTCAAACGCTCTCCCGGTCTCCCTCCAAGAAAAAGAAGACAAGCACAAACGGCGACACCATCTTCCCTTCAAGGCCAATTGACGTCATCGGATCGAATAGGATCAGTTTTTCTTCCTCAATCTTCAGCATTGGTGTTTAATCTGTGGCAAACAAGGTACGCTCGATTCCGTGGTGTGCTTTACGATCGGTGATACGTGTTTTTCCCGGGCTTCGCTTCCGCATTCGATTTAGGGGTTCGATTTAGTGTCGAATTCGGTTTTCGGGGATCCGTTATTCCCAACATAGGCTTAATTGATTTAAAATCTGAACACCCACTGTCGCATAAAGTACGAGCTTGGGAGAGCCTGAGTTAATGGAAGCTCGTCAACCCAAAGTTGATAATATCCCTAAACATAACTCTCACCCCCCACTCTCACCCCCAAGGGGTTAGGTCGTGACATGTTCCAGTAAGTACAAAATGGCACAATCTAGAATGATAGTTATTGGTGCATCGCACGTAAGGACATCGATGTACCATTTTGATACTAGAAAGATCATCTAAAAGCAATTTCGCCTGGAGAGCAAACCGACTAAATAAGAAGGAAGCAACAGGAATGACATCAGTTGGAGCTTGAATTCATGGAAACGAGCAGCGAGGGCAAGTGCTTTAAGGTCTTTATGGCAGAGACATTACTAGCCAGAGACAACGAACGTGACTAGGAATCTCTTTCTGAATCCATGGAAATAAGCGACGATGGCAAGCGCTTTAAGGTCTTTCTGGCAGAGACATTACTAGCTAGAGACAACGAATGTGACTAGGAATCTCTTTCTACTTCAAACTCAGCATCAAGGTAGAGCGAGCACTCCTTTCTCTGGTCAAATCAACAACGACGTCCTCGTAAAGCGGAGGAGGAGGGGATAGAGAAGGCCAAGTCAGGGGAACAAGTTGAAATGTTGCGGTGATGGGGCTGATGGGTCTAGGTCGCGAATCAAATCAATGAGTTTACTCTTGTGGGCCGTGCCAATTGGACCAACTTGGCCTTGATTTATTTTTATGTTTTTATTATTCCTTTTTTTTATTCTTTTTACTAACATCCATTGTTTTTATGCTCTTGTTTTACAAAAATGTATGCTTAATTTATCGACTAAAATTTAGGTTTTGACAGTTTCAAAAACATTTACCTAACATTCGAAGAAGCATATCATGTTGTTGCAAACAAACTACAAGATGATGTATGTTTTGTTGTGTCAAATCTTAACTTATCAAAAGCTAGAGCAATTTCTTGATCGATAGAAGAAATGGGCCAAAAATATGGGACAATCCAATCAAATAGAATTGGGTATGTGTTAATGAAATATTTCCTACAATGATCATATGTAGTCTTGCATTATCATGTTTAGAACAAACAACATAATAAATTTGTCCTACTTATCCTTCTTACATTATTCTCATGCAAGTCACATTTCCCAATATAAGAAGTCTAGAAGTTGAAGGCCTTCAATGCAAAGACTATGGAACAATCAAATTCCCGGCCATTCCTTTTGGAAATTAAAATCTCTTGAGTTGAAGGACAATGACAACCTCCAACATATTGCCCCATGCTATATGTGGAAGACGTTGCACCGCTCTCTCTGGATTCTAGAGGTGATTTCATGCCGTTTGATCGAGATCATATATGAAGGTGATGGGAAAGATACTGAGTGTGGTAAATTGAGGTGGCTGGTTTGGCATGATCTCGGCAATTTGAGGCGCATTCGGCAGTCCGATGGTCTCCCAAACGTCCCGTTCCCAAATTTGAGAAAAGTAGAGGTTGTGAGGTACTCCTGTTTGGAAATGCTTTTCCCTACCTTCACGATGAAATTTCTTGGGCAAATCGAAAAGCTGGTGGTAGAGTCGTGTGAAAATACGGAACTAATTGCTGGTGATGAAAAAGGGGAAGAAAGAATGAGCACGACTGTTACCTTCTTCAAGTTAAATATTTTTAGACTTTTCGAGTTGCCAAAATTCAGTAGGTTGTTCTCTAAGAAATACTCTATGAAATTCACGTACTCTTGAGGACTTCCCATCCTTGCGAGTCTTGAGTATAATCAGCTGTGGAGCAAAGCCGGATTGAGGCATTGGTGACTGGGAAAGACCCCAAAGACAACAGGAACGAAAAATAGCCGATGCCTTTTCTGAGCAGGTGGGCGTCGTGTATTAGCTAATGCACAATTCGCAGTGGGACCCTCACACACTCTGCATCACGTGGCCCTCAACAGACTTCTCGGGCTCTCTTCCTTTCTGTCTCTACATCTAACAATCTGTCGGTTCCATCTTAAGCTCAGGCTCGGTGCGCTCTGCAGAAACATCACACCAACAACCATTGTCGTTGGTGGTTCCTTTGATCTTCATTGTCCTCTCCATCGCCCTCGATCCATCACTGGCCACCACATGACGTGCACGCTGAGAAGCGTTGGTCGTAGGGACTCGGGTGATTTTTGAGCATCCATAAGCCACTCTCTCAGTGATTTCAATCGAATCCTTTCCACTCGCTTTGTTGCTGGTCGTCAGCGCTTCCCGATCGCCAACAGTTCCGCTAAGCCGCGAAGAAGACTCGTTAACGTTGCTTCTATTATCTCCTTACTTATTCCCCATGTCAATTAAACCACATTTTCTCTCTTTTCTGTTGCTATTGCTATCTTTTGTGTGCAAATCGACTGTAATTGAGGCTGTATTGATGATTTGAACTGGTGACTCTTGGCTGAAATGCATACCACCTGTTTGATGAAATTCCTAAACTTAGTTGGTGTGTATTTTCGTTCAGTTCTTGACCGAGAATTCCATTCATTACTAGATTGTTGATCTATTTTGGTCATATAAGTGTATTTGGGTTGTGTTTCTTCATCAAAAAAATCATAGGTACTCAATTTCGAACTAGTTTTTGTGTGAAGCGGTTCAAAAGTGTCTGCCACACTTCATAAGATGTGTCTAAACCAATTATTAAGCTCAGTATATTCTCAGAGACAGCCCCACTTATCCATGAAGAAACTAGCCGATCTGTTTTTGTCCAGTCAATATAGTCTGGATTTACAGCTTCAGCTTCACCTTCTTCAACTATACTCTGTAGCATTCGAGGAGGTGGTGTAACATCACCACTAACAAAGCCAAAAAGTTCTTGACTTTTTCAGAAACCTGTGGATCTGAGCTTGCCATAAAAGAAAATTGTCTTCGGCAAGTTTAATTGTGACAAAGTTTGAGATATTCACATGTATAGGGAAGGGATACTTTGATGCTCTTACTGCCATTGTTGTATTCTTTCAACTATGGAAGAAAAGATAGCAATGGTGTTATGAGAAACTAACACAATTACCGTGATACCGTAATATGATATAGCTTCAACTTCTTCTTTCTCAATCTAAAGAGTAGCTACTGAATGGATCCTTCTGGCAGATTTGATCACTGGCTCTGATACCATGTTAAGATGAGAAACCTGTACTGGAGAACCTGTACTGGAGAACCTGAGATGTAGAGATTCTGCACTGAAGAACCAGAGATGCAGAAACAAGAAGATGAATTGAAAAGCTCGAAGATTGATCAAGAAAGACTTTGTAATCTTCTTATTTCAATCACAATGTATTTTAGAACTTGTACATCAATCAGCAAAAAGAAATCTTTCATCTCAACTTCATACTTTCTATCTCTTCGTCTGCATATTGCTATACTCCACTACAGAACTTCAAAACAATGGAGATTTTCTATCTTTATCTCTCTATCTCTCTGTAACACATATCAAAAACTCTTAGTCGAGTCTTCACACACTTTTCTATTTAAGAAGATGAAGACTAATTAACAAAACTAATTTTTGTTTTTGACTTTCTAACTGAATAACAACTTTCCATTTCTTCATATGCTAGCAATCCGCAATCTGTGTCAATCTTTTTTCACAAATTCACCATCGTCAATGACAGTCTTCATTACCCTTCATCTCAGTCGTTCATTTGCAGTCTTTTCTTTCGATTGATATCAGCCACTTCTCCCCTTTTTGCTTGTATCAGTAATTACTTACTTTTGTTCTTTTATCGGCTTCAGCAGCATCAGCATCTGTTGATTTCTTTTGTCAATATATCTTAACAGGAACCTACTCATTCATGATGTCCTTTACTTCCTCAGAGTGGTCGCTGGCCACTGCTGTTCATAATGATATTTCAAAGATACGATTTTTGTTTTCCTCCCTTCCTCAGAATTCGCAAAAGCAAACCTCAAGCGAGGCGGTCTCGAAGCTTAATGCAACAACTTGAGGGTTGCTTTTGCAAATTCTATGGGGGACAGAAGATCAGTCACCAGTACTCACCAATACCCTGCCCTTGATATCCATCAGGACCCTGCCCATATGTTCCACCAGGAGTAGGTGCATAGTTCCGATTGTCACTCCTGTAATCATTCTGCACTGGAGGTGTAGAGCTCCATCTATCTCCTTGCAGCAGGTCTCTTTGTTGCTCATAGTAATTGTTTTTATGATCCTGTGGGTTGTAGGTTCCCTGGTATGAATGCACCGAATCTCTCCTCTGTCCTTGATATGGATCCCTCCCACCGGGGGCATAATCCATGTTGCTCATTAGCATGGGATTTCTTCTTTCACCTTTCCCCGGGTAGCATAACTTTGCTGAGGAGTATGATTATGTGGAGCATCCTGCTGCATAGGTCTTTGATAACCATATCGAGGGCTCCCTTGTTTATTTGCCTCTTGACCTCCTTGCCCATCATATCTAGGTTGGTCGTAGTTTCTATTGTGATCATGCATTCTACCTCCAGGCCCGTACTGAACTGGGGGTGGTCTGTGACTAATTACTCAATTTTCATTTGTCACCTAACGATTTAGTAAGTTAAACAAAACGACAAGCATTGCAGGATCACAAATCATAGACAAATTGGAAAGTTGAGCTCATGGAATTGAAGGACGAATGGATTCAATGACTGAAATAATGGGCATAGATGTATAGTAGATGCATATCTGTGGAGTCAAGTCATACCTCCGTACTCCTTGTTTTGGGGATCAATGTAGGAAGCAGGTAATAATATAAAGACAACTCTAGGTAGATCTGTTTATAGCTCATTATATTAATGCACAATAATGATGAAATTCCCTCTGGATTGCTCTTATCTGCTTCAGTCATCACAGCCTGAAACCCCTGAGAGGTGGTTGAACTACATGCATAAATTGTCTTTTTTGCTTCCTCCAAACTGAGACACGAGTATCAAATGTCATCACAAAAAGGAATTAATTCGCATGACCAGAAAATTACATATCCATGTTATTACGGTGCTAAATGTAAACATTAGATTAATTACCACAATGTGGGGTCGTGAATGTCAATTTTTGAAGGTGTCGAGATCGTTATAGAGCTCGTGCTCCAGATAGTTGTATCGGCCATTGCATTGGTCCAACCTGCCAATGAAAGCCGTTATTTTGTGATTGTTTACCAAAACAATTTATTTGTATTGAGAGAAAGTAGACAATAGAAACCCTCATTTTATTGAATGATTTTTTAAGGTTACATTATCCTTTTGGAATATTTTTCAATAGAGATCATTTCAAATATGATTAGTCAATGAAAATTAGTCATACACGTTCCTAACTACACTTGTTAGCGAGGATAATTTGTTTTTAGGAATTCGGATGCCCATGATGATTCATTTTGGCATACTTATGCCAAATTATTTATTTATTCTTATTTATCATTACAAATCCTTGTTTGACAAAAGATCCCCATCCTTACAGATTTAACGTTCTGTTTTCTGTTGATTTATTTTTTTCAAACTTTCCTCTCTAATTTAGACGTGCGCGACTTCTTAAAAAAAAAAAAATGTAACTTCATTTAGTGTTAAAGCAGATATTGATATTTTCAACCTTTCCTTGCAAGAAAGAGGGAGGGAGAGTTTATGAAATTAATGAAGGCATATAAATGAGGAATTAATGGAGGGGAAGTAGATAGAGCCGATAACAAAAGGGTCCAAAATCCTTTGATCAGAGTGGCAGTTCACCATTACGATAATCTAGCAATAAGAGAACTCGTGAAATTAATCTTTATGAATTTTCTGTTCAAAATATGAATATGATGATTTATAAAGTTTCATCACAAAAATTAAATTGATTAGTTAAATCTAACAATTGGAAAAACAAATTAGTAATGAAAGAGATTATTATTATCTGCATTGACTTTAAGGTGGGTTGATTTTGTTGTGTAACAAAACACTCTGGAGTATTATTTTTTCTAATTTAAACAAAGAAGGGTGATGATTATTAATTCAAATTGCAAAGCTCTAGTCGAAACTGATACCATGAAATGAAAAAGAATCCTATGAGATATTAAATGAAAATCGAGATCAAAACTCTAGACTGAAATTGAATGTGACTTGAAATGAGAGGTATAGTTGACTGCAACATGATGGAGAGGACAAAAACGCCCAAGAAATTTAATCAAGGGAATAGACAAAAGCTATAATCACAGCAACCGAAGAACTTGTCATCTCAGGGTAAAAAAACGATTACTGGGAAAAATCCGAGCTTGAATGGAGAGGTACCGGGCACGATTTTTTTTCCATCTCCAAGACGGAGCAATTTTAATTTGGGGGGGAAGAGAGAGAGAGAGAGAGTGAGGGTCTGCCATAAATTTTGAACCTGGATAGACACGTTTCGATCGCTAGATGGTTCCTTGTACATCCCACAAGGTATATTAAACTCACCTTATATTTTCTCGATCTCATCTGATATTTTCTCATGCTGAGATTGTGTGTCATTCACTCTTTTCTCAGATTCTTCTTTTTTATGAACTCTCTTGCTCTCCACTTTCTCTTTCTCCGTAAAAGCTCTAGCCTTCCCCGTCCTCCATTTATAGAAAAGAGTAAGGAGGTTATCGTCAGCGAAAATCTCCCAAGGTAGTAGTCAACTTTTGTTCAACTCACTAACATCTCCCTAGGAATCGCTCAATCCATCGAAATTTCAAACTCTCCACTAACAGATTATCCTTTCATGATTAATTGCTGATTTTTTTAATTTATTTTTAGAACGGATTTAAATTTGCCTTAAGGTTATCAAACCGAATGCCATTAATGAGCAAATAGCACTTTTATTACCATATATTACCAAGAGATTTTCCTATGCATAAAGCTCTTCAAATATTATTTAAAAAAGAAGAATTCTTTTATTTAGATATAAATGAATTTAATGTACTTAAAGTCAATTTTAGTATAATATATTAGATTTTTAGGCTCTTTCAAAAATTCACAAAATAGATTTCGACCGGTTTACTAACTAAAACTACGCTTTTAATAATATCAATCAGTTGACCGTCTCATAAAAAAGATCAAAACGCAGTTTTTTCCTTCTCTCTTGAATTCGGGTAAAATAGCAAAATAACCAGAGGGACATTTTCGTCGTTTTAAAGCAGGGCACTTTCGTCATTTACTGAGGAAGTTCCCGATTCTGCTTTGCGGCCGTAGCCTCTCCCGTCCTCCCTAGCTTCACCGCCGGCCTTCCGTCTCCGACCACGGCTGGCAGACGCACGAAGAAGGCACACACTACACAGGCGCAGAAGAAAGAAAGCTCGATCCTGGAATCGGAATTTCATTTTCGTTGATTTAGAGCTTCACCAGAGGTGAATCAACGTTGGTTCCAGTGTTCATGACTTCGATTGCGGTGTTCCAGTGATCGTCTGGTTGCAGTTCCGATCGCGTGGTGACCTGACCGCGAGGGGCTCCTTCGGCTCGTTCTTTCGCTTCAGGGATCGGTGGAAGGTTGCGGTAAGTTCGAATCGCATGGAAAAGGACGCCCCGGCTCAGTTGACTCCCAACCATCACTTTCGAATCTTCTTCCACCGATTGAGCTCTTCAACTTCTTGCTCTAAATCAAGCCCAGGAGTCGTCCTCGCGTCTAATGAATGTACGGATACTGCTCAGGAAGTGTCCGATGAAATGACCGGAAGACTCCATCCGATATTCTGTCCCGTCGCTGGCCATTAGAATCAATGCTATAGCGAGGCTGTGCTCGCTGTCTGGAAGTCACTGAGCCGCTACCAAATCATCAGGTCGTCTCTT
Source organism: Eucalyptus leucophloia subsp. euroa (assembly GCA_017140325.1). NCBI lineage: Eukaryota > Viridiplantae > Streptophyta > Magnoliopsida > Myrtales > Myrtaceae > Eucalyptus > Eucalyptus leucophloia. Next base: position 6,316,649 of record CM029474.1, read on the forward strand.
CTCAAATTAAACTTTGTTATTGTTGTCGATTTGTTATAGACTCGCCTATCTTGATCTCCGTTCAGTTTTTATTCTTTTCGCCTTTCATTTGACTGCTCTGTTCGACCTTTATTTGGTCGTCGTGCCAAGATACTTCTCATCACCAAAAGCCAGAAGCAGGACTGCAACGGTAGAAGCCAAGGAGGCGCAGTCGCAATCGCTTTCGATAATACCGGTTGCCTTCATCGGACCTTCCTCTGTGTACACATTCGAGATGGCCGGAACGGCATTTAGTCGGGAGGTTATATGTGCTCGCTGAGGCCATAGCTTTTCGTGTCGGCCGAAGCTTATTCTAGGATTCCATTTATAGAAAGTTTCTGTCGATATTTGGTCCTAAAGTGGTGGTGCGATCAATTGTCTTTCGCATTGCAAGTTGAATGATGAAATTCCACGAACTGGACCCCTGATTTTTTGCTGGAATGTGTTGGAATTTGCCGAATTTTTGTCGAGGTGTTGCCAGAAGATTATTGTTGTAGCTTGGCTAGAATTCACTAAAAGGTTTACTTGGAGTTGCCGTAATTGGTTCAGAATTGTTGGAACTCGCTTGAATGTGCTGGGTTCTTGCTGAAATAAGTTAGAATTTTGTCAAAACATGCCCCGAGTCTTTAAAGATACTTTTCTAGTTCGCCAACATGCAAGACGACATTTTAATGCCATGGCTCTCCTCAAAGGCGTCCCATATGTTAGACCTCAAGGATTTTCTTGGGAAAATCTATTGATGCTGGCGAGAAGAGAAGCGAGAGAAAGAGAGAGAGAGAGAGAGAGAGAGAGAGAGAAGAAAAGGTGGCGAAGCTTGCTGGTAATTTTTGTTTCATGTACTCCGCAAAATCTTTAAATAGAATGGTAACTTTAAATAAATGAAGTAAGTAACTTCCTTGGCATCCGTAGGTTTCAGTGTTGGCGTTTAAGTTTTTTTTTTTCTAAATAAATTGTTTGATCTCAATTGAAAGTCTTGTTTCCCTATTCGATTTTTCACCTATTGCTTTTGGTGAAAAATATCACGTAATTCTGTAAAAAGTCAGTCGCACTGTTGATATCTTTTTTCACGTTGATTCTCCCAATTATTTTCGATGAATCTGTATAAAAATCAAATCAGAAATCTCATCTTCTTACCCCCTTTATTTGGAGAAATCTCTTCGCACTCTTCCATCAAGCGACATGCTGCTTCAGTTGCTTGCTTCATTGTTCCTCTTAGAGCATCATTATAAATAAATAAAAAAATGCTGCACAGACTATGTAGAATTACAGAAAAATCCATCTCTATTTCCTACGACTTCATAGCACACAATATCTAGTGCTTCGGCGACATCCCAATTCTAACAACACCCAGAAACCATTGCATTCCAGGAGCCTATATCTCAAAACGGCGTATCATCAAACACCTTACGAGCATTTCCTAAGTAATCAATTTGAGCAAACGTGTGAGGCTGAAGCTTGTGGATCTGGGCCGGGTGTGAGATGGGCATGGTTTAATGGGTCGTATCGAACCGAAATGCTTGGGCGATGGGGCCAAATTTATCCTCTCTTATTCATTATCATTTTGTGCCGCGGCACTTCCCACTCCAATTTCGGCTTTGCTGCTCTCAGAACCCTTTATTTTACCATGTGAATCACTCGTCTTCACTTCGAAACTGTCTCTTTCTTTGTCTACCACAATCTACTACAGACCTGGATTATTAATGAATTCACAGCTGTAATATTTAATTTGTTTATAATTTTTGCTCATTTGCAAGCTTCAAAAAATTTGATTGATGAAATATTTATTTTATTATAATTGTTGCATATTACTTCTCCTCCAAGTCGACACAAATATATAAAATAATAAAACAATTATTGTTTTAGAGCCGTGTGTGGGACCTTTCTTTATGAATTGCTTATTCCAAAGGCCGTCCCAATATGGGCACTAGTTAGGGCGAAATATTTAGTGGTTTCCTATTGCCGCACCTAGACCTAAGATGGGTGGTGGGACCTGCCATGGCTGCACATAAAAGTTTCGTGAAGTGGAATTAAGGAAGGAAAAGCAAAGAACGATGGCTAGGAACCTCACATGCGGCCTGGAACCGACTATCTAAGAGAGCTGAAAATTAACAGAGGCAGGTCCTTTGCGGTCGAAGATTCAGTGGGAAGCATGGTTGGAGGGAGTCGCGGCAAGACTGAAAGGTTAATTGATAAATTTGAGAAGGAGGTGAGTGCTAAGCGCAACCATAGATTGTAATTTGCCATTGTGCAGCCTCTTATCACCGAGTGCAAGGTCCTAAAGGCACATTATAAGCACATTTGGATAGAAAATCAAGTGACGGACTTGATTACTAAGGCTCATTGTTGCAAAATCTCTCCTAGCAATTGGGTCCCTAATCTCCTGCAAGTTTTATCAAGCCTTGTTTGCTCTGAGGCTAACAAGTAACGAAAGCAGTTGGTTTCCCGGGAAAAAAAAAAAACCGATTAGCAAAATAATATAAATATTTTGCCATTCTCACACACGTAGCTCATGCATGATCTAATCATAGTCTAACGGCTAAATCACATAGCTAATAACAAGGTTAATATACATAAATATAAATTTTTTTCCTAAATCTCTCACAAATCTTAAATCTTATATTTAAATCATTCTCATCCCAAATCATATAGATTTGACTCTAAAAATTTCAAAATTTTTTTTTTTATACATTTACAAACTTCTTTTTTTTTTCCCCAAAAATTTTCCCTATAATCTCTCAACAAAACCGGCCTCAAAAGATTGCATCCACGACACTTGCCAACAAAATACCGATATTCTCTCCCTCTCCTTCGACCCTCACCAATTTCCAGGCCTTGTTTATAAAAGCTATAGCTTAGACCTGACCAATCCTTCAAGTGTGTGCATTTGTGCAAACATACCGTGCATCTGTGCAAACATACCGTGCACAACATCAATTGCGAGCCCCTCAATCATGATGCCTTTCCTTCCTCCAAGCGTCCACTGATCACTACTATTTAGAATGATGTTTGAAAGATATGTTTCCTGTTTCATTAGAATGTTCATGATAAATAGATAGTCAATTTTCATTACTAGTTATTTTCATTCCTTTGTTTTTAGTATGTTCTACGATTGTTTCTTGGAGTTGCAACAACTTGACATAGAGGATAATACTTACTCTAGGCAATTGAATTGGTGACAATTGTTGACTACGCTTGACCCTCAATTCCCAATTTCTGAAACAAATATATTTTTCATTGTAACGTCCAAATGCGTACTTCATTGTTGGCATAACAGGGTATATGGCACACGAGTGGATGAAACGTTGATAGATTGACGAGTTCTAGGCGCAAATCGTTCCAGTCCTTATTTGTCTCTTATTGGATGTTTATTTCTATCAAAGAATAGACGATGCCGATCCCTGTTCTGTTGACATTCTGTCCTTCTTTCTATCGCTTCTTTCCATGGAATATGATATATCTGTTTTAATTATTTTATGAGGGGAAGATCAAGCGGTTTAATAATGAACATTTATGATTAAAGACAATGAGTGGACGGAAGGATTAGATGAGATGAGGGGAGAGTTTTTATCCATTTGCCTCTCTGTCATTCGTCACGGATTCACCCCATCCCTCTCATATTTTCCTTGTCTCCGTCACTATGTTATGTCTATTTGGTCATGGAATTTCATTCTTGAATCGCATTATTGTCCTTGCCTGAAATGGAAATATACAAAAGGATCGAGAAACATGTCGTGTGAAGATGCGAGAATAGATGGAGAAATGATGAAGTGATAGGGGTCGCCGTTATCGGCATTTTGGTGTGAATGAACGTATGGAAGATGTACAAGAGCGGTTCAAAAGAAGCTTTTGAGAATCAATCTAGATTATGGACAGTTTAATTTATTTCTTAAATTTTTGCTGCAACTGGGAAACGCATTGGGATATCTCGAGATTGATTGCACTATAAATTCGTTTTGTCGCCATTATTGGCATTTTGGTACGAACGAAAATTCCTATTCTTACTATTTTAGCGTTTTGTTTTCTATCGCTTAAATATTTTCAACCTTTCATCTCTCATTTAGACGTGTGTAACTTGTGAAAAAAAGCATGTAACTTCACAATTGTCATGCGAGCCATCGACTTTAGTTTTAGAGCTGAAGTTGAAACTAATATTACGAAACGAAAAAGAATGCTTTGAGAAATTAAATTAAAATCATGATCGACACTCTAGACTGAAATTGATTGTGGCTTGAAATGAGAAGTACAATCGGCAACAATCTCGTGGAGAGGTTAATGAGAGAGAGGAGTTGGTAAATTCTCAATGCTCTGTTTTTTGTCATTCTTTTGTACAAAGTACAGGCTAAGAATTCCGGTTGAGATTTCTGCGATATATCCTTCAATTTAGGATTTTTAATGATCTGTACTCATTTTGATGCTGTTGTGATAAACTTGGATTGCAATAATTGCTTTCATGTTGCGATTTGATCTCTTGAACCGATCACCATTTCGTTAAAATGCCGAAATGAAGTTCTGTGCAAATTCGAGCAGCCTCATGATCTGGAATGTGGTTGTATAATACGTTATTCATTTGCAATGCTTCCAGTGATTTAAGCCTATGGCTGAGACGTCGACATGCCATGACTACTCGATTGTTGTTCAAATCCATCCTCACATGCTGTCTCTGATCCTGATATATTCTTGTTAATCAATTCTCAGGATGACCAAAGCATGTCAACTTATGCCATAAGTAGCATAGTAGAATCTAGTGGTCATGGACTTGGCATCTGACGAGTTATGTTCACTGGATCTGGATATTGTTTTACTCATCTGTCGGTAGGCTGAAAGGTCTTACGTTAGATGGATTCGTTCTTTGCCATGAACAAAGGTTGAAAGGTATGAGAAAAGGATAAAAACGAGCAGTAAGGTCTTTGGTGAGTGTTTGTGCATGCATGTCTGTAAGTGAGTGGAGTATGAGTGAGTTGACCGATATTCAAAGAGGAAATGAATGAGAATGTTAAAGGAAATTAGAGAAGCAGAACACGTGCTCTGGAGACAAGGGACCGAAAAATAAAAAGTAATATATATGGAATGATAAAAAAATTCAAAAAAATTTATATTGGGAAATAAGTTAGAAAAATAGGTCTTGATTAAGTCGTTGGATTTTAGTATTAGATTTAGTTTAATTCATTTAATTAGCAAAAATATGGTTTAGAAAATTCCGTGGTCTTTTATGAAGTTTTAGTTTAGGATTAGAAAAATTAGTTTCTTAGAAATTTTGGATCCCATTTGGATTTAGCTCATGGAATTACTGTCTTGGGCTTAATAATGGGTCATGTTATATTATATGCTTGACTCATATCAGATTATTTTATTGCACTTTGTCTTTTACTCATCCTTTAATTATTATTATTTCTAGTTGCATAGAAAGTGAGGTATATTCTTATATTTCATTTAATTTCTAACCGATCTCATAAGACTAGTGGCAACTCCTCATATAAAATTTTGATCGGGTTAATTGAATTAAAATGAAAATCTCAACATCGCGCGATGTAAGAATTTGAGAGAACTCACGCTGATTGAAGATCATTGGTTCATAAGTTGACATTACCTTTGAACCCGTCATTCCCATGACAAATGAGTACATGCATTAGACAAGGACAGGCTAGAGAGTTAGTCAGTACGGCTTGGTTATGCCCTTCCACTGGACAAGAAAATCCAACCCTAATTGGGATTTTTCCGAAATCGATTATGAATTATTTCCATAAAACATGGTCTCTTGACATTTCAATGTTCTTTTTCTCATTTTACAAACTCATGTATCAGTATCTAAAAGAAAAAAATAATTAAATTATCTTTTACACTCGGCATTAAATCATCAATCTTTCGCTTAGGTCTATAATAAGAACGAAAAAGTAGAGATGAGCTGTAAATATTTTGCATAAAGAAACAAAGTGGATGAGGTGTAAATCATGGAGACGTTTTACATAGGGTGAGGTTTTTTTTTTTTTTTCCTTAATTTAATCCTATATCTATTTTCTGTTTCAAGTATACAATTTGAATGGTATGCTACATTTGGAGTGGATACTTTTTTTACTTGAATTTTTATTATATCCACAGTCAATAGTAAAACAGTTTCCATCACGGCACTACAATAGCTATATATGTGCGTGATGACCATTTGATTGTATCAAGTTATTTAAATTTCAGATTACATGTGTAAGTATATTTTATCATCAATTAAAACTTGTTTTGCTTTTGATGATAGACCAAATTAAGACGCTGCTTCTTTTTAGAATAGTGACCAAATTTTGCACGTAATCCAAGGCAGAGCTTCTTCATCAAATTACATCCTGTGAAATTAAAGAGTGCATAAGTCGTGTGTATGTTTTCGTAAGATTAAGAGATTGTTTCACGAGATTAATACTGTATGAGTTATTAATGTGACTTGAAACCTCTGTTATTCATAGAACAAATTGTACAAACTTGGGATTAAAAATATATAATTGTATATGTTTGTGCACGCCCAGTTAGGTGATGCTTTCAGCCTTTTTCGGCAATTTCTTTTTAATTTTGATTTTATTAGGTATATAGGTATGTACATGAACTTAAATAAAAGATATTCAAGTTGGATTCCTGTTCCCTTTCAGGCCCGTGAAATGTGGGCCGAGAGCCCCTCAACTCTCCCTTTTATTTATTTTCGTACTTAACAAATGAAAATCAATCTTCCATATCATAATAGAAGAGGTGACACTCTGTCTTACTTTTACATTTTCAGCATTACAACTATAGAAAGATCGAAAACTAAGGGTGTAATATGAATAAATCTATTTACAATAGGAAATTGTAATGGAATCACTAAAAATGCTTTAGTTCATGTCGTCAAAATTCATCATTATGGACAACAATCAAATATTTGAGAATAAGTTATAGGAAGCCAATCTACTGGGGCCAATAAGTAATTGAATAATTACATTGTTTTGCTTGATGACCACCAACAAGTAATGACTGGGCCTATTGGCTCAACGAAGAAGAAAAGAAGAAGAAAATAAAAGAAAACAATAAAATCAATACAAAAAATAAAAAATTTTGTAAATATTTTTAAAATATTTAAAAATTATCTACATCAACGCTAACCACATCACATTAAGATGGCTAGTGCTAATTAGACTAACACTTCAGCGATGTCCGATCAAAATTAGCTAGAAGAATTACATTAATAATTCGTTAAAAGGTTTATAACTAAATTGACAAATCACCAAAATGTTTATAAGTAAATTGGCAAAATTGAAAGGTTTTAGATTGAATTTGCTGTACAATAAGTTTAAGACTTTTTGAATAATTTTTCCAAAATTAGGCAATAATTCTTTGCCGTTGTTGTTAGCCCAGATCACTTTAACTAGGAAAAGGGACTTCTAATCGTGGACTGCCTAAACCTCTTATCAGCCCATCGACTGGCTCTCTTTAGCCCGTTCCCCGGGATCTGTAACGCAGTTGCTAATTGGGCTGCGAAGTCTCAGAGGTTAAATCGCCTTCCACAAAATTGGCTTTTGGTCCCTCGTCAAGTCCTTTGGGCTTTGTTATCTGTCGACGCTCCTCTCTTGAGGTCTTCCAATTCTGGCTAGTAATGAAATAATTTCATTTTCGACAAAAAAATAAAATAAAAAGGACGAGCATATTCCAATGGAGGTTAAGCATATTCAATTAGACGACACACTCTACAACCTGTGCGCATTGGAGGACGGAAGGCGCATCTTTTGGGAAGATAAAATTAATGTCACTGCCGGTGGTAAGAGTGAGCATTTTTAGGGCATCGATCTTCGAGGATTTCACGTGAAATGGATCCATGGGCTTGGTCAGCACGTGCCTGCCTCGGTAGCTCCAAAACCACGCGAAGAGAAGACAATACGAATACTAATCAAGTCGCAATTTCAGAAGATCTAATCTCTACGCTATAATTATAGGATTATTTAAGCCTAGAAGCTCCAAAAGCCAGGTAAGTCGAGTCAGCTTATGGATATGAAATTATATTGTCACTACACATTGGACAGCATGCGCGCATCGGAGGACGGGAGAGGCATCTTTTGGGAACATAAAAATAATGTTACTTCCAATGGTAAGAGTTATCATTTTTAGGGCCTTGATCTTCCAACATTTCACGTGAAATAGATCCATGGGTTTGGTCAGCATGTGCCTGCCTCGGTAGCTCCGAAACCACGCAAAGACAAGACAATGTGAACACTAATCAAGACGCAAATTCAGAAGATCTAATCTCTACGTTATAATTGTATGATTATTTAAGCCTTGAAGCTCCAAAAGCCAGGCAAGTCGAGTCAGCTTATGGATATGGAATTATATTGTCACTACACACTGGACAGCATGCGCGCATCGGAGACGGGATAGGCATCTTTTATAAAAATAATGCCACTTCCAATGGTAAGAGTTATCATTTTTAGGGCCTTGATCTTCCAACATTTCACGTGAAATGGATCCATGGGTTTGGTCAGCACGAGCCTGCCTCGGTAGCTCCGAAACCACGCAAAGACAAGACAATGTGAACACTAATCAAGACGCAAATTCTTTTTTTTTTTTTTTGGTCAAATCAAGATGCAAATTCAGAAGATCTAAATCTCTACGTTATATTTGTATGATTATTTAAGCCGAGAAGCTCCAAAAGCCAGGCAAGTCGAGTCAGCTTATGGATATGGAATTATATTGTCACTACACACTGGACAGCATGCGCGCATCGGAGGACGGGATAGGCATCTTTTGGGAACATAAAAATAATGCCACTTCCAATGGTAAGAGTTACCATTTTTAGGGCCTTGATCTTCCAACATTTCACGTGAAATAGATCCATGGGTTTGGTCAGCATGTGCCTGCCTCGGTATCTCCGAAAAGACAAGATAATGTGAACACTAATCAAGGCGCAAATTCAGAAGATCTAAATCTCTACGTTATATTTTTATGATTATTTAAGCCTAGAAGCTCCAAAAGCCAGGTAAGACGAGTCAACTTATGGATATTAAATTATATTTAATTGCGCCTTTCTTGGAACACTTAAAAGCGGCATGAGTATATAATCAATTTATGGACATTGGAGTAATCGACGCAATTTATTATCCTAGGGGAATGAATTTAGATGGTTAAAAATTGACTATTGTTGTCAAGGGACCCTTGACCCCTAAAAAACCGATGTGTGTTGCTTTAGCGATGACTCAATAATTTTCTTATGAACAACTTCAGTGAAAATAAATTTAGGCAAGTACTTTAGGTCATTAAAGTACTTGAAATTGGGTGCCCAAGTTTCACCACAATGGATTGGTCGGCCATGTGCACTCAGCTCATCAATCGAGAGTTGCCTCGTGTACTTAATCCCATGTGTAGTTTAACTTTTTCTCGGCCATCTATGCTTTAACTTGTCTCTTATGTAGTATCCAAGATTGGAGATTAGTGCAAAGCAAATTATACATTTGGGAATATATATGTAATTAGTATGACTTGTACCCATTACCAGCTTACTTTTTGGATCCAATTGTGCGGGTGGGAGTGTATAGAAAATTTACTAGGTATATTAATAAATAAATGTACATGAATTAAAGAAATTCTTCACTCTTCTTGGTAAACTAATTATACCCTTTGAGATCAAGGGGCTGAATATCTTCATCCATCGGCACTTCAACTGAGAAGACAAAAGCTATGTAAAAGAAAGGCGGTTCTATTTCCACAAAATGAAAAAAAAAAAAAAAAAAAAAAGTGAAAAAAATAATCTAACAAACTTGTTCTGCAATTGATCAAGAAAATTGGGTCTTGTATAGAACCTTCGGTTTCTTCCAATAGAATTATATATGTAGTTCAAAACACATGTGTATTCACAAGATTAATTAGATAAGTGTCTTTCGGATATCAACGGGGTGTTTAGGATTCTTTGAACATCCAACTAGTTCCCATTAGGTGCAGCAATCCCTCTGTACCACACTTACTGGATAATTACCAGATATACAAATATAGGTAAACATGTGCTCTGATCACTGCCACTAGTGCTTCTAATGTGTGGCATAAGAACAGGTGTTGCCCTGACAAGTTTCCTCCAGACGTATGTACTATCACCCTTCCGTATCATATACCATTGAGAATCAATCCAATTAAAAATTTCATCCTGTCGAACACGCAAGCCAAACTTGCAATCTAATGTCATTAGCAAAAGTTCATTGACAAAAGACAAAATCAGGTAAAATAATCGAGAACTGATGATTTGATTAGAGTTGATATAATTTTATTAGAAGCCATTTCATAGAAATGGCCTGACCAAGCATGAGATTAAGTTTGGTTATGATGAAGTGAAGCGGTGAAAAAGGGCCCCAATCGAGGTTGCGCATGAAATAGGATGGGACTCAAAAGTCAAAGGACAATGCTCCTAATCTTTTCCAGTGTTTATTGTTATTGAGTGTGATATCCCTGCAATCTTAACCCCCAAAAAAAAGGATCGTTGCCTGAGTTCCATACTTTTTGAGAATGGATAAGTACACTACAAGTCTTAAAACTTGTTATAAAAGTTGAATTGAGTTTTAAAATTTTCAAAGAGTATAATAAAATCCTAAAACTTGTTAAGTTAAGACAATCAAGTCCTTCAATTAATTTTTTCTAACTTGACAAATGGAAAATATTAATAAGTTTTAGAACTTGGTTACATAAACAACATAATATATCACAAACAACTCTCGGTATCATAATGAGTCAATCACCAAACAACTTATTGCACGTTTCTATCTAGCCTTCTATGGCCACTTGAGGAATTGCTCTCCCTCTGTACCTGGTCATCGTCATCATCAATGTGATGCTGGATGCTTATAAATGCATTTCATTAAAAGATGAGAAAGATGTGAGCACTTTTAGATATCAATGCCAACTCTATCTCCAGATCCGATATATGAAATACTGTTCTGCTATGGTAATCAAGAAGGAATCCTCTAGGATGCCAAGGACCAAACGATACTAAAGTCTTTTTCTAAATCCTAATAGATTGCTTATCAAAAGTTACGATTTCATCCCTAGCTTAAAGTACTTTTTTTTCCCAAAAGTTTTAGGGAACACGTAGAATCTGTTGCAACTTTATAAGGACTGTAGTAGCTACCGCATTAAGAAAACACCCCGATGATAATATCACACTGCAAATGCCGGTGAGTTTACGTGTGTATAATTGAGTCACGCTTCATTTATCAAAGAGAAATAAGCACGTGCATTGCATCCCTTTTCCTTCCGTGACTTCCGGTGGTGAGAGTTAGTTTTTTAGGGCCTTGATTTTTCAAGATTCACAAAGACAAGACAATATGAACACCAATCAAGTTGCAATATGATTATATAAGCTTATGGATATCAAACTATATTTAACTACGCCTTTCTTGGAGCAATTAAAAGCGACATGATTTGAAGTTGTTCAAAACTACCGGTTATCCAATAAAGACCTAAAATTCCTAATAATAAACCAAAATCGCCTACACGATTCGTTACAAACACTTTTTGACAAGCAGTTGCCGCACTAGGTCGTGTGAACCAAAAACCTATTAATAGATAAGAACACATTCCAACTAATTCCCAAAAAATATAAATTTATATCAAATTCGAACTAGTAACTAATCCAACATTGAAGTATTGAAAAAACTCATATAAGCAAAAAATCTCAAATATCCTTGATCATGAGACATATAATTATCACTATAAAAAAGAACCAAAATTTCAACAGTAGTAATTAATATTAACATAATAGAAGTAAGTGGATCTATTAAGTGACCAAACTCTAAAGAAAAATCATTATTAATGGTCCAAGACCATACATATTGATAGATAAAACTTCTATTTATTTGCTGAATAGATGGATAGACCGAAAGTATCATAACTATACTTAACAAGAAAATACTAGGAAAAGCCCACATACGGCGAAGATTTTTTGTTGCCGTTGGAAAAAGTAGAAGTCCCACTCTTATTAACATAGGAACTAGAAGTAGAATGAAGGGGTGACCTGATGATAGGGGAGCTGGCGACCGAAGCCCCAGTGAACATTTATAATCAATTTATGGACATTTTAATAACGACACAATTTTAATATCCCAGGGAATGAAATTACTTAGTGAAAAATTGACTATTGTTGTCAAGGGGCCTTCGATTTCTTTATGACCCCTCAAATTCTGATGTTCTCGGCTTCCTACGACGACCCAATAATTTTCTTATAAACAACTTTTTTTGTTAGGTACTTTCGGTCATTAAAGTACTCGAAATTGGGTGCCCAAGTTTCGTTGCGGCCAATTGGTCGGCCATGTTCATTCAACTCGTCTATTGAGAGTTGCCTCATGTACTTAATTCTATGTCTATTTAACATTTTCTCCGAATTTTTTTTTTCGATAATCGAGGACTCCACCACGGGTCTCCTGTGCCGGAAGCGCACCGAAAGGCCGGGCCCTTGTACCTCGGGGGAGACTAGCACACGATTTCACCACCATAGCCCCTCACTTAGGATGTGTTAGCAGCTGCAAAATTTCAACTCTGAGACCTCTGTGATGAAGTGCTCAAAGCTGAATCAACTTAGCTGCCCACCGGGTTGAATCGCATTATTGTCCTTGCTTGAAATGGAAATATACAAAAGGATCGAGAAACACGTTGTGTGAAGATGCGAGAATAGATGGAGAAATGATGAAGTGATAGGAATCGCCGTTATGGGCATTTTGGTGCGAATGAACGTATGGAAGATGTACAGGAGCGGTTCAAAAGAAGCTTTTGAGAATCGATCTAGATTATGGACAGTTTATTTTATTTCTTAAATTTTTGCTGCAACTGGGAAACGCATTGGGATATCTCAAGATTGATTGCACTATAAATTCGTTTTGTCGCCGTTATCGGCATTTTAGTACGAATGAAAATTCCTATCCTTACTATTTTAGCGCTTTGTTTTCTATCGCTTAAATATTTTCAACCTTTCATCCGTCATTTAGACGTGTGTAACTTGTGAAAAAAAAGCGTGTAACTTCGCAATTGTCATGCGAGCCATCGACTTTAGTTTTAGAGCTGAACTTGAAACTAATATTACGAAGCGAAAAAGAATGCTTTGAGAAATTAAATTAAAATCGTGATCGACACTCTAGACTGAAATTGATTGTGGCTTGAAATGAGAAGTACAATTGGTAACAATCTCGTGGAGAGGTTAATGAGAGAGAGGAGTCGGTAAATCCTCAATGCTCTGTTTTTTGTCGTTCTTTTGTACAAAGTACAGGCTAAGAATTCCGGTTGAGATTTCTGCGATATATCCAATTTAGGATTTTTAATGATCTGTACTCATTTTGATGCTGTTGTGATCAACTTGGATTGCAATAATTGCTTTCATGTTGCAATTTCATCTCTGAACCGATCACCATATGTACGTTAAAATGCTGAAATGAAGTTCGTGTGCAAATTCGAGAAGCATTCTCATGTCTTAGTCTGGAATGATGGTTGTATAATACACATGTTCGATTCATTTGCAGCGTCTCTGCTTCCAGTGATTTAACCCTATGGCTGAGACGTCGACATGCCATGACTACTCGATTGTTGTCCAAATCCATCCTCACATGCTGTCTCTGATCCTGATATATTCTTGTTAATCATTTTTCAGGATGACCAAAGCATGTCAACTTATGCCATAAGTAGCATAGTAGAATCTAGTGGTCATGAAAATTGTTGCATCTGACGAGTTATGTTCACTGGATTTGGATATTGTTTTACTCGTGAATCTGTCGGTAGGCTGAAAGGTCTTACGTTGCCAATTTGTATACAGGTTCAGTTGTTGCTGAATGAGTCTCAACCTGAGAATTTACAGTAGAATGCGGCTCAATTCTGTTTTCCTGTGTTTATGTTGCTATGCATTTCGGTTTTTGCAGCATGATGTTCTTCGAAAATGTCTCCGCTGCAGCCGCCTGTGGGTAATTAGAACGTGGTCTTTAGTATTTGGTCCCAAGAGTTCCTGTTGTGTAATATCAGAGTTGTTTCCAAGTTATTCAAGTCATATTGTCAATTTACGTTGGATATCCATGCTGGTTCTTATAGAACTTTAATGTGTCTTTTGCGTCATATGTTGGTTAGGATTGGATTTGATAGATCTTGGTTTCATATGAGGGTTAGTTTGGTAGCACACAATGTTACATCGACATGCAGATGATTTCTCGTCATTTTTTAATGTTTTAGTAGTGATTTGCTTGAGTAAATAAAGGTCACGTGCCATTGTCCAAACCATAGACTACAAGTATCGGACTTGTTCTTAGTTAAATTACATGTCCCGGGTTAGTTTCTGTAAGTGGCCATGACCCTAGGCCGGATTCTTTAGTTTACCGGATGATTCCGTGCTTATTTGTTATATGTTTCCCCTTGGAATTTCATTATTGGTCGTCATTTGGGGGATATTTATTTGATAGCTTGAAATAGAATAAATCTTGGAGTTGGCTCACGAGGATTCTTGTCCCGGGACTCAATAATGAGGCCTGTATATTCATTACTTGACATCATATTGGGTTTATTTTGTCGCACTTTACCTTTATTGCATTGATTATGATTGGTTACTTATTGATTGTGCACCCATGCAAGTACATCATTTAGTGGTGTATGATAATACAATAGGCAAAGATCGCATGAACAATATATTCAAAAGATTGAGAATCTGGCACTGAAAGGGTGGTCATTAGATAATTAGCGTAATTAAGCCCCTGATCTTAGACCAATAGTTTGCAAGAATGAAGTGTACTACTGCGCTTCACTTGGCTCTTAATTGACCCTAAATAGAGTAGTGGCAATTTCAATTAAATAAAATTTCTTTTATTAATCAATTGAAACTCAAACGTCTATATAGTTAGGATTTAAGAGAACTCCCGTTGAACAAGAGCGAGCACCTCGAACAAAGGCATCACTCATTTCAATTAGACAAATCGTTATACCCGCCCCCTCTAAGATTCTTTAGAGAGGGTCGCAACAATTTATGAGAGGGAGTTTCAAAAATTAGTTATGGTAATACCTGTTATGGTGACTGGAGGAGGCGGATTTAAGGGGCTTCATTTTTTGGCACGTTTTAAGACAGATGATGTCGTCAGTTAAATCTCTTGTCCATGTGCTTTGAAACCAAGTGGGGTCGCCGACAATTTGCTTAAGAAAATTTGGATGCCCATGTCACTTCATTTTGGCATTCCTGTGCTATCTTTTTTCATTTATTTATTTTTACTTATCATTACAGATCTTTTTTCTTTTAAAGATCTCCATCCCCATTGCTTTAATGTTTTGTTTTCTATCAATTAAATATCTTCAACCTTTCCTTGCAGGATAGCCACCTGTTCAGCATGTTTGCCTTCGTTATTGTGATAATGTACTTAGTGTTGTCAATTGGAGACACGCATATTATATGTACCTTCATCTATGTGAATGGTAAGCTTGAGTTGGAACCTTATGACACCTATATTCCAATGGTCTCTCTAAATCCTTCTTATTGAATCTTCATTCTTATCGTGTTTATTCTTCAGAGATAAACTACAAACGAGAGAGAGAGAGAGAGTCCATGGTAAATGAAGGCATATAAGTGAGGAACTAATGGAGAGGAAGTAAATGGAGCTCATAATAAAAAAAGGTGATAATTTCTTTATCAGAGTGAACTTCACCTCTAAGATAATATAAAAATAATGGAACTCATGAACTTGCCGAATTTTTGTTGAGGTGTTGCCGCAAGATTATTGTAGCTTTGCTAGAATCCACTAAAAGTTTACTTGGAATTGCCGTAATTCATTCGGAATTGTTTAAACTCGCTTAAATGTACCGGAGTGTGGCTGAAATAAGTTGAATTTTGTCATAACATGCCCGGAATATTTGAAGATACTTTTCTAGTTCACCACATGCAACATGACATTTTTATGCCATGACTGTCCTCAAAGGCGTCCCATCTGTTAGACCTCAAGGATTTTCCCAGGAAAATCTGTAATGCTGGTGAGGAGGAAAAATGGGTGCCATGGCAAGTGACCAAAAAAAAAAAAAAAAGATGGCGAAGCTGTTGGAAATATTTTTTTTTTTTCTAACTTCAAATAAATAAAGTAAGTAACTTTTACTCGGCATCCGTAAGTTTCAATGTTTGCATTTAGTTTTTTCTAAATAAATTGTTGATTCAAATTAAAAGTCTAGTTTTCCTATTCAATTTTTCACCTATTGGTGTTGGTATTTCACATGATTCTGGAAAAAGTCGATCACGTGGCTCATATCTTTATCATATTGATTTTCCCAATTACTTTTGATGAATTTTATAAAAATCGAATTAGCAATCCCATCTCCTTACTCCCTTTATTTGGAGAAATCCCTTCGCATTCTTCTTCCATAAGATGATATGCTTCAATTACTTCCTTATATTGTCACTTTCGATGCATCATCAAACTCAGCGAAAAATGATGAATAGATTATATAGAATTATTGAATAATCCATCTCTATACTTTGCGATTTCATAGCAGACAAATTATATCCAGCACTTAAACAACATCCCCATTTTAACAAATACCCATAAACCCTTACATTCCATGAGCTAGTATCTCAAAACGGCATATCATCAGGCACCCGGCAAGCGCTATCTAAGTAATCTTGTTAAGCATGCATATGTCCCGAGAAAAAGGCAACAAATACTTAGATTTATAACTCAGCTTCAGAATTGAGTAACCGAACCTTTCTCCCTCTAATACATTTTCAACCGACTTAATGGTGGAAAACCGGATCGGAAGATCAAAATCCCTCTCTTCTTCCCAGCTACAATGAAATCTAATTCGATTTGGAGAGCATTGGTGAAAAAGGAGAGGAAATGGCATGTCAGGAGAGCATCGTCATGGTTCGCCTGCATGCTCTGTATCGCAAGGTGTGAGATGGGCATGGTTCAATGGGGCGGGCTGGACCGAAAGGCTTGGGTGATGGGGACCAAACTAGGCCCAATTCGACTCTCTTTTCTTATTTTAATCTACTTTTATTTATTATTGTTTTTTGCATCTTTTTACTATTTTTTTTTTCAAAAATATATGCTTGATGTGTCGATAAAAATTAATGTGTCAATAATGGGTTTTGTGAAATGGGAAGGGGGGGCGGGGGAGGGAGAGAGAGAGAGAGAGTATGTAATGCACTCCATGATCTTAGATAGGAGGAAGACAAATGTAAAATGTTAGGAGAAAATGTATTACGAGACTGTGTCTATTCCAAAACTAATCATAACAAATATTATATGTTTTGATCACTCTTATGATTGGAAAAAAAAAAAAAAAAAAGAGAGTGCAGATACCCATCATAACAAGATGTTTTGCTGTACTCTTTAATATTGAAAATGTTATATGGTTTCAAATATTTTGACGATAAATGTTCAAAAAAATATTTATTTATATGGAGATCATATTGAGGATTATGACGAGTCTCGAAAGACTTTAGCAAATGAGTGATTCCCGTGTCAATATAATATTTCATGTATGACTTATATTTGACAAATAGTAATACCAAATGTGTTTATCATTGCAGCAATCTCCACCAATTCCGAAGACTTCGACTTTTTATTACCAAGACGTAACAATCTCTATTGTCATCCAACGGTCCAAGACTCTTTATGCTAATCGAACTGTTGCGAGGCATGATGCACGGAAAAGGGCAATTATTGCAAGCGTAATTTCCGCAACTTTATGTAGAAGTGCTTCTTGACCTGACTTGCCTTTTTTATTAATTAAATAAAGAATTAGAAAAATGAACCAGTGAGCAATAAGATGTTTCTTACTTGGTAAATCATACACTCCACTAACTAATTTTATAATTTTTTTTGCTAATAAAGTTTAGATTATGATCAAAAAAGAACCAGCGAGCAATAATGATGCTCCTTTGTTGGTAATCATACTCTCCACTGACTAATTTAATATTTTTTCCGCTAATAAAAGTTAGATTGTGATAGCGCTTAGTCTCTTTTTAAAAGATGGATGTGCAGCTTCAATGTCTTATCCAATTTGAAGGCCCTTACTAGAAATAATTGCAGGAAATATTTTGATAACATGGATTCCTATTTCTCAATGATATCCCATGATCAAGACAATTGGCTAAATCTCGTGAAACCATTTCATAGAAGTTCATTGATATCTTCTTTTTATAAAGCAAATTGACTTCGATTCTTGAATAATCCACATCACTTCTGCTTCTATTGTAACAAAAGATTCCCCTTTTATGTGGAAAGGGCCTGTATCAATAATTTTGATTTTACATATGGACAATTCCTCAATATCTTGTTCATTCGCAACAAAATATTTTCTTTGTGTGGCAGTAAAAACAAATACGCTTTTTTGGAGAGAGATACTATTTCACCAATTGAGTCACAGGTATCTAACATATTCATACCTAACAATTTTTCACAAAGTGGTGACAAAAGGTCTAACTTGTACAAATCTTTCCATTTTGCAATTCGATCCGATCCATTAGTTCGTAGAGCTATTTACTCGATCACAGACATTTCTAGAACACCTCTAATAGAGGGACAAATAGTCAATTTTGAAAGAACTTATTGTCAACCTCTTTCAGCTCATGCATTTTTATTGTCTAATGACAATGGTACATGGAGAAATTGTAAATCAATTCTAAATTTTTTGTGGGGATGACAATAACATTCTAAACTTTTCAATTTTCTCAACTTAGTCCTAAACTTTTGTATGAAATTATAATATAGCCATTTTGCCTAATTTTCATTGAAAATCGCTAACATTGCATGCTGCATAGGATGGGCAACAATAACTAAATCTCTACATCGATAATTTCTAGTGAAAATTGATGAGATTGACAACATTGAACTTTGTGCAAACGTTTGAGATTAAATATTAAAATTAAAAATTTTATGACTGAATTGACATTGATACAATATGTTTAGGACTTGTTGGGTAATTATTTTCCTATTATGTGTATTAGCATGTAGTTGTGGAGAAGAAACTTATTTCATCAGAAAATCATAAGACAACTACTA
Source organism: Eucalyptus leucophloia subsp. euroa (assembly GCA_017140325.1). NCBI lineage: Eukaryota > Viridiplantae > Streptophyta > Magnoliopsida > Myrtales > Myrtaceae > Eucalyptus > Eucalyptus leucophloia. The sequence continues at coordinate 6,335,656 of CM029474.1, forward strand.
AATTCGTGCATAGAGTAATCTCGTTACTACTTTTTAAGGTCAACCGAAGATTATTCAGCTGCTTAAGTAAAAAAAATCTTGAGTCAGTCGATTTAGGGATATGGTCCTCAAGTTGCGCTTGATAGATGAACCATTGACTAAACAACAACTTATTGTGGCAGCATACAAGTCTTTTATGTTATTACGAGTAATGATGATGGAATATTAAACGAACAAAAAGATATTAAAAAGGACCGAAGAAAGATGAGATACAGAACATATGATTAAGACACGACCAAGGGGAAAAAGCAGTAAGAACAAAAGCGGGAGGATTGGTTTTTCTCGAGCCAAAAAGTGAAACAATAACATTTTTCGTTTCACGTGATAAAGGTCTCGTACATGCCAAAGAATCAGAGAAAATTCCTCGAGTACATCCAGAGAAGATGCATTCATACGTCATCATGCTCATCAAGGTGAAGACGGAACTTGCGTCCATTAAAGTGAATTGGTTAAATGGAGGCGTAAGATAATCTTAACAGAAGGTCCCGTAAAATTTACAATTCTAAAAAATAAAATTTCATATCGTTTTCTAATAGGTGATACATGTGCACTCAATTTTTTCCACAATATTTGAATGGTAAAAATCTCCAATCGAATTCCTTGATTATATAAACCAAAGCAAGTCAAGTTCGGATTCTATTCTTAACTATTTAATTCAACTCAATCTCTATTAATAAGGGAGACATTCTCTTTCATATAATATTGCAATTTTTTATCCTTAATATTTTGAGTTATACCTTACTGTGGTGGCCCGAATATAAATCCATGAAAGGCCACACAAATTTCAGACGCATAAGAGGAAAAATCAAAATTGGGTCTTGAAGGCAAAAGAAAAGCTCCGAAAAACAGAGTTTTCTTTTTTTCCGACAATGAATGGTGCATTCTTCACTTCAAGAAAATACGTTCACGGTGTTGTCTATGTGCTTATCGCTATTTTCTAATAGACAAGCTTTTCCACATGACTTGCGGTCAAATAATATGACAAAATTCCAAAGATGCTTTTACAAGGAAAATAATACAAACTTTCGATGAGAAAAACATTTTGGCCAAAACCAGTGGTGGCACGTCGTACAACAGGAGAAAGCATTAATTATTGCACTAAGTGGACTCTATTATTATCCAATTTTAGTAAAGCTAATGCTCAAAGAGCCCGTCAAGTCACTGGGATTGGAGTGCCTTCATCTGCATCAGAATCTGGACTCCAGCCGCTGCGGATTGCTGTGGCCAAGCGCGACTCTCGTAATTTTTAGTGGGTAGGGTCTGAAGTCAATTTCAGTACAAAAGAAATGGCGGAGTGGGCCCTTTTGTTTTCAATTAATCGTGTAATCAGATGGAGGCATTTGATCTTTTTGGAGATTCCGTAGATGTCGTGTAAAGATGATCAAATGAAGCCCTGCACTACACATGTAAGCGCGGGCAGAGTGCATGCATCGATTAAAGTACGAAATGGAGCCAAGGTTTTGCAGAGTCCATGCAAAAAAAATACAGGTAAGTTAAGAGTTACCAAGCTTTTGACGAAAAATAACATCATATTGAAAAAAAGATCGCGGGATCCTCGATATAAGTACTGGAATTTTCTCAAATGTGAGAGGGAAGTTGAAAGTTTTATATAAGATGATTGACGGCTGGCTTTCATTTAGTTTGCAAAAATGGTGGTCTTTTTAGTCCATGCCTTCATGTAATAATTTAAGCGTTTAGATACCATATAAGATTTTGATAGATCTACTGTCAATTGTTTATTATTTAAATATTTTAACAAACAATATACTTAAGGGAACATAATAGAAAACATTTCATGACACTTTCTATTGTGGCAAAATTCTTGACAACATAAACCTCTTCAGATACGGTAAATCCTCCACCCCCTTAGCACTGTCTTTCCTTCCATCCACATCTACCTCTTCTCCTGTTCACTCATATCTCTCGAAGATCCCCTCTACAACGATCTGGTGGGCCAACCCAATTTGAGACAATGAGATTATTAGTCCTCCCTTAATTCTGGTTTTTGCGCAATATCGTTTAGACATTTTAGTTCGTGAGAAAAATATTTTAGAGAACTCTAGGTACAATAGTAAGTCCATGACCAAACAACTTATTACACTTTTCTATCCAGCCTTCTACGGTGACTCGAGGAACCAATCTCGTGTCGTGCCATGTCGACCCCAAATACCGTGCTGTAATTTTTGCACGAAGTGTCGTGCCATACAAACACTCAGAAATTTTCAGTAATAATCATTTGTATGGTATGACAATCTGTGTAGGAGTAATGGCAAATTTGTGTTCTAAAACCGAAAAAACTTATAAAGAAAACTTTTACACGATGAAGAAAATCAGATTCTCCTAAGGATGGGTAGAGCTTAATATACCCGACCCCAATACTCGAAGCATCATGGAAAATTGCACTACACTGCACTGCTTGTGCAGAAGATATTTTGTTGCACTTTGACTTTCCACAATTCAAGTTCAGTTCAAATACTATATTTTCTTGAACGTCCTATTAAAATGTTATTCTTTTTCAGTTCTCCATTGGACTTGTTTTGGCAATTCTTCTTGACGGACACGGGAACTCATAAAATTGATTCGTTCAAGAGCTTCGGGTTAAGCTGCAGGGTCAAATGTAGGTTCATTAACGAGCATGGGGGTTGTATTGAATGATCAAGAAGAAGGCATAGTGGAAACTCTTAGATGCCGAATCTGAAGAAGCACGTTTTGTTGTAATTTACAGGTTTGGTGGTGGTGGTAAGATGTCTTTGCCGGTGTTATTTGTAGCCAGTTATCTGCTAGCTTCAACTCTTATGCAACTTGAGGAATGTAGTTGGCCACTAAAGAGTGCATATCTTGATTCAAACACTTTCCAATTCTTACGCAACTTCTAATAATAGAAGTTAGTTGAGACAAGAATATGACAAGTGATATAATTTTTGTACGGCAATTATTTGAGTTTCATGTTTTTTTTTTTAATTAATTGAGCATCATTACTTTTAAAAAAGATATGTTCACTTTGAGTGATTTAACTTTTGAAAAATTTTCATTTAAGTATCATAATTTTCAATTGACCATTTAAATTCTACGGTTGCCATCACAAGTGACATGAGACGTAGCATTTGGGGGGAACAACCGCACAGAACTCGTATTTTGCATTTCGGTTGAAAAGACGAACTCCTTTTGCATTTCCCTCCATTTCCTCCCCCGTTTTGGAGGAAATATCTTTGCAACGTGACCCACGATGCATCAAAAGTCGTCCTCCCATCGGCAGCATGGATGAGATTGACGTAACATGAAGCTTTAATAATTGTCAAGTGACTGACGATGGCCAGAAAGCAAAACTTAACCCCACCTAGGTTAACTCTTAACCTCATTTCGTTCTGTCTTCATCCTCCTCCTCTGCCTTTTAAAGAGAGAGAGAGAGAGAGAGAGAGAGAGAGAGAGCAGCATTAAAGCAACGATGGTGGACGTGTCGGGGGGGAAGACACGTAAGGACTTGGAGTTTGGCAATGGGAAGCGTCGGCTTTGTGAATTGGTACATTACTTATTTTTGCAGGGAATCTGGTAGTGTCATTGCGTGGAGGGTACTAGCAAAGAGAGATTAGGCAGAGAAAGAACCATATAATCCATGAAATAGGCTAACATTATCGAGTGCATGCAACACTGATATGGAGTTAATGATCCCGTAACATAAACACATAATTACATACAAATACACTTCATATTCATTGGATCTGTTGAAGAGGTGTAATCAATCAAATAAAATTGAGTTCTTTTAGAACTATTGAAGTGTGATTTTGAGAAATAAATTATGATTATAATTTGTAACTTCTACACAAAAAATTAAAAAGTCATCTTCCATGAACCTTCAATTTCTCTCGATGGAGTTGTGCATGTAGGTCAAAACCTATGCATATTTAATTTATTGAATTAGATTAAGAAATACAAGGAGGAACTTGTGATGATGTTTTCCGAAGTTAGCCTTAGGCTATTGCAGACTTATTGCATGCAAGATGCTTTTACAAGGAAAATAATAGCAACTCTTGATGAGGAAAGCATTTTGGCCATCACTGGTGGTGGCCCAATAATCTATGAAGCACGGACACGTTGTCCGTGCTTCCGTGTCGTGTCCGACACGTGTCGGAGCGTGTCGGACACGTCGACACGCTCGGACACGCTCGGACACGCGGTCAACGCGTGTCAAGTTTTCCGACACGCGGTCAACTTTTTTCGACTCGTCTCGACACGAGTGTCGGATGGAAGCGAGGGCGAGGGAGGAGAGACAAGGCCGCGAGCAACGGCGAGCCCGCGACGGCGAGAAACCGCCAGAGAAAGAGTAGAGACCGAGGTCCGAGGCGAGGGCGGCCGTAGAGACTGAGGTGAGGGCGGCCACAGTGATGCTGCGGGATCCGCGACGAGGCTGCAACTGCAAGTGAGGAAGGGCCGAAGGCGAGGCGGAGGACGAGGAGAAGGATCGAGAGGAAGAGGAGAGGAAGGGGGTCGTATGGAGGTCGTCCGGCGAGGAGATGGAGATGGATCGAGAGGAAGACCGTGCGGCGAGGGGAAAAAAGTGAGGAGAGGAAGGGGTTGCGAGGTCGTGCGGCAAGGGGAAAAATGTGATCCGGTAGCTAGGGTTTTGGAAACTCAATGGGGGTGAAAGTGACAGTCTGTCACGTGGGTGGGGGAGGGGAAAAAACTGAAATAAATTTGGGGTGGGGGGAAATAGTCTGACATGGGAAGGTAGGGAAAAAAATTGAAATAAATTTAGGAGGGGGGGGGGGGGGAATAGTCTCTCGTGGGGGAGGGAGGGAAAAAATTGAAATAAATTTGGGAGTGGTGGGAAACTTTATTTTAATCGGAAAAAAATAAATAAATAATTTTAAAAAATAAAAATACTGAATTTTAAATGATAATAAAGTTTGATCATTGTAAAAAATCATAGATTTATTTAAATAAGTTGATTCTAATTTCCAAATATGAATACGTATTAATTATGAATGTCTTTCGAATTTTCAATGAATTAATTTATTAATATTATTAGTGTAAATTCATTATAGGCTCTTTTTTAAATTAATTAAAAATAAAAATATTTATTTAATACTTAACGTGTCGGAACGTGTCAAATTCTCTACTTTTTGAGAAATGACGTATCGCGTGTCGTGTCGCGTCGTGTCGCGTGTCGCGTGTCGCGTGTCGGTGCTACATAGCCAATAATACAACAGGAGAAAGCGTAATTGCACTAAGTAGACTTTACTATTGTCCAACTTTATTAAAGCTAATGCTGAGAGAGCTCGTGAAGTGACTGAGATTGGAGTGCATTTTTCTGCATCGAAATTTGGACTCTGGCTGCTGCAGATTTGCTAGAGCCAAGCGTTGCCCTCGTAATTTTTAGCTGGCAGGACCTGAAGTCAATTTCAGTACAAAAGAAATGGCGGAGTGGGCCCTCTTTTTTTCAATCAAGCGTGATCACATGGAGGCATTTGTTCTTTTGGAAATTCTGTAAATGTTCCGTAAAGATGATAGGACGATACGCTGAAATACGTATATGAATACATCGGAGAAATACAGCTTGAAAAATATATAACTAGAACCAAGTTATTCATTTATTAGGATATTCAAGCAATTGACATGTATATGGTTCTCGGGTTTTTTTTTTTATATTTAAAAATACACATGTATGTTATCTCTTATAGTTGTATTAGTGGTTAACGATCACGTATCTAGATATAATGGATTTTGCACTTCAATCTTAGCTTCTACTTAGAACAACTTTAGAGGCGACACTTGTCTTCTGATGGATGAAGTCTTACTCAAGAGATGTAAGCGCAGGCAGTTTGCATGCATTAACAAAAGTACGAAATGAAGCCAAGGTTGGTAGAGTCCACGCAAAAAAATACCGGTAAGGTAAGAGTTGCCAAGCTTCTTACGAAAGATAACACCCCGTTGACCAAAGATCACGGGATCCTCAATAACAAGCACTGCGATTTTCACAAAATGTGAAAGGGAAGTTGGGACCAACTATATAATCATATATGGATATGCACATATTAAGTTGAATCTAGACAGGACAACGTTTAGAGAGAGAGAGAGATAGTACGGTGGAGCTGGGCCCTCAGCATGAGGTTAAAAAAGCAAGAAGCTTTAATAATCGCAATATGATCCACAATGCATAAAGTCATACTGCCCGTATGCATCACGAGGTTGGGATAACACGAATCTTCAATAATTGCAACGTGATCCACGATGGCCAAAAAGCAATTAACTCCTCGATTAAACCCTTAACCTCACTTTGTTATGTCCTCCTCCTCCTCCCCTACGTTTAGAGAGAGAGAGAGAGAGAGAGAGAGAGAGAGCAGAGCAGCAGCAGCAGCATTAGCGCTATGATTGTGGACATGTATGGTCAGTACTTGTTAGGGAAGGAGAGAGACACAAGGATTTAGAGTTTGCAGAGAATCAGAAAGAGGGTCAGTAAATTGTTGACGAAGTGTAGTCGATCAATGCAATCATGCTATTAAAGTGAGGTTTTGAAAAATAAATGATAAGTATAATTAGTAATTTCTATAAAAAAAAATAAAATGAAAGGCCGTCTTTTATGGACCTCCAATTTCTCTTAACAGAGTTGTACATGTAGCTCAAAGCCTACGCATGTTCACAACATGAATAGATTAGTGTCTCTTAAATATTAATGGAGTGCCTAGGTCTCTTTAAGCATCTGACGAATCTCCATCAAATAGGCCATCCCTCTATTTCATACACATCGGATAATTACCGGAGATAAACAGTTTTTATTAGTACACTTATGATAAATTTACCTGTTATATTACATTCTTTTGAAAATGGGCAAGTTGCCACACTTTATGTTTTTCATCTCAATTTTTATTCGAAGTTGGTTTTAGCAGCTTAACGATCTAAACTTGAGAGCTTAGTCCCTTGTCTTGTTTTTCTCCTTTAATTCCTAGGAAAGTTTGGTGAGAATTTCTTCTATACTAGAAAATATTAGTTATTTAAATTCTAACCTTAATCTCAAATTATTCATGTTTATTCATTTGAAAAAAAAAAAGTATTGAGATGTTGGGAATGAGAAACTAGTTCCATAAAAGTTTACATTCAAATGATGAGGCATGATCAATTAAAATCTAACAATAACATTTTGGGTCACTAGCTTGGAAGAATTTGTGGTTGATGGTCACAGCATAATCAACTTAAGATTGATGGGGAAATTGAGCACGGCTCTGATGGATCTTATCTTTATTACATTTCATCAAATAAATTGGGCGTTATAGAGACGCAACACCTATCTTCTGTACAATTGATGTGGGGGGCTGAATATTTTCATATGCTTTTCACATATCAATTGTCGTAAAGACAGATGGCATGGTTCGGTGGAGTTGGGTAGGAGCCTTCACATAAATAAAGTCGTACCGCCCGTGCGCACCACCCTCAGGTTGAATCACACAAGTTTTAATAATTGCCAAGCGACCGACGATGGCCGAACAGCAAACTTTAACTCCACCCTGGTTAACTCTTAACATCACTTCGTTCTATCTTCCTCCTTTGCGTTTTAGAGAGAGAGAGAGAGAGAGAGAGAGAGAGAGAGAGAGAGAGCACATCGCAATGATGGTGGACGTGCTGTTGACACGTGTTAGGTAGGGAGATGCACGTATGGATTGGGAGCTTACAATGAGAAGCGTGAATTATTTCATTATTGCACATTGAGTTTCAATAGTTTAAGTTCAAATACCATATTTTCTCGGAAGTTGTATTAAAATGTTATTATATAGTTCTTCATTGACTTGTTTTGACAATTCTTCTAGACAGACAACCCGGCGAACTCATCAAATTGATCGTGAGTGAGCTTCGAGTTGAGCTGAAGGTCAAACATAGGTTCATTACCAATCATCTGGTCGTATTGGATGATCAAGAAGAAGGCATAGTGAAAACTATTAGATGCTGAAATTGAACGGGTATGCTTTGTTGTAATATACAAGATTGGTGATAATGGCAAGATGACTTTGCCGGTGCTATCGTTAGCCAATTATTTGCTAGTTTCAACTCTTATGCAACTTGAAGAGTGTCGTTGGCCATTGAATAGTGCATATCTTGATTCAAACGCTTTCCAACAACTTCTGATAGAAGTTAGCCTAGATGAGAATAAGACAAGTGATGTAATTTTTGTACAGTGGTTACTTGAGTGTCATGATTTTTTTCGATTAATTGAGATTCATGACTTTAAAAAAAAAAATGTTCACTTAAATGACTTAATTTTTAAAAAAATTTTACTTAAGTGTCATAACTTTCAATTAATCATTTAAATACTAAAACTCCCACCACAAGTGCCATGATGCATATCACTTGTGGGAAATGTCTTCAAAAAGGTTATATTGCTCAAGTGAACTTTTTTTAGAAGTTCTATAGCATTTAAATTATCGGAAAAAGTTATGATATTTAAGTAAGTGCTGTACAAAAATTGTGGTAACATTGTTTCAAAGTTAACCTTATTTAACTAGGGGCATTATAGACTTTTACATGCTATGACAATACAATCACACAAGCACTGCAAGATGTGTTTGCATGAAAATGATACAAACTTTAATGGAAGAAGAGGGGACGAGAAAAGCATTTTAGTCAAAACCAGTGGTCTCCACATAGTACCATAGCATTATTGCACTTAGCGGACCCTATTATTGTCCAACTTTATAAAGCTAATACTTAAAAGAGCTTGTGAAGTGACTGAGATTGGAGTGCATCATCTGAATCAGATCCCGGACTTATAGAGATTGGGGCCTTGCCGCTGCTCATAGCTGGAGCTGAGCATGTATGAAATGATTCATGAACGGTGGTAGTGATAGACAGCCTGATAATTCTCGCATTCTACAAGTGGTAGGGTTTGAAGGTAATTTTAGTCTAAAAAGAAATGGAGGAGTGTTTTTTTTTTAAGAATCGTTAGGTTGAGGTTCTCAGACAAAAGAAATGATAATTATGCTTATTAATGTTTATAAAATTACCATCATCCTTCAAAATTTTGATGGAGTTGCGTGAAAAGCTCAATGCATGTTCACAAGATTAGTAGACAGGTGTCTCTTAGATATCGATGGAGTGTATGGAATTCTTTGAACACTCGAATAATTCTCATCAAGTATAGTGGTCTTTTTGTCCCACACACATCGGTAATCACTAGAGACATGGGCTTATGCTCCTAGAGGCGGCCCTAAGAAAATGCACAAATATGGTGATTCAATCACAATTACCATTTAGCAACCTCTTACATTTAAAAGATAGGTGCCGCTTAGTTTACTTGGAATAAAGCTGACCTAATATAAAGTGAAAACTCTTAAATTTTCCTTATAAAAAAATTCTTGATTTTGTAAATGATATCTGTCTTGTGATCATGGTTTTATATTACAATCTTTTGAAAGTATTTTAGCTGCCGCCCTTGATTTTTTAATCTCAATTTCTATTCGAAGTCAATTTGGGGAACATAAAGTTTTAAACTAGGGACCTGAGCCCCACTTCTTTTATTTTCTTTTAACTCATAGGAAGGTTTGGAGAATATTTCTTCTATACTAGAAATAATTCATTAAAGTTTAGATTCTAATGATGAGACATGATCAATTAAAATCTAATTATAAAAGTTATGGATCACGAGCTTCGAAGAACTTGGAGTTGATGGTCATAGCACAATTAGCTTAACTATTAAGATTTATGCGGAAATTGAGTGCAACTCTTGTGAATCTTATCTTTTTCGAAGAGGTTCAAGTTGGAGGAACATTTCTCACCATGGCAGCACCATTGTAGTTTGTCAACATCGAAAATTGATGTTGTTCCAACACTGCCACATATTTCAAATGATTTGAAAGCTTGTCAACTCTCATTATCAATTAATACTTGGCACTTTCCTATTTTGAAAGGCTTGGTAAAGATGAGGGGACTGCGAATTACTATGTGCAAATACCTCATGAGGACATTAGGTCCGTTGAACTAGAGTCCTTGGAGACATCTCAGTTAAAAAGACTTGTTGAGATTCAAGGTTTGCAGTGATCGAGATCTTTATTGCACTCAACAATTTTCTACTGGATTCAATTGAAAGATTACCTAATTTATGCAAGTTGAAGAAGCTTAGGTGTGTTGAACTGAAAGTCTGTCCTAAGCCGAGAGCCATGAAAGGCCGCAACAGCCTAAGGTTTTTAAAGTACTTGGAGACGAATTGGATGTCTCTTGGAGCTACCACCTAGAAGGTACAACTTATGAAAATTGCACTGTGCTGCTTGTACAGGAGACATTGTTGCACATTGATGTCCACAATTCAAGTCAAATTTTCTTTTTGTCGAACAATTCAAGTCGACTCCAAACATAGTGTGAAAATTGTGGTGACAGTTTTTGAAGTCAGCAATACATTTGCGCCAGCACTACAAGATGTTTTTGCAAGAAAATGACGAACTTTTACGGTGGAGGAAAGGACGGAAAAAGCATATTGTCCAAAACTGGCGGTCGCCACATAGCACAACAGGAGAAACATATTATTGCACTTAGTGGGACTCAATTATTTGTGCAACTTTATTAAAGTTGATACCTAAAAGAGCTAATGAAGTGAAGTTACTGATATTGAGGTGCATCATCAGAATCGGAATTTGGACGATAGCTCGTTCCCATGTGGAGATTGGTGCACGCTGCTGCAGTGCTGCTGATTTCTGGAGCTGAGGTAAGATGTGTTGAACGATTAAGCATTAATCAAATGGGAGAAAATATTTGGGGGTCCCGACTGCCAAGCCAGCGTATACCCCGACCAATGAGGAAGTGACGCGTGGCTCCACGATGCGCTAGCGGCTCCACTGGTTTTTCTGCACAAAGTATATTATTGTCCCTTTTCTGCTTAAAAATTTACAGTCATTACTAGATCTGCTGCTGCTTTTTTCTCTCTCCTCTCTAATGGACTAGGCCTGCACGCATTAAAGGAGCTTTCTCTCTCGTCCTTTCTTTCCTTCTCACTCAAAAATTTTGGGTGAGAATTCGCTCTCTGGCCCAAAGCACGTTGCTCCTCCGCCTTGCTCCGGCGCCGGGTGATCTTCGCTCTCTGCCCCAAAGCTCGTTGCTTCTTCGGCCTGCGTCGTTGTGTTCCTTCTCCGCCCTGCTCCGGTGTGGTTTCCCTGCGCAAGACGGCCCGGAATGTTCTTGCTGTAAGTCGCAGATTCCAAGCGACAAGAAGTTCCAGCTCTCTCCGGTTCGGCTTCGGATCTGCTACGTTCGCAGCTCATAACAGTGAGTTGATTCTTTCCCTAATTTTTGTACTCTTCTTTTCTTTTCTTGTTTTTTGCTGTTTTTGCCTTCTTCTTTTTATTTTTAGTTTAAGTTTCTTTTGTTGGTGGGTGATTGCACGAGCTTGGCTATCGAGTCGGCAATTTTGCCCCTGAGTGTCCGGTGTTGTGATTTTTGGGAGGTTGGTTCGTCTAGGCTAGCACTGAGTTCCAGTCCGAGGCGAAACGAATGGTTGGAAGTTTCCGCGAAACCGGGGAGATTAGCAGAAAACGAATGCTTAGTAATATTGGAGACGATGTGGAAGTATTTCGTTGAAACGAATGGTCGGCACTTGTCTGATTTTTCTGTTGTTGGCTTTTGTCTTCAACTATTTCGGTGGCAGTAATTCGATTGGGGAGAATGGCGGATATTGTTCCGCCTCCCTCGGCATATATACATTCTTAACTCTCGTTTCTCCGCAGAGAAGGGAAGAAAACCAGAAAGAATTCAAAAAGGGGGAAAATGCCGGATGTCGTTCTGTGTGTGACTTCCACAGTGGCTTCCATAGTGGCAGGGTGCCTGGTGGCTCCGGTGGGTCGTCTTTGTGGCCATGTGATATCCTACGACAGCCACGTTGACGAACTTAACCACGAAATTCGCATGTTGGGCAATGCGGAGGCTGAGGTGCGAAATTCCATCGCTGATGCTCAAGACGTCCCTATCAAAGACTTTGTCAATGAATGGGTGGAAGATGTGAAGAAGCACACCCAGGAGGCGTGCCTTGTTCTTGATGACAACGGAAGCGCTAAGAAAACTTGCTTCTGCGGGTGGCTTCCCAACCTGAAGGTGCGATATCTTCTCAGCAGGAAGGCGAGGAGGAAAGCCAAATGCATCCAGAGACTCATTGGTGAGAAACCATACGGGAAGGTCTACGACGATTCGCGAGATTCCATCTTGCAGGGTATAATGAAAGCTCTGAAAGATAAGAAGGTGATTGGGATCTACGGGCCTAGCGGCGTGGGGAAGACTACGCTATTGGTGGAAGTCGAGAAGAAACTCGAAGAAGTGGGGGGACCGTTCCACGTGATCGCCAAATCTGAACTCTCGCAGACTCCGGACTTGAGGAAAATCCAAGACGATATCGCTTCCGCCTTCCGTCTAAATCTGAGTGATGAGCCAAACGAAGTAAGAAGAAGACATCGTCTGTTCAGCAGATTGCAGGAGGACCCGACTGAGAAGGTTCTCATAATATTGGACGGTCTGAGGGGAGAACTTGATTTTAGGGCGGTTGGAATTCCTCTGGCATATGAGAGCGGGAACTGCAAATATTTGCTTACTTCGAGAGAGAGAAATGTGCTAAAGGAAAAGCTGGATGCCGAACAAATATTTCGTCTTCAAGGTTTAAACTATGGAGAATTTCGCATGGTACTTGCAAAGATAGTCGGCGACGAGGTCAAAGACAAAGAGGAACGGATATCAAGGGCGTTTCAAGAGGTAAGGGAGCTTCCAAATTTGCCTTTATACCTTCCCCTCGTTGCAAATAACTTAACAAGAAGCGATGTGTCCGAACGGGACGAGGGGCTAATAAAAATAGAAGGCCCAAATATTGAGAATGTTGAAGTGGAGTTACAACCTTCTGGAGAGTGAGGACGCCAAATGCTTATTCTTGCTGTGTGGTCTTTTTGGTGGGACCATTAAAGTCGAATGTCTACTGGGATTACGCATGGGTTTGGGCTTGTTTGAGGAATTCAACAACACAGTACAAGATTTAAGGAATAGATCGAATAAGCTGCTCGATAAACTCTGCTCCACTTGTTTGTTGCTGGATGGTGGCGACGATAAGGAAAATGTGACCATACATGACCTTTACAGTGAGGTGGTCATCTCAACTACATACAGTGGTCAGAATTCCTTATTGATTAACTCATGGTCAAAGGAAAAGCATGAGAAATATTGGGCAATACGCCAAGTTAATGCTGGTAGTGATAGGCTTGTTGAACTAATGTGGTGTGTGTTTCCTGAATTGAAGATACTCATGTTGTCTCAACCGGAAAATTGGAAGGGGAGACCTGCACACCGACATGATGAGGGAGATTGCTGTAGACTAGATTTCACATACATGAAGTAGCTCCAAGTCTTATATCTCCGCTTCATGCATATCACCACTTTACCTTCCTCGATGGAAATCCTTGGGAACCTCTGCTCATTATATTTAGACCATTGCAAGGTGGGAGATGTGGCAAATCTTGGCAAGCTCAAAGCATTGCAGATTCTTAGCTTCACAGGGCCTAAAATTTCTAGGCTGCCTAAAGATATTGGGGAGCTGACGAATCTGAGATAGTTAAATCTAAGCGACTGCTACTCACTTGAGGTAATCTAGCCTGGAGCCCTAAAAGGCTTAATCAACTTGGAAGAGTTACATATGAAGGGAAGCTTTAATCAATGGATGGGCAAGGATGAAGTACCATCGAAATTGTGTAATGCTGGGCTTGCTGAGCTGAAGAGCTTGAGAAAGATAGCCTCTCTAGAAATATCAATCTGATCCCATCATACTCTTGGAGGATGATGACCTGCCATTTGGGAACCTGAGCAAATTTTGGATCAAATTAGGAAATGTTTGGATCACCATGGGAAATGTTGACGGGAGAGAATTTGAAGGTTCCAAAGCCATGGAGCTGAATTTGGAAGGGTGCGATAGTATTCTTCAGAAAACTCTACAGAAGACTCAATACTTATATTTATGCGAGTCGAGTGGGTTTAAAAAGAGCACTCACGAATTGTGCACCATGGGAAATGTTGACGGGAGAGAATTTGAAGGTTCCAAAGCCATGGAGCTGAATTTGGAAGGGTGCGATAGAATTCTTTCAAGAAAATGGATTCAGAAAACTTTACAGAAGACTCAATACTTATATTTATGCGAGTCAAGTGGGTTCAAAAAGAGCGCTCACGAATTGTGCACCATGGGAAATGTTGACGGGAGAGAATTTGAAGGTTCCAAAGCCATGGAGCTGAATTTGGAAGGGTGCGATAGTATTCTTTCAAGAAAATGGATTTAAAAAACTCTATAGAAGACTTAATACTTATATTTATGCGAGTTGAGTGGGTTCGAAAAGAGCGCTCACCAATTGTGCACCCATGGATTCCAAGAAGTGGAGTATCTCAAAATTGAAGATAGCCCCTCAATCAAGTACATTGTCAATTCATCTCACAGCCTTCGCAGAGTTGAGTTGCCTAATGTACGCTGTCTAATATTGCGTGAGTTACCCAAAATGAAGAGCTTTTGCAACAAAGCTGAAATCACATTAGAGGATACTCCAATCTAGATAATTTTTTCTTTTTCATTTTTTCCTTGTCAATTTGTCCTTTTAGGATGAGATGATATTGGTGTTCACTCAGCAGTAGTACATACTGCATTTAACTTTGATTATTTGTACAATTTGATTCACGTTTTGATTTATAAATAAAAAATCGTCTCAAATAGAACACAAACCATATTATAATTAGAGGGAAGCTTCTTTGCACAACTGATTTTTTTTTTTTTTTAAATTTTCAACGGTAGATAATTGCACTGATAACTTGGGTTTCTACTGTGACTAATTTATTATTTATTTAACATTCTTAATGAGTTGAAAAAATAGTAACGTGCTGAACGAATGAAAGCAAGAATGAATCTTGAATGAATAAATAAAATTCAATAATATCAAAATGAAGAAAGCGACGTCTGGAGATTCAATAAAATATACGGCAAGTGAGGGGCCGCATAATAGAGAAAATCCCCATAATTCATGTCCCACCTAACATGCAATTTGCAACTGATTCCAACATGTCATGCCAAGTTGCCAACGTCACAGTGTCAACATTATCGTGCAGTTGTGCTGCATTGACAGCATAATAATGGTGAGAATATCCTCATGAAAATAATTTAGCTTTTCATTAAAGAGATTTTTTTTTTTAGCCCAAGAGTTTCACTTATTTTCTCTTGAAAATAGCTTTACTTGTAACAAACTCACCTTTAATGAGTTACATTGTGGCGCTTCATTAGGTTTCATTGCCTCGCTCGGAATCCCTGGAGATGTCTGAACTCCTTGGCCCGGAAGAGTTTCTCTATAGTTAACCTTCAATAAAATATAACAATTTGAAATGGCTACATATAGATAAGTCTAAATCCAAGAGTATCTAAAAGATTGGATATTGAAGCTGCCGTATTTGGAGTCAATGAAAATTGAGAGCTCTCCATCAACAGAAGCAGTTTTTGACCTGGAGGAGCTAAAAGTCATCGGAGATGCTGAGATTCTCTCTCAGCTAACAACATTGAAGTTATCTAAGTTGCCAAATCTGCGGCGCATGTGGAAATGGGATGTACAATTACATGGAATATCAATATTTCGGAACCTAGAGAAGCTCTATGTCTACAATACGAGGCTATCATTTCTCTTTCCGGTGCCTATGGCTAAATGTCTTAAGAGAAATTAGAGACATTATAGTGGAGGATTGTCCAAATATGAGGTTGGTGATCGTGGGTGAAGAAGGAAGAGATGAAGGGATGAATGATATTATAGATTTCTCACTATCAAATCGACTAACTATAAGCTGTTGTCCCACGGAGAAATTCTTCTCATATACCCATGGAAAAAAAAAGAGTGGATAACCACCACTTCAAATTCACAAGATACTTATTTTGATTCCTTCTTTGATCAAAAGGTACGGATCCCTTCTCTTGAGATTATACCCATACTAATCATAGGCACACGCTTCGTGGCTCTTTGAAGAATTTTTTATTTGGTTTTAATGTGTTCATTATTTACTACATTTGTCAGAATAAGGCCACTAGGGAAAATTCATTCTTCCATTGCATCAAATTGATCGTTAAGATTAGGCCAAATTGTTAGATGTTTCATAGCTATGATCTAACGTATAACTCTCATGAGCAGGTTAATTTACCAAGCTTGGAGCATTTAGGCCTTTGCTCAATAGGATCCTTCAAAATGATATGGCATGATGAACTTCCCAAAAGTTCTTTCTGCGCATTAGCCACCCTCACCCTTGAAAATTGTTTTGGGCTACTCAACGTCTTCCCTTCGACAATCATAGGGAGATTGCACAACCTGAAAGAAGTCAACTCTCTCTCCTTGAAATCCTTGGAATCATTGTTTGATTGTGCATCCTTTAATTCATATATAGAATGAAACATTGTATCGCTCCCCAAATTGGAAAGAGTGGAGGTGAGAGGAGCAACAAGGCTTGAACACATGGTGAAGAGCAACTCCCACACGGTTTTGGGTTTTCCTAGTCTAACAAAAGTTGAGGTTGAAAATTGCTCTGAGCTAACATAGCTCTTCCCCAATTATACAGCCACAACTCTAGGGAAACTCGAGGACTTGTAGATTAGCAAATGCGAACATATGAAGGAAGTGGTTCCCAAGGAAGGAGGTGGTCAATCAAAGGCAGAAGTGATGAGTTTCCCTTGCTTAAGTGACTTATCACTTTAGAAGCTTGATAACCTGATTTGTTTCAGTGTAGGAAGTTGTTCGTATGATTTTACCCCCTTAAGAAGTCTAAGAATTGGGGGGTGTCTTAACTTCGGAGTGTTCATCCCGAGTCCTAAAAGTGTCGAGAGGCCATCAAGCAAGATGGCGGAAGAGGATGATGAATTGCCAAAAACATTGTTCAATGAGATGGCTCGCTCTATCCCTTATTGTGATCGTTTGTATTCTTGCATTTCATGTTTTAGATCGAACAATGTAATAAATTTGTCGTACTTATCCTCATGCAGTTTACATTTCCCAATATAAGAAGCCTAGGAATTGAAGGCCTTCACTGCAAGGAGCTATGGAACAATCAAATTCCCACCGATTCCTTTTGGAAATTGAAATATCTTGGTTTGGAGTGCTGTGACAATCTCCAATGTATTGCCCCATACTATATATGGAAGAGGCTGCAACGTTGTCTTGAGAATCTAAAGTGATTTCATGCTGTTCGATCGAGATAATATATGAAGGTGATGGGATGGAAATAGAGGGTGGTGAATTGAGGTGGTTGGTTTTGCATGATCCCAAAAACTTGAGCCACATTTGGCAGTCTGATGGTCTCCCAAACGTCCCATTCCCAAACTTGAGAGACATAGAGACTGTGAGGTGCCCCTGTTGGGAAATGGTTTTCACTACCTATTCCCATCTCTTCTCGAGAAAGAAGTGGGCTATTTCTTTGCAAAATTGTGCTCAATTTTATAAGTGGCAATTCTGCCAAGATCTCTTAATTAGTTGGGGGAAGAATCCGCCCGAATCGGATTTTTTGAGGAACATATCAAGAGAGAATTGGATTTGGTTAGACAATGTGTGGTTGGTGAAATTTCTCAGGCAAATCAAAGAGCTGGTGGTGGAGTCATGTGAAAATATGAAACAAATTGCTGGCCATGAAAAAGGGGAAGAAGTGATCGTACGACAATCACCTTCTCCAATTTAAATGTTAGACTTCTTAAATTGCCAAAATTCAGGAGCTTCTTACCTGAGAGATACTCTCTGAAATTCCCGTGCTCTGAGAAATGCCCATCCTTGGGAGACTTGAGTATAGTAAGCTGTGGAGCGGAGCCAGACCAAGCCCTTGGTGACTGGGAAGGCCTCCAACGAGAACAACAACTACTCATGTGCTTCCGCCAATTGCAAAAGTCGACTCTTTCAGTGATTTCAAATTGAATCCTTTTCCTCTCGCTTTATTGCTAATCATCACCGCTTCCTGATCGTCGCAAGCAGTTCCGCTGCCATGAAGAAGGCGTGTAATGCCGAAGTGCTCTCGAAACTCGATTGCCTGCTTCGACACATTGCTTCTGTTATCTCCTTGCTCATGTCTGATGTCAATCGCTCCATAGCTAATCATTCTTTATTCAACTAAACTGCATATTCTCTTTTTTTACGTAGCTTTATAATACAAAGCGGAGGCTTGGAGCTATTGCTACTGTCTCTGTGCGACCGCGATTAAAGCTGTATTCTAATATAATTAGTAAATGAAAATTAGTTATGCACGTTGCCTGACTAAACTTGTTAGCGAGGACAATTTGCTTTAAGAAATTTGGATGCCCATGTTGGTTCATTTTGGCATACTTATGCCAATTTATTTATTTATTCTTATTTATCATTACAAATACTTGTTTGACAAAAGATCCCCATCCTTACATATTTAACGTTTTGTTTTCTACCGATTAATTATTTTTAAACTTTCCTCTCTAATTTAGACGGGCGTAACTTCTTAAAAACAGCATGTAAGTTCATTTCGTATTAAAACAGATTTTGATATTTTCAACCTTTCCTTGCAGGATAAAGGGAGGGAGAGAGTTCATGAAATTAAATGAAGGCACATAAATGAGGAATTAATAGAGAGAAAGTAGATAGAGCTGATAACAAAAGGGTGCAAAATCCTTTGATCAGAGTGATACTTCGCCATTACGATAATATAATAAGAAAAGAACCTGCGAAATTTATCTGAATAGATTTTCTATTCAAAACATCATTATGATGATTCGTGAAGTTCCGTCACAAAGATTAAATTGATTAGTTAAATCTGACAATCGAAAAAATAAATTAGTAATGAAAGAGATTATTATCTGCATTGACTTTAAGGGGAAGGGGCGTATTTTGTTGGGTAAAAAAAGACTCAAATAATATTTTTCCTAATTTAAACGAAGAAGGGCGATAATTCATTCGAATTACAAAGCTCTAGTTGAAACTAATATCATGAAATGGAAAGAATTCTATGAGATATTAAATGAAAATCAAGATCGAACTCTAGACTGAAAATGAATGGGGCTTGAAAAGAGAGGTACCCTTGACTACAATATGATGGAGAGATGAAAGCACAGAAGAAATTGAATCAAGGTGTTAACAGAATCAATCGATCACCAAGATTAAAGAAATCAGCAACAATCAAGAAATCTGCAATGATCAAGCAATCGACAATATTCTGACTCCAACAAAGATGGTAACACCAGAAAAAGGAAGATTGGAAGAATCAAGCAAAGAAGGAAACCCACAACACACTCTCCACCAAAGAAAGAAACAAATTGACAAAATCGAATCCCCACAAATCAAGCATCAACAAATCACTGCATCAATTCCTTATTAGTCAATTACGTTTCCGTTCAAAATCCCCTTAATTGTAGACATTGATCTTCTTGTGAAAGTCTATAAATGGAGCCTCTATAATTGTTCAAACATATGACAGAAAAAGTACAAACACATTCCTTCCTCTATTTTGCTGTTCAATTCTTACTCACTATAGTTTGTTTTTTTCCTTTTTTTTGTCATCTCAGTGGAGAAGAAGGAACTCGTTTGGCATGTTCCTCTATTTCCTCCCACGTTTGGCATTTCCCTCTGTTTTCTCCCACTTTTAAGAGGGAATATTTTTGTGAGCCCACAAGAAAATTTTTCTCTGCCATTCTCTTCTTCACTTCCCTCGCACTCATTTTAGCCCAACAAGGAAAGAAAATTTCTAATTCTGTACCATAAATCTCCATGTTCAAGGTAGATTATATCTTTGAAAATTAGAATAGGTCAACTATGTTTTTCCAAGCATGCTCACTAAATACTAGTTTCACACTAAGGTAGCTTAGCATTGGTATATTGTCCTCGAACATACTGGTAAGTTCTCCTTTGTTGAATGTAGATTATGACTTTTGAAATTACAAAATTTGGTCAAATTTCCATTGCCTTTCTAATCGCATTAATGCATTAGCAGATATGGATTAATGCACTTTATATTCACTTGTTCCATTAATGAGAGGTACGTCATTGCGTAATGGAAGAATGCTTGGCAAGCTCAGTGCAAGATCCACTTCTTTTTTTGACTACTTACAACTAGAAAACTCTCTCTCTCTCTCTCTCTCTCCCCCCTGGTGCTTGGTCCTCCTCCAAACCAAACCAAACCGTCCGGAGTTTCCCCCAAAAATAGCAAACAGAGAAACCCCAGCAACATGCCTCAGATTCGCTAGCCTCCAATGTTGTCATCTCTGCCGGCTTCCGCTCCGACGATGGTGAATGTTAAGAATCATATGGTGAACACACACTCTGTTGCTGAATCGACCACTGTGGTTTCACCAAAGAAAAGAAATGAAGATGTTGCTGCTATAACAATGACCATAAGAAGTGAAGTAAGCAAAGTGAGCGAGTTGTCGGCTATGTCAGCTATGCGTATAAATGGCATTGCTGATTCGACCAGGAAGGAAAGAGATGAAGACAATGGCAAAACTTCCAGCTTCACGTGTCCAACTATAAGTGGAGCTCTTCTACTGCTGAATCGTTACTTTGTTTCGAGTGTGTAACAGAATGAACAACTTTACTTCCATTTTTTGTTAGTTCATTATCTTCATTAGTTGACCTGTAAAACCTCCTCTTGCCAGTTCTTGAGATAAGAGCATGTAATATAAATAAGAGAACAGAGCAAGCAAGATAGCGAGCTCTCAGATGAATGCTTTCCTTGAAATATAGAGAGAAGAAATCCAAAACTCTTCATCTATTCTCATCGTTCCTTCTCATTCTGTTCATAAGTCTTCACATGGTATTAGAGCCCCTCTGAGAGCACGAGAATGGCAGCAAGAACACAGAAATACCCCTTTCCAATCCATGTTAATATCTCCAACTTCATCACGATCAAGCTAGCTGAAGACAACTTTCTTCTTTGGCAAGCATAGTTCCACAAAATCTTGCGAAGCCAAGAGCTATTTGGATGCATCAGTGGTGAAATTCCATCACCTACTCAAACGTTATAGGTTGAAGTTGAAGGTCATGAAGCTGAAGTTGTGAATCTCGATTATACGTACTGGGTAAGAACTGATCATCTTGTATCATCATGGATCAGTGGAGCTGTATCTAAGAATATCCTGAGTCTGATCATTGGTTTGGAAACTTCATATGAGGTATGACAAACTTTACTTAATCGATTTTGTGGCACCCTCGATTTGCTTGAGGTCACCACAGGTACCTATTACTCGATCTCCTACAACTTCACAGACTGATACCTTTTAAATAGAGAGATTTTTTTTTTTTTTTATATAGGTCCCAGTGCGGCTCATCAGCGGAAGCATAAACGAGTCTCACCATCCCTTACTCCAATAACCATAATGCAATGCACACCAACTATGCTCCAAATGAAAAGACAAAGCCGAGTCACTTTTATTTATATTTTCACGATGGATATTTCAGGTCGGTACAACAAAAAGGCCAAGATTTTTAACTATACTTGGCTATCACTCAAAAGAGGACTCGACCCTACATCGAACATGTACAACCCTCCATCAACAAGCGTCGGCTATCCCTAAAAAGTGTCAGCTCCCATTAGCTATACGTGCCATCACACCCAACCTGGTGCATCGGGCGGCAGCGGCGGTAGCATCCCTAGCATCACTCCATCACGCCGGACATGGACAAACAAAAACTCCTGGATAACCGGGCCATCAGCAAGACCCACATCGTACATCACCAAGACACGGACTCGGACAAACACTAAACCAGGGGCACCGACACAGATGTGCTCCGTACACTCCACATCAATATTAGTAGGTATCCCATAGTAATTACCGCGTGCAACTGGTAGCAAAGGCATCTTTCTAATCTAAAATGTTAATCCCCAAAAGTGGTGAGTACAACCACTCAGCAGTAAAGATTCACCAAACTATACAATGCGTCAAACAGAACAATCAAGGTATCATGAATAAGATACATATCAATTATGCATATATCATCATACGACATGCATAATTCACCATGCACTTGTACCTATATCATCAAGCAACCATGCATATATCATTATGCAGCGTGCATATACCACCATGCACTCATCATTAAACAACCATGCATATATCATTATGCAACGTGCATATCCCACCATGCACTCATCATTAAATAACCATGCATATATCACCATGCCATATGCACACATCCATGCGCATGATTCAATTCTCGATCTTCATATTTTAAATTGATCACATTATTTTCTTCCCAGGGACCAATGTTTGCATCCCTCAATTTATCGCTCGCATGCAACCTGGCATCGCGAGGAGCCTCCGGCACACACCTCCGGGCATCCGGCATACACACTCCGAGCATCTCATACCTCAACTAGCATCACGAGGAATCCCCCTGGCACACACCTCCAGGGCTTCCAGCATACACACTTCGGGCATCCCGACACTCCCAGGGCATCTGGCACACACTCTCTGGGCATCCCGACACTCCCAGGGCATCGTCGGCTCACACCTCTGACGGTCTCGTTATTATCTCAGTTTATATTCACACATGCATCTCAATTTCAACATGGCATTTGATGCAACAATATCAAGGGTCTCAACCAGCTTTTGATACCATATAACATGCCATATGTCATCACATATGCAGCAAAATAAACCACTCAAAGCATTACATCACATGGAAAAATTCATTTATTTTTGAAAAAACATCAATTTTCGGATAAAACAGAATGCACTCCTTTAGTTAAAACTCTAGAAAAATGAGTAAATGGCATTAATAAATTCTGAAAAATTGACAAATTATAGACAAGACCTAAAGGCAGATATCTCATGAAAAACAACATACCAAAAGAATCTCACACAAAACAGTACGGTCCATGCATCACAGTTTCCAAAATTTCGACATTTCAGCTTGCACAGTTTCAGAGGTAATTTAAATTAAATGCCCAAATGAACTCCAAAAATTCTGAAATTTTGATATGTTATAGAAAAGTCATAAAGGAAAATATATTGTGGAGAAATCGAAACCCAAATCATTCTAGATTAATAGATATAGACAATTCATTTCCCCTGTTCTCAGTGTCGTTTTTTTCCAGATTATCATCTTTCAAAGGAAACTCATTTCACCAACCTAAATATGTTCGTTTCTTCTAAATTTTCAGTATGTTATTCCTCAGAATATTACCTACAACTTTCATTAAGGATACATGATCAAATTTTTACTGTATGATTTTATAAAAATCACGAAATTGTACTAGGTCAAGGTAGCGTTTTCCCCAGATCCAGTTTCTTCAAAAAACAACGATTTCACCGACCTATTTTTGTTCATTTCCGCTAAATTTTTGATATTTTCTACCTCAAGAAGTCCACTACAAATTTCATTAAGGGATCAAAATGATATTTTCACAAAAAAGCTACTTTACAGTCCACGAAATCACTAAAGGTCAGCACAACAAATTCCAGATCTAATTTCTCCAAAGAAAAGTCATTTCACTAACCAATACTTATTCGTTTTACCTCAAATTTTAGTATGTTGTTCCTCAAGATGTCCCCTACAACTTTCATTAAGAGATTGAAGCAAGATTCCAACTAAAAAGTCGCATGCAGCTCACAAACTCATGAAGGGTTGGACTGGTTTTTCCAGAAACAGCATGCTAGGCCAACAAATCTCTCCCCAAAGCTCCGAAATCTCATCACTTCCACCATAAAAGAAATTCACCATTTTCTGCACACACACCACAGCCAGCAAAGGGTAGGTTTTAGGACTCTACTTGTCTCGAATTTAAGCACAATCAGCGACAAAATGGCGGGCAAAGCGGCGAAGGAACGGTGGCGAACGAGCTCCTCCTTCTTCCTCTTCTTCTCTCGCACGCCCGCTCTCTTTCTCTCTTCCTTTATTTCTCTTGGACGACCACTCTCTCCCCCTTTCTCTTCCTCTCGAGCGACCCCCTCTTTTTCTCTCCCTTTCCTCGCTTAATCCGCCCCCCCCCTTTTCCCTTCTAATTTTCTTCCTTTCAATGATTAACAATCATTGATCTTGCATGCCGGCGCCACTTGGCTCTATGGGGGAAACATTTGGCAATTACCATGCAAGATGGGCTCTATCCGGCTGGGCTTGGGGCAAGCTTGGTCGACGGCCCAATGGGGCTTCATGGGCCAGCCTTTTGGCCCACTTTAGGCTCAACACTCTTGGGCCTAAAGTCCAAACTTAAATGGCCCAAAATTTTCTTAAATAAGTCCATGTTTACTTTTAATAATTTACCTTAAATTCCCACTTATATAAATACTAAATTACAATTTCATATGGCTAGAAAAATTTTTGAAATCATAAATCAACAAATTCAAATTTCTAAAGCACATGGCCAATGATAGAATTTTCTTCCCTATCAAATAATTATCCATTAAAAGCTTGGCCATAAATCTTATTGCAAATTATGGATTAAATGGCTACTATACAACTTAAGGGTACTTCCATTACCTATTCATAGGCCTTAATGTATCTGGAGGTCGCCATGAATTTTGGGATGCCACAGATTTACACAGAAATCTGTAGCTAGAGAATTTGAACTAAGAGGGAAGTTACAAGCTTGCCAGAATTGGGATCGAGCATTGTCCGTTTATCTCAGGGAATACAAATCAATTTGTGATAAGCTAAATGCAATTGGGAAGCCTGTAGATGAGATAACTAAGATGTTTAGTGTTCTGGAGGGATTAGGATCTGAATATGAGAATTTCAGAACTACCATGTATTGTTTGAAACCTCAACTAGAATATGATGAAGTAATATCATATTTAGAGAGGTTCGAAACAAGATTACAAAGCTACTCCTCAAGCTAGTACAATCCTAATCTAGCCTACTATGGACAAAGAAAATCTGAAGTTCAGCAAAAGGTGGAGTTTGATAGAGAACTTGTTTAGCAAAACTTTGGTTTTGGAGGTCCAAGAGGTAGTAACCACGGAGGACATAGTTATGGTAGAGGACGTCCATTTAATAGTAGGAATCATAGTTATGGATATACTGGAAGAAATCAAAGTTACAGGCCAAATAGCTTGAATCAGGATCAGGAGGGTTGGCGTTTTAAGTAGTTCAGAAACTTCTTCGGTTCTGGTCGAGGATTTCGACCATATGCAAGTTCTTCACAAAGGTATCAAGATACCAAATCATAACCCTCCCCAAATTTAACATTTAACAAACATTTGCAGGATGAGAAAACAACAAATACTATTCAATTGGAGTCTCAAATCTGTAAACGTCTAGGAAATGATGCACTTCATTGCTGGTATCGATTCGACAACTCATACCGGGCTAAGGAGATTCCAATAGCCTTAGCAGTAATGCATCTTGAGGATTCTAAATCTAGTGATGGTATCCAGACACTGGTGCGACCACTCACATCACTGCAAATTTGGGTATTCTTCATAACTCCTCTAAGTACAATGGGACTAATATAGTTATGATAGGGAATGGCTCATGCCTATCTATGGCCTATATTGGTGATGCTTTGTTACATACTGAAATTGATTCATTACCTCTAAATGATGTGCTGATTGTTCCTGAAATCAAGAAGAATATTCTTTCAGTATCAAAACTAACAGATGATTATCCCCACTCATTTGTTTTTGACAAAAATGAGGTCTATATAAAGGACAATCGCACCAACACAACAATGATGCTCGAAAGAAAACTTAGAGGACTCTACTGATTAGATCCACAAACCATAAAAGCCTTCTTCACTCAAAGACGCAAACCTGTAGGAGAAGATGTGTGGCACCAACGGTTAGCTCACACCAACTTAAAAACATTGAAGTATCTGCTGAATCAACAATTAATTCACTACAATACAAGAACACAAACTATGTATAGAAGCTGTCAAGTTGCCAAGAGTATTGCATTACCATTTCCTTTATCAGAATTTGTATCTTCTATTCCTTTAGAAAAGATTAACTGTGATATCCGAGGTCCTTCACTTATGAATTCCTTTTAGAATTTCAAATACTATGTCATCTTCATGGACAACTTTTCTCGTTATAGTTGGATTTATCCAATGAAATTGAAGTCAGACTTCTATAACATCTTTGTCATGTTTCAAAAACAAGTAGAGAATCAATTTGATCGTAGAATCAAAATTTTTCAATGTGAT
This sequence comes from Eucalyptus leucophloia subsp. euroa, assembly GCA_017140325.1. Classification (NCBI taxonomy): domain Eukaryota; kingdom Viridiplantae; phylum Streptophyta; class Magnoliopsida; order Myrtales; family Myrtaceae; genus Eucalyptus; species Eucalyptus leucophloia. The sequence continues at coordinate 6,361,786 of CM029474.1, forward strand.
GGTGGAGGAGAATTCACCAGCAACAAATTTCAGATTCATTTACAGAATTGTGGCATCAAACAATGTGTTTCTTGTCCCTACACACCAGAACAGAATGGGAATTCTGAAGAAAACATCGTTATGTGGTTGAACTGGGCCTAGCTATGCTCTATCGTGCCAGAATTCCATTGAAATACTGGGTTGATGCATTCATGACAGCTAACTACATTATCAATATACTTCCCACACCAAAGTTACAAATGCATCCACCTTACAACAAAATTTATCAACAAGAGCTGAGCTATGAACATCTAAGAGTCTTTGGATGTGCATGTTACCCTTGCCTCAGACCATAAGCATAACATAAATTTGATCCACGATCACTCACATGTGTATTTCTAGGATATAGGGAACGCCATAAGGGATATCAATGTCTTGTGCTTGCTAATGGTCATATATACATTAGTCGACATGTGATGTTTGGCGAAAGTTTCTTTCCTTTCACTAAGAAACTAACAACAGAGTACAATTAGTACACTGCTTTGTATCGACAATGGGCAAAAGAAGTTAACCTCCTGGATTATACAAGTGCAGGACAAGTGAAATATTCCTCAAATGGACATATAGGACTTTTACAAGATAGTGGAATCTTGGAAGCTGAGCACTTCAATACAGTTCATCCTGTTATAATGCCATCGAATCATCTCACTTACAATTGTAGTTTGAAGAACAAGAAGTTCTTACTCACACAACTGAGACACTCGATGAAATCATTGTTGACCGAGCTCATCAAAATCCTCCACCTACCTCACAACGTACACTTTCTACCCACTCTATGCAAACTCGATTAAAATCTGGCATTGTAAAGCCAAATCCCAGATATGCATGTCTGGTTGAATACAAAGTTCCTCCTGAACCATGATAAATTAAATCAGCCTTAGTAGATGAAGGATGGTATAAAGTAATGAAGGATGAAATGGATGCTCTGCATGAAAATCAGACATGGATATTAGTTCTTCGAACTAACCAAATGAATGTTGTAGGATGTAAGTGGGTGTTTAAAACTAAGCTAGCACTTGATGGAAGTCTTGATAGATTGAAGGCTCGGTTAGTGGTTAAGGGGTTTCACCAAGAAGAGGGAGTTGATTTTATAGAAACGTTTGATCCCGTTGTCAAACATGCCACCATCCGTATAGTGCTCTCTGGGGCATTGATGAAAGACTAGGCAATACATCAACTTGATGTTAAAATTGCTTTCTTACATGCAGCATTAAATGAGACAGTATATATGGAGCAGCCCCCTAGTTTTGCACATCCTCAAAATTCTCAATATGTATGTTTTCTCAAGAAGTCCTTATTTGGTCTTCATCAAGCACCAAGTGCTTGGTTTGACAAGTTCAACAACTTTCTTATTGAAGCCGGTTTCTTCTGTAGCACAATTGATCCCTCACTCTTTGTGCATCATGATGGACCAGAAACAGTACTTTTGTTGCTCTATGTAGATGATATTGTATTGATTGGTAGCTCAAATTAGTTACTAGCTAAACTGATTAAATCCCTAAGTCTTCACTTCCACATGAAAGATCTCAGGTGTCTTCATTACTTCTTAGGTATTGAAGCCAAACGCACCACTAAAGATCTATTTCTATGTCAAACCAAGTATGCTCTTGATCTACTTACAAGAGCTAACATGACATAATGTAAACCTATCTCAACTCCTCTATTACTAAGATCAATTGTCATGAAAAACAATGAGATCCTACTCACTAATCCACTTGAATACAGGAGTCTTGTTGGTGGTTTCCAGTAACTAACAATAACTCGCCCTAATCTTGCTTATGAAACAAACTTATTATGTCAAAAGATGCAGCAGTCAACAGTTGGTGATTTTCATAAGTTGAAAAGGGTTCTTCGCTATGTTAAAGGAACTGAACATCTTGGTATTTTTCTTCATTCTCAGAGTTCCGTGACTTTATACGGATTCTCCGATGCTGATTGGGCTGGTTGTGTTAAAACCAGACGCTTAACTACTAGCTTCTGCACCTATCTTGGTTCTAATCTCATTTTGTGGGCAGCTAAGAAGCAACCTACTATCTCTCGTTCTTCCACAAAAGCAGAATATTGAGCACTTGCATCTACTACTGATGATCTTACATGGATCAACTTTGTTCTATGTGACATTGGTTTATGTCTCTCCTCACTAACACTTTTGTTTTGTGATAATCAGTCTGCCATTTCCCTTACTGCCAATCCTATCCTACATGCTCGCACCAAACACATTGAAGTCGACTTCCATTTTGTTCGGGAGAAAGTTTCCTCAGGTTCTCTCAGTGTGTGTTATGTTCCTAGCACTCATCAGCTTGCTGATATCTTTACCAAATCGTTGTCACGCTTGGCTCACTTTACTATCAAAAGCAAATTGGGTATGGGCCATTGACCCCTTCCCAATTTGCGGGGGGATGTTAAGAATCATATGGTGAACGCACACTCTGTTGCTGAATCGACCATTGTGGTTTCAATAAAGAAAAGAAATGAAGATGTTGCTGCTATACCAAGATGTGAAGTAAGCAAAGTGAGTGAGTCGTCGGCTATGTCAGCTATGCGTATAAATGGTGTTGCTGATTCGACTAGGAAGGAAAGATATGAAGTCAATGGCAAAACTTCCAGCGTCACGTGTCCAACTATAAGTGGAGCTCTCCTACTGCAGAACCGTTACTCTATTTTGAGTGTGTAACAGAATGAACAGCTTTACTTCCATTTTCTATTAGTTCGTTATCTTCATTAGTTGACCTGTAAAACCTCCTCTTGGCGGTTCTTGAGATAAGAGCATGTAATATAAATAAGAGAACAGAGCAAGCAAGATAGCGAGCTCTCAGATGAATGCTTTCCTTGAAATACAGAGAGAAGAAATCCAAAACTCTTCATCTATTCTCATCGTTCCTTCTCTCATTTTGTTCATAAGTCTTCACAGTGAATGACTTCACCACTACTTCGCCTGCTCAGATAGTGACCACCGGGGTTTTCTACCAGTGGAAGACCACTTAGGCAACCAACTCCACCTCTTTTTTGAACAAGGGATTGTCGCTGGGGCAGCACCATAGAAACTACAAGGGAGATACACCGCGGCTGTGGATAGGGCATGGTGGACATCGTGGCGAAGCAAGGCGTCGTGGCCTGTTAGTGTTGCCACTGCGAAGGCGTGTAGTGACCCCTGACCTGTTGGGGTTGCCACGGCGTTTCACCGTCTTGGCTATCCTTTATTCTGATACCACTGAATTCTGACGACTTGCGATCTTAGGGCCTATCACACTACCCATTAGTCCCCGCGCAATTTTTCATTGCGGAAGAGGATACGTCAACTCCTTCTTTACTTCTTGAAATGATGCACACGATATATACATATCAATCAGGCACTTTTATTTACATATATTTTTGTTAGACGGCGTTCGTCGGTACATAAAAGCCAAAACATTCTATATTTGGCTACACCAAAATTAGACCGACTCTTCCGTTAACTATTCACAACGTCGTCCGTCTTCATGCGCTGGTATCCCAAAACTTTTTGCCGTCATCCCTTGTCCTCTGCTACTCTACCTTGCTAGAGCCACCATCGTCATCCTCCGGCGGCGGTGGTAGGGGCCCCATGGTGTGCCCGTCTATTCGAGCGTACAGGACCACGAACTCCAAGTGCATTGGACCTAAGAGGAGTCCGGTGTCCATAGTCAGAATCACCCGTATTGGGATGAAGATGAGTCCTGGCAGGTCGGGATTAGGGTGCTCTATTTGCTCCCATTATAGGTCGACGGGGATGCCATAAAAAGTACCAGAGGACAGAGGCAACAATGTCATCTTTATATCTCTGTAATATGTTAGCCCCACGAAGGGTGAGTATGACTACTTAGCATATGGAAACCTGTCAAACCATATTATGCAAGTCTACCACAACTCTACCTATGACATTCTAGTGTTGCGATGGGGCGAGCGATCGAACAAAATATAGACGGAAGGAGAAAAATAAATCGATATCAGATTTACGTGGTTTAGTCGTAAAGATCTACGTCCACGGGGAGAGCAGCAACGAATTTCACTACAGATCAAGCGATACAAGGAGATTACACACTCGAGTTACTCAAACACTCTCTCGGTGTTTCCCAAGCCCCAATTACACCCAATACATCAATCTTTCTTGGATGTAAATCACGAATAAGCTTCGTAACACGAATAATACGAAGACCCAAAGCCAAGCACCCAGCACCTATGAATGTCTCTCACGAACAAAACACCCACAGCACTCAAAGTAAAAACGGCGTGGCTTTCCTCCCTCTCGGCGGCTTGCAACTTCACGTGAATCATTCGGCGGCTACTTTTTATGTAGGGTTTCAAGCAGCCACTAACCAACTTCATGCGCACACCAAAGAAAAGGAAATTCGTGTGCCCAAGGTCAAATAGTTGACCTGGGCCCACCAGTTCCTTAATTTGGCTCACTTCAGGTGCAGAGGTCTCCTTCACGCAAAAAATGAATTCTTCTTCGTGTATGTTGACTTTTGGGCCCCACCTGGTAAAAAGAATTCGGCTACTCCTCTGCAACGGAAATAAAACTTTGCTGCCCTTTTATTTTAATTTATATTTCAAAATTCAGCAATTTGCTTCGGTCTTAAACTCGAGTCATAAATTTAACAATCTCCACCTTGGCTCGACGTTTGAGCCAAATTACAATCACTTCGTAAAAATTCAAATTCTGCTGCTACTTTCCCATAGCTCCCAATGGGCTCAACCGCCACAGATATTATCCAAGTCCAAGCCTTGCTTGAACTTCGCCATAACTGAGGACCTCATTAGAATACCAACTCCACATACACCTTTAACTGCTCCGTAAGGATTTTATGACACAACCTCCTTAACCGCAGATAAAGCAAAACCATTATTGCATCCATATTTATCAGGAGATTGAATACGTACCTTGTTAATTTCAGCAGTTATAGCAACAGTTGACTCTATAAGCTCCACCTTGCTACAAGCACCATCTGTGTTGATTACTTTGCTAGTACCCGTATACGCTACCTCAGGAGTTTCTGGTCGCAACTCCACCTCAAGCTGAACACCGTCCAAATCTGTATTAACACTGCCACAAACATTCCTAGCTAGAAGTATTGGAGACTCATCAAGGGTAACTTATCTATTGTTAACAGGTGAATTTATATCTGGGCACCACAACAGATCACCCCGCTCACCTTGTGCATAGCCATGGAATATGCACCTTGCCCTCCAATCAAGCTTACCATCACTTACTCGAAAATAACACGGGCAACCAAATATTCTAAGAATAGAATAATCAGCAACGTTACCTAACAACACTTCTTCAGGAGTCTGCCATTCAATAGCAATTGATGGGAATCTATTCACCAGGCAGCTTACCGTACTTAGCACACCAGCTAGAATTCTCCTAGCAATACCAGCACTAGAGATAATTTTTTGGGCCGTCTCTAGTAATATTCTGCTCATCAATTCTGCAAATTGTTGTGATTTACTGGCACTAGTGCAGTGTTTCATTATGCCCTCTTTCATGCATAATTTATTTGCTAGCTCTGAGCAAAACTCCATGCTATTGTCAGTCTGCACATGCTTGATCGACTTACCAGTCTCCGTCTCGATCAAAGCTCTTGACTGCGAGGTCCTTGATACCAGCATCAAACTTGTGCCTTGGCACAAACACCCAAGTCTTCCTCGAGCAGTCAAAAGACTCTCGAACAGATGCATCCGACGTCTCCGCAGCGAAATTTATCATTGTCTCACCTTGAAGTTTATACAGGCCATCGTGCTTGATTCCTTTCATTATCACCAGGGTACCTCAAACAACCTTCAGAATTCCACCTTTTGAAGAATACCTACAACCAGCTGAATCTAGGGCACCCAAGGAAATTAAGTTCTTTTTCAATTCTGGAACATGCCTCACTCCAGTCAATGTCCTCACGATACTATCATGCATTCTGATTTTAACATCACGAACACCCACAACATTGCACTTAACGTTGTTCCCTAACTGGACTTTACCACTACCCATGCACTGATAAGTGATAAACCAGTTTCTATTTGGTGTGACATGAAAAGAACAACTAGAATCCATAATCCATCCATCAAACAATGAATAATCAGTGAAAGACAAGACATAATCAACATTATCTGCTACAGCTGCAACATTATTTGTAGAATCAACTATAATTCCCTTACCCTTCTCGTTCTTCAGCTTAAGGCAATCCCTTCTAAGATGTCCTCTCTTGCCACAACTCCAACAAACAACATTAGCAATCGTAGATTGACTACGTCTGTTCATATTAGTACTACCATTACCCACACGTGTTACAGATCTTCATCTATTTTCACCTACTAGAAAAGTAGATACAGATTCACCAGATTCTCTTCTACGAATGTTCTCGCTCAGAATCAAATCTCAAACCCCATCAAATGTCAAACTTGTTGACCCGAAGGAATTACTAACAGCAGTAACTGTAGTATTCCAACTATCAGGCAATGAGGATAATAGAATCAAAGCACGTACCTCATCTTCAAAATCAATCTCAACTGAACTCAATTGACTAACAATCACATTGAATTCATTGATATGATCTGCAACTGATGCACCTTCTTTCATCTTCAAGTTAAACAGACGTCGCATCAAATAGACCTTGTTGATTGCAGAGGGCTTCTCGTACATATCCGACAAGGCTTGCATTAAATCAGCAGTGGTCTTCTCCTTCAGGATGTTAAACGCGACATTACGAGCCAACATCAGTCGAATAACACCCATAGCTCGTCTATCCAGCAAATCCCAATCAGCTTGCTTCATCGTCTCTGGTTTCTCCCCAAATAAAGGCAAGTGCAGATTCATCTGGTAAAGATAATCTTCAATCTGCATCTTCCAGAAACTAAAATCCTTCCCATCAAATTTGTTGATTCTCACTTTTGCTTCTTCGGTTGCCATCAATTCACTTCAACTCAGCCAAGCCTGGCTCTGATACCACTTGTTGTGATGGGGCAAGCGATCGAACAAAATATAGACGGAAGAAGAAAAATAAATCGGATACCATATTTACGTGGTTCAGTCGTAAAGACCTACGTCCATGAGGAGAGTAGCAGCGAATTTCACTATAGATGAAGTGACACAAGGAGAATACACACTCGAGTGACTTAAACACTCTCTCGGTGTTTCCCAAGCCCCAGTTACACCCAATACATCAATATTTCTTGGATGTAAATCACAAATAAGCTTCGCAACACAAACAATACGAAGACCCAAAGCCAAGCACCCAGCACCTATGAATGTCTCTCACGAACAGAACACTCACAGCACTCAGAGTAAAAATGGCGTGGCTTTCCTCCCTCTCGGCGGCGTGCAACTTCACGTGAATCCTTCGGCGGCTACTTTTTACGTAGGGTTTCAAGCAACCACTAACCGACTTCACGCGCACATCAAAGAAAAGGAAATTCGTGTGCCCAAGGTCAAATAGTTGACTTGGGCCCACCAGTTCCTTAATTCGGCTCACTTCACGTGCAGAGGGCTCCTTCACACAAAAAAGGAATTCTTCTTCATGTATGTTGACTTTTGGGCCCCACCTGGTAAAAAGAATTCGGCTACTCCTCTACGACGGAAATAAAACTTTGCTACCCTTTTATTTTAATTTATATTTCAAAATTCAGCAATTCACTTCGGGCTAAAACTCGAGTCATAAATTTAACATCTAGCACGCAACGCGTATGACAAAATAACTTAGAGCACTGTAAAGCTACAAGGGTAATTCACGCGAAGCATTAGGAAAACAAATAAACAGTCATAACAATTCATAATTTAAGTCAACTTTAACTCTAACAGCCGTCATCTTCAAGAGGAATCAGTGTTTCCATCCCTCTAGGCATATCACACCCTACTTGGCATCACGAACTCCTCCGATTCCAATTTTCAATCACCGGGTATCCGGAATGTGTTACGTTACACTTCTAGGCATCTCGCCTTCCGGGGAATCTTGGGGGCTCACCAGTCCCCAGACTTCCAGAGGCATCGCCATCACGATCCTCCAAGAAACCCGATACCCGGGGCATTGTCGTCTCAAGGGTCTGACGGCATCAATAACATTTCGACCATGACGCAGCACCTAATAGGTTTTATTAGAATCATCACACACATTTACCCGAGGTTCGTACCTCTTTTTTTTTAATTCCATCCGACTTAATTCCGACGACTCGCCTAAGGTCTTCTAGTACTTGACCCTAAACGACCTATATATAAACAAGACCGATTAGCAAGACTGATTCCACTAAAAGTCGGTATAACAATCCTACGACTATAGGAGCTCATAGCCTCGTATCCGAACCCGCGTCAATCCTACTAATGGTCATCACGCGCGAAATGGGATCACTCAACGCTAAACTCGGCTCATCTCACCGAGGACATATTCGTGCCGTCTAGACATTGTACATTTCAAGCCTCAAACATCAATAATTTCGATTGGACCACCTACAAGAATGATTAACGCCAATTCCATACCATCCATCCGACAGCCAGCACACTACTTAAACTACATGCATGCGACATCATCTACCACACCCCTGACGATACGCGATCGTCTGATCATCCATCCAACTCTCGGTCGTTCAACACACCGAATTTCCAATCGCTCAACGGACCTAAACTCTGATTCTCCTATCACATTCGGACTCCGACGTTCATCCATCCTAATCCGGACACATGAGCAGGGTATTCTCGCACGATATAGAGCGACAGAACTACCACTTGCCTCGGGTCCTCGAAGTGTGAGCTGCGGGTGTGGTTGTGGCGAAGCGGTGGCGATGGCAGCGTGCGGTGAGGTGTGAGCTACTGGTCTCCTGGTCCGGCGGCAGCTAAGGAACGGTGGTGAGGCGTGAGTTGAGGTCTTTCGGGTTTGGCTGCGGTGGAGGGGTGGCAGTGGGGCTCGAGTTGCGGCGTCGGTGGCTAGCTATGGCGCGGGGTCGGCTGGAATGCTCTGGGAATGAGGGGAGTGCAGGCGTTGAGAGAGAGGAGGAGGAAGAGAGAGCAGAAGAGCTGATTCTTCCTCTGGCCTTGTGGACACCGCTCGATTTTCCCCCTTTTGTTGACTCTTATAGTCGACAAGTGGAGCTGGCAGGAAGAGGGCGCGCGCGTCACCGACTAAAGAAGAATGAGGCCGGCAGCAACTCCGCCGTTCACCCTTTGCTGTCTACCAAGGAAAGAGTCACGTGGCCATAAAAGGAGTGGTCAAAGTCTTCATTTGCTGCATGGGAAAGGCAGCTTAATGTGGCTGCATGGCGGGAAGATGTGGCCGTTGATGAGGCCATTCGCATGGCTATTCGAGGAGAGGGACAGTGGTGGCAGGGAGTACGTAATCTAGGTCTTCCGTTCAATTGACTGGCGAGGTCGCTCGGGGCTAACATTTGTCTTCATAGCCGATCACATTAGAAGAGGAATTTTAGACGAGATGCCATTGTGAAACGTGACGATATGTGATGTCTCAGTCCGGTAGTGATAGTAACGAAACGGCATCCACAAATGGTACTAATGACATAGTCCGACGACAAACTCGTTGACCCGTCACAAACCGTTACGTACTTGAGGTCCGGCGAAATCCGGATATCACAATTCTCCCCTCCTTAGAGAATTTTGTCCTCGAAATTGGACGTCTCTTACGTTTCATTGAAAAAGTGAGGATACATTTGCCTCATTTCCTTTTCGCTTTCCCACGTAGCCTCTTCCACGTTGTAGTGTCACCACAAGACCTTGACTAGCGGAATTTTCTTTGTTCGGAGAACTTGTTCCTTTCAATCCAATACTTGGATTGGCTCTTCTATGTACCTCACTTTCTCATCCACTTCGATGGCTTCATGATTGAGTATGTGACCAAGGTTGGGCTGATACTTCCTCAGCATCGACACATGGAATACATCATGTAGATTCGCCAGCTTAGGAGGTAATGTCAGTCGATAAGCTACATCCCCTATTTTCTCAAGGATCTCAAAGGGTCCAACAAACTTAGGGCTTAATTTACCCTTTATTCCGAATCGTGTTATTCCCTTCATCGGGGATACCTTTAGAAATATGTGATCTCCCACGTTAAATTCTAAGGGTCTTCTACACTTATTCGCATAGCTTTTCTGTTGACTCCGGGCTGTTTTAAGCCTTTTCCTGATAATCTCTACTGCATCCGTCGTGGTTTGTACTAATTCAGGTCTTGTTAGTTTCCTTTCACCCACTTCGTTCCAACAGATTAGAGTTCTACATCTCCTCCCATATAGTGCTTCATAGGGAGCCATACCGATACTTTGCTGGAAACTATTGTTATACGCAAATTCCACTAGTTGTAACTTCTCATCCCAACTTCCTTTAAAATCAATAATACATGTTCTCGACATGTCTTCTAGTATCTGGATTACTCTCTCTGTTTGTCTGTCTGTTTGTGGATGGAAAAGCAGTGCTGAACTAGAGTTTGGTCCCTAAGGCGGTTTAGAGACTTCGCCAAAAATTTGAAGTAAACCTTGAGTCTCGATCAGACGTGATCATTACAGGAACACCATGTAAGCGTACTATTTGGCTTACAGATATTTCCGCATATTTACCCATCGGATAATTTACACGGACTGCTAGGAAATTGGCAGACTTAGTTAGGCGATCTACTATCACCCAGATGGAGTCATGACCACTCGATGTTCTTGGTAATCCCTACACGAAATCCATCATCACGTGTTCCCATTTCCACTCTGGTATATCCAATGGTCTCAACAATTTTGCAGGCTTGCGATGTTTCGCTTTCACTCGTTGGTAGGTCAAACACTGGGAGACGTGTCTAGCAATATTGGTCTTTAGGCCATTCCACCAATACTGCTAACGTAAATTTCAATACATTTTTGTATTTCCAAGATGGATACTATAGTTACTCCTATGTGCTTCCGACATAATTTCTCTTTTTATTTCTTCATTGTTAGGAACACATAGTCGTCCCTAATATCTTACTATTCCATCCTTAGAAACTCGGAACTCTAGTCCTTTCCCTAAAGACACTTCATTTCGTAATTTCACAATTTTCGGATCAGACTGTTGTAGGGTTCTAATTTTCTGAATAATTTCCGGTTCAATCCTCAGTGCAGCTAATACACTTGCGAGATGATCTACTTCCAATTTAAACTTTGTATTTGCTATTGTTTCCAACAGGTTCCATTATGTTACTCTTACACTTGCCATGTCTATGGATGACTTATGACTAGGAGCATCTGCCACCTTATTCGCCTTCCCTGGATGGTACAATATTTCACAGTCATAATCCTTTAGTTGCTCCATCCATCTTCTCGCCGCATGTTTAGTTCTTTTTGCAGAAATAAATACTTTAGACTCTTATGGTCCGTATAGATTTCAAATTTCTTTCCATACAGATAATGCCTCCATATCTTCAAAGCGAAAATTATAGCCGCCAACTCGAGATCATGAGTTGGGTAGGTCAATTCGTACGGTTTTAACTGTCTCGATGCATAGGCTATGACCTTACCGTGCTGCATCAGAATACATCCCAATCATTTATGGGAAGCATCGCTATATATCGTGAATCCACCAGATCTTGGCGGAATAGTTAGTATTGAAGCCATGGTCAATCTTCTCTTGAGTTCCTAGAAACTCCTTTCCCATTCACTACTCATTCGAACTTCACGTTTTTCCTAGTCAATTGAGTTAATGGGCCTGCAAGTTGTGAGAATCCCTCTATAAATCTCCTATAATAACCTGCAAGTCTCAAGAAACTCTGTATCTCAGTTGGTGTTGTCGGCCTCAGTCAATTTACTACCATTTCGACTTTTGCTGGGTCCACCGAGATTCCTTCTCTTGACACCACATGCCCTAAAAATATTGTACGATATAGCCAAAATTCACTCTTACTGAATTTGGCATACAATTTATGGTCTCTAAGGGTTTGCAACACTATGCTCAGATGCTGCGCATGTTCCTCGGGTCCCTTAGAATATATTAGAATATCATCAATGAAGACAATCATAAATTGGTCTAAATATGGTTTAAATACCCTATTCATTAGGTCCATGAATGCTGCTGGGGCATTTGTCAATCTAAAAGGCATTACGAGGAACTCATAATGTCCATATCGAGTCCTAAAAGCAGTCTTAGGAATGTCTCCCTTCATAATTCTTAGTTGATAATATCCTGACCTCAAGTCAATTTTAGAAAAGACCGAACTTCCTTGTAGTTGGTCAAATAGGTCATCAATTCTAGGTAGTGGATACTTATTCTTAATGGTCACCTGATTTAGTTGCCTATAGTCGACGCACAAGCGCATCGACCCGTCTTTCTTTTTCATAAATAGGACTGGTGCACCCCAAGGGGACGAACTTGGCCTAATAAACCCTTTATCGAGTAACTCTTGCAATTGAATTTTCAACTCTTTTAGTTCTGCTAACACCATCCTATACGGGGCTTTCAATATCGGTTCCGTTCCAAGCATCAGTTCGATTTCGAATTCGATTTCCTATTTTGGCGGTAATCTAGGCAATTCCTCAAGAAACACATCCTAAAATTCTCGGACCACTCGAATTTCATCAAGTTTAGCTTCCTCCTTCGTGTAGTCCCTTATTACTGCCAGATATCCTTGACACCCTTCTTCAAGGAGTGCATGTGCTTCTAGTATCAAAATGAGAGCTATGGAGGGATTTGTCTGATCTTCGTAAAATTCAAAGCTAGGATGATTAGGTGGATTGAACTGTATCATCTTTCTATAACAGACTATCTTAACTCGTTGCTAATAGAGCTAGTCCATTCCTATAATGACGTCAAAGTCATACATAACCATTACTACTAAGTTTATTTCCAAATCTCGTCCCTCAATAGTTATCTTACACTTCTCACATACTAACATGGACAGCACCATGTCCTTTAGCGGTGTAGAAATACAAGGAGGTGTCTCAAGAGATGTAGTTCATATTTCACCCAATCGTCTATACCTTTCAGACACAAAAGAATGCGTAGCATCCGTATCAAATAACGGATACACCTTCTTATCATTTATAGAAATTGTACCTGAGATAATGTTTTTGGAAGCTTCCGTTTCCTCTTGGGCGATCACGTACACCCTTCCTTGTGTTGGTGGTCTCCGAGATTTCCCTTGTGGAGGGGGTCCGCCTACACATTGTTGCACTTATTGTACCAAGTTGACATTCGGTTGAGATCCTTCTTGTGGACAATTTCTCCTAAAATGTCTCCTTTGTCCACATCCAAAACACCTCGATTGATTGTTACATGGTCCTAGCCCATGCTGTCTACCACATCTTTGGCAAAAGTTATTTTGATATGGCACTCTCCCTGAAGCCTGATCGCTCTTGGTCTTTATGAAATTTCCAAAATTTTGCTTTTTTCTTAGAATCCCAAGGCGGCTCTTGGGTTGGACAAGGTCTCTTACCTTGTCAGACATCATTCAATGTTGACTGCCATCCTGATTCCATTCGCTCCCTCATCACTTCTTGCTCCATAAGCTGTGCCCTTTCATAAATCTTAGTGTAATCCTTTATATTTAGGGGCACTAGTTGTTTCTTGATATCCGTTCTCAGAACCTTCAGAAATCTCTTAGCTTTTTCCTCTTGGTCCTCAATTAATCTAGGGGCATACCTAGACAGTTTCGTACTAGATCCAAAAGACAAGAAGAGTCTAGCTCTATGGCACTTATTTCTAAAATAGAACCCAAAAGCATAGAAGAAGCTTTAACTGATGAAAGCTGGATTGAAGCAATGTAAGAAGAACTCAGGCGGTCCAGCATTAACGATGTTTGGGAATTAACTCCTAAACCAAAAGGTAAGTCTATTATTGGAGCTAAATGGATTTTCAGGAACAAGATGGACGAAAAAGGAAAAGTGGTAAGGAACAAAGCAAGACTCGTGGCCAAAGGATAAGAAGGGATAGACTATGATGAGACCTACGCTCCAGTAGCAAGGTTAGAATAAATGAGATTATTACTTGCTTTTGCTTGTTATAAGAATTTCAGGTTATTCCAAATGGACGTCAAAAGTGCATTTCTAAATGGATTTATTCAAGAAGAAGTCTATGTGGAACAATCTCTCGGTTTTGAAGACCTAAGGAAACCAGACTCAGTATTCAGGTTGAAAAAGGTGCTATATGGGTTAAAGTAAGCTCCTCGAGCTTGGTATGACAGGTTAATTTTCTAAGTCTATGCATGATGAATTTGAGATGAGTATGATGGATGAACTATCCTTCTTTCTCAGACTACAAGTGAAACAATTGAAGGAAGGAATTTTCATTCACCAAGAAAAATATGTTAAAGAACTCGTTAAAAAGTTTGGATTGGAGAATTGCAAGAAGACTGATATACCAATGTCAAGTTCTTCGAAGCTGGACAAAGATGAAGGATGAAAAAAAGTTGACCAGAAGCTGTACAAGAGTATCATTGGTTCACTTCTTTATCTTACTGCTTTTAGACCTGACATGTTTAGTGTTTGCATTTGTGCTAGATTTCAATCTGATCCCAAAGAATCTCATCTAAGTGCTGCAAAACGCATCATCAAATACATTGCAACAACCTCAAAGTTAGGTCTGTGGTATCCCAAAGAATGAGACTTTACTCTTCTTGGATATTCAGACGCAGATCTAGCAGGTTGCAGAGTTGATAGAAAGAGCACTTCAGGCACTTGTCAATTGCTTGGTAACAGGATAGTATCTTGGTTTTCAAGGAAGCAAAGTACTGTAGCTCTTTCAACAGCAGAAGCAGAGTATGTGGCCCTTGAAAGTTGCTGTTCTCAAATCCTATGGATAAAACAACAATTGAGAGACTTTGGAATCGAATACTCATGCACTGAGATCAAATGTGACAACACTAACGCAATAAATCTCACAAAGAATCCAATTCTTCATTCAAGAGCAAAGCACATAGAGATTCGACATCACTTTATTAGAGATCATGTTCAAAATGGAAAAGTTATGATCTAATTCATTGATTCAAAGAATCAGCTGGCGGACATATTTACAAAACCATTGGAGAAAAACCTATTTGACTCTATTCGCACCAAACTTAATGTCTTATCTTTTAAAGTTTGAAGGAGTTCAGACTCAGAGATAAAGTCTGAATGTGTTCAAACTCAGAAGACCAAGAGTTACGACTGTAAGTTATTTCGATATTGGTAATTTAATTTTCGGTTAAAATCTTGAAAAGGTACGGTTACTCATTAATCGCTTATTGATTGAAATTATGCTTTCAAATTTCCTTTATGACACTTATTCATTCTCGAAAAGGCATTTACTCATTTTCGAAAAGACAGTTATCTATTTTCAAAAAGGCAATTATTCTTTTTCGAAAATGCATTTTTACACTTTTTCCTTTTATGTCGCTTCGTTTACCTCGCTTCACTTGCTTTATATATTGTTGAAATATGTCCTCTTCATTTTCACTCTCGAAACCCTAAAATTCCAAACTCCCACTCGCTCTCACTTTCGCTGTTGTTTAATCCAAAAAGTTTTCACCTTTCGAGCAAGACTGTGAATTTCTCCCTAGAAGAGACAATGTCTTCAGGAAAGTCATCAAGAATTGCAAGCAGGGGATCATGGCACATGCCCGAGGGTCCTATGCTTTTCGACTTAACCGAAGAAGAAGTTTCTACTCCACCTCAGTGACAAAGACAGCAATAACCTTCTCAGCAACGTCAAACTCCTCCATCGACTCATCAAGAAGAAGAAGTTTTGGAGGAAGTGGAACCTGTAAGAACATTAACTCCTCAAGTTGCTTATAAGCTTTATTCTAATTTGAAAAGAGGAGGAACTTCTATGTTCTTGATTGATGAATACTTGAGAGAGAGAGGTTATAAGAATGAAACTCTTTTTTTGCGTGATATGGAAAAGATGGGTATTGCCGAAAAGGGATCGGCTAAAAAAGCGTTCGCTAACTTCCCTAGCGATCCACGCTTTGGGATTGCTAATCAACTAAGGACAGGACGACGATGAATGTATGTTTACCCATTTTTAGCCTAGATTGGGAGTGTCTATAAATGTTGATTGTGATGGCTCAAGTCTTTTTAAATTGAAAAACCACGAGAGTGTTTACTTGAATTTGATGAAGAGAGGGATCATGAATCCTAGGAGTGTCGATATTGACTTCTTTGATTCGGTAAAAGTAAGTCTGCGAGAGAAGTTCGCTCTATTGCAATTAGAGCGATTTTGTTTTGAATCTACTACAGCTTATCCTGAACTCACAGCATATTTTTACTCAAACTTATCTTTCTTAGATGCAAACAGTTTCTCTTTCACTATGAGGGAGAAGGAGTTTTTGATGAATATGGATACACCGGCTAATATAATTGGGGTGGAAAGATCGAGTTTCCAACCAATTAGTGTCTCTGCTGCTCATGCCACTCTGTCTTTAGTGAAAGATCGAGATGTTGCAGGCAAGATTTCCTATTCTATGATGAATGCCACTAAAATCTTGTTGCACAAGATCGTCATCAACTGCATTCGTCCAAAGTCAACTTCCTAGACCGATGTCTCTTGGTCTGAAGCGAAATTGATGTATGCCATCAACACTGGCTACAAATTCTCTCTACCCCACACCATCTTGTTTCACATGTACCAATCAGTGGTGAAGGATAAGGGACAACTTCCTTATTTTGCGCTTATCTCGCGTCTTTTTAGACATTTTAAAATTCATATTCCTGCGCCATTATGTTTGACAATCATTTCTCCAATGGTGATTGGATTTAAAATGGTCACCAAGATGCGATTGAAAGAGTTGAACAAGCTGTTGGAGCGTATGAAGGATAAGTCTCCTGTGAAAGCAAAGCAAGACTCAGCTGCAGTAAAGAGGAAAGGCAAGGAGCCCATGGCTGCTCCAGTAAAGAGGAAAAGATTTCTCATCTTGCAAGATGAAGAGGATGAGGATGAAATGACTCTTTTAACTTTACGAAATTTGAAGAGTTTTGTCAATTTTCAAGAGACTCGAGTAGAGCTAGAAGAAGGAGAAAAAGAGAGAGAAGAGACCGAGAAGGAAGATGAATAATAGAGGAGGACAGAGGAAGAAAGAAGAGAAGAGGAAGAAGAGGAAAGAAGAGGAGATGAAGAAGAAGTAGAAATAGGACAAGAAAGAGGACAAGAAGGAGAAGAAGACTAGGGTCAAGAAGACTTTTTTGAGCCAACTGTGGCTGTCTCCTTGTCCAGCAATTCTGAGATGGCAGGGATTGGAACTGGTGACGCGCATCACTCTGAAGCTGAAGTTGATCAAGAAGAAATCATATCTACTCCACTTAAAGGCAACAAAACAAGGGGAGCTGTTGAATAGCAAAGTATTTCTTCACCTATCTTTACTAGTGATGTGAGTTGCTCTGCAGCAGATCCAGAGGATGTGTATGCCTCTCATCATCCCGAAGCATCCACTCATAGTCATGGTGGACATTATGCTGAAGTTCCATCCATTCTCAAAACCCCGGGATTCGACTCGGGTGGTCCTAGTGTTGTAACATTTCAAACAGCAAAATTTTCAAGATCGCTAGAGCTTTTATTAGATGTAAAGAAGTAGCAATATGCTATGGGGTATGAGATGCATGATCTCAAGAATGCTTTCATGGCCACTTTAATGTCTTTGCACGACCAGTTACAAGCCCTAAAGAATCAAATGCAGTCTACTGTGCAGGGTGAAGAGTTTCAGTCACTGAAGTAGAGTTTTGAAAAGCTTGAAAAGACAGTCAACTCTATGGGAGAGTTCGAGCTTGTTTGCCTTCCAAAATAGCCATGATCTTACCTTTTTTCAAATCATCTCTTTTATTTGATCTCCACTTTTTGTCGTTGACAAAAAAGGGGAGAAGTTAGTGCAAATTTGGTTCTGTTTTTTGTTTGATTTTTTGATTGAGGACTTATCTTTTGTTTGGTTGTGACTTGGACTGGTTGGATTGATTGGTTTGCTTGCATTAAATTAAGCTATGATTATAGTAAAGATAGTTGTTTATACAAGACTAACTCGTTTTATGTGGTTGCAGAATCGCTACTATCCATATCCTAATCTACTTATTTTTTTATGAGATATCTTGGTTTGCTTAAGTGTTGTCTTGCAGGTTAAAAGTATCCAAATCTGTGGGAAAGTTTTGTCACCATAAAAAAAAGGGAGATTGTTGGAGAAAACTTCTCTATTGGTTTTGAAGTTGACAAAACGTTTCCATCGTCTAGTCTAAAGACTTGCAGACTCTTTTGTCAAAGTCTGAAGACCTCCAGACTTAAGATTTAAAGTCTGCCCTCACTGATAGTTTCCAGACCGACGAAGAAAAGTATTATCCATTGAAGAAGATTTATCCAGATGCGAGTATATCTTTAAAGATTTGATTCGTACGGTTCAAGAAGATCTCATGGCTGGAGATAGCATCTCGAGATCTATTATTCGTATTGAAATTAATTCGAGTAACTAGATCTGTTGATTGGCGAAATATACTTGGAAGGTTCTACTTATGGAAACCTAGATCCTGATTGTATGGGCGAGCAGGATTGGTGAGCTATCATCACATTCCTTAAATAACTCGAGATCTTCCTAATTGATTATGCCCAATGGATTGATTGGAAGAACTCCTTTAGAAGGTGCCAACAGGTATGAAGGCATAGAGGAGTACATAAGGAATGTGCTCAAGTTATTCGAGTGTGTGCGTGAAAGAAAAATTTCAAAGTCTGAAACTCCTTATTCTTTGATGTTTCAATTGTTGAGCTTAAATTGTACTCAAAAGAGATATTAGATACTTATAAGACCTTGATGAAGTGTAGCAAAGTCTCTACACTGTGGAATCAAGGACGTGAGACTGTAAAATCTCTTTTGGCTTTTAGGGGAATCTAGCCAGTGGGCTGTCAGTGTGGGAAAGTGGACGTAGGCTTGGACAAAGTCGAACCACTATAAATCTTGTGTTTCGATTTTCTATCCCTGAATTTCTTTATTTTAATTTGTGGGTTTATTTAACTGTTTATAAGTGTTTTACACTTTTAGTTTATTATTCTTAGAAGCTGATTTATTTTGTTTAAGTTTCAGAAAAACTTCATTGATCACCTATTCACACCTTTAGGTGCTCTTACTAGCCTTATCAGTTGCCCAAGGATTTTTCCAGAGACTTGAGATTGATTATAATGAGACATATTCACATGTGATGGATATGATTGCATTTCGTTTTCTCATTAGCCTAGTAATCTCTGAAAGATTGGAAATGCGTCTTATGGACGTTGTGACGGCATATTTATATGGCTCATTAGACTCTGATATTTATATGAAAATTCCTAAGGGATTCAAAATGTCTAAAGCATGCACTCCCCGCAATTTATTCTTAATAAAATTGCAAATATCCTTGTACGGGTTAAAGCAATTTGGTCGCATGTGGTATCAACGCCTCGTGTGAGTACCTAATTAAGGAAAGGTACAAGAATGATCCTATTTGCCCATGCGTATTTATTAAAAAATTAGAAACCGGATTTGCTATTGTAGCAGTTTATGTCGATGATATAAATTTAATTGGAATTCCATAAGAGTTAGCTAAAACTGCTGAGTATTTGAAAATGGAGTTTGAAGTTAAATATTTGAGTAAAACCAAACTTTGTCTTGGTCTAGAACTTGTGCATAAAGCGAATGGAATAATTGTCCATCAATCAGCATATGTTGAAAGATTGCATAAACGCTTCAACATGGACAAAGCTCACTCATTGAGTATCCTTATGGTTGTAAGGTCTCTAGATCCTCAAAATGATCATTTTTTTTTTTTTTGGTTAAGAACTCAAAAGGATCATTTTCGTTCTAAAGAATCTGATAAAGAGATACTTGGTCCTGAAATACCATATCTCAATGCAATTAGGGCTTGGATGTACTTGGCACAATGTACGAGACCAGATATCACTTTTACGGTAAATTTGTTGGCACGTTTTAGTTCAGAGCCAACTCGGAGACACCGGAATGGAGTTAAACATATTTTCCGTTATCTCCGAGGAACCATAGATTTCGAATTATATTATTCCAAGGATTCCACTAACTCTAGTTTAGTTGGATATGCTGATACTAGATATAGATCTGATCCACATAAGACTCGCTCTCAAACTAGGTATTTATTTTGTTATAACGGCACTGCTATTTCTTGGCATTCTACAAAGCAATCGTTAGTAGCTACATCCTCTAATCACTCTGAGATTATTTCTTCATATGAAGCTGAAAGAGAGTGTGTTTGGTTAAGATCCGTTATAACGGATATTCACAATTCTTGTTGTTTAATACCGGTTACAAATTCTCTCACTATAATTTATGAAGATAATGCTGCTTGTGTTACACAAGTCATGGGAGGATATATCAAAGGTGATAGGATCAAGTATATCTAGCCGAAATTTTTTTTACTCATGAACTCCAAGAAAATCGACAAATTGATGTTAAACAAATTCGATCAATAAATAATCTTGCAAATCTTTTTACCAAATCATTGCCAACATCAACTTTTGAGAAATTAGTATATGGCATTGGTATGTGGCAAGTTCACAAGATGCAAGATTGATTAGCCCCAGAAGTTATTATATGGCTCAATTGATGGGGAAATATTATGAAGTATGCATTGTACTTCTTTTTTTTGTTCGATTTTTCCCACACGGTTTTTCCAGCTTAAAGTTTTTAACGAGGCAATTAATGCATCCATAAAAGGGAGAGATCATAACATTTGTGCTCTACACTCTTTTTCTCTTTTGTCCGGTTTTTGTCCCACTGGGTGTTTCCGGCTTAAGGTTTATAATGAGACAGTATCATTCGATGCATATTCGTAATGAATACAATGAATATTCAAGGGGGAGTGTTATGAAATACATGAATGAATATTCATTATATTCATCTTATCTAATGTACTTATTATGGCACATTTGTATCATACATTCTAAGTACATTTCCCTATATAATGAACGTTCATCTCTCCTATCTAGTACATGTATCATTTGATACATTGATATTAATGATAAGTACATTATTGTTCTCCTATAAATAGGAGTTTAGTTTTGATGCATAAGAACAACAGAATGACAGTGATACACTGGAAATAAAAACTTTCTCCTCTGGCTTTCTCTACTATATCTAGTGTTCACTTGTTTTCTCTTTTCAATCTCTTCTATGTTATATATTTGCAACGCAATATTTTACAACAAAAAAGACCAATTATCCCTGCTTTGGAGAGGGAAGAACTTTCCAATCAAACAATCATTTATCAAAAATAGGCTCCTAGATATGCTTGCTCTTGGAACAAGAACAAAAAAGGGAGACCCGAAACCTATCCATCATGGATAGCAAAATTTCAGAACTCTTTCATAAAATCATGTCATTTCTCTCTAATGGAAAACCCTAAAATCAATTTTTATTGGGGAGGGATTAGACTATGAAGGTGACATCCTGATTTTTCAGGTTCTGAGTTCGATTGGATAAGTTGGGCCTTTCATCGACACGCCTATAGTGTTTTTCTCTGAGATGGTCACTCATGAGATAACTAGACTATCTGTGGAAGTCATTAAGAAATTTTAATACAATAGACTTGAGGATTTGACTAGGAATCGGCTACTCGACCGTACTCATTTGCAGAGATCATTTTGGCACAGTAAGATCAATTAGAAATCAGAGATAGGTTGGTTCGATAGGTTGGTTCGATTGAGATATGTGATTAAACGTGGGTGATGCCACTAAATTACAAAATTCTCGTCGATCGGCACTAGATTGATTTTTCTATCGTTTTGGTACCCTATGTTCGTATTTGAAACCTCGAGATTGTCACGACTACTGAGAGTTGCCAATATGTCGAATGGGTTCATTGTGGTTAAAAAAAAATCGACCATGGGTCATTTGCACTAAAAATTTCTAAATACTACGCGATAGCTTAGGTCACGCTAAAATCGCGCCAGATTGAAATTAATAGTGAATTTGAATCCGATTTCAGAAATTTAAAATTCTGTCATGTCACAAGTTATTTTAGGAACGTCAACTTAGTCTCCGAAGATTTTTCCACAAACTGAGATTTTCGGCGAAAAATCCAAAGTAAGGGTATTTTGGATCGAGAAATCCATGAGACTGTTTTTTAGCGCACCCATGGCCGTAAAGTTGGTTCAATTGATGAGGAAAAATCATGGATTAATTGTGGACTCCTTGGCTGATTTTTTTGGAGTTCAATTGGATTGATTTGAGTAAGAATTGAATGGAATTGAAGAAGAAATGTACAAAATTCATAGCCTTGGAGGGGTGAAACATTTCAGCCATGTTGGGAAGCTTCCTAAGGAAGATTGAGGTGAGAGAAGTGGCTAAGGATAAGGGCTGACCTGGTGGGGGCATGTGATGAGTGAATGGGGATGAGGTTGAAGACTTTTGTGGCCAAATGGTAGGTCCTATTCAGCCAGTTGCTTCTTCTCCCTCAACCAGCTTGCTTTCTCCACTAGCTACTTCTTCTCCCTCAACTAGCTTGCTTTCTCCATTATTGAGGTGTAGAGAAAGCTTAGAGAGCCAAAGGAAACAGCCAGTAAGCCAGCTAAGTAGCCCTGTAGCCTGTTCGACCTCCCTTCGCCATTGCTCACCTGCGTGCGTGCCTCCGCCTCAACCACGTCCCAAGCCTTGTCCGTTGCTGTCCCTAGTTGTCCAGCATTCCTCAACCCACGTGAGGCTTAGCCGGAGCTCGTTCATCCGTCTTCGACCACCGTGGAGCTCCACCTCAGCCTGCTTGACCCGCTGTTGCCTTCCCTCACTGTTTCCAAGCAAACAGTAGCCACCATCCAGCCTTTTCAACCATCGAGCAGAAGCTGAAGCAATGGGTATTTCTAGCCACTGTTGGCCCACTTTCAAGGCTTTCCCGACCCCGAAAGGCTTGCCCGCTTTGGAGTTTGTTGCTCCTCACCGCGTCCCCGTCGTTTTGATTCAAGCGGATCATTAACCAAGTGAGTTTGCTCACTAAACTCTACTTAGTAGGTTAATTATGCTTAAGGGTTATTTAGAATAACTTAAGTATGGATTAGTGATAAGCTAGAATGGTTATATTAGCCTTAGAATGGATTAATGTTAATCTAATTAGTGAGATCAACACCATTGATGATAGATTAGTCGAATCCAGTAGAATTCCTGTAGTTCTGGTTTTTGGACCCTTGCCATTTGCCTTTTTTGTAGATCAAAATAGGTTAGGAATTTGAAGTTTATGCCTTCTTAAGAAATGTTTTAGACATCCTTAGCTACAACATATACTTTTCTCAAGATTTTTAGGGATTTAAAAGAAGGAGGTATCAGCTCCGTCATTTTCAAATAGAACCTCAGTTTTCGCTGGAACTGGTGACCTTTTAGGATTCTAGGATTTTTATCAACTCTTAGGGTTCAAATTTCAAAATGTTTTCTTCACAAAAGTTATTTTTCATATCTTCTAGTTTAACATAATCAAATTTCAGATTAAATGGACATGTTTTAGATCTCGAACCAAACTGATTTTAGAAAACAAACTTTTTGGGAACAGACACAGTTTTTGTACTGAATTGAGCAATTTACTGGGCCAAATCTAGAAGGATTTGAGTTAAGGTTTCTCCATGAAAAATGTTCATTTATGTGTCTTTTATAACATATTCAAATTTGAGAATTTTCCAAACTCGTTTGATTAGATTTCTAGATTTAAACTTGAAGACGTGTGAGTGGGCCTATTCTGCCGGTTAAGGCCGATTATGAGTTTGTGATGGTTCTTGAGGCTTTGATTGCTGGAAATTGCACAATTGATGATATATGGTTGGTTTGTGATATGCCTATACATTATGTTTGATGATCGTGTGATAATTAAGAGAACCCATCCCCAGCGTGCACTAGTGGACGTTAATATTTAAGAGAACCCGTCTCCAGCGTGTGTTGGTGGACGTTAGTAATTATTATTCTTCACCGGCGTGTGTCGGTAGTTATTAGTTGTTCCCAGCATGTGTCGGTAGTTATTAGTTGTTCCCAGCGTGTCGATAATTATTATTCTTCCTCGACGTGTGTCGATAGTTATTAGTCGTTTCCGGTGTGTGTCGGTAATTATTATTCTTCCCCGGCATGTGTCGGATAAAATTGTTCGTGTAGGTAGTAGTAGTTAATTAATTGGAACGCATGTTAAGTTGAATTGATGGATCGACGTGTGTTGGTAATTCTTGTTTTGATGTGTATCGATAATTCTTGCTCGTGTGAGTAGTGATTTAATTATAATTCTTGCTTTGATGTGTATCGGTAGTTCTAACTCGTGTGAACAGTGATTAAATTGTGATTCTTACTCGTGTGAGTAATGATTAGTTTGAATGTTCCAAATTGGTGTGTAAATTTGTTATATACGCATGATTGTATTATGAACTGTGCTAACCTGCAGGAAGGAATTGAAGCCAAGGTAAGCCTCTGTGATTGTATGATTGTGTGATTAAGACGTCTTAGGCGTATTGCCCTCCTAATCGGGATTTAGAGCATGAACTCACTAAGATTTATATCTCACCCCGTCGCGGGCTTTATTTTTTAGGACCGTAGGGTGGAAGACCTGGAGTCGAGTTGAGGGGATCGAAAGTGTAGGCTAGACATGACAGTTTCTTTTTAAGAGTCAATCATTTGAAGTTTTGTGGCTGTAGACTTTTGTATTTGACTCAATGTATATTTAAAAGCATGTTTGTTTGAAAATGTGCAGTCCTACTTTTCTATCCCGAGATGATTATTGTCAAGGGATTTATTATTTGCTTCCGCATGTGCAATAAAAAGAAAGGGTTGGCGACTTGTCTTGGAAAGTCGCAAAATTTTTTATCAACCAAAGAGGGATGTGCGCGAACTTGAGGATCAAGGTGTGACAATGAAGACTCATAAAGTTTGATTTTCATTAGGGTCGTATATGCGGATGTTTTGATGATTAAGGTGTGGAAGTAAGAAATTTAACATCGTTTAATCAAAGCCCTTTTGGGGAAATGGCAAATGAGATTTGCACACATCTCGTGGGAAAGAAACATTTTTATAAGATACAACTAAGGGGAGCAAGGTTGGCATACCAAGGGAGTTAAAGCTGCGGGACACCTAATCATGGAAATCTGTCGGGAGAAATTCAAATAACTTCTCGAGTTTGTCCGCTTCAATTTCGCCCATGAATGTAGGAAAAGATTTTGGATTGTTTTGTGTTATGGTTAACTTATGATAAATATCTGCATGACAATTAGCCGCACTTCTGTGCCATAGCATTACATAAAAACTGCTGCACTTTCTAAGACAAATAGTCATCCATCCATTGGAATTCAAGGCTTGATTGGACTGTTGATTAGGTCAGGTCGTTTAGTTTAAATTCTGTATCATTGTAACTCTTCCTTGCCTTCTTTTGTTATTATCTTAAACCTTTTTACTCAGAATATAAGTTAAATTAAAGAGAAATAGTAGAATTCCTAAAGTATGACAAGTGCTGGTTAAGGAAAAGGTGTAGTCCAAAAACATGACAACTCGTCAAAATCAGTTATCTCATGTGGTATTATTAATAAAAAATACTGCATAGGAATTTTGCACAAATATTTATAACTAAATTAGAGAAATTAAAAAAAAATGTAGGGTCGAATCGATATTCGTATCATAAATTTAAAACTAATTGGACTTTCTTTATGTATGTAAATATGTATGTAAGCAGCCTTTTTGCCGACCGTAGAATACTTTGCTCGTAAGTACTCAGAATTTTCATTATTTAATTTAAAGCTCTAATGATTGAAGTCCACCGTCGTCGTCATCCAGTATTGTACTTGTCATCATCAACCCCAATTGACACTCTATCTTCCTTCCCCTTTTTCACCATGAATTCCGCACGCTCAAGTTCTCTTTCTTTTTATTTCTTTCCCTGGATTGTTTGTTCTTATCATCGTATTCATGTTTGGATTGGGTTTCTTTCTTTTCATTTCTTCCTTAAATTGTGTGGAGACTTCTCGATCCTTTTCAAATTTTTTGCATTTAATAATATGTTTAGTAACATTTCTATTTTAGAGAATAATTTCTTTTCAAAAATGGTTTTTTCTATTTCTATTCCCTAAAATAATTTCTGAGTAAAACAACGCGTTTGGTAATTACATAAAATTATTATTCCGGGAATAGAAAAGAATAGGAATGCATTTAGTACGACTCACAATTTTTTTTTTTTTGTGTTGTAAAATTTCTTTTAATTTTTTAATAATTTTTTTTAGATTTTTCTTTTTTTCTTTTCTTCATTTTTTCTCTTCTTTCTCCGCCTCTAGCTAGAGGTGGTAGCAACCGTGGCGGTGGGCAGCAAGTCTCCACCAACCAATTTGAACACAAAGAAGAAGAAAAGAAAAAGAAAATAAGAAAATAACTTATTTCTAAAAATTGTTTTCGGGAAAAAAAAGTTATTTTTTTTCTACTTGTCATTGCCATTCTAAATTTGTTAGAGAAAACGCCTTTATTGTTTTTGAAGTTGACAAAACCTTTCCAAAAATCTAATCTGAAGACTTGCAGACTCAAGTGTTATAATCAAGAACTCCAGATTCTATTGTCAAAGTTTGAAGACTGCTAGACTTTAATCTCAAAGTTTGCCCTCACTGACAGTTTTCAGACCAAAGAATGAAGACTTATCCAAATACGGGATTATGTTCAAGGATTTAATTCGTATGGTTTTTGGAAGACCTTATGGTTGTATATAGCATTTATTTGATTGATTATTTTTATTGGAATCAATTTCGATATGAAGATCTTTTTGAAGGCGAATAAACTTGGAAGGTTCTACTTATGGAAACCAAAGATCCTAATTGTATGGGCGAACATGATTGACGGGCTTTCATCACAAATCATCTAACAACTTGAGATCACCTTAATCAATTCTATCCAACGAGTAGGTTGGAAGAACTCATTTGGAAAGTACCAACGATCGTGAAAGCATGGATGAGTATTTAAGGCAGACTCTCCAGTTGTTCGAAAAAGTGTGTGGAAGAAAATTTTCAAAATCTGAAACTTCCTAGTTCTTTGCTATTTCAATTGTCGAGCTCAATTTGTACTCAAAAGAGAGAGCAAACACTTGTTAGACTTCAGAACGGTGTGATTGAGTTTCTACACTGTGAAGTCAAGATTGTGAGACTATAAAATCTCTTTTGATTCATAGTGAAATCCAACCAGTGGGTTGTCAGTAAGGAAGAGCGGACATAGTGTGGCACCCCCCACCAAGGCCCCCGATCCGTTAGGGTCGCCACAGTTAGCTTACCTTTTTCTTGTTCTAATAACATGTCACTTTGATACCATAGAGTTGTAGCGGGTCCAAAAGTCCTGGAGGTTTATATCATTTAAATCAGTCCGAGCGCAGTTCATATAACGAAAGCATATTCGACATCTCCCGAACCCAAACTCAAACTAAATAATACAATGCAATGCACGCCAACTACACATTTCACATATATATAAGTTAGTGTCGAACCACTTTTATTTACATACTTTGATCGGACATCAAGAGTCGGTACATCAAAAGGCCAAGGCTTTATTAAGCCCGACTATAACCAAAAGTACCTGACCCCACAATAGTCATGTACACCGATCCATCATCCAGTGTCCGCTATCCAAAAAGTGTCGTCCGCTACCCATCACACGCACCATCACACCTAGCCTGGTCCATCGGCTGGCGGCGGCGGCAGCATCCCCATCATGGTCCCGTCGCGACGAACATGCACGGATAGGAACTCCTGGACTACGGGGCCATCAAGTAGACCCATGTCATACATAACTAAAACTCGAACACGGATGAATACCAATCCATGGACACCAATATAGGAGTGCTCCGAACACTCAACCTTGACGTCGGACGGTAAGCCATAAAAAGTACCACGTGTGACCGGTAATAGAGGCATCTCTTAATCTGAAATGTTATTCCCCAAAATGAGTAAGTACAACCACTCAGCAGTTGAAGATTCATCAAGCTATATCAAGCATTACTATTAATATCCAAATTCAAGTATGGTAGACAAAAACAAGAAATTAGAGAATATGTATGTATCAGAATCATGAAATCCTTCCATGTGATGACAACATATCCAAGATAGACAAATTTCAGGGCCAAATTGAAATATCACGTTCTATTCCATGCCATACACTCAGTCTTATAGCTAGACCCCACACATTTATAGTAGAATCATTCTTTTTATCATTCAAAAGGGTTTCATCTTCGGAGGACCAATGTTTGCATCTCTCCGGCATTCGCATCCCTCCAGGCATCACGAAAGCCTCCGGCATTCAGCCACTTAGGGCCACCGGGCATCTGGAGCGAATCACACCTCCAGGCATCTCGTACCCCACCTGGCAATACGAGGAACCTCGAGGGCCTTCCATGAAAATGGTTACCCCGGCCATCGAATTACGTACGACAAGCATACTACCAGGCATCCCGAAGCTTCCGGGGAAAAACCACCGGCATTCAACCATTTAAGGCCACCGGGCATCCACAAGGCATCGACTCACTCGATCCTTTGGGCATCCCGACTCCCGGGGTATCCTTGACCCGAGGGTTCAACGGTAACAATTTAGCATTTTAATTTACAAAACATTTTCCAATGCTAAAACAAGACGCCTCATGGACCTTCTAACACATCTCAATATTGCACAATTATCCACAGCCAATACCATCATATCACATAGCCATTCGAAACACCTTCACCTTCGGACACTTTTGTGAAAAATTCGAGAACAGAAAAGCCCGATTTTTACAATGCACAGTTCTGGAAACTTTTTTGTAATATATACTAAATGGACTCAGAAAATTATGAAATTTTTACACGTTATCAATGAGACCTAAAGGAAAAAATTTCATGAAGAACACCAAGTCAAATTCCATACATATCGAGAGTAAAAACTTCGGTATTTCTTGCTACAGTTTCTGTAAAATTTTCAGATTTAGCATTTCCATATAAAAATCATTTCGTCAACCAAATCTTGTCCATTTATGCTAAATTTTTGATATTTTACTTTTACAGATGTGCTCTCCAACTTTCATTGAGGATTTGAAGTCAAATTTTGGCTAGAAAATTCCAGAAAAATCGAGAAATCACCGGTGGTCATGCTGTTCTTGCGAAAACAGTTCACTAGCCTAAAGAGGACTATTCCTATACTTTGAGTTTCGGTACCCAACGTCCACAGCCAAGATTTACAAGCACATTACACCACAATACAGCCTCTTTACTTCTCAAAAATCCATCATAGCTAAATCCTTGAGTTCTCATTTCAATTTAAAAGCAAAATCCACCAAAACTTGCTCTATTTTTGCTCCATTACCTCGGCCAGCTTCACCTTCATCACAAACAACATTTAGCTCCAAATTCCACCTTTTCCCACATCTACCAACTCCTTACTAGATAAAACAGCAAGCAAAATATAGATTGAAGAACTTTTACTTGCCTCAAGTTCAAAGCAACCGCAACAAGCAAATCGGCAACTTGGGGCTCCGGGCACGGCTCGATCGACGGCAGCAGATGGGACACGGTGGAAGACGGCCTTCCTCTTCCTCCTCGCGGCCCGCACTCGCCCCTCTCTCTCTCGCTCGAACTCTCCTCCTCTCTCTCTCGCTCACTCGCCCACTCGGTCTCACTCTCTCACTCTCTCTCTCTCTCTCTCTCTCTCTCGGCGATTCCCTTGAGCAATCTGCCTTTCCCTCTCTCTCTTAACCTCTTGATTAGCTAGTAATCATTAGGTTTGCATGCAAGAGACACTTGTAGAATCCCTCTCGCCACTTGTCAATCCTCATGCAAAGATGATGGGCCTCAGTGGGCCGGGCCTTGGTTGACTGAATAGGGGGGAAATGTGGGCTGCTTTGGGTAGTTTTGGGCCTTAGGTGTCCAGCCCACTCTTGCTCCTATTTTTCCACTTTAGTCCCCACTTAATTTCATAGTCTCAAATACTCACATGGCCGTATAATATTGCAACATTAATTGATGGAAATCCGACTTATAGAGTATACGGCCAAGAACAGAAAATTCCTTATCAATTTATCCTTTAGTACAATCCTTGATCACACTTGGATATAGGATACATTTCCAATCAAAATAATAATTCATTCAATGTTCGGCCTTGTTTAATTGAAATCCATTGGTCTAATGACTATAATATAGTTTGATGGTGCTTCTGATACCTTTCATGGGTCGCAGTGTATCTAGGGGTTGTTATGAAATTTTTGGATGCCACAATTCTGCACTCCTTAGAGAATTTCATCCTCGAAATTAAACATTACTCATGTCTCTTTAAACAAGTGAGGGTACCTTTCCCTCATCTCATTTTCACTTTCCCATGTGGCTCCCTCCATATTATGATGTCGCCATAATATCTTAACCAATGGTATTTTCTTGGTTCTAAGAATCTGCTCCTTTCGATCCAGTACTTGCATAGGCTCTTCAATGTATCTCATTTCCTCATCCACTTTGATGGCTTCATGATCGAGTATGTGACCAGGATCCGGTCGATATCTCCTTAGCATCGACACATGGAACACATCATGTAAATTTTCCAATTTAGGAGGTAGCGCTAAACGATAAGTTACATCTCCTATTCTTTCGAGTATCTCAAAAGGTCCAACAAATATAGGGCTCAACTTACCTTTCATTCCAAACCGTGATATTCCTTTCATAGGTAATACTTTAAGGAATACATGATCCCCCACATTAAACTCTAAAGGTCTTCTACGCTTATCTACGTAGTCTTTCTGCCTACTCTGGGCTGTTTTAAGTCTTTTCCTGCTAATTTCAACAACCTCAGTAGTAATTTGCACCAAGTCAGAACCTGTCAATCTCTCTATCATTTGAGCTCGATGATAGATTTCTCAATGTAGGGCATTGATGTAATTGGCCAAATAAATTCTAAGGCTTCAAATGGGCATCGATTCATCTTGGTGGCGATAGATTATTTCTCCAAGTGGATTGAAGCTACATCCTTTGCAAATGTCACCATTCGCAATGTTGTGAAGTTCATTAGACATGACATAATTTCTCATTATGGCATCCCTGAAGCAATAGTCACCGACAATGGGACAAATTTGAACAACAAAGTTGTTGATGAGCTATTTAATGAGTTCAAGACCAAGCATTTAAATTCGTCCCCACAAATGAATGGGGATGTTGAAGCTGCTAATAAGAACATTAAGAAGATCCTGACTAAGACAACCGAGAATTATTGAGATTGGCATGACAGGTTACCCTTCGCATTAATGGCGTACAAGACGTCAATCTGCACTTCTACAAGGGTAACCCCTTTTGCTTTGGTGTACGAAAATTCTTTCTTTGAGAGTTTTATCCCAAGTGGAGTTGTCTGAGGTGAAATTGTCATAACAAAGATTTGAACAGCTAAACTTGATTGATGAGAAAAGACTAAAAGCTCTTTGTCATGGCCAAACTTATTAACAGAGAGTGGACAGGTCCTTCAATTGGAAGGTATGACCGAGACATTTCAAGGTAAATGATCTAATCTTAAGGAAGCTGTTACTGATTTTTCTGGATCCTAGGGGCAAGTTTGCTCCAAATTACAGTGGCCCGTACGTAGTGAAGAAGGTACCCCCTAGAGGTGCCTTGATCTTGGCAGAAATGAATGATCGTGAGTTTTCCGATCCTGTTAACTCTGATGCTGTCAAGAAATATTACCCATGATAGAATTTGCTGTGTTTGCAAACATTTTTATGATGAATAAATTGCCTCAGTAAGTTGCAAATTAAATTGTTCACATTTGTTGCAAATCTTGCATGGCCATGGTTTCCTCGATGAATTGTGTGAGATAAATTGAATGTGTCAAATGGGATATGTTGGAATAATGAAAGGTAAGCCTTATTCCATACTCTATTTCATACACCAATCCCCAGTGAGTTGAATGTAAAATTCTATGCCCACAAGTAAAAGGGTTATCTTGCAAAAGGTACATCAACCGAGGTGATGAGAGGCAATTTCTTTCTCTATCCAAAACACTAAAAATATACCCATTGTTTAGCCCTTTTGAGCCCACACACGTGAAGAGTTTTTAAATTATACATATCAAGGATCATCCCATATTGGGGCAAATTTGAAATAAATGGTAGGAATCTTCTTACTCACACTTGCATTGAT
Source organism: Eucalyptus leucophloia subsp. euroa (assembly GCA_017140325.1). Classification (NCBI taxonomy): domain Eukaryota; kingdom Viridiplantae; phylum Streptophyta; class Magnoliopsida; order Myrtales; family Myrtaceae; genus Eucalyptus; species Eucalyptus leucophloia. The sequence goes on from CM029474.1 coordinate 6,393,851, forward strand.
CTTTGAGTATTGCTATTGCAGTGCAACTTATGCAGTAATTTAAGTGCTCTAAGATGATAAAGAGCAGTTCTTTCTTTATCCTATATAGTTTTGCCCATTGCATAGCCCATTTGACCCTGCAAATTCATTTCATATTGAACCCAAGTTGGTGATCATCCCCCACATTGGGGCAAGGCAAAAGGCAATTGTTCGAATAGTATGGTCTGGAGTGCCAACAGAAGATGGAGACCTCCCCAAAAGTCAAAATGTTAAAACGCCATATTGTCATTCATTGTATGCAATGTGTCAAAAGTAAAAAAGAAAATAGAACTAGGGGGCAAGAAAAAGCAGTGTGCTTGGTAAAAGTAAAGATGATGCCTAGAGATAAAAAAAATGAAATGAAAATTAGAGACCTTGAAAAAGCAGTGTCTGGTAAAAGCAAAGCAAGGCCAATGCCTATAAAAAAAAAAAAGAGTCAAGTGGACGGCTATTAGTTGTAGAAAGTTGTATCCCTTGTGACATGGTACTCAAAGAACTCAAATGCCGAGGTGTTGCAATCAATGGAGCTTTGATACGGAGAAAATCCCTAATGATGAAGAAGAAGAAGATTGGTGGCAATGCCAAGATGATCACCAACTCTCACCTCTAAACACATTTTGAGTCTAATAATCCTTTCATTTCTCACCAATAAACCAAGCTTTACACTAAATCCCTTGCAAAGTCTCTTCGGATTATAGCACTTGAATTAACGTAAGAGTTCATATGTTTAATAGCATCGCTTGAAGAGGTGCAAACAAGACAATTTCTATCTTATTTCGCAGGTTTCTTGACTTATAAACCCGAAGATGATTGCGGAATATGATTCTTTCAATAGCCTTGACTCAAAGAGTCCCTTTTGTTAAGCTGTTGACCAAGCCCACATTAAGGTCCCTGTAAAGGACCTCTCAGATCGGTAAGGTTGTATCACTTGTGAGAATACTCGGACCCTTGCTTGGCATGATGATAGTGAGGTAGAGTGATTCTTATAAGCCCGCATCAATTGTTGGGGTAAAATAGCATTTTCAATGAGAGTGAGTGAAAGTCCTTTCGAATTGAAAGTTTCTCATTTGACATTTTCAAGATATCTTCATTACAAGAGTGGATTGTCTTGGTCACGACTCTCCACATGGAATTTGTCAATTTATTAGATGGATATCAATCATATCTTGTCTGATTTGCTGTCGTGTTGTTTGAATCGATTTTGTTTCCGCAAAAAAAAAAAAAAAAAAAAAAAAAAAAAAATGTATTTTAGTTAGATTAGATTTATTTTAGAATATCGCTTGTTTTAGGGTAGTTTGCACGTTTAAGATTAGGAAATTTATTTATTGCGAATTTTTAAAATAAAAAATATTAAAAACATTAATTAGGATGTTAGATTCTCTTTTCATTAATATTAAATTGCACGTTTACTTATTTGACAATTTTCATTTTGAATTTCATAAAAAAGAAAAAAGAAAACCTAGAATTATGGCATTCTTTGCATGTCATCTAGTCATTGCATATTAGGATAAGATTGCATGTTTAATTTAATTCTATATAATCTTTCTAATTAATTATAAGTTTAGATAATTTTTCCTAGATAGATTGCATTTTAGGTTAGGGATTACCTAGTTAAGATAACATTCTAGTTTAAATTAGGATTTGGCCTAATCTGATTCCTAATATAAGTTGGATGATATCTTAATCTAGAAAGACAATTATTGCTATTTCCTAATTTCGAATTTCGTGCAAAATATCAAAAAAAAAAAACATTGTCTTAGAATAAATTAGTTTCTTTCTCTAGGATAGATTGCATGCTCATTAAGAAAACACAAAAATACTATACTTATGTCATATAGTTTAGGTCATATTGCTATGTCATGTCGTGTCATGTTAGATTAGTAGCATGCATGGCATAAAGCATCATTCTCATTAAACAAGTGAAAATAAAAATTAAGTAATTGTGTGTTAATTAGAAATAATATCAAGGACTATTGATGTGAATTCTGATCTAACATTACAGATGCTTTTGTTGTTGTGAGGTAAGTTACATAACTTATTTATTGTTTTATTTGGGTGTTAAATTGGTGGTTTGCGCACCCGCATGATCGAAGTAGATTAAAATCAATTCAAGTTGCCTACAAAATATTTTTTTGAAATAAAAGAGAAAGGTACCGAAAGGGCGTTAGAGAAATCTAGCGTAATCAAGTCCCTGAACTCACAATCTTTGGTTTGCAGGAGTAAAGTAAATCTCTCGTTACTTTGCTAGGATTTCTAATCGACTCACCAAAAATAGATTAGTGGCAACTCCTAATTGAAAAATCATTTGCATGTTAAGAACTTAAACCTAAGTCGTGAATTGGTATGGGTTTGGGAAAGCCTAAGCTAATTTTAGACTTAGTAATCCATTAGCCAAACCTTAGGTGGTTCACCCGAGGTTAGGTCGCGACAATTCAAAAATTGGAAAATTTCTCAAAAAAAGTGAAACCAAAAATAGGGTTCTAAGATGCTTGATGGTTTCCTTTACTGTGGCATCCCAAAAATAACTCATGGCCATGTGTTTTATAAGTAGGAGTTTATTGATTTATGATTTCAAGATTTATGGCCAAGTGAATAAGAATGATCTGGTATTTATATAAATGGATAATTATTTTGTTGGAAACGCGTCCTATGTCCATGTGAGACCAAGGATTTTATTTGATGAGGAAATTATGTTTTTGGCCATGAACTTTATAAGTTGGATTTTATTAAACTATGTTACAAAGTATTATGGCCATTTAAATTTGTAATTTGGTACCTTGTATAAGTGGGATTAAGATGGATTATCAAAAATAAATATGGGCCATTTAAGTTTGGACTTTAGGCCCAAGTATGTTGGGCCTAAAGTGGGCCAAGAGGCCCGGCCCATAGAGCCCATGGGGTTGTCGACGCATGGAAGGGGGGGGGAAGGAGCCGAATGAGCTCCTCCAAGTGTCTTCAGCAAGGGAGACACTTGTCTCCTTCTTGGGAACAAGTGTCCCCCATGCAAAATGAGGATGCATGCAAGCTTTCCTTTCAACCAAAAGGAAAAGGGGGCAGGGGGTGGTCGGTCTAGGTGCCGAGAGAGGAGAGAAAGAGAGGAGGAGAGGAAGAGAGAAAGGAAGGAGGAGGTTCGTTGCCGCCGTGCCCCGTCGTCGAGCCGCCATGTTCTGCCATTGAGCTGCCAGTTGTTTGCTGGAATTAGAGGCAAGTGGGATCTCTTGATCTACTCTTGCATGCTGTGCTTGGTGTGTGTGATTGAATGGTAGAAATTTCGGAGGTTTAGAATGTAAAAATTGAAGCTATAAGGGTGGTGCTCTAGCCTAGTGTACTGTTCTTGAGAAAACAGCTCGACCTTGGATGTTCTAGTGACTTGCATGTGATATTCGAGTTGAATTTTGGCTTTGACTTCTAAATGAAAGTTGTTAAGGACTTCTTGTAGTATAACATACTCAAATTTGGGACAAAACAAACAAGTATAAGTGGGTGAAATCGTTACTCTTTGGAAAGATTGGATCTGGAAATTTCGGTACTAGGAACAGAAATTTTAACCGCCTATATTTAATTACCTAGGGCGAATCTGACTTCATTGTCTTCATAAAGTATCTACCTAATGGTCTTGGCTATTATATAGTCGAATTTCATAATTTTTAAGGTCATTTGGGTATTTAATCGGAAATGTTTCTAAAACTGTGCAATCTGATGTGTTCGGACCTTGTAAGTTGCAATGCGTGGTCTATACCGTTTTGTATGAGATTCTTTTGGAAAAGTGTTCTACATGAAATATATTTTTTTATGTCTTTCCTACAACATATTCAAATTTCATAATTTTTGAAGTTCATTTGCCTATTTAACCAAAAATGTTTCAAAAACTGTGCAATTGGAACGGACAGAATTAGTAGTGCTGTGATGCGTGTTCTGTATTGAATTATATGGGAATCTTTTGGCCTAGTGTTCTTCAAGAAATATCTGCCCTTATGTCTTCACTATCACATGTTTGAATTTCATAATTTTTGAAGTTCATTTGGGTATTTAATCGAAATGTTTTCTGAAACTGTGCATACAGAATTGTTCGAATTTTGAAATCTGCAATGCATGGACCGTACTCAATCTTGTAGAGTTCTGTTGGCATAATGTAATTACGAGATAACTACCTTTAGGTATTGTTTATAATCTATCAGAATTTCATAATTTTTTGGAGTCCGGTTATGCATTAAATTGGAAGTATTTTCGGAGTTGTGTATGATGCTTCATCCGAATATTCATATGTTTTCAGAAAAATAAAAGAACTTGTTTCGTGTGATGTGATGTATTGTGTTGCATATATGATATCATATAGTCTGGTACATAATGTCAAAAGTTGAAATAGACATTGTTGCCATCACATCATGTGCCATGCTGATTTTGAGACACAATTGTGGATATGAATTATAATAAATGAGGATACAATCGGAGGTGTGAGCCGACAATGCCCTGGGAGTGTCAGGATGCCCGGAATGTGAGGGTGCCGGATGCCTGGAATGTGGGGGTGCCGGATGTCCTCGGGAGTTTCGAGATGTCCGGTGGTATACGGTACGTAATTCCAAGGGGAATGCCTAGTGGTATGTCGGTACATAATCCCGGAAGCCTCGGAGGTGTGTGCCGGGGGGATTCCTCGTGACGCTAGTTGGGATACGAGATGCCCAGAGGTGTGTGCCGGATGCCCAGAGGTGTGTGTCGGAGGCTCCTCGCAATGCTAGGTTGGATGCGAGAGATAAATTGTGGGATGCAAATATTGATCCCTGGAAAGAAAAACTGATGAGATTCTCGTGAAAGATAAGAATTGAAAGTAAATCATGTGCATGGGTGTATGCATATGTCATGATGCATGATCTGCTTATGAAAATAAATTGATGCTATTTGATATTGAGAATGCGATCATGAAGGCTTGAATGGATCTCATGGTGATGTATGCTTGATAGCATGGATGATATGAATCATGCGTATGTATATGCATATGGCATGGGATGAACCTCATGGAAATGCAAGCATGAAGTGCATGGTGGTATACGCACGTTGCATGGTGAGATATGCATGGCTGTATGATGTAATATGTATAAGTGCATGGTGGTATGTGCACATGGTATGGTGACATGTATGCATGGCGGTAGGATGTAACATGTATAAGTGCATGGTGGTATGTGCACACAGTATGGTGACATGTATGCATGACTGTATGATGTTATATGTACAAGTGCATTGGTGTATGATATATATATATGGCTGTTTTGACGTAATATGCATGACTGAAAGGTGAGATATGTTTGATATGTATGAACTATATGTACTCTATGATGCCATGATTGTTCAGTTTGATGCATTGAGTAGTTTAATGGATTTTTTACCTACTGAGTGGTTGTATTCGCCCCTTTTGGGGACTAACATTTTAGACTAGATAAGATACATCTGCTGCCATTGCCACCGGTAGATTGATCAAGTGGTTGGATATGACCGTGAAGAGGAGGATACCAAATGAAGGAACTGTTGGACGCTGACACTGATCGATGGACCTTAAGTATACGACTGTTGGAGGAGATGTCATCTTTTGAAGTATAGTCGAGTATAGGAGACTATGGCATTTTGATGTATCAATGAATGATGTCCATCTGGTTTAAGTAAATAAAAGTGTTCGGCTTTTACCTAAAAATGTTTAGTAGGTGTGCATTGTTTTCTGAATATAGGGTAGGGAGTTGTTGGATATGCTTCCGTTATATGAATTGCGCAAGGAATTGATCTAAAAGATGTAAATCCCTAGGTTGTATCGACCCGCTGCAATTGAAATGGTATCAAAGTGACATGTTATTAGGGAAAGTGAAAGGTAAGCAAACTGTGGCGACCCCAAATGGATCGGGGGCCATCAAGGGGTGCCACATTTACAATTATAATTGATTGCGCATTTCAATATTTTAAATGTTACATTCTTGTTCTAGAATGGTTAGAAGGAACCTTAGATTTCTTTTAGATAGGCTGCTATGGTGTTCGTTAGTACATAATTGAGTAGGTAGTGAAAGGGCATTAGTCTTAAGGTTAAAGTAATCAAGTCCCTTGGTCTAGAATATCTGGTTGCAAAGAGTAAAATATTATCTCGTATCTTACTTGGTTTCTAGTTTTGCAACTCATTTGTCAAAATTTGTGTAGGCTTAATTGATTTAAAAATTGAACGCCCAGTATCGTACGAGATATGGGCTTGGGAGAGCCCAAGTTAATGGAAGGTTGTAGGCCCAAAGTTGACAATACCCCTAAACATAACTCTCTCTTCCCCAACGAGTTAGGTTGCCATACCTTCCACTAAGAACAAAACGACAAGCTAGAACGATAATCATTGATGCATCGCACGTAACAATAATCATCGATGTGCCATTTTAATACTAGCAAGACCATCTAAAAGCAGTTTCGCCCGAATAGCAAAACGACCAAATAAGAAGGAAGTAAATGGAATGACATCAGCTGGAGCTTGCATTCATGGAAACGAGTAGCGATGGCAGTGATTTGCATCTGGTGTGCAAATCAAATCAATGGGTTTGCTCTTGTGGGCCACGCCAATTGGACTAACTTGGCCTTTTTTTATTTGTTATTTGTTTTGATCTTTTTATTGTTCTCTTTTTTTGTCCTTTTTACCACCATTCATTGTTTTTATGCTCTGTTTATAGAAAAATGTATGCTTAATTTGTCCACTAAAATTTAGATGTCGACAGTTTCGAAAATATTTACCTAATATTTGAAGAAAAATATCTTGCCATCACGAACAAACTACAAGACGTTGTATGTGTTGTTGCATCAAATTTTAACTTACCAAAGGCTAGAGTAGTCTCTTGATCGACGGAAGAAATGGGTCAAAAATATGGGACAATCCAATTGAATAGAATCAGCTATGTGTTGATGAAATATCGACTCATCTAAAATGACTTAATTTATGACTCAGATTCATATGGACCGCAATTCCGATCTTGCCCATTTGGCGAGTCAAAGTCTCAGAAATCACAATGGAAGATTAAACAAAGATTGGTACAAGGCAAGAGAAAGAGATGGCTTTTCATAGTGAAAGATGATTCTTTCGTGTTTTATTTTTCCTATTTGAGGATTCTTTTTAAATATGATTAAATTTCTAAAAGGAAGAAATGATTAAACGTGGCAAAGAGTCAAGGAAAAAACAAAAGAAATGAATAAATATGTTGAGAATAACATGGGTTTAAATAAAACCAATTTTTATAAAGGTTCACTCAAAAAATCAAACAGATAACTGGTCAAGTGGCCCAAGTGGCCCAAGACTTGATTTGCAAGTCAAAGGTCATAAGTTTGATTTCCCAATCTATTATCCATTTTGGGATAATTATGTGAATAACTTGGCAGAATTTATTTAAACAATATCTTGTGGCGAACACATTCACCCGTTTGGGGCCAAAGATTGTTGTGTCTTGGAGAAACTTGGAAGAAGTACACCACAAATGCCAAAACTTGGCACGAATGGACACTTAAGTCCCAAAAGTTAGGAAAGTGACACTTAAGTGCCAAAATCGGAACAAAATTAATCACTTAAGTGCCAATCCAGCCAAAATGCTTACGTGGCTTTTTTCTGGCAAAATAAGTTCAAAACGGCATCGTTTTACACACTGACGTGGCTAGACAATGTAAAAATGACGTCGTTTTAGTGCTAACATGGTAAAAAATTAATATTAAAACTAATTTATTTAAAACATTTAAAAATACAAATACAAATATTAAAAAAAAAATGGGGGGAAGAGAGGCGGCCGAGGGTTGAGCTCTCGTCACCGCCGACGCCGAGAAGGGCCGGCGATGGAGGAGGAGGGTCGGCCGAGGTCACCAGCCCCGGGTCGACCGGCGATGAGGACCCGTGAGCCCTTGTCGAATCTAGGCGAGGGTCGTGACTCTCGCCCAAATCCGCGAGGGTTAGCGGCCCTTGCCCGGCCGGGCCAAGGGCCACCACCCATTGAGGCGACCCCCAAATGGGCGGCGGCCCTCCCCCTAGCCGGGCGAGGGCTGCAACCCTCGCCTCGGATTTGGGTGAGGGCTCACGAGCTCTCCCCGCCCGACGCTCCCCCCACCATCACCGGCCCTACCCGGCGACGACGGGGAGGCGGTGAGGGCCTGCGAGCCCTCGCCTAGATCCGGCAAGGGTTCGCAGCCCTCGCCATTGGTCGCCCAAGGGCCGGCGACCCGGGCCGACCCTCCCCCGCCGTTGCCGGCCCTTCCCGCCGGCAACGGGAGGAGGCGGCGGCGAGGGCTCAACCCTCGCCCGCCTCCCTTCCCCCCCCCCTTAACTTTTTTTTTTTTAATTTTTTAAATGTTTTAAATAAATTTAATTAGTTAATTATTATATTAATTATTTACCATCTCGAGACAAAATGACGTCGTTTTTCCATTTTCTAGCCACGTCGCATGCAAAACAACGTCATTTTGCACTTATTTCACTGGAAAATCGCCATGTCAACATTTTGGCTTAATTTTGGCCGGATTGGCACTTAGGTGATCCATTTTGCTCCGATTTTGGCACTTAAATGTCACTTTCCTAACTTTTGGCATGTAAAGATCCCTCCGTGCTGTTTTTGCACTCCGAGTGTCTGGCACTCGGAGAAACTTCAAATAGAATGTCCAGCAAAAACCTTTGAGTTGCCATTGATGCCCCTTGATGAAGTGTCGTGACTACACTTCGATGAATTTCCACTTCCACCATGACGTCGAGACAATTTCCTTCACATGCAATAGCATAATTAACAATAATCTTTCTTGACAACAACAATAACAATAGACAATTTTGTCTCCATACTAGAAAAAATGCAATATGGTGGAGTAGTTGGCACTGAGCATTTGACCCTTGGAATTTCATTTGCTTCCAATTATATGAACACAAAATCCTTTTCTTGTTTTGAATAAGTATAAACTTTATTTGGTATTTCGGCAACAAAGTTACAATCAATGCAAAATTGTGACAATTAAGTCATAACAATGAATTAAATGTTGATGATAAGCTTCTATAGAGGATGATAGTGTGAGACAGCTAATAAAATGTGTATTTTGTGGGCAGTGTGGCTTGAATGCAATTTTAGTACAAAGAAAGGGTGGGGTGCCCCACTTATTTTTAATTAGCGGAGCATAGGATTTGGGAGACTTTTTTTTTTTAAAAATAAAAATAATTTTGGGTTCTTTGAGGTCATGCATAGTCAAAGGATGCATATATTTATTTTTAGTGATTATGTAGATGTTATAGATGATTAGATGACGCACTATACAACCTATGTGCAATGAGGACGGGCCAAGAGATGCAGACGATCCACATTCTAGCAACTCAACCTTTTGCCTACTCTCTTTAATAATCCATCCGTTGATGGTGAAGGTGGGTTTTAATGATACAATTCACACTAATGGAGTGAGCATGTCATGTTCCACCGTGGAAAGAATAGGAAAACACGATGCTTAGGCCTTCCACCACCATAGAAGGTCGACATTGTCTTCCTCGAAATTTTCAAATTTAATTCCCATCATCCTTGTTGAGATATTCATTCAGTAGTCCTAGTAATCGATGCTGAAGTGCTCGAGGCCTACCCCTTTTCTTTCTTGGGGCGCATGTGGCCCAAGAGCACGCGTCCGAACTGGCACGGCCCATTGGCCATCCCAACTTATATCTACTTGGGTTCATGTTCATATGCTAGAACATTTCCTCTTAGTCGAGGACCCTTCACCAAAAGAAGTGTTGCCGACAGTTTCGTAGATATTTTTGGAGCTTCTGCCCATCTCATTCGAACGTCACATCTCACACTTACTTTATGTTCCTCCTTCGCTGTCTCCTGTCTTTCACCGAAAGTGTTGCCGACAGCTTCGCAGAATGACCAAGAGTCCCGAAAATGCAATATGTTATGGGCCCACTGAACTCGTCATTTAACCACTGGGGGTTCGCCCCAGTGGCCACCCTTCCAATATGGAAGGGGGAGGTGAGGTTAAATCCCCACCTTCTCGGAGGGATGGGGGTAGGACGCGTAAGTTTCGAGAGATGAAGCCATGACTCCCACGCCCCCCAAAGCGCATGACAAGCCTCGAAATGTGTGTAGAATAAGAATAGAGAAGACTGACCAAAAAAAAAAAAAAAAAAAAAAACTCGTCATTTGAGGAAAAGAAGGAGCTCCATTTTGCATTTCCCGCTATTTCCTCCCCATTTTCCGAAGGAAAATATCTTTTGGGTCCCCACAGGAAAATCTTTCTGTACCGTTCTGTTCGTGTTCCTCGAATCTTTATTTTTCCTCACTTCTTTTCATCCAATTAGTGAAGCCCGCTTCACTCGTCGGAATAGCTCCATTCGGATATATATGTATGGGTCTTGCTCCCAAAAGAAATTGAAGGTAGCAACATTTGGAGTGGCTCTTTGTCGGTAAATAACACCTTTCGTTTAATGTGAAACTTAAAATGTAAGAATTCTCTCATTAATAATAATGCACATCGACTTGATTATAGTTGCATCAGTAGATGTCACTCAAAGAAACATCGATAACATCGGTAAGCTTCTAAACTCAAATTATGTTTTGCACTCGGCATTATAGCTTGTCATTTTTCTTAGACCCATCAAGCTATACTAGGAATGAAGAAGTAAAGACAAGATGTAGACGGTTTGCACAAAAAAAAAAAAGTGGATGAACATAACGATGTATTCATCATCAACAATGGTGCATGGAGATGTTTTACATAGGAGCCAGATGTTCTTTTAATTTTTTTTCATTGATCAATAGCTGGTAATTTTTTTTATCTTATAGTATATGTTTTTCAATATAATAATTGAGTATCATGGTTATTTATGGAATATATACCTTTTTAGATAGAAATTTTTGTTAGGTCCATAGTTCATAGAATAACAACTCCTATTGCGACACTAAAACAACCATATATGCATGATGAGTATTTGATTATATCAAGTTATTTACTTTTTTTTTGTCATATTTATAAGTATGATTTCCTATCGTTTAAAGCAGTTTTTGTTTTGGGTGATCGACCGAATATGTTTTTAATCGGTTAGGATGATCGATCGAATTAAGAGGTTGATTTTTTCAGAATATTTGTTGTTTTTATTTGTAAAAAAATTTGTACAAAGTTGGGACCAAATATATAATCAGATACGGCTACGCAATTATTAAGTTGAAGCTAGACGAGACAACGTTTAGAGAGAGAGAGGAGATGGTATAGTGGAGGTGGGTCCCTTGGTGAAAAAGTAAGAAGCTTTAATAATTGCAACATGGTCTACAATGAAAATGTCATATTGTCCGTATGCATCATTTGGTTGGCATAACACGAACCTTCAATAATTGCAACGTGATCCACGATGGTGAAAAAGCAACTTAACTCCACCTCGGTTATACTCTTACCCTCGCTTTGTGCTATCTTGAAAACTCCTCCTTCTCTGCATTTGAGAGAGAGAGAGAGAGAGAGAGAGAGCAGCGGCAGCAGCAGTAGCATCAGAGGAACGATTGTGGATGTGTGTGGTCGATAGTTGTTAGGGAAGGAGAGAGACGCGCAGACTAGGAGTTTGTAGAGAATCAGAAAGGTTCATTGAATTGTTAGTGAGATGTAGTCAATCAATGCAATCATCAGATTTTCTTTAAAATTATTAAAGTGAGGTTTTGAGAAATAAGTGATGAGTATAATTAGCAATTTCTACAAAAAAAAAAAATGAAAAGGCATCTTTCATGAACCTTCAATTTCTCTCAATGGAGTTGTGTGTACAGCTCAAAGCCTATGCATTTTCACAAGATTAATAAATTGATGTATCTTAGATATTAATGGCCTAAGACTCTCTGAGCATCTGACAAATCTACATCAAATGTGGCAGTTCTTCCATTTCATGCACATCAAATAATTATTGAACACAAATAATTTTTATTGAAATATTTATGAAAAATCTATCTTTTATATTACATTCTTTTGAATATTGGCAAGTTGCCACACTTGATTTTTTCATCTTAGTTTCTATTTGAAGTTGATTTCGACAACTCAACGGTCTAGGGAGCTGAGCCACCCTTTCTTCTTTCCCCCCCTTTAATTCTGGGGAAGGTTCGATGAGTATTTCTTCTATACTATAAACTATTAGTTATTTGAATTCTAACCTTAATTTCACATTATACATATTTTATTCATGTGAAAAAAGAATTAAGATGTTGAGAATGAGAAACTGTAGAAAATTATTTACATAAACAACTTATTAATGAAGAAGAATTGAATCCATATGTGATTATAAAACACCGAGATCAATAAGTACAGCGGAATTAAAGTATACATGTTTGAACCATTACTTCACTCGAAGAAAAATATATCACTCTGATAATCAGAGATCTATTAGAATGCCAAATCTTTCTCTCTATGACCAATTTCAGTATAGCAACTTTTAATGGGATTAAAGCAACCGATAGGTATAATCTACTTTTTTACAGGTTAGAGAATAGACCTAGCAAACCCTAATCAATAACATGTCAACTGGGCTCATCCCATTACGGGCTTCAGTTAAACACAATTACCTACACTTTACTGCTCAACTAGGCCCGTTATTAATAAATGTCAAAACCCAATTCAATAAGATCACTTAAGGGTTTAATAAATATTGGCATATCCATTAACCCAATTATTTAAAATATAAAATCAATTAATTAATGTAAGCCTATATTATAGGAAATTTCTAACATTCTCCCACTTGGGCTACATTAATTACTTATTTTTATTGAGAATGCTGGAAATTTCCTATAACATGGGCTTATATTAATTAACTAAATTTCTATTTGAAATAATTGGGTTAATGGATTTTCCAATATTTGTTAAACCCTAGAGTGATTTTATTGACTCGGGTATTGACATCTATTAATAACAAAGCCTCATTGAACAGTTAAAGAAAGTGTAGACAATTGTGTTTAACTGAAACCCATAATGGAAATAGCCTAGTTGACACGTTATTAAAGGGTAGGTTATATCTATCAGTTGTTTTAATCATATTAAAAGCCGTTATACTGAAATATGTCATAGAGATGAAGATCTGACATTCCAATAGATCTCTGATTGTCAAGTTGATCTATTTTGCTTCAAGTGAAGTAATGGCTCAAACAGATACGTTTTAATTCTGCTGTGCTTATCAATTTCGGTATTTTACAATCATATATGGATCCGATTGATCTTGATTAATTAGTTGTTTATGTGAATAATTTTCTACATGTGGTATTAGAGCAAGTCATATATGATTGTAGAGCACAAAATTATTTTTTTTAATAAACAAAATTCCAAATTTTCCTCTTTGAGCCGAATATCGGTGTTATTTTTTTGTGTGGCTTGATTGATTCTGAAACCTTAGGGCTTTTGTTCTTCATGTTGAGATCTTTCCAGCCATATATAATTTATATAAGTTCGTTGAGAATTGAGTCAGAATCTTAAATTTTAAATTCTAGGGTTTATACATGAAAAAGTTCTAGAATTTTCAAATTACTTGCAATTGATTGATGTTCTTTATAAATTATTGCATGGGTGTTGTTATATATATATATATATATATATATATATATATATATATATATATATATATGTTTTAATGTCTTTTTGTTGCATTAAGATAATTCTTTTGGACTTAAACTTGAGAAATTCGAAATTCGGCCATGGGAGACTTAGGGGCTGTTTGGTAAGGTGCCAAATAGTACCCAATTCTGATTTTTTGTTCCGGGAGTAGTTTTGGAATAGAATCGCATTTGGTAAAATTTTTGTTCCTTTTTAACAGATTTGGAGTAGAATCAAGAATAAAAAAAAAAAACTTGATTTTTGTTCTAACAAATTTGAGAATCAAAACCAACTCTTCTTTTTCTTCCCTTCCACCATCCCGCGACCACCGTCCACCACCACCCGTCGCCGTCGGCCACCTTTTCGCGGTCTAGTAAGCTCGCGGAGGTTCGCCAAGTCGTGGCGAGGTTGGCGAGCTCGCCGGAGGCAAGCCCAACCATCGGCGAGGTAGATCTGGTGAGGCTAAGCCTCGCCAGGGCCGGGTAAGCCTCGCGACGCCCATCCCCGCCGGTGGCCGGGCGGGCCTCTCCCAACCCTAGTGAGGCTCGCCTAGCCACCGGCGAGGCTCCTCCACCTCACCCAGCCCCGGCGAGGCCGGCCTGGCCACCAGCAAGGCTCGGTCGACGAGGGTCGGCCTCACCGAGGCCAATGATGCTCCAGTGAGGTCATCGGCCCTCGTCTGGCTAGTCGCTAGTCCGACGACCGCCACAAGAAGAAGAAGAAGAAGAATATGAGAAAAAGGAAAAAAGAAAAGAAAAAAAAAAAAAAAACAAAAGAAAAAAAGAGTAAAAAGTAAAATTTTATTTAAAAATTAAAAGAAATTGATTTGGAACAGAATTAATGAGCATAGTACCAAACGCAATTTTATTCCAGAATCAAAAATTTTGAACAATTACCAAACAACTTAAAATGCTTAGAATCTGTTCTCAGGAACAGAATAAAAAATAATCATTTCTGATTAAAATCTACTCCCGGGAATAGAATCATTACCAAACACACCCTTAGATCCGAAACTTTAAAGCTTGAATGTGGAAGATTTAATTTTTTTTTTCTTCGTTTAATTCATTCTAGTAAATTATATTGATGTTAGATGCAAGACCCATGGAGATATTTCATCAAAAATCAAGTTAATGGGTGTTTTTTGTGTTTCGGGTTGAAACCGGATCGTATGACCTGGTTTTACAGATTTTCATGACCCGGTTAGATGTTGAAGAAGACCTCCAACCGGGGCAGGCTTGTAACATGGGCGTAAGCCCATTGTTCTTTTATTTTGTTTTTTGTTACTGGTTCTGGGCGTGAGCCCTGAACTTTTCCTTTTCTTCATAGTTCATCGGCTCACTCCCATGAACCAAGCCTAGAATTTTGGGCTTGAGCGGGTTTGGGCCTTTTGCAATATGCCAAGTCGCCCTTTCCATGTAGAGAGCTAGGCATGGGCTCCTGCTGGTCTATGGGCCGGGCGCAGGTGAGGGCCTGCGGGAGGGTCCGAAACATTAAAATAATAATAAAATAATAATTTTTTAAAACAAAATTGTGACAAAAATTGTTGCTTGATAAATGCAATATGATCTTGGGAAGCACATGTTGCAAAGTGTTTCATATTATTTGATAAATTTTGGGTATAAATTTGTGGAGTTCCCTATTGATAAAAATTAGTATATACACTCGCCCAAATGGGGTTGTTGTGTATGTTAATTTGGAAAATAACATAAATATTAATTCCCAAATTTAAAAGATGGGGATGTATGATTGAAAAATATTTATCTACCTAAAGGGGATAAATGTTTTGAAAATTATATGTAATTCCCCTCTATATTGATATTATGGGGATGTATAATTTAAATAATTTGTCTCGCAAAGGGAATAGATTTTTGACAATTATATGTAATTCTCATTGTTGTCATTTTACAAACTTCATGTTGTGAAAAATAATTGTACATTATACACTCTGCCCACAATGGAGTTTATAATGTACTAATTATTTTTGTTGAATTACTTATTGCCCATAATTGATTTTATTGCATTATGTACGACAAATAGTTACCTTTGCTGTAAACAACAATAATGCCATGGTTGAAATGTTGATTGGATCAAATATTATACTATTAAAGACTTGGTAAAAAAGGGAGACATTATGATTGAGAATATCAAAACTAAGTCCATGTTTGTTGATCCTCTAACAAAAGGCTTACGACTCCTTTTGTTTAAAGAACATGTAAAGAATATGGGTGTTTTAGATTCTTTTGATATTTTTTGTTGGTGGGAGTTATATAATATGTATTTTTGGATATTATAGTTATATGCAAACAAATAATACTTTCATAATGTCTATTAAAGTATTTTTTTTTTAATGATCATTATTGTTGATTCTAGTATTATCATTTCTCCTATTGACTGAGAAATTGAAGTATAAAATAGTAACTTTAAACAAATTTTAGTTTAAAGACGACTGAATGTCACTGATTATGAGATCTTATGTCAAATTGTGACATAATCGTGTAATTTCATGTTGTTTAGAAATTGCATTAATGTAGTTTCATGTCATTGAGAAATTGCATTGAAGACCGATAAGAAATAGTGTATATTTTGATTACATATTGGCACTATTTCTTACTACATTACTAGGCCCTTGATCTATAAAAATATAATGCTTATTATATGTGATTATGGAAGTTTATGATCTCTATAATCCTATATTGGTTATACAAGATTGGATTAGTTTTAAGATGCCGTTATTGGAATATTATTTTTAAAAATTGTGGCCACATAAAACAAAATTTTCAATTATTAATCCGATAGTGTCGTTTTCAATATAAAATCTTTTTCAAAATAAAAATAAGTTAATTAATGCAGCCCAAGTTGGAGAATGTTGGAAATTTACTATAATATGGGCTTACATTAATTAAGTTTCCTGTAATATGGGCTTTGATACCATGAATGAACATAGGCTTAGAACCAGGGAAGACGGAGTCAGGTTCCTGCAAGTATGCTTTCCCACAATAGGCGAACATCTTGTTTAAGCTCTTTAGGGACAGCTTTTTAGCAGAAAACTACTCAAACTTTTAGTTCAGGGCCTAGAGACACTCAGAGATGCTAGGATGGTAACATTTCTAACTATCCGAGCTACATTTCTTATAGGATCCTACTAGGTTGGAGAAGAATGAGTGTTTAGAAAGACATTGAGAAAGTTTAACAAAACACTCACTTTACTTCAAGGAACTCTACCTAACACATTACATCCTTCTTGCCTTTTATAAACGTTAGAAGGTCACAAACAAACAAGGACCAAGCTCACAGGTCCTAAAACAGACAAAGGCTCCGGAAAATCCAACTGGGAATTATTCTCGATGATATGAACGGTGACAATGAACAGTGATTTCCCTAGCTTACTATTACAGTGGCTTGCTACAGTCATTGATTTCTTCCGTCATGAGCATTGTAGTCGTAGTTTGAGTCATTAGAACTATGCATTTCTACCAGAAGATGTTATTCGTATTTTTGCTCAAGTCCTGCAAGTGGATCTTCAGAGGGAGTTTGAGTGTTCCACATGTTTGTCTCGTTGACGAAGATGCTTCTTCATGATTCCTGGAGAACACTGTAGTGTCAGTAGGCATGTTTAGCTAAGGCCAATTGGATGGTTGAGCATAGTAAGATGTGTCCATTCCTAAGGATAAGGACATGGGTCTGTGATCATAGGGGTCTTGAGAGAGAAGCCCCCTATTGTGCATAGGGGTCTTGGGATGATTGTGCGGGGTCATCTATGTTTGTCATTTCTTGCTTATGTGATGATGTAGCCTGTCTGAATTCATCGAGTGCTTCTTTAACTTTTGGTATAAGGCTATAATGATCCCATGTAGTAGGTACATTATAATTCCATATATCTTCAAGAATGGTTTTGTTTTCTTGGAGTTCTCGGTATTGATGTTCACAGCAACCAACAGGTCCTAGAAAAGATTTGTAAATCCGAGCTTCGTTAAGGTGTAGCTGAGGTTTACAGGATGTAGTTCCTATACTTTGTGGAGCATTGGTGATAATGCCATTATTTTTCACAAAAGCCCATGGTCGTCAGAAGAATAGAATAGTGTGGATCTTTAGGTCTGGTCAGACAATTCTCAATTCTTCTTGTAGATGATACTTCTAGTGAGTGGAAAGATAAAACCAATTGAGGAAAGCTAAGAGATTTTTGTCACTTTCCTTTTCAATGTTTCGTTCGAGCCCGAATATCCTGGTTAAATTGGAAATAAACTTTCTAGTGGGAATTTCGATGGCTATTAAGTACTTATTGGTTAAATCCCATAATTGAAAGCGCTAGTATAAACACCTAGAGATGGGGTAAATAGGTGTGAAGACAATTTTCGCAAAGAGCAGTAAAAATATTTTGCTTTTGAAACTGAATCTAATTATTAGCAGACTTTAAAAGAGTTTAGACTTTGACTACAAAATTGAAATACGAACGAAGTAAATGAGTTTAAGGAAGAGAAAAGTAATACATAAATTACAGTGGTTCAGTTTAGATCAAGCCTACATCCACTCTCCCACGCTGACAGCTTTCTGGCTGGTTTCCACTAAGAATCAAAAGAGAATTTACAATCTTGTGATCTCGACTTCATAGTGAAGAGTCTATATTGCTCTCACAAAGTCTCTTTTTGAGTCTCTCTTTAAAGTACGAATTTGAGCACAGTGTAAGGAATAACAAGTAAGAGGGAAGCTTCAAACTTAGGAATTCCTCTTTCACGCATACATACGAACAGCTGAAGAGTCCTCCTTAAATACTCCTTCATGCCTTTTCAACCGTTGGCACTTTCCAAAGGAATTCTTCCAATCAAAAATCCATCAAGGAGATCTCAAGCCATTTAAATATTGTGATGAAAACCCGTCAATCCTATTCACCCATACAATCAGGATCTTAGTTTCTACAAGTAGATTCTTTCCAAGATAGCTTGCCTTCCGAAATGATTTGATATATCTAAATTGATTCCAATAAAGATAACCAATCTTCATAGGTGATATTTCCAACTAGAAGACCATATATATCCTGTACAAACCGAACCTTTAAAGAAAGAAAGATAATCCCACATCCAGATAAGCCTGCATTCTTCACTTACGTTCAGTTTGGAATTAATCAGAGTGGGTAGACTTCTGTTGTAAGATATACTCTGACACAAAAGTCCGGCAATCTTCGGGAATAGAACTTGGATAAGTTTTGTCAGCTTCAAAACAACATAGGTGTTTTCTTTAACAATCTCCCCATTTTTTATGGTGACAAAACTTTCCTGCAGATTTAAAGAACTATATCCTGTAAAACAATACTTTAGCAGTACATGATAACTTATAAAAACATATTGAGGATCTAGATAATATTGATTATACAACCACAGAAAACTCATTAATCTTGAAAATCTAAACAAGATTCAATCATCCATATCCATAATCACAACCATAACCACAAAAGATCACTGCAGAATATAAACAAACAAGTTCAGTCCAAACAAGTTCAAAGTTTAAAACTACAAACAAATAGTTCAAAGTTCAAAATTGCACTCATTCTCCCCCTTTTTGTCAACAGCAAAAAGAAAGAGAATTTAAAAGATATATAGAATTGAAAAGAAATGGAGTCAATCAGGTTTGTCTGGGGGCTCGAACAAGTCGGAAATCCTCAAGCGACTACACTGCCTCTTCCACTTTGTCTACAGCCCGGGACATCTATTGATTTAAAGTCTTAACTTTAGTATTAAGAGACTGTACCTTAACATGAAGTCCATCAAGAGAGTTTGTGGAAGACTATAGGGCGGTGTAGAGCTTTTGAATCTTGTACTCCATGGCATATTGCTGAGCTTTAACCTCCAGAAGGAGCTCAACCAACCTTGAATAGTTGGGATCAGTTTCGGTTTGAACATTGGCTATAGCAAAGTGAGTTTGAGGAGTATCAAGAGATGGAGGAACATCAACTTGAATACAAGCATCTTGTTGCTTGTCCTGATTGGGAGTCTCTTCTTCAATCTCAGTCTCAGGAAGCAAAGACTTCTTCTAGATCTGCAAAGGATTTGCTAATGCCATCACTAGCAGTAGGAATGCCATCACTAGTGGTAGGATTTTTCTTAAGATCTCCCCCTAACTTGTTGCCTTCAGGTTGAGATGAGACTTCTCCTTTTGCAGTCTTTTCTTTCACAACATTGGATCCCTTCCCTTGTTGATTTTCTTCGTCTTTGGAAGCAGCATCTCCTCTTTCTTTTTCAAAAACTCCTTTCTCATCTGAAAGTGGTATGACACCACTTGCTCCACCTAAGTTTTCATCTTCATGGTCCTTCTCCATTGATGTTTCAGGCTCAACTTCTTCTTCGCGCTCATCTTCTTCTTCTTCTTCTTATTCTTCCTCTGTTTTTGCTTCTAGTTCTGCTTTAACTTCTTCTTCCATTATTTCTTCATAATCAACTCCTTGAAGATTCCTCAAGGCAAGAGCAAAGATGGTCAGGTCATCCTCCTCTTCATCCATCAGGAGGACAGTGATATAGCTAGTACAAGAACCTAGAGGGGGTGAATAGGTATATAAAAATTTCCTTGAAGATTGCACAATATTTAAACAGTTAAAGGATTTGCAACAGTTAAAAATTCAATCGCAAGACTGAGTAAGGGAAAGAGAGAATTGAACACGCGGTTTATAGTGGTTCGGCTTGATTCAAGCCTACGTCCACTCTTTCTCGCACCGACAGCCAATTGGCTGGATTCCACTATGATCAAAGAGATGTTACGTTGTTGATCTTTCTTGATTTCTAGGTGTAGATGATCTACCACACTCGCTAAGGTGTCACCAAGTATAAACACTCTCTCGTGTATACAATTCCGCTCAAACTCGTACGACTAATAATCAAGGTTCTTCGCCCCAGACTCGAATTTTTCTATCGATCACACTCTTAAAACAACTAGAACGACTTCCTTTTATACTCCTTTATGCCATCATAGCCGTTGGCACTTACCAAAGGAATTCCTCCAATCTACCCGTTGACGAATCAATCAAGAAGATCATCCGAGCTATTTAAGGAATCCGATGATAGCCCATCAATCCTGTTCGCCCATACAATCAGGATCTTGGTTTCCAAGAATAGAACATTGCAAGAATATTTCGTCGAACATCGGATCTTCAATCGATCTTGGATAAGAATCAAAGAATCCGAAATATTTATCCAACCAAAGAATCTTTTCCAGAGGATAGGATCGAATCCTCAACCATATACTTCGACTTTGGATTTCCTTCGTCATCGGATTAGAAAGACTGTCAATCGAATAGACTTGAGTCTTGAGTCTCGAGTCTTGAGTCTTGAGTCTTGAGTCTTGAGTCTTGAGAATACAAAGTCTTCAGACTTTAAACTGTCGGTCTCCAAACATCCAGACTTAGACTGATAGAAATGTTTTGTCACTTCAAAATATTCTCGAAAGATTTCTCCAACAATCTCCCCCTTTTTTATGGTGACAAAACTTTCTTGTAGATTTGAACAACTTTGACCTGCAAAAACATTTCTCAAGCAATATGGCTAACTCATAAAGATTAATAAAACAACCAGACTCTGCATCCACAGAAAATTGGTTAGTCTTTCATGAGTAATACCATATAACAACACTTGATATAAATGCAACCAGTCAAGCATCAAAATCCACAGCCAATTCAGTCAAATTTAAATTCACACCCAAGTTCAAGTTCTCAAGTCACACTCAAACATAACCACAAAAGTCAAAGTTTTAAAATGTTGAAAGTTGTTGGTTCAAATTGATTCTCCCCCTTTTTGTCATCAATAAAAAGGGTGAGAAAGGAGTCATGTCTCGCTTGGGAATGCGCACGATCCGGAAATCCCCAATGGATCGGACTACTCCTTTGAGCTTCTTCGGTCTTCCCTCGGTTGAGCTACCTCTTCTCCCTTAGCATTGGCTTGAAGTTGCAGAGCGAGGTCTTTGAATTTATCCTCCGAGATCAAGATGCTTGTCCAAAGCATTCTTCATGGCTTGAATTTCACAATCCGTAACATATATCCGGCTACGCATTTCCGGAAGAATATTCATGATGCTACGAAAATCTGCAGAATCGTCCGTCTCGTGTACCGGCATGAGCTTTCTCTCGATGAAGTAAATGCAGACGATGGCGCTTCTGTATAGTCTAGCAGATTTGGAATCGACGTATCACCTTCTTCAGGCAATTGAGAAGCCTGAAATTCTTCTGGGTCTGCTGGAGATTGTCTTGGAATTTCACTAACAACAGCATGAGGTGAGGGCCTTTCTTGCTCGCCAACTCCCCTTGTCTCTAGGACATCGAAAGGGGAAGAGTGATGATTATGCTCTTGATTTCCTTCTCTCCGATTCAGCAGACTTTTCTTTCTCTCCTTCTCTTTCTTCTTCAGCTTCTTTCTCCTTCTCTCTCTACTCTTCTTCTTCTCGTTCTTCCGAAGTTCTTGGTTGAGACACGAACGTCTAGTTCTTGTCGTGCTTGGATAGTGGGATCTTCATCCTCTTCATCTTCATCTTCATCCTCCAGGATGAGAGTTCTTTTCTTCTTTTTCGATGGAGCACCAATGGCCTCCTTTCCTTTCCTTTTTGAAACAGACTGAACTGGAGATTTCACTCTAAATTTCTCCATTGCCTTGGACAATTCTTGCAGACGCATATTCGTTAACATCTTCAAACCTACCACCATCTTATCACACGGTCGAACACAAAATGTTTGTGGCGGTTCAATATTCATGTGTCTGAAGATCTTGGTCACTGCACCAGATAAGGCAATTGTCCTTTGTCTTTTGACATTGCTCTGTACATATGGAAGAGAATAGTGTGCGGGAGAGAAAACTTCCGTCCTGAGTTGATCGCGTACATCAACTTTGCTTCAGAAAGAGACACATAAGTTTTTGATGTAGACTTTGGTCTGAGACAGTTGATCACAATCTTATGAAGCACAATGTTGATGGCATTCATCCTGGAATAGGTAATTTTCTTCTCTACGTCCCTATCTTTGACAAGTTCCAGAGTAGTACGAGCAGGTGAGACTTTGATTGGTAGATAACGTCCTCGTTCAACTCCAACTATGTCCGCCAACATATTCACATCTACCACGTAGACTTGGTCTTGTACACTGAATGAAATTCTATTCGCATCCAAAAAGCTTAGATTTGAATAGAAATAAGCGGTCAGTTGAGCATACCCGTCTGTAGAGTCAGAGCAAAAAGTCTCAAGTTGAAGCAAATTCAACTTCTCTCTTAAGTTCATGTTGATGGCGTCCAGGAAGTCAAAATCAACACTTCTTAGGTTTATCACCCCTCTTTTCAACAGCCTGAAATACACCTTTTCCCCGATCCTTGGACTTAAACAAATCCATCCGATTTCCTTTCACTTTTGCTGCCACACCCATTTTAGGTTGAAATTCAAGGAACATTCTCACATCATCGTTCCTTCAATCGATTTTGTCCTGGCAAACGAGGATCACTAGGAATGTTCGCAAGTGCCTCCTCTGCCCTTCCTTTAGGAGCAATTCCCAATTCCTCCATTTTTCACAAAAAAAGATACTCATTCCCATAATTTTTGTCCTTAAGGAAGTCATCTATATATTTTAATGAAGAACCGAAGCTTTTCAACGCACGATAAAGCTTATAGATAAAGGAGGGTCTTTGGACTCTTACCGGGCCTCGGCTTCTCGATTATCTCTTCTTCCGGATGTTGACTTGCACCTTGTGGGGCGGAGGTGTTGAATGACGTGGAGGAGAGCGAATCGGACTTTGTCACGACTTGATAAGTCTTCTTCCTCGCAAGATCGAAGTGAGTCGGTCCCTTCTCCATTCTTTGTGGTCCCCGCTTGCGATTCTTGATGATTTCCTCGAAGACGACATCTTTCTTTGTCTATTGGAAGATTCCTTCACTTGCTTTTCCCAAGAAAAATGACCACTTTCTCGACGACGAACAAGAAGTAGAAACAGTATCGGGAGGAGAGTGCCTTTTAGGGTTTTGAAGATTGGGCGAAGAGAAATTGTATATATATAACTCAGTTTTTGAAAAGAGAAGTTCAATCGGTACAAGGAAAGTGTACGAACACTTCTTTTCAAAAATCAATAACTGCCAAAATTAATTTCTTTTAAAAAGACAAGTTTTTGAATTTTACACAGATTATAACCGAACAAAAGATCGTACCTTTTCGAAATTAGATAACTAAACGAGAATTCGTACCTTTTCGATAAAATAGCAACTTACAGTCTATAGCCGTAAATATCTGAGTCTGAAGATTTAAAGACTGAGAGGTTAGAGTCTTAGAGTTGGTGAGTCTCTAGACTTTAACTTCTTCAAGCTTCAAAATGTTGAGTCTTGAACGGATAAAGTCGAATTGATTTTTCTCCAAAGGCTTTGTGAATATATCCGCTAGTTGACTCTTTGAATCAACAAATTGAATCGAGATTTCGTCATTTTGAATGTGATCTCTAATGAAGTGATGTTGAATCTCAATATACTTTGCTCTTGAATGAAGGATTGGATTTTTGGTGAGATTGATCGCACTGGTGTTGTCACATCCGATTTCGTGCATGAGTCTTCAATGCCAAAGTCTTGTAGCTATTGTTTTATCCATAGAATTTGCGAATGCAGCTTCCAAGAGCTACATACTCGCTTCGTCGTTGAGAGAGCTACAAGAGCTTTGCTTCCTTGAAAACCAAGACACCGTCCCGTTTCCAAGCAATTGACAAGTTCCGTAAGTGCTCTTTCTATCGACTCGCAACCGACCAGATCTCGCATCCGAGTATCCTAGAAGATTAAAGTCTCCTTTCTTGGGATACCGTGAGACCGATGCTTGAAGATGAGGCAACGTATTTGATAACACGTTTTGCAGCACCGAGATGGGATTCTCTAGGATCTGATTGAAACCTAGCACAGATGCAAACACTAAACAAAATATCGGGTCTAGAAGCGGTAAGATAAAGAAGTGAACCGATCATGCTCCCAGTATAGCTTTTGATCTACTTTCTTCCCTTCTTCATCCTTGTCTATCTTCTCGAGAACATGACATTGGTATGTCGGTCTTTTTGCACTTTTCCAATCCAAACCTTTTGACAAGATCATTTGCATATTTTTCTTGATGAATAAAAGTTCCTTCCTTCATTTGTTTCACTTGGAGTCCAAGAAAGAATGTTAATTCTCCCATCATACTCATTTCAAACTCATCCTGCATAGACTTAGAAAATTTCTTGCATAGACTTTCATTAGGTGATCCAAAAATAATATCGTCCACATATATTTGAACAAGTAAAAAGCTTTTGTTTTCCTTTTTTGATAAACAAAGTAGTATCTACTTTACCTTTGACAAAACCATTCTGTAATAAAAACTTACTTAGTCTCGTCGTACCAAGCTCGAGGTGCTTGCTTTAGACCATACAGTATCCTTTTTCGGCAAGACCGAGTCTCGGCTTCTTTGGGTCTTCAAACCTAGGTGGTTGTTCCACATAAACTTCCTCTTGGATAAATCCATTTAGGAAAGCACTTTTGACGTCCATCCGGAATAACCTGAAATTTTTATAACAAGCAAACGCAAGTAATAGACGAATAGCTTCTAACCTTGCTACCGTGCGTAAGTCTCGTCATAGTCTATTCCTTCTTCTTGCGTATATCCTTTGGCCACGAGTCTTGCCTTGTTTCGTACGACTTTTCCTTCTTCATTCATCTTGTTCCTGAATACCCATTTTGCTCCAATGACAGTTTTACCTTTTGGTTTAGATGTCAATTCCCAGACATCATTGATGTTGAACTGTCTCGAGTTCTTCTTGCATAGCTTCGATCCAACTTTCATCGATAAAGCTTCTTATATGCTTTTTGGTTCAATTTCAGAAATGAGAGCCACAAAGACTAGATTCTTCACGCCTTTTTGATCTCGTGCGATTCCTTCATTGATTTCGCCAATAATGAGATCTTTGGGATGACTGGATTTATGCTT
Organism: Eucalyptus leucophloia subsp. euroa; assembly: GCA_017140325.1. NCBI lineage: Eukaryota > Viridiplantae > Streptophyta > Magnoliopsida > Myrtales > Myrtaceae > Eucalyptus > Eucalyptus leucophloia. Next base: position 6,419,379 of record CM029474.1, read on the forward strand.
CCAGCTTACTTGTTGATTTGGCCGGTTGATGATCTCTTTCTTTATTTGATTCTCCATGAGCATCTTGATGTTGGACTTCCGTGAGTCGAGATGCTTCGAGTTGTAGACTTTGGAAGATCTAGAGAGGGTTCGACTCTTCATACGAGTCTCGACTGATTCATCTAGCGTTGAGTCTTGGAATTTGACGTTCATAGATTCCTCCACAGACTGGCTTTTCTTGTTGTAGACTCTGTAAGCTTTGCTTGATGTAGAATATCCAAGTAAGATGCCTTCATCTGCTTTCCCAGAATGCATGGAGTGCATAAATCAGACTTTTGGTATGGCAATTTAGGTAGACCTCGAACAAGCTTCTTTGATGAGATTTTGGCTAATTGCTTCATGTTGACATGGCCAAGCTTTCTGTGCCATAGGACTGCTTCATCTTGAATTGAAATTAGGCATTGATCTTCATTTGGTTTTACATCAAGGAGGTAGATATTTCCATGCCTTCGACCCATGAAGGACTGAGTCGAATCTTTACTAATTCCAGAACATATGCCTTCTTGAAAGGAGATCTTATAACCAGTATCACACAGTTGGCTAATACTGAGTAGATTGTAGTTGAGTCCTTCCACTAGAGATACATTGTTTATTGTGAGATTTCCAATTTTCACAGTTCCAAATCCCACAATGCTTCCTTTGTTGTTTCCTCCGAATGAAACTTTTCCACCATTTACTTGAATAAGTTTTGTGAAACAATTTGAGTCTCCTGTCATGTGTCTTGAGCATCCGCTGTCAAAATACCACTTTACCTTCTTTTTAACAGAGACCTGCATTCAAAAGAGAGTCTCAAGCTTTCTTTGGTACCCAAATTTTCTTGGGTCCTTCGACGTTAGTAGAATAAGCATTATTGGGCCATACTTTCTTAACAGGCTTCCAAACCATAGGACACTCTTTTTCAAAATGATCTTGACTGTTACACTTTGAACATCTTAGAGCATTTCGACCTACAGACTTTACAAAGACTTTCTTGAAATGATTTTTGTAAGCCTCTTTTGACGGTCTTTTCTTAATTCTTTCTTTTACTTTTGGAAAATCAATCAAAGGGATTGTTTCTGCTGTCATACCTAGACCAGACTTATTAAAGTAAGGTCTTTGGACTGAAAGAACTTTTTCAAGTTTTTCCGACCCTATTGAAAATTTCTTTGAAATATTTGATAAATCAGTTTTTAAGAAAGCATTTTCTTTTGAAAGTTTATCTTCATTATCTTTAAGAGTAGAAACATTCAAGTTTAAACTTTTCACTTTTTCTTCTAAAATGTTTTCCTTTTGTTTTAAAACTGAGTTTTCCTTTTAAGTTCGGAAATCTTTTTGAGAGAAGTCTTAAGACTAAAACATAATTCATCAATGTATTTAGAGACTTTGACAGGGATTTTATAATCACTTACCTCAAATTCACTGTCCGAGTCCGATCCAGTCGAGTCGATTGTGCCATCGACACAGTTGGCATATTCCTCGTCACTTTCTTCACACTCATCGCTCCGTGGTTTCGGCTTTGAGAGCTTTTCGAGACTTTTCAGCTTTTCCTCTCTTCTTCTTCGGAGAGGACAATTGGGTCCGATGTGTCCCTTTTTCTTACATTCGAAGCAAACTACATCTTTGTTTGTTTCCTCATTATCAACAAACTTGGTTTGCTGTTTCGAAAACTTTGTTTCTTTGAGTTGAACCTTCTTCCTTTTCTATTCAGCTTTTCTCGAACCTTCGATCATAAGAGCAAGCTCCTCATCGTCCGGATCTTCTTCAGAATCTGTATCATCGAATCATCATTAGATCTTAATGCAATGGATTTCTTACCTCTTGGATCTCCGTCTTCATTAATTCGTTCCACTTCGTAAGATCAAGAGTTCCAATCAGCTCGCCTACGAGATAATGGCATGATTCTTTGCGTCTCTCTTATTGAAGTCTTTATATGATTCCAATCCTTGGAGAGTCCACGCAGCTTGTTCACCTTCATAGGATCGAGATTTTCTGTCCTTGATTCTCAAGACCATTGACAATATCTCAAAACGGCTAAAGATGTCGGTTATAGATTCTCCTCGTTTCATTTTGAAGGCTTCATATTGACCAAGGAGAATGTTAATTCTGTCTCCTTCACTTTCGGTCTGTCCCTTCATAAGTGATATGTAATCTGTCCCATACTTCTTTTGCTGTGACACAAGAAGATATTCTGTTATATTCAGTTGGTAACAAAGCACAATATAAAGAATAAATTGCTTTAGCATCGAGTGCTTGTCTCTTGTTTATCTCTTCTTGAGACATTCCGCGGCTTCAATGCTTTCTTTCCCTCTTTCGAATACTGATGCAGCAGTAGGAGTGATTCCTTTTTCCACCACATCCCATTCCGGAGGATCCTTTGACCGTAGAAAAGCTTTCATCTTGTTTTTCCGATGTTGTAATCTTTTCCATCAAAGTAGGGTGGTCTCGGTATTGCTTTGCCCTTCCACCAGCCCTGGTGCTAGCATACTAGCCATGGATCTTTTACTTTGAAGTAAAACACTTCAAATAAAGTAAGAACACGAGCTCTGATACCAATTGATATAGCTACTACGAGAACCTAGAGGAGGGGTGAATAGGTATATAAAAATTTCCTTGAAGATTGCACAATATTTAAACAGTTAAAGGATTTGCAACAGTTAAAAATTCAATCGCAAGACTGAGTAAGGGAAAGAGAGAATTGAACACGCGGTTTATAGTGGTTCGGCTTGATTCAAGCCTACGTCCACTCTTCTGCACTGACAGCCAATTGGCTGGATTCCACTATGATCAAAGAGATGTTACAGTGTTGATCTTTCTTGATTTCTAGGTGTAGATGATCTACCACACTCGCTCAAGGTGTCACCAAGTATAAACACTCTCTGTGTATACAATTCCGCTCAAATTGTATCGACTAATAATCAAGGTTCTTCAGACTCTGGAATTTTTCTATCGATCACACTCTTAAAACAACTAGAACGACTTCCTTTTATACTCCTTTATGCCATCATAGCCGTTGGCACTTACCAAAGGAATTCCTCCAATCTACCCGTTGGACGGAATCAATCAAGAAGATCATCCGAGCTATTTAAGGAATCGATGATAGCCCATCAATCCCGTTCGCCCATACAATCGGATCTTGGTTTCCAAGAATAGAACATTGCAAGAATATTTCGTCGAACATCGGATCTTCAATCGATCTTGGATAAGAATCAAAGAATCCGAAATATTTATCCAACCAAAGAATCTTTTCCAGAGGATAGGATCGAATCCTCAACCATATACTTTGGCTTTGGATTTCCTTCGTCACTGGATTAGAAAGACTGTCAGTGAGAATAGACTTGAGTCTTGAGTCTCGAGTCTTGAGTCTCGAGTCTTGAGTCTTGAGTCTTGAGTCTTGAGACTTGAGAATACAAAGTCTTCGGACTTTAAACCGTCGGTCTCCAAACATCCAGACTTAGGCGATAGAAACGTTTTGTCGGTTTCAAAATATTCGGAAAGATTTCTCCAACGAGACGGTCCTCTTCTGCTTCTTTGAAGTTGCTTGGGCAACACTCTTCCCTTTTCTGTTCTTTGCAGAAGTCGATTATGCCTTGGTTCTGCTTGTTGATTCCTTCTTCAAACGCTCAATCGCCTTGGTTAGATCCTTCATCCTCATCTTTCAGATCATCTTAAGTCTTATAACCATAGGACTAATGGTTCTTGTGCAGAGTAGAGAGGGGAATTAGATCTTAAAGTCATGAAACAACTTGGTGATCAAAGCCAAGTAAGGCAATTGCCCTTTTTCTTTCAAGATTGTCCTGTACATGTGCAGGAAGATGGTGTGCAGTAGAGAAAAAGCAATGCCATTACAGATGGCCCACATGATCTTTGCTTCGAATCTGGACACATTAGTCTTTGATGCTGCCTTAGGTCTTAAGCAATTAATGACGATTTTGTGCAACAGAACACTGGTTGCTAGCAATTGAGAGTAAGTGATACTCCCAGTTGGCATCCTGTCCTTCACCAAGAAACGTGTTGCTTGATCGATTGAGATTTGGATCAGTCAAAACCCACTTCTTTCTACTCCCAGAATGTTAGTGAGGGTGTCAACATCCACAACAAAAGCTTTCTCACAGACAGTGAACTGAATGTGAGTCTAATCAAGAAAAAACAGATTTGAGTAAAAGTAAGCAATCAACTTGGGACACAGTAGTCTCAGCACAAAACTTTTCAAGTTGAAGGGCAACCAACTTTGCCCTTAGATCAACCTTGATCGAGTCCAAGAAATTGAAATCCACTGTTCGAGGTTTTATCACCCCTCTGTTCAACATATGGGTATAAACACTTTTATGCTGCTTAGAACAAAATAGTTTCGTTCTTTTACTAGGCACATCAGTAGCCACACCCATCCGGGGTTGGAAATTCGAATAAATCCTCTCATCATCATCCTTGTTTTCAGGATGCTCAAAATTGAATCTAGGGTCAGAATGAAAGCAAAGAAATGATTTTTCTACCGAACCCTTTTGTGCTATACCCAAACGTTCCATCATTCTTAAAAATATTGTTTCATTGCCATGCCCATGTCCTCTTAGGAAATTAGTAATAAAATTCATTGGAGAACCACCCTGTTTCAGATAAGTGTAATGCTTATAAAGAACCAAGGGGTTAAAGTCCTGAGAGGAACAGCGTCTTGTTCAACTTCCTCTTCCAAGGGTTGGCGCAGAGAATTCTGCGTAAAGTTCTTCAAAGATTCTGTGGAGAGTCTTCTTCAGTGTTCCTTCTGGCATGCTCCCCGGACCTTGACTAGCTATCCGAGAGGACTTTCGCTAGTGTGACATGGATGTAGACTTGGAGGATTTCGTCAACATTTTTGAGTAAAAAGTTTGAAGCTTGCAAAGAAATTTTGAGAGAAAAGGTCGAGGAAGAGTGAGAGCGATTCATCATTAGGGTTTGGAAAATGCTTGTGCTTTGAAAAAGAGAAATCTTGGGGTATTTAACTAAATCGAAACAAGGTAGCCAAATTGTCACAAGGGAAAATGCCTTTTCAAAAATAAAAATAAAAATGGTAACTGCAAAAAAATTAAAATCGTAAAATAATAATTGCCAAAAATAGAATAGGCAAACATCAATTCAGATAAAATCATACATGTTCAAAATTTACATTCTAAAAATAAAATACCTGGATTTGAGAATATGTACATGCTGAAGTGGCTTCTTCAAGTTGAAATTCTGAGTTTGACCAACATCAGAATTTAATCGATGGAGAGATAATATTTAGCTTGCTGCGAATAGACTCAAATAAGTTTTTCTCCAATGATTTTGTGACTGCCAGCTGATTCTTTGAATCAATAAAATGAACCATAATCTCGCCATTCTAGACATGATCTCTTATAAAGTGATGTCGAATCTCTATATGCTTTGCCCTTATATGAAGAATGGGGTTTCTAGTGAGATTGATAACACTTTTATTGTAACATTTGATCTCGGTGCAGGATTCTTCTATTCCATATTCTCTTAGCTATTGTCTTATCCACATAATTTGAGAACAACAACTGCGAAGAGCAACATATTCTGCTTTTGCTGTTGATAAAGCCACCGTAATTTGCTTTCTTGAGAACCAAGACACCAGCATTTATCCCAACAGTTGACAAGTGCCAGATGTGCTCTTCTTGTCGATTCTACAACCAGCTAGATCAGCATCAGAATAACCAAGAAGAATAAAGTCTCATTCTTTAAGATATCATAGACCTAGCTTTGGAAAAGTCGCAACATATTTTATGATTCGTTTAACAACACTAAGATGAGATTCCTTTGGATCAGACTGAAATCTAGCATAGATGCACACACTTAATAAAATATCAGGTCTAGAGGCAGTAAGGTAGAGAAGAGAACCAATCATGCTTCTATATAGCTTCTGATCTACTTTCTTCCCTCCTTCATCCTTATCTAGTTTTGAAGAGCTTGACATAGGTGTCTCTGTCTTCTTGCAATTCTCCAATCCAAATTTCTTGATGAGATCTTTGGCATACTTCTCCTAGTGAATGAAAATACCTTTCTTCAATTGTTTGACTTGCAATCCTAGAAAGAAGGTTAATTCACTCATCATGCTCATTTCGAATTCATCCTGCATGGATCTTGAAAATTTCTTGCAGAGATTTTTGTTAGGAGAACCAAAGATAATATCATCTACATAAATTTGTACCAGTAAAAAATCTTTTCATTCTCTCTTTATAAACAAAATAGTATCAACTTTCCCTTTTTCAAAACTATTTTGAGTTAGAAACTTACTCAACATTTCATAGCAGGATCAAGGTGCTTACTTCAGTCCATACAAGGCCTTTTCAGTCTGTAGACTAAGTTTGGCTTTCTTGGATCTTCAAATCCTAGTGGTTGTTCCACATAGACTTCTTCTTGTATGAACCCATTCAGGAATGCACTTTTGACATTCATCTAGAATAACTAAAACAATCAAAAGCAAGTAATAATCTAATTGCTTCTAATCTCGCTACTAGTGCATAGATCTCGTCATAGTCTATCCCTTCTTCCTATGTATACCCTTTCGGCACGAGTCTTGCTTTGTTTCTGATCACTTTTCCTTTATCATTCATCTTGTCTCTGAAAACCCATTTTGTTCCAATCACAGATTTGCCTTTGAGTTTTGGAATCAGTTCCCATACATCGTTGATGCTGAATTGTCTGAGTTCTTCATACATAGCTTTTATCCAGCTTTCATCAGACAAGGCTTCATCTACTCCTTTTGGTTTTATCTCAGAAACAAGTGCTAGAACACTAGACTCTTCTCTTCCTTTGGATTTGGTGCGAATTCTTTCATCAATATAGCCAATGATGAGTTCTTTGGGATGACTTGACTTATGCTTCCAGTTATTGTTTGGTCTAAGAGACTGTTGATCCTTTGCTTTGTTAGAATCTTCTCGATCTTGTTGTTGTTGTTCTCTAGCAGTTTGAACCTCTTCGAGGGAAATAGACTTTATTAAGTCTAGAACAGGTTCAAACTCTTCAAGTTGAGTCTGATCTGGTTGATTTTGCACATAATCCTGAAACTTGACGTTCATAAATTCTTCCATGGATTGAGTCTTCTTGTTAAAGACCATGTAGGCTTTACTTGAAGTCAAATAGCCAAGGAAGATTCATTCGTCTGATTTTTCTTCGAACTTTCCAGATTGATCATTCACATTCTTTAGAATAAAACATTTACACTCAAAGACATGAAAGTAGGAAACAATAGGCTTCTTTCCTTTATATACTTCAGAAGGAGTTTTCTCTAGGATATGCCTCAAGAATACTATGTTGATAATATAGCAAGCAGTAGAAACTACTTTTGCCAAAAATCGAGAGGAAATTTTGCTTTCTATCAAAAGTGTTATGGCCATCTCTTGTAAAGATCTATTTTTCCTTTCCACAACCCCATTCTATTTTGGAGTGTATGGAGAAGAGAAAACATGTTGAAAACCAGATTCATCACAGAACTTCGCAAAGTGCTGATTTTCAAACTCACCTTTATGGTTAGTTCGTATGCTTGAAATAGCATAACCCTTCTCATTCTGAGCCTTCTTAGCAAACTTCGAGAAGACTTACTTGCTAGAAAGTATACCCAAGTGAAACGAGAGTAATCATCCACTATTGCTAGGCAATATTTCTTTTCCCCAATACTCTGAGTTCTAGTTGGTCCAAAAAAAATCGATGTGGAGTAGCTGCAAAACTCGACTAGTAGAAACTTGATTTACAGGTTTAAATGAACTTTTAACATGTTTTCCCAAGACACAGGGAGTGCATAATTCAAACTTCTGACAAACCAGATTAGGAAGTCCTCGAACCAGCTTCTTAGAAGAAACTTTAGCCATTTGCTTCATATTAACATGACCAAGCTTTTGATGCCATAGACTTGCTTCATCTTGAATAGAAATGAGACACTGAGAACTTTCTGGGTTTACATCCATAAGGTATATGTAGCCATGCCTTCACCCAGTAAAAGATTGAAAGAAGTCTTGACTTGTTCATGAACAAATACATTCTTGGAAGTTTATTCTGAAACCAGTATCGCAAAGCTAACTTATGCTCAGTAGATTGTAGTTCAATCCTTCCACCAAGGAAACATTGTTGATAGTCAAGCTTCTAATCTTCACAATTCCACATCCTACAATTTTTCCTTTGTTGTTTCCTTCAAAAGAGACTTTTCCTCCATTCAATCTAACAAGCTTTATGAAGCAGCTTGAGTCTTCTGTCATATGCCTCGAATAGCCACTATCCAAATACCATTTGATCTTTCTTTTAATAGTGACCTGTGATAAAAAGAAAAACTCAAATTTTCTTTGGTACCCAAATTTTCTTGGGTCCTAGAGAGTTAGTATTAAAGACGGTCTTTGACCAGTCCTTCTTAACTAGTCTCCAAACCTTGGGACACTCTTTCTCGAAATGTTCTGAGCTATTACACGTCGAACATCTGAGTGTACTTAGGCCAACAGGTTTTACAAAAACTTTTTGAAAGTGATTTTTGTAAAATGCCCTTGCAGGTCTTTGTTTAATTCTCTTCTTTTCTTTGGGAAAATCAATTAATAAAACAGTTTCTGATGTCATACCCAAACCAGATTTGTTAAAGTAGGGTAATTGAGTCAAAAGAATTTTCTCAAGTTTTTGGATCCTTTTGAAAATCTTTCGTAATACTTGAAATGTCCATTTTCAAAATAGCATTTTCCTTCGAAAGAGAATTTGAATTTTCTTTCAAATTATCAAAACTTAAATTTAGACTTTCAAACTTTTCTTTCCAAGAAACTTCCTGTTGCCTGAACTTAGAATTCTCCATTTTTAGCTCGGAAATCCCTTTAAGAGATGATTTAAGACCGAGGCAAAGTTCATCTATATATTTAGAAACTTTAACAAGAATTTTTGAGTTACTAACCTCAATTTCTTTGTCTAAGTCTGAATCAGAGTCTATTTCTGATTATCAGTCTGATTCTGAATGAGCCATTAGACATATGTTGGCATAATCTTTTTCACTTTCCTCACACTCGGTATCACTCCAAGTTTCAGCTTTGAAAGCCTTTTTGTACTTCTCAGTTTTTCCTTTCTTCTTCTTCAACAATGGACAATTTGGTCTAATATGCCCATTTTTCTTGCATTCGAAGCATATTACATCTTTGCTAGTTTCATTGTCCTTCGTTGGTCTCTTCTGAAAGTTTTGCGTGCTCTGCTTCTTCTAGTTGAATCTTCTACCCTTTCTATTCAGCTTTTTGAACTTCTTAATCATAAGCGCTAGCTCTTCATTGTCCATATCATTATCTGAATCTGTATCATCGGAATCAATGTTAGACTTTAAAGCAATTGACTTCTTACATTTAGGATCTTCTTCATCATTTATCTGCTCCACTTCGTATGATTGAAGCGTGCTTATCAGTTCGTCAACTGATAGAGGCATGATCCTCTGAGTTTCTCTAATTTAAGTTTTCACATGATTCCAATCTTTCGAAAGCTCATACAGTAGTTTGTTGACTTTCATTGGTCCTAAGATTGGTTGACCTTGATAAGCCAGACCATTCACATTCTCTGTAAAGCAACTGAACATATCAGTAATAGATTCTCCAGGCTTCATTCTGAATGCTTCATACTATCCGAGCAGAATGTTTATTTTGGTTTCCTTTACACGGTTAGTCCCTTTGTAGGTAACATGTAATCTATACCAAACTTCTTTTGCTGTTTCACAAGAAGAAATTCAGTTATACTCAGTGGGAGATAAGGCATGGTATAAAGAGTAGATTGCTTTCACGTCAAGAGCTTGTCTCTTGGTAATTTTAGCTTGTGTTGTTTCATCAGCATCAATAACTTCTTTCCGTCGGTCTGAAGTTGATGTTGCTTTAGGGTTGATCCATTTTTTCTACAACATCCCTCTCCAGAGGATCTCTAGATATGAGAAATGCCTTCATCTTGTTCTTTCATACATTATACTCATTTCCATCGAAGTAAGGGGGTTTGGTGTTGCTCTAATCTTCAACTAAACTTAGAGCCAAAATACTAACCATATAGGATCTTTAGCTTAGAAGTAAAACACTTCAATAAGTAAGCACACAAGCTCTGATACCAATTGAAAGCGCTAGTATTGACACCTAGAGGGGGTGAATAAGTGTGAAGACAATTTTCGCAAAGAGTAGTAAAAATATTTTGCTTTTGAAACTGAGTCTGATGATTAGCAGACTTTAAAAGAGTTTAGACTTTAACTACAAAATTGAAATACGAACGAAGTAAAGAAGTTTAGGGAAGAGAAAAGGAACACAGAAATTATAGTGGTTCGGCTTAGATCAAGCCTACGTCCACTCTCCCATGCTGACAGCCTTCTAGCTGATTTCTACTAAGAATCAAAAAAGAATTTACAATCTTGTGATCTCGACTTCACAGTGAAAAGTCTCTACTGCTTTCACAAAGTCTCTTGGAGTCTCTCTCTCTCTCTCTCTCTCTCTCTCTCTCTCTCTCTTTTAAGTACAAATTTAAGCATAATGTAAGGAATAACGAGTAAGAAGGAAGCTTCAGACTTAGGAATTCTTCTTTCACGCACACATACGAACAACTGGAGAGTCCTCCTTAAATACTCCTACATGCCTTCTCGACTGTTGGCACTTTCCAAAAGAATTTTTCCGATCAACCCGTTGGACAAAATCAATCAATGAGATCTCGAGCCGTTTGAAGATTGTGATGAAAGCCTGTCAATCCTGTTTGCCCATACAATCAAGATCTTGGTTTCCATAAGTAGATTCTTTCCAAAATAACTTGCCTTCCAAAATGATTTGATATATCTAAATTGATTCCAATAAAGATAACCAATCTTCGTAAGTGATATTTCTAACCAGAAGACCATATATATCCTATACGAACCGAACCTTTAAAGAAAGAAAGATAATCCCGCATCTGGATAAGTCTTCATTCTTCATTTACGTTCAGTATGGAATTTATCAGAGTGGGCAAACTTCTGTTGTAAGATAGACTTTGACACAAAAGTCTGGCAATCTTTAGAATAGAACTTGGATAAGTTTTGTCAGTTACAAAACAACATAGGAGTTTTCTTTAATAATAATAACCATCAAAGTTGATCGGGGAAGTCATCTTCCTTCCAGATTAGAGGGCGTATGAACAGATAACTGGAATTTAATACAAAAGGATAAAGAATTGAGCCTCTATGGAGTCTGAATAGATTTGTGTGGCATTGCCACATAAGGCTTTCCAGATTTTCAATGAAGCTGTCATTTTAGATTTGTTTAACATTCTCGTGGGGGTATTACCAGCTTGGCCAATCTCGTATTCTTTCAATCTTATACTTTTCATTGTGGTGAAAAGTATGAAAAGCATACTTCATGATATGCAGGTTGATTTCTGCTGGTGCTTTTGGCTTTGACAAAAAGTCAGCAAGCACATTCTTCTTCCCAGCAATGTGTTCAATTTCAAAAGAATATTTTGAAAACCATTCAGCTCATCAAAGCAGTTGTGAATGTGGAATCTGCTTCTGTTTGAACTCGGTCATCTAGGGAAAAGATGTCATGTCCAATTCTACCAGGAAGTGATGGCCAATGAGATGGAACTCGAACTTTTTTATTCCATTTTTCACTGTTAATATTTCTTTGAAAGTGGAATGATAATGCATTTCAACATGGGAAAATTTTTCACTTTTATAAGTACACAGTTATCTCTTACCATTAATTTCTTTGAATAGGATGGCTGCCAAGTATTCATCGCGCCGTCGACCGAGAATCCTTTTTCCTGTTGATGGGATTTGTAATGGATAAAAAATCTACATAATCTCCTTAAGTTCAATGACTGCTTTAGTTTGAGATTTTCCCCAAGGTTGGGGATTCTTCTTCAACATTGATTACAGTGGAATTAGCAGTTTTGCAATTATCCCAAGAAATTGCTAAATTTGCTTTATCGTGAAATTTTCCTCATGAAACTTTAGCAATTCTTGAGCAATATGTGGCCCTCGATAGTATGTTCATTTGTTAAGGTGCATACCTAGAAATTCAATTTTTGTCTAGGCAATATTCATCTTTCTTTGATAAAGCATAATCACATGTTCTTTCACAATTTCTGCAAACTGCCCAATAAGTTGGCAGTGGGTTTCTTTATCAGGGCTGTAGAGCAGAATGTCATCAATATATAGTGCTGCACTGGACAAGATTGGTTGGAAAATTCGACACATAACCTTCTGGAATAGGGATGGTGCTACCTTTAGACCAACAGAAAGAACTTTCCATTGGAAGTGTTGGTTCAAGATGCAAAACCCTATTTTTGGCCTGTCTTCAGGATGGATGCCCAATTGCCAAAATCCAGCTTTAAGATCGAATTTGGAATATATATAGGCTATTAATAATCCGATAAAGAGAGAATTTATGGACGGTAGAGGAAATTTGTCATCTTGAAGGAAGAGGTTAAGAGGCTGATAGTTTATTACCAGTCGCATCTTTCCTTTGTTTTGCTCGGCACGCTTATTGATATAAAAAGCTTCACAAGCCTGTTGAGAATTTGAAATTGCAATAAAGTCTTGTTGCAGTAGTTCCAAGCATTCTTTCTGAGCAGAGATCAGGTGTTCTAGTTTCATTCTCGTATGACTCGCCTTAGTTGGATTGACGTCTTCATTTTTTTTTAATGGAAGGCGAACAAAGAATTCCGGATTTTTCCATAAATGATGAGAACACTTTTGAGAGAATTCAGAATGAGATTCTGAACAAGATTCTAACAACTTTTGCATGATGGAATCTAACAGATTCATTTGGATTGAAAAAAGTCTTTGGATATTTGAGAAATTCAGAGAATTGATCCTTATACTTAAGACATTTTCCAAGAATGATACGAAGCTAAGAAATCTGAATCGTGATGTCCCAACCAATGATTAAATCTTTGTTGGGAAGATTAGATCCAAAGATTTTTGCGGTTATGGAAAACTAGGGAAAAAGCTGGACAATTACTGAGGTGGTTCTTACATTCATAGAAAAAGTATCTCCTGAGGCAAAATTGAAATATCGAACACAGGAAGTCCAATATTTTTCAAGGATAAATTTAGTGTCTAAGATTGAAGAACTTGCACCAGTATCTATTAGAGCAATGACAGTGATAAGTTTGGTAAACTTTGAAGTGAAAATTTTCACAGGAAAGTGGGGACAATGGATTTGACTTGAAAATATGAGAAAAAGGTTTTCAGAATTTGAATCTGAATCAGTTTCACTGGGAGTTTAGTAACAAGGAATGACACAAAGAGTTTGTTCAAATGGATCTTCGTTCGTAGAGAAAAGAGATTTGATATCATCATTTTCGAGTGAAATACCAATTTCAATCTCTATATGATGTATCGAACGATTTTGACATTTTGGCAAAATGTCTCTTTTGATTATAGACTTTCCGTAAGAACCATCGAAGTCCTTTTTTGAGCATTTGATCTTCAGCTTCTGACGAGAATGGGCTCCATCAAGTTCTCTGTTGTCCGAGAAATAAGTCTGAATCATTTGGCGCTTTAAATACAAATTGTCAAGGCACAAATGGATTTCTTATTGTATTTCTCCCAAAAGGATATCCACAATTCTCCTTTGTCTGCTGAGAAAATATTTCTCAACTTGCTAAGATAATTCTTTGGGGATGAAAGTTAGAAAAACTCACTTTAGGTTTGGATTAGATCTAATACTATAGAAAAACTTGAGCATTTCACGATAATGTTTATTGAGATGCCTTTTTTAGAGAGTGCAGCATTTTCTTTCAAAAAATTCTCTCTTTTTGAGCTCATGAAGGTCAGAAGGTTTTCCAATGAAAAAATGGTATGGGAGAGTAATGGCATGGCCAAAGTCGGGTGAAAGCAGAAATTGAACTTGATCTTATTCTGTCATTGATTGCCACCAATGCTTAAAACTACCCGTAAACCTTGTGACAAAATCAAAATGGACATTGTATTTATATAGATTGGTAAGAGCTTGGGCATTTAGTCAAGTATGGAATTCTTCAAATCTTTCTGGCCATTTGGAATAGGGAATATCATCAACAGTGAAAAACTGTTTGGTTGAACAACCTCTGGTTCAGAAGGGTTGGATTCCATATCTTGGTCTGGAGGGTCAGCCATGAATATTGATGAAGTTACTGATACAATAGGAAATGAATCAATGGCAGGGATTGAGAAGGATGAAGAGGATGAAAGGGATATCGAGTCTGATTCAGTATCAAAATTGTTTAGAAAGACTGGTTCTAATGGAAATAGGATTTGGTCTTTCAAGGTAAGAGGGTCAGGTTGTTCTTCTTGATTGCCCAGATCTCTCAAGAATGATTCTAGCGGATTGGATAGCATCATTTGATCTGACTTTTCTCTTATAGCCATCGAGGATTTTTCAGGCATCTTCTCTTTTCCTTTCTCTTTTCTTATTCAATCCAATTCTTTGAGGCGATTTTGAATTTCTACCACATCTGTCTTGTCTTGTCTGGTAGAAGCTTCTGTGAGGGTAGCAAAGATAGACGTATTCTGAGATGGTGGAAGAAGCGAATGCTCAGTTTGCAATGTGGTCAAAAATGGATTGAAATGATTGAATCTTCCTTCTTCAAGACGTTAGATCTGCCTTTTGAGTTTTTCTATTTTCGCCTTGGGGCTTTCGAGATGATGATATCCTAAATGTTGTCCGGATTCCAAGGCATGAAGCCTTTTTCTGGAAGTCCGAGAGCGCCTTTTTGATGGTTTCATCATATCTTCAAAGATCTCGTTACACATCCACAATTTTGAAGTCGATTGTTTTGAATGCATTGTTGTGTGCCAAAAGAGCCCCCAATTTCCAATTCAGGATAGTTTTAGCAACAGGAGTCCTTTTTTGTCTTCCATGTTCGTTCACATTAGTGGGGGCAGGTATTTTAAGAGCATGTTGATATATGCCTTGTGGGTCGATGAATTCTTCTGGAGCAAGGAACGAGAGTTTTGAACTTTCTCGAACAAGAGGAGGAAAGTATGCCTCTTGGAACATGGTAATGGAAGAGTTGGGTGATGTTTCTTCTGGAGTCTCAAGTGGGTAGGAATGCTTTTTTGCCCACTTTAGGATTGGCTTATAAAACGAGGAAATAGCTTATTTTTTTATATAGAGGAGGTGATGGTGGTGGATTTGGTGAAATGGAGGGTGAACTAGTGAACTTTGGTGATGGAGTTGGGGCATAAGAAGCTATAAATTGGAATTTATCACACTCACCAAGAGTATCAATGGAGAAGTCTCTATTCAAGTACCTTTGGTACATAGTATCCTTTGACTTCTTGTGTTTCCGTCGGAGTCTTGCATTTAAGTCTACTTCATCAAGAGAATTTGTACAATAAGAGTATTAACAAAAAGGGTCCCAGAAACAGTGATCATATCGGTCTTTGTAGTAATGGACAGGGTTTCCATTACTCTGAAAATATTGGATAAACCTTTTAGGATTTGGCTAGGAAATTGACTCAAGAACACAAGGTTTAATCATGAAGAAGTTCTAGAAGATAGAAGGATTTTCTTCGTTTTCCTTGCCAAATTTGATGAAAAACAGCACCATCTTTCTTTTTGACAAATTCGGAGTCTGACGACTGGAAAAGGTTGTTATTATGATGTAGCTTTTCATAGTTGGTAATCCAGTTTTCTAGAAGGAACTTGGCCAGCTTCTCTTTTGGGATTTGCCTAGGAACATGAATACATGATGCTTGATCATTCTGCATAAAGATGAATAGAGTATCTTCATTTCCATTGTGGAAATTCAAATCAAGAGCATGGTTCGGCACTTGATAAACCATTTGGTAATGCAATGTTGCTGCAATAGAGTTAGTGGTTTGAGGAGTTCCAATGAGCTGGATCTGGACTTTTAAAAAGGAGAGTAGCAAGGGGTCTGAAAGAACGATATTGAAGTTTGGATATAAGGTTACAAAGACTATTCCAGCATTTAAAATAGTTTGGACAATACCAATATAGGTATGCTGGTATTCTAAGAACCGAGTATCTAATAACGCTATTCTGGCCACAATAGGCAAGCCTTTTCGACCGTGAAAGGTAAGAGCAAGACAAACAGCTCCATAATGAACATGAGTGTATCCTTGTTGAGTCTATTGCTTGGGAAATTCTGGAGTAATTTGAAGGTTAACTAAATAGTTCTTTTTCAGTGGCAGGAATGGGATGTTAATAGAACTTGGAGGACTTGACATACTCCTTTACTCCCTTTGGAGTTTGACGAATAAGTTGTCGGATGCAGCAGATGGAAGAAAATGATGAAGTAGGTTTAGCAAAAGTAGAATAATGGTTCATAAGGGGAAGTTGGGTTTCAGAGATTTTGGTTTCATCACTAAGAAGGACTTCATAAAGATAGTCAATCTTAGAAGCATTTGACACACGAAAATCTGAAAGGGCTGAGGAAGATGGGGATGAGGTGAGAGTAACTAATGCTTCTAGTATTTCGGGTTCAGTCATGGTGTAAAGAGATCTTCTCAGCATTAGATTCACCTACTGAGCGCATGGAACGAATCTTGTTATAAATGGAACCGTTGTTTTGATATCATGAATGGACCTAAGCTTAGAACCAGGGAAGACGGAGTTAGGTTCCTACAAGTATGCCTTCCCACAATGGACAAACCAACTCTAGAGTGATCTTATTGAATTGGATATTGGCATCTATTAATAACGGGCCTAGTTGAGCAGCAAAGTGTAGGCAATTGTGTTTAACTGAAACCCAAAATGGGAATGGCCCAGTTGACACACTATCTAGGTTCCCTCTCTAGCCTATGAAAGGATAGGTTATACCTATCAGTTGCTTTAATCCCATTAAAACTGCTATACTGAAATATGTCATAGAGAGGAATATCTGGTATTCCAATAGATCTCTAATTATCAGGTTGATCTATTTTTCTTCAAATGAAGTAATGGCTCAAATATGTACATTTTAATTCTGTTGTGCTTATCAATTTTGGTGTTTTACAATTATATATGGATCCGATTATTCTTGATTAATAAGTTGTTTATGTGAATAATTTCTATAGAAACTACTTCCATTAAAGTTTACATTCAAATGATGAGGCATTATCAATTAAAATCTAATGATAGAAATTTTGGGTCTCCGACTTGGAGAACTTGTGGTTGATGATCGAGCTTAAATATTAAGATTGATCGGGAAATTGAGTGCTACTCTGATGGATCTTACTTTCATTATATTTTGTCAAATATATGGGGCATTACTGGAGACACGATGCCTGCCTGACTTTGCTATTGATAAATCCTTGACTGCACACTTTACTGTCTTGGAAGGCTGGGTGAAGTTGAGGAAATTGCAAATTATTAGGTGCTATTGCCTTGCAAGGAAACCTGTTCTGTCGTGCTTGAGGAATTTACAATCCTCCGAGCTGTCTCAATTAAAAAGAGTTGTTGAGGTGATGAAGTTAATCATGAAAATGGTATTTGCCCACACCACCGCGATGGAAGTTAATATTAGTGTCTTTATGTACGAAGTCTAAATGACAGATAGGATAGCACAGGGAAGCTGGGTCCCTCGGCTATTCTTTTTTTTTAGCCTCACACTGTATCAAGTCGTACTGTCAAATGCAACTTTAGCATACCATGTTTAGCGATTAACCTCACTTTCTTCTCTTCTTCTTTTTGGTTCAGCACCACGTCTGTCTGTCCTCCTCCTCCTCCGTATTATAGAGAGAGAGAGACCAGACGCTTTTTGAACTGTGGTAAAATTTCTTAGAGGATCAGATTTGTCAGGTACAGAAGTCCCTCGATTTCAAGCATGCCCACTAATTACGGAAAGCATGAAAGTCAATGATTTCGAGATGATTCCCAAAAAAATACACAAATATGGTGATTTAAGCACAGGCCTTTCATCAGACACCCTTGTAACTGGAGCAACTTATTGGGATTTAGGAGATAGGTGCGCTTAGCTTTCTCTCAAGAAAACCGACCTAATTTAAAGCGAAAGCTCTTAATCCTTTTACAACACAAATTATCCCTTAGTTAAATTCTAACTTTAATATGTTGGTGACGGCTTTGTTGATATTTTTTAGGAGCTTCAACCAAACTTACTTATTCGCTTAATATGTCACGATTCCCGTTTCGCATTCACTCTGTGTCCTTCGCTGTCTTCTATCCTTCCCGGTAAGTGTTGCAGATACCTTCGCAGATATTTTCGGAGCTTCAACCCATCTCATTCGGACATCTGTCACATTTCTCATCACGTGCACCCGCCGTGTCCTTCAGTCTTACATCCTTCATCGTAAAGTGTTGACGATCCCTTCGTGGATATTTTAGGAGCTTCAACGTATCTCATTCAATCATCCGTCGCATGTACCATCTCGAAATGACAAGAGTCTCCAGAAATTGCAAATATATATTAGGGCCCCACTGAACTCATCATTTAAGTGAAGAAGGAAATCCATTTTGCATTTCCCTTCTCTTTCCTCCCACTTTTTGAAGAAAAATATATTGTGGGCCCACATAATAAATATTTGTCTAGCATTCTTTTCACTAAATGCGTGAAACCACTTCGTTCCTTGGATGGCCCTGTTCGATTTTATGTGGGTATTGCTCTCGAAAGAAAAATCAAGCTGGTGAGCATTTGGGCAGAGACTCTTTTTCCATAAATAACATCTTCCATTTGATGTGAAATTCGAAATGTATAAATTCTGCCCCAAATGCCAATGTACTCGTCAATAACAAATCAAGTCGACTTGATTATAGATGTATTAGCAGATGTTACTCAAAGAAATGTTAAGATATCGGTAAGTTTCTTAACTCAAATCATGTTTTGCACTTGGTTCTATAGCTCGTTGTTTTTCGCTTAGGCCCATTGAGCTATAATGAGAATGAAGAAAGAGAGACTAGACGTAGATGATTTTGCACAAAGAAACAAAGTGGATGAACAAGACGCCCGCTTCATCCTCTGCAATGGTGCACGGAGATGTTTGTAAAAAGGGGTGGAAGGTTTTTTTATTTAATTTCTCTAGTTAAGTTCTTTTAATTTAATCCTATATTACCTGATTTT
The DNA here is from genome assembly GCA_017140325.1 of Eucalyptus leucophloia subsp. euroa. NCBI lineage: Eukaryota > Viridiplantae > Streptophyta > Magnoliopsida > Myrtales > Myrtaceae > Eucalyptus > Eucalyptus leucophloia. Next base: position 6,438,378 of record CM029474.1, read on the forward strand.
GTTATAGCAATTTAATTACAACTACATATAGAATAAATAACTGTTTAACTAGAATTATTTATCATGCCCATGGTCAATAGAACCACTAAATAACTGTTTGACTAGAATTATTTATTATGCCCATGGTCAATGGAAGAATACCTTCCATCATCAGGCCCGTCAAGCTACAATGAGAATGAAGCAGCAGAGACGAGCAGCAGATGGTTTGCACAAATAAACAAAATGGATGAACAAAACAACGTCCTCATCTTCTGCAACAGTGCATGGAGATGTTTTTACGGAGGGGTAGCAAGTTTTTTTAATCTAATCTTGCTAATTAACATCTTCTAAGTTAATCCTGCGGTACTTGATTTTGGTATAGCAATTGAATATAACAGCCACATATGGAACATTACCTTTTTGACTAAAATTTTTATTATGTCCATTGTCAATGGAAAAACAATTTCCATTGCAGTACTACACTATTTATACATGCATGATGTCTATTTGATCATACCCGGTTATTTAAATTTTGGATTATATGTTAAGTCTATTTCACACTCGATTAAAACCATTTTCGTTTTGAGTGATTTACCAAATGAAGAAGGTTGCTTTTATTGTTATATGCAAAACATTTTGTACAGATTCGGGGCTAAATATATAATTATACGTGGCTGGCTGTGCACACATTAACGTGGTGCTTTCAGGCTTTTTGAAGAAGTCCGTTCTAGTTTTTATTTTACTAGGTATATTACAGGTAAATACATGTACTTAAGTTAGAGACATTCTAAATTAGAGACATTCTTTACTCTTCTTTTCCGATTTTTAGATTTGTCTATCTTCTGTACCATTGACGCAGTGGTCTGAACATTTTCCAATACTTTCACATGTCAATTGTCGTCCAGAGCATCTAAGTAATGACAGAGGGGACAATCCGGTGGAGTTGGGTCCCTCGGTGGTTGACTGGGTAGCCTTCACGGGCATGAAGTCGTATAGCCCATCCGCACCATGAGGTTGACATAACACAAAGCTTTAATAATTACCAAGTGACCGGCGATTGACGAACAACAACTTTAACTTTACCCTAGTTAACTCTTAACATCACTTCGTTCTATCTTCCTCCTGCTCTTCGTTTTGGAGAGAGAGAGAGAAGCAATAGAGAAACGATGGTGGACGTGCTGTTGGCACGTGCTAGGGAGGAAGAGGCATGTTAGGATTTGGAGTTTGCAATGAGAAGCGTGAATTGTTAAGTTATATTTTACAGAGTTGGAAAGAGTGTCATCGCGTGTAGGTTAACTGCAAAGAGAGGTCCCAGAGAGAGGTCGTCAGGCTTGACCATGGAATAGCGTGAGATCCATATAAACCCCGAAATAAGCTCACATCATGGAGTCAATGATCCCCTTGACATGCATATTTACATACAAATATACTTTAAATTCACTGGTAAAGTTAATGAGGTGTAATTAATCAATGAAGTTGGGGTTTTCTAGAACTGTTAATGTGAGGTTCTCAGAAATAAATGACAATTATGCTTGTTAATCTTATAAAATTAAATGAAAAGGATAAATGACAATTATGCTTGTTAATCTTATAAAATTAAATGAAAAGGCATCTTCCATGACCCTTCAATATTCCAATAAGGTTATTTGTGTAGAATGTCTAGAATTCTTTGAATCTATGCATATTCACGAGATTAATAGATAGTGTCTCTCAGAAATCAATGGAACGTCTAGAATTTTTTGAACGTTCAAATAATCTCCATCAAGTACGGTGATCCTTTTGTCCCACATACAATAGTAATTACCGGAGACATGGGCCTATGTTCCGAGAGGTGGCCCTAAGAAAATGCACAAATATGGTGATTCAATCACATGCCTCGAGTGAGGAGGATATGCACAATTACTATTTGAGCAACCTCTTAGATTTAAAAAATAGGCGCCACTTAGTTTTCTTGGAAGAAAGCTTAACTTTTCCTTATAAAAAATTCTTGATTTTGTAAATGATATTTGTCATTGTGATCATGGTTTTATATTACATTCTTTTAAAAAAAAAATTAGTTGCCGCCCTTGATTTTTTTATTCTCAATTTCTATTGGAAGTTGAATTTGGCAGCTTAATGTTTTAAGGCATAAATACAATGAGAATTCTAAAACTCGTCATGAAAATACAATTGAGTCTTAAAATTTTTAAAAAATATAATCAACACCTAAAATTTGTCACGAAAGTATAATTGAGTCTTAAAACTTTCAAAATGTGTAGTCAAATCACAAAATTTATCACAAAAATGCATTTAAACTTGTCACAAAAGTATAATCAAGTCCTAAAAATTTCAAAATATCCAATCAAAGAAATGACTTAATTGGATCAATTTAACAAGTTTTAGGATTTTTAGAAGTTATAGGGTTTTCATTACATTTATCCTTTATGCTCAATTAAACTCAATTGCACTTTTTAAAAAGATTTGCGACTTTTGGGAGGTGAGCCCCACTTCTTTTCTTTTCTTTTCTTTTGGCTCATGGGAAGTTTGGAGTATATTTCTTCTACACTAGAAATATTTCATTAAAGTTTAGATTCAAATAATGAGGCATGATCAATTAAAATCTAATAGTAAAAGTTATGGGTCACGAGCTTGGTAGAAATTGGAGTTGATGGTCACAGCATAATTAGCTTAAATATTAAGATTTATATGGAAATTGAGTTGCAACTCTCGTGGATCTTATATTTTCTAGAGAGATGCAGGTTGGAGGGACATTTCTTACAATGGTAGCACCATTCTAGTTTGTCAACATCGAAACTTCATGTTGTCACAGCACTGCCACATATTTCAAACAAACTTGGAAGCTTGTCAACTCTCATTATTGATGAATGCTCGCCACTTTCGTGTTTTGAAAGGTTTGGTGAAGTTGAGGAACTGTGAATTACTAGGTGCAAATGCCTCATATGGAAACCTCATATGCCATGCTACAATCCTTGAAGTCCTCTCAATTAGAAAGACTTGTTGAGATTCAAGGTTTGCGAGCATTAGGATTGTTGTTGCACCTAATAGTTTCCTACTGCGATTCAATCGAAAGATTATCTAATCTATGCAAGTTGAAGAAGCTTAGGTGTACTAAAGGGTTGTCCTAAGCTAAGAGGCATGGAAAACCGGAATAGCCTAGAGTCTTTAGAATACTTGGAGACCAAAGGTTGTAGATCTCTCGAAATGTGCTGCCCAAGGTTTCGAGATCAACCAAAAATGAGACGGATTAGATGTCTCTTGGAGCTACCACCTGGAAGGTGCAACTTACAAAAATTGATTCCTCATGAGGTACCTCATCAATTCGATGGTAGATCTTAATTTGGACATTTTCTAATCAAGTTTGAATTGTGTTCATGGTATGAACAGAAAGTATCAAAATCACAAGTACAATATGATTAATGTGTATGCAACTCAATAGAATAGATTCATCTATAGATGTATCTATCTATTCTTGGGATCAATATTTAACAACATGCTTGTCCTTGAATTTAAATTGGTAATTGATGGAAAGAAAATTAGGTAATGGTTCTTTGGTGGTGGTGGTTGTTGTTGCTATTGTTGTCATCATGTTAATAATGGGGATAATTGCTCAAAAAGTCTAAAATCTATTATATGACAGTCAATTTAGTCCTAAATCTTTCATTTATATCGGTTTAGTATAAAATCTTTTAACGATTTCTCAATATAGTCATCTCAGCCAATTTTAACAGGAAATTAATGACGTGAATGTCCATCGTCCAACACGGTTAATTTTCTAATATTTTATTAGTCTTTTAAATTGTCTATGCAGGGAACCGATGTGTAACTCCCCGATCCTCGAACACATGCCCATCCCTCACCCAGTCGATTAATAGCGACGTCCCAGAACGCATCGCCGACCCTTTCATTTTAATACACATGCGGAAGCATATAATAAATCCCTAGACAGTAAAACAATGGGATAGAAAAGTATGGCTAAATTTTTCACAACTGAAAAATCCAACCACACTTTTATACAAGGCAAATTACAGAGTATATAATACAATACTATTCACAAGTCTGATCTACTATACATCCAATCAAAACTCAAAGTTTGCAAAACAGGATGGGATCTTGGTCCTCATGTGGGTCGTACTCAGGATCCTCCTCTGGATCCTCCTCCTCTTTGTCTTCTTCTTCTTCCTCTTCTTCTTCAGACTCCTCATCGAGCTCATCTGTAGGCTTGTCCTTAGGCTTCTCTTCTATCAGCTCATCCTTATGTCCCTCCTCCTGCTCAACAATCTCCCCTTTTTCTCCGTTCCAGTTGTTGTCATCAACTGAGTACATGGGAGTACGAGCATCGTCCTCTTCCTTAGGGTCCTTAGCATCCACTATAGACCCTTCCTTAGGATCAGCCGTTCCTTCTCTGAACGCTTCCTCTAGAACGTACATGTGCACATCACCTTTCAGTATGGGACCTTCTCTTCACCCATCGAAGTAATAACGGTACCACGACCAATACTCATGGGGCCTCAGGGCAAACTGACCCATGTCAACCCAGACAGTGGACTTAACCAGCACATACTCTAGTCCTCCTTCCCGATGATGGTGTATGTGGAAGTGGTATGCTATTTCTGTGACTTCTTCTAGAATGCCAAAGTGCATAGGAGGACGAGGAGGGGGAGGTACTGCCATCTAGGGATCTGAAATGTTGTCTCATAACAGGGTGAGACTACGTCTCAGCGAGTTCTACCCTCCTAATACCCGACTAGGAAACCAATACACTATGGGCTGCCCATGCACACACGAGTCAGAGGACTTACCTTGGCCTCAGATCCCACATGCAAGTCAGTGAAATTCATAATAGACACCCAATATTTAACACAAATCGAAATATCAATCAATCAATCTAGTCGATTACATGTCAATCAGACCATTCTCGGTCATTTCAATAAGTACCATACATTCCCCACGATGGAATATCTAGTCGTTGAGCTCACGTACATTCTCCAGGATGACATACTGAGTTTTCGAGCCCACGTGCATTCTCCAAGACGACGTACCTACTCATCAAACCCACATACATTTTCCAAGGTGGGATATTTAGTCATCGAGCCCACGTGCATTCTTTAGGATGACATATCGAGTCTCTAAGCCCACGTATCTTCTCCGAGATGACATACTTAATCACCGAACCCACGTGCATTCTCCCATGTGATATACCAACTCACCGAGCCCACGTGCCTTCTCCAAGGTGATATACATATCCTATCAGGTAATCCAATATAACATAATGCCTTTATGCGAGATGACATACTTAATCATCGAGCCGGCGTAATATAATACATAATCAATTCCATTTCCACAAATTACACTATTCTCTGTAGTTCACCAATCTATTTTTGATACTGACAACTGATACCCGGTTGTTCCTCAATCAAATACCCAAAATCAATTCATTTAGGAACATATCCTAAAAATCCACAATTAAATCAATTCGGTACAAACCAAAGCTCGAACAAATAAACAAACTGCACCACAATAATCATCATAAAATCTCGGTCACTGGGCATCGCGAGTGAATTTCTGGAAATTTCGAAAATAAATTATTAAATTGCAATAAATCCAATTTAGGCCCGTAATGCCAAATTGGAAGCCGAAACGAACCCGGAAAAATTCCAAGTGTCGTTCAATAAATATTAGGACATGTCACTCGCTAATTACACTAAGCATTCTCCTAACATGCATAGGTAAATTCCTAATTTAATTATTCTAATATAATCTATCAACCTAATTGTATTTAATTAAATCTAATCAACCCCTAAGCATCATTAGCAAACTAAGCGAGGATTAGTGAGTTAAACTCACCCGTTTAACAATCTGTTTAGATCAAAATGTCGGGAACATCGCAAGGGACGTTTTTCCCCAAAGCGAGCCTAGGATTCGGGGCCGGGACTGACCTCAAAACGGGCCTTGAAGCACCTCTGAAAGCCACTTCCAAAGCTTCTGTTTTGACTGTAAAAACAGAAGAAAACAAGGCTGAAGCGGTGGCAAGGCTCAAGAGAGACAACAGGGATGGTCTCGGGTCCAAACCGAGGCAAACCGACGCCAAAGGAAGCTCCGGCGGGCTTCCACACCCTCACGGCTGCTGGACGGCAAAACAAGGCTTGGATGGCGAGGGCACAGCAAGGGCGACGGCGAATGGGTGGTGGCTCGCACAGACGACGACGGCGTGGCGTGCGGCATGGAAGGGCTGCTGTCCAACGGTTGCTGCTCTTGCTGGTCTTCTTGGTTGCTGGTTGCAAATGGAGGGAGAGAGGAGAAGCCTTGGATAGTAGCAAGGGGGAGGATAAGGGAGAGAGAGATGGAGGGGGCCACTTGGTCCAATTTTTCCACAAAATTGTCTCCCTAGACCATTCTTGGCCATGTACTCCTTCTTGGCTATCCAAAGGCCACCAAGGCTCACTTTTGGACATGTGAAATGGTCCATTTTGCTAGGCTATGGAGGGGAGTTACGAATTTTAAAGTTTTGGCTTCAATTTGGACAGTCATCTCATCTCAAAATAATCTCATATGGCCTCAATAAATTCAAGTGATGCCTCAAGGCTCCAATGGATATTTTTCCTCACCCATATATCCATCATGTTTCCCAAATTTCCAATCAAAAATATCTTCAGCTTTTTCTGCACAAAAATGGCCTTGTGACGACTTTTTCCCAAAAAAATCTCGGTGTCAGAAAAATCTTCTGAGACTAAGTCAACACTCCTAGAATTTATTGTGACACGACAGAAACTTCAATTTCTAAAATTGGACTTGAATTCATAGTTAATATTCATTTGGCATGTTTTTAGTGTGACCTAGACTACCAGGTAACTTTCAGAAATTTTTAGTGTAGATGACCCGTGGTCAATTTTCTTCAAGCCACAATGAACCCACTCGACTCATTGGCAACTCTCGGTTATCGTAAAAATCTCAATAATCAAATACAGACACAGGGTACCAAAATAATAAGAAAATCAGTATAGTATCGATCGACGAGAACTTTCCAATTTAGGGGTATCAACCACGGTTAACCACGCATCTCGTCGAACCAACCTATCTCTAATTTCAAATTGATTTTTAACTCGTGCTGTAATAGCCTCTAAAGATGAACACGGTCGAGAAGTCGATTCCTAGTTGAATTTTCAAGTCTATTGCCTTAAAATTCCTTAATGATTTCCCCATATAGTCTAGTTATCTCGAGAGTGACCAGCTCGAGAACAAATTTATAGGCGCATCAATGAAATTCCCAATTTATTTAGTAGAAAACAGGGTTGAAAATCTAGAATGTCACACAATATCAAAATTAGATGGGAAGAAAGATATTCTCCTATTATCTAGGATGTTGAGCCTAATGATTTTAAGCTTTAAAATGAACTCTATAGAAATGACTTGACTGAGGATGAGATACAATTTGGTTCTGATGAACTGAAGTAATGGAAAGTGGCCCCAATTGAGGTGGCACGTATAGTGTTAATTGCTATTGACTATTGAGCCACAAGGTTTAAGCTTACTGCAATATGGCATCTTAGGGTACAAATGATAACCCTCTTCCTGTCGAAATTGATTTCTGGAAGAAAAATAAATTTTTCTATTTTTATTTTTTGATGAGTTTCTAAACAAAAATACCCATTTGATAACGACACAAAAGTTCTACTTCCGAAATAGAAATTTATTTGATAACGACATAAAATTTCTCCATTCTTGGCGGTGGCGGCCGGTGACCGTGACGACGGACGGTGGCAACGGATGGGCAACCAGTTAGTAATGAGAACGAACAACAAAAAGAGTTTTTATTTCTTGTTTTTGTTCCAGATAGAAAAGTAAAAAATTTGTATTTCTAATTTCTATTCCAAACCTATTTCTGGAACAAAAATCTATTTCAAAAATAGAAAAATGAAATAGTTTTACCAAATAAATTTCTCTTCTAGAAACAAATCAAGAATAGAAAAATAGTTCTGAAACAAAAATAGAATGGTTATCATGCGCGCCCTTAGTTACCATATGTCTTTACATGAGTTCCCTAGTTTCTAGAAATTTACGAATATTTAGTTGAGTAGATGTCACCTTGTTTTGCAAAACAGCAATCACATATTATAGACAACTCTAGTTATGGTAATAAGTCAATAGCTGAACAACTTATTGCACGTTTTATCCAGCCTACTAAGGTCACGCGAGGAGTCGATCCCCTTAGTGTCTTATCGAGCCCAAATTCAGTGTCATAATTTCTGCACAATTGTCATACCACACTAACAATTACAACTTTCGTATGGTATGACAATTAATGCAGGACTTACGAGAAATTTGGGTTCAATAACGGAAAAAACTCATAGACAAAATAATTAGGTTCTCGTAAGGATGGGTAGAGCTTAATATACCCGACCACAATACTCGAAGCAGTGTGCAAAATTGCATGCACTGCAGGAGACATTATTGCACATTGACTTTCAATAGTTTGAGTTCAAATACCATATTTTCTTGGAAGTTGTATTAAAATGTTATTTAATAGTTCTTCATTTGACTTGTTTTGGCAATTCTTCTCGACAGACAACGCGGCGAACTCATCAAATTGATTGTGAGTGAGCTTCGGGTTAAGCTGAAGGTCAAACATAGGTTCATTACCAATCATCTAGTCATACTGAATGATCAAGAAGAAGGCATAGTGAAATCAATTAGATGCCGAAACTGAAAGGGTACGCTTTGTTGTAATATACAAGATTGGTGACAATGGCAAAATGACTTTGCTGGTGCTATCTTTAGCCAATTATCTGCTAGCTTCAACTCTTTGGCAACTTGAAGAGTGTCGTTGGCCATTGAATAGTGCATATCTTGATTCAAACGCTTTCCAATGCTAACACAACTTTTGATAGAAAATAACCTAGATGAGAATAAGACAAGTGATGTAATTTTTGTACAGTGGTTATTTGAGTGTCATGATTTTTTTTTTTTTTTTTTGATTAATTGAGATTCATGACTTATATAAAAAATAAATGTTCACTTGAATGACTTAATTTTTTTTTTTTAAAAAAAAATTCACTTGAGTGCCATAACTTTTAATTGATCATTTAAATACTAAAACTCCCACCACAAGTGCCTTGATGCGTTTCACTTGTGGGGAACGTCTTCAAAAAGGTTATAGTGATCAAGTGAACTTTTTTTAGAAGTTTTATAGAATTTAAGTTATCCGAAAAAGTTATAATATTCAAGTAAGTACTATACGAAAATTTTGGTGACATTGTTTCAAAGTTAGCCTTATTTAACTAGGGGCTTTACAGATTTTTACATGCTATGACAATATAATCACGCAAGCATTGCAAGATGCGTTTGCATGAAAATGATAAAAACTTTTGTGGAAGAAGAGGGGACGGGAAAATCATAGGTCAAAACCGGTGGTCTCCACATAGTACAGCAGTAGAAAGCATTATTGCACTTAGCGGATCCCATTATTGTCCAACTTTGTTAAAGTTGATACTTAAAAGAGCTTGTGAAGCGACTGAGATTGGAGTGCATCATCTGAATCAGATTCCGGACTTATAGAGATTGAAGCCTTGCCGCTGCTGATAGCTAGAGCTGAGCATGTATGAAATGATTCATGAACGGTGGTAGTGATAGATAGGTGGATAATTCTCACATTCTACAAGTGATGGGGTTCTAAGGTAATTTTAATCCAAAAAGAAATGGTGAAGTCGGTTTTTTTAGAACTGTTAGATTGAGGTTCTCAGAAAAAATGATAATTATGCTTATTAATGTTTATAAAATTACCATGATCCTTCAGTATTCCAATGGAGTTGTGTGAATAGCTCAATGCATATTCACAAGATCAATGAATAGGTGTCTCGTAGATATCAATGGAGTGTATGGAATTCTTTGAACACTTGAATAATTCTCATCAAGTATAGTGGTCTTTTTGTCCCACACAAATAGGTAATCACTGGAGACATAGGCCTATGCTCCCAAAGGTGGCCCTAAGAAAATGCACAAATATGGTGATTCAGTCACAATTACCATTTAGCAACCTCTTAGATTTAAAAGATAGGTGCCGCTCAATTTTCCTGAAAGAAAGCTGACTTAATGTAAAGTGAAAACTCTTCATTTTTCCTTATAAAAAAATTCTTGATTTTGTAAATGATATATGTCTTGTGATCATGGTTTTATATCACAATCTTTTGAAAATATTTTAGTTGCCGCCCTTGATTTTTTAGTCTCAATTTCTATTTGAAGTCGATTTTGGCAGCATAAAGTTTTAAACTGTGGAGCTGAGCCCCACTTCTTTTCTTTTCTTTTAACTCATAGGAAGGTTTGGAGAATATTTTTTCTATACTAGAAATAATTCATTAAATTTTAGATTCAAATGATCAATTAAAATCTAATTATAGAAGTTATGGGTCACGAGCTTCGAAGAACTTGGAGTTGGTGGTCATGGTATAATTAGCTTAACTACTAAGATTTATACGGAAATTGAGTGCAACTCTTGTGAATCTTATCTTTTCCAAATAGGTCCAAGTTGGAGGAACATTTCTCACCATGGCAGCACCATTGTAGTTTATTGGCATTGAAACTTGATGTTGTCTAAACACTGCCACATATTTCAAACGAACTCGAAAGCTTGTCAACTCTCATTATCAATGAATGCTTGGTACTTTCCTGTTTCGAAAGGCTCGATGAAGTTAAGGGAACTGCGAATTATTAGGTGTATGAGGACACGGTCTGTCGGGCTACAGTCCTTGGAGACATCTCAATTAAAAAGACTTGTTGAGATTCAAGGTTTGCGGTGATCAGGATCTTTGTTGCACTCAAGAGTTTCCTACCGTGATTCAATTGAAAGATTACCTAATCTATGCAAGTTGAAGAAGCCTAGATGTGTTGAACTGAAAGTCTCTCCTAAGCCAAGAGCCATGGAAGGCTGCAACAGCCTAGAGTCTTTAAAGTACTTGGAGACGAACTGGATGTCTCTTGGAGCTACCACCTGGAAGGTATAACTTATGAAAATTGCACTGTGCTGCCTGTACAGGAGACATTATTGCACAATGATGTCCACAATTCATGTCATTTTTTTTTTTTTTTGTCGAACAATTCAAGTCGAGTTCAAACAATGTAATTTTTTAGTTCTTCTTTTGACTTGTTTTGGCAATTCTTCTCGACAGACATGAGGAACTCATCAAATTGATCATTTGAGAACGGGTTAAGCTGAAGATAAAACATAAGGTTTATTTATTTCGCGAAAAAATCAACGATAAGAGAAAAATATTTTCTAGGAATACAATTAGTTTTCGTTTATTTGATAATGTATGATCGAAAACACTTTCTAATGTTTACACTTCATTGAAAAATGATTTTGATCTCATATTTTTAAATTATTTTTTTAAATTCAAAATTTTAATTAAATTTTACTTTTTTCTCCATTTATTTTCTTTTCTTTTTTTAAATTAGAATTTTATAATTATTTTTATTTTCCTTTTTCTCTTTTCTCTTTTGTTTCCTTTACTTTTTCCAAGTTCCCCCACCGTGTTTAGTGGCGATGACCATAGTCGTGCTCGAGCTCACTGGGATCAAGCGAGCTACGAGCTCACTAGTCTCGATGGAGCTTGAGCTTGCCCGAATCCCGCGAGCCGCGAGCTTGCCCACCTCGGCCGAGCTTAACCTTGTCGGGATCGAGTGAGTTGCGAGCCCAAGCTCGCCCGAGATCTGGCAAGTCGCGAGCTCATCTCGCCTTGGTCAAGCTCGAGCTCACTTAGATTGGCCAAGCCTTGAGCTAGCCGGCCTACATCTTAGCCGGTTGCGGAGTTGGCAGCTGTCATCAAGACATGCAATCGGCAAAGGAAGAAGGAGAAAGGAAAAGAAAGAAAAGAGAAAAGAAGAAAAAGGAAAAAGAAAAGAAAATAATATTTGAAAATTTTGTAAAAAATAATTAAATAATCAATTTTTTTAAAAAAGAATTTTTATAAGAATAAAAGTTTCATTAACAAGGACCCAAAGAGTAGAATAATATTTGGAAAAACATTTTCCAATTCATTTATAGGGGGAATCATTTTCTTGAATTGAAGCCTTAGTATGAAAACCATTTATGTGGACCCATTACCTAAATGAATTGAAAGTCGAAAAATGAGGAAAATATTTTTTGCAAAACAAACGCACCCTTAGTTTTATTACGGAGCATGTGGCTGTATTGAATGATCAAGAAGGCATAATGAAACCATTAGATGCCAAATCTGAAGGAGTACGTCTTGTTATAAGACATTTGATCGATGGCAGTGGTAACATGACCCTTGCCGATGTTATCTTAAGCCAGTTATGGGCCAACTTTGACTCAAACATTTCTTCACACTTATGTTATCACAATCGCCTTGATATATTGAATTTATGGCATTTGTAGTAAATATTTTCAAAAATATTATGACATGAAAAGTTTTTAGAAATCATGATATTTAAATAATAAAAAAATCATAGAAATTAAGTGACTGAAAAATATATAATATTTAAATAAATGTCGTACGAAAATTATGACGACTTTTTTTAAGTTTAGCAATACATTTACGCAAGCACTGCAAGATGTTTTTGCATGAAAATGAGACATACATTTTAAGGCAGAGGAAGGAATGAAAAAGCACATTGGGCCCGTTTGGTTCAACTTTGGGGAAATGCAAAGTCATTTCCCCAAGTATCCTTGAGTAAATGGGCATTCTCTAAAAGCAAACGTGTTTGGAAGTGTACATTTTGTAAAGTAATTTTCAGGTGAAAAAAAAAAGGAAAAAAAGAAAAGAAAAGAAAATGGAGGAGGAGATGGAGGTGCGTGATCGTGGGGGAGCCGCTGGTAGCGGTGGCGCTGGTGGTGGTGGGGGAGCCGCTGGTGGCGGTGGCGCCGGTGGTGGTGGTGGCGATGGCGGGGAGGCGCTCGCCCGAGGTCGCCCACCTCGGGCGACGCCTAGGTCGCGCGACCCAGCGACGCTAGCCTAAGGTCACACGACCCGGGCGTCGCCGAGGTCGCACGGCCTCGGCGAGCGTCGCCGCGGGTCGGGCCGGACGCCGCCCGAGGCCGCGACCTCGGGCGAGCGTTGCCTCGGACCGCACGACCCGGCGACGCCGAGGCCCCGCGACCTCGGGCGGCGTCGCCCGGGTCGCGCGGGTCTCGGCGACGCCGGGTCGCTCGACCTCGGGCGCGACGCTTGAGGCCGCGCGACCCGAGGCGACGCCGCCCTAAGGTCGCGCGGCCTCGGCGACGCCGCCGAGGTCGAGCGACCCGGGCGACGTCGCTCGAGGTCCGGCGACCTCGGGCGTCACTGGGTCGCGCGACCCACGTGACACCCGAGGTCGCGGACCTCGAGCCACCTCGGGCGAGCCGGCGGCCAGATCTGGCCCTCTAGCGGCCAAGCGTCGCCCACCGCGAAGAGGAAGATGAACGGCGAAGAAGATGGGCGGTGAAGAAGGCGATGAACAGTAACTCGGAATTGCATCTCCATAATGGGAATGCTCAAAGCAGCCCCAACCCAAAGATTGGGCTTTCGATTGGGGATGCGGCATTGGGCAAAAGGGCATTCAAAAACACATGCCAAACACCAAAATTTTCCCCAAGGGGCTTTGGGCTCCCAAAGCCCCTTGGGGAATGCCCAACCAAACACCCCCATTGTCCAAAACTGGCGGTCGCAGTGGGACTCTATTATTTGTGCAACTTTATTAAAGCTGATGCCTAAAAGGGCTCGTGAAGTGAAGTTACTGATATTGAGGTGCATCATCTGAATCGGAATCTGGACCATAGCTCGTTCCCAAGTGGAGATTGGTGCATCGCACAGTGCAACCGATTAAAATACTTGTGGCCTCTTTCAGATACGCAAAGACTTGTACAACTGGAAGAAATTGATGTGTGGGGATGTAACTCAATGCAATCCATTGTCACACATGATGCAAGAGAAGGTATAGTTTCTATTGATAACAGAGTTGAGTTGCCTAAGGTATGCTGTCTAACATTGCGTGAGTTGCCAAATATGACGAGCTTTTGCACCAAAGCTGAAATCAAATCGGAGGACAGTTTGATCCAAGTAATTTCTTTTCCATTTTTTCGCTTTGTCAATTTGTCCTTTTAGGATGAGATGATATTGGTGTTCACTCTACGTCGGTACATATTGCATTTAACTTTATATGTACAATTTGATTCACGTCTTGATTTACAAATAAAAAATCTTGTCAAATAGAACAAAAATCATAGTAAAGTTAAAGGGAAACCTCGTGGACTGATTTTTTTTTAAAAAAAATTAAAAATTCAACATTAAATAATTGCACTGCTAATTGGGTTTCTATTGTGACTAATTTATTACTTATTTAACATTCTTAATGGGATGAAAAAATAGTGAGCTAAACGAATGAAAGCGAGAATGAATCTTGAATGAATAAATAAAAATTCAATAATTTCAAAATGAAGAAAGCGACATCCAGAGATTCAATAAATGGATAGCGAGTGAGAAGCCACGTAACAAAGAAAGTCCCAATAATTCACATCCCGCCTAGCATGTAATTTACAATTGATTCCAACATGTCACGCCAAGATGCCAACATCACTGTGTCAACATCACTGTGCAGTTGAGCTACATTGACAGCATGATAGCAGTGAGGATTTCCTTATGAAAATGATTTGCTTTTCACAGGAGAGAAATTCTTCTTCTTCTTTTTTATTGTTATTAATGCAAAATGTCTCCTCAAGGAATTTCGCACTTTTCTTTTTTCATAAACCAACTTCTGTTCTTGAAAAATCTTTTTGCGATGTAAGACTATGTATGAACTCACTCACCTCAATTGTACCAGGGACGCAGTGCTTCGTCCACGATCTCCTGCAAATCTGTGGCTTTCATACCCGGCGGACCTATTTGTTCAACGACCAACTCGAGTACATTAATGCCACGCGGGACATGCTGTGGTCCCTCGCCTGGAAGTTGGATCATTGGCATAGGAGGAGCGGGGTTTATAACCGATGGCAAGCTAAGTAGCAGGGGACAATCGGTGGTTCCTCGGTGCCAGAGAGGCAGTTACTTATTGTCCAGCGTGGATGCGCTTTCATGGAGAAAAGGATTGCGAGATAGCTGAATAGTTCTAGCATTTCGGAGGCGGTAGGACCCAAAAGGCAATGTTAGTATACAGAAATGGTGGTGGGGGTCCACTTATTTTTAATCGACAATTGTATGGCCAGTTGCAGGCTGGGGATTGTGCCCTTGCGTCCAACGGCACTTTGACCACCTCTTCAACGGCTACTTTGAAAATTGCAATTCTATAAAAAAGATTCAAAGCTTGCTGAAGGATTCGGTTTCCAACTTCTTGATATTTTACAAGCGTGGTCATAAACTACCAATATTATGAAGAATTTTACCAACATACGAATGGATTAATAAATTCCCAACTTCTTATCAACATTGTAAGGGATTTAGTAATATCCAAATAAATTAGATTTACCAATGTCTAAATAAATTAGCAAATTACTTATTTAAAAAAAATAGACGTGTGGTTCATAAGTTTTTAACAATGTAATTAATATACTTATGTCAAATTAATTTGTAAGTAACCTCTTAGCCTAGTTGGTTAGGATCTCACCTTGAGATCTAGGAGTGAAAGGTTATCTTGTCCCTCGAATTGAGGTGTGTGTTTAGTGCTGCTTTAATTCCACCTTCAAACGCATGTACTCAATTCGGGCTTACTTGATGTTAGGAGTGGCTTTACTCCTGGCGCCCCATGAGGAGCTTTTAATTTCTTTCATTGATCGATATATTTCAATTTTTTAACCTAAATTATCTATTTTTCAATATAGAATTTGTATATCATGGATATACATGTAATATATACCTTTTTAACTAGAATTTTTATTATATCCACAATCAATTCAAAATAGCCTCTATTGTAACACTACAATATTTATACGTGTATGTTGAATGTCCGATTATGTCAGGTTATTTAAATCTTGGAGTAAATGTGTATGGTCATGCAAACATTAACGTGATGCTTTCGAGCTTTTTCAGCAATTCCTTTTTAATTTCTATTTTACTAGGTATCATATACTTGAATAAAAAGATATCCTTTACTTGAATAATATTAGCATTCACATATATGAAGTCGTCCTACCAATTCAAATATATATGTAGTTCAAACCTATGCACTGTGACAATATTAATAGATAGATTTTTTTTTAAATATTAATAGAGTGTCTAAAACTCTTTGAGTATCCAACTAATCTCTATAAGGTGTGATGGTCCCTCCATCTCACACACATCGGGTAATTACCAGAAACTCACAAATCTGTGCTCATGGGAGTGGCCGCAAGAGAATGTACAAGTGTAGTGATTCAATCACAAGCTTTGACAAGAAAGATAAACACACTTACCACTTGAACAACATCTTGGGGTTGAAAAGATCAATATCGCTTAGTTTTCTTGGAATAAAGCTAAACTGATCTAGTATAAAGCGAATCTCTTCATCTTTTCCTTATAAAAGAATTCTTCATTTCCCAAATGATAATTGCCATTGTGATCATGGTTTTATACCATCTACTTTTGAAATTTTTTAAGTTGCCACACTTGACTCACGTGTGGACCGAGCCCTTCTTCTTATTCTTTTTAACACCAGAAAGGGTTGTAGAATATTTCTTCTACACTAGAAATTATTACTTATTTAAATTCTAATAGTAGTCTCACATTATATATTGGTTTTACCATGTGAAAGAAGGAATTAAGATGTAATACGTGCGTCATTATGAGACCCAAAAAACTAGTTTCATTAAAGTTTAGATTCAAATGATGAGGCATTATTACTCAAAATCTTATTTGTGTTGTTGCTCCGTCCTCCAAATTGACTTACACACTAGTTTATATTCAACGGTCACTGCAATTTGATCCATCTTTCGGTTGAAGCTGGTCCGGTCGAGCTTTGGTTCTCTTCTTACAGCCACCAATGAACTTGTCATCTAGGAATCTAAAAAATTCCTCTAGTACATTAAGAGAAGATGCATTGATGTTCTCTTTATATCATGATGCTCATTGAGGAGAAGATGGAACTTTCTAGAGTTAACTGGGTAAATGGCGATGGTGTGGCAATTTTCAACAGAAAGTCTTGTAAAAAGTTACAATTCTAGAAAATACATGTGTATTAAATTTTTACCACAAGATTTCAATGTTAAAAATCTCCAATTGAATACCTTAATTGTGTAAAGCAAAGTGAGTCAAGTTGGGAAAGATCAAGAAAACACGACGCTTTGATCTTCCACTATTGCAAAAGTTTTCAAACGTAGTTCCTTGTTGAGATGTCCATTCATCTCACCAGCAATCGACACCAAAGTGCTCAAAGCCTACCCTTTTTTTTGGTAGGCTGCTTGTGGCGCGAGAGCACAAGTTTGAACCGGCATGGCCCATTAGCCATCCTAACTAAAACCTATCTATTTGGGCTCATGTACACAAGGAAGAGCCTCAGAATATTTTCAGGTAGCTGAGGATCCTTCGCTCAAATTGTTGCCGACACCTTCGTAGATATTTTTGGAGCTTTAATTAAGATTTCTAGAAACAAGTACGTAAGGTTGAAAAAATCAGACGAGCACATGCACTAGACAAAGTTTGTCCCCTTTCTTGAGACAAGCTTTCATGTCACTTTTGTCGGTTAGTGTTGCTTTGATGTGCCTTTCCAACTCCTATTTGGTTTTTTCTAGACTAGACAATGTGTGAAACAAGAGATAGAACGGTACAGCTGAGCTGGGTCCCTGAACGTGAGGTTTGACATAATAACAAGCTTTAAATTGTCACGTGACCCTTCGTACATCATACTCTCATCTGCAGAGCAGGCCAAGCTTAAATAATTGCGAAATTGCGAAGTGACCGACGATGGGCAGAGAGTAACTTAACTCTACCTTGATTAAACTCTTAACCTTACTTTGTCCTGTCTTCCTCCTCCTCGTCACTGTTTCAAAGGAGGGACAGAGAGCAGCACGGCAACAGCAGCATCAAAGCTTAATCAAATTGTGGCATTTTTTTTTTTAAGGCGATTCCATAGATGTTTTAGATAATTAGATGACATGCTATACAGCCTACGCACATCGATGATGGGCCAAGAGATGCAGGCGATGGTCATTCCCATATTCTTGTAACTCAACATTTGCTTATATTCTATAATAATCCGTTTGCTAGTACTAAAAATGGACTCTAACGGTATAATTGAAGCCAATGGAGTGAGCATGTCACCATCTGCCATGGAAAGAATAGGGAAAACACGGCAATTTGGCCTTCCACCGTAGCAAAAGGTTGACATTGTCTTCCTCAATTTTTCAATGTAGTTGCTGTCATCTTCGCCTCTCTAGCAACTGACATCGAAGTGCCCAAGGCCTGCGTCCTTTCAGCCTGGGAGCATGGGTCCGGACTGGCTCAACCCACTGGCAAACCTAATTGAGATCCGATTAGGGTTCATGTACATTCGGGGGAACCTTACAATTCTTTTCAAAGGCCGGGGATCCTTCACTGAAGGGGTTCCTGACACTTTTTGGAGCTTCACCTTGTCTCATTCAAACAGTTGTCACGTATCTCACCTCATGGTGACAGAGAGTCAAGAAAATGCAATAAATATTATGGGCCCCCACTAAACTCATCATTCAAGGGAAGAAGGCACGCATTTTTGCATTTCCCTCTATTTCCTCCCACTTTTTGGAGGAAAATATCTAGTGGATTCACAAGAAAATCTTGGTCAGGGTCAAGCATTGAATAACGTGATACGCTCAACATATGTATAATTATGTAGAAAAACTCTTTTTAATCTCACCTTACTTGTCAAAACTCTAGACTAAAATAAAATGTGTCTTGAAATGAGAGGTACAATTGGCAGCAATCTCATAGGGAGGTTAAAAATACCTAGGAAGTTGAATTAAAGGAATAGATAAAACAACAATTGAAAACATTGAAGAAACTTAATTATGTTATACATTATAGATGAAGCGATTATCAAAACAACAATTTAAAGTGGAAGAACACAATTATTTGATTACGAAGCAGAATAATAATGATAGTATTTGAACTTGACAATATAATAGTAGGAAGAAGATAATTTTTTTCAAATCATGTCTTATGAAGAATATAGGTCTCATTAATATTTTGTGGACCCACAGGAAAGAAAAATAACTTATGTTCTCTCCACTAGATCAATCAATGTGGACATTTCAATCATCGTGTGTTTTTCTCTAATATCATTTTTCTAAAAAGAAAAAATAAAGAAATGAATAATTTATTTTAAGGGAGAGATGAAACGAGGTGACATTGTTAGAATAATTTCCATATATTTGAATCTCGAACCAAAGAGATTTAGTGATTATGTTAAGCCTTAGGTTTGGGAGGAACCAAATTTGAGCTACAAAAGGATGATGATTATCCATATCTTTGTGGTTGGAGGATAAGAGAGCCGATGTGGAGTCACCCTCCTTAGGAGGGTTATCTCTTCATTTTCTCTCTTGAACTGCTCAGGTCCAATGTTAAGCCCTAGGCCTGGGGGAACCAAATTTGAGCCAGAAAAGGACAATGATTATCCACATTACATATGCTTGGAGGATTTATATTACATGAATAAGTAAACTAAGATTACTAGGAAGAGGTATGTAAGGTTGAAAAGGATACGACGAGTATGCAGTAGACAAGGACAAGCCAGAGAGCTTGTCCCCTTTCTGGGGACGGGCTCACATGTCACTTTTGTCAGTCAGTGCAGCTTTGGCTGTGCCCTTCCAACTATTACTTGGATTTTTTTGGACTGGACAACATGCGAAAAGGTAGAAAAGACGGTACAGTGGAGCTGGGTCCCTAGACATGAGGTTTGACATAATAACAAGCTTTAAATTATTATACGACCCAGGGTGATGTATCAAGCCTTACTCCCCATTTGCAGACGAGGTCGACTGAACTCGAAGACTTAATAATTGCGAAGCGACCGACGATGGCCAAAGAGGAATTTAACTCTACCTTGGTTAAACTCTTAACCTCGCTTTGTCTGCGTTTTAGAGAGAGAGAGAGCAGAGCAGAGCAACGATGGTGGCAGTGTGGTTGGTACTTGTCAGGGAAGGAGAGCCACGTGAGGTTTTGGAATTTGCAGAGAATTGTTACGTTACGCTACAAAGAATCGGAAAGAGGGTCATTACGTCGAAATTATTTGCAGAGAGAGGTCCAAGAGAGAGAATTACATAAAAATACACTTCATATTCACTGGATCAATGAAATTGGGTTGTTTTAGAACTTTTAAAAGTGAGATTTCGAGAAATAAATGATTAATATATTTAGTAACTTCTATACAAAAAAATGAAAGTTTATCTTCCATGAACCTTCAATTTCGCATGGAGTACCTATGCACATGCACAAAATCAATAGATAGGTGTCTCTTAGATATCAATGGAGTTTTTTTTTTAACCCTTTGAGCATCCTACTAATCTCCATTAGGTGGGTAGTCCCTTCATTTCACACAAATCTGATAATTTTTTATTACATTTTTTTAAATCTTTTAGTTGCCACATTTGATTGGTATTTTTATCTCAAATTATAATCGAAGTTGATTTTGGTAGCTCAATGTTCTGAGTTTAAGAGCTAAGTTCCCATTCGTTTTTCTTTTTAACCCTGAGAAGGTTTTGTGAATATTTTTTTTCTATACTATAAACTAATACTTATCTATATTGTAAACTTAATCTCGCATTATATATATGTTTCTTTCATATGAAAAAAGAACTAAGATATAGTTATGAGGCTGAAAATAGTTTCATTAAAGATTAAATTGAAATGATAAGGTATGATTACTAAAAATCTAACGGTAGAAGTTTTGGGGCATGGGCTTGAAAGAACTTTTGGTGGATGGTCGCATCATAATTAGCTTAAATAACAATAGGAAATTGAGCGCAACTCTCATTGATCTTATCTTTATTACAATTTTTTCAAGCATTATAAGAGACGTGATACCTATTGACTCTCGTCATCCATGAATCAATCCTCGGCAATACTCCTTCCTGTCTTGGAGGGCTTGCTGAAGTTAAGGAAATTACAAACTATTCAGTGCAAATGCCTCACGAGGATACTTGATCTATTTGTGCTTGAGGAATGTACAATCATTGGAACTATCTTATTTAGAAAGAGCTGTCGAGATTCAAGGTTTGGGGGAATCGAGATTTTTGTTGCATTTGATTCGAATGAAAGATTATATAATCTATGCGAGTTGAAAAAGCTAAGGCCTGTTGAACTCAAAGGTTGTACCTAAAACCCATGGAAGGCCACAATAGCTTAGAGTCTACAAAGTACAAGGGGACCAAAGGTAGCGGATCTCTTGAAATGCGATGTCCAATGTAACAATTGGAGTAGCTATTGTGGTAAGAGAATACCGTGATATGTGAGGTGATTGTGGTAGACTTGCAATGTTTTAACTAATCTTTAGGTGTCATGCACTCTAATTCTTCATCCTAATAGCTCGGTCCCTAGTGGAGATTGGTGCATCGCTGCTGCAATGCTGTTGATTTCTGGAGGTAAGGTCAGATGTGTTAAACGACTAAGCATAATCAAATGGGAGAAAATATTTGGGGGTCCCGACTGCCAAGCCAGCTTGTACTCCTACCAATGAGGAAATGACGTGTGGCTCCACGATGCGCTAGTGGTTCTACTGATTTTTCTGCATAAAATATATTATTTTCCCTTTTTTTGCTTAAAAATTTAGTCATTAATAAATCTGCTGCTACTTTTTTCTCTCTCATCTCTAATGGAGTCGGCCTGTACACATTAAAAGGAGCTTTGTCTCCCATCCTTTCTTTCCTTCTCACTTGAAAATTTTGGGTGAGAATTCGCTCTCCGCCTAAAGCAGGTTGCTCCTCTGCTTTGCTCCGGCGCTGGCTCATCCTCGCTCTTTCCTCCAGAGCTTGTTGCTTCTTCGGCCTGCGTCGTTGCATTTTTTCTCCGCCGTCTGCTCCGATGTGGTTTCCCTGCGCAAGATGGCGAGGAATGTTCTTGCTGTAAGTCGCAGACTCCAAGCGACAAGAAGTTCCAACTCTCTTATTCGACTTCAGATCTGCTAGGTTCGCAGTTCATAACAGTGAGTTGATTCTTTCCCTAATTTTTGTACTCTTCTTTTCTTTTTATTTGCTGTTTTTGCTTCTTCTTCTTCTTCTTTAAGTTTTAGTTTCTTTTGTTGGTAGGTGATTGCACGAGCTTGGCTATCGAGTCAGCAATTTCGCTCATGAGTGTTCAGTGTTATGATTTTTGAAAGGTTTGGTTTGTTACGAAATCGTACATTAATTTTAGAAAAATACAGAATAACGCTCGCAAATAATTCACCAAGTAAATATAATATAACAATAAAGGAACAGAATCAGAAGAATACACGAGAAAATTTATTAACAAAATTTACCCAAACCTAGGTTACATCTCTGCTCAGAGGTATTCTATGAGTCTACTAAACTTTAAAAAAAAAGTTGAAATATAACAATGATTTTCTCTTAAGATTAGGATACAAAGAGATTGGAATCCTCATAAAGGAAAAATTCATTTTTTTTCTCTTTTTCTTGCTTTTATATTTTCTTTTCAAATGTCTTGACGATTAACGTCTTGCCATAGTTAATATAAAGGTATAGTTTTTAACCTAAAACCAAATCTAATACTAATTGTTATGAAATCACATGTTGATTTCAGAAAAATAATTTTAGCAAACAATCCACCGAGTAGAGGCACTCTGCGAATTCACTAGACTTTAAAAAAAAAATTGAAATACAACAATAATCTTCTCTCAATATCAAGGGCACAAAAACATTAAAGTGTAACTTTTAACCTAAAAGCAAATCTAATAGAAAAGACAAAAAAAAAACCCTAAAAATATTTGGCTCAATCCATAACATGATTTTTGTAGGCTAGCACCGAGTTTCGTTCCGAACCGAAACAAATGGTTGGAAGTGTCCGCGAAACCAGGAAGATTAGTAGAAAACGAATGCTTAGTAATATTGGAGACAATGCGGAAGTATTTCGTTGAACCGAGGAGTCAGCACTTGTCTGATTTTTCTGTTGTTGGCTTTTTGTCTTCGGGTATTTCGGTGGAAGTAATTCGATTGGGAAAAATGGCGGATATTGTTCCGCCTCCCTCGGCACATATACGTTCTTAACTCTCGTTTCTCCGCAGAGAAGGGAATAAAACCAGAAAGAATTCAAAAATGGGAAAAATGGTGGATGACGTTCTCTGTGCAGCTTCCAC
This sequence comes from Eucalyptus leucophloia subsp. euroa, assembly GCA_017140325.1. Lineage (NCBI taxonomy): Eukaryota > Viridiplantae > Streptophyta > Magnoliopsida > Myrtales > Myrtaceae > Eucalyptus > Eucalyptus leucophloia. Next base: position 6,461,574 of record CM029474.1, read on the forward strand.
GGTGGCGGGGTGCCTGGTGGATCCGGTGGGTCGTCTTTGCGGCTATGTGATATCCACTGACAGCCACATTTGCGAACTTAAACACGAAGTTCGCAAGTTGCGCAATGCGAAGGAAGAGGTGCAGGATTCCATCGATGATGCTCAAAACAACGTGAGACCTATCAAAGCCCATGTCAATGAATGGGTGAAAAATGTGGAGATGCACGCCGAGGAGGCGCGCCATTTTCTGGATGACGACAGAATAGCGAAGAAAACTTGCTTCTACGGGTGGCTTCCCAACCCGAAGGTGCGATATCGTCTTAGCAGGAAGGCAAGGAGGAAAGCCAAATGCATCCAGAGACTCATTAATCAGAAACCAACCGGGAAGGTCTACAACGAGTTTCCGCCAGGGCTCGTCGTCCCGCCAGGGCTCGTTGGTGGTGCTTCCAACGTGATTTCCTCGGCCAGTGATCGGGGCGACACTGTCTTCGAGTCTCAAGCTTCCATCTTAGAAATAGATGAGTCAAATAAAGACAGAAAAGAAACGATAGTGAAGTTGAGTTACGACCATTTGAAGAGTGAGGATGGCAAGACTTTATTCTTGCTCTGTGGTCTTATTGGCGGGACCATTCAAGTCGAAACTCTGCTGGTTCTAGGCATGGGTTTGGGCTTGTTTGAGGAATTCAGAAGGACGATGCAAGATTCGAGGGATAGATTGAATACTATACTCGATGAACTCCGTTCCGCTTGTTTGTTGCTGGATGGTGGTGATGACAAGAACAATGTGACCATACATGATCTTTACAGTGAGGCGGTTGTCTCAACTCCATTTAGGGGTCAGAATTCTTTGATGATGAACAGCAAGTATGGCTCATGGTCAAAGGAAAAGCTTGAGAAATGTTGGGCTATATGCCTAGCTGATGTTGACAAAAAGAGGCTTGATGAACTAATGACGTGTCAGTTTCCTGACTTGAAGATACTGATGTTGTCTCAACCAAAAGGCTGGCGTTGGATGGGAGAACACAAACGTGAAGTGGGAGATTGCTTGGGACTACTAGATTTCACATACATGAAGGAGCTCCGTGTCCTATATTTTCGCTCTATGCATATTGCCAGTTTACCTTCCTCAATGGAAATCCTTGGGAACCTCTGCTCGTTATATTTAGACCATTGCAAGGTGGGAGATGTGGCAAATCTTGGCAAGCTCAAAGCATTGCAGATTCTTAGCTTTGTAGGGTCTGAAATTTCTAGGCTGCCTAAAGATATTGGGGAACTGACGAATCTGAGATCGTTGAATCTAAGCGACTGCTACTCACTTGAGATAATCGAGCCTGGAGCCCTAAAAGGCTTAATCAACTTGGAAGAGTTACATATGAAGGGAAGCTTTAATCAATGGATGGGCAAAGATGAAGTACCATTGAAATTGTATAATGCTGGGCTTGCCGAGCTGAAGAGCTTGAGAAAGATAGCCTCGCTAGAAATATCGATCCGTGATCCCACTATACTCTTGGAGGATGATGACCTACCATTTGAGAACCTGGACAAATTTTGGATCAACATAGGAAATTCTGGGGGGAGCGAATATGAAGGTTTGACAACCATGAAGCTCAATTTAGAAGGATGTGATAGTATTCTTTCAAGAAAATGGGTTAAGAAAAATCTGCAAAAGACAGAATGCTTATTTTTAAGCCAATTGAGTGAGTTCAAAGAGAGCCCTCGTGAATTGTGCACCCAAGAATTCCGAGAAGTGAAGTATCTCGACATTAAAGACAGCCCCTCAATCAAGTACATTGCCAATTCATCCAATACCGAGTCATACAATGGCCTCCCTCCTTTTGGGAAGTTAGAGTCTTTTTTCCTTGAAAATCTTATTAATTTGGAGAAGATATGCCATGGCCCCATCGCACCAGAGTGCTTCAACAAATTGAAAGCCGTGAGGGTTGGACAGTGCAACCAATTGAAATACTTGTGGTGTCTTTCAGATATACAAAGATTTGTGCAGCTGGAAGAGATTAAAGTGTGGAATTGTGACTCAATGCAATCCATTGTCATAGATGATGCGAGAGAAGTTATAGTTTCTGCCAATAACAAAGTTGAGTTGCCTAATGTACGTGATCTGGTATTGCATAAGTTACCAAATATGACAAGCTTTTGTGATACTTCAATTCAGGTAAATTTTTTTTTTTCATTTTTTCCCTCTGTCAATTTGTCTTGTTAGGATGAGATGATATTGGTGTTCACTCAACGTCGGTACATATTTTATTTAACTTTGACTATTTCTACAATTTGATTTAGGTTTTGATTTACAAATAAAAAATCCTCTCAAATAGAACACAAACCATGTTATAGTTAAAGGGAAGCCTCTTTCCATGACTGATTTTTAAATTTTTTTTTTTTTTAAATTTCAACATTAGATAATTGCACTATTAACTTGGGTTTCTTCTATGACTAATTTATTACTTATTTAACATTCTTAATGAGATGAAAAAATAGTGTGCTGAACAGATAAAAGTGAGAATGAATCTTAAATGAGTAAATAAAATTCAATAATTTGAAAATGAAGAAAGCAACATCCGAAGATTCAATAAGTGGGTGATGTTGCCAATGTCACTGTGTCAACATCACTCTGCAGTTGAGCCGCATTGACAGCATGATAGCGGTGAGGATATCCTCATGAAAATGATTTCACTTTTCATAAAAGAGAAATTCTTTTTTATTTTTCGTTTAATTTCGGCCCGAGAGTTACACTTTTTTTCTCTTGAAAATAGCTTTACTTGTAACAGACTCACGTTTAATGAGCTTCATTGTGGTGCCACATCAGGTTTCATTGCCTCACCTAGAATCCCTGGAAATGGTTGGACTCCTTGGCCTAGAAGAGATACTCTATAGTGAACGTTCATTAAAATACAGCAATCTAAGAGAGCTAACTATGAAGGAGTCTAAATCCACGTCGAAGAGTATTCTGAAATTAGATTGGATATTGGCGATGCCGAATTTGGAATCAATGTCACTTGGGAGCCTTCCATCAGCAGAAGTAGTTTTTGACATAGAGGAGCTAAAAGTCACCAGAGATGTCGAGAGTTGCTCTCGGCTAATGAAATTGACATTAGAGCAATTACCAAACTTGCAGCACGTGTGGAAATGGGATGTCAAATTACAAGGAACATCGATATTTCGAAACCTGAGGGACCTCTTTGTCTATAGAACGGGGCTGTCATTTCTCTTTTCGGTGTCTATGGCTAAATGTTTTAGAGAAATTAGAGTCATTAGAATCTGGGAATGTCCAAATATGAAGGCAGTGATTATGGATGAAGAAGGAAGAAATGAATGGACAAATGATATTACAGAGTTCCCACTACTGGAGTATCTATTGATAGGGCTATGTCCCATGGAGAAATTCTTCCCATATCCTCATGGAAAGAAAGAGCCAGTAACCACTACTTCAGATTCGCAAGACGCTCGCTCCGATTCCTTCTTTGATCGAAAGGTACAAATCCCTTCTATTGAGATTATACCCATACTAGCCATAGGCACACGCTTTGTGGGGATGTAATAAAATCTCTTTGAAGAACTTTATTTGGTTATATTAGTTAGAATGTGTTCATTATTTATAATTGCCTTTGTCATACTAAGGCCATTAGTGAAAATTCATTCTTCCATCACATCAAATAGATGGTTAGGATTAGGCCAATTTGTTAGATGTTTCATAGCTATGATCTAACGCTTAACTGTCATGAGTAGGTTATTTTACCAAGCTTGGGATTTTTATGGCTTCATTTAGTAGGATCCTTCAAAAGGATATGGCAAGATGAACCTCCCATAAGTTCTTTCTGCGAATTAGCCACCCTCATCCTTGAAAATAGCTCTGAGCTACTCAACGTCTTCCCTTTGACAATCAAAGGGAGATTGCACAATCTAAAAGAAGTCAGAGTTTCAAACTCTCTCCCCTTGGAATCATTGTTTGACTATAGGTCCTTTTGTATTATCATGTATTAATATGAAAAATGTAATAAATTTATCCTACTTTTCCTCCTTTCTCACATTATCCTCATGCAGGTTACATTTCCTAATATAACAAGTCTGAAAATTGTTGGCCTTCCGTGCAAAGAGCTATGGAACAATCAAATTCCCACCGATTCATTTCAGAAGCTGGAATCTCTTGTATTGGAGAAGTGTGACAATCTCCAAAGTATTGCTACTTCTTATATGTGGAAGAGGCTACAGTGCTCTCTTGAGATCCTAAAAGTGATTTCATGTCGTTCGATCAAGATCATATATGAAGGTGATGGGACGGATATAGAGAGTGGTAAATTGAGGAAGCTAGTTTTGCGTGATCTTGAAAACTTGAGGTGCATTTGGCAATCCGACAATCTCCCAGACATCCCATTCCCAAATTTGAAAGCCATAGAGGCCATAAGCTGCCCCTGTTTGAAAATGCTTTTCCCTACCTTCACTGCGAAATTTCTCGGGCAAATCAAAGAGCTGATAGTGGATTCATGTAAAGATATGGAACTAATTGCTGGCCATGAAAAAGCGGAAGAAGCAACCCACACGACAATCACCTTCTCTGAATTAACACTTCTAATACTTGTTGAGTTACCGAAATTCGGGAGGTTCTTCTTACCTGAGAAATACTCTATGAAATTCTTGTGCTCCGAGGACTTCCCATCCTTACGAGACTTGAGTATAGAAAGCTGTGGAGCAGAGCCGGACCAAGTCCTTGGTAACTGGCGTTACCTCCAAGAGGATCGAGGAAGTGGCATGCTATCAACGTCGGACGAAGTCATTGGTGACCGGGAACTCCACAATATGGAACTAGATCGTCGCAAGCTATTTTATGAGACGTGAGGTATTCCTTCAATATTCATTGCTTTGGTTTGGTTCTCTGTATCGAAAAGTCCGTTCGTATTAGCTGAACACAAAATTCTCAGTGGCGCCCACACGCACTCTACATCACGTGGCCCTCTTCCTTTCTCTCTCTAGCTCTCTTCCTTACTCTCTTCAACTAACCGTCTGTCGATTCCCTTTTATGCTCAAGAACCGTGCCTTCTGGAGTTCCCTTGATCTTCATTCCTTGTTCATTCTCCCTCTCCGTCGCCCCTCCATCCACCAACAGTCGCCGCCGAGAGTCCATTGCTGGGCACGACACGACATGGCAGGCTGAGAAGCGACAAAGAACAGAGAGCATTGATCGAAGGCTCTAGATGATTTCAATTGAATCCTTTCCTCTCGCTTCACTGCTGGTCGTCACCGCTTCCCTATCACCACCCGTTCCGCTGCCGCGAAGAAGTTCTGTAATGCCGGAGTGCTCGAACTTCAATCATGGTTGCCTGCTTCGACGATTCCATTCCTTGATGTTGCTTCTGTTATCTCCTTACTCATGTCTGATGTCAATCGCTATAGGTAATCGTTCTTCATTCAACTAAACCACATGTGATCTGTTAGTTACTGTCTGTGTGCAAATCGTAAGTGATTCAAGCTGTATTGATTGTTTGGAATGGTGCTCCTCTGTCGGAATTTGTACCACCTATTTGATGAAATTCCTGAACTAAGTCAGTGTGTATTTTTCATTTAGTTCTTGACTGAGAATTCCTTTCATTACTAGCTTGTCAATCTATTCTAGTCATATAAGCATATTTGAGTTCTGTTTCTTCATAAAAAATCATAGGTATTCAATTTCAAACTTGTTTTGAATCTACTGGAACCTTGTCAATACATGCTGATTCGTAACTGTTGTGGGCCTGAACTAATGTCAATTGGTGCTTGATTTTATTCTTTTCCACTCAAGTAAACATGTGTAGTGATGTAAGATTGTGTTATGGAGAATTTCATGTTTGTTTGGAAAAGAAATTATGTCATGAATGAAAGAAATTCTACTAGAAATCATTCTGTGGATGTTGATCGTGTCTTGATATCCCTGATTTGGTGTGCATTTCATTCCAACTCGAGGCTAGTTTGGTTATGGGGATCATATATGTTCATGCTAGGAAAGTGGTATGGAGAATCTTATGCCAATTTGCGAGAATTATAGACATAACTGAACTATGATATGCTAGAATCGAAGCATTGTGTTCTGACCATGATTGCTTTGTTTGAATTTGGCATTACTTTTGTCTTGGATTGATGCCATTTTGATCAAGTAGACTCATATGCATTTGGAGGAAGATATGGCTTCGATTTCATATCAATTAGTCATCAAAACGATCATGATTTGCAGACTCGTATGCCTTGTCACAATTCTGAACTTGTGCTGGAAGTTGTGGCTTAAGCATGAATTAGATGGATTTTGTCTTAGCTTGGTTGCCTTTTTTCTTGCCCGTGGATAAGTGATGTGTGTGCATGATTAAATTGATGAGATGTTTGCTTGATATTGCCATGAGAGTCTTGGCCTAGTTATTAACTTAGAGAAGTCTAATGTTAATTGAAGTTTAATTCCATGATTCTTGTGATTTCAAAGCTTGGAGCATCTATTTTTTGTAATATTGAATATTTTGAAGAATACCGACTTCATCTAAAGGTGATCTGATAGACTAACCAGATTTGAGGAAATCTCTCGACAAAGTCGGTCATTGAGGCCCCTTGAAATATCGCATGGACAACACTTGCCAATAAAATACCAATATTCTCTCCCTCTCCTTCGATGTTCACCATTCAAGGCTTATTTAGAAGAGCTTTTGCTTAGATCTAATTGATCTTTCAAGTGCGTGCATTTCTGCTGACATACTGTGCACAACACCAATTGCAACCTACTCATTCATGATGTCCTTTCCTTCCTCGGAGTGTTCACTGGGCACTGCCGTTCAGAATGGCATTTCAAAGATATGATTTTTGTTTGCTCCCTCCCCCATTACGAATTCTACAGGGCAGGGAAGACTAGTCACCGGCGCTACTAGTACCCTGCCCTTGAAATCCATCAGGACCCTGCCCATATGTTCCACTAGGTGTAGGTGCATAGTTCCAATTGTCTTTCCTATGAACCGTTCTGCACTGAAGGTGCAAAGCTTTATCTATCTCCTTGAAGCAGGTCCCTCTGTTTGCTTATAGTAATTGTTGTTATGACCCTGTCGACTGTACTTTCCCTGATATGAAGGCATCGGATCTCCCCTCTGTCCTTGATGTGGAGCCCTGCTACTGGCAGCATAATCCATATTGCTCATTGGCAGGGGATTTCTTCTTTTATCTTGTCCCGGGGGACCATAACTTTGCTGACGAGAAGATAATTATATTGAGGGCTCCCTTGTCTATTTGCTATTTGACCTCCTTGCCCATCGTATCTAGGTTGGTCATAGTTTCTATTGCGATCTCGCATTCTCCTGCCCAGCCTCCCATTCTGAACTAGTGGTGGTCTCTTAGTAATTACTCCTTTTTCATACTTGTCACCTAATGATTCAGTGAGTTAAATAAAGCCAGCGGTGCTGCAGGGCCACAAATCATAGACATATTGGAAAGTTGGACATATTGGAAAGTTGAACTTATGGAATTAGAGGATGAATGGACTAAATGACTGAAAAAAAATTGGCAAAGATGTATAGTAGATCTTATGTGGAGCCAAGTCCTACCTCCGTATTCCTTGTTTTGGGGATCAATGTAGGAATCAGGTAATATGAAGATAGTTCTAGGTAGATCTGTTTATGGCTCAATAAATCAGTGCACAACGATGATGCAATTATTAATCATTCATTGATTGCAATGGGAAACTTATCAAAGATACTTGCCTTTGAATTGCTTTGATTCTGCTTTAGTCATCACAACCCGAAACCCCAGATTGGTGGTCGTGCTACTAGCTCAAATTCTCTTTTTTGCTTCCTCCAAATTGAAACATGTGTCAAATGTCATCTTAAATTTGCTATGTAGATCATGCCATGGTTGTCTCGGGACATAGATCTCATGATCAGGAAATAACATATCCATGTTATTACTGTGCTAAATGTAAATGTTAGCTTAATTACCGCAAATGTGGGGTTGTGCATGCCAATTTTTAAAGATGGTGTCAAGATCGCTATAGAGCCGATGCTCGGGAGAGTCCTATTGACCATCGCATTGGTCCAACCCACCAATGAAAGCAGTTATTTTGTGGTTGTTTCCCAAAACAATCTATTTGTATTGAGAACAAGTACACAATAAGAAATTTTTTTATGATGCAAAAAAGTTGAATCTTTTCCCTCCAAGAAGTTTATGCCATAATCTCGAATGGAAAACAATTAGCCAATAAGAACTTGATGAACCATAGATATTTATCTTAACGTTCACACCATAACATCAACTCATCCAAAGCATCTTATACAACAATGACATCGCATGTCATGCCCACAACTTACTTTAACTAGTAGGGAGTATCTATCTAAATCAAAACTTGCTTTGTCATGCCCATGAATGCTCATTCTACTCATATTTCTCAATTTTGATTGTTTAAAATACTTCGATTTAACCCAAAATTACTTGAGAATTTTGATATATATCATTGCCTTTGCACACTCTCAAATTCGAATGCGACTAATTTACATATTTAATCAAGTTGTGAGAGCACTGGGAAGAGTGGCAGGCGACCCAAGTATTTTGCCACCCACGTCAGGAAACGTTTCAAAACTGGTGCTCGTTTGCACTAATCTTGCTTGTGATGTTCAATGCCAGCCCCACCGGCACTTAATTGTTTGCACCTGCTTGTCAGAGCCAAATCAAGCATTGGTTGCCATCAAAACTTGAACTCAAGAAATTAAATAGGCCGAAATGAAACTAGAAAATGGATGAAAAAAATCAAAATTTAGAAAGTTCAAAGAGTCAAGTCTCGAAAATATAATATGCGGGAACTTTGTAAGGTGCTCATCGTTCCATAATAGTGCCCTTCGAATCAGAATTTAATTTCAGGTTTCGTTCGTTTCGCGGAAAATATGGCATTTGTGGAAAATATTTTTCAGGAAATCATTTTTCAAGAAAATATAATTATTTTCCGATGTTCGAATAAAACCTGAAAATGAAGTGGAAAATGCTTTTTGCTATTCGGTAAGGAAAATCTTTTCCTCCATATATTCTTTTTCATTTATTTTATTTTTTAAAATGGACTTTTCATATTTTTTTCATTTTTATTTTTGTTTTATTTTTTCTTTGTTTTCCATCTCCTTCTTTCTTGGCCGGTCATGGGCCATCAATGGCCCACAACTCGGCCACCGGCGAGCTCTCGAGTTCACCGACAAGCACAAGGCTCGCCAGATTGACGAGTTCAAGCTTGAGATCAATGAGCTCGAGGTTTGCTTAGCGATGGCCGACGACTAGCCAAGAAAGAAGAATATGAGAAACAAAGAAAAAAAAAGAAAAGAAATAGAAAAGAAAAATGAAATTAAAAAATAATTCAAATAAAAAAAAAAGAAGAAGAAAGGGGAGGAGGAAGTGATGATTTGTAGAGATGTGAGATAAGAGAGATCAAGTGAGGAAAATGTTTTTCACTTTTCAAAAGTGAATAACATTTTTCCCTAATTTAGAAGATTTTTTTTCCTTTTTATGAAAAACATTTTCCCCAAGGAATTCATTTTCTATGAAATGAACACAAGAAAATTCAGAAAATGTTTTCTTGGAAATTATATTCCGCAAAACAAACGGAGCCTTAATGTCCAATATGGTGAGTTCTAGCTATTATTAGCTTATACACAATTCCCAGAGGAAGCAAAGTCTGAATACTCCTTACCAGAGGGGTTGTTGCTCTTTCAACTCAGTCAATCAAAATGCATAGAAATGGTGCATCTCATATTTGCATTTTTGTATGATGGCCAATGATAGGAAGAGCCAAGAAAATACTGTTTTTCAATGTAAATGAAATGTTGTGCCAATCTAATCACTTTCACGGATGCCATGTGAATGCTCTTGTCTACTTTCAAGTTCTTTCTGCATATAAGGTTCTACAACCATGAAGTAATTGAAAGAAGCAACATTATCAATGTGGGCTTCAATGTCTATTCATAAACACTAGAGATTGTGCATAAGAAAGAAAATTAACTTTCTAATGTAAGGAAACTTTTCAAGTGATACATGTAATCTACTAGCATGGCATTAGCAGCTAAACTTAATTGCTTTTTAGCTTCTTCAACGCTCTTTGGCAATCCCTTTATAGATCTCAAATCAATCGATCTAAAGACCTGTGCCAACATAAAATAGAAATTAAAGATGATTATTACCATTCATCTTGTTTCCAATTGAAGTCCCTCAGAAAAGCCAATTAATTTTACGTAAATTCTCCGGACCTACGCATGCCAACTTTCCAAGTTGTCTTCGTCCTTTACTTGTACTTTTTTGTTGCCATCAGGGCTTGTCAAGGGACAAAGTATCCACAAAATCCTGTCGAGCCTTAACAGAGCATTCTCATGCCAACGCATAACATAACTTGTGTCACTTCGCCGCCTCTTTCCATCTCTGTTTGAAATTCTTCAATATGTCGTACGCAGCTTGTCCCTCAACTTTGCAATGTAGATAATGCCACGGTTACCTTGGGACATTGACAGTGGACTACAGTAGTCACAAAAAAAGCCATAAACACAAGATTAGAAAAAAACACAAACATTTATTTATGGTGCTAAAGGGAAACATTAGCTTAATTACCGTGAATGTAGGGTTGTGAATGTCATTCGTAAAGACAGTGTCAAGATCGCTACAAAGTCTGTGCTCGGGAGTGTTGTATCAGCCATCACTTATGTCCAACCCACCAGTGAAAGCCATTATTTTGCGATTATTTCCCGAGGCTTGAGTGTCAAGAGCCATGCACTTTTGGTGGTGCATGTATAAGGTCCCCACCTCCTGGACTAGAAAAGATCCATACACCAACAAATTAAACCAAACATTTTCGTAGATTTATGCTTGAATTCAAATGAATGGGCAGCTTCTCCAATACTATAAAATTCCCTACTAGAACTATCGTAAATGCATGTCATTATGCTAGAAACACTAGGACAGAATGAGACAAATCAATAAACTTTCGCAGATTGTCTGCTAAAAGGAAAAACTTTCCTATGAAATTATACCCGATTGAAATAATAAGGTAATATATAGCAAAAGCAATGCTTTGATGCAATCAAATGAAGAGATTTTGATTAAGAATCAACCTAAACGTCTAAGGAGACCTGTTGCTTGAAAATGCTAAGATTGGTGCTTTCATAACAAGGACCAAGCACACATCGATTGTCAGAGTGTTAAGAAAACTTCTTCGTCTCTACATTGTGATCTAGGCCACCGGTATCTCCACGACCCCGATGAGCTCAGTCCCAAACACATCGTTGTCCTCCACGTGGAACTCCACCTTCAAGATTGGGCATGCCATGGGAATTTAGAACCGCTAGTCCCATTGGGGGTTCTCGCAGTTTGGAGTTGTTAACACTTGAATTTTGCTGAGAAAGCATGAATAACAATAAGGGTAATTTTGTCATATGCCTATTGATACCTAAATTTTCCTAGCCATTCAAGTGTCCATTTTTTTCAAAATATATATAAAGAAGAAGAAAGAAGAGAGAGATTTAAAAAAAAAAATGGGAAAATATTATTAAAAAAAAAGAAGAGAAAAGAAAGAAGGATATAAAAATAAAATCGAGTGGGCTGGTGTTGTCCAGCCCACTTGGCAATTTTCGGCCTTTTCATTCCCAACCCCTCTCTTTCAGCCCATTTCTTTTAGTTCGGTTATTTTCTTTTGGCCCATGAGTCCAATTCACTCTCCTTGGCCCATCTCTTTTATCTTTTTTTGTTCCCATAAGCCCACTAGAGCCTAAAAAAAGGAAGCCCAGCCCATCTTCTCCTTTTCCTTGCACGCGCTCACCCCCGTGAGAAGAAGAGCGTCGGTGACGCAAGCAAGAGAGAAGCAAGAGTGACGCGCGGGTAACGGAGGAGGGTGTGTCTGCGCGTGCGTGGGATCAGGGCTGTGAGCGACAAACCGTGACGAGAGCGATGCCGGCGCCTTCTAAAATCTTGGAGCCACGGCTGATCGACGTCGTCAGCTTCCTCCGAACACCATCCGCTCGTAGACGTTCATCGTCGTCGCTGGCCCCATCTTCAGAGAACTCTAGACGCGCTCTGTTTTGCATTCAAAAGCGCACGCCATTTCTTGCACAATCGGTTGTCCGACGGTGTCTAGATTCATGGTCGATTCATGTCCACTTCATTAGTTGTTGAACTGAATCTGAATCTGTGTTTTTCCCTTTCGTTTATGTCGTGCTCTTGCTATTCTCAGCCTCGTCGCCGGTTATGCCCGCCGCTCGAGGCCATCAAGTCAGTGCATTCTTTACCGTTTTAGTATGCTTCCTGTGTAATTCTTATACTGTTTTGTGCGATTTTGGAGTTCATAATTTCCTCGCCTGAGTGGCTCGGTCTTGGCCGGAGTCGTGGCTGATGGGGGAACATTTGGACGTCAGGTATTGACGTTGGACCGATAGGGATTCTAGCGTGAATTTGTGTAGTGTAGTTTAATCGAGTTCGTCAATGGTGGTTCCGTACAGAGGAAATATGGGTTGTTGCCGGGAAAGTGAAAACGTTCGAGAAAATAGAGAACGTGATCTGAGGGAGCAAAGAAGGTGCAGGGGAAAGGGACAAAATTGGGAAAAAGACTACAAAGGAAAAACAAACTGTGATTCAATTGAAAGATTACACAAGCCCTGCAGGTTGAAGGATCTAAGGTGTGTCAAACTGAAAGGTTGTCCTCAGCTAAGAGCCATGGAAGGCCTCGGTAACTTCAAGCCTTTGAAGTGCTTGGAAACCGAAGGTTGTAGATCTCTAGAACCCAATGTGTGGAGATCGATCAAGATAGAGACCAAATTGTAACAACTGTAGTATGTGATGCGGTTGTGGTAGAACTTGTAGTATTTTAATTAATCTTTACGTGTTATAGACTCCACTCTTTCATCTTAGGCATCATCTTCTAAGCAATGCATGCATTAAAAACTCAGTTGGGTTATTAATAACTTGACCAATTCAAATTTCCAAGTGTCTGCTTAAGTATGGAATGGTGAATTGGGAAATTTTTATCTTGTGTCATAAAAATTCATATATTCAAAGTTAAATTCGATTTTTTGGTATAGCAAATTGAATGTCATAGCTTCATGTCGAATATATACCTCTTAAATTAGAAATTTAATTGTATCCACAGTCAATGGAAGAACAGCTTCCCTTGTGGCAATACACTATTTATAGGTGCATGTTAACTATATGATAATATCAAGCTATTTAAATTTTGGATTATATGGGTGGGTATATTTTACCATCGATTAAAACCATTTTTCATCCAGGGTGATCGACTAAATTAATAGGTTGTTAGTTTTTTTAAGAATATTTGTAACTGTTATTCGTAAAATAATTGATATAAATTTGGGACTAGATATATAATCATTATATGGTGCTCACGTTAACGTGATGAAGTTAATATTAATCTTCATATAGAAGGAGTCTAAATGACACATAGGAAAATATGGAAGCCTCATGTTAGCTTTCACATTTATGAAGTCGAACTACCATTTGGAGCGTGACGTTGATATAACACAATTCTTGATAATTGCTATGTTCAGTTATGAAAATTGAATTAAGTCATGAACTACGACATCAAAGCAGATACATATTAATAAAGGGTTGTAGAAAATTTATTCTCATAAACAATTAATCAATGAAGAACAAACGGATCCATACATGATTGTAAAACACCGAGATCAATAAATACAGTGGAATTAAAGCATACCTATTTGAGCCATTGCTTCACTTGCAAAAAAGTAGATTACTCTGATAATCAAGGATCTATCGGAATACCAGATCTTCCTCTTTATGACCTATTTCAATATAGCAGCTTTCAATGGGATTAAAGCAATCGATAGGTATAACCTACCCTTTATAGGCTAGAGAGGGGACCTAGCAAACCCTAATCAATAGCGTGTCAACCGGGCCTTCCCATTACGGGCTTCAAATAAACACAATTGCCTACACTTTGCTGCTCAACTAGGCCCGTTAACAATAGATGCCAATACCCAATTCAATCAGATCACTTTAGGGTATAACAAATATTGAAATATCCATTAACCCGATTATTTAAAATAGAAAATCAATTAATTAATGTAAGCCCATATTATAGGAAATTTCCAACATTCTCCCACTTGGGCTACATTAATTAATTTATTTTATTTTGAAAAAGATTTTATATTGAAAACGACACTATCGGGTTAATAACTAAAATTTTGTTTTATGTGGCCACAACTTTAAAAAAAAAAATATATTCCAATAATGGCATCTCAATACCAATCCAATCCTATATAACCTCAATATAGGACTATGGAGATCAATGTGTTAAGAAAATACCACAACACAAGACCTTCCGTAATCACATATAATAAGTGTTATATTTTCATGGATCATGGGCCTAGTAGTGTAGTAAGAAATAGTGCCAACATGTGATCAAGATATACACTATTTCTTATCGGTCCTTAATGCTATTTCTTAACGACATGAAACTGCATTAGCGCAATTTCTAAACAACATGAAATTGCCTTAGCGCAATTTCTAAACAACATGAAATTGCACAATTATGTCACAATCCAACATGAGATCTCATAATCAGTGACATCCAGTCATCTTTAAACTAAAATTTGTTTAAAGATACTGTTTTATACTTCCATTTCTTAGTCAACAGGAGAAAAAATAACAATAAAATCAATAACAACAATCATTGAAAATAAATGCTTTAATAGACATCATAAAAGCATCATCAGTTTGCATATAACTATAATATCCAGAAATACAAACTATATAACTCCCACTAACAAAAGAAATCAAAAGATTCCAAAACACCCATATTCTTTACATGTTCTTTAAACAAAATGGGTCGTAAGCCTTTTGTTAGAGGATCAGCCAATATGGACTCAGTTCTGATATTTTCAATTACTACGTCTCCATTTTTGACTAAGTCCTTAACAGTATAATATTTGATCTCCATGTGATCTGTCGAATCCAGGTCAAGAACATTGGATTGCAGCTAAGAAAGTGATGAGATATCTACAACGAACAAAGGATTTCATGCTCGTTTATAGTAGAGTTGAGGACCTAAAAGTGATTGGATATTCAGATGCTGATTTCGCTAGTTGTTCAGATGATAGAAAATCAACTTCTGGATATATTTTTATGATGGCTGGAGGTGCTATTTCTTGGAAGAGCACAAAACAAACCTTGATTACGAACTCTACAATGTATGCTGAGTTTGTAGCGTGCTACGGCACGTCGGTTCAATCAGTTTGGCTTAGAAATTTGATCTCAGAATTGCATGCTGTGGACTCTATTGCTAGACCTATGGTGATCTATTGTGACAACACTGCAGCTGTGTTTTATTCCAAGCATGACAAGATTAGTAATATACTAATCTTGTCATTGCTTGATGAATAAAACAACAAAGCATGCTTGTTTATAGTAGAGTTGAGGACCTAAAAGTGATTGGAATAAAACACAGCTGCAGTGTTGTCACAATAGATCACCATAGGTCTAGCAATAGAGTCCACAACACGCAATTCTGAGATCAAATTTCTGAGCCAAACTGCTTGAACCGACACATCGTAGCACGCTACAAACTCAGCATACATTGTAGAGTTCATAATCAAGGTTTGCTTTGTGCTCTTCCAAGAAATAGCACCACCAACCATCATAAAAATATATCCAAAAGTTGATTTTCTATCATCAGAACAACTAGCAAAATTAGCATATGAATATCCAATCACTTTTAGGTCCTCAACTCTACTATAAACGAGCATGAAATCCTTTGTTCGTTGTAGATATCTCATCACCTTCTTAGCTACAATCCAATGTTCTTGACCTGGATTCGACAGATATCTTCCAAGAGTATTCACAGCAAAAGCAATATCCGGTTTGATACATACTTGTGCATACATAAGACTGCCAACTGCACTAGCATATGGAACATTTTTCATGACTTCCTTTTCAACATCATTTTTAGGGCATTGATCTATGCTCAATTTATCTCCTTTCACAACAAGAGCTTCACCTGACTTACAGGTCTGCATATTGAATCTTTTCAAAACACGATCTATATAACTTTTCTGAGATAACCCTAGAACCTTCTTAGATTTGTCACGATGAATCTCAATGCCTAGAACAAAAGAGGCTTCCCCAAGATCTTTCATATCAAACTTTGTAGATAGAAAATTTTTGGTGTCATTCAATATATCAACATCACTACTAGCAAGTAAAATGTCATCTACATAAAGTACTAAGAAAATATATTTACTCCCACTTACTTTCATGTAGATGCATTGATCAAACTTATTTTCTTCAAAGCCAAATGATCTCATAGCTTTGTGAAATTTTAAGTACCACTAACGTGATGCTTGTTTGAGACCATATATGGACCTTTGAAGTTTGCACACCATATGCTCCTTTTCGGCTTCTTTAAACCCTTTAGGTTGCTGCATATATACTTCTTCATCCAGATCTCCATTTAGAAAAGCTGTCTTGACATCCATTTGGTGAAGCTCTAAATCAAAATGAGCCACCAAAGCCATGATTATCCGAAAAGAGTCTTTAGTAGATACTGGGGAAAAGACTTCATTATAATCAATACCTTCTCTTTGTGTGTACCCTTTTGCGACTAACCTTGCCTTGAATCTCTCTATGTTGCCTTTATTGTCTTTCTTAGTTTTGAATACCCATTTACAGCCGATTGGTTTATGCCCATCGGGTAAATCACCTAGTTTCCACACTTGATTAGTTGACATGGACATCATCTCGTCATTCATCGCTCCTAACCATTTATCTGCCTGATCACTATTAAGAGCTTCTTTGAAGGTCATTGGATCAACTACTCTTCCAATGTCAAAATCAGCTTCTCCAAGATAGACATGATAATCATTTAAAAGTGTTGGTCTTCTTTGTCGCTGTGATCTTCGCACAGGCATTTCTGGAGCCGCATCATTCATCTGGGGAATTTCATTTGTAATGGGATGATCTATCGCCATATTTTCAGTATTTACTTCTTGCTAAATTTCCACATTGTTAGGATCTCGCATAGAATCATCATGTAAGATGGGCAATGGAATAAAGACCGTTTTATTTGGTTCTTCCATTTCGAAAGATTGAGAAGAACTCTTTTCAGCAACATCTAATTCCAGGAATTTGGCAGTTTGAGATTCAACGATTCTAGTGCCGCGAGAAGGACAATAAAACCTATACCCTTTAAAATGATTAGGATATCTAATAAAATAACATCTAGTAGTCCTGGATTCGGTCTTCTTCTGAGAAGGATCATAAATTTTCACCTCTGCAGGACAACCCCAAACTAGAAAATGATTCAAGCTAGGTTTCCTCGCAGTCCACAATTCAAAAGGTGTTTTCAGCACCGATTTACTAGGTACACGATTCAATATATAAGTTGCCATTTTAATCGCATCCCCCATAAGTATTCAGGCAAATTAGAACTGCCCATCATACTTCGTTTCATCTCCATGAGTGTGCGATTTCGCCGTTCAGCTACATCATTCTGTTCAGGACTCCCAGGCATTGTATATTGAGCAACAATACCACAGTCCTGCAAATATTTTGCAAACGGTCCCTTTTGCTGTCTAGCCTCAGTATATCGCCCATAATACTCACCACCACAATCAGACCTGACAATCTTGATAATTTTTCCCAATTGTTTCTCAACTTCAATACGTAACACTTTGAACATTTCAAGTGCATCAGTCTTCTCCTTAATTAGATAAAGATAACAATAACGGGGGAAATCATCAATGAATGTGATGAAGTATTTATTTCCACACAAGGTGGTTGAGTATGGCCCACTAATATCAATATGAATTATCTCCAATAGACTTTGACTTCGAGTAGCGTCTTTCTTCTTTGTTTTAGTTAATTTTCCCCTCACACAATCAATACAAGTCTCAATATCATCTGAGTCAAGAGGAGAGAGAATATCAGCCACGACAAGTCACTTTACCCGTTCTTTGGAGATATGCCCCGATCGCTTATGCCATAGCATTTAAGATCTATCTTTGATTAAAGATCTCTTAGCAACAACATTCTCAACATTGAAAGAGCAATATGGTCTATCGGGAGATAAGGATAATCGATATAATCCATCAAACAAAACACAATTCCCAATAATTCTGGAATCATAACTCAAATCCACTCTTTTATTTACAAAATGAAGACAATATCCAGCTTTGTCAAGCGAAGAAAGAGATACTAAGTTTCTCCTAAAATTAGGAACATAAAAGACATTGTTCAAGACAAGTTGAAAACCAGAATCTAAATTCAAAACAACTGTCCCTATGCGCTCCACATCAACTCCAATATTGTTTCCAACTTTAAGCTTTGACTCCCTCAGACTTGGACTCCTTAGATTTGTGAGACCCTGTAAGGTAGTAGTCACATGAACAGTAGCACCAGAATCAAGCCACCAAGAATCCAAAGGAACATCAACCAAATTTGATTCAAAACAAACCAACAACTCACCTTGGTGACTTTCTTTTCTTGTTTTTAGCCAAGTTCGAAATTTGTAGCCATTGGCTCTCTTGTGACCCTGCTTCTTACAGTGAAAACACTTAAAATCCTTATCTCCATTTCTCCCATAGTTCTCATTTTTTCTAAAGTCTTGCCATTTCTTTGGGCTATGAGCATTTGACCCCTTAGGCTTCCATTTGCCTCTATACGAACTCAACTTGGCATTGGTAGTTAAGTGGGCAAACTCATACTTTTCCTTCTTTAATTTCTCTTCCTCAGTCACACACTTAGTAATCAAGGCATTAACACTCCATGTCTCATTCTAAGCATTATAAGTAGTCTTAATTTGGCTAAATTCAGCTGGCAAAACATTTAAGGCTTGATGCACAATATAATTTTCAAAAAGAACAATTTCATGGGCCTTAAGTTTGGACTGAATGTGGACCATCTTCAGTATAAATTCTCTAACACCCATAGCAGTATCATACCTCATGTTCGTTAACTCACTTAGCAAGTTCCCAGCTTTAGCCTTATCTGAGACTCTATATCTTTCTCCCACTACTTCAAGGAACTGTCTGGCATTCGTATCTTCCAGCAAACCACTAATCAGATGCTCAGCAATGGACCTCTTTATAGCAATGAGGCTTAGTCGATTAGATTTTTCCCATCTAGCATATTGAGCCTTTTGATCTACAGTACTTTGATCATTAGGCCTGGCAGGTTCATCCTCACGTAGAGCCAAGTCCATATCAACGATGCCCAAAGCAAACTCTATATCTTGCTTCCATCTCTTAAAATTTGATTCAGTTAACATTTCAACCGTGGCATTGTTGTTATTTACAGCAAAGGTCACTGTTTGACACACATAATGCAATAAGATCAATTATGGGCAATAAGCAACTCAACAAAAAAATAATTAGTACATCATAAACTCCCATTTGGGCAGAGTGTATAATGCACCATTATTTTTCCCAGCATGAAATTTATAAAGCAACAATAAGGAGAATTACATATAATTGTCAAGGATCCATCCCCTTTGGGCAGACAAATCCTTTAAATCATACATCTCCATAATATCAATATAGAGGGGAATTATATATAATTTTCAAAACATTTATCCTCTTTGGGCAGATAAATATTTTTCAATTATACATCCCCATCTTTTAAATATGGGAATAAATTTCATGCTATTTTCCAAATTAATATACACAATAACTCCATTTGGGCGAGTAATTGTATATATTAATCTTTTATCAATAGGGATCTTCAAAAAATTTATGCCCAAAATTATTCATCAAATAATATGAAACACTTCACAACATGTGTTTCCAAAGATCATATTGCATTTTCAAAACAACAATTTTTGCCACAATTTTTTTAAAAATTTTTAATATTACATTATTATTATTATTATTATTATTATTATTATTATTATTTAAATAATTACGGACTCCCGCGGGCCTAGGACCCGCGAGCAGCCCTAATCAGACCACGGGCCTGACCCCGCCCCATACGCAAGCCCACACGCAAGCTATGTGGGCAGGCCACGAATAAAAACAAATGGGCCAAACCCATTTATTTTGGTTCTGGGCTCACGCCCAGAACCTTTGGGCTTCTTTGGTTCATGGGCGTGAGCCCAAACCTTTTTGTTTGTTTATGTTATGGGCTTATGCCCAGAACCCTTAAACATTTTTTTAATTTTAATGGGTGTGAGCCCAAAACAATGGCCCAGCCCAGCTGAAGGTCTTCTTCAACCTCTAGCCGGGTCACGAATTTGCAGCAAACCGGGTCACATGACCCGGTTTCGACCCGGAGCTCCAAAATACCATAGAAACACTGATTTTTTATGAAATTTATCCATGGATATTGCATCTAACATCAATATGATTGACTATAATGAATTAAACGGAGAAAAACCAACTAAATCTATCACATGCAAGCTTCGAAGTTTCGGATCCAAGCCTCCCATGGCCGAAAATTAGGTTTTCTTAAATTTTAGCCCTAAAAACTCAATTTAATACAAAAAAAGATACTAAAACAAATATATAACAATACCCATACAACGATTTGCATCGAACATCAATCGATTGCAAGTAATTTGCAAATTCTAGAACTTTTTCACATACAAACCCTAGAATTTCAAATCTGAAATTCTCTCTCAATTCTCAACGAAATTATGCAAATTATATATGGTTGGAAAGATCTTAACATGTAGAACAAAAGCCCTATGGTTACGGGATTAATCAAGCAAAAAATCTACATGAAAAAATAATGCCCATATTTGGCTCAAAGAGGAGGATTTCGAATTTGTCCATAAAAAAAATTTTGGGTTCTACAATCATATACGATCTGCTCGGATACCACATGTAGAAAATTTATTCTCATAAACAATTAATCAATGAAGAACAAACGGATCCATACATAATTGTAAAACGCCGAGATCAATAAATACAACGGAATTAAAGCGTACCTATTGGAGCCATCGTTTCAGAAGAAAACTAGATCACTCTGATAATCAGGGATCTATCGGAATACCAGATCTTCCTCTCTATAACCTATTTCGATATAGCAGCTTTCAATGGGATTAAAGCAACTGATAGGTATAACCTACCCTTTTATAGGCTAGAGAGGGACCTAGCAAACCCTAATCAATAGCGTGTCAACTGGGCCATTCCCATTATGGGCTTCAATCAAACACAATTACCTACATTTTACTGCTCAACTAGGCCCGTTAACAATACATGCCAATACCCAATTTAATCGGATCGCTTTAGGGTATAACAAATATTGGAATATCCATTAACCCGATTATTTAAAATAGAAAATCAATTAATTAATGTAAGCACATATTATAGGAAATTTCCAACAAGGTTCTCTACTACTAGAAGTAAATATTCACTTGTGTATAAAGTCACTCACCTTGATAGTATTACCAATACTATCGGTTAAGTTTCTTAGCTCAAGCTATGTTTTTCATCGACATTATAGCTTGTCATTCACTTAGGCCCATCAATCTATAATAAGAAAGAAGAAGTAAAGATGAGTTGTGAATGATTTGCATAGACAAACAAAGTGAACGAACAAGACGTCTTTATAGCATGCACGGTGCATGGAGATGTATTATATAGGGGTAGGAGGTTTTCTATCTATCTAATTTCACTAATTAATATCTTCTAATTTATTCCTATGCCTCCTGTCTTTGGTATAGCATTTGAATATCACAGCTACATATAGAATATATACCTTTTGACCTAGAATTTCTTTTATGCCTGCGGTCAATAGAAAACATCTTCCATTGTGGCACCACACTATTTATAAGTGCATGTTGACCATTTGATTGTATCAGGCTATTTAAATTTTGGTATAAGGGCAAGTATGTTTTACCATCGATTAAAACCATTGTTTGTTACGGGTGATCAAATCGAATCAAGAGGCTGTTATCGTTTTTTTTTTTTTAAGAATATATTATGCTTTTATTTGTCAAATAATTGGTAAGAATTTGCAACTCGATATATAATCGTTATATTGTACCCACTTAACATGATGAAGTTAATATTAATGTTCATATGTATGAAGTTTGAATGACAAATATGATAATACAATGGAGTTGTGTCCCCCACCAATTCACCGAGGCGTCATATTAGCTTTCACGTTTATGAAGACGTATCGCCATCTGGATCATGAGGTTGACATAACCCCAAGGTTAATAATTGCTTTGCTTAGATATTCAAAATGGAATTAAATCGTGAATTGCCCACATCAAAGCAGATATATATTAATAAGGGGTCTCAATTGCTAGAGGGCAGCATTCGCTTTTATAATCACTCACCTTGGTTGTGCCTTGGACATAGGCAGTCGGGCCCAAAGGTAGTTTTAGTACAAAAGAAATGGTGGAGTGGGCCTCTTTGTCTTTTACTGCGAAGTACAGGACATTGGAGTTAAAAAAAAAACAAAAAAAATGGTTTCCTTGTGACTATTAGCAATTTTTAGTTGGAAACGTATGTGAATGTTAACCAACAAATTAAAGTCAAACAATGATAATACTTTATTGGGATAATGACTTAATTGATTTCTAAATTTTGGCTTAATATACAATATGATCCATGAACTTTTAAGTTTGTTTAACATGATCCTTAAACTTCAACTAAATGTGCAATATTGTCATTGAAATTTTAATTTATTTAAAATGTTCCTTAGAACTTTTTATACATGTTCAATTTAATCCCTAGAATGTATAAAGGTATTTAATACTATACTTTTATCAATTTAAGTTCAGTGACAACATTAAACATTTTCATTAAATTAAACTTGCACTAAAAATTCTTGCCATCACTGGCAAATGTTCTAGATTTGATTGGCAATGACCACAAGCACATGAAATTATTATTATTTCCCTCATGTAATGGGAGAGAACTAGATAAGCAAAAATCACAAAATCAGCAAAAACTCCAGAAATCTCCAAGTGAAATTAAATGTTACAAAAGAAATTGGAAGTAACGCAAGGGGTGGAGTAATTAGCGGAGAGTATTCGAGAGGCCACGAAGGAATTCGCTGCCTCAGTGTAGTGGATGCCATCCCAGCTCACATGGCGCGACGACTCCTCGCACACGGTGCCATTGTTGTAGCACGCCTTTAACGGGTTCTCAAATCCTACTCATATTGCAATGCAAAAAACACACAAACTTAAGTAAATCAACTATCATTGTAAGTTTGTAACCACTCCTAGGGCACAAAACAAATGAGCAAGATACTCTCGCTAACTCTTGAGTTTTGACTTGACAATCGGCCCTAACAAAACTTGAGGGGACTCAGATAGAGGCGATGGAATCCGTACCATGTATAGTATAATTGGCGATGAGATCGTATTTGATCGCGAAGACATCGACGTACACGATCGTGGCATTCTTCATCTAACTCCTTAGTTCTTCGCAAAGGGACTGCAATCGCCGATTGAAATCCCGAGCAGCATTATTGCGAGATCGGAGGCATCCGAGCTCATCGATGTCGCTCGCATCATGGGCAGCGGCGACCGATATGCTAGGCAAACAGCCCAATGGCCCGGTGTTGTGCACCCAGAAATTCTTCCCTCCGCTTTGGTATATGCTCTACAAAAAATTATATATACTCTACAAAAAATTAGTTATATAAATTAAATTTACATAGATGGGATTATGTCTAATCTTTTGGTAATTGTTGACTGACCCATATGGCGAATCTGATTTCTTCGATGAAGATCGGGATGTTCCCGACGACCTGCAAATACGGAAGGTTGGTGAACTGAGCTGTGAGGTCGTTTTGGCCGATGTCAATGGTGTAAAGAGCGTCCGCGAAGCCATCCTTGCCGACCAAATTCGCGTGGCCTGAAATTCGGGACACCAAATCGAGATATCTTAATTTTGCCTTCTTGTAGAGGTTAATTTGTCTAGTTAAAGGATAGATTACCTCTCGAGAGAAGCAACGGAGAGCGAGATCGGAAAAGGAGGAACTGGCGGAGTTGGACGCCCAAGTTGAAGGGCTGGTCGCGAGGGATGGTGGCTACGCCGGACACAGCGAAATTGGCACCGTTGCTGAAATTTGGGTCCAATGATTCCAAGTATGGACTCAAGAAGCTTGTGTTCAGGCTCTCACCTATTTTGGATTTCATGCAAATCTCAACAAAATCTCATAGTATGTACTTAAGACACTCCTATTTTAATAGATGTAATCCAAAAAGATTTCGGCATTTACATGATTTGGTCCTCTAACTTTTATTCAATGAAGTCACCTAACCTTTTGGATTTATGCGATTTGATCCTTTAAGTTTTATCTTGCGTAATCGAGTAATAATTCCTATGTCTAGCTCAAATACTTTTTGTTAGACCTAAAATTAACATTACCAAAAAAATATTTTTTTTTTCGTGTGTTTTCTTCAAAGATCATCGAAAGAAAGGGTTCGAATTGGTGCTCATCATGCGCTGAAGCCCCTCCTCCCTAGGGAGGACACCTCAGGAAATCATAGGATAAAGAGAGCGAGAACTCATAGAGGAAATCGATGGTCAACCGCCCGTCGCACACCCGGCCAGTGGCCTCATGAAAGAAGGTGCGCCCGTTGGGCAACGCGATGTCGATCCCGAGCCCCGCCAACCAGCCGCCAGTGTCCGAGTTGGAGTCGCCAAAGTTGAAGATGACAGGCTTCCTCTTGCACGGAGAAGCAGCCGAGCTTGGAAGGCCAAGACAGAGTCCAAACATCACGGCGTAGCACCTCAAAGCACGGAGGCTGGGAACGCAAGAGCCCCCTCCTCTCTTCCTCGCCATTTTCTTTATCTCCTCCGCTTTCTTTCTTGTCGCTAGATTGACTGTAGAAGTGCAAGAGAGAAGCTATTCATGTAAAAATTCATAGGGGTCTAAGTTGTGGATCTCGAGACCGGGCAGAACAGGCTCTTGCAATTTGGTCCCATCCCTCTGACAGTTTGAATTGTCCCACTAGGGACCATCTAGAAAAGAAAATATCTTGGGAGTTTATTTTCTTTTCGACGTAAATGGAGGAGCAAAAAATATTGACTAGTCAAAATCTAAGCAATTTGATCTATGAACCATGTTCATTTTCATTAGACGAAACGACATCAGTACACGATACGACACGATACAACACATAAACACGTTATTTCTAAAAAGTCAGAAAATTTCGATACGTTGGGACACATTATGTGTATATATATAATAAATTATCATTTTTATGATTATTTCAATCAAAATTAATTTAATTCAAATTCATAAATAAATAAATAATATAAAAAATTCTAAAATGAATTTACACTAAAAACATTAATCTACCATTTATTAATATCAACTCAATTTCCAATTTTGATAGATTCAACTCAATTTCAATAATCTATAAAATTTGAAGGAAAAACACAAGCAATTCACATTCTAGACTCATGTGTTAGATATGTCAGAAGAGAGAGAAAAAAACTTGGTGATGAATTGTATATCACGAGAAGTGAGAGTCAGAAGAGAAGAGAAGACTAAGTTTTTTTTATTTTCCAATTTATTATTATTTTATTATTTTTTCACATATATATTTTGACCCATCATTGTTGACACCTCAATTTTAATTAGGTAAGTTTTTATTTTATCTTTTTTCGGAAT
The DNA here is from genome assembly GCA_017140325.1 of Eucalyptus leucophloia subsp. euroa. NCBI lineage: Eukaryota > Viridiplantae > Streptophyta > Magnoliopsida > Myrtales > Myrtaceae > Eucalyptus > Eucalyptus leucophloia. The sequence goes on from CM029474.1 coordinate 6,487,131, forward strand.
AATGAACAAAAACCAAATAAAAACACAAAAACAAAAAAACAAAAAATAAAATAGCAAGAAAAACAGAAGCCAGCAGCTCATTTTTCTCCCTCTCTTCCCCCGCATGGGCCTCTAGGGCCCACTTTCCTTCTCCTCCGGCCCAGCCCTTTTCGGTCTTCTTCCTCCTTCGTCCGCTTTGCAACACACGCGCAAAGGGCACGACGCCGGATGAGCGGACGGACGGCGACTCGCATGAGAAAAGGGGGGCAGCTGGAGGATATGTGGCAAATGGGACGCCGGTTCGGCCACGGAGGTCCGGTTGGCAAGCCAAAGACCGGTGGCCGAGCCTCTCCGTCGACCGGACCTCCTCGCCTATAAATAGCGGAGCATTTCCGTCGTTGAAGGACACACCAGAGAAGATCGCGAGCTTGGAAACCTCCTCCTAAGAGACTTCGGAGGAGGTTGAAGAGCGAGCGAGAGAGAGAGAGGCCTGCGAGCTCCGAGAGATCCCCTCAGAGACTTCGGGGAACTCAAAGAGCGAGCAAGGGCGAAGAAAACGGGTCGCGAGCTCGGCCGACCTCCCACTGAAAGACTTCGGGGAGGCCGTCGGCGAGCGAATCCGAGGAGGTTAGATCTGGCCGGTGGAGGCTCGGATCTAACCGGAGTGAGAGAGAAGTGAGGTCGGAGGAGGTGAAGGAGTTCTGGAAGAAGGGAGAGCACAGCGATGAGGAGGGCCGGCGAAAGCCCAAATCTGACCAGATCTGGGATTCATCGTCGCTAGCACAACTGCGCCACCACCGCCATCTCCGACGTTGTCAACCGCCCACGCCAAAGCTCCAGCCAGCCGCCGTATTCGCCATCATCCTCCGACGTTGTCCGACGCAAGCCAAGACCACTGAGCCGCGTCGCGCACCCTCTGACGTCGTCGTCGTCTCCGTCGCTTGCCGCCACCTCGCCACGGGTAGTGCTACCGCCACCGCCGCCGTCGCTATCATAGCCTCCCCTCCTCCGCGGTCCAATCCTCGTCGTTGCCGTCACCGTCGCCGCCGCCGTCACCATCGCCGTTGTCCCCGTCATTGTGCCTCGGCCCTCTCCCTCCTCGGCCGCTGTGATTCGGAAACCCTAGGGTTCCCGATTTTCCGAGTCACGACCCCGGGTTGTCGGGTCGGACCCGGATCGGGAACCGGGTAGGGATTCCTAAAATTGCGGGGGCGGTGGAGGGCCGGGTCGCGATCGGGTCGGATCCGGGTAGGGTTCGCCGAGGAGCCGAGTCGCGAAGACGGGTCGAACCCGGGTAGGGTTCCGCTAGGAACCCGGGTCGTTGGGCCGGGCCAGCGTCCCCAAATGCCGGCCACGGCGTCTTTTTATTAAATAAAATAAAAAGAAAAAGATGAAAAATCCGAGTCGAACCTAACCCGCGGATCGACCCGGCCGGCTTATTATTATTTTATGTAATATTTTAATAAAAAAGAGAAAAATCAAAAACAATTTATTTCAAAAAAATATTAAAAAATGTTTTAATTTCCAGAAAATCGAAAAAATAATAAGAAATGATAAAAATATTTTAATTTCCAGAAAACCAAAAAAATGTTTTAAAATGTCAAAAAATGTTTTATTTTCAAAAAAATGCCAAAAATCCAGAAAAAAAGCCAAAAATTCATAAAAAAGCCAAAAAATTTCAGAAAATGCCAAAAAGACTTGTATTTTTCCAAAAATACCAAAAAAGGTCCAAAAAATCCCTTTTATATCCAAAAAATTAGAAAAATACTCAAAAAATGTTTTTCCTCTCAAAAATGCATGGAAAATCCCTCGAGCATCCAAAAAGCCTTAGGATTTAAACAAGATTGGGTACCGAAAGGGCATTAGTGATTAACTAGTGTAATCAAGTCCCCAATCCTAATTTCTCTGGTTGCGCAGGAGCGAGTATTTCTCCCGATACTTCGCTTGGGTTTCTAATCAACCCACCCCAAATCGATTAGTGGCGACTCCATTTTAAAAATTGATTTACAGGTTAAGAACTCAGACTATCAAAGTCGTGAATTAGTGGACTTGGGAGAGTCCGGGCATAACTAATTTCAGCCGAACCATTAGCCTCCTTAGGCGCTCGTACCCGATTGCGGGTGCCGAGAAAAAAAAGAGGTCGCGACAATCATTTATTGAAAATTTTTAAAATTGAATTCGCATGTCAGAATCATGTGTCAAAAACTCGCATTTCAGAATTTTAACTCGAGTGTTAGAAAGTGTCAGGAAAGTTAATTAAGTGTTAGATTTTCCAACAAATATTAACCGAGTGTCATAAAGTATCCGAGAGTGGTGGAGAGCGTTTGACTTGTGTCGGAGTGTTCGACATTACAAAAGCTCTCGGAGAGTGTTGATACTTCATAAACTATTGACACCTTATATTTGTTACTTAAAAAATAAAATAAAATAACGATAAAAAAAAAGCTATATGGTAATAAATAAATAAATAAATAAAGGAAAGCAAAAATACTGTGATTACTAACGATTTGAATTGTCCCCATTGAGGATCATCTAGAAAAGAAAATGTTGTAGGAGTTCATTTTCTTTTTCGATGACTTCAATGGGGAATGAAAATCATTGACTAATTGAAATCTAAGCAAGTTAGTCTGGGAACTGTGTTTATTCCCATTAGACAAAACACGGGACTATTGACACCTTATTTTTGTTACATAAAAATAAAAATAAAAATGGTAAAAATGACAAAACATAAAAAAGGAAGGCGAAAATACTGCAATTGTTGACAATTTAAATTGTCCCCGTCGAGGATCATCAAGCAAAGAAAATGTCTCAGGAGTTCATTTTCTTTTTCGATGACTTCAATGGGGAGCAAAAATCTCTCAAGACGAGTTTGATATGAGTCTAGTTGGTTGGGCATGAGTCGAGAAATTTGCATTGCAAATAAATGGGTCAAAATGGATTAAGTGGATCAATATGGGTCAAACCATTTATGACTTAACCAAACTCAACTCAATCTACTTGTTTAACAGGTCTATTGATTAATGACGGAGGGTTTTTTACTGAAGGCAAGAGAAAAATATAAAGTTGGGGTTTTGATATGGGTCCCTCTCTCTTGGTGGGTCTCTAGGCAATAGCTCATGTATAAATCATTAGGGACTAACAAAGCTCCGATTTCTTTTTTCGGGACCACTTGCTAATCGTCGACTAACTTTCATAAATATACTCCGACGCAAATCACAAGAGGAGCAAATACTTGACAGCGTTATTGCATGTTTTTCCAGGATGTTAGTGCGTCACTTGCGAGAAGTATCCACTACTGTATAAGGAGGAATACGGAATTCATACTTCAGGTGGAGAGATGTGGCAGCCCGAGGCTGTCTGCAGTCTACCAGTCCCTCCTCCTTTATCACTTTGTGACAGCTTCTACTTCTGCTGACCTAAATTCATCAAGCAAAATGCTCGGCCTCTGGGACATCAGCACGATGGCAATTACCTTTGTTCTTGTCACTGTCAACTTGCACCTTCTTTTGATGTGTAATTCAATTACAATATGGTAACACATCGTTGTCTGTTTAAGCGTCCCTCTTTGGTTTGTTATTGTTTTCATATGTTCACTTAAAAGGGCGAGTCCTCTCCCTTTCGGGGGGTTCTTTCCTTCCCTTTACCTAAACTAGCCCTTTAATGGATAGCAATAATTATTTGTCTTATTACATGTATGCGCAGGAGAATCTCTATCATGTCATCCATGTAATAATGAGCACAGTCTACTTCTACCTAACGTTTCTTCTGGTTCCAATTGTCGTGCCACTTGGGGTGCGCATGACAACCATTCTGTTCCAGAAATAGTTTCTGAAATAGAAATAGATTTTTCTATTTCTATTTCTAAAAGAGTTTCTAAGCAAAAATAACCGTTTGATAACGACACAAAATTTCTTCCTTTCAGACAGCGGCGGCGACGACCGACGACCTTTAATATAAAAAACAAAAATAAAAATGATTTAGTAACAAAAAAAATAAAGAATAAAATAAAATAAAATAAAAATATCATTTTATTTTAAAATAAATATATCCTTAAAAATAAATATATTTTATTTATTCTATTTTATTTTATTTTACCAATAAATTTATTTTAAAATGAATAAAAATAAAAAATAAAAAAATTATTTGGCAAAACACTCGAGGCAAATAAAAATAAATTTATTAAATTTATTTTTAATAAAAATAATTCATTAATTTTATTATTAATAAATTATTTATCATAATAAATTATTTTTAATAAATAATTTATTATTTTAATAAATTTTTAATAAATTAATTAAAATAATTTTTTCATTTTTAAATGAATAAAATGAATATATTTATTTTTATTTATTTGTACTTTTAATAAAATGAGGGGAGGCGAAGGAGGAGGAGGAGGCACAGACGTAGAGGAGATGAGGGAGGACTCACCGAAATTAGGGTTTAGTGGGAGAAATTATTTCTGATTTCTCTTCCAGAAATCAGAAGTAGAAAATTTTTATTTCTGATTTCTCTTCCAAATCAATTTCTGGAATATAAATCTATTCCAGAAATAAAAAAACTGAGTAGATTTATCAAACAAGTTTCTATTCCGTAAACAGTGCGTAATAGAAAAATTATTTCTGAAACAGAAATTTTGGTTATCATGCACCCCCTTAAATTTTAGTGACTTCTTATGGCAAGGGTAAGGTTTCAGAATTTTATCTGGCCAAAAAAAAATTTAAAAAGCTCAGGCTTTTTTTATTTTTAGGCATGTTTCTCGCCTACAAACGGGGAGAAACAGTGTACTTAGTCCTTAAGTAATGAATACTGATTGCAAATCTGCAATTTAGCTTTTCTAAAAGTAACGAAGGACGTTTGTCGTGGAAAATATAATGGAGGGCCTCCTTTTTCTTTCAAATGGCCTTCCTCATCTTCATTGCCGATTTTGTGGCTCCTTTTATCCCTATTTGCTCCAAGACAAGATGCATGGCTTTTCATGTCCATACTTTTCCAGTTTTTCATATATTTTATTGGGGTTCCTCAGATGTTCCATCATTTGTGAATTGCATCTGCCCCGCCTCTCTCTCTCTCTCTCTCCCTCTCTCCCTCCCTTTAAACCCCGTTCCTCCTCTCTGGGCTGAACATTGCCCGATTTCTGGGTTGCGGTTATAGGATAAATCCATATATCAACCTTAATCGGTATGAGTATTTATTGGCTTGTGGGAACTTGACAGCTCGCTTGTCTCAAGTGATTGATTTCTGGATTAACCATATTCTAGTTTGTGGATTATGTTTATTAGCAACTCATGTTTTCTTAAAGTAATTGCAATGCAAACTTCATCTGGATAGTTTCCTTTTTTTCCCCCCCACTAATTTTTCCTGCATCTGGTTACAGGGTTCAAAGGTGTTTCTTCCCGTATGATTACCAGATAGTACAGGAAATTCACAGTAGTCAGCTCATGGTGGAACCAGAGAGGAGCTTTGCTTTTCCTTTGCTTCCACGCAAGACATCCAAGTACACTGGGTTTGCTTTCGACTCACCTGGGTATGAGTCATTTTTTGCTTCACAACATGGTGTCTATGCCCCACAAAAGGCTTGGGATGTTATAAGAAGAGCCAGCGAGAGGACAAAGCCGTAGACATTGCCCAAGAAATGAACTTTAGGTGCTACACTTCGATTTGGGTAGTAAGCCGTATAGATTCAAAGTTGTAAAGTTACCTGTACCATAGTCGTTGCTTCTTTCTTATGAACTTTATATATGGACATTATAGTTGCCATCCATGCTTCAAACCCGATACACTTTTAGAGGAGCCACAGTGGCTATGGCTTCTCTAGTTACTAGTTCGGATGTAAATGTATATGTTTCAACGGAAGGAAAGGGAGGGATGTGATAATTCCAGACTTCTGGACTCCTTTCAGGTGCCAAGAGCATCACTCGTTCCAGAGCGTTAGGAATGCTGCTTACGTTCATCCTCTACGTGCATTTAAGGGCTAGTTCTAGCTAAAGTCTTAAGTGCTTTTCTTGAAACGTCTTGTTATGTCGTCCTGTTCATTGTTTCTTGCCAAAGCTTTCTTCATAATGGTGGCTCCCCTTTTTATTCATGACCGGTTCGCTCTTCATTTCTTTCATCGCAGCTGCTTTGTTGGCAGCAACATGGAGTTCCTTTTGCCTGTTCTATTTCATTGATTCTCTGGTCGCTTGTTCTCTGGTTCGCTCTTCATTTCATTGTTTGAGGATGACAAACCAACCGAACCTGTGTCCAAAAAGTAGGGTGTCCAAAAAGTCGGGTGGTTTATTAGGAATTGCTAAAAGTGTGATTGTTGAAAGCACCTCATTAGTTGAAGAAGGAACGATTTCTCTGATTTTCAAAAACTGCTGCAAACCGCGTCCTATGATCCCCTTCCAACACACAAGTAATTACAAACTCAGTTCGGTCCTTGCATAAGTACTAGCGGCTTTGTGCTTGATCTTTCCGTCTATGCAAGAGAAAGGAAGAGGATATCTGTTGGAGCAGTATCCTATTCTGTTCTGTAAGCAAAAGCCGTTGCAAGAAATCGCGAGTAATCACCTTAACGCTGGACCAAATATTGCCTGGAGAGGCATGTTATTAGGTGGTAGAGGGACGAGAATTTCTGAAAGTAGAAGTTTAGAGCAGCTTCTTGTCACTTCATTGTGAGAATAAAGAGGAAAAAAAAATATCTCACCAGGAGCTGATGAACTTGGCCAAGTTTCTGAGACACTTGACTGCTGGGGTTCGTCCAACCGTTCTTTATTAGCATCGTAATCATCATCATTCTCGAAAACCAGATACATCCCCCGCTTTTCCAGCCAGAGCCCAAGAAAGTATGGTGGGTCTCGCAGGACTATATCTATTCCTGTCTCCTTTTAACATCCAAACCATTGGCTTGGATTCTGGATATCTAATCTTCTAAAAGCTGGTCTTCACTTTTGTCCCCCCATCTGGTTTAATGTCAAAGCGTGTATCGGATCTTCGAGCCTGAGAAGCCTGCCTTTAATGTCCTCGATTGTTGGTAGCAGGATGTTTGCCCGGTTTGCACTGTCCGCAGAGACAACAACAGCAAAAATTATCACTCTAATCTCGCGGTTCTTCTTCGGAGCAGCAAAATGAGGAGCTTCCTGACAAAACCATCCAGGAATCTCGCTCCCAGGGACACTCGAGTTGTACGGATGTTATAGAGCAACCGGCAATTTCCCATGAAAAAACACATTTTGAGGTCAAACTTTGTCCACTCGTGATTGAAGATGCTAAACAAAGGGGGAGAAACTGAACTGATCTACATCCAGATATTTGGTACGGTTAAGAGTAGTTTTCACCTTTTCAATTCTTCTCTTTTCACTGCTGGGAAGCATGCCCTGCAGCCACCCGAGAATAAACGCCTTAGAGATTTCAATACCCGGAGACCTGTGATGTCAACTCGATTGCTGCAATCAGTAAATTAAGCTCCTTCAAATCAGTAGAATTCTGATCAGAAGCAACTGGTCGAGAACCGAAGATGAAAGGCGTAAATTCGAAATTGATCAACCTCGAGACAGCGTCATTCTCGGAGATGATGGCCACAGCAGCGGCCGAGTCATCGATCGCCTCTAGAAGGCCCGGCGCTCTCTCCTCCCCTCGCTTGACGCCTTCTTCATCGCGCAGAAGGCGCGGCACACCCTTGAGCATGGGCTCGCGGTAGAGGTGATCCACGATGCCGTGGCAGGGGGTGTCGGCGCTACAGTGGAAGAGAGAAGAGAACATAGCGTCGTCCTCTTCGGGATCGTCCGTTAGCATCGTCGCTTTTCGGCTTCTTGATCGACCTCACTTAGGAGTCGCCGGTCTTTTGGCAGAGGCGGGCATTGCAGAGATTGAAGCGCCACGTAACGATGAGCAATAAGAAACGAGTACCTAGTGGATGGATTCGTGTTCCCTTTGAAAAGAGCGATTTCCATAGCGCGGGAGATGTGCTGTCTTAATACCCTAAAAAACTCCAAACTGGTACACCCGTGACAAATTTACCCCAAACTATTTTTTTGATCACCAAAAACCCCAAACTGGTATACTTTTGACAAATTTACCCCAAACTGGTACACTTATGATAAATTTACCCTATGTTAGTTTTCGTTAAATTTTATTGTTAAATTATTAAGTTAAATGACACGTGACAATTAATTAGTATACCAATTTAGGATTTTATGATTTGTTTGTCATAGTTTACAATTTTTGTGATTTTTTTGTGGTATTAATCAAGTTTAGCTAATGGTATATTTGTCACAAATTTATCAATTTGGAGTTTTTTGTGGTCGAATAAATTAGTTTGGGGTAAATTTGTCATAAAGCGTACCAGGTTTATGGTTTTTTATGGTCGATCGGGGTAAATTTGTCACAATTGTACCAGTTTAGGGTTTTTCATGGTCAAAAAAATAGTTTGGGGTAAATTTGTCACAGATGTACCAGTTTGGAGTTTTTCAAAGTATTAACCCTAATTTTTAATAGACAAATCATGGCATTCACAATAGTTAAGGGAAAATTATCCAAAAAATTTTAAACCTATTGTACAATGACCGATTCAATTTTAAATATATGTATTAATTTAGTTCTAAACACTTATAAACATTTCAATTCTGTCAATTTAGTTTTAAATCTTTTAAAAATTATAAATGTAATTCTTTCGGGTAATTTTGACCAAAAATCTTTGATGTGGTGTTCTAGTCAGTGCTAGCCATCCTAAGTGGAAGGCCGGTATTAATGTGAATAATTGTAATTATTTTTTTAAAATAATTTTTATTTTTATTAATTTTTTTCTTTTCTTTTCTTTCTTTGTATTTTATTGTTTTCTTCACAAGGCCAGCAAGTCCACTGGTCATTGGCCGAGGGCCAGCAGCCCCGCCACCCCTGTAAAGAAAAAAAAAAAAAAGAATAGTAAAGAAAATTATAATTTAAAGAAATTAAAAAAAAAAAGTTTCTTAGTGTTCATGATGGAGAGTTTATGCCATGACATAGCAACATGTGTCCTCGACACGTAACCAAAATTATCCCCACAAGGATGTTCATATCTACTGCAGTTAAATATAGGATCACAAGTGTTGTCAATTTAGCTTTGAGTTGGTTTCAATTTCAATCCTTTAGACTAAAATTAATTAGACCTTGAGGCCGCACGCCTTGCACGTGCTGGTGTTGGAGAACGTCAGCACCTCCCTGCACCGACGGTTGCGGCACGCCAACGTCTTCTTCTCCCTTGGGTCGCAGCCCCCGAACCTCTCTTGCCTCTGCAAGATGACCTCTCTGGTCTTGATCTGCACATGATTTGCTCGTTTGCATGTAAAAAATGTGTGATTCAGGATCGAAAAATTATTGAAGAAATCTTTCTTTCTGTATAAATTTTTAATGGATTGGCCACCAAAATTGCAAACTCGATTGCTTCATGATCCGACATAAGCAATCGAAGTCATGATGAATTACCTCACGACAACCGTCGCAGGTGGAAGAAGCAGATCGAGGAGATTGCAATCTGGGAAAGCCCATGTTCCTCCTCCCATCTCTCTCTCTCTCTCTCTGATTGAGGCTGAAACTGTTTGAGTTTGAGGGATAGTATCATGATTTGGAGTTTGACGAAGGTTGAATGTGAGTTGGAATCGGACATAACGAGGATTTCTTTGACTGGGATGAGTATTTGAATCATCATGATTCTGTCGCGACCAAATTTTCGGGGTGTGAACCACCTAGAGTTTGGCTAATGGATTGTTAAGCCTAGACTTAACTCGGGCTCTCCTAAGCCCATACCAATTCGCGACTTTCGATTCAAGTTCTTAACATGCAATTGATTTTCAATTAGGAGTCGCCACTAATCTATTTTTGGTGGGTCGATTAGAAACCCAAGTAACTCCTACGAACTAGAGATTTGGGTACGGGGACTTGATTACGCTAGATTTCTCTAACGACCTTTCGGTACCATTTCTTTTATTTTGAAAAAAAGTTTTACAGGCAGCTTAAATTGATTTTAAACTATCTCCCTAACATGTGAGGTGTTCATGCAGGTGCGCAAACCACCAATTTAACACCCAAGTAAAGCAGTAAATAAATTGCAGAACTTACCTCATAGCAACGAAAGCATCTGCGTTGTTAATTCCAACAACCCTAGACATGATTTCTAATTAACACGCAATTTCTTTTTTTTTTTTTGTTCACTTAATTAATGAGAATCGTGCTTTATGCAATGCATGACACTAATTTAACATGAAATGATATGACATGGTAACATGACTTAGCTATAAGACCTAAGCGATATGACATAAATAAACATGTAATCTATCCTGAAGCATGAGATGGATTTATTCTGAAAAATAATTTTTTTTTTGTATTTTCCATGAGATTCGAAATTAAAGAAATGCAACACTTAAATATGCAATCTAAATTAATCTAATGACCTAATTCTAATGACGGGCAATTTCTAATTAAATGCATCTAACAACATTGTATGAACCTAATTCTATATGACGTGCATATGATTTTTATTTTCCTAATAAGCATGCAATCTATCATAATATGCAATGACGTGCAAAAATGCCCTAATTCTAAATTTTTATGAAATTCGAAATTTAAAATTGCCAAATAATTAAACTTGCAATTTAAATTAATGAGAAAAAAATATGATATCCTAAATTAATGTTTTTGGTCTTTTTATTTAAGAAATTCGAAATAAATTTCCTATCCTAAACATGCAACATAACATTAAAACCAGTAATATCCTAACATGCATTTAACCTAACTCAATTATTTTATTTTATTTTTTTGGGTTTTTTCTTTACGGGAGCAATCAAATAAAGGCATCGAGAACAGCACAGCAACAAATCAAGCAAGATATCATCCATGTCCATTTAATTTTGGAAATAAATTGACGAATCGTATCTCGCGCATGAGATCGATGGGTCAATTTTTAAATAAAAATCACGAATCGTATCTCGAGCGCGAGATCGGATTTGTGATTTTTCCGTGCGATGCGGGTCGTATTTGAGCATGAAATCGGACCATCAATCATATGCACGTTGCGGAATTAGGAAGATTTCCTAATTTAGAAGGCTACTCAAGTTGCGAATATCGGTCATGTGCATCAACAAATATATCAAATAAGGAAACGGAATTTTCGGAAATTAAAATAATCAAAATTTGTACCTATTCTGAATATTAATTTCCAATTTGGACTTTGCGCAATTGGACCGGGATTGCAACCGGCGCTTCGTGGGACAGCGATGGGCGCTTTATGGCCAATGAACCTACAAAAGCAGAACTTTTACGGGATGGCCCGGCTCATGGATGAACTCGCGATAGGCTCGGCACGGCGTTAGGAGAACAAGTTGTCTCGTGGTGGATCACAAGTGGCTCATCAATGTCTTCAATTCGTTGAGGCACGTCGACAGCAAAGGACAAGGACGGCAAAGCAGGTTTGCTCGGCTTGCGATTGTTGACCCACGGTGGACGTAATTTACCGAGACTGGGACTCGCGTTGAGGATCTCCGTAAAGATACTAAAGTTGTTGAAGAATTTTGCGAGCGTAATGAGCCCAGTGTGTTTACGGCTTGCCCCCTGAAGTTTCTTCCTGGTTAGTGGGTAGTCAAGAGAAAATAAATAAATAAAACAAAATCTCAAATTGGAGGCATGAATCCGAAGCAATTCATGGGATCATGGCGGTGGCTCGTGATTGAAGGACAGTGGATCGAACGGTGGTGCTCTGTCATGGAAGGTCGAGGCTAGTAAACGGCGCAGGGCCTTCTCGGTTCGGAACAGATCAACAAGACAGGGATGGCGTCAACAAGGCAACAGCTGGATAACAGATCAACGTGTGGTCTCGCAGCAGCAGCGACGGCGGCGATCGGGCAATAGTCGGAACAGCAACTACGAGGGTCGGAGCTGCAGTGACGTCATCGATGAAGGGGTTGCGGTGGCGTCGTCAAGCGATCGAGTAATAACTCAACAGGATGGCAGCTCGTTGACAATGTATCGGGGACGACGAAAGCACCGTGGCAGAAGCATCGACGTGGGTCTTGGTCAAGAATTGGCCAAGAAAACTCACTCTCTCCTCTCTCACGTGTCTCTCAATTGTGAAGCCCCACTCACATTTTACTCTCAATGGCCGTGTGTATCAATGTTCGGCCCCCTCTTTTTTTCTGTACCCCATCACACCTTTTATAGGGTAAAAAATTGAATCTTTATTGCATATTTCGTTTCCAATTTTGCTCGTGCAATATTCTCTTTTGCTTTTTCCGCATATTCCATCCAAAAAAATTCCCTTTTCAAGCAAAATACACCCCCAGTGTATATTACTTGAATATGTGAAAAATCTGAACGGAATATATAAAAAATCCTCGTTTCACCGGCGGCCTAAAATAAAACAAAATAAAAATGAAATGTTTCTAAACTATATGCCGTGCGTGTGTGTGTGTGTGTTTTTTTTTAAGTAAAAATTAACCCTAAAAATTATGCAAAAATTTAGGTGTCAACAGATTCTTATCAAGGTAGACTTTGCATGCTGTCTTTGCTGGAGGTGGGGACCGAGTGCATGATTCTGTAGGTGTGAAATCTGGTTGAGTCCGAGATTGTCCTGATGAACTCATACACGTTTCAATGATTCGGTGATTGTTTGGATGCACACCTTTTCCTTATCATTGCATTTAGGTGCCCTTACCGAAATGCTTACCCCATGTTTGATTGAATTCCTGAATGGTATTAGCATGTGTATTTCGCAAGCATTCTTGCATCATGATGATTATCTAGCAATGGCATGCTTAAACTGAGAGTTCTCCAGTTTATATGACATTATTTTCCTTGATGTTGGTTGAACTTCTAAAGTTGTGCTCAATGCTCCCACGACTGAGAATTTGAACATGCTGTGTCGGCTTAATTTACTAGGAATTATGTTATCTATAACAATCTACGATGTTTGTATGTGGCTATTCTAACATTCGAGACAATTACCATCCTTGTACTGGAAATGGTGAAATCCTTCTTTGAAATGTGCATCATGTGTTGTGTATTTCGTAAATTCCTATCCAGACTTCATCCTTTGCTTGATCTCGAAAGTAATTGGTTTCATATGCTTGGATGATTATGCCTTGCATTTTTGGATCGGTTCATTGATACCTCAATACCTTCTGTATGTCAATAATATTTGATTCATTTTTTTAGGTGAATGCATGGCCTCTACCTGTTTGATTTTCTTCATTGACTGAAGATTCTGAAGTTTATTCCTTGATATCAAAACTGACATTCGATGGCTGAGTGCATAGTGAGCTTTTTATGCCATGACCGAATGCTTTGCTTGATTCTTTGTCCATTTTGCATTTGTATAGAAGTTAAGTTGTTGCTGAATGAGTCTCAATTTTTCACCTATACTTTCAATTTGCTTGGGATTTCAGTTCCTGCATTTCGACTCGAGTTGTTTATTGTTTTGGAAAAAAAAAAAATTCATGTAATTTCCCGAAAACAAATACCAAGTGTAGAAAATAGAGGTAAGAGATGCAAAGGAAATCTCAGTGATTGAGGCTGGCTTTCTCTCAGTAACGAATAAGACTCAAATGGTTGACTTCAAAATTTTCAAGTCTAATTCCAAGTGAAGAAGGGAACTCTGGAGTCAATTTCACTTGCATAGCTCTTTTGCATCAAAGGGATTGAGTCGACTAAAACGTTCTATTGACATCCAAATTTTTATCGACGTTCTAAATATCCATTTATTTTGAAAAAAATATACAAATTTATAAAAAGAGGAAAGGAAAAAAAAAAGAATAATGAATAAAAATGGATCAAATAAACTGAATGAATAATGAAAAATGAAGTCGTGTGGGCCGGTGTGTCTAGCTCACTTGGTTATTTTCAGCTCACCCCTTAACCGGGCTTCCCATTCAGAAGGGAAGAACTTATGTGAGTGTCTCAATTTCAATTCAAACATGGGTTTGGCCCATTTTCCTTCTTTTCTTTGGCCCACCAGAGCCTAAAAAAGAAGCCCAGCCCATCGCTCTTTCTTCTTGCGCGCGCACGCGCTCGTGAGAAGAGCGTCTGTGACGCAAGGAGGAGAGAAGGTACAGTGACGGTCACCGAAGAAATGCCCGTGAGCGAGTGATGAGAAAGAACCTATGAATCTTAATCGATATACTCCCTGCTCAACCCTGCGAAAGCGAGATATATTCGTGCGAGATAATGGAACGTGTCGCGTCGTGTTTTGGTTGGAAAATAGTGTCAAAGCTGAATCAAAAACCTGCTCTCGTAGCTGCACAACATGTGTTCGACAAAATGCTCGAATGATGCACCCAAATCCATGCTATCCGATCGACGATAAAAGTTTAGTTCGAGGCTTGATCACGCATATGTTGTTGACGCACGTCTGCTTTCTTCGTTCTTTGCTATGTTTTTGCTTGATTTCACGGCCCACCTTTTGATATTCGTTAATGGCCGTGCAAAACCGAACTTGGTTCGGCCGTGGCCGGCGATAGGTAGACGGCGACGACCGGAGATGTAATCTGGTGATGGTGGGTAGTGGTGTGAGCTCCGGTGTCCGTAGATGGCATCTAGTTGTACGGGTTCAAAAAATGGAGAAGAAGATGAAGGTTGGGAGTGAAAAAATGGCTTCGGGGAAGAAGAGGGGAAGAAAAGGAAGTTGTGCAGTAGAAATGGACTTAATGAGGAAAAAGACAAAAGCGAAAAATATTCAAAATATTTTTAAAAAATTCGTTTTCTATATCCGCCGGGTCGGATCCAGTAGAAGGGTCAGGCCACGCGTCGGATCGGGTTGACTGTCCAAACCCATTTCCCGAATATAATAATAATAATAATAATAATAATAATAAATCGAAAAAACTAAAAATTAAAAATATAAAAAAAAAGTATAATTTTTAGAAAATTCGAAAATCAATAAAAAATTATAATTTTAGAAAATCATTAAAAATTTTAAAAAAATCGAGAAAAGTCATTAAAAACAAAAAAATCGAAAAAAATTAAAAAAAATTGAAAATTCAGAAAAATCATAAAAACACAGAAACTACTAGAAAATCAAAAAATCAAAAATAAAAAATTGGAAAATTTCTAAAAAAAAAGTAAAACCAAAAGTTGACAAGCCTTTAGGGCTTTAAAATAAGGTTATTAGTTTTGTGTTGTCTTTTTTATTTTTTAGGGACGATATTAGGATGCTTGTATGCCTTCCTTTACGATTATAATTGCACATTTCAATATTTTAGGTGTTACTTTCCTGTTCTAGAATGGTTATGACAAATCTTTGATTTCTTTTGGATTGGCTACTATGGTGTTCATTAGCACATAGTCAATTTCCCAAATCTAGAATCTCTTATTGCAAAAAGTAAGATATTCTCTAGTATCTTACTTAATTTCTTGCTGACCAAAAAGGTTAGTGGTGACTTATTTGTCAAAATTTATGTAGGCTTAATTGATTTCAAATATGAACATCCACTATTGCGCGAGGTACGAACTTGGGAGAGCCCGAGTTAATGGAAGCTTGTCAATCTGAAGTTGACAATATCCCTAGACATAACTCTCTCCCCTCAAAGGGTTAGGTCGCAACACCTTCCAGTAAGTACAAAATGGCACAATTTAGAACGATAATCATTGGTGCATCTCATCATCTGAAAGCAATTTCGCCTAGATAGCAAACCGACTGAATAAGAAGGAAGCAATAGGAATGACATCGGTTGGAGCTTGAATTCGTGGAAACGAGCAGCGATGGCAATGGTCTGCATTCGGTGTGCCTAAAGGTCTTTCTGGCAGAGACATTGCTAGCCAGAGACAACGAAGTTGACTACGAATCTCTGTCTACTCCAAGCTCAGAGTCAAGGCAGAGTGAGCACTCCTTTCTTTGGTCAAATCAACAACGACGTCCTCGCAAGGCGGAGGAGGAGGAGGGGAAAGAAGGCCAAGTTAGGGGAAAAAGATGAAATGTTGCAGTGATGGGACTGATGGGTCTGGGCCGCAGATCAAATCAGTGGGTTTGCTCTTGTGGGCAGCACCAATTGGACCAACTTGGCCTTTTTTATTTGTTATTTATGTTTATCTTTTAATTATTCTCTCCTTTTTTTTTTTTTTGTTCTTTTTACTACCATTCATTCTTTTTATGCTCTTTTTTTAGAAAAATGTATGCTTAATTTGGCTACTAAAATTTAGGGGCTGACAGCTTTAAAAATATATACCTAATATTCGAAGAAGAATATCATGTTGTCACAAACAAACAACAGGATATTGTATGTGTCGTTGTGTCCAATCTTAACTTACCAAAGGCTAGAGTAGTTTCTTGATCGATGGAAGAAATGGGCCAACAATATGGGACAATCCAATCAAATAGAATCGGGTATGTGTTGATGAAATATTGACTCATCTAAAATGACTTCATTTATGACTCGGATTCATATGGACCCAATTTCAATCTCGCCCATTTGGTGGGTTGAAGTCCTAGAAATCACGATGGAAGATTAAATATAGATTGGTACAATGCAAGAGAAAGAGATGGCTTTTTATAGTGAAAGATGATTCTTTCGTGTTTTATTTTTCCTGTTCAAGGATTCCTTTTCAATTTATTTAAAGGTTCTCAAAGTGAAGAAATGATTAAACATGGCAAAGAGTCGATGAAGAAGCAAAAGAAATGAATAAATATGTTGAGAATAACATAGGTTTAAATAAAACTAATGTTTATAAAGTTTTGCCTAAAAAAACGACCAAGTGACTGGTCAAGTAGTCCAAGACTTGATTTGCAAGTCAAAGGTCACGAGTTTAAATTTCCCAATTTATTATCCATTTTGGGATAATTATGTGAATAACTTGGCGGAATTAATTTGAACAATATATTGTGGCCAACACATTCACTCGTCTAGGGTCAAAGATTGTTGTGGGGTGGAGAAACTTCAAATAGAATTTCCAGCAAAAACATTTGAGTCGCCATTGATGCCCCTCGATGAAGGGCTGTAACTCCACTTCGACGAATTTCCACTTCCACCATGAAGTCGAGACAATTTCCTTCATGCACAATGGCATAATTAACAACAATCTTTTTTGACAATAACAATAATAATAGACAATTTTGTCTCCATACTGGAAAAAAGGCAAATATATGATGGAATAGTCGGCACTAAGCATTTGACCCTTGAGATTTCATTTGCTTCCAATATATAAACACAAAATCCTTTTCTTCTCTCGAATAAGTATAAACTTTATTTGGTATTTCAGCACACGAAGTTACAATCGATGCGACATTGCAACAATCAAGTCATAATGGTGAATTAAACGTTGATGATAAGCTTTTATAGAGGATGATAGTGTGAGATAGTTGAATAAAACACGTATTTTGTAGGTATTGTGGCTCGAAGGCAATTTTAGTACAAAGAAATGGTGTAGTGCCTCCCTTGTCTTTAATTAGCGGAGCATAGGATTTGGAAGACTTTTTTTTTTCAAAAAATAATTTTGGATTTTTTGAGGTCAAGCATAATCAAAAGACACATTTTTTTTTAGTGATTATGTAGATGTTGAAGATGATCAGATGACACATTGTACAACCTGTGCGCATTGAGAACGGGCCAAGAGATGCAAACAATCTACATTATAGTAACTCAACCTTTTACCTACTATCTCTAATAATCCATCCATTGGTAGCGAAGGTGGATTTTGACGGTACAATTGGCGTTTGTTAGAGTGAGCATGTCATGTTCCACTGTACAAAGAATAGGAAAACACAATGCTTTGGCCTTCCATCACCATAGATGGTCGACATTGTCTCCCTTGAATTTTTCAAATGTAGTTTCCGTCATCCTTGCTGAGATATTAATTCACCTCACCAGCAATTGACACCGAAGTGCTCGAGGCCTGCCCTTTTTTTTTTTTTTGGGACACATGTGGCCCAAGAGAACTGGTCTGAAGTGGCATGGCCCGTTGGCCATCCTAGCTAAAGTTTATCTGGGCTCATGTACAGATATTAGAACATTTTCTGATAGTCGAGGACCCTTCACTAAATAAAAGTGTTGCCGACCCCTTCGTAGATGTATTTGGAGCTCCAATCCATCTCATTCGAATATCAAATCACATTTCCCATCTTTGCGTTCACTTTATGTCCATCACTGTCTCCTGTCTTTCACCAAAAGCGTTATCGACAGCCTCGCAGATAATTTCGGAACCTCAACCCATCGACATCTGTAAAATTTCCCATCTCGTAGTCACTCTGTGTCCTTTCTATCCTCCACCGAAAATTGTTGGTGACAGCTTCGTTGACGTTTTAAGAGCCCCGACCAATCTTTTTGAGACATCTATCCACAATTCGCATCTCCCCATTCAATCCGTGTCCTCTCTGTCTGCTATCCTTCGCGGTAATTCAGAAATCCGTTACATGTCCCGTCTCGAAACGAACAAGAGTGCAGAAAATGCAGTATGTTAGGGGCCCCACTTTCCGGAGAAAATAATCGTGTGGGCCCCCACAGGAAAATCTTTCTCTACGGTTCGCTTCGTATTCCTTGAATCTTTGTTTTCCTCGCTTCTTTTCACCCAATTCCTGAAACCCTCTTCATTCTACGGCATGGCTCCAGTCGGATTTATATATACGGGTCTTGCTCTCAAAAGAAAAATCATGGCAGCAAACATTTGGAGTGGCTCCTTGTCCTTAAACAACATCATTCGCTCGATGAGAAACTCGAAATGTAAGAATTCTCCCACAAATATTGATGTCCTTGTTAATAATAATATGTATCGACTTAACTACTATAATTGCATGAGTAGACGGTCCTCAAAGAAACGTCAATAACATTGTTAAGCTTCTAAATTCAAATTATGTTTTGCACTCGGCATTATAGCCTGTCGTTTTTTTTTTTTTTTTCTGGCCCATTAAGCTATACTAAGAATGAAGTAAAGAAGAGATGGAGATAGTTTGCACAAAGAAAAAAGTAGATGAACAAGACGATGTCTTTGTCCTCAGCAATGGTGCATAGAGATATTGTGTAGAGAAGCGAGAGGTTCTTTTAAGTTCTTTCATTGATCGATATCTTGCAATTATTTATCTTATATCATCTATTTTTAAATATTGAAATTGAATATCATGGCTACATATGGAATATGTACCCTTTTAACTAGAGATTCTTGTTAGGTCCATAGTTGATAGAATAACAACTCCAATTGTGACACTAAAACAATTATACGTGCATCATGATTATTTGATTATGTTGGGTTATTTAAATTTTTTGGTCATATTTTTAAGTATGTTTTCCCATCATTTAGAGCAGTTTTTGCTTTGGGTTATCAACTGAATATGTTTTTTTTTGGTAGGATAATCAATCGAATTGAGAAGTCGTTTTTTTCAGGATATTTATTGTTGTCATTCGTAAAACAATTTGTACATTGGGACCAAATATGTAATCATATATGGCTATGCACATATTAAGTCGAAGCTAGACGGGACAAAGTTTAGAGAGAGAGAGGATAGCACAATGGAATTGGGTCCCCTAGCGTGAGGTTGAAAAAGCAAGAAGCTTTAATAATTGCATCGTGTTCCACAATGTATAAAGTCATACTGTCTATATGCATCACGAGGTTGACCTAACACTAACCTTCAACAATTGCAACGTGATCCACGATGTCAAAAAAAAACAACTTAACTCCAAGCCGGTTAAACTCTTAACCTCGCTTTGTTCTGTCTTTCTCCCTCCTCCTCCTCCTCCTCTGCATTTTAGAGAGAGAGAGAGAGAGAGAGAGAGAGAGAGAGAGATAGCAGTAGTAGCATCAAAGGAACGACTGTGGACGTGTGTGGTCGGGTACTTGTTAGGGAAGGAGAGAGACACAAGGAATTGGAGTTTGTAGAGAATTGGAAAGAGGGTCGGGTCATTGAATTGTTAACGAGGTGTAGTCAATCAATGCAATCGTCTGGTTTTCTTTAAAAATATTTAAAGTGAGGTTTTGAGAAATAAGTGATGAGTATAATTAGTAATTTCAATACAAAAAAAGAAACATGAAAAGGTGTCTATCATGGACCTTCAATTTCTCTCAATGGAATTGTGCATGTAACTCAAAGCCTATGCATGTTCACAAGATTAACAAATTGTTGTTTTTTAAATTTTAATGAAGTGCCTAGAAGCATTTAACAGATCTCCATCAAACATGGCACTTCTTCCATTTCATACACATCGATAATTATTGAAGATTAATAGTTTTTATTACTACATAAATTTACCATTTATATTATTATCGTTTGAAAATGGGCAAGTTGCCATGCTTGATTTTTTCATCTCGAATTCTATTCGAAGTTAATTTTGGTAGCTTAACGGTCTATACTCGGGAGCTGAGCCCCCTTCCCTTTTTTTCCCTTTAATTCTCTGGAAGTTTTGGTGAGTATTTTTTCTCTACTATAAACTATTAGTTATTTAAATTATAACCTTAATCTCACATTATTCATGTTTTTTCATGTGAAAATAGAATCAAGATGTCGGGAATGAGAAACTAGTTTATTAAAGTTCACATGTTAAAATGATAAGGTATGATCAACTAAAATCTAATGATAAAAAGTTTCGGTCACCAGCTTGGAAGAATTTATGGTTTGATGATCGTAACATAATCGGCCTAAATATTAAGATTGATAGGGAAACTGAGCACGACTCTCGTGGTTCTTATCTTGTTACATTTTGTCAAGTAAATTGGGCGCTATTAGAGACGCAATGCCTATCTTCTCGATGATTGATGTAGGGGGCTGAATATTTTCCTGTACTTTTCACAAGTCAATTGTCGTACAGAGCATCTAAGCAAAAGAAAGATGGGACAATTCGGTGGAGTTGGGTCCCTCGGTGATTGGCTGAGTAGCCTTCACGTGCATGAAGCCGTACTGCCCATGCGCACCACTAGGTTGACATAACAGGCAACTTTAATAATTGCCAAGCCACCGATGATGGCCAGGCAGCAACTTCATCTCCACCCTGGTTAACTCTTAACATCACTTTGTTCAATCTTCCTCCTCCTCTGCGTTTTAGAGAGAGAGAGAGAGAGTACCGTCCGAACTGGCACTGCCCATTGGCTATCCTAATTAAAATCCATTCCGGTTCATGTACCATTTTCTGATAGTCGAGGATCCTCCACTAAAAAAAATGTTGCCGACAGCTTCATAGATATGATATTTTTGGAGCTTCAACCCATCCCATTCGAACATCCATCACATTTCCCATCTCGTGTTTGACTTAATGTCCGTCCTTCACAGTCTTCTGTCTTTCACCAAAAGTGTTGCCGACCGCTTGGTGGATAATTTCCGAAAGTCAACCCATCAATTCGGACATCTGTAAAGTTTCCCATCTGGCAGTCACTCTGCGTCCTTTCTATCCTTCACCAAAAATTGTGGGTGACAGCTTCGTTGACGTTTTATGAGCCTCGACCAATCTTATTCAGACATCTATCCACATTTCCCATCTCCCGATTCAATCCGTGTCCTCATTGTCTTCTATCCTTCACCATAACTCGGACATCTATCCCCTGTCGCATCTCCAAATGACCAAGAGTCCAGAAAATGCAAACATGTAATGGGCCCACTGAGCTAGTCATTTGAGGAAAAGAAAGAGCTCCATTTTGCGTTTCCCACTATTTTCTCCCCACTTTCCGAAGGAAAATATGTTGCGGGCCCCCACAGGAAAATCTTTCTCTACCGTTCTCTTCGTATTCCTTGAATATTTTATTTTCCTCACTTCTTTTCACCCAATTCCTGAAACCCGCTTCTTTCTACGGAATGGCTTCATTTGATTATATACACACGGGTCTTGCTCTCAAAAGAAAAATCAAGGCGGCAAACTTTCGGAGTGGCTACTCGTCCGTAAACAACATCTTCTGTTTGATGGGAAACTCAAGATGTAAGACTTCTCTCACAAGTGTCGATATCCTCATTAATAATAATAATAATAATAATAATAATAATAATAATAATAATATGTATAGACTCAGCTATAATTACATTAGTAGATGTTACTCAACAAAATGTCAATAATATCAGCAAACTTCTCAACTCAGATTATCTTTTGCACTCTACATTTAAAAATGAAGTAAAGACGAGATGTAAATGGTTTACACAAAAAAAAAAAAAGTGGATAAACAAGGCGACATATTTATCTCAGCAATGGTGCATGCGGATGTTTTACATAGGAGACAAAGGTTCTTTTCATTTCTTTCGTTGATCAATATCTTGTAATTTTATTTTATCTTATTTTATTTGTTTTTCCATATAGAAATTGAATATCATGGCTACATATGAAATATATACCTTTTTTAATTAGAAATTTCATTAGGTCCATAGAATAACAAATCCTACTACGAGACTAAAATAACTTTACGTGCATGATGATTATTTGATTATATCGGGTTATTTAAATATTTTTGGTCATATTTTAAAATATGTTTTCCCATCATTCAAAGTAGTTTTTGTCGTTTCAAGCAATTTTTGTTTTGGGTGATCCATCGAATGTGTTTTTTTTTTTTTTTTGGTAAAGGTAATAATATTAATGAGGAGGACAAATGTACAAAAGATCGGATCCAAACAAGCACTCTTAACAAAGGAGCAAGAGTGACGGGGATCCGATAAAAAGCCCGAGGGCCCGCAAAGAAGAACAAAAGCTATGAAGCGAACAAACAAGCCGTAACGACGGGAACCCGTAGCGTCCCCATCCCTCAAGCCCTCAAAGCTGAAAGCGGAGAACGGAGGAGGAAGGAACTGTAACTACAAGAACAAGAGCGGACCCGAATCACCAGCAACCTAACGAGGAATAGCTATAGATGAAAAGATCATTGCGTGGAATCCCCACCCCCTTTGCGCTTCGTTCCTCGGAGAAGGAAGAACTTCCGTGAATGTGAGTGCTTTGTCTTTAACCACCTTGATTAGGTGATTTTTAAGGGCAGGGACTACCAAGGATTCACCCCCAAAGATAATCGCATTCCTCTTCTTCCAAATGAGATGGCACAAAGCACCGAAGGAGAATCGAACTATCCTGTGGTAAAAATCCTTCCCCATGAGGAATTTCCTGGCCCAAGTGAGCGCCTCACTCCAACATCTATTCCTCCATGGCAAGTTACATCGGCCGCCCAAAAAAGGCCAACGAGGCGGAGATGCGACACCGGAAGAATAGGTGTTCGATTGAGTCCGGTTCTTCACTACAAAAAGCACATAGATTAAAATCAATTCGACCTTGATTTAACAACCTCACCGAGTGGGAAGACGGTTTCTAGATATAAGCCATAGAATAAGCGATGGCGCGGGACTATATCAATATCCCAAATCAAAGAAGCCCACTCCACCCGATCTCTCTTGGTTCTAATGACATTCCATGCAGAAGCGACCGAGAAGGAGGCTGATGGATCGCCACACCAAATAACCTTATCATTATAAGCCTCCAGAGTTGGTAAAGCTACAC
Source organism: Eucalyptus leucophloia subsp. euroa (assembly GCA_017140325.1). Taxonomy (NCBI): domain Eukaryota; kingdom Viridiplantae; phylum Streptophyta; class Magnoliopsida; order Myrtales; family Myrtaceae; genus Eucalyptus; species Eucalyptus leucophloia. Next base: position 6,510,491 of record CM029474.1, read on the forward strand.
CCCATCTGATTAATATCCGAGAGAACAAGTCACCTACCGGGGTATATAAGTCAGCAACTACTGCATTATAAAGGAGCCGCATACTGTCCCTAAACAAGGGCAAAACGAATCCATCAAGAGGGCCACATGGAAGCCAGTAATCATGCCATAAGGATACCGATAGGCCATTACCAATTTTCCACCTAAACAAAGTTCTGAAATGCTTTCTAAGCTGGAGGATTTTCTTCCACGCCCAAGAGCAAGTCGCAGGTTGAGATGAAACCCAAAAATTCTTCCTTGTCAAGAATATGGAATGAATCCACCGGCACCACATCGATTCCTTATCCGAGAAGAGGATCCATATGAATTTGAGCATAGAGGCTTTGTTGCAATCTCTCGATATTCCTAATGCCAAGACCCCCTTCAAGTTTCGGAAGACATACATCCTCCCACGCTACTTTTGCTCCTCCACGGCCAAGAGCTGTTCCCTTCCATAAAAATTGCCTCATAATTCTCTCGATGTCGACAACACCGAAGCGGAAGCATAAAGACACTTGTCGAGAATGATTGAATCGAGTAAAGAACCGACCGAATCAGCTGCAGTCTCCCTGCAAAGGATAGAAAACGATGCGCCCAGGACTGAATCCTAGCCTTAATACGCTCCGTTAATGCAATACAATCCCCCTTATTCAATCTAGTAGATATGATAGGTACCCCAAGATAGCGAACAGGGAGTTTCCCTTCCTTAAAACCAAATGCCGACCGGATTCTGTTTCGAATAGAAGGGTCACCACCTGCAATAAAAATCTCGCTCTTGTTTTTGTTAGGAACCAATCCACTCCAGGATGAGAATATATCTAAGCCTCTTTTCAGCATGGATACCGACGGCGCTTAGCTTGAGAGAAAAGGAAAACATCATCGCAAAGAATAGATGCGTTAGTTGGACCGGCTTACACCTCCAATAATACACGAATTCATGACTTGAAGTTTGAGACACCAATAAACCGGAAAACACTTCCATCACTAGGGTGAAGAGATAAGGTGACATAGGGTCACCCTGTCTCAAACCACGTCCTCCCGAAAAAAAGCCATGGAGATCGCCATTTATAGAAATGGAGTATTTAGGAGTCCGAACACAAGCCATGACTAACTTAATGAAATTCTCCGGGAAGTGGAAGGCTAGGAGAACAAGTTCAAGGAACTCCCAATCTACCGTGTCATATGCCTTATGGAAATCAACCTTAACCGCACATTTAGGCGGGTGTGGGGGAGATGAAACCCGCAAAACAATTCCGAGCCAAGAGGATGTTATCCCTAATTCTCCTTCCTTTAACAAACGCATTACGAGATGGACTTATCAATACATTTAAAACCGCCGCTATACGATTGGCCAAGATCTTGGTAATCACCTTATATATAGTATTACAACAAGTAATCGGCCTAAAATCCGAAACAAGACGCGTTAGGAACTTTAGGGACGAGAGCAAGGATGGTTGCATTTACCTCTCTCGGCCGGCCGGCCGGTGTGGAAGAAGTCGTGAACCGCCTCGAACCAATGGACCAACGATCTCCCGGTTGGACTTGAAGAATTCAGCCGAGAATCCATCGAGTCCGGGGCCTTACCTTTGGCTAATGAGAACATCGTAGACTTGATCTCCGCATCGAAACCGGATTAGAGAGAAGGCACATCGATCGGCGGCTAGAGGTTGACGAATAACCCGCTCCACCTCTTGGACGGACGGCCTGATTAACGCATCATGGGGGGAGTACAACGAAGAGAAGTAGCTAATGAACACCTGCGGAACCAACTCCGGGTCAGTGATCAGCGCGCCGGTAGGATCCTTCACCGAAAGGATTCTGTTGATTAGCTGTCTCCTCTTGACAGACTGGTGGAAGAAATTCGTATTCCGGTCACCCTGCTTTAGCCATCTAATTCTGGACTTTTGCCTATAATAAGAGTCCTCTTGATTCCTCAATTCAACAAACACCTGACGTTGGCACCTTTCTTGATCAGCCAAAGCAAAGCTAGATGGGTTTGATTGAAGTTGAACTTGAGTGGCGTTGAGAGCTTCTCTTGCCTCAGCAGCTCTAGTCGAAATGTTAGAGAAAGCATCTCGGTTGAGGGTCTTGAGTTGAACTTTCAAAATCTTCAACCTAGAAACCAGTTTAAACATAGGGACACCTCTAACCGGAGTATTCCATACACGCTGCACGATCGCCTTAAACTCTGGATGACCTGTCCAGAAATCAAAGTATTTGAAAGGTTTCCTCCTCGGGGCCAGATGGATAATTCTTACAACCATCGGCGTGTGGTCAGACATGCCAGGATTCAAAAAGGACGCCTCCGAATACGAGAAATCAAGGTTCCACTTGCTGTTAACCAATACACGATCTATCTTTCTCATATTCCTCCCGGTCCTAGATGAAGTGGACCAAGTGTAACGAAGCCCAACAAATCGAGGTCGAAAGATCGATTGGTCCAAGCACTGGCGGAATTCATCAAAATACGGAATCCAATTGGTGGCGCCTCCAACACGGTCCGAAGGATCCTTGATAGCATTAAAATCACCAGCAACTAGCCATGGTGAATCGAGGAAGAGTTCACTGCAGCGCTGGAGATTTTCCCATAACGGTCTACAACGGGCAAACGTGTGTTCTCCATAGACAGCCGATATACAAAAACTCATTCCAGAAAGATTGCATTTTAAAATGCCATGCAACACTTGGTCATTAATAGAGATAGCAGAAAAGGCAACGAGATCCGAGTTCCATCCAACCCAAATCCTCCCACGCGGAGCATAATCATAATTAGCACACCAATTCCAACCCTTAATAAGGGTGGCTGAAATAGAATCAAAAAGCTCTGAAGGAACTTTAGTTTCAAGCAAGCCAATAAAACAAAGCTTATTTACCGCTGCAAAACGTCTAATTTCGGCACGCCTAAGAGGATTTAAGATACCTCTAATATTCCAAAAACCAACAATCATCAAAAAACAAGGAGCAAAATTACCTCTTTTTAGAGGTCCTCGAAGCTGCAACTTCCTTCTTCAAATCTTCTGGACCATCAGATAGGAGCATACGAAGCTTTTCCTGGAAGTTTGCCATAAACGGCGAGGTGAGCCTTTTAGATTCGGGAATATCCCCAACTTGAGAATCTACTCCAATCGGGTCCTCTTGGATACTAGAATTACTAATTTCGTCGGAGGTATCGATTAAAGCCAGGGGATCATCCTAAGCGGGAGGGTCCACTATAGAAGGGGATAACAATCTTGCCGGGGAATGAATCACTGGATCAAGAGATTTTGAAGGGTCGTTTGGTTTCATCATAGACAACTTTTCAACCTCCGCTTGAACAATATCGGCGGTGCTATAGCATTTGCATCGCGTAGCAACAAGATAGCGACGAAGCGTGCACCGCCTTCCTTCTTACTCGCTTCATCTTCTTTTTCTTATTTTTCCTATTAACTTGCTTCCATCCTTCCTCCTTAGCAACTGATTGCGGGTCAGGTAGAGCATCCGGTCCCTGAGGAGCCGCCTTTCCCGAGCTTGATTCCCCAACATAGGAAGGCCTGTCACCAGCCACACTAGATACGGGTTTTGTTGCACCCACTTTAAAACGATGGGTGACTTGAACATCTACATCTTCCGCAGAAGGATGCTGCATAACCACCTCCTTTCCTTTAGAGGAGTGGGCCTCAACTACCGGATTAGCCTTCTGAATACTTTCTAAAGCTCCCTCAGATCGTCCAGCAGAAGGACCAGGAGTAACATTTTTACAGGTGTGACCAAACATTTCACATTTGGAACAAATCATCGGTTTCCATTCGTACTCAACTTCCACCACGACCTTTGATCCATTGGTAGTTAACTCAATGGTTTCGTATTGAGGTTGCTGAGTTGTCATTTCTACACATACTCGGGCAAAAGTCAACATGGACATCTGCTCAGTTTTCTGATCAACATAGAGCGGCTTACCCAAGGCACTAGCCACCTTACCGATAGCTTGAGCAGACCAGAAGGCAAACGGAAGGTTCCTTAGTCTTACCCAAACTGGAACAGATCTATGAGTATCTCTGTTTAGCTCGACCCCCGGTTTCCATTGTTGAAGGATCAAAGGAATTCTTGCAATGGTGATGGGACTGCCCTCCAGGATACTCCTTCTGAATTCGCGATCAACAATGTGCAGAAGAAACACACCACGCCCATTGGACATTACTTCTACCAAATTCGGTCCCCAAGCTCTCCTCAGGGACTCCTCAACCAGCTTAAATGGAAGATTCTTCCCAATGAATTGTCCCACAAGGTAGTCATACAACTTAGGGTCCGCGGCATCGATATCAGAATCGTCCATTTGAATAACTGGCTTGTTATTCACAATTATCGGGGGGTAAACTCAAGGTCATATCCCTTATTCGCACCACTTGTGACAGCAACCCAGGAACGGCTTTGAGGCTTCTTCGATTGACTCCTAGACTGAGGTCTTTTCGATTTAGAAGGCTCTCTATTAACAGGACGACTTCTTGATGTCGTTGGGGGTTTCAATGTCCCGACTCCAGCAGAAGGGGTTTTCATTTGGTTACTCACATTTGCCACAGAAGCATTCATCAAAGGATGATCATTCCTAGGGGAAAACGGTCCAGACGAGCGCAATCCCTCATCATTTAGGCGAGGTCGAATAGAGTCGGCCTCCATCTCAAATTAGAATCCCAGATCTCAGAACCTAGTCCATCAGCAACAAGAACAGCCCGAAAGAGAGGTAAGAACAAGCTGACCTTTAGGGAAACCTCTTCCCGCTCAAACCGGCTCACCAGAGCAACCCTCGCGCCGCCACTCAACGCTGCCTCTGCGTCCATCCGCACCCCCGGTCCCGAGCCGCCGACGATGGACCGGCCACACGAGACCGAATGCGGCTCCTCTTCGTTCCAGCCAAGAGCGGGCGCCATCGTCGCCGGTTCAAATTGAGATGGGATTTCCAACAAGAGAAAGAGGAGACTCACGGAGGTTATGGGAGAAGACCCCAACGCTCGAGCACGAACCCGCACCCTGGTCCCCGAGCTGTCGATGATGGATCGGGCGCCCTCCTTCTTCGATCCCGCCGAAGCAGGCGGCCTTAACCGAGAAGGCCCTCCAACGAGAGAAGAGAAGTCCTCGCTCGCGAATCCTCTGCAATCCTCTGCAATCCTCTTCGAGTTTCTTCGTTCGGCTGCAGCAAAGCCCTCTTCGAACCCGCCGGAGCAGGCGCCTCCGTCGCCGGCTTAGCCGAGAAGGCCCTCCGACGAGAGAAGAGAAACCCTCGCTCGCAAACCCTCTACCCTCTTTCCTTCGACCGCGCAAACCCTTGCTCTTCGAACCCTCGCGAAACCCTCGCTCGCGAACCTTCGCTCTTCGAGTTTCTTTGCTCGGACGGAGCAAAGATCTCTCCGATCCCGCTGGAGCAGGCGCCGCCGTCGCCGGCTTAACCAAGAAGGTCCTCCGACGAGAGAGCGAAAGTTTTTTCGTGGGTTCCCCCCCTTATTTCCGAGACTTTTACCACTCCTTGTCCGTTTCTTTAGAATATTTGTCACTCTTATTCATAAAACAATTTGTACGAATTTGGGACCAAACGTATAATCATATATGGCTTTACACATATTAAGTCGAAGCTAGTGGGAACAACGTTTAGATAGAGAGAGAGAGAGAGAGAGAGAGAGAGGATAGTACGGTGGAGTGGGGTCCCCCGGCGTGGGGTTCAAAAAGCATGAAGCTTTAATAATTACAATGTATAAAAGTCATACTATCCATCTACTTCATGAGGTTGACATTATATGAACCTTCAATAATTGCAACGTGATCCACGATGGCCAAAAAACCGCTTAACTCCACCCCGGTTAAATTCTCAACGTCACTTTGCTTTGTCCTCCTCCGTTTTAGAGAGAGAGAGAGAGAGAGAGAGAGAGAGAGAGAGCGGGAGCATCCGGGAGCAATGATCGTGGAGGTGCGTGGTCGGTACATATTAGGGAAGGAGAGAGACTCCCAAGGATTTGGATTTTACAAAGAACCGGAAAGAGGGTCATTAAATTTGCTAACGAGGTATGATAAATCAATAGAATCAGGTCTTCTTTAGAACTATTAAAGTAAGGTTTTGAGAAATAAATGATGAGCATAATTAGCAATTTCTATACAAAAGAAAAATGAAAAGGCGACTTTCATGGACCTTCAATTTCTCTCAATGGAGTTGTGTATGTACCTCAAAGCCTATGCACATTCACAAGATTAATAGATTGGTGTTTCTTAGATATTAACAGAGCGCCTAGGTCTCTTTGAGCATCTCGTGAATCTCCATCAAATGCAACGGTCCCTCGATTTTATAACATCGGATAATTACCGAAGACAAACATTTTTTATTAATATATTTGTGATAAATTTATCTTTTATATTACGTTTTTTTTTTAAAAGGGCCAGTTGCCACATTTGATAATATCATCTCAATTTCTGTTTGAATGTTGGTTTTGGCAACTTAACGGTGTTAATTTGGGAGTTGAGCCCCGTTCCTTTTATAGGACGGTTACTTAAGTATCATAATTTTTTGTCAATTAAGTGGGTGTCATGACTTAAAAAAATTTCATTTAAGTGTCATAGCCTTCAGTTGCTCATTTAAAGACTACAACTCCCATCATCACAAGTGTCATGATGCTAGCACTATTGGACAATGTTTTTGAAAAGGTTATAATGCTCAAGTGAATATTTTTTAGAGGTTTTAAAATATTTAAATGATCAGAAAAAATAAATTTATAATACTTAAATAAGCGTCATATGTGGTGACCTTTTTTCAAAATTAACCTTGTATAGCTAGGGCATTGCAAACTTCTACATGCTATGGCAATACAATTACACAAGCACTGTAAGATGCTTTTGTATGAAAATGATACAAACTTTTACGAAGAAGAAGGGACGAGAAAAGCATTTTGGTCGAAATTGGTGATCTCCACATAATACAACATTAGAAAGCCTTATTGCACTCAGCGGACTCTATTGTTGTGCAACTTTATTAAAGCTGATACTTAAAAGAGCTCATGAAGCGACTGAAATTGGAGTGCAGCATCTGAATCGGATTCTGGACTTACAGAGATTGGGGCCTCGCCGCTGTTGATAGCTGGAGCTGAGCACGTATGAAATGAGTGATGGACAATGATAGTCATAGACAGCTGGTTAATTATCGCATTCTTAGAGTGGTGGGGTCCGAAGGCAATTTTAGTCCAAAAAGAAATGGTGGACTGGATTTAACACTCCATTGAGGTGCATCATCTGAACCGGAATCTGGACCATAGCTCGGTCCCAAGTGGAGATTGGTGCATCGCTGCTGCAGTGTTGCTGATTTCTGGAGCTGAGGTCAGATGTGTTAAACGATTACCAAGCCAGCGTGTACCCTTTCAATGTAGAAGTGACGCGTGGCTACCTTTTCTGCTTAAAAATTTACGGTCATTACTAGATCTGCTGCTGCTTTTTTCTCACTCCTCTCTAATGGAGTAGGCCTGCACGCATTAATGGAGCTTTGTCCCTCGTCCTTTCTTTCCTTCTCACTTGAAAATTTTGGGTGAGAATTCGCTCTCTGGCCCAAAGCACGTTGCTCCTCCGCCTTGCTCCGGCGCCGGGTCATCTTCGGTCTCTGCCCCAAAGCTCGTTGCTTCTTTGGCCTGCGTCGCTGTGTTCCTTCTCCGCCCTGCTCCGGTGTGGTTTCCCTGCGCAAGACGGCCAGGAATGTTGTTGCTGTAAGTCGCAGACTCCAAGCGACAAGAAGTTCCAGCTCTCTCCGATTCGGCTTCGGTTCTGCTACGTTCGCGGCTCATACCAGTGAGTTGATTCTTTCCCTGATTTTTGTACTCTTCTCTTCTTTTCTTTTTCTTTGCTGTTCGTGCCTCTCTTTTTTTTTTTTTAGTTTTAGTTTCTTTTGTTGGTGGGCGAGTGTCCGGTGTTGTGATTTTCGGGAGGTTGGTTTGTCTCGGCTAGCACCGAGTTTCAGTCCGAGGCGAAACGAATGTTGCAAGTTTCCGGGAAACCGGGGAGATTAGCAGAAAACGAATGATTAGTAATATTGGAGATGATGTCGAAGCATTTCGTTGAAACGAATAGTCGGCACTTGTCTGATTTTTCAGTTGTTGGCTTTTGTCTTCAAGTATTTCGGTGGAAGTAATTCGATTGGGGAGAAAGGCGGATATTGTTCCGCCTCCCCCGGCATATATACATTCTTAACTCTCGTTTCTCCACAGAGAAGCGAAGAAAACCAGAAAGAATTCAAAAAGGGGGAAAATGGCGGATGCCGTTCTGTGTGCAGGTTCCACAGTGGCAGGGTGCCTGGTGGCTCCGGTCAATCGTCTTTGCGGCTATGTGATATCCTACGACAGCCACGTTCGCGAACTTGACCACGAAGTTGCAAAGTTAAGCCGCGAGAGGCTAAAGGTGCAGGATTCTATCAATGATGCTCGAAACAGCGGGAAGCTTATCAAAGCCTATGTCAGTGAATGGGTGGACAAAGTGGAGAAAGGCGACAAGGAGGCGCGCCATGTTCTGGATTACAACAAAACAGCTAAGAAAACTTGCTTCTACGGGTGGCTTCCCAACCCGAAGGTGCGATATTGTCTTGGCAGGGAGGCGAGGAGGAAAGCCGAAGACATCCAGAAACTCATTGATCTTAGTCCACCAGGGCAGGTCTACGATGATCCTCCTCCAGGGCGCGTTGATGTTGATGAGCTTCCCGTGATTTCCTTGGCCAGTGATCAAGTTGACACTGACTTCGATTCTCGAGCTTCCATCTTAGAGGACATAATGAATGCTCTGGATGACGAGAAGCACAAAGTGATTGGGATCTACGGGGAGGGTGGTGTGGGGAAGACTACGCTGTTGGAGCAAATCAAGAAGAAACTCAGTAATGAGAAGAGATTGTTCCACATGATCGTCAAAGCGAATGTGTCGCAGAACCTGGACTTCAAGAAAATCCAAGAGGATATCGCTTACGCCTTGGGTCTAAAAAATCTGAAGGATGTGACGAGTGAAGAAGGAAGAAAAGAACTTCTGTTCAAGAAATTGCAGAATGATCCGAGTGAGAAGGTTCTCATAATATTGGACGATCTGTGGAAAGATCTTGATCTGAGGGAGGTCGGAATTCCTTCGGGAGACGAAAGCAAGGGATGCAAGTTGCTGCTAACATCCAGATTTAAAAATGTTCTGGAGCAAATGAAGTGCGACACTCCCATATTTCATCTTGAAGGTTTAAAGAACGACGAAGCTTTCAGGCTATTTGAGAAGATGGTCGGCGACAGGCTCAAAGACAATGAGCAATTGAAAACAATAGCGGATCAAGTGGTCAAGAAGCTTGCAGGTTTGCCTCTTTTGATTATCTCTGTTGCAAGCTTTTTGAAAGAAAAGGATGAGAGCGCATGGAGAAACGCGCAGATAGAAATAGATGAGTCAAACAAAGGAAAAAAAGAAACGATAGTGAAGTTGAGTTACAACCATTTGAAGAGCGAGGATGCCAAGACTTTATTCTTGCTCTGTGGTCTTATTGGTGGGACCATTCAAGTCGAAACTCTGCTGGTTCTAGGCATGGGTTTGGGCTTGTTTCAAAGATTTAATAAGACGATGCCAGATTTAAGGGATAGATTGAATAATATGCTCGATGAACTCCGTTCCAATTGTCTTTTGCTGGAGGGTGGCAATGACAAGGACAATGTGACCATACATGATCTCTACAGCGAGGTGGTCGTCTCAACTCCATTTCAAGATCAAAATTCCTTAATGATGAACAACAATTATGGCGCATCGTCAAAGAAAGAACTTAAGAAATGTTGGGCAATATGCCTAGATGATGATGATACAGATAGGCTTGCTGAACTAATGTCTTGTCAGTTTCCAAGCTTGAAGATACTTATGCTGTCTATGCCAAAAGCCTGGGACTCGATGGAAGAAAGTATGGACTATTCAGGAATTTCACATATTTCCTGTTTTGTGGATAAGAGCTCGAAACTACCAGATTTCAAGGACATGAAGGAGCTTCGAGTCCTATGTCTTCGCTTCATGCACATCACCAATTTACCTCAATCGAAATCCTCAAGAACCTCCGGTCATTATATTTATACAATTGCAATGTGGAGGATGTGGCAATTATTGGCAAACTCAAAGCATTACAGAGTCTCACCTTCACAAAGTCCACAATTTCTAGGCTACCTAAAGAAATGGGGGAACTTACAAATTTGAGATTGTTGAATCTAAACGATTGCAAGCTTCAGACAATTGAGCCTACTGTCCTAGAACGCTTAATCAAATTAGAAGAGTTATATATGAAGGAAAGCTTTGATCGATGGATGGGCAAAAATGAAAAACCATCAAAATGGGATAATGTTGCGCTTGCCGAGTTGAGGAACATGACAAAGCTAAATTCTCTAGAAATATTGATTTGTAATCCCATCTTACTCTTGGAGGTTGATGACCTGCCATTTGAGAACTTGACTAGATTTTGCATTGACATAGGAAGGTCTAATAAGGACTTGACTATATTTTGGCTTTCCGTAGAAGCCTTCTGATATAAGGAAATTTAAAGGTTTGAGAACCATGACAATCAAATTGGAAGGGCATGATGGTATTCTTTCAAAAAAAATGGGCCCAGAAAGCTCTCCAGAAAACTCAATGCTTGTGTTTGGACGGATTGGAAGAGTTTGAGAACGCTCACGAGTTGTGCATTCGAGGATTTCCACAATTGAAGGATCTCATGATTACTAATAGCTCATCAATAAAGTATATTGCCAGTTCGTCCAGAAGTGCTTTTACAATTTTAGAGTCTTTGTACCTCAGCAACCTTATCAATCTAGAGAAGATATATCACGGGCACATCACCGCAGAGTGCTTCAGCAAACTGAAAACTATGATGGTTTCGGGGTGCCACCGATTGAAATACTTGTGGTGTCTTACACAGATGCAAAATCTCGTGCAATTAGAAAAGATTGAGGTATATACGTGTGACTCAATGCGAGCCATTGTAAGAAAAGATGTAGTCTCTACCAATTACAGAGTCGAGTTGCCTTACCTACGTTGCTTGGAATTGAATGCGTTACCAAATATGACGAGTTTCTGCACAGGAGCTGAAATTACATCAGAAGGTGCTCTAATTCAGGTAACTTCTTCAGTTTATCCCCATGTTAGTTTGTCACATTGAGAGGGTATTAAGTTTCATTCACATACTACGCATTTTTATTCACCTTCAGCTATAGGTCGAGGAAGCCTCTTTTTACTACTGCCTTCTTATTTATATATGTTTTTTCAATTTTTAATAATTGTACTAATTAATTGGGCTCAAGGGTTTCTAATATGAGTAATTTATTACTTATATAACATTTCTAATGAGTAGAAGAAACAGTGTATTGAACGAATGAACCTTCAAAGAATGAATGAAATAAGATAATTTGAAAATGAATAAAGCAACCTCCAAAGATTAAATAAATAGAAGGCAAACGAAGAGCCACATAACAAAGAAGTCCACATAATTCACGTTCCAACTTATGCAAGTTGGAACTGATTCCAACACATCATGCCAACATAACCGTGTCAAACGTCAGCTATTTTGGATATATTTCCTTCTCCATTTTTCAAGCTTGACAGAAGATCTTACGCTTTCGCTTTGCATTCAATTGAGTTTCAAATATTTTAATTGAAGTTTTCAAGGTTTTAAAAAGCAATAATCCCATTTGTACACTTTGGGTCCATTCATATTCTTTCAGGCAGGGGTTGGAAATGGAGGAGGAGATGAAGGGACAGAGTCAGTAACCACTACTTCAGATTTACAAAATACTTATTCAGATTTCTTCTTCGATGGAAAGGTGAACATCCTTTCTCTTGAGATTTTACCCACAATAGCCATAGGTACTCAGTTTGCTAGGGCAGGTAACAATATCTCTTTGAAGAATCTTATTTTGTTTTATTTGTTAAAATGTGTTCACAATTTATAACTACATTTGTCGGTGACTATTAATTCTTCCACCGCATTAGATTGGTGATTAAGATTTGGCCATATTGTCAAATTTTTCACAATTGTAATCCGACGCATAACTCTTATGAGCAGGTTAGTTTACCAAACTTGGAGGACTTATGGCTTCACTCGGTGGGATCCTTAAAAATGATATGGCATGATGAACTTTCCAAAAGTTCCTTTTGCAAATTAGCCACCATCACTGTCTTGAATTGCGTCGATCTACTCCACATTTTCCCTTCTACAATCATAGGGAGATTGCGCAAGTTGAAAAGTGTCGAGGTTGAAAACTGTCCACTCTTGAAAACGTTGTTTGATTGTGGGCCCCTGGATTCAAATACGGAACAAACAACGGCATTGCTTCCTGAATTGGTAAGCATCAAAGTTAAAAGGTGTCCTTCCCTGGAATCGTTATTTAATTGTGGGTCCCTCGATTCAAATGCGGAGCACAAAATTATATTGCTCTCCAAATTGGAGGAAGTAAGGGTGAGTGGAGCAAAAAAGCTAAGACACGTGGTCATGAGCCACTCCCAAATAGTTTTGGGTTTTCCTAATCTTGAAACTGTGAGTGTTAAGAATTGCTCTGACCTGAGATATCTCTTCCCTAAATATACGGCAACAACTCTGATGAAACTTAAGTGGCTAAGAATTAGTAAATGCAAACAAATGAAGGAAGTGATTCTCGAGAAAGAAGCTGGTCGATCAGAGGCAGAAGCGATGTGTTTCCCTTGCTTGAGTACATTAACGCTTGAGGAGCTCGATAACCTGATCAGTTTCGGTTCGGGAAGTTGTTCATATTCTTTTTCCTCCTTAAAAGATCTAAAAATTGTGGGGTGCCGTAACTTTGGAGCATTCATCCTGAGTCCCACAAATGTCGAGAGGCAGCTAGGTGAGATGGCCGAAGAAAATGATGAATCGCCACAACCACTGTTCAATGAAATGGTTCGTTCTATCATTTACTCTAATCATTCGTATTTTCGCATTATCATGTTTTATAATGAAGAACATGATATATTTGTCCTACTTATCCTCTTTTCTCACATTATCCTCGTGCAGGTCACATTTCCCAATGTAAGAATTGAAATTGAAGGCATTCCATGCAAAGAGCTATGGAAGAATCATGTTCCCACCGATTCTATTGGTTGTTCTCACCTATTCCTTTTGGAAAGTGTCGAGGTTAAAAACTGTCCATTCTTGAAAACATTGTTTAATTGTGGGCCCCTGGATTCAAATACGGAACAAACAAAGGCATTGCTTCCCGAATTGGTAAGCATCGAAGTTGAAAGGTGTCCCTCCCTGGAATCGTTATTTAATTGTGGGTCCCTCGATTCAAATGCGGAGCACAAAATTATATTGCTCTCCAAATTGGAGAAAGTAAGGGTGAGTGGAGCAAAAAAGCTGAGACACGTGGTCATGAGCCACTCCCAAATAGTTTTGGGTTTTCCTAATCTTGAAACTGTGAGTGTTGAGAATTGCTCTGAGTTGAGATATCTCTTCCCCAAATATGTGGCCCCAACTCTGATGAAACTTATGTGGCTAAGAATTAGTAAATGCGAACAGATGAAGGAAGTGATTCTCGAGAAAGAAGCTGGTCGATTAGAGGCAGAAGTGATGTGTTTCCCTTGCTTGAGTACATTAACGCTTGAGGAGCTCGATAACCTGATTAGCTTTGGTTCAGGAAGTTGTTTGTATTATTTTTCCTCCTTAGAAGATCTAAGAATTGTGAGGTGCTGTAAGTTTGGAACGTTGATCCCGAGTCCCACAAGTGTCAAGAGGAAGCTAGGCGAGACGGCTGAAGAAAATGATGAATTGCCACAACCGTTGTTCAATGAGATGGTTCGTTCTATTATTTACTATGATCATTCGTATTCTCGCATTTTCATGTTTTATAATGAAGAACATGATATATTTGTCCTGCTTATCCTCTTTTTTCACATTATCCTTGTGCAGGTCACATTTCCCAATATAAGAATTGAAATTGAAGGCATTGCATGCACAAAGCTATGGAGGAATCATGTTCCCACCGATTCTGCTGTTTGTTCTCACCGATTCCTTCTGGAAAGTGTCAAGGTTAAAAACTGTCAAACCTTGAAATCATTGTTTGATTGTAGGCCCTTGGATTCAAATACAAAGCAAACAATGGTATTGCTTCCCAAATTGGTAAACATCAACATTGAAAACTGTTCCTCCTTGGAATCGTTGTTTAATTGTGGGTCCGTTGATTCAAATGCGGAACACAAAATTGTATTGCTCCTTAAATTGGAAGAAGTGAGAGTGAGTGGAGCAAAAAAGCTGAGACACGTGGTCATGAGCCACTCCCAAATAGGTTTGGGTTTTCTTAATCTTAAAACCGTTAGTGTTGAGAATTGCTCTGACTTGAGATATCTCTTCCCCAATTATACGGCCACAACTTTGGTGAAACTTGAGAGGCTAAAAATTACTGAATGCGAACAGATGAAGGAAGTGATTCTTGAGAAAGAAGTTGGTCGATTAGAGACAGAAGTGATGAGTTTTCCTTGCTTGAGTACATTAACACTTAAGAAGCTTGATAACCTGATTAGTTTCGGTTCAGGAAGTTGTTCATATTATTTTTCCTCCTTACAATATCTAAGAATTGTGGGGTGTTGTAAGTTTGAAGCATTCATCCGGAGTCACACAAGTGTCAAGAGGCAGCTAGGTGAGACAGTCGAAGAAAACAATGAATCGCCACAACCGCTGTTCAATGAGATGATTCGTTCTATTCTTTATTGTGATCATTTTTATCCTTGCATTATCATGTTTTATAATGAAGAACAAAATATATTTGTCATGCTTATCTTCTTCTCACATTATCCTTGTGCAGGTCACATTTCCCAATATAAGAATTGAAATTGAAGGCATTGCATGCACAAAGCTCTGGAGGAATCATGTTCCCACTGATTCTGCTGTTTGTTCTCACAGATTCCTTTTGGAAAGTGTCAAGGTTAAAAACTGTCCATTCTTGAAAACATTGTTTGATTGTGGGCCCTTAAATTCAAATACAGAACAAACAATGGCATTACTTCCCAAATTGGTAAGCATCAAAGTTAAAAGGTGTCCCTCCCTGGTATCGATGTTTAATTGTGGGTCCTTTGATTCAAATGCGGAGCATAAAATTATATCACTCCCCAAATTGGACGAAGTGAGGGTGAGTGGAGCAAAAAAGCTGAGACACGTGGTTATGAATCACTCCCGAATAGTTTTGGGTTTTCCTAATCTTGAAATTATGAGTGTTGAGAATTGCTCTGACCTGAGATATCTCTTCCCCAAATATACGGCCACAACTTTGATGAAACTTAGGTGGCTAAGAATTAGTAAATGCGAACAGATGAAGGAAGTGATTCTCAAGAAAGAAGCTAGTCGATCAGAGGCAGAAGTGATGTGTTTCCCTTGCTTGAGTACATTAACGCTTGAGGAGCTCGATAATCTGATTAGTTTCGATTCGGGAAGTTGTTCATATTCTTTTTCCTCCTTAAAAGATCTAAAAATTGTGGGGTGCCGTAACTTTGGAGCATTCATCCCGAGTCCCACAAATGTCAAGAGGCAGCTAGGTGAGATGGCCGAAGAAAATGATGAATCGCCACAACCACTGTTCAATGAAATGGTTCGTTCTGTCATTTACTCTGATCATTCGTATTTTCGCATTATCATGTTTTATATTGAAGAACATGATATATTTGTCCTACTCATCCTCTTTTTTCACATTATCCTCGTGCAGGTCACATTTCCCAATGTAAGAATTGAAATTGAAGGCATTCCATGCAAAGAGCTATGGAAGAATCATGTTCCCACCGATTCTATTGGTTGTTCTCACCGATTCCTTTTGGAAAGTGTCGAGGTTAAAAACTGTCCATTCTTGAAAACATTGTTTAATTGTGGGCCCCTAGATTCAAATACGGAACAAACAATGGCATTGCTTCCCGAATTGGTAAGCATCGAAGTTGAAAGGTGTCCCTCCCTGGAATCGTTATATAATTGTGGGTCCCTCGATTCAAATGCGCAGCACAAAATTATATTGCTCTCCAAATTGGAGAAAGTAAGGGTGAGTGGAGCAAAAAAGCTGAGACACGTGGTCATGAGCCACTCCCAAATAGTTTTGGGTTTTCCTAATCTTGAAACTGTGAGTGTTGAGAATTGCTCTGAGTTGAGATATCTCTTCCCCAAATATATGGCCCCAACTCTGATGAAACTTATGTGGCTAAGAATTAGTAAATGCGAACAGATGAAGGAAGTGATTCTCAAGAAAGAAGCTGGTCGATCGAGAGCGAAGTGATGTGTTTCCCTTGCTTGAGTACATTAACGCTTGAGGAGCTCGATAACTGATTAGTTTTGGTTCAGGAAGTTGTTCGTATTATTTTTCCTCCTTAGAAGATCTAAGAATTGTGAGGTGCTGTAAGTTTGGAACGTTGATCCCGAGTCCCACAAGTGTCAAGAGGAAGCTAGGCGAGACAGCTGAAGAAAATGATGAATCGCCACAACCGTTGTTCAATGAAATGGTTCGTTCTATTATTTACTATGATCATTCTTATTCTCGCATTTTCATGTTTTATAATGAAGAATGTAACAAATTTTTCCAACTTACTTTCCTTTCTCACATTATCCTTGTGCAGGTCACATTTCCCAATATGAGAAATCTACAAATTGAAGGCGTTCCATGCAAAGAGCTATGGAGCAATCATATTCCTGCCGATTCCTTTTGGAAGTTGGAATTTCTTGTATTGACAAACTATGACAACCTCCAACGTATTGCCCCACCCCAAATGTGGAAGGTGCTCCAACGTTGTCTCAAGAATCTTGAAGTGATTTCATGCCATTTGATTGAGATCATATACGAAGGGCATGGGATGGATACAGAGGGTGGTGAATTGAGGGAGCTGCTTTTGTGCGATCTCGAAAACATGAAGCACATTTGGCAGTCTAAAGATGTCCCAAACATCCCATTCCCAAACTTGATAGATGTAGAGGCCGTGAGGTGCCCCCATTTGAAAGTGCTTTTCACTACCTTCACGGTGAAATTTCTTGGGCAAATCAAAAAGCTGGTGGTGGAGTCATGTGAAAACATGAAACTAATTGCTGGCCAAGAGCTGGTGGTGGAGTCATGTGAAGATATGAAACTAATTGCTGGCTATGAAAAAGGGAAAGAAAGGACCGGCACGACAGTCACCTTCTCCAAGTTAACTGTTCTTAGCCTTCTCGAGTTACCGAATTTCAGTGGCTTCTTACCTGCGTATTACCCTCTGGAATTTATTGACAGTGAGGACTACTTCCCATCCCTCACATACTATAGAATAAAAAGCTGTGAAGCATGGGACCAGTTCTGTGGTTACTGGGAAGGCTACAAAAAAGAACGAGAAAGCGGCGAGTACATCCAATATAGGGTATTCCTTCAATATTCATTGCTTTGGTTTGGCTCTCTATATCGAAAAGTCAGTTTGTATTAACCACTGGGGGTTCGCCCCAGTGGCCACCCTTCCAACATGGAAGGGGGAGGTGAGGTCAAATCTCCACCTTCCGGGGGGGATAGGGGTAGGGACGTATAAGTTTCGAGAGTGGGTTGCGACTCGCCCGCAAAGAGCGGGGCGCGAAGTCTGCAAGTGAGTGTAGAGTAGAAATAGAGTAGGATTGACAAAAAAAAAAAAAAAGTCAGTTTGTATTAGCTGAACACGGACCCACACGCACTTTACATCACGTGGTCCTCTCTTTTCCTTTCTCTCTCTAGCTCTCTTCCTTATTCTCTTCAACTAATGATTTGTCGGTTCCCTTTTACGCTCAAGATTGGTTCCCTCTGTTGGAAGACGATTAGTGATTTTTTAGCATCCATGAGTCAACTCTCTCGGTGATTTCAATTGAATCCTTTCCACTTGCTTCGTTGCTGGTCGTCACGGCTTCCCAATCGCCACCAGTTCTGCCGCCACGAAGAAGGTCCGTAATGCCGAAGTGCTCGAACTTCAGTCATGGCTGCCTACTTCGACGATTCCATTCCTTGATGTTGCTTCTGTTATCTCCTTACTCATGTCTGATGTCAATCGCTATAGCTAATCGTTCTTTATTCAACTAAACCATATATGCTCTGTTTTCCATTGCTATTGCTACTGTTTGCATGCAAATCGACTGTGATTGAAGGGTTGTATTAATGATTTGAAGCAGTGCTCCTTGGCCTAAATTAATGTATGCAGCCTGTTTGATGAAATTCCGGAACTAAGTCAGTGTGTATTTTTTATTCAGTTCTTGATCGAGAATTCCCTTGATTACTAGACTGTTGATCTATTCTGGTCATACAAGCATATTTGAGTTCTGTTTCTTCATAAAAAAAGACCATAGGAATTCAATTTCAAACTTGTTTGGAATCTGCTGGAACCTTGCCAATACTTGCTGATTTGCCACTGTTGTGGCCCTGAGCTGATGTCGATTGGTCCTTGATTTTATGCTATTCCACTCAAGCAAGCATTGCAGTAATTTGATGTTTGCTTGGAAAAGAAATTATGTCATGAATGAATGAAATTCTACTGGAAATAGATCCGTGTATGCTGATCGTGTCTTGATATCTCTGATTTGGTGTGCCTTTGATTCCAGCTGGAGGCTAGTTTGGTTATGGGGTCATATATGTTCATGCCAGGAAAGTAATATGGTGAATCTCATGCCAAGTTTGCTAGAATTATAGTCATGACCAAACTTGAATATTCTAGAATCGAAGTATTGCATGTTGACCTTGATTGCTTTGTTTGAATTTGGTATTAATTTGGTCTTGGATTGACGCCATTTTGTTCAAGTAGACTCATATGGGCTTGTAGGAAGATATGGCTTCAATTTCATGTCACTTCATCATCAAACGATCACGATTTGCATTCTTGTATGCTCTGTTATAATTCTGTATGTGTGCTGGAATTTGTGGCATAAACATGAATTAGATGGATTTGTCTTAGTTTGGTTGCCTTCTTTTATTGACGATGGATAATAGATATCGCGTGTGTAACTTCCTTGTCAATTTCACATGTTTGGATGGCACTGGCATGATTAAATTAATGAGATGTGTGCTTGATATTGCCATGAGATTCATGGGCTAATAAATGATTCAGGGGACTCTGACATTAATTGAAGTTTAATTTCAGGATTCTTGCGATTTTAAAGAAGCCGTCTTTTAGTTTTAGAGCTCAGGGCATTTTTTTTTTTTTGTAATATTGAATACTTTGAAAAATACCAACTTTGTCTAAAGGTGTCTGGTTGACTAGCCAAATCCGAGTAAATCTTTCCACAAAACTGGTCACCGAGGCCCCTCAAAATATTTCATGGATGACACTTGCCACCAAAATTCCAATATTCTCTGCCTCTCCTTCGACGCTCACCATTCAAGGCTTATTTATAAGTGCTGTTGTTTAAATCTTATTGATCCTTCAAGTGTGTGTGTTTGTTGAAACATACCGTGTACAACGCCAATTGCGACCTACTCATTCTTGATGTCCTTTCCTTCCTTAGAGTGTTCGCTGGCCACTGCTATTCAGAATGATGTTTCAAAGATACGATTTTTGTTTTCCTCCCTCCCTCATAAAATTTGCAAAAGCAACCCTCAAGCGAGGTGGCCGCCTTGAAGCTTATTGGGACAACTTGAGGGTTGCTTTCGAATTCTACAGGGAGGGAAGATTAGTCACGAGCACTCACCAGTACACTGCCCTAGAAATCCATCAGGACCTTGCCCATATGTTCCACCAGGAATAGGTGCACAGTTCCAATTGTCTCTACTATAAACCATTCTGTACTGGAGGTCCAGAGCTCCATCCCCTTGCAGCAGTTCTCTCTCTTGCTCATAGTAATTATTTTTATGACCCTGTTGATTGTAGGTTCCCTGGTATGAATGCACCGAATCTCTCCTCTGTCCTTGATATGGATCGCTTCCACCGGGGCACATATTTGCTCGTTAGCATGAGATTTCTTCTTTCACCTTGCCCCGGTGTAGGACAACTTTGCTGAGGAGTACGATTTTGCGGAGCATCCTGCTGCCTAGGTCCTTGAAAAACCCTATCGAGGGCTCCCTTGTGTATTTGCCTCTTGACCTCCTTGCCCATCATATCTACGTTGGCCGTAGTTTCTATTGTGATCACGCATTCTGCCGCCAGGCCTCCCATACTGAACTGGGGGTGGTCAGTGAGTAATTACTCCATTTTCATACTTGTCACCTAATGATTTAGTTAAGTTCAACAAAACAACAAGCGTTGCAGGATCACAAATCATGCACGTTGGAACGTTAAGCTCATGGAATTGGAGGACGAATGGATTAAATGACTGAAATAATGTGGCAGAGATGTATAGTAGATGCATTTCTGTGGAGTCAAGTCATACCTCCGTACTCCTTGTTTTGGGGATCGATGTAGGAATCAGGTAATCATATACAGACAACTTTAGGTAGATCTGTTTATAGCTCATTATATTGATCCACAACGATGATGAAATTCCCTATGGATTGCTCTTATCTGCTTCAGTCATCACAGCCTAAACCCCTGATACGTGGTTGTGCTACATGCATAAATTCTCTCTTTTGCTTCCTCCAAACTGAAACACGAGTATCAAATGTAATCACAAAAGGCAATTAATTCTCATGACCAGAAAATTACATATCCATGTTATTACGGTGGTAAATGTAAACATTAGCTTAATTACTGCAATGTGGGTTGTGAATGTTAATTTTTAAAGGTGCCAAGATCGTCATAGAGCTTGTGCTCAAGAGAGTCATATTGGCCATAGCATAGGTCCAACCTGCCAATGAAACCTGTTATTTTGTGGTTGTTTTCCAAAGCAATTTATTTGTATTGAGAGAAAGTAGACAATAGAAACCCCTCATTTTATTGAATGATTTTTTAAGGTTACATTATCCTTTTGGAAATTTTTCAATAGAGATCATTTCAACTATGATTAGTCAATGAAAATTAGTCATACACGTTGCCGAACTACACTAGTTAGCGAGGATAATTTGCTTTAAGAAATTTGGATGCCCATGGTGATTCGTTTCGGCATACTTATGCCAAATTATTGATCTATTCTTATTTATCATTACAAATCCTTGTTTGACAAAAGATCTCCATCCTTACAGATTTAACATCACAAAAGATCTCCATCCTTACAGATTTAACATCTTGTTTTCTGTCGCTTAAATATTCCTCTCTTTTTTAGTGGGTAACTTGTTAAAAACAGAATGTAACTTCATTTAGTATTAAAGCAGATATCAATTTTTCCAACCTTTCCTTGCAAGAAAGAGGGAGGGAGAGTTTATGAAATTAATGAAGGCATATAAATGAGGAATTAATGGAGAGGAAGTAGAAAGAGCCGATAGAAAAAGGGTGCAAAATCCTTTGATCAGAGTGATACTTCACCATTACGATGATATAGCAATAAGAGAACTCGCAAAATTGATCTGAATACATTTTCTATTCAAAATATCAATACGATGATTCATGAAGTTTCATCACAAAAATTAAATTGATTAGTTAAATCTAACAATCGAAAAAATAAATTAGTAATGAAAGAGATTATTATCTGTGAAGGCTTTATTGGTTTTTGGGCTTAAGGCCTATCCGCCCAAGTTGGGCCCAGGAAGCCCGATCCACGGGAATATGGCCCGTGGAAGGGGAGAGGTATAAAAGGGAGGAGAGAGAGAGAAAAATGCACTGTTTTATTTCAAAAAAGACGTACGTCTTCTTTCTCTCCCAACGTACTCTCCCTTTCTCTCCCGATTTCTTCAAAAGAAAAACAGTAAAGCACGTGAAAGGATTTTGCTTCCTCGGATCGAACAGGATTGTTTCTCTTCCTCCATCAACGTCGGTGTTTAATCTGTGGCTAAAAGGTACGCTCGAATCCGTGGTGTGCTTTAGGATCGGTGATGCGTGTTGTTTTCCCGGCCTTTGTCTTCCGCATGATTTAGGGGTTCAATTTGGTGTCGAATCCAGTTTTCGGGGATCCGTTATTCCCAACATTGGTATCAGAGCCCGAGTTCACATTTTCCCGATCTGTTTATCATGTTTTTGATTGATTTTTCGCAAAAAACTTTCGGCCGTACGGATTGGGCGTGAAATCCCGACACCCGAGCGCTGTTCGGCCTTTTTTCCGAGTTTGCGTAACTCGAAATCAAATTCTAATGGCATAGGAAGAAAGGCGACGTCGAGACGAGTCTGGCGATACCTCGAGCGCCGCCGGGAGACGCCGCACGCGCCCACACGCGCGGCCGGAAGGCGCTGCGCGTGGGCGCGACGCGCCCGGAAGCGGCTGGATCGCCGGCGCGTGCGGCCTGCGCGCCGGTCAGCGAACCGGCGCGTGCGTGCCGCCGGCCGGCAAACGGCACGCGCCGGTCCACGGACCGACGCATGCGACGTCGGCATGGCGTCACCCAACGGTCGGTAACCGGCTGGGGTGGCGTCATCGATGGCGTCAACGATGACGTCGATTGGCCGTGCGGTCCGCCGGCCGGCGACCCGTCCGGCGACCCGACCAACGCTAACGATGGCACGCGCGCAGCACGTGCCGTTGACATCTGCATGACGTCATCCCTGTCACGCGCGAGGCACGTGCCGACGGTTCGCTCGAACCGGCCCGAACCGGCACGACCGGTCCGACCGGTCTGACGACCGACGACCTGACCGTTGACCGGTGACCCACTGACCGTTGACCGTTGACCGACGACCGTTGACCGTTAACCGACGACCATTGACCGTTGACCCAAAAAAAAAAAAAAGGGAGGAAAAGAATGTGTTTCTTTTTCAATTAAGTCTATGTGGATTATAAGTAATCTCTTATTTTTTGTTCTGCATTTGTTGCAGGAATTATGCCTCCCATAAGGTTGCGCACACCTATTCGCGTAGTTACCGATGAACAAAAGGATAGGCTGTCTAAGTTGATAGCTGAGCTGACTAATCATCGATGGGGGAGAGGTGACTTAATTGATCATGTCCTTGAAGTCAACGGGAAAATTCAACAGGTCATATGGAATGGTCGTTCTATATCACAGTCAGAGATAGTGCGATTTTTCCTAAACACTCTTCCACCTGAATGGCAAGATGTGTTGAATCGCATATGGGATGTCAACGGAGCTGCTTCCTATAAGAAAATTGTGATGGATTTTGTAAATAAATATTACTGTATTGTTTCAAGGGAAAAGATCAAGAAATTGAACAAAAGAGAATCTTTCCCAGTTCGTGTGCTGACTTGGTGTTAGTTGTATTGATTGAAATATGTTAAGTGTGATTTGTGGACATATTATGTAATGATTACTACCTAATTATGTTAATTGAAAGCATTATTGTTTTTAATTGTATGTCAATTATCTGTTGCTTTCTGTTATTGCTGGTTGCTGTGGGTAATTAGCAGTGGGTAGTTTTAGAAGTTTTTGTAGCTTCATAGAATTGATTTTGCATATGACAATCATATTAATAATAGTTTTAAGTTAGGATTTTTGGAGGATGATTGGAAACGTAGTGACCTTTTGATTCTGAAGCCTTACTTGAAATTATTCATTAATAGGATGTGTCTATGTAAAAAGGGATGCATAAATGATAGGCATTAATAATTCGTGCATATTTGTCTGATGTGTTCGGATCGATGGCTTGACAACTAAGAATGTAATTGCTGATATGAACGGCAACAATTGTGAAATATTGAATATGAAGATTCAATATGTGCTGGAAAAGCAAGAAGCACTAGAAGCTCTTGACCATATTATGGAAGACCTTGAGGGTGCCGTGCGCCACCTTGAGCTAGTAGAGGACCGCCTAACGGCATTTGAGTCGAAAATAGACATCTGCAATGCTGGTTCTAGCTCAGAAAGGGCTTTGAGCTCTAAGCGCAAGCGTATTGATTCGTTCAATATGTGGGATTGTAAAGGATCAAGTCATTGTTGCAAGAAATCAAAAGTTAACCAACACAAGAGAGGAAAACGTCCTCAAGTGAAGAAAATGTCAAGGGTGAAATGCTACAACTGTGACAAGAAGGGTCACTATGCTCGTGACTGTCGTGAGCCAAAGAAGGTATGCACCCCTTGTACTTTTCAGAACTTTGCTTTTGTGTCGAGTTCTGTGTTCTTAACTGAGTCTAATCCTTTGTGGACTGTGGATTCAGGAGCAACAGACCATGTAGCGAAGGATAGAGAATCATTCATGGAATTTCGACGAGTACCAACTGAAACTAAGTGGGTCTATGTGGGAAACAACTCCAGAGCTGAAGTGAAAGGAATTGGCACATGCCAACTGAACATGCGTAGTGGACGCACTTTGTTCCTTCATGATGTATTGTATGCTCCGGAGATTCGTCGAAATTTAGTGTCTGTTTTGGTGTTGGTTAGACTAGGTTTTAATATGAACTTCCATAATAGAGGTGTGGATTTGTATTTGGATACAAACTACTATGGTTGTGGTTATTTTCTAGATGGTTTCATTGCATTGGATATTGGGTATGTTAATGCAAATGTTTGTTATTCCCTTATCACATCTCCTAATACCTATGATAATGATGTGAATGTGTGGCATGCTAGACTTGGTCACATTGGCCAACAACGTATGAATAGACTAGCCAAAGAGGGCTTGTTGGGCAACATTGAAAAAGTCGATTTGCCCATATGTAAGCATTGCCTATAAGGAAAACGACAAGGAAACCATTTGGGAAAGGTCAAAGAGCTGAATTTCCTCTGCATTTAATTCATTCCGATGTACGTGGTCCAATGAATGTGAGAGGAAGGCATGGGGCTGTTTATTTCATCACCTTTATTGATGATTATACTCGATTCGGATATGTCTATTTGATTTCTCATAAATCTGAAGCAATAAGTTGTTTCAAAAGGTTTATGAACCTGGTAGAAAATCAATTAGACAAGAAAATAAAAGCATTGAGATTCGATCGAGGTCGAGAATATTTATCTGATGAGTTCAGAAAATTGTGTGATGAAAAAGGAATAGAAAGACAGTTGTCTATTCCGTACACTCCTCAACAAAATGGTGTTACAGAAAGAAGAAACAGAACCCTATTGGAAATGGTTAGGTCCATGATGGCGCATGCTAACTTACCCATCACCTTTTGGAGTGATGCATTGTTAACTGCTGCCTATATACTTAACCAGGTGCCTTCCAAATCAGTTACTTCCACTCCATATGAGTTATGGACAGGTAGAAAACCAGACTTGAGTTTTCTTAAGCCATGGGGTTGTGCTGCCTATACACATGAGTCCTCTCACAAGTTTGGGAAATTGGGTCCCCGGAGGAAAGAAGAGTATTTTCATAAGATACTCGGAACACTCGAAAGGATATGTGTTCATTGGTGAGCAGGAAAGTGGGAGTGTAACTGAATTTGAATCACGAGATGTTACATTCTTAGAGGATGAGTTTCCTAAGAAGGGCGAAATATGGGAAGATCACTCCCTATTTGAGACCTTGGATCAAGACAATGATATTAGTGGAGTTCATCCAAGTGGGAGCATAATGGAGAATGATGTGCAAAGTGTACAATCTCCCATACGGCGAACAAGTCGCCAAAGTATTCCCCGTCGACGTTTTGACATTGAAGGGGAAACTTTTATGGTTGCTCCACAAGATGAGGATGAGCCTAGAAATATCAATGAGGCTCTTAATTGCCCTAGTAAAGAAAAATGGATTCATGCAATGGAAGAGGAAATGGAGTCAATGAAATCAAACCAAGTGCGGGAACTGGTTGATCTTCCAAAGGACGCGAGCTATTGGGAACAAGTGGGTTCTCAAAATAAAGCGAAAGGCTGATGGCTCGATTGAAAGGCATAAGGCTCGCCTTGTGGCAAAAGGGTATAATCAACAGGAAGGAATTGATTATGAAGATACGTTTTCTCATGTAGTAAGATTTACCTCGATTCGCATTATTCTGGCAATAGTAGCTAGTCTGGATCTTGAGTTACATCAAATGGATGTAAAGACTGCTTTCCTCAATGGAGAATTAGAGAAAGAAATATATATGGAACAACCTACTGGTTTCATAGTGAAAGGCCAAGAAGAAAAAGTATGTCGACTTTTGAGGTCGATATATGGTCTTAAGCAGTCATCAAAACAATGGTATATACGTTTTCATAATGCCACAGTAGCATATGATTTTACAATGATTGATGAGGATCATTGTGTATATATCAAAAGATCCAAGGATCAATTTGTGATTATATCATTATATGTTGATGATATACTGATTGCCGGAAGCAATATGGAGTTGGTTAATACTGTCAAGAGATGGTTATCTTCTAACTTTGAGATGAAGGATATGGGTGAGGCTGCATACATTCTTGGAGTTAAGATTTCGAGAGATCGTTCGAAGAGATCGTTGTCTCTTTCGCAAGAAACCTATATAAATAAGGTTCTTGAACGATTTCGTATGCAAGACTGTAAACCCATAGACACTCCTATTGCAAAAGGTGAAGGATTGAGCCATA
Source organism: Eucalyptus leucophloia subsp. euroa (assembly GCA_017140325.1). Lineage (NCBI taxonomy): Eukaryota > Viridiplantae > Streptophyta > Magnoliopsida > Myrtales > Myrtaceae > Eucalyptus > Eucalyptus leucophloia. Next base: position 6,536,899 of record CM029474.1, read on the forward strand.
GACTGTGTCTAGGGACTCTACAAGAGAAGGAACAAATGAAACATGTTCCTTATGCTAGTGCTGTTGGGAGCTTGATGTATGCTATGATGTGTACAAGACCCGACATATGCTTTGCAGTTGGAATGGTGAGTAGATACCAATCCAATCCAGGTCCGACACATTGGAAAGCCGTCAAGAGAATGCGAGATATCGAAAGGAACTGCTGATTTCAAGTTGAATTACCAAGGAAAGGATCTGCGACTTGAAGGCTATTCGGATGCTGATTGGGGAGGAGATTTAGATGAAAGAAAATCTACCTACGGATTTGCTTTCTTACTTGAACAATGGCGTCATATCATAGAGCGATAAGAAGCAAACATGCATAGCCTTATCCACGATGGAAGCTGAGTTCGTGGCATTATCGCGGCGGTACAAGAAGGAGTTTGGCTTAAGAGATTTTTGGATCATTTAGGTGTTATTGAGAAAGCTGCAAATCCATTGTTGGTTAACTGTGATAGCCAAGTAGCTATAGCGTACACCAAAGATCCAAAGTATCATGGCAAGACAAAACATATAGATACCAAGTATAACTTTGTAAAAGATATGGTTGCACGAAAGAATGTGAACTTGCAGTACATATCTACGCATAGAATGATAGCAGATCCTATGACAAAGCCAATACCTAGAGATGTGTTTTGTGGTCATGTAAAATCTCTAGGATTGCGTAGAGTCTGATGTACTGAATTGTAATTTCCCTGAATTGTTCACATTTATGAAATTTTGTTTTTCATTGATTAATGCCTGTGAACCTTAGTATAATCTTTATGCATCTTAATGCTCAGTGCATTATTTTAAGTTGAGAAGTATGTCGGATAGATATAAGATTAGCCCACTCACACGGGTAATCGCCTCTATTTACTGTGTGATAAATAGAGATGAGACTGTTTTTAAGCTTATTATTTAGGTGATAATCGAGAGCGCAAGCTTAAAATACGTATGTCGCCTTAACTGAGTGTTAAGATAAGGACATAATACTAAAGATGTCTGAAAGTAAAATAACCCACATATTTTACTTTATCTGTCTATGATGCCAGATGTGAGTTCTAATGAATTTTGTAAATGAGTAGATACATGAACTCGAGTTAGACATTGGGTATGTCTGAACTATCATCTGTACGGTATTGAAAGGTGAAGACATACGCTCCATGGGAAAGGAGTTAATACCGTAATACGTATTTCATACTACGTATGCATGAGACGACCAATAAGAGTGGCAAAAAGTTTGATCTCAACTTTTATGACGTGTGAGACTCTTGAGGAAAAGAGTTCCTCAATTTTTTAGTCCCCTCAGGACTCTTACTTATTCTCAAGATTTCTATTTAGTGTTTGCTATCTTAGTGTGTTGCCAATGGTCATGAGATGATTCGATCTAATGGGGCATTTCTAGAAAAGCAAGCTGGACTGAAATTGAGAGTTTGAAAGAAAGAGGAAGATCGATTTTGGAGAATCACATTGTAGTTTTGTATTCACTGGTCGACCAATTATAACTGTCTTTGTGATAATTATAATTGTGAATACAATGTATATATCATGTTTAAAAGAGATCAAGGGAGATATAAATGTGATCGATCGATCTAGGGTACTGCATACTAAATCTACTCGGAGTGTGACACCCATTATGAGCTGCTATATATTCCTAATAGATGTATAGCAACGAGCTCTCAAAGTATGCTGGTCGCACGGATTATTCACTAATATGAATGTTGAAGAGAGGTAAAGAGAATACTGTTCGGCCCACCATGTGCGAGTGGGAGATGAAGGCTTTATTGGTTTTTGGGCTTAAGGCCCATCCGCCCAAGTTGGGCCCAGGAAGCCTGATCCACGGGAATATGGCCCGTGGAAGGGGAGAGGTATAAAAGGGAGGAGAGAGAGAGAGAAAAATGCACTGTTTTATTTCAGAAAAGACGTACGTCTTCTTTCTCTCCCAACGTACTCTCCCTTTCTCTCCCGTTTTCTTCAAAAGAAAAACAGTAAAGTATGTGAAAGGATTTTGCTTCCTCGGATCGAACAGGATTGTTTCTCTTCCTCCATCAACGTCGGTGTTTAATCTGTGGCTAAAAGGTACGCTCGAATCCGTGGTGTGCTTTAGGATCGGTGATGCGTGTTGTTTTCCCGGGCTTCGTCTTCCGCATGATTTAGGGGTTCGATTCGGTGTCGAATCCAGTTTTCAGGGATCCGTTATTCCCAACAATCTGCATTGACTTTAGGAGGGTGATTTTCTTGGGTAACAAAAGACTTGAGTATATTTCTTCTAATTTAAACAAAGAAGGGTGATAATTCATACGGATTGCAAAGCTCTAGTCAAAACTAATATCATGAAATGAAAAAGAATGCTATGAAATATTAAATGAAAATCGAGATCGAAACTCTAGATTGAAATTGAATGTGGCTTGAAATGAGAGGTACACTTGACTGCAACATGATGGAGAGGACGAAAACACCGAAGAAATTGAATCAAGGGAATAAACAAAAGCTATAATCACAGCAACCGAAGAACTTGTCATCTTAGGGTTATAAAAGGAACTCGTTTTGCATTTCTCTCTATTTCCTCCCACTTTTGAGTGGAAAACATTTTGAATCAAGGAACTTGTTATGCTCGAGTTTTTCCCTCACTCTTTGCAAAAAAAGATCCTGGAAAAAATCCGACCATGAATGGAGAGGCACGGGCACAATTTTTTTTTTTCCATTCTGTAATGGAGTGATTTTAACGGGGAGAGAGAGAGAGAGAGAGAGAGAGAGAGGAGAGAGAGAGGATTTGCCATAAAGTTTGAATAATCTTCAGTGTGGGCTTGGATCGACCCGTGTCGGATGATTTCCTGTATATCCCACAAGTCATATTAAACTCATCCAATATTTTCTCCCATCGAGACGAGTGTTTTTCGCTCACTTTTGGCAGACTCTTCTTTTCACAAACTCTCTTGCTCTCCGCTTTCTCTTTCTCCGTAAAACTCTAGCCTTTCCCCCGTCCTCCATTTATAGAAAAGAGTAGGGAATATCTTCAGCGAAAATCTTCCAAGATGGTAGCTAGAGGTGTCAAAATGGGTCATAGACCCATTTATGACCCATTTAAATTATAAATGGGTCATATATAGGTCACTTGTTTTTGACAAAAAGTAGTTAAATGCATTTTAAGCGGTCTTAAATATGTTTGGTTTTGAGTGGGTCTTGACTCTTAAGAGACTCTCTCTTTTCTCATTAACTTTACAATTTTTTTTTTATAAATACCGAAATTATAATTATTTTTTTAATTTTCTTTTCTTTTCTTTTTCTTTCCCGTTCTTTCTTTTCTTTCTTCCTTTTTTTTTTTTCTTTCTTCTTCCTCTAGTTGCCAGCATAGCAATGGGCGGCGTTCGACGACGAGCCTCGAGCTCGTCGGATCGACAAGCGAAGGCTTTGCCAATGCCGGTGAGGCTTGAACCTCATCGATCGGCGAGACTCGAACTTGCCGGCGTCGGGCGAGGCTCGAGCCTCGCCGGATCCAACGAGGTGCGAGCTCGAGCTCGCCCGAGGTCGACAAGGCTTGAGCCTCACTAGATCCGGCGAGGGGCAAGCTTGAGTTTGCCCAACGCCGGCGAGCTCGCTGGATGCGGGGAGGCGAAGGCCTCGCCAACGTCCGGTGAGGCTCAAGCTCGCGGCGTCGGGTGAGGCTCCGGCCTCGTCGAGTTGGCAAGCCTTGAGCTCGCCGGTGTCGGGCAAGCTTGAGGCTCGCCTATGGCCGGCCGCCGGCTGCGTTGTGGCTAGTGGCTGGCCAAAGAAGAAGAAGAACCAAAAAGAAAAAGAAAAAAAAAATTATATTTTAAAAATAAAAATAAAATTAATTAAAAAAATTAATTTTTAAAAAATAAAAATAATTAAAATTCGATTTTTAAAAATAATTATTTTAAAAATTATAAAAATTTTCCATTAAATTTGTGTTGTATGAAACTATTTTAGCAAAACAACTATATATATATATATATAAGAAATAAGTTTGGAAGTTTTTTAGTAATATAATCTTTACAAAAAACATAAGAATAAGTTTTCCTAAATTTGGTTAAATATGAAAATATTTTATTAATATGGGTTGGGTATGGGTCGGGTTGGGTCGGGTATGGGTCGAAAAATTTACATTAGGCTTAAATGGGTCATAAATTGGTTAATGGGTCAATTTGGGTCGACTCAGTAATGAGCTGACCTAAACTCGACCCGACCCACCCGTTTGACACCTCTAATGGTATCCAACTTTTGCTCAACTCACTAACATCTCCCTAGGAATCCTTCAATCCATTGGAATTTCAAACTCTCCACGACCAGATTATCCTTTCATGATTAATTGCTTATTTGTTTTTTTAAATTTTAGAATGGATTTAAATTTGCTCTAAGGTCATCAAAACCGAATGGACTTAATAAGCAAAGAGCACTTTTATTATTATATATTACCAAGAGATTTTCCTATGTGTTTACTTTTCTCTTGACAAAGCTCTTCAATTATAATTTGAAAAAGAAGAATTCCTTTATTTAAAAATAAATGAATTGTGCTTAAAGTCAATTTTAGTATAATATATTAGATTTGTAGGCTCTTTAAAAAATTCACAAAATAGATTTCGGCCGGTTTACCAACTAAAACTATGTTTTTAATAATATCATTCGATTTACCATCTCATAAAAAAGATCAAAACAAGTTTTTTCCTTCTCTCTTGAATTCGGTTAAAATAGCAATAACCGAGAGGACATTTTCGTCGTTTTAAAGCGGGGGCACTTTCGTCATTTGCCGGGAGAAGAAAAAGATGAGTCTTTTGGCCTTCTTCATTTGATGAGGAAGTTCTCCATATTGCTTTGCGTCTGTGGCCTGTCCTATCCTCTCTAGCTTCACCGCCGGCCACCAGCTCCACCGGAAGGCACCGCCGGCCTTTCCGTCTCCGACCACGGCAGATGCACGAAGGAAGGCACACAACACACGTAGAAGAAATAAAGCTCGATCTTGGAATCCGAGTTCATTGTCGTTGATTCGAGGTTCGCCAGAGGTGAATTGACGTCCATTCCACTGTTCATGACTTCGATTGCTGTTCCAGTGTCGTTTGGTTGCGGTTCTGATCGCGTGCTGTTCTGACCACGAGGCGTTCCTGCGATTCGTTCTTTTGCTTCGATGATCGGTGGAAGTTTGCGGTAGATTCGAATCGCATGGAAAAGGACGCCCCATCTCAGTTGACTCCAACCATCGCTCACGAATCTTCTCTCCACCGACTGAGCTCTTCAACTTCTTGCTCTAGTCCAAGCCCAAGAGTCGTCCTCGCGTCGAATGAATGTATGGATGCTGCTCGGGAAGTGTTCAATGAAATGACTAAAGGAGTCCATCCGTTATTCTGTCCAGTTGGTAGCTGTTAGAATCAATGCTATGATAGTGAGGCTGTGCTCGCTGTCTGGAAAGTCGCTGAGTCATCATCTTGAGATCGCGCCATCCTGGCCACCAAATCATCAGATCTTCTCTTCTCCAATTAAACTTTGTTATTGGTGTTGATTTGTTCTAGACTCGTCTCTCTCGATCTCTCTTCTGTTTTTTTCTTCTTTTTTTTCCTCGCCTTTCACTTGACTGCTTCGTCGTCAGACATTTGTTGCGTCATCAATCGCCATGCCAAGACACTCCTCATCGCCAAAAGCCAGAAGCGGGACTGCGACGGTAGAAGCCAAGGAGATGTGGTCGCAATTGCTTTCGATAATTCCGCTTGCATAGCTCACTGCATCAGAGGGATCGAGTCAACTAAAGCCTTCCGCAAAGAACAATAATCATAGATGCATCACACCTAACAGTAATCATCGATGTGCCGTTTTGATACTAGCAAGATCATCTAAAAGCAGTTTTGCCTAGATAGTAGACTGACTGAATAAGAAGGAAGCGACTGGAAAGACATCAGCTGGAGCTTGAATTCATGGAAACGAAGGCGGCGGCAATGATGCTGCGCGCCGGCGAAGGTCTTACGGTAGAGACATTGCTGGCCGAAGACAACGAACGTGACTTGGAATTTTTGTATACTCCGAGCTCAGCATCGAGGCAGAGCGAGCGGCTTCTTTCTTTGGTCAGACCGACTGTGACGTCCTCGGAGGGCGGAGGCCGGAGGAGGGAAGAGAGAAGGCCAGGCCAGGCTAGGGGAAAAACGTGTGCTTAATTTTTCGACTGAAATTTATATGTTGACAGTTTCAAATATATTTACCCTAATATTTAATCGTGAATAAAATGCAAGATGTTGTATGTTTTTGTTGCGTCAATTCTTTACTTCCCAAAAAGCTAGAGTAGTTTATTGATCGATGAAAAAAATAGGCCAAAAAAATGGGACAACCCATCGAATTGAATCGAGATATGTGTTGATGAAATATCTACTCATTTAAAATGACTTAATTGATGACTTGGATTCATATAGACCCGATTTCCAATCTTGCCCATTTGGCAGGTTGAAGACCTAGAATATCACGATGGAAGATTAAACAAAGATCAATACAAGGCAAGAGAAAGAGATGGTTTTCTTTAGTAAAAATTGATTCCTTCGTGTTTTATTTTTCCTATTTGAGGATTTTTTTTCAATTTATTGAAAGTTCTTAAAGTGAAGAAATGATTAAACATGGCAAAGAGTCGAAGAAAAAAGCAAAAGAATTGAATAAATATGTTGAGAATAACATAGGTTTAAATAAAACCAATTTTTATAAAATTTCACCCAAAAAACCAACCATGATTGGTCAAGTGGTTCAAGACTTGATTTGCAAGTCAAAGGTCACAAATTTGATTTCCCAATCTATTATCCATTTTGGAATAATTATGCGAATAACTTGGCAGAATTACTTTGAACAATATCTGGTGGCAAACACATTCACCTATTAGTGGCCAAAGATTGTTGCGGGTTGGAGAAACTCCAAATAGAATGTCCAGCAAAAACATTTGAGTCGCCGTTGATGCCCTTCAATGACGGGTTGTAACTGCACCTTGATGATTTTCCATTTCCACGATGATTTCGAGAGACTTCCCTTCACACACAGAATCATAATTTAAAAAATATTTTTTGACAAATAATGATCTAGGCCATCGGTATCTCCACGACCCCAATGAGCTCATCATTGTCCTTCACATGGAAGTCTACCTTCAAGACCGGGTGCATAACAGGAACACAAAACCACTAGTCCCGTAGGGAATTCTTGCAATTCAGGGTTGTTAACACTTGAATTTTGCCAACAATGCATGAATAACAATAAAGGTAATTTTGTCATACACTGTTAATACCCAAATTTTGCCGACCATTCAAGTCTCCATTTTTTCCAAATATATAAAAGAAAGAAGAGAGATAGCAAAAGTTTAATAAAAAATTTGAAAAAAAAAGAAAAAAAAAGAAGGATATAAAAATAAAATCGACAGGGCTCGTGTTGTCCAGCCCACGTGGCAATTTTCGGCCTTTTCATTCCCAGCCCCTCTCTTTCAGCCCATTTCTTTTAGTTCGGTTATTTTCTTTCGGCCCATGCGTGCAATTCACTCTCCTTGGCCCATCTCTTTTATCTTTTCTTTGTTCCTATAAGCCCACCAGAGCCTAAAAAAAGAAGCCCAGCCCATCTTCTCCTTTTCCTTGCACACGCTCACCCCCGTGAGAAGAAGAGCGTCGGTGACGCAAGGAAGAGAGAAACAAGAGTGACGCGCGGGTAACGGAGGAGGGTGTGACCCTATGCACGTGCGCGGGAGCGGGGCTGTGAGCGACGAACCGTGACGAGGGCGAAGCCGGCGCCTTCTAAAATCTCGGAGCCCCGGCTGATCGACGTCGTCAGCTTTCGTTCATTGACGAACACTAAACCTTCTGAAACTTGCATTCGAAAGCGCACGCCATTTCTTGCATAATTGGTTGCCCAAGGGTGTTTAGATTCATGGTCGATTCATGTCCACTTCATTAGTTGTTGAACTGAATCTGAATCTGTGTTTTTCCCTTTCGTTTATGTCGTGCTCTTGCGATTCCTTGTGCCGGTCGTCTATGGACACGAGTTTGGAGTTGCTATTCTCAACCTCATCGCCGGTGATGCCCGCCGCTCGAGGCCACCAAGTCAGTGCATTCTTTGCTGTTTTAGTATATGCTTCCTGTGTAATTCTTATACTGTTTTGTGCAATTTTGGAGCTCATAATTTCCTTGCCGGAGTGGCTCAGTCTTGGCCGGAGTCGTGGTTGATGGGGGAACAGTTGGACGTCAGTTATTGACATCGGACCGATAGGGAATCCAGCGTGTACTTGTGTAGTGTAGTTCAATCGAGTTCGTCAATGGTGGTTCTGTATAGAGGAAATATGGGTTGTTGTGAGGAAAGAGAAAACGTTCAAGAAAGAAGAGAGCGTGATCCGAGGTGCAGGGTAAAAGGACAAAATTGGGAAAAAGACTAAAAACGAAAAACAAACTGTGATTCAATTGAAAGATTACACAAGCCACGCAAGTTGAAGAATCTAAGGTGTGTTGAAGTGAAAGGTTGTCCTCAGCCAAGAGCCATGGAAGGCCTCAATAACTTCAAGTCTTTGAAGTGCTTGGAAATTGAAGGTTGTAGATCTCTAGAAATGTGTTGCCCAATGCGTTGAGATCGACCAAGATAGAGACCAAATTGTAATAACTGTAGTGTGTGATATGGTTGTGGTAGAACTTGTAGTATTTTAATTAATCTTTAGGTGTCATAGACTCCACTCTTTCGTCTTAGGCATCATCTTCTAAGCAAATGAACGCATTAAAAACTTAGTTGGGTTGTTAATAACTTAACCGACTCAAATTTGCAAGTGTCCGCTTAAGTATTGAATGATGAATCGGGAAATTTTTACCTTGTGTCATCAAAATTCAAATATTCAAAATTAAATTAGATTTTTTGGTATAGCAAATTGAATGTCGTGGCTTCATATCGAATATATACCTCTTAAATTAGAAATTTTATTATGTCCAGAGTCAATGGAAGAACAACTTCCATTGTGGCAATACACTATTTATAGGTGCGTGTTGACTATTTGATTATGTCAAGCTATTTAAATTTTGAATTATATGGGTAGGCATATTTTACCATCAATTAAAATAATTTTTTATTCTAGGTGATCGACCAAATTAATAGGTTGCTAGTTTTTTTAAGAATATTTGTTATAGTTATTCGTAAAATAACGGATATAAATTTGGGACTAGATATATAATCATTATATGATGCCCACATTAACATGATGAAGTTAACATTAGTGTTCATATAGAAGAAGTTTGAATGATGCATAGGACAGTAAGGAAATCTCATGTTAGCTTTCACATTTATGAAGTCAAACTACCATTTGTTGCGTGACGTTGATATAATGCAATTTTTGATAATCGCTATGTTCAGTTATGAAAATTGAATTACATCATGAATTACCGTATCAAAGCAAATACATATTAATGAAGGGTCTCAACTACTAGAAGTAAATATTCACTTGTGTATGAAGTCACTCACCTTGATAGTGTACTACCAATACTATTGGTTAAGTTTCTCAGCTTGGACTATGTTTTTCACTAACATTATAAATCATCATTCGCTTAGGCCTATCAATCTATAATAAGAAAGAAGAAGTAGAAATGAGTTGTGAATGATTTGCATAGACAAACAAAATGGACAAACAAGACATCTTTATCCCATGCACAGTGCATGGAGATGTATTATATAGGGGTAGGAGGTTTTTTTTTTTTTTTATCTTTTTTATCTATTTAATTTCACTAATTAATATCTTCTAATTTATTCCTATGCCACCTGTCTTTGGTATAACATTTGAATATCACAGCTACATATAGAATATATATACCTTTTAACCTAGAATATTTTTTACGCCTGTGGTCAACAGAAAACATCTTCCATTGTGGCACCACACTCTTTATAAGTGCATGTTAACTATTTGATTGTATTAGGCTACTTAAATTTTGGATTATAAGGGTAAGTTTGTTTTACCATCGATTGAAAACATTTTTTGTTATGGGTGATCAAATCAAATCAGGAGGTTGTAATCGTATTTTTTTTCAAAGAATATATGATGCTTTTATTTGTCAAATAATTGGTAAGAATTTGCAACTCGATATATAATCATTATATTGGGCCCACTTAATATGATGAAGTTAATATTAACGTTCATATGTATGAAGTTTGAATGACAAATAGGACAATACAATGGAGTTGTGTCCCTCACCAATTCACCGAGGCGTCATATTAGCTTTCACGTTTATGAAGACGTATTGCCATCATGATCATGAGGTTGACATAACACCAAGGTTAATAATTGCTTTGCTTAGATATTCAAAATTGAATTAAATCGTGAATTGCCCATGTCAAAGCAGATATATATTAATAAGGGGCCTCAACTGCTAGAGGGCAGCATCCGCTTTTATAATCACTCACCTTGGTCATGCCTTGGACATAGGCGGTCGGGCCCAAAGGCAGTTTTAGTACAAAAGAAATGGTGGAGTGGGCCTCTGTGTTTTACCGCAGAGTACAGGACATTGGAGTTCAAAAAAAAAAAAAATGATTTCCTTGTGACTATTGGCAATTTTTAGTTGGAAACGTCCGTGAATGTTAACTAACAAATTAAAGTCAAACAATGATAATACTTTATTGAGATAATGACTTAATTGATTTCTAAATTTTGGCTTAACATGATACTTAAACTTCAACTAAATGTGCAATATTGTCATTGAAATTATAATTTATTTAAAATGATCCTTAGAACTTTTTATACATGTTCAATTTAATCCCTAGAATGTATAAAGATATTTAATACTTTCTTTTTATTAATTTAAGTTCAGTGAAAACATTAAACATTTTTATTAAATTAAACTTGCACTAAAAATTCTTGCCATCACTGGCAGATGTTCTAGATTTGATTGGCAATGACCAAGAGCACATGAAATTATTAATATTTCCCTCATGTAACAGGAGGAACCAAATAAGCAAAAATCATAAACTCAGCAAAAACTCTAGAAATCTTCAAGTGAAATTAAACATTACAAAAGAAATCAAAAGTAATGGGAGGGGTGGAGTAATTAGCGGAGAGTATTCGAGAGGCCACGAAGCAATTTGCTGCCTCGGTGTAGTGGATGCCATCCCAGCTCACGTGGCGTGATGACTCCTCGCACACGGTGCTATTGTCGTAGCATGCCTTTAATGGGTTCTCAAATCCTACTCATATTGCAATGCAAAAAACACACAAACTTAAGTAAATCGACTATCATTGTAAGTTTGTAACCACTCCTAGGGCACAAAACAAATGAGCAAGATACTCTCGCTAACTCTTGAGTTTCGACTTGACAATTGGCCCTAACAAAACTTGACTCAGATTCAGAGGCAATGGAATCTGTACCATGTATAGTGTGATTGGCAATGAGATCGTATTTGATCGTGAAGACGTCGACGTACACGATCGTGGCATTCTTCATCTGACTCCTCAATTCTTCGCAAAGGGCCTGCAATCGCCGATTGAATTCCCGAGCAACATCATTGCGAGATCGGAGGCATCCGAGCTCATCGGTGTCGCTCGCATCATGGGTGGTGGTGACCAATATGTAAGGTAGACAGCCCAATGGCCCGGTGTTGTGCACCCAGAAATTCTTCCCTCTGCTTTGGTATATGCTCTACAAAAAATTAGATATACTCTACACAAAATTAGTTATATCAATTAAATTTACATAGATGGGATTATGTCTAATCTTTTGGTAATTGTTGACTCACCCATATGGCGAATCTGATTCTTCAATGAAGATCGGGATGTTCCCGACGACCTGCAAATACGGAAGGTTTGTGAACTGAGCTGTGAGGTCGTTTTGGCCGATGTCAATGGTGTAAAGAGCGTCGGAGAAGCCATCCTTGCCGACCAAATTCGCATGGCCTGAAATTCGGAACACCAAATCAAGATATCTTAATTTTGCCTTTTTGGAGGTTAATTTGTCTAGTTAAAGGATAGATCACCTCTCGAGAGAAGCATCGGAGAGCGAGATCAGAAAAGGAGGAACTGGTGGAGTTGGACACCCAAGCTGAAGGGCTGGTCGCGAGGGATGGTGGCCGCGCGGGACACGGCGAAATTGGCGCCATTGCTGAAATTTGGGCCCAATGATTCCAAGTATGGACTCAAGAAGCTTGTGGTCAGGCTCTCACCTATTTTGGATTTTATGCAAATCTCAACAAAATCTCATAGTGTGTACTTAAGACAATTTTTAATAGATATAGTCCAAAAAATTTTGGCATTTACATTATTTGGTCCTCTAACTTTTATTCAATGAAGTCACCTAACTTTTTGGATTTATGCGATTTGATCCTTAAAAGTTTATCTTGCGTAATCGAGTAATGATTCCTATTTCTAGCTCAAATACTTTTTGTTAGACCTAAAATTAACATTACAAAAAAAGTATTTTGTTTCATGTGTTTTCTTTAAAGAAAATCGAAAGAAAGGGTTCGAACTAGTGCTCATCATGTGCTGAAGCCCCTCCTTCCTAGGGAGGATGCCTCGGGAAATCACAGGATAAAGAGAGTGAGAACTCACAGAGGAAATCAATGGTCAACCGCCTGTCGCACAGCCGGCCGGTGGCCTCATGAAAGAAGGCGCGCCCGTTAGGCAACGCAACGTCGATCCCAAGCCCCGCCGACCAGCCACCGGTGTCTGAGTTGGAGTCACCAAAGTTGAAGATGACGGGCTTCCTCTTGCACGGAGAAGCAGCCGAGCTTGGAAGGCCAAGACAGAGTCCAAACATCACGGCGTAGCACCTCAAAGCACGGAGGCTGGGAACGCAAGAGCCCCCTCCTCTCTTCTTCGCCATTTTCTCTCTCTCCTCCGCTTTCTTTCTTGTTGCTGGATTGACTGTAAAAGTGCAAGAGAGAAGCTGTTCATGTAAAAATTCAGAGGGGTCTAAGTTGTGGATCTCGAGACCGGGCAGAACGGGCTCTTGCAATTTGGTCCTATCCCTTCGTGGAAATCTTGTGATCGTCTTCTACTCTGATTGTGACAATTTGAATTGTCCCACCGGAGACCATCTAGAAAAGAAAATATCTTGGGACAGAAAAATATCTTGGGAGTTCGTTTTCTTTTCTGATGACTGAAATGGTGGAGCAAAAAATATCGACTAGTCAAAATCTAAGCAAGTTGGTCCATGAACCGTGTTCATTTTCATTAGACGAAACACGTGATTGTTGACTAAGTAGTATCGACATCAATACGCGACACAACATACTAACACATTATTTCTAAAAAATCAGAGAATTTTGATATGTTGGGACACATTGTGTGTGTGTGTGTGTGTGTATATATATAATAAATTATCATTTTTATGATTATTTCAATCAAATTAATTTAATTCAAATCCATAAATAAATAATATAAAAAAGTCTAGCATGAATTTACACTAAAAACATTAATATGCTATCTATTAATATCATTTTGACAAATTCAACTCCATTCCAATAATTTATAAAATTTGAAAGGGAAAAAACAAGCAATTCACATTTTGAACTCATGTGCTAGATATGTTGGAAGAGAGAGAAAAAACTTGGTGGTGAATTGTGTATCACGAGAAGTGAAAGTCAAAAAATAAAATAAGACTAGATTTTTTTTCTTTTCCAATTTTTTTTTTTACATATATATTTTGACCCATCATTTATTGAAAATTTTTAAAATTGATTTTGCGTGTCAGAATCACATGTCAAAAACTCGCATGTTAGAATTTTAACTCAAGTGTTAGAGAGTGTTGGGAAAGTTAACTAAGTATCGGATTTTTCAACACGTATGTATTGACCGAGTGTCAAAAAGTGTCCAAAAGTGGTGGAGGGCATTTGACATGTGTTGAAGTGGTCGACATGACATAAAGGTTTTTAGAGAGTGTTGATACTTCCTAGACTATTTACACATTATATTTGTTACTTAAAAAAAAAAAAAAATAAAAGGTAAAAATGACAAAAAAAAAGAAGAAGCTATATGGTAATAAAAAAAAAAAAAGGAAAGCGAAAATACCGTGATTGCTAACAATTTAAATTGTCTCCATTGAGGATTATCTAGAAAAGAAAATGTCTTGGGAGTTCATTTTCTTTTTCGATGACTTCAATGGGGAACAAAAAATCATTGACTAAAATTGAAAATTAAGCAAGTTAGTTTGGGAACTATGTTTATTCCAATTAGAAGAAACAAGTAATTACATAAAAAGAAAATGGTAAAAACGAAAAAATATATATAAAAAAAAAAGGAAGGAGGCGAAAATACTGCGATTGTTGACAATTTAAATTGTCCCATCAAGGATCATCTAGAAAAGAAAATGTCTTGGGAGTTCATTTTCTTTTTTTTTTTTTTTTTTTTTTTTTTTTTTTTTTTGATGACTTCAATGGGGAGCAAAAATCATTGACAAATCAAGATCTAAGCAAGTTGATCCATGAACCGTGTTCATTCCCCTCAGACAAAACACGTGATTGTTGACATCTAATTTTTGTTACATAAAAAAAAAAGGTAAAAATGACCCAAAAAAATTATGTAGTAAAAAAATAAAAAAAATAAAAGCGAAAATTCCGTGATTGCTGACAATTTAAATTGTCCCCATTGAGGATCATCTAGAAAAGAAAATGTCTTGGGAGTTCAATTTATTTTTTGATGACTTCATTAGGGAGCAAAAATCATTGACTAATCAAAATCTAAGCAAGTTGGTCCATAAACCATGTTTATTCCCATTAGATCAAATATGTGTCTATTGACACATTATTATTATCTTTTTACATGGAAATAAAAAAAATGGTAAAAAAAAACTATATAGTAATAAAAAAGGGGGGGGGCTATAGTACTAAGCATGGATAAATAGAAGAGAGCAGAGAATTTTTTTGATAAAAATTAATATATAAGAAAAGTAAAAAAAAATAATAAAAGCACTAATAAAGCTTGGGTGGGCCATTTATACCAGGCCCGTTTCTTTAGTAAATTTTTCAGTCCAACTTCCCGATTTTCCTTTTTTTTTCAGCCCACAATTTGAGCCCAAAAAGTTGAGAAACAGAGATTAAAAAACTCACGAAACTCGTCTGATCCAGAGTACTTCGCCGGAGTTTCTTTGAATTTGGCCGGAAATGGCTTCGAGTCTTTTGGTCGCCGATCACCATATCTCTCTACGGCCGAGCGACCTAGATACTTTCTAAAGCCGTTCGTCCAATCGACGATCTTGTGGAGCTCAGTTGCCTTGATCCTTCGTTCTCAGTCTTGCCCAAGTAAGGTGAGCTTCCCCTTTCTCGAACATGCTCTATCTTAGCCCTGTCTTTCAAGAGCCTGAACTCGATCGGCAAGTTAATAAGTGAATCATGATAAGCTGGGATCGACTGGCTGTGGCACTGATCTAAGTCTATGTATACCATGATTAGGCCGAGAGTCGCTAGAAAATCAAATTGGAAAATCATTGTTGAAGTTGTGCATGTCTCGCGTTCGATAAAATGCATAAGTGAGATTTCAAATTAGATTGTGTGTGATTCGCTTTTGACTTTATTTAGTGTGAGTTTGATCCCTTTTCATTGAATTGCTTGCTCATACTGATGTTGTTGCCTCGTTTTGTTCTTTTTATGTTGCCATTTACATATCATCGAGTCGGCCATGGACGAACTTCTTGCCGGAAAATCCATACCCTTAGCCAGAGAAGTCGTGGTTAGAAGCTGCAGAAGTCGGTCCTTTCTTTTTGTCTTGTGGTAATGCTTCTGAAGTGGTTACACCGGGCCTTTTATTAGCTGAACAGTTGCTGTTTGCTGTTGCCACTTAACAACCTGGGTCTACTCTAATTGAAAATGAAAAAAAAAAAAAAATTGCGAAAAAATAATCCAAAAAAAAAATTGAGATTTTCGTTAAGTAATCAAATAAGCAAAAAATACTGATCCTTGGGTCAATTAAGATCCCCTATTTTTCTTCTAGTCACCAGCTCTACCAAGACCACCCCAAATGAATACATAATAATTTTTTTAGTGAGCTTCTCATCAAAGGCATTCGCCAAACTCAAGTAGTTGCATTAAGTAGATTATATCAGCAAAAGATGACACAATGAATATATGCTCAGAGGCGAAACAAATTCACTCAATCATCAGTGATGTGATGATCGCTTTAACTAATTCAAAGGCATCCACATACGATTTCCCCCTCTCCCCCTCCTCTGTGAATAAGAATTCAATGTCTGAAGAGGGAATTTTCTAGTGAACATTGGCCTGGTTTCATCCAATAGAGGACCATTGTGGTATTTCTACTCATTGTCGATCCTTCCGCTATAACTTCCAACATCAGCCTACTAATTGACATGGAATTCGCGTCTATATGCATGTCCCCTTCCGGGATTCAAAGCATTTTCTCCAACACGTAAATGAAAAGAAAAAAATTACACATATAATATATCGATTCAATACTATTTGAAACTATCTACACAAATAGTCTCTAAAACAATTAACAATTTTAATATAATTTTAGTATTTAACTTTAACAATAGGCACTTTTGTTTAGTGCATACCTATAAATGTTTTTTAATTAACATGTGATAATCATTTGGCATTAAATTACTTTATCAAAGTCTTTCCTTGTGATATGCGAGATCTTGACTTAGGATCCTATCGAATACACAATAATGTAGCATGGCACATGCATGAAACCTCTTCCTCTAAAAATTGATCTCCCAAGCGAGGGTCGATCGGTTCATGAATTGCGGACTCAAATGATAAGCTTGTCTATAGAGAATATTAGTTAAATATAAGAAGAGTATGGTCCTGAAAACCGAAACTTAGACAAGTTGAGAATAGATTGAAAATTCATTCATTTCATATTCACTTTGTCAAATACTACTAGCCATTGGGTCGATTAAGATCCACGATATTTCTTCTGATGACATGCTCTACCAATCCACCCTAAAAAATAATAATAAGAAAAAGATGACAATTTTGTCGGTGAGCTTCTCATTAAAGGCATACTTCGGACCTAGGTGGTTGCATTAAGTAGACTTGCATCAGCAATAGATGTCATATTGAATATATGCTTGAGAGGAAACAAATGAACTCAATCATGGTCCTAGGTGGTTGCATTAAGTAGACTTGCATCAACAAAAGATGTCATATTGAATATATGCTTGAGAGGAAACAAATGAACTCAATCATCAGTGATGAGATGACCACTTTTGCTAATTCACTAAGTACCCGCCTATGATCTCTTTCTCTCCCCACTCCTTCACAAATAAGAATTTAATATTCCATAGTTTCATCCAACAGAGGATCACTGTGGTATTTCTACTCGTCACAGATCCCTTCCGCTATGGCTTCCAATGTCAACCTGGCGATCAACATGGAATTCGCATCTACGTGTATGTCCCTTCCAAAATTCAAAGCACTTTATCCAACATGCAAAACAAAAGCGAAAAAAATATTTATTCAATACTAATTTGAAATTAACCAAAAAAAAAAAAAAAGTCTCCAAAACACCTAACAATTTCAATAAATTCAAGCATCTAACTTAAGAAGTAAACACTGTTGTTCAATGCATACCTACAAATTTTTCCTAACACTCGATAATCATTTGGCATTAAATTGCTTTACCAAAGTCTTTACTTGTGATATGCGAACATTATCTTGATCCAGGTTGTTATTATGGTAACTCTAGTGAATATGGCATATTTTATATAGACACCACTTATAAATAGTAAAATAATGCTAAGGGAAGTAACAAATGAAGTCATGTTACAAGAGATATAAAATTCATAAACCTGTTGATGATTAGACCCCATTAATGGCGTGCCAATTAGGGTAGTTTTGTACCTGAGTCCTACTAGACTCTGCTCGGGGAGACATCGCTCTTTGAAATGCGATGGTAGCTAATGGATCAGCTATGAACATTTTCACATCTACATGGACTTATCTCGATTTTCGTTTTCGAGTTCCCTTTATTCATGTGGAGCGGTGGCCATGTTGTCGGGAGATTTTTTTTCTTTCATTTTTTTTCCTTTTGAACATTGTATTGGGAGTCTCTTGCTTTTCACATCCTTCTTTATTTTTTATTTTAATATATATTTTCTCAAGAGATTCTTCATCAATTCTTGGTTGCTTCCTTTATGTACTATTTCATTCATTTTTTTCATCATTTAATGTATAAGAATAAATTGTCATAAAATGCAAAAAGAAGTTCAAAAATATCAGAACAGTCTCTCCACGGCGAAAGTTTTTGCATTGCGAAAAAATATTTCAAAAAGCTCTCTCTCTCTCTGTCAAGGGCATCATCCGTCTAGTTGGTTCCTCCTGCCATAGACAATCCATGTGAAGGCAGAGAGAGAGAGAGGCGAAAAAGCTTCCACCTTGGAGAGTCTATTCTAATAAAAAATTCCTTTTTGCATTTTATGACAATTCATTCTTATACATTAAATGATGAAAAAAGGGATGAAATAGTAAATAAAAATGCAACCAAGAATTAATGAAGAAATCTCTTGAGAAATCATACATTAAAATTAAAAACAAAAATTCATGTGAAAAGCCAAGATACTCCCAATTCAACGTTCAAAAGGAAAAAAAAAAACAAAACAAAACAAAAAGTCTCTCGACAACATGGCCATCGCTCCACCTGAAGAAAAGGAACTCAAAAAGGAAAACTGGGATAAATCATATAGAATGCAATCGTGATCATAGCTGTGCTATTGGCTGCCATCACATTCCAAGAAGCGATATCTCCCCCAAGTGAAGTCTAGCAGAACTCGGGTGCAAAATCACCCTACCTGGCATGCTAGGGCATTTAATTATCAACGGGCTTATGAATTTTATATCACTTGTAACACGATTTCCTTCATTACTTCCCTTAACATTATTTTACTACTTATATGTGGTGTCTCTTTAAAATATACCATATTCACTAATACTACCATGATAATGACATAGATCACAATAATGTTCGAGTATCGTGAGTAAAGACTTTGATAAAGCAATTTAATGCCAAATGATTATCACGTGTTAGCTAGGAAACTTTCGCTAGATTTGAATAGCTAAACCTAATACTCTCTATGCACATATTGTAGTGGCCTTTTCCTCATGTTAATTATTAGATTGTTGATCATGAATGGCTAGCCTAACTTAACAATCTCATCAAATTGTGTACATGTGTAAGTGTGGAAGAATATTTGGTGGAGAATATTGACATACCAAATAAGTTGACATTGGCAAACACAAAAAATTAAATATTAACCTACCAAATAAGTTTAACTTGGAGACACAAAAAAAAAAAAAAAATTAGATGCATGAAGTTTCTCCATTTTAATTCCTAATTATGATTTGTGGAAAGTGAAATTCAAAAAGAAAAAAAAAAACAGAATTAAACATTGGACTAGGAAAATAATGTGAATGCGAAATATTCTCCATGCCATTGCTAGGTACCTTTACCATTAAAACTTGATCATGGGCAAGATGTCAACATAGTAAACTAGAGATACAATAATGCCACCTAGCAAGATCTCATTGAATCCTAACATATATAACATCAATTCTAGGTTCCTTAATGTTGTAACCTACCCCTCCCAGAAGGGAATATAGGAGGTATTGCTGAATTCGAGTCAACGGCTTTCGATTTGACACAGTTTCTCCCAAACCCAATCTCGCATGAATTCCATATAAGAAGTTGCCACTAGCCAATTGAGATCAATGAGAAATTAAGTGAAATATGAGGGAAATAACTAGAGATCTTGGAAACGAAGGCTTGATTACATTAATTATAAAACCGATGCCCCATTCAGAATGTACCGATGCCCCATTCATAATGTAAACTTAACTATTTGCTAACCAAGGTGTAAGGACAGCCTATTGAAGATTTTAACCATTCTAAAAATAGAAATTAGAATCAATATATAAAGAGGCACAATCAAATATAATATAAATGAACAATGTAAGCAATAACCTAGCATAGTCTCTAAAAAGACATCCAAAAAATTTTGTGGTGAAGCGGCTTGTTCAATTAGGATTCAATTTTTTCAAGGATTTTCCACTTTTTAAGCAAAAACTATTTAAAAGCTAAATTTTAGGCTTATTTCCAAGGATTTCCGATTTTTCTGAATTTTTTAATTTTTTTAATGAATTTTATGGATTTTCTGGATTTTTATTTTTTTAATGATTCTTAGGTTTTATTATTATTATTATTATTAATTTTTTATATTTTTAATTCAGATAAGGACTTCGGGCTGGCTCCGGTCTCGTGGGTCTGGGCCATGGGCACAATGGGCTTGTTCAAAGCAAGCCCATTCGAATGGAAAACCACCAAGCCCATTTGTTGAAATTAAAAGGCACTAAGCCAACCTGCTAAAAAAAAAAACGCAGCCCAAGCACCTCTACGAGTAAAACCAGCCTGAATCTATTAGAACCACTTAGGCCCAAGATTCGTCAAGTCTAATTAATCCCTAAGTTCATTAAACTAGACTAAGCCCACTTACACCGATCCTCTTTTCTTATCTAATTTTTCCCTTTTTTTTCTCTCTCTCTCTCCTTTTTTTTTTTTTTTCTATTTTCCATTATTCTTTATTTTCTCTTCCCTTCCACTGTTCGTCATCTTCTTCCGAGAACCACTTCTTCCCTGCGAGTATCCCCTTCAACCGAATCCCACCATTTTCTCATGAGCCCTCGCCGGCGCTCAGGCCACTGCCGAGCCACCACCCCGTGTCGATCGCCTAACCCGACAACACCAGTCACCACCGGCCATCACTCTGTCGCCGGTCGTCACTCGCCGGCCATAACCGAACCTCACCGGCGACGTCAATGTCACCGAAACACGTGATACAAAACGGCATCCATTCTAACAGAACGTGCACGCAAATGAGTGGATAGGAAACTAACCATGGCGGCCTCTAACCGCGGGCTTCTCCGGCTGAAAGAATGGCATCTCCGGCGGCGAGGCGTTCACGGCCGACTCGAACGATGAGGAATATGCCACCAAAAAAATCGAAGAAAAAGCCGACTCAGTCTCAGTTTAAACGACTCAGCCGAACCCAACTGATCAGACTTTCAGAAACCAAAGCACCCACAACCGACGACGAACGATGAGAAGCCGCAAAGGCCTCGCCTTTTTCTCCACGGCAATCCCACCCAAAATCCGAAAAACTCAAACTTTTCAATTTTCACGCACGGACAAGACAAAGACAGAGACACCCATATTCAAGAAAAAGCGTCCGTGCAAACAGAGACGGTACCTTGTCCAGACGATGACGATCCAGCGGGGCCGCGAGGGTCGAGGGGGTGATGATGGTGGCGGCGGCCGGAATCGATCTCGATCTCCGTCACGGCCGCCGCCGCCTCGGGCGGCCCGGCCGTTTCAATCGTGGGCATCACCGCAGCGAGGGACGAGAAAGCGAGAGCTCTTCTTGAGCGGCGACGGTTTTTTGCTTTTGATAGCGAGGAGCCGACGGACGGAATCGTTCCCTAGCCTACTTAAAAGACACGTAGCGGGCCAAGAATTTTGCCAAAAGAACGGGCCAAATCAAACCGCCCCGCTTGATTTTTATCAATTTTTTTTGTCGTTTTAATACTATATTTTTTAATTGTTTTACCATTTTCATTTTTATATTTTTGCAAAATGGACGGACGTCCACAAAAAATCGGGTGTCGTTTTCTCTATAGAATTGTCTTAGGTTTAATTTCTATTACTTTAGTTAGATTATTTGTAACTCTATATTTACAATGTAGATGTGGTGATCAGTTGGACTTTGATTAAATTAATTAATATTATTTTAATTGAACTCTTCTCCTCTTTTCTATGATCCAAAAGAGGTCAAGTAAAGATTATTATTTGATTATTTAATTGTGATTTTCGGACTAACTGAACCAAGAATAGAATCATACTTTGTACAATTTGAATCTAGGACATCGGGATTTGGAGACTCACCTTCAACTAAACTAAACTAAGAGCGCTTTCTTGTCTTTTTGTTATTATTAACGTGTATCATTATCTAGCAACTGTTCACTGAACTTTCATCAATATGTTGAGGCGTCAATTTCTTATTTTTCTTGAGAAAGTTTAAAAGAAGTATCTAGTTTATATATATATTAACTTGTCAATCCATAGAGAAAATTAAAAAAGAGGAAGAAAAACTTGGGTGATCCGTTTAAAATGATATGTAAAATGCATAATTAACACGTAACGTCTAACAATTCACATATATAATTAGCAACCTCAATAAGCACACTTACATGTGAACTATTCTCAAAATCGTATGTCCACATCAATTCACCATCATTATGAAATCATCAACGCTTCTTATCACCATCATGCATGTTCTCCTTCATTTTCTCTTTATTCGAAGAAGCCGTGACTCTTTCATCAAGCTTTCACGGGTTCCGCTTCACGAGTGTTTCCTTCGGGGATTTGCAAAACATAAAAGACTCCCAAAGACAAAGTCACGACCTTCCTTTCTTCTTCATTCTCGTCGTCGTCGTCGAGGACCTCCAATCTCCGCATACTCATCAAGGCCAGCAATCCCAAGATCTCCGCAATGTCACGCACGCTCCCAACTCCCAACCCCGCCGTTGCCGTCCCTCATGTGGCGGCTCTCGATGAACAGATTGCACCTCGGAGGGTTTGCGAAGCCACGCACCAAGGGCAGCACGGCACAGGTCGATGCGTCGATGCGTGATGCTATGAGGGACGTGCACAACGATGAGTCGGGGTTGTAATGACGACTAATGAGGGAGTACGTTATGTAAGGAACAAGAGCCCCATCTATGAAGAGCTCCACTGACCTCATAAACTAGATAAGAGACCCATCAAAATTTGGTAATTTGGCTGCAATACGTGATTGTTTTCATTTAGTAGTATGACTATCAAACAAATATCGTGTGTATAATCCACAGGCAAAGTGTCTGATTTATATAGCAATGATTGTATCTGTAGCTATGTCGCATTGTTATTATGCTGAGTATTGTAATTTGTGTGTTTGGTAATACATGTTTTAAATTCGCTACACTTCAAAATTGGTTGAGACAACTTTCTAAAAGTTACTTGAGATGGATGCAATCGTGAAAACTTGTCAAACATTTTATAAAGCCGCAAAATTCCTTTTTACAATTGTAATTATTATAAGCTGAACCAGACCAATTTTTCCAGTAGCCTTGTGATGATAGACTAATAGGGCTCAAACCCACAGCTTCGGCTTAACGAAAGATTTTCAGTTCAACTCTTTCTTTCTCTTCGAAAAGCCCCATCGGTACAATAATGACTATCTCACTAGAATGAAAAAATTTACAAATTGAAGGATTGTTCCTATATAAGTTTGTTAACATGTTTCGTCATTCCAAATCTCTCTGTCTCTCTCTCTCAAAAATATGCATGTGCACATTTAAAATTGAGAAATGCAATAAAATTTTTAAAACTTATTAAATTGGTACAATGTAAACTCTCCATTTCATTTAATTTGATTAACGGAAAATACCGACATGATTTTTTTATTAAACATTTTTAAAACACATTGTCTCTACCAAGTGCAACATTAGAAAAAAATTGAAAATATTTAAATAGAAGAAGGAGAAATAAGGAAAAAATAGATCATCGTAAAGAAAGAGGAAAACTTCGGGGTTCAGTGTAACTTCTCCAAATTTCATCTTCTCAACCCTTTTTTGTTTTGAAATCATGAAAGCAAATCCAGATTCATTTGGCAAGCAAAATATCTAAAATCAAAATTAGAGAAATAGGAAGAAGCAAAAAAAAAAAAAAAAAAAAAAAAAAAAAAAAGCATACAGAGCACAACAAACAAAGAAATAGATAGAGAGATAAAGCGAGAGAGTATCAAACAACTAGATTCTAGATGCCATGGCCATGAGCTTGAAGAAATCTGTTGAAGTTTAAGCGATTGAAAGAACTCTAGAGACATTTGAATTTAGAACTTCCTACTCTAGTACCATGTGAAATTTTGTTTGACCATTGCCAACTCTTCTAAAAACTTAAGCAATTAGATAAATGTGTGATTTAATATTTAAATATTTTATTATTAGATAAAGGCACTATTTAGCAGTTAATTAGTCTTTCACTCCCCCTAGCATGTTAAATTAAACTTAGCATGAGGTGGAGTGATAGAATATTTGAATATTAGACCATATATTCATCTAAAAACTTAAATTTTTAAAATAGTTGATAGTAGTCCTACAAATTCTCACATGATATTAGAGCATAAAGTCATAAGTTTAAATCTTTCTAGGTCTTATTTGCCTCCCTAATTAAATTTTTTCATGCTTAGTATTGGGCAAAAGACCAACTAAGCATGAGGAGAAGTGCTAAAATATTCAAATAATAAATCACGTATTCATCTAATAATTAAAATTTTTTAAATAGTTGGCAATGCTCCCATAAAATGTGATATTTAACATTTAAATATTCTATTATTAGATGAATGCACAGTTTAAAATTTACCTATTATCTCACTTCCCTTGTCATGTTAGTGGAATAGTTGTTAATGGTACCACAAAATCTCACACTTTATCATAAAAAATTGAGAAGATGATCCAAAGAAGTGGTGGTGTGAGCACCAGATGGCATCTAGTTGTGTGGGTTTAAAAAATGGAGAAGAAGATGAAGGTTGGGAGGGAAAAAAATGGCTTCGGGGAGGAAGAAGAAGTGCAGTAGAAAATGACTTAATAAGGAAAAAGACAAAAGAGGAAAAAATTTAAATAAAAAAAATCAATAAAAATTTCAAAATATATTTTTTGTAATTCCTACCGGGTCAGATCCAGGTAGACGGGTTGGATCGGGTTTACCGGTCCAAACTCATTCCCCAAATATAATAATAATAATAATCAGAAAAAACATAAAAATTCAGAAAATCCTAGAAAATCCAAAAAATTCAAAAATTGGAAAATTTCTATAAAAAAAATGTGAAACAAAAAATAGGATTCTTTGTTTTGCATTGTCTTTTTATTTTGGGTTAATACCCTAAAAAACTCAAAACTAGTACACTTGTGACAAATTTACCTCAAACTATTTTTTTTACCACAAAAACCCCAAACTAGTATACCTTTGACAAATTTACCCCAAACGGATACACTTATGACAAATTTACCTTCTGTTATTTTTTGGTAAATTTTATTATCAAATTATTAAGTTAAATGACACGTGATAGTTGATCGGTATACCAATTTAGGATTTTACGCTCCGTTTGTCACGGTTTACATTTTTTGTGATTTTTTTGTGGTATTAATCCAATTTAGCAGATGGTATATTTGTCACAAATTTACCATTTTTGGGTTTTTTGTAGTCGAATAAATTAGTTTTGGGTAAATTTGTCATAAATGTACTAGTTTATGGTTTTTTATAGTTAGTCGGGGTAAATTTGTCACAGCTATACCAGTTTTGGGTTTTTCACGGTTAAAAAAATAGTTTGAGGTAAATTTGTCATAAATGTACCAGTTTGGGATTTTTCAGGGTATTAACCATTTTATTTTTTGGGGATAATATTAGGATACTTATATAGTTTCCTTTATAATTATAATTGATTACGCATTTCAATATTTTGAGTGTTACTTTCTTATTCTAGAATGGTTAGGACAAATCTTAAATTTCATTTGGATAAGTTGTTATGGCATTTGTCAGCACATAATCGAGTAGGTACTAGAAGGGAGTTAGTCTTAAGGCTAACATAATCAAATTCTCAATTCTAGAATATCTGGTTATAAAAAAGAAGATATCCTCCCGTATTTTACTTGGGTTCTAGTAGACCGAAAAAGGCTAATGACGACTCCTTTGTCAAAATTTGCATATGCTTAATTGATTTAAAATTTAGTTTGATGTCGTACGAAATATGAGCTTGCTAGAATCCGAGTCAATAGAAAGTATGACAATATCCCAAAACATAACTCTCTTTCCCCCAAGGGGTTAGGTTGTGACATCACCTATTAAGAACAAAATAACACAATCTAGAACGATAATCATTGACACATTGCACATAATAGTAATCATCGATGCGCCGTTTTGAGACTAGCAAGATCATCTAAAAGTAGTTTCGCCTGGATATTAAAACGGCCCAATAAGAATGAAGCAATTGGAATGACATCAACTAGAGCTTGAATTCTTGATGGCGATGGTCTGCATTTGGTGTGCCCGAAGGTCTTTCTGGTAGAGACATTGCTAGCTGGAGACAACGAACGTGACTAGGAATCTTTGTCTACTCCAAGCTCAGCATCAAGTCAGAGCAAGCACTCCTTTCTTTGGTCAAATCAACATCGACGTCCTCACAGGGCGGAGGAGGAGGGGAAAAGAGAAGGCCAGGCCAGGGGAAAAAGCTGAAATGTTGCGGTGATGGGGCTGATGGGTTTAGGCCGTGGATCAAATCAATGGGTTTGCTCTTGTGGGCCGTGCCAATTGGCTTTTTTTATTTGTTATTTATTATTATCTTTTTTTGTTCTTTTTACTACCATTCATTGTTTTTATGCTCTTTTTTTTACAAAAATGTATTCTTAATTTGTCTACTGAAAATTAGGTATCAACTGTTTCAAAAACATTTACCTAATATTCAAAGAAAAATATCATGCCATCACGAACAAACTACAAGACATTGTATGTGTCGTTGCATCAAATCTTAACTTACTAAAGGTTATCGTAGTTTCTTGATCAATGGAAGAAACGAGCCAAAAATATATGACAATCCCATCGAATAGAATCAGGTATGTGTTGATGAAATATTGACTCATCTCAAATGACTTTACTTATGACTCGGATTAATATGGACCCTAATTCCAATCTCACCCATTTGGTGAGTCGAAGTCCTACAAATTAGAATGGAAGATTAAACAAAGATTGGTACGAGGGAAGAGAAAGAGATGGCTTTTTATAGTGGAAGATGATTCTTTCGTGTTTTGTTTTTCCTGCTCTACGATTCTTTTTCAATTTATCTGAAGTTTTCAAAGTGAATAAATGATTAAATATGGCAAAGAGTCAAGGAAAAAGCAAAAGAAATGAATAAATATGTTAAGAATAACATAGATTTTAATAAAACTAATGTTTATAAAGTTTCAGTTGAAAAACTGATTAGATGACTAGTCAAGTGGCCCAAGACTTGATTTGCAAGTCAAAGGTCCCAAGTTTAATTTCCCAATCTATTATCCATTTTGGGATAATTATGCGAATAAGTTGGCAAAATTAATTTGAACAATATCTTGTGGCGAACACATTCACCCGTTTGGGACCAAAGATTGTTGTGGGTTGGAGAAAATCCAAATAGAATGTCCAGCAAAAACATTTGAGTCGCCATTGATGCCCCTCGATGAAGGGCTGTGACTCCACTTCAATGAATTTCCACTTCCACCATGATGTTGAGACAATTTCCTTCATGCGCAATAGCATAATTAACAATAACCTTTTTCAACAATAACAATAATAATAGACAATTTTGTCTCCATACCATAAAAAAGGCGAATATATGGTGGAGTAGTTGGCACTGAGCATTCGCCCCTTGAAATTTCATTTGCTTCCAATTATATTTTTCTTGTCTTGAATAAGTGCAAGCTTTATTTGGTATTTCAACACATGAAGTTACAATTGATGTGAAATTGCAACAATCAAGTCATAACAATGAATTAAATGTTGATAATTAGCTTATGTAGAGGATGATGGTGTGAAATAACCGAATAAAACGTGTATTTTGTAGGTAGTGTGGCTCGAAGGTAATTTTAGTACAAAGAAATGGTGGAGTGCCTCACTTGTTTTTAATTAGTGGAGCATAGGATTTGGGAGAATTTTTTTTTTTTTAAAATAATTTTGGATTCTTTGAGGTCAAGCATAATCAAAGCAAGCATTTATTTTTTTTAGTGATTAATTGGATGTTGTAGATGATTAAATAATACACTGTACAACTTGTGCGCACTGAGGACGGGCCAAGAGATGCAAACAATCCACAATCTAGTAACTCAACCTTTTGTCTACTATCTCTAATAATCCATCCGTTGGTAGTGAAGGTGGATTTTGATGATACAGTTCACGCTGATGGAGTGAGCATATCATGTTCCACTATGGAAAGAATAGGAAAACACAATACTTTGGCCTTCCATCATCATAGAAGGTCAACATTGTCTTCCTTGAATTTTTCAAATATAGTTCCCATCATCCTTGTAGAGATATTCATTCACCTCACCAACAATCGGGCCTGGAGTGTATGAGGCCTGCCGTTCTTTTTTGGGGCACATGTGCCCGAGAGCATGGGTCCGAAGTGGCACTGTCCGTTGGCCATCCTAACTAAAATTCTGGGCTCATACAGATATTAGAACATTTTCATAATTCACAAAATAAGTGTTGCCCACCTTAGATATTTTTTGGCGCTCCAATCCATCTCATTCGAACATCAAATCACATTTCCCATCTTGCATTCACTTTATCCCTCCTTCACTGTCTCATGTCTTTCATCGAAAGTGTTACCGACAGCCTCGCAGAATATTTCGGAACCTCAACCCATCGGACATCTGTAAAATTTCCCATCTCGCAATCACTCTCTGTCCTTTCTATCCTTCACCGAAAATTGATGGCGACAGCTTCATTGAGGTTTTAGCAGCCTCGACCAATCTTATTTGAGACATCTTTCCACAATTCACATCTGCCCATTCAATCCGTGTCCTCCCTGTCTTCTATCCTTCACGGTAATTCAGACATCAGTCACGTGTCCCATCTCGAAACGAACAAGAGTCTGGAAAATTAAATATGTTATGGGCCCACTGAACTTGTCTTTTAAGGAAAGAACTCATTTTGCATTTCCCCTCTCTTTCTCCCGGACTTTCCGGAGGAAAATTTCTTGTGGGCCCCCACAGGAAAATCTTTCTCAACGGTTCTCTTCGTATTCCTTGAATCTTTATTTTCCTCGCTTCTTTTCCCCAAATTCCTGAAGCCCGCTTCATTCTACGGAATGGCTCCATTCGAATTTGTATATACAGGTCTTGCTCTCAAAAGAAAAATCATGGTAGCAAACATTTGGAGTGGCTCCTCATCCGTAAACATCTTTCGTTTGATGAGAAACTCGAAATGTAAGAATTCTCCTACATATATTGATGTCCTTGTTAATAATAATATGTATCAACTTGACTACTATAGTTACATGAGTAGACGTTCCTCAAAGAAACATCAATAACATTGGTAAGCTTCTAAATTCAAATTATGTTTTGCACTTGGCATTAGAGCCTATCATTTTTTTCTGGCCCATCAAGCTATACTAAAAATGTAATAAAGATGAGATGTGGATGGTTTGCACAAAGAAAAAAAATGGATGAACAAGACGACATCTGTGTCCTCACCAATGGTGCATGGAGATATTGTGTAGAGGAGGGAGTGGTTCTTTTAAGTTCTTTCGTTGATCGATATGTTGCAATTATTCATCTTATATCATCTTCTTCTTTTTTTAAATATTGAAATTGAATATCATGGCTACATACGGAATATGTACCCTTTTAACTAGAGATTCTTGTTAGGTCCATAGTTGATAGAATAACAACTCCAATTGTGACACTAAAACAATTATACATGCATCATGATTATTTGATTATGTTGGGTTATTTAAATTTTTTGGTCATATTTTTAAGTATGTTTTCCCATCATTTAAAGCAGTTTTTATTTTGGGTGATCAACTGAATATGTTTTTTTTTTTGGGAAGGATAATCGATCGAATTAAGAAGTTGCTTTTTTAGAATATTTATTGTTGTCATTCATAAAACAATTTATACAAAGTTGGGACCAAATATGTAATCATATATGACTATGCACATATTAAGTCGAAGCTAGACGGGAAGAGAAGAGAGAGAGAGAGAGAGAGAGAGAGAGAGAGAGATAGTACAGTGGAGTTTGGTCCCCTGGCGCGAGGTTGAAAAAGCAAGAAGCTTTAATAATTGTAACATGATCCACATTGTATAAAGTCATACTGTCTATATGCATCACGAGGTTGACATAACACTAACCTTCAATAATTGCAATGCGATCCATGATGCCGAAAAAGCAACTTAACTCCATGCCGGTTAAACTCCTAACCTTGCTTTGCTCTGTCTTTCTCCCTCCTCCTCTGCATTTTAGAGAGAGAGAGAGAGCAGCAGCAATAGCATCAGAGAAACGATTGTGGACGTGCGTGATCGGTACTTGTTAGGGAAGGAGAGAGACACGAAAGGATTTGAAGTTTGTAGAGAATCGGAAAGAGGGTCATTGAATTGTTAAAAAAAATGTTCATTCGAGTGGTTTAACTTTTATAAAATTTTCACTTAAGTGTCACGACTTTCAATTAATTATTTAAATATTACAATTCCCACCACAAGTGTCATGATGCGTAGTACTTTGGGGGACCTCTTCGAAAATGTTATAGTGCTCAAATGAATATTTTTTAAAATTTTTATAGTAAAGTGATCAGAATAAAAAAAAGTTGTGATACCCTTGCTGTGACATTTTTTCAAAGTTAGCCTTATGCAACGAGGGCATTACAGACTTTTACATGCCATGACAATACAATCACGTAAGCACTTCAATATGCGTTTGCATAAAGATGATACAAACTTTTACGGAAGAAGAGGGGACAAGGAAAACATTTTGGTCAAAACTGGTGGTCTTCACATAGTACAACAGTAGTAAGCATTATTACACTTAGTGGACTCTGTTATTGTCCGACTTTATTAAAGCCGATACCTTTTTTTTTTTTTTTTTGGTCGGTTAAAGCCGATACTTAAAAGAGCTCATGAAGTGACTGGAAGTGGAGTGCATCATCTGAATTGAATTATGGACTTAGAGAGATTGGGGCCTTGCCGCTGCTGATAGCTAGAGGTGAGCACGTATGAAATGATTAATAGACGGCGATGGTGGTAGACAGCCGGTAATTCTCACATTCCACAAGTGGCGGGGTCCAAAGGCAATTTTAGTTAAAAAAAGAAATGGCGGAGTGGGTTTTTTTAGAACCGTCAAATTGAGGTTCTCAAAAATAAATGATAATTATGCTTATTAATTTTTATAAAATTAAATGAAAAGGTATCTTCCATGATCCTTCAGTATTCCAATGGAGTTGTGTGCATAGCTTAATGCATATTTACAAGATTAATAGATAGGTGTCTTTTCAATATCAATCGAGTGTCTTCTTTGAATACTCAAGTAATCCTTGTCAAGTACGGCGGTATTTTTTATCCCACACACATCAATAATCACCAGTGACATACGCCTATGCTCCCAAAGGTGGCCCTAAGTAAATGCACAAATATGGTGATTCAATCACAATTACCATTTGAACAACCTCTTGGATTTAAAAGATACGCACCACTTAGTTTTCTTGGAAGAAAGCCGACCTATTGTAAAGTGAAAACTCTTAATTTTTCCTTATTAAAAATTCTTGATTTTGTAAATGATATTGATCATTGTCATCACGGTTTTATATCATATTCTTTTGAAAATTTTTACTTGCTGTCCTTGATCTTTTAATCTCAATTTTATATTCGAAGTTGATTTTGGCTGCTTACTGTTTTAAACTTGGGAGCTAAGCCCTACTTCTTTTCTTTTCTTTTAACTCGTGGGAAGGTTTGGAGGATATTTCTTCTACACTAGAAATATTTTTAAAATTTAGATTCAAATGATGATGCATGACCAATTAAAATCTAATTGCAAAAGTCATGGGTCACAAGCTTTGAAAAATTTGGAGTTGATGGTCACGGCATAATTAGCTTAAATATTAAGATTTATATGGAAATTGAGTGCAACCATCGTGGATCTTATCTTTCCCAAAGAGGTGCAAGTTGGAGGAACATTTCTCACCCTGGCAGCACCATTCTAGTTTGTTGACATCGAAATTTCATGTTGTCGCAATAGTGCTATATATCTCAAACAAACTTGAAAACTTGTCACTCTTATTATTGATAAATGCTTGGCAATTTCCTGTTTTGAAAGGCTTGGTGAAGTTGAGGACACTGTGACCAAGTTGAGGACACTATGAATTACTAGGTGCAAATGCCCTGATCTGTCATGCTACAATCCTTGGAGCCCTCTCAATTATAAAGACTTGTTGGGATTCGTGGTTTGCGAGCATTGAGATCTTTGTTGCACCTAACAGTTTTCTATTGCGATTCAATTGAAACATTACCTAAGCTATGCAAGTTGAAGAAGCTTAGGTGTGTTGAACTGAGGGGTTGTGCTAAGCTAAGAGCCATGGAAAGCCGCAATAGCCTAGAGTCTTTATGGTACTTGCAGACCAAAGGTTGTAGATCTCTCGAAATGTGCCACCCAAGGTGTCCAGATCGACCAAAAACAAGACGGATTAGATGTCTCTTTATGAAAATTGATTCTTGATGAGGTACCTCATCATAATTTGGACATTTCTAATCACTTTGATGGTTGATCTTAATTTGGACATTTCTAATCAAGCAAGTTTGAATTGTATTCGTGGTATGAACAGAAAGTATCAAAAGCACAAGTACAATATGGTTAATGTGTATGCAACTTGGTGGTAGAGATTCATCTATGGATTGATATTTGACAACATGCTTGTCCTCAAATTTAAATTAGGGATTGATGGTAAGAAAGTTAGGTAATGTTTCTTTGGTGGTGGTTGTTGTTGTTGCCATTGTTATCATCATTGTTAATAATGGGGATAATTATTCAAAAAGTCCTAAATTTATTGTACAATGATCACTTCAATCATAAACCTTTCATTTATGTCGGTTTAGTCTAAAATCTTTTAACAGTCAATTTTGATAGGAAATTGATGACATGAATATCGGCCATCTGACGTGATTAATTTTCTAATGAACTGACGTCAAAATTAGGTGGGAAGAAAGATATTCTGTTATGATCTAGGACGTTGAGCCTAATGATTTTAAGCTTCAAATCGAACTATATAGAAATGATAGTGAGGTTGAGATACAATTTGGTTCTGATGAACTAAAGTAGTGGAAAGTGGTCCCAACCAAGGTGGCGCGTATAGTGTTAACTACTATTGACTAGTGAGCCACAAGGTTTAAGCTTACTGCAATATGGCATCTTAGTTACAATATGTCGTTACTTGAGTTCCCTAGTTTCTAGAAATTTATGAATATTTAGTTGAATGGATGTCACCCAATTTTGCAAAACAACAATCATATATTATAGACCACTCTAGTTATGATAATAAGTCAATAGCCAAAACTTATTGCATGTTTTATCTAGCCTTCTAAGGTCACCCGACAAGTCGATCCCCCATTATATCTTATCAAGCCCAAATTCAGTGTCATAATTTCTGCACAATCATCATACCACAAACAATTACAAATTTTCAATAATGGTTGTCCATATGATATGACAATTTATGTAGGAGTTACGAGAAATATGTGTTCAGTTATGGAGAAAGCTTATAAAACAAAATAATTAGATTGTCTTCAGGACGGGTAGAGCTTAATATACCCTACCACAATACTTAGAGCATTGTGCAGAATTGCATTGCATTGCGTGTATAGGAGATATTATTGCACATTGACTTTGCACAACTTAAGTTCAAGCACTATATTTACTTGGAAGTTGTATTATAATGTTATTTTTTAGTTCTTCATTTGACTTGTTTTGGCAATTCTTCTTGACTGATAGACACAGATCAAATTGATCGTCCGTGAGCTTTGGATTAAGCTGAAGGTCCAACATAAGTTCATTATTGATCATTTGATCGTATTGAATGATCAAGAGAAGGGATAATGAAAACTATTAGATGTCGAAGCTGAAAGGGTACGGGGTATGTTTTGTTGTAATATACAGCATGGATGGCAATTGCAAGATGATTTTAATGGTGCTTTTTTTAGCCAATTATCTGCTAACTTCAACTCTTATGCCATTGAATAGTGCATATCTTGATTCAAACACTTTTCAATTCTTATGCAACTTCTAGTAGAAGTTAGTCGAGATGAGAATATAACAAATGATATAATTTTTATATAGCAATTATTTGAGTATCATAACTTTAAAAGAAAATGTTTACTTGACCGACTTAATCTTTAAAAAAATTTTACTTAGATATCATAACTTTTAATTGATTATTTAAATTCTGCGACTCTCACACCACAAGTGGCACTTGTGGGCAATAGTTGGACAGAACTCGAATTTTGCATTTCCCTCCATTCCTCCCACTTTTTGGAGGAAAATATCTTTTGCAACGTGACCCACGATGCACAGAAGTCGTTCTGCCCATTTGCAGCATGAATGATATTGACATAACATGAAGCTATAATAAATGTCAAGTGACCCACGATGGCCAAAAAGCAAACTTAACTCTACCTTGGTTAACTCTCATTCTCGCTTTGTTCTATCTTCATCCTCCTCCCTCCGCACTTTAGTGAGAGAGAGAGAGAGGGCAGCATCAGAGCAACGATGATAGACGTGTCAGGGTGGGGAAGACACGTAAGGGCCTCGAGTTTGGCAATAAGAAGCGTCGGCTTTGTGAATTGTTACGTCACTTATTTTTTTGCAGAGAATTTGAAAGTGTCGTCACGTGCCAGGGTATTAGCAAAGAGAGATCAGATAGAGAGAGATCCATATAATCCATGAAATTGGCTGATCTTATCGAGTGCATGCAACACTGATATGTAGTTAATGAGCCCTTAACATAAACACATAATTTCTTACTAATACAGTTAATATACACTGGATCCATTGATGAGGTGTAATCAATCAAATAAAATTGGGTTTTTTT
This sequence comes from Eucalyptus leucophloia subsp. euroa, assembly GCA_017140325.1. NCBI lineage: Eukaryota > Viridiplantae > Streptophyta > Magnoliopsida > Myrtales > Myrtaceae > Eucalyptus > Eucalyptus leucophloia. Next base: position 6,571,542 of record CM029474.1, read on the forward strand.
AGAACTATTGAAGTGTGGTTTTGAGAAATAACTAATGATTATAATTTGTAACTTCTACACAAAAAATTAAGAAGTCATCTTCCATGAACCTTCAATTTCTCTCGATGGAGTGATCGAGTTGTGCATGTAGGTCAGAACTTATGCATATTCCATTAATTAAATTAGATTAAGAAATAAAAAAAGGAACTTGTGATGACATTTTTTACGAAGTTAGCCTTAGGCCATTGCAGACTTATTTCTTGATAAGAAAAACATCTTGGCCAACGCTGGTGGTGACCATAGAGTACAACGGCAGAAAGCATTATTGGACTGAGTGGACTCTATTATTTGTCCAACTTTATTAAAGCTGATGCTTAAAGGGCTCGTGAAGTGATTGGGATTGGAGTGCATTTTTCTGAATCGAAATTTGGACTTTAGCTGCTGCTGATTTGCTAGAGCCCAGCACTGCTCTCGTAATTTTTAGCAAGCAGGCCTGAAGTCAATTTCAGTACAAAAGAAATGGCGGAATGGGCCCTCTTGTTTTCAATCAGGCGTGATCACGTGGCGGCATTTGTTCTCTGGGAAATTCTGTAGCTGTTGCGTAAAGATGATTGGACGATACGCTGAAATACGAATAGAGAAATACAACTTAAAAAGTACAAACACACATGTATATTATCCTTCACAGTTGTATTAATAATTAACGACCATGTGTCTAGATATGGTCGGATTTTGCACTCCAATCTCAGCTTCTCCTGCTTTGAATAACTCTAGAGGCGACGCCTGTCTTCTAGTAGATGAAGCCTTACATGACACGTGTAAGCGCAGGCAGCTTGCGTGCATCAACAAAAGTACGAAATGAAGCCGAGGTTCGTAGAGTCCATGCAAAAAAATATCGGTAAGGTAAGAGTTGGCAAGCTTCTGATGAAAGATAACATCACATTGACGCAATATCACGGGATCCTCAAAAACAAGTACTAGGATTTTCACAAACGCGAGGGGGAAGTTGGGACCAAATATATAATCGTATATGGCTATGCACATATTAAATTGAAGCTAGACTGGACAATGATTAGAGAGAGAGAGAGGATAGTATGGTGGAGTTGGGCCTCTCAGCATGAGGTTAAAAAAGCAAGAAGCTTTAATAATTGCAACATGATCCACAATACATAAAGTCATACTTGACCATACGCAACAGGAGGCTGGCATAACACGAACCTTCAATAATTGCAACGTGATCCATGATGGCCTAAAAGCAACTTAACTCCACCCTGGTTAAACTCTTAACCTCACTTTGTTTTCTCCTCCTCCTCTACATTTTAGAGAGAGAGAGAGAGAGAGAGAGAGAGAGAGAGAGCACACTAACAGCATTGGACATGTACGGTCGGTACTTGTTAGGGAAGGAGAGAGACGCAAGGATTTGGAATATGTAAGGAATCGGAAAGAGGGTCATTAAATTGTGGGAAAATGTCACAAATGGTCCCTATACTATTACCTAATGTGCAATTTGGTCACTGAACTTTCAATCGGCTCAATTTGGTCCTTGAACTATTGATAAATATCCGATTTGGTCCCTGAACTTTCAATCGGCTCAATTTGGTCCTTGAATTATTTGATAAATGTCTGATTTGGTCCCTGAACTTTCGATCGGCTCAATTTAGTCCCTGAACTATTGATAAATGTTCGATTTAGTCCTTAGTTACTGTTTTTCCTTTTTTATTTTTTTATTTTTATTTTTTTAAAATTTTTTAAATTTTAAATTTTAAATTTTTTAATTTTTTAAATTTTTTTCCTTCTTCTCTCTTCTCTCTCGCCGGCTCCGGCGAGGGGAAGCGGCTCCGGCAAGGGTCGTCCTCGCCGCGGCCCTCGCCGGCGTCGAGCGAGGGAGCCCCTCCGGCGTCGGCGAGGACTCCTCGCAAATCCGCGAGGGAGCCCTCGCCGGCGTCAGCGAGCCCTCGCCGGATTGCAAGGGAGCCCCTCGCCCGACGCCGGCGAGGGCTCCTCGCCCGACGCCGGGGAGGGGCTCCCTTGCTCAACGCCGGCGAGGGCCGCCCTCGCCTGCGTCCGACGAGGGCCAACCGGCGAGGACGACCCTCGTCGGAGCCGGCTTCCCTCCACCGGAGCCGGCGGAGGGAAGAGAGAAGAAGCAAAAAAAATTTTAAAATTTAAAATTTTAAAAATTAAAAATTAAAAAAAAATTAAAAAATTAAAAAAATAAAAAAGGAAAAACAGTAACTAAGGACTAAATCGAACATTTATCAATAGTTCATGGACCAAATTGAGCCGATCGAAAGTTCAGGGACCAAATCAGACATTTATCAAATAGTTCAGGGACCAAATCGGATATTTATCAATAGTTCAAGGACCAAATTGAGCCGATTGAAAGTTCAGGGACCAAATTGCACATTAGGTAATAGTATAGGGACCATTTGTGACATTTTCCCTTAAATTGTTAACGAGATGTAGTCAATCAATTCAATTGGCCTGTTAAAGTGAGGTTTTGAAAAATAAATGATGAGTATAATTAGTAATTTCTATACAAAAAAATAAAATGAAAAGCCATCTTCTAGGGACCTCCAATTTCTCTTAATAGTGTTGCCTATGTAGCTCAAAGCCCATGCTTGTTCACAAGATTGACAGATTGGTGTCTCTTAAATATCAATGGAGTGCCTAGGTCTCCTCGAGCATCCAATGAACCTCTATCAAATAGGCGGTCCCTCCATTTCACACACATAGGATAATTATCAAAGATTATTTAGGGTTAATACCCTAAAAATATCAAATTGGTACACATGTGACAAATTTACCAAAAACTATTTTTTTGTCCACCAAAAACCCCAAACTAGTATACCTTTAACAAATTTACCAAAAACTGGTACATTTGTGACAAATTTACCCTATGTTAGATTTCGTTAAATTTTACTGTCAAATTATTAAGTTAAATGACACGTGACAATTGACCGATATACCAATTTATGATTTTATGTTCCATTTGTCACAGTTTAAAATTTTTGTGATTTTTTTGTGGTATTAATCAAATTTAACGGAGGGTATATTTGTTACAAATTTACCAGTTTTGAGTTTTTTGAGGTCGAATAAATTAGTTTAGGATAAATTTGTCTTATGTATCAATTTAGGGTTTTTTACGGTTAGTCGAGGTAAATTTGTCACAAATGTGCCAATTTGGCGTTTTTCTTGATTAAAAAAATAGTTTATGGTAAATTTGTCACAGGTGAACCAGTTTTGGGCTTTTCAGGATATCAACCATTTTTATTAGTACATCCGTGATAAATTTTCATTATATATTACATTCTTTGGAAAATGGTCAAATTGCCACACTTGATTTTTTTCATCTTAGTTTTTATTCGAAGTTGATTTTGGAACTTAACAATCTAAACTTGGTAGTTGAGCCCCTCGTCCTGTTTTTTTTTTTTTTTTTTTGGCCCATTAATCCCTAGGAAGGTTTGGTGACTATTTCTTTTGTATTAGAAACTATCAGTTATTTAAATTCTAACCTTAATCTCACATTATTCATGTTTATTCATTTGAAAAGAAAAGAATTAAGATGCTAGGAATGAGAAACTAGTTCTATTAAAATTTACATTCAAATATAGGGGCATGATCATTAAAATCTAATGGTCGTAGCATAGTTAGCTTAAAATTGACAGGGAAACAGAGGATGGGTATGATGGATCTTCTCTTTATTACATTTCATCATATAAATTGAGCATTATCAGAGATGCAACACCTATCTTCTGCACAATTAATGTAGGGGGCTGAACATTTCCATATACTTTTCACATGTCAATTATTGTACAGAGCATCTAAGTTAAAGCAAAGACAGATGGGATGGGTTGGTGGAGTTGGGCAGTAGCTTCCGGGTGTGTTTGGTAATGATTTTGTTTCCGGGAGCAGATTTTGATTAAAAATGATTCCTTTTTACTTTGTTCCCGAGAACAATTTCTAAGCATTTTAAGCCGTTTGGTAACTATCTAAAATTTCTAATTCTGGAATAGAATTGTGCTTGGTACCGTGCTCATTAATTCTGCTCCAAATCAATTTCTTTTAATTTTTAAATAATTTTTATATATTTTTTCCTTTTTCTCATATTTTCCTTCTCTTTCAACAAGTGGCCGGTCGCCGATTTGGCGATCGGCTAGACGAGGGCCGGCAACCTCACCGGCAGGGTGAGGCTCGCCCGCCTTGCCAAGCCTCACTAGTGGCCAAGCCGGTCTCGGCGGGCTAGGTGAGGCTCGCTTGGCCACCGCCGAGGCTCGCCCGGCCCAACGAGGCCGAGCCTCGCCGTTTGCCAAGTGAGCCTTGCCGGGGCTGGGTGAGGCCCGCCTAGCCATCGGCGGGGCTAGGAGAACCTTGCCTAGCCCTAGTGAGGTTGGCTTGGCCATTAGTGAGCTTGTGGTGGCTGAGCTTGCCTTCGACGAGCTTGCCGATGTGGTTGCTAGTGACTGGCAGTGGACGGTGGCGGGCGGCAATCGCGGGATGGCAGTCGATGAAGAAAAAGAAAAGAGAAGAAGAAGAAGAGAAAATTGAAGAAGAGTTGGTTTTGATTCTTAAATTTGTTCCTAGAACAAGAATCAATTTTTTTTTTTTATTCTTGATTCTGTTCCAAATCTACTTCCAGAAACAAAAAAATAGAAATTTATTTCTTGGAATAAAAATTTTACTAAACGTGATTCTATTCCCAAATTGATCCCGAAAACAAAAAATTAAAATCAGACACTGTTTGGATGGTTACCAAACAGTGCCTTCATGTGCATAAAGTCGTACCACCGATGCGCACCACCAGGTTGAATAGCACAAGCTTTAACAATTGGCAAGCGACCGATGATGGCCGAACATCAAACTTTAACTCCACCCTGGTTAACTCTTAACATCACTTCGTTCTATCTTCCTCCTTTGCGTTTTAGAGAGAGAGAGAGAGAGAGAGGAGCATTAGAGCAACGATGGTTGATGTTCTGTTGGCACTTGTTAGGGAGGGAGATGCACGTACGGATTTGGGGTTTGCGATGAGAAGCGTGAATTATTTCATTATTGTTGCAGAGAATTGAAAATATTGTCAGTACGAGGAGGTGTAATTAATCAATGAAATTGAGGTTTTTTAGAATTGTCAAAGTGAGGTTCTCAGCAATAATTGATGATTATGCTTATTAATATTTATAAAATTGAGACTCCGTTCATTTTTCAAAAAATAAATTGATTGAGGAAAAAAATCTCCTAAAATAAAGTAGGAAAAATATTTCCCTCATTCACTCTTTTTTATTTTATCTCATACTCTTATTAGTCCCACTTCTTTTTTTTTTTTAATTCGAAATTGTTTTTTATTTTTTATTATTATTATTTTTGTTTGCTTTCCTCCTTCTCGACTGGTGCTGGCTACAGTGGCGACCGACCGACCGAGGGCTAGCCTCTAGCCATGGGTCCTCGGAGCTGCTGATGATTGATGGACGGCGATGGTGGTAGATAGCTTGGACAATTCTCGCATTCCGCAAGATGTGGGGTCTGAAGGTAATTTTTTAGTCCAAAAATAAATGGTGGAGTAGGGCCCACTTGATTTAATTCAGAATCCTTAAGGTCAAGCAATGGAGGACGCGAGGGGCATCTTAGGGAACATCAATCTAGTAACGCCACATGTATAAATTAACGCTTCGTGCCACTTTCTCCCACCACCATTGCATCGTCTAAATGGTTTCTTCCTCGCTCTAGAAACCCTCTTTTTCACCTGATCTTCTGCGGCTGTTCTTTTTGTTGGAACCGCCGCGTGTGCATCGTATTGAATCCTTCCCCTTCTTCAGTCATTGTCGTTTCCCGGTTCCCTCAGTTTCGCCTTCCTCGGAATATATAAATTCTTAACTCTCGTTTCTCCGCAAAGAAGAAAAGAAAGCCAGAAAGGTAGAAGAAGTCGAAACGGGGGGAAATGGAGGATAGTGCTCTGTGTAGAGCCTCCAAAGCGGTAAAGTGCGTGGTGGCTCCGGCGGTAAGGTGCCTGGTGGCTCGGGTCCGTCAGCACTGCGGCTACGTAATATTCTCCGACCGCCGCGTTTGCAAACTTAATGTTGAAGTTAAGAAGCTGGGTGACAAGAAGGATGAGGTGCAGCGTTCCATCGATGACGCTCGAAACAACATGAAGCCCATCAAACCCATGGGCGAGACATGGGTGGAAGAAGTAGAGACCGTCGCTAACAAGGCGCGCAACGTGCTGGATTACGACGGAAGAGCTCAGAAAACGTGCTTCTATGGGTGGCTTCCCAACCCAAAGGTGCGATATCTTCTCGGCAAAAAGGCGAGCAAGATGGTCCAGAACATCCAGAAGCTCATGGTCCAGAACATCCAGGAGCTCATTGCGCAGGGTCAAGTCGAGGAGGTTGACTCCGAGAATCCTCCGCCAGGGCTTGTTGGCGGTGCTCTCTACGTGAATTCGTGGGCCGGTGATGAGGGCGACTTTATTACCGATTCGCGAGCTTCCATCTTTCAGGGCATAATGAAAGCTCTGAATGATGAGAAGGTGAAAGTGGTTGGAGTCTACGGGCCTGGCGGCGTGGGGAAGACTACACTGCTGGGGATAGTCGAGAATAAACTTAGGCAAGAGAGGGGACCGTTCCGCATGATCGTTAAAGCGGAAGTCTCGCGGACTCCGGATATAAATAATATCCAAGGCCAGATTGCTGACGCCTTGAGTCTGAATCTGAAGGACAAGGAAAGCCAACAGGGAAGAAGAGATCTTCTGTTTCAGAGTTTGCAGGGGGGTCCAAATGAGAAGTTTCTGATAATATTGGACGATCTGTGGGGAGCACTTGATTTGGAGGCGGTTGGAATTCCTTCGGGAGATAAGAGCATGAACTGCAAATTGTTGCTCACTTCGAGAGATAAAAGAGTGCTGGAGCAAAGGATGCACGCCAATCAAACATTTCATCTGACAAGTTTAGAGGAAGACGAAGCTTTCAAGCTATTTGAAAAGATAGTCGGCGACAAGCTCAGAGAGGATGAGGAATTGAAAGTAAAGGCGGCTCAAGTGGTAACCAAGCTTGCAGGTTTGCCTCTTTTGATTAACTCCGTTGCAAGCACCTTAAAATGTAGTGATGTGTCCACGTGGGAAGACATGTTAATAAAAATAGAAGACCCACATAATGAGAGAATAGTGAAGTGGAGTTACGATCATTTGGAAAGTGAGGAAGCCAAGTGCTTATTCTTGCTTTGTGGTCTTATTGGTGGGACCATTGAAGTCGAACTTTTGCTGGGACTAGGCATGGGTTTGGGCTTGTTTGAGGGATTCGATAACAAGATGCAAAGTTCAAGGAATAGATTGAATACGATGCTCAATAGCCTCCATTCCTTTTGTTTGTTACAGGATGGTGGTGATGGTAAGGAAAATGTGACCATACATGATCTTTATAGCGAGGTGGTTGTCTCGAATGTATTTAGTCGGAATTCCTTAATGATTAATAACAATTATGGCTCATGGCCAAAGGAAAAGCTTGAGAAATGCTGGGCATGCTTAGCTAATGTTGGCAGTGGTAGGCTTGCTGAACTAATGCTGCATCGGTTTCCCCATGTGAAGATACTTATGTTGTCGGAACAATACGATAGGGGAGATTGCAGTAAAATGGATTTCACATACATGGAGGAGCTCCGAGCCCTCTATCTTTGCTCCATGCGTATCACCAGTTTACCTTTCTCGATGGAAATCCTCAAGAATCTCCAGTCATTAAGCATAAATTGCTATGTGGGGGATGTGGCAAATCTTGGCAAGCTCAAAGCATTGCAGATTCTCAACTTTGCAAAGTCTCAAATTTCTAGGTTGCCTAAAGAAATTGGGGAACTAACGAATTTGAGATCGTTGAATCTAAACCATTGCTACTCGCTCAAGATAATTGAGCATGGAGCCCTAAAAGGCTTAATAAACTTGGAAGAGTTACATATGAGGGGAAGCTTTGATGGATGGATGGGCAAGCATGAAATGACGTCAAAATCGTGTGGTGTTGGGCTTGCCGAGTTGAAGAACTTGACAAAGCTAGCATCTCTAGAAATATCCATTCGTCAACCCATCATACTCTTGGAGGATGATGACCTGCCATTTGGGAACCTGGTCAGATTTTGGATCAACATAGGAAATCTTGAGGGGTGGGGATATGAATGTTTGGCAGTCATGAAGCTCAATTTGGAAGGGTGCAATAGTATTCTTTCGAGAAAGTGGGTTCAAGAATCTCTGCAAAAGACTCAATACTTATATTTATGTGAGTTGAGTGAGTCCAAAGAGAGCGCTCACAAGTTGTGCATCGAAGGATTTCGAGATCTGAAGGCTCTCAACATTAAAGATAGCTACTCAATCAAGTACATTGCCAATTCATCCTGTGGCCTCCCTCCTTTTTCGAAGTTAGAGTCTTTGTTCCTTGAAAATCTTATTAATTTGGAGAAGATATGCCATGGCCCTATCGTACCAGGGTGCTTTAGCAATTTGAAAACTGTGAGTGTCGGACAGTGCCGCCAATTGAAATACTTGTGGTGTATTTCAGAGATGCAAAGGCTTGTGCAGTTGGAAGAGATTAAAGTGTGGGAATGTTACTCAATGCAATCCATTGTCACACATGATGCCGGAGAAGATATAGTTTCTGCTGATAATAGAGTTGAGTTGCCTAATGTATGCCATTTGGCATTGTGTGAGTCACCAAATATGACGAGCTTTTGCATTAGAGCAGAAATCACATCAGAGGATACTCCTCCTCCCATCCAGGTAATTTTTTTCCCTCAATCAATTTGTCCTATTAGGATGAGATGATATTGGTTTTCAACTCAATGTTAGTACATATTGCATTTTTTGATTATTTGTACAATTTTATTCACCTTTTGATTTACAAATAAAAAAATCCTCTCAAATAGAACACATACCATATTATAGTTAGAGGAAAGCCTCTTTCCATGACTTTTTTTTTTTTAATAAATTTTCAACGTTAGATAATTGCATTGATAACTTGGGTTTCTACTGTGGCTAATTTGTTACTTGTATAACATTCTTAATGAGATGAAAAAATAGTGTGCTGAATGAAAGAAAGCGAGAATGAATCTCGAATGATTAAAGAAAATTCAATAATTTCAAAATGGAGAAAGTGACATTCAAAGATTCAATAAATGGATGGCAAACAAGGAGCCACGTAACAAAGATAGTCCCCATAATTCATGTCTTGTCAAACATGCAATTTGTACCTGATTCCAACATGTCATGCCAAGTTGCCAACGTCAATGTCAACATCACTGTGCAATTGAGTTGCATTAACAGCATGATAGTGGTGAGAATATCCTCAAGGAAACGATTTCGCTTTTCATGGAAGAGATATTCATTCTTTTTTGTTCTTTAGCCCGAGAGTTTCACTTATTTTCTCATGAAAATAGCTTTACTTGTAACATAACTCACCTTTGATGAGTTTCATTGTGGTGCTTGGTTAGGTTCTATTGCCTCGCTTGAAATCCCTAGTAATGGATGGACTCCTTGGTCTGGAAAAGATACTCTACAGTGAACCTTCATTAAAATATAGCGATTTGACATCGTTAAAGATCAAACAATCTAAATCCACGTCGAAGAGTATTATGAAATCAAATTGGATAATAAAGCTGCCGAATTTGGAGTCAATGGAAATTGAGAGCTCTCCAACAGAAGTAGTTTTTGACTTGGAGGAGCTAGAAGTCACAAGAGATGTCGAGATTCTCTCTCGGCTAACAGAATTGAGTTTATCTTGGTTGCCGAACCTACGGTGCATGTGGAAACAAGATGTACAATTACACGGAATAACAATATTTCGGAACTTGAAGAAGCTCTCTATCAACAATACGGGGCTGTCATTTCTCTTTCCGGTGTCTGTGGCTAAATGTCTTAGAGAAATTAGAGCCATTACAGTGAGGGATTGTCCAAATATGAAGGCGGTGATTGTGGATGAAGAAGGAAGAGATGAAGAGATAGATGATATTATAGAGTTCCCATTATTGGAGCAACTATCTATAAGTCGGTGTCCCACGGAGAAATTCTTCTCATATCCTTATGGAAAAACAGAGCTAGTGACCACTACTTCAGATTCACAAGATGCTTACTCCAATTCTTTCTTTGATCAAAAGGTACAAATCCCTTCTCTTGAGATTGTACCCATACTAGCCATAGGCATGCGATTTGTGGGGCAAGTAATAAAATCTCTCTAAAGAATTTTATTCGTTTTATTAGTTAAAGCGTGTTCATAATTTACAAATACACTAGTAAAAATTCATTCTTCCATTTCATCAAATAGATTGGTTAGGATTAGGCCAAATTGTCAAATTTTTCATAATTGCGATCTAACACATAAATCTTATGAGCAGGTGAGTTTACCAAGCTTGAAGGCGTTATACTTTCACGAAGTAGGATCCTTGAAAAGGATATGGCATGGTGAACTTCCGAGAAGTTCCTTATGCAAATTAGTCACTCTCTCCCTAGGTTATTGCTCCAACCTACTCAATATCTTCCCCTCCACAATCATAGGAAGATTGCTCAACTTAAAAAGTATCAATGTTGAAAATTGTCCCTCCCTCGAATCATTATTTGATTGTGGGTCCTTTGATGCAAATACTAAGCACACAACAATTTTGCTCCCCAAATTGGAACTTTTGACGGTGATGGAAGTAGGAAAGCTAAGATGCATGGTGAAAGGCGACTCCCAAATGATTTTGGGTTTTCCTAGTCTTAAAGTTGTCGATGTTGAAAATTGCTCCAACATGAGATATCTCTTCCCCAATTTCACAGCCACAACGCTAGGGAAACTCGAGAAGATAGACATTCGACAATGCGAACAGATGAAGGAAGTGGTTCTTGAGGAAGAAGATTGTCCTGTGACAAGTTTCCCTTCCATAACACAACTAAGGATTTTGCAGTGCCCTAACTTTGGAACATTCATCCAGAGTCCTAGAAGTGTCAAAAGGCTGCCTGTGATGAGTTTCCCTTCCTTAACACAACTAAGTATTTTGCAGTGCCCTAATTTTGGAGCGTTCATCCAAAGTCCTATAAGCATTAAGAGGCAATTAGGCGAGAGGGTTGAAGAAAATGATGAATCGCTGCAACTGTTCAATGAGATGGTCTGCTCTATCCCTTACTATGATCATTTTTATTCTTGTGTTATCATGTTTTATAACGAACAATGTAATAAATTTGTCCTACTTATCCTCCTTTCTCACATCATCCTCGTGCAGGTCGCATTTCCCAATATAACGAGTCTACAAATTGAAGGTCTTCAGTGCAAAGAGCTATGGAACAATAAAATTCCCACCGATGCCTTTCAGAAATTGGAATCTCTTAGATTGAAGGATTGTGACGACCTCCAACATGTTGCGCCATGTTATATGTGGAAGAGGCTGCAGCACTGTCTTATAAACCTAGAAGTGATTTCATGCTGTTCAATCGAGATGATATATAAAAGTGATGAGACAGATACAAAGGGTATTAAATTGAGGTCGCTGGTTTTGCATGATCTTGAAAACTTGGGGTGCATTTGGCAATTTGATGATCTCCTAAATGTCCTGCTCCCAAACTTGAGATATGTAGAGGTGGTGAGGTGCTCCCGTTTGAAAATGCTTTTCTCTACCTTTACGGCGAAATTTCTTGGGCAAATCGAAGAGCTGGTGGTGGAGTCATGTGAAAATATGGAGCTAATTGCTGGTAATGAACAAATGGAAGAAGCAACCGGCACGACAATCGCCTTCTCCAAGTTAACTACTCTTAGACTTTTCAAGTTACCGAAATTCAGGAGCTTCTTACCTGAGGAATACTCTCTGAAATTCCCGTGGTAAGAGGACTTCCATCCTTGCAATTCTTGAGTATAGTAAGTGTGGAACAGTGGGGGATCGAGGCACTTTTAACTGGTTAGATCGTGAGGACCGAGTAATCGTGGATGCCATCCTAATTAGTTGTCGCAGCTAATGCACAATTCTCAGAGGGACCCACATGAATGCTACATCACGTGGCCCTCAACAGACTACTCTCTTCCATAGTCTCCACATCCGACGATTCCTTGGATCTTCATTGTCCTCTCAGTTGTCCTCCATCCACCAACAGGCGCCACCGAACCCTGACCACTTCTCGATTGCCAACATTTCTGCCAAGCCGCGAAGAGGTTTGTAATGCCAGAGTGCTCGAACTTTGGTCATGACTATCTGCTTCAACGACTTCATTCCTCGACGTTGCTTTTGTTATCTCCTTACTCATGTCCAATGTCAATCGCTATAGCTAATCATTCTCCATTCAAGTAAACCACATATGCTCTATTTCTGTTTCTATTGCTACTGTCTCTGGGCAAATCGATTGTAATTAAGGCTGTATTTATGATTTGAACTAGTCTTCTTGGCCAAGATGTATACCACCTGTTTAATGAAATTCCTAAACTAAGTCGGTGTGTATTTTTTATTCAGTTCTTGACTGAGAATTCCCTTCATTACTAGATTGTTGATTTATTCTGGTCATATAAGCGTGTTTGAGTTTCATTTCTTCATAAAAAAAATCGCAGGTATTCAATTCAAACTTGTTTTGAATTTGTCGGAACCTTGTCAATGTATGCCAAGTCGCCATTGTTGTTGTGGTCCTGAGCTAATGTTGATTGGTCCTTGATTTTATGCTATTCCACTCAAGTAAGCATGTGTATTGATATAAGATTGTGTTGTGGTGAATTTCATGTTTGCTTGGGAAAGAAATTATGTCATGGATGAATGAGATTCTACTAGAAATTGATTTGTTATGCTAACCCTGTCTTGATATGTCTGATTTGGTGTGCTTTTGATTCCAACCTGAGGTTAGTTTGGTTATGGGGATCATATATGTACATGCTAGGAAAGTAATATGGAGAATCTCATAGCATTTAGCATGAATTGGGGTCATCATCTCCGAACTTGAATATGCTAGAATGAAGTACTGCATTCTGACCATGATTGTTTTGTTTAAATTTGGCACTAGTTTGGTCTTGAATTGATGCCATTTTGATCAAGTAGACCCATATGCACTTAGAGGAAGATATGGCTTCAATTCATGTCAATTGGTCATCAAAGGATCACAATTTGTCTTGTATGCTCTGTTACAATTTTGAACGTGTGCTGGAATTTATGGAATACGCATGACTTAGATGGATTTTGACTAGTTTGGTTGCATTTTTTGTTGCATGTGGATAAATGATATGTGTGTGCATGATTAAATTGATGAGATGTGTGCTTGATATTACCATCGGAGTCTTGGCCTGATAAATAATTTGGAGGACTGATGTTAATTGAAGCTTAATTCCTTAATTCTTGCAATTCCAACAAAAACCCTCTACTAGTACACATATTTTGAAGGTGATATGGTAGACTATCCAGATACGAGGAAATCTCTCAACAAAGCTGGTCAATGAGGCCCTTGAAATATCGCATGTACAACACTTGCCAACAAAGTACATGTATTCTCTTCTTTTCCTCCGATGCTCACCATTCAAGGCTTATTTATAAGAGCTATTGCCTAAATCTAATTGATTTTTCAAGTGTGCGTTTGTGCCAACATACTGTCCACAACACCAATTGTGACCTACTCATTCATGATGTCATCTCCTTCCTCGGAGTGTTCACCTACCACTACTATTCAGAATGATGTTTGAAAGATATGACTTTTGTTTTCCTCCCTCCCCCATGGAATTCACAAAAGCATGGGGAAGATTAGTCACCAGCACTACCAGTAACCTGCCCTTGAAATCCATTAGGAATCCATATGTTCCATAGGACTAGGCGCATAGTTCCGATTGTCTCTCCTATAAACCATTCTGCAGTGGAGGTGCAAAGCTCCATCTATCTCCTTGCAGCAGATCTCTCTGTTGCTAATAGTAATTGTTTTTATGACACTGCTGCTTGTAGCAGGTCTCCCGATTTGAAAAAGTTCAATATTTTCCCTCTAAGAAGTTTATGCTATAAATCTCAATATGGAAAACACTTAGCCAAGAAGAACTTGATGAACCATATGAATTTATCTTAATGTCCACACAATAACATCAACTCATCCGACGCATTTTACACAACAATAGCATTGCATGTCCTTTCCACAACTTGCTTTAATTAATAGAGAGTATCCATCTAAATCACAACTTACTTCGTCCTGCTCATGAATGCTCATTCTACTATTTTCAATTTCAGCTACTCAAAACACTGCGATTTAACCCAAAATCACTTGAAAATTTTGTTATATATCATTGCATTTGCACACTCTCATAATTGAATGCTACTAATTTTACATAGTTTATCATGCCATGAGAGCATCGGCATCGGGAAGAGTGGTGGGTGATCCAAGGATTTTGCCACCCACATCGGGAAACATTTCAAAGCCAGCCAAAGAACCGACTTTACAGTCTCTGCTCACATGGATGGGATACCGCATCAGGTGCCCTCTCATTTCCTTGGGATCGTGTTGGTCCTCATCCACATAAGCTTTCCAATTCCGTTTGGCTATTTTGTTCACCCTCTTTACACATTCAGTGCTTTGAGATTCCCTGAAGCTATCCTCTAAATCTCCCAAGTGCTCCGCCCAAAGCGACGTCCTATAACCGTAAACCTGCATAGCATAAGTCGACATAATTATACATAAGGTTAAGTTTGTGAATGAATGTCGTTGCACTCGCTCGAGCGTACGCTTTGTATATGCTATTCAGATGAGCCTAACCCTATGTAACTAACCTGGCCACGTGGATGCCTCTTTTTCCTGGCCCAAATGTGATGCGGCTGATAAGCCCCCATCGCGATTTATGTGTCTCTTGAGCCATCCAGAGATCTTTGGTTGATATTTGCTGATCCCACGATCACATACTCATCATCTACTATCATCCCCTTGGCACACAAATATATCATGAATCTGCGATACTTCTGAACCAACGCCTGCATAAATAGAAACAACAACATGTTTCAAACCAAAGTCTTTTTACCACTCATGAAGCCATAGCTCTTAATGACTTCATTTGTTTTGCTTTTTTAACAGGTTTGTCAAAGGAAGAATCCATGAGAAGCGTATAGACATATAGCACCGCATTATTTTCGGATTGTTGATTCATTGCTTGGGATGAAGGTTGCGAAGAGGACAAGGGCTCCCGCTTGCCAAGGCAGTAGAAGTTCAAGTAATCCAGCGGATGGTACTTGTGTGACAACCCGGCTTATTCGAGAGCCTGTGCGATGATTTTGTACATCATCGTCATGGTTTGTCCCTGTTCACATTATCAATGCATGGATATGAGAATAGTGATTGTTAATCTTTTTATATCATCATATCTCTTGGAGAAATATACTAAAATGACTGAAACAAGGTCAGATCTCAAATTTTCCCCCTCAAGTAGCTAGGCTTGGTCTGCTTGGATCACTTCGTTTTCTGCTTAACTATGTTCATCGTGTTATTAAGTTTCAATTTGATAGGACGTTATATTTATTGATATCCTGTTATCGATATGCATGTTTCATTGCTATTTCTTTGCAAGATGAAAGAGTTCATCCTTGATCTGACCTGCTAAAAGAGAATTTCTTTCACGGCAGCACTAGTAGGGACACCCTCCGCCCACATCAGTATCACTCTATAGACACCGAACCGCTCGTTTGCACTGGTCTTGCTTGCGATCTTCAATGCCAGCTCCATCGGAACTAAATTGTTTGCCCCTGCTTGTCAAAACCATATGAAGCATTGGTTGCCACCAAAACTCTAACTCAAGATATTAGATGAGCTGAAACAAAACTAGAAAATCGAGGAAAAAACCTAAATTTAAAAAGTTCAGAGAGTTGGTCTTGGAAATATTACATATTAAATCAGAATTCAGTTTCAATGTCTTACAGTGAGTTTTAGATATTATTAGCTTATACACAAACCCAGAGGGAGCAAAGTGTGTATACTCTTTACTAGAGGGATTGTTGCTCGCTCAACTCATTTAGTCAAAATGAATAGAATTGTGCATCTTATACCTGCATTTTAGTATGATGGCCAATGATAGGAAGAGCAAAGAAAATACTGGTTTTCAATGTACATTAAGTGTTGTGCTGATCTAATCGCTTTCACGTACGCTGTGTGAATGCTCGTCTACTTTCTAGTTCTTTCCACAGATAAAATTCCACAACCATGAAAAGATTGAAAGAAGCAACATTATCAATGTGGACTTCAATCTCTATTCAAAAACACTAAAGATTGTGCAAAAAAAAAAAGGAGAGTGACTTTCTAACATAAGTAAAACTTTTCGAGTCATACATATATAATGGCCACTTACAAATCTACAGGCGTAATATTAGCAGCTAAAGCCTACTTGCTTTGTGGCTTCTTCGACATTCTTCAGAAATCCCTTTATAGATCCCGAATAAATTGATCTAAAGACCTATGCCAACATAAAATAGAAGTGAAAGACGATCGTTACACTTCATTTTCCTTACGATTGAAGTCCCTTGAAAAATGCCAATAAATTTTATGTAAATTCTCCTGACCTGCACATGCTAGTTTTCCAGGTCATCTTCATCCCTGACTTGTACTTTTTTGTAGCCATCGAGGCTTGTCAAGGGACAAAGTATCCATGAAATCCTGTCGAGCCTTCAGAGAGCATTCTCATGCCACCCTTGACGTTTTTCGACTTAAACTTGTGCCACTTCGCCGCTTTTTTCCATCTCTATTCGAAATTCTTCCATATGTCATATGCAGCTTGTCCCCCAACTTTGCAGTGTAGATCATGCCACAGTCACCTTGGGACATTGACAGTGGACTACAGTCATCACAGAAAAAAGCGATGATCACATGATCAGAAAATAACATGTACATGTAATTACAATGCTAAAGCAACATTAATTTAATTATTGTGAATGTCATTCTTAAAGACAGCGTCAAGATCACTAAGGAGTCTATGCTTAGGAGTGTCGTATCGGCCATCACATTTATCCAGCCCACCAATGAAAGCTGTTATTTTACGATTGTTTCCTAAGGCTTGAGTGTTGAGTACCACAGACTTTTGGTGGTGCGTGCATGGGGTCCCCACCACTTGGACTACAAAAGATCCATACACCAACAATAAACCAAACATTTTTGTACGTTTATGCCAAATTTCAATCAAATGGGCAGCTGTTGCAATACTTTAAAATTCCCTATTAGTACTGTTCTAATTGCATGTCACTAGGTTAGAAAACACATGATATGATCTAGGATAGCATGAGACAGGTCAATAAACTTCCGTAGATTGTCTGATGAAAGGAAAATATTTCCTATAAATTTAAACCCTGATTGGAATAATTAGGTCATCTATATAGCAAAAACAGTGCTTTTGGTGCAATCCGATGATGAGATTTTGATTAAGAATTGACCTAAACATCTAAGGATACATACATATTGCTTGAAGATGCTAAGTTTGGTGCTTGCATAATGAGAAGCAAGCACATAGCGAACACCAGAATGTCGGAAAAACTTCTTTGTCTCTTTGTTGTGAGTTTGCGTCACGCCATCTTGTGCGACAACGTGGCACATGCTGAATCTCAATTATGATAGATCTCAATAAAGAACTATCTTTTCCTAAATCAATAATCGTACAGAAAATCTATCACAAAGGGCATGGATTTGAAGTTTGGCCAAATGGTGGGTTGCAACATAAATGAGGATACTTATTCAAGAAAGAGCCATTATGTAACATATTCTCCAATTGCATTTTGTAAAGGCAAGCTAAAAAAAAGAACCATGAGAGGTCAAGCTTTTGTGTCGAAAAACAAAAAACTTCTTATTTTGTAAATATTCGTTAAGCCGATAGTAAAAGTGAGAAAATCCTTCACTAACTATGCACCATTGATTAAAGGGTGCTCCTTAGATGCAATGCCGGTAGAATAAAAATGTGTTCACGTGCGACTCTCATCACCATTGATGCAGTGGTTGTAACTTCAAACCACACTATTGCACTGGCCCAACAAATCAATAGTGATGGAAGCCACAGGCGGACAAATTTTTCTCGACCCAACGATATTCCAATCATCCCGAAAACCATAAAGACATTTCCATGTTTCAGCAATGCTTAATTACATGTAACCATGGTTTAGTATTACCGTTTTCAAGAGGAACTTGTCGTGTGAAGTCTTGTCGTCCCAAACGAGCACGACCACTCAGACACCTTCATTGGACTTGTACTTCAGGAGCTCCCCTAAAGAGAGCTCTCCTCGATTTGGCAATTCCCTCATGGGCTCTCTCACAA
Organism: Eucalyptus leucophloia subsp. euroa; assembly: GCA_017140325.1. Lineage (NCBI taxonomy): Eukaryota > Viridiplantae > Streptophyta > Magnoliopsida > Myrtales > Myrtaceae > Eucalyptus > Eucalyptus leucophloia. The sequence goes on from CM029474.1 coordinate 6,589,739, forward strand.
GCCTCACAGGATGATAAATGGACCAACCAATGATGTAGATCAAGTGGTAGGCCTCCAAAATGGCATGGCATATATCCTTTCAGCACCTACCTTGCTCATAAATCTTCCCATCATCAAGCAAAATCTGAGGGAGCTTGCGCTTTGGGACATGAGCATCTTGCTAAAATGTCACATCCCCGCCTTTCCTTAAGTGGAAAATATGTGTTTGGTACCCTCACATAGTTTGGCCCAACCCCAACACCATTCTTGCATAATAGATTGTCACTAATCGGCCTGAATTGGATCAAGATGTGAAGTTTTGAATAGGACTTGAGGGGGCTTCCGAAGTTGTCAATTATTGGGAACTAGCCATTGATCGTGTTGCCAAACACAATCTTGTCCATTGGTATATCCACGACCCTGATGAGCTCGGCCCCAAATGCATCTTTGTTCTTCACATAAGACTCCACCTTCATTATTGGCTGCGCTAAGGAGGAATAGAATTGCTTGTCCCATGGAGGTTTTCACAATTCAAAATTATTAACACCTAAATTTTGTCAACGATGCACGGACAAAATTATGAACAACAATAATGGTAAAAAATTGTCACACGACTTTACGTAAAAAAAAAATTGTCACACGCCATTGCTGGAACGAGAGAATTTTTTATTCCGTGGGCCCACCACCGATTTTCCCTTCTCTCTTGATTTCGGTTAGGATAGCAATGACCAGAAGGACGTTTTCGTCATTTTGAAGCAGGGCACTTTCGTCATTTTCCCAAAGAAGTATATAAAGGAATTTTTGGCCGTCGTCATTTGACGAGGAAGTTCTCGAAGCTGCTTCGCGTTCGTAGCCTATCCCGTCCTCTCTAGCTTCACCGCTGGCCGCCAGCTCAACCGGAAGCCACTGCCGGTCTTGCATCTCCGACCACGGCAGACGCACGAAGGAAGGCACACAAGACACGCGCAGAAGAAACGAAGCTCGATCCTGGAATCCAAAGTTCACTGAGGTTGATTCGCGGTTCGCCAGAGGTGAATCAACGTCGATTCCAGTGTTCGTGACTTCGATTGCGGGTTCCAGTGTCGTCTGGCTGCAGCTCCGATCGCGTGCCTGTTCGACCGCGAGGCGCTCGTTCTTTCATTTCAGTGATCGGCGGTAGGTTGCTGTAAGTTCGAACCGCGTGGAAAAGGACGCCCCGGCTCAGTCGACTCCCAACCATCACTTTCGAATCTTCTCTTCCACTGATTGAGCTCTTCCACTTCTTACTCTAAATCAAGCCCGAGTGTCGTCCTCGCGTCAAGCTCTGGGAATCAGAATCAAAGTTGCTCTCGCGTCAAATGAACGTTTGGATACCGCTCAGGAGGTGTTCGATGAAATGAGATTTGGTCCTAAAGTGGTGGTGTGATTAATTGTCTTCACATTGCAAGTTGGATCATAAAATTCCATGAATTGGACCTTTGATTATATGCGACGACACGATATTCTCCCGCAGCTATGTTCGAGAAAGCTGCGAATTTAATTAATGCGAGACAAAGGGCGTAGGGTTCCGTCGATGAAGCTCAAAACAACACGAAGCCGATCAAAGCGGGCGTCCAGAAATGGGCAGACAGGCGCGGAGATCCTTGCTGATGAGGTGCGCGGCGTGCTGGAAAACGACAGAAGAGCCAAGAAAACTTGCTTCCGCAGGTAGTATCCCAACCTGAAGAGGGCACTATCGTCTTGGCAGGGTGGCGAGGAGGACAACCGAGGCCATCCGGGCACTTGAATCGCAGAGTGAATTCCGAAAGGTCTACCACGAGAATCCTCAGCCATAAATCAATATATAAAGACTTAAAAGATAGTTTTGATCATTATAATGTAATTAGGAATTTTTAATTGACCATATTAAAATAATACCCTGTTTCTTTTAAAGATAGTTTTCTAGTTCACCACCACCCACGAGTTGATACTTTTAAGCTTTGACTGTCAAGCGGGTTTGATTTGTTTGACCTCAAGGATTTTCTTGGGTAAATCTGTTGCTATTGGTAATTTTTTTTTTCATATACTTAGTAAAAACTTAAATAGAACGGTAACTTCAAATAAATGAACTAAGTAATTTCTACTCGGCATTCATAAATTTCATTGTTCGCTTTTAGTTTTCTCTAAGTACGTTGTTGATTTCAATACAAGTCTGGATTCCTCATTCAATTTTTCACAAGTATTTTCAATTTGCTTGCGATTTCAGGTTCTTGCGTTTCAATTCGAGTTGTTAATTGTTTTGGAAAAGAATCATGTATATTTAACAAAAAAGAGAAATTGAGTGCAGAAAATCTCAATGAGTGAGCCTGACTTTCTCTCGATAAAGATTAAACTCAAATTGCTGACTTCAAAAGTTTTTAGTCCAAATCCAAGGGAAGAAGGAACTCTAGAGCCAATTCTGCTTGCATTGTTCATCGCGTCAGAGGGATCAGTCAACTAAAACGTTCCACTAAGGACAAGAAGACACAATCAGAACGATAATCACCAATGCACCGCATGTAACGATAATCATCGACATGTCATTTTGATATTTGCAAAATCATCTAGTAGTGGTTTTGCTAGGATAGCAAAACGACCTAACAAGAAGGAAGCAACGGCAGGACATCATCACTCAGAGCTTGAATTTACGGAAACGAGCGGCGATGGCAATGATTTGCATCTAGCGTGCCTTAAAGTCTTTCTGGTGGGGAAATCGCTAGCCGGAGACAACAAACGTGAATTTGGAATCTCTGTCTACTCCGAGCTCAATGTCGAGGCAAAGCGAGCGCTCCTTTCTTTGGTCGGATCAACAGCGACATCCTCGCAGGGCGGAGGGCAGAGGAGGAAAGAGAGAAGGCCAGGCTAGGGGAAAAAGCTGAAACGTTGGGGTAATGGAGCTGATGGGTCTCGGCCGCTGATCAAATCAATGGGTTGCTCCTGTGGGCCGTGCCAGTTGGACCAACTTGGCCTTTCTATTTGTTATTTATTTTTATATTTTATTATTCTTTTTCTTTTGTTCTTTTTACTACCATTTATTGTTATTACGCTCTTTTTTTTTAATTGCAAAAATGTATGTTAAATTTGTTGACTAAAATTCAGGTGTCAACAGTTATGGATGCATTAATATATGAACAAAAATGTCACACTATCCAAACAAATAACAAGGCCTTGTATGTGTTGCATCAAATCTTAGCAAAGGCAATATTTGTTTCTTGATCGGGAGGAGAAGTGGGCCAAAAAATATGGCATAATCCAATTGAGTAGAACATTTATGCATTGATGAAATATCAATCCATTAAAATAACTTGATTTATAACCCATATTCATATTAAGCCCAGATCCTATCTCACCCATTTGTCGGATCAAAGTCCCAGAAATCGCTGTGAAGGATTAAACAAAGAGCAGTACAAGTGAAGAGAGATTGAGAGAAAAAGAGAGATGATAGAGATTCTTTAGGGAAAGATGATTCTGTCATCTTTATTCTTTCCCTCTTTAGAGGATTCTTTTTCACTTTACTTAAAAGGTTCCAAATTAAAGAAATGATGAAAAGGTTGAGAATTCAAATCTTGTTTGGAAAAATATATGACCGCTAACTTATTAGATTACCCGTAAGTAAGTTGTCATTATTATTAGGATTTTGTCAATGTCTAAACAAATCAGTAAATTATCACATCTTCTGAAATATCACAAGTGTGTTTTTTATTTATCAATAATATAATAAAGTTACCTATATTTCAATAATACGGTGATTGACCAATTTCTTTGAAATTTTACAACTTTTTTTTTTTTTGGTTAAAATACCAACTCAATAAGGAATCTACCAACCTCTCAATAAATCAGTGAATTATCAAGTTTTGTCAAGTTGTTAATTATTGAACTCACAAGATGAGATAAAAAAAAAAAAAAGGGAACAAATAAAGATGAGATAACATAGGATAAAGACATGAAAAAGAGTCTAGGAAAAAGCAAGTATGGGGTGGGCCCACAAAGTCATGTAAGGGAAGAAGGAACAGTTTTACGAGGAATATATTTTGTGGGCCCACAAGAATAATTTTGTCCTAAGTGGTGGCTGATACACGACACAATGACATGACATATTGACATATTATTTTTCAAAAAATAGAAAATTCCAACAAGTTGAGATATATTATATGTTAAATATATATTTTTATATGTACATAATAAATTATTATTTTTATGATTATTTCAATCAAATTATTTTGATTCAAATTCACAAATAAAGAAATAATAATAAAAGCATATAATGAATTTATACTAAAAATATTAATTCACCATTTATTAATATAATTCATTATTTCAATTTGACAAATTCAACTCAATTTCAATAATCCATAACATTTGGAGGAAAAAAAAACAAGCAATTCACATTCTAAACTCACATGATAGACGTGTCGGAAGAGAAGAAAAAAAAACTTTAGGGGTAAATTATGTATCACAAGAAGTGAGAGTTAGAAGAGAAAAAAAAAAACTAAGTTTTTCTTCTTTCCCCATTTATTATTTTTATTATTACTTTTTTCACATATATGCATTTCTTTTTTATTTCATTTTTCTTATAACCCAGGGAAACCTGTAAGCCGACAGTCGGTAAGCAAATCCTGGGGCTTACGGAGGAATCCACTATTAAAGAAATCCCATATGATATTTTGAAGATGACAAAATAAATCAAAGGTTACTAACATGTTTAATGGTTAAGTAAAAGACCATGCAGATGATAGAACATGTAAAGGATATTGTCAAAGTCAGAAGATTGCCAGAAGACTGAATGCAGCACATGTCCAAAGTATATTCTGAAGATTTCCAAACTTCTGTGTCAAAGTCTGAAGAGTGCCTGACTTTAGTGTCAAAGTCTATTCTACATCAGAAGTCTGCTCACTCTTACTAATTCCAGACTGAACGTGAATGATGAACCAGAAGACAGACTCTATCTTTGAAGCTGAACCAAAAGGCAGACTTTATGTTGGAGCTGAACTTATTCGATTTGTTCGGACCTTAAAGCTAAATCGTTCGAAGCGAGAATATGTTCGACTCGGATTGCAAAGTCTATCGCACTCAGACTCAGATTGTAAAGTCTATTGCTCTCAGACTTTACATCCATAATTCGACAGAACGTAATACAAGCCCAATCATATAACGGCTAGTGATCTGGTTTGGATTCCACATCAAGATTGATTTGATTGACTCAATCTAATTGATTGATAATTGGATGTTGAAGACAAGATCTTTCTATATGAAGAAGCTTTACTTATGGAAACCAAGATTTCGTTTGTATGGGCGATCGGAATCAATTTGGGATTCTACCTTTGTCACTCAACGGCTGCCAAATCTTCTAGATACAGAGCTGTCCAATGGGTATATTGGAAGACGATTCTCCGGGATGCTGTCCAATGGCTAGTTTGGAAATGGAGGAGTATTTAAGGAAATGAAGGATCGATGAGCAAGTAAGAGATAGAGCGTAGAGTTTATAATTCCAAAGTCCGAGTGATCTATGTTTATATACTTGTCTCTTGAGAGCTTAAACGTTTGTGATCGTGAGAGAAATACCAAAAGAGTGACTTAGTGAGATAGTGTGATCTACTAAGTGTTTGCACTCGAAGTTGTAATCTCTTGTTGATTGCATAGTGGAATCCAGCCAAGAAGGCTATTAGCGTGGGAGAGTGAACGTAGGCTTGGATTAAGCCGAACCACTATAATTTATGTGTTCAATTTTCTCTTCCCTTCTTTGTTTGAAGTTTATTTTATTCCGCATATATTTGCCAAGATTTATCTTAAACACCTATTCACCCCCCCTCTAGGTGTTCATACTAGCACTCACAATTGGTATCAGAGCCAAGTGCTCGGTTTATAAAAGTGTTTTTACTTTTGAGCTAAAGATTCTTTATGGCTAGTATCTTGGCAGCAGGACTTATGGAAAGGCAAAGCAACGCAAGGCCACCATATTTTGATGGAAAGGAATACGATGTGTGGAATAACAAAATGAAAACATTCCTAAGATCCAAAGACCCCTTGCAATGGGATGTTGTGGAAAAAGGAATCAATCCTACTGTTGCATCTACATCAAATAAGAATGGCAAAGACAAAGAAACCAAACCCCCCGCTCCTATGTCTCGGACGGAGTTGTCCAAAAGAGAAGCACTTGATGTAAAAGCTATTTATTCTTTATATTGCGCCTTATCTCCTGTTGAATATAACGGAATCTCTTCATGTGAAACAGCAAAAGAAGTTTGGGATAAACTTCATGTTACATATGAAGGGACCGATCGTGTAAAAGAGACAAAAGTAAACTTCATGCTCGGCAAATATGAATCCTTCAAGATGAAGCAAGGAGAGTCAATTGGAGATATGTTCAGCTGTTTTATAGAAATTGTAAATGGTTTAGCATATCAAGGTCAGCAAATTTCTACCCCGATGAAGGTCAATAAACTCTTGCGATGTCTCTTAAGAGATTGGAATCATGTTAAGACCTCGATCCAGGAGACGCAAAGGATTATGCCACTTTCCGTTGATGAATTAATCGGCACTCTTCAATCCTATGAAGTGGAACAACTTAATGATGAAAATCCCAAAGCTAAGTAGAAAAGGAAGGAAGTTTAGTGAAAGAAGACAATACAAGCAGAATGGCCAAAAAAGAACAATGAAAGAAGATGATGTTCAAAGAAATATATGCTTGACGGCACATTCAAAATCTGAGTCTGACTCAGACACAGACTCAAAATCAGAGTCTGACTCGAACACAGACTCAGAATCCGATGAGGAAATCGAGAAAAGATGAGTTATTTTTGCAAGAAATAAAGGAAGAGAAGAAAGAGAGTTTGGTAAGGAATTTTTTTTATTCTCAAATTGATTTGGGCAATAATTATCATATTCGATATATCCTTGGTTGATTGAGATTTTATAATGATCATATTTTGCTTTATGGAAGAAAGAATCGTATGATTTGTTTTTGTGATTTGTGAGTTGAGATTTGATTTAGTACGTGTGATTATTTGAAATAATTCAGATTATTTTGTCTAATTTTATACTTCAGATTTAATCATATTTTGCAAAGTGAAAATCTGTTTTACGTGATGATGCAAGATATTTTTAGATACTCAAGGAATTTTATTCTCTCTGTTTTTATCGTACTATGACCAAGTGAGAATTTATTTTTCAAAATATCATTATGCAAAATATTCTTTCTTTGAATACTTTGTTATGATCAATTAAGAAAGAATATTTGTTTATGGAGATTTTATATTTTGCTCTAATGAAATGGAAGGATCCAAATTGATGGATACCAAAAAGGGAAATGAGTTGATTGCAGGAAATTTTTTAAGGGAAGGATGATTGCGAATCTACGCAAATTTTGGTGCAATCAGAAAATATCTCCTACGACAATTGGTAATGATTTTTTTAAAATCAATGGTATATTTGAAACATATACCTGGGTAAGAGAAATTTTTTTTATCATCCCGCCTTGCAAATCTCTGCGTGCATTTATCATGATTTTGGATGATTGTTTATTATATTGCGAATATCTTTTTTATAAATATAAGGTATTGCAATTTTGGCACTTGACAGAAATATCTATTTTTCTTTTGCAAAATGCATATATGAAATTTATGCTCAAGGAAATCTCTTTGATCTTGAAAGATATTACTGTATATTCATGGATATTCTTGCTATATTCTAAGAAGATATATTATTTCTAGCAAGTTTGATCTGCAAATCAAAGGAAGATATTACGTGACATTTTTGCAAAGATGATTATCTATTATACGAGATTTTGCAGGTAGCAATAGAATCTTCCATATGGATTTTGGAAAACTCAATCAGAAAATCATGGAGATTCTATACTATCTTTTGAAGGTTTAAAAATTCCCTTCCTTGTGCAAAATTTTTGCTTATTGAGGAAATCCCTTATGTGTTGTACGTAAGGTTGAATAGTTCTGAATTTTAATATTTGATAATTTTATATATGCTATTCAATTTATTTATTTGAAGAAAGGGCATTATATATTACGTGGATATTATTTGTGGAAAAAATTTGTTAAGTTGATGCAGGTTGAATTCGAGAAGAGCTTGATTGAAGAAAATAGATTTTTGCCTCGAATTTCAAAATGCAAGTGATCGTTGCAGATGTTGTCGCTACGAAGGAAATAATGGAAAAATATTATGCTCAACATACACAAACAACAATTGTTTCTATCCACAAATATTGTCATGATCACAGGGGGAGAAAGCAAATCCAAAAAAAAAAGAAAATGAAAAGAATCGTGATCATCTCAAAAAGGCAACAAATTGAGGGGGAGCTTTGATTAATTATGGAAAAATCCTTTTGGATTGATCGTGATCTTATTATGGATGGAAAGAAAGGTAAAAGTGTCAGAATTTGTTCTAAAAAATCCGGTTAGTGCATCTTTTATTACCTTTTGTCATTGACAAACTATTATTGATATTATTATTTTATTATGACAAAAAGGATAAGTAAATTTCATGATGCATCCGTGCTTTTTATTGGATATTTGCTAATATGATCGAAGTGAGCTATATTGCATATCTTTAATATTCGATAAAAGCCAATTTTTGGAAATTATGCAAGACACATTTGTTATCGTTTTATATTCTCCACATGATGCTATATACATTATTATCGCTTTTTGATTATGAAAAAAAGGGGGAGAAGATATGAATATACATATGTGTTAATTGGTTGATATTATTTATTGCATAATATTGAGCTGCAATTATTTTTTCTATATATTGTTATGCTCAATCTATTTGCTATCTTATGATATCTTTTAATTTAAATTAATATTTTTAAAAGCATGTTTACAAATCTGCATATTCAGAGATTGTTTTGTCATCATAAAAAAGTGAGAGATTGTTAGGGAAATCCCTTATGATGTTTTAAAGATGACAAAATAAATCAAAGGCTACTAACATGTTTAATGGTTAAGTAAAAGACCATGCAGATAATAGAACATGTAAAGGATATTGTCAAAGTCGAAGATTGCCGGAAAGACCGAATGCAAACATGTCCAAAGTATATTCAAGATTTCCAAACTTCGTGTCAAAGTCGAAGAGTGCCTGACTTTAGTGTCAAAGTTTGTTCTACATCAAGTCTGCTCACTCTTACTAATTCCAGACTGAACGTGAATGATGAACCAGAAGACAGACTCTATCTTGAAGAACCAAAAGACAGACTCTATGTTGGAGCTGAACTTATTCGACGGTGTTCAGACCTTAAAGCTAAATCTGTTCGAAGCGAGAATATGTTCGACTCAGTTGCAAAGTCTATCGCACTCGGACTCGGATTGTAAAGTCTATTGCTCTCGGACTTTACATCCATAATTCGACAGAACGTAATACAAGCCCAATCATATAACGGCTAGTGATCTGGTTTGGATTCCACATCAAGATTGATTTAATTGACTCAATCTAATTGATTGATAATTGGATGTTGAAGACAACATTTTTCTATATGAAGAAGCTTTACTTATGGAAACCAAGATTTCGTTTGTATGGGCGATCGGAATCAATTTGGGATTCTACCTTTGTCACTCAACGGCTGCCAAATCTTCTAGATACGTAGCTGTCCAATGGGTATATTGGAAGACGATTCTCCGGGATGCTGTCCAACGGCTAGTTTGGAAGTGGATGAGTTTTTAAGGAGATGAAGGACCGATGAGTAAGTAAGAGATAGAGCGTAGAGTTTATAATTCCAAAGTCTGAGCGATCTTTGTTTATATACTTGTCTCTTGAGAGCTTAAACGTTTGTGATCGTGAGAGAAATACCAAAAGAGTGACTTAGTGAGATAGTGTGATCTACTAAGTGTTTGCACTCGAAGTTGTAATCTCTTGTTGATTGCATAGTGGAATCCAGCCAAGAAGGCTGTTAGCATGGGAGAGTGGACGTAGGCTTGGATTAAGCCGAACCACTATAATTTCTGTGTTCTTATTCTCTTCCCTAACTCCTTTGTTTGAAGTTTATTTTATTCCGCATATATTTGCCAAGATTTATCTTAAACACCTATTCATGCGATGTGCTGGGAATTCGAACTTCTCCTCTTTGTGAGGGGGAGAAAGCCCAAAGCCAGCAGCGCCACTCAGTGCGGTGGTTTTACATGTATAGATTTTGATCCCTCATTTATTGAAAATTTTTGTTGGAATCGCGTGTTGGAAACTTATATGTCGGAATTCCGACTCGAGTGTCAGGAAAGTTGATTAGATGTTAGATTTTCCGACATGTGTTGATCAAATGTTGGAGAGTGTCGGACATGTGTTGGAATATCTGACATGATACGAAAGCTCTCAGAGAGTGTTGGTACTTACTAGGTTTTGTCTATTATTTCCTTTTCTTTTAACCCGAGTCCTAAAACCCGTTTTACCCTATGAAATGACCCGATTCGATTCTATATGGGTCATGCCATCAAAAAAAGGGGGACAATCACCAATTGAATTGAATCGGATATGTGTCGATAAAATATCAACCCTTTTAAAATGACTTGATTTATGATATAGATTCATATTGAACCTTGATTCGATCTTACCCATTTGGTGGGTCAAAGTCCCAGATATCATAATGGAAAATTAGACATAGAGCAGTATAAGGAGGGGGGGAGGGAAGGAGGGAGAGAGATGGCAAGTGAAAGATGATTCTTTCATTTTTAATTTTTCCAATTAAGGATTCTTTTTAACTTTTTCAAAGTTTTCCAAAGTGAAGAAATGATGAAATGCTCGAGGATTACAATCTTGTTTGTAAAAGGATCGGAAAAACTGTCCAAAAAGACCTAAACCTATTATACTTTTGTTAATTCGATTTTAAACATTTTTAATTTTACCAATAAAGTCATAAATCTTTTGACAATTTGCCAATTGAGTTTATTCGGGTGACTGAAAATTGTTAACGTGAACGCCAAACATCATACTTGGCACAATGTGTTGGAGTGGACATTTTAATAACATTTTTGAACATTTTTGGTTTTTCTTTTCATTTTTCCATTTTTTTACTTTCTTTTTGGTTTTTGGAGTGATGGCTAGCCAAAGCGACGGCGTGTGAGCCCTTGCTTATGCCACGCAAGGGTCACCAAGCCCTCGCCTAGCCTAGATCTAACGAGGGTGTCATGACGTTCACTAGATATAGGCAAGGGCTTGTGCGCTCTCACTTGGTGTCGTAGACCTTGCCCAGGCCCTCAACAGCCACGACAAGGGCCGCTATGGCCATTGAGGATTGCAATGCCCTCACCCAAAACTAGCGAAAATCACCGGCCATCACTCCAAAAACCAAAAAAAAGAGTAAAGAAACGGAAAAAAAAAAAAAAAAATTAAAAAGTATTTAAAAAAAAGCTATTTGTCATTGTCAATAGCAATGTGTTTTGACTATAGATGCTATGATAAGAACGAAGAAATAGAGATGAGCTGTAGATGGTATGCATAAAGAAACAAGGTGGATGAACACGATGACGTCTTCATCCCCTGCAATGGTGCTGGAGATATTTTATGTAGGAGCGATAGGTTCTTTCGATTCCTTTCGTTGATCAATATCTTGTGATTGTTTTATCTTACATTACCTATTTTTCAGTATAGAACTTGAATATCACGGCTACATATGGAACGTATACCTTTTTAACTAGAATTTTTTTATTAGGTTCGCGGTCTGTAAAAAAACATTTTCTATTGCAGCACTACAATAATTACATGCATGATGACTATTGGATTATAGTGGGTGATGTAAATTTATGGATTATATATAAGTATGTTTTCCCATCGATTAAAACTAATTTTGTTTGGGTGGTGCACACACTAACGCGATGCTTCCAAGCTTTTCAGCAATTCCTTTTGAATTTCTATTTTACTGGGTGTACAAGTAGATATATGTACTTTTTTTTTTTTAATATGTACTTGGATGAAAGATAATCTTTACTCTTATTTTCTGATGACTGAGTTTTGACTTCTTTTGGTGCAGTTGATTGTACGCTTGGAGATGTAGGGGCTAAATAATTTCATGTACTTTTCATATGTCATTATCTTAAATTCGCATCTAAGTAAAAGAAAGAATGATATTTACATATCAGCCATTCAATTTAATAAAAGAAACCGAACGAAAATACACAAATTATACGAAATTCTTAGTAATTGCCATCTACAGTGTGAGGTTGACATAAGACCAAGCTCCACCATGTTCGGCCATTATCATCACTCCGTTCTTTTCTTCTGTTTGGCTCAGTGCCGCGTTTGTCTTCCTCCTCCTCCCCCTCTGCGTTTTAGAGAGAGAGAGAGAGAGAGAGAGCATCAGAGCAACGATGGTGGACATGGGTTGGTACGTGTTAGGGAGGGAGAGACGCGTAAGGATTTGGGAGTTATTTGTGAATCGTTACGTTATTTTTGCAGAGAATCGGGAAGAGGGTCATTAAGAAAAGGTTTACAGCGAAGAGAGGTGGTCCGGCTCAACCAATTAATAACGTGACATCCATATAATCCATGGAGTTAATAATCCTGTTAACATCACATAATTACATACAAATACACTTTATTTTCATTGGTCCCGTTAATGAAGTGTAATTAACCAATTAGATTGGGTTCTTTTTGGAGAAGTGATGTTCTCAGGAATAAAATATGATTATGCTTAGTACTTTTAAATAATAAGAAAAGAAATGTTAAAGCATCTCTCATGAACCTTCAGTTTCTTCCAATGGAATTACATACGTAGTTCTAAACAAATACATATTCATATTATTCACAAGATTAATAGACATAGGTGTTTCTTAGATCTCATTAAAGAGTGTTTGGCACTTTTTGAACACCCCACTAATGCCCATTGAGTGCGTCTATCCCTCTGCCTCACACACATCGGTTAATTCTCGAAAACACACAAATCTCTGCTTCTATGGGTGACTCCAAGAGACTACGCAAATATGGTGATTCTCTCACAAGCCTTGAGAAAGGAGGATAGACACACTTATCACTTGAGTAATCTCTTGGGATTAAAAGATAGGTGCCACTTAGTTTTTCTTTAGAGAACAATTCTTAATTTCCCAAATGACTTCTCTCCGTGTGATCATGGTTTTATATCACATTCTTTTGAAAATCCTATAGTTGCCGCAATTGAATTTTTCATCTCAATATATATTCGAAGTTGATTTTGGCAACTTAATGTTTAAACTTGGGAGCTGGGCCCCCTCTTGTTCTTTTAACTCCTGGGAAGGGTTGTAGAATATTTCTTCTATACAAGAAATTATTATTTATTTAAATTCTAACCTTAATCTCACATTATATATGTTTTTCCATGTGAGAAAAGAATTAAGATGCAATCCGCACATAGTTAAGACTGAAAACTAGTTTTATTAAAGTGTAGATCTAAATGATGTAGCATGATTAATCAAAATCTAACCATAGAAGTTTTGGGTCACAGGATTCAAAGAACTTTTGGTTGATGGTCACGGCATAATTGGCATCAAGTTTTTGATAAATAGGGAAATTTGACACAACTCTTGTGGATATTATCTTTACTACATTTTGTCATTGCTTTCACGCTCAATCGGAGAATTATAATTGTTGCTTGAGTTATATTTTATCGTGTTCGCGAGTAGTCAACCTACCTATTCAATCGGAAATGTGAGGAAATTTAGAGTAATTAAGATGGAGTATGCTATGATAAAAATGTTGCCTGGGCCGATGCGGCACTGCCACACTTGAAAAACCAGTGGTCTCTCATCATTGATCAATGCTCGGCGGCACACCTTCCTGTCTTGGAAGGCTTGTTGAAATCGAGGGATTGTGAATTACTAGGTGCGAATGCCTCATAAGGATAGTTATCTATCGTGCTTGAGGAATCTACAGTCCTTGGAGCTGTCTCCATTAGAAAGAGTAATTGAGGTTCAAGGTTTGGGGGAATCGGGATCTTTGTTGCATGTGATTCAATTGAAGGATTACCTAAATTATGCAATTTGTGTTTAAGTGAAAAATTGTCCTAAGCTAAGAGCCATGGAAGGCCTTGATAGCTTGAGGTACCTAGAGGTGAAAGGTTGCATATCTCTGGAAATGTTGACCAAGTATCGAGATCGACAACAATAAAAACGGATTGGATGTCCCCTAGAGCTACCAATTAGATGATGCAACTTATGAAAATTGATTCCTCATAAGTTCTCATCGGTTTGATGGCCGATTGTAAATTGGACATCTTGTAAACAGGAAGTCTGAATTGTATTTATGGTATGAATAGAAAGCATCAAAGGCACAAGTATCATATGGTTAATGCGTATGCAGCTTAGTGGAAGAGATTCATCTATCAACGTATCTCTATGTCTTCAAGATTAATATTTCTTGTCCTTGAATCAAAATTAGTGATTGATAGTAAGAAGATTAGGTGGTGGTTCTTTGTTTTCTGCTGTTATTGTTAATAATATGATGTTGGATGCATATGAATACATTTCATTAAAAGATGAAAAAGATGTGAGCACCTTCAGAAATCAATGACTTCACTGGATCTGACAGATAAAACATTGTTCTACTGTAGTGATCACTAAGAAATCTTATAGGATGCCAAGGACCATATTATACTAGAGCCTTTTTACGAAATTCCAGTAGAATTCTTATCAAAAGGCTTCATTTCATCCCTCACTTGAAGTACAGTCTTTCAAAAGTTTTAGGGTCATGTAATATCCCTTACAGCTTTGGAACTTCTACAATAGCTACGAAATACACCACGGTACGCAATACCATCGTAGTAGACTTGCCACGTACTAATTGTATTTCTTCCAACAAGCTATATAATTAACTACTGATTCTCCCATCGAGCAATATTTTTTGCTAAGCAAAAATAAATTTCAACCTATAGGAAATTAGCGACTCCTCAAAGTGGTTAGTTGATTTGATATGGAAAATTATGTATCGATATATCACGATGTTATACTAAGTAATTTTTTCACAATGATGAGCAAGTTTTCACATTGGAAAAAAAGCAAATATGTATCCATTTGCAACTAATACTATTCCAAAGCAACCGAAAAAGGTCATTGAGCATAAGTAACTTTCAACATACATGTGGCTAGTAAGTTTGTAATTATTCGATTAGTTACTTTTCTTAAGCACTTTCTCCCCTCACTCCATCCTCTATCCTAAACCGCCCAATATCTTCTTTATCCACTCGCCGAATGCCCTCTAAGTTGACCTCCATCGAACTTTTAGAGAATATTTTGACCTCAGCAAACCCCACTATCTCCTCCCAAAAATGGCCGAGAATCGTGTGCCAAATAGGTGGCCAAATATCATTCCCTTTTGTGCTGGTTCCTCTTGTTGGCCGATGAATCGAGCGCGGCAGCTTAAGAATTATTCACGTTCTTTCCTTGTAGATCTTACTCTCTAATTGGAAGCATCACGTGACATGCATATATTCCATTAAAAAATGAAAAAGATATGAGCACCGTAGAAATCATTGTCTTCTCCAGATCTAGCGGAGAAAACATAGTTCTGCTGTCGTGATGTTCTGCTGTCGTGATCAAGAATAGATCCTATGGGATGCCAAGGGCCAAACAAAAATAAAGCCTTTTCCTAAATTCCAATAAAAATCTCATCGAAAGGCTTCATTTCATCCGTCAGTTCAAATACTTTCTTGAAGAGTTTGTGGGTCATGTAATAATCATTACGGCCTTGTAACAACTGTAGTAGTAATGGCGGTAAGAAAACACGGTGATATGTAATAGACTTGTGGTACACTTGCAATATACTAACTATATAGTTTCCAAAAGGCCATATAATTAACTACTAATTCTTTGATTTGGTAATATGTTTTGCTAAGGAACTTAAATTTCAACCTATGGGATATTAGCAACTCTCAAAGTGGTGAGAGAATTTGATATGAAAATTAAGTATCGATATGTCACAATGTTATACTTAGTAATTCTTTTCACACTGATCAGTAAGTTTTCACGTTGCAAATAGTGGAAATATATCCATTTGCAACTTACAATATTCCCAAGAGTTTCGTGGAGCATAAGCAACATTCAACTTACATGTGTTAAGTAACTTTTCAAGCAGTTTCTAATTATTGAACATCAATTAGTAACTTTTCTTATTTGAAAAGTAAGTTTGTATCCTTTTTCCATGACACGGAAGCCTACCCTGGCTAGTAAAACACGAACCCATAAAATACCCTACTAATATCTAAAATCATGTAAAATGTGAGTTATGATCCAAGAAGCCAGTCCAAACATGATATTATTTGTATTTGGTACTGTAGGAAGATGGATATTTGTACCCATTTATAAACTTCTCAAAGACATTAGAAGTTTCGAATTACCAAGTAATTATGACAAACAATTTTTTTTTTTTTTCACAACGGTGAGTAGCTCAAGATATTGACAAAAGTAATGCATACTTGTAGTTAACCAGTATTTTGTGAACTGATTAGTAAATTTTGGTAATCAAAAGAAACTTTCAATCTATTAAAAATCAGATGCTGAATAGGGAAATGAAAAGTTATTTGACAATGAATGAATTGTTGAGAAATAAATATCATCAATTTCTTACCAACATGGATCTATGGATATTAATAGTAGGTTTTAACTACATACTTGGTAAGATGTTAATATCATTGTATACGTTATCAATTGGGATAATTACGGGGGTGCATGACAAATCAAAATTTATGTTCCAGAAATAATTTTTTTATTCCAGATTTATTTATGGAATAGAAATCCGTTTAATAAAATTATTCTATTATTCTATTTTTGAAATAGATTTTTGTTCCAGAAATAGGTTTATAACATAAATCAGAAGTAACAATTTTTTACTATTCTATTTCTGGAACAGAAATGAAAAAATAAGAATTCTTCTCATCGTTCGTTCTTGCTATGAACCAGTCATCCATTCATTGCTGTGGAGCACCATTCGCCGTTCATTGCCGCCAGTCGCAGGTCATCGGCTGCCGACCATGGAGACCGATGGCGGTCGGCAGTCGACACCCGTTGGCCGCCATCCACCAGTCAACGGCTATCTCGGTTGTTGCTGACCACTACCGATCGCTAGTTGCCGGTCGTTGGCCGCCATCGCCATCCACTGTTGCCGGTTGCTAGTTGTCAGTCACCACCGTCCAAAAAGGAGAAATTTTATGTCATTATCAAACGAATTTTTATTTTGGGATAATTAAGTAACCCCCTTGCTTACTTAACTCATCAAGTCGCTTTTTACTTAAACCACTTAATTAAGATGTTAATAATTAAATTTATCTTTAATAATGTTAAATGCTGAATATAATAATTTTCAGCACTTGATGTGGTTATTAAACACCCCCTACTTACGTCCCAAAAAGTAAAAGTTACCTCTAAAAATAAAGGAAAGAGTTGGAAAATTATTTTATGTAGCTAGTAATATCTCAATTGAAAGATAATTCTAGATAAAAGAAGTAACTTCTACGTCAGATTTGTAAATTTCATGTTTAGTTCTCTCTAAGTACGTTATTCATTTCAATTCAAGTCTATTTTCCGTATTCAATTTTCACCTGTACTTTTAATTTCTTGCGGTTTCAGTTGCCGACATTTCGATCAAAGTTGTTAATTTCTTTGGAATTTCGCATGATTGAGAAAAATCGATCACTCAGAGCTGGTGGGTTGGCGGCAACCTGCTACGTGTTGCCGGCTATTCCCGGTTGCTCCTTTTCTTAAGCTTCACACATCAGCTTCACCTCGTCTCACAGCCCTGCTTTGTCTCTGTTAGCGTTTGATTTCCAAAAGATGATATTCTCTGTTTGATTCTCTGTTCCCAATTCGATTTTCGCCCCCACCAAGTTGTCGCCTCTCCTCCTAGCTCCATATCTTGAAGGTAATTCGATATTCTTGTTCTCTTTCTGTTCTCTTTCCTCTCCTTTGGTCATTTCGTTTGTGCATTTTTAGAATATGTGCCGCTGTCATTCATAAGACAATTCGTACAAATTGGGACTAGATATGTCGTTAAATATGCTCGTGCACGCACTAATGCAATGCTTTCAAGCTTTTTCAGCAATTCCTTTTGAACTTTGTTTTTCTAGGTGCATAGGTAAATGCATGTACTCGAATGAAATATATTATTTTCCCTTATTTTTCGATTATTGATTTTTATCTATATTCTGCACAATTGATGTAGGGGCTGAATGTTTTCACATACTTTTTACGTGTCATTATCACACCATCCTCTTTTCTTAAATTGACCTCCACGGGACCTTTAGAGAATATCTTGACCTCGGCAAATCCACCGATCTCCACCTAAAATGGCCGAGAATCATGTGTCAAATATGTGGCCAAATATCATTCCCTTTTGTGCTGATTCTTCTTGTCGGCCGAATGAATCAATCGCCTGAATTAGTGCTGGCCGAAGTTTGGTGCCATAATGGGCAGTAGCTTAAGAAGTGTTCACATTCTTTCCTTGTTGATCTTATTCTCTAATTGGAAGCATTACGTGACACACATATATTCCGTTGAAAAAATGAATAAAGATGTGAACACTTTAGAAATCAATGTCTTCTCCAGATTTGACAGATAAAGCATAGTTCTACTATTGTGCTCAAGAATAGATGCTGTAGGATGCCGAAGGCCAGTCAATAGTAAAGCCTTTTCCTAGATTCCAATAGAAGTCTCATCCAAAGGCTTTATTTCATTTCTCAGTTGATATACTTTCTTCAAGAGTTTTTGGGTCATGAAGTATCAATTAGGGTTTCGTAACAACTGTAGTAGCGATGGCAGGAGGAAAACACTATGATATGTAACACAATTGTGGTAGACTTGAAATATACTAGCTATATTGCTTCCAATAGGCTATATAATTAACTGCCCATTCTTTGATTGAGTAATATGTGTTGTTGAGGAACGTAAATTTCAACTTATGGGAAATTAGCAACTCCTCAAAGTGGTCAGTATATTTGATATGAATATTAAGTATCCATATATCATGATGTTGTACTAAGTAATTTTTTTCACGATGATAATCAAGTTTTGACCTTTTTTTGGGCATGTAGTAAGTTTTGATGTTGAGAAAGGTAGTTTTGTATCCTATTGCAACTTATACAATTCCAATTCTAGCAACAACAAAATATTATACTATTCCAAAGCAATTGAAGAGTTTCGTGGAGCATAAGTAATATTCAACTTACATGTGGTAAGTAACTTTTAATCTACAAAAGTAGTGTCAATAAATACAGTTTGTAATTATCGAAAATCCTATAGGATGCCAAGGACCAACCGATGATAAAAGTCTTCCTAAACTCCAATAAAGAACTATTCGAAAGGCTTCATTTGATGCCTCACGTGAAGTTCTTTCTTCCCAAAGTTTTAAGAGTCACGTAGTAGTATCTATCATGGCTTTGTAACAAATAAAGAAGCTACTCCGGTAACAAAATCCCATGATGAGTAATATGTTTGTGGTAGCCTTGCAATATAATAACTATTCTTTAGGTGTCATCCTCTACAAAATATGTATGCATTCAAAACTTAGCTGGCTCTACAATAACTCGACCAAGAAAGATTTGCCACGGACACAACTCAAGCACGGAGTGATGAGTGGGAAAATTTTGATCTTTAAGAAACGGCTAATTTTTAAGGAAATGCTTATCTTGTTTTATCGTTATTCGAAATGCAATGAATTCATGGACCACTAATATCAAAACAAAGGCATATTTATAAAGGGTCTCCACCATTAGCGGTCAACGCTCACTTGTGAGTATTCACGTCCTCAAAATTTCACATATTTTTTCTTTCTTTATTTCTCTTTTCTTCTTCTTCTTCTTATTTATTTATTTATTTATTTATTTATTGGGCACAAATCAATTTGAATACTTGAAAAATCCTTCTCTGCAAGACACTGTTGAACTCACTCGCCTCAGAGCAATGGTGACAGCTGGATTGCCTGCACGCGTCGGAGGACGGCATGGCATTTTCTGGAAATTAAAATAAAAAATAATGTCACTCTACATGTCTCATCACAAGGGGAAGAGCAAATTTTGAATCGCTGAACCGTGGGACCCGATTTACACGTGGAGTTCACGTGTCGACTTCTGAATGATTTTACATTTCGCCTACGTGGCGTGTAAAAGTCACCCAATATTTTCTCGTTAGGGAGTGAGATGCACGTACAGACTTGGAGTTTGCAATGAGAAGCGTGAATTATTTCATTATTTTTGTAGAGGTTCGGAAAGATGGTCATTCCGTGGAGGCTATTCGCAGAGAGAGGTTGCGGTGACAAGTAGCCAGGCTTGACCATTGAACACCGTGAGATCCGTATAATCCCTGAAATAAGTTCACGTCCATGCTACGCTAACATGGAGTCAATGGTCAGCAGCAACCAGGAATACTCTTTGGATCATTTGTCTGATTACCGGATTACCTCACCAAAGAAAAGGGTGTTTTCACCCAATAGTTGCCTCACCTAACTAGTTTTTTTATTAGGTTGATAGGATTACGTTCATTATTTTAACGTTTTAATACTCGCATGCTCAATTTATTCTAATTCCTTCTGATGTTTTTCTTCCCGGAGAGAGTAAATACGAGAGTGACATCACAGGGTTTCTTACTACAGAACGGATTTCCCACATGTTTCTTTCCCTTGAATCTTTTTAGGACCTACTTAGGTCCATTTTTCCACCCAAGCAACAACTTGAGATCTGTAAAATCCCTGAAATAAGCTCACGTTATCAAGTTCATGCTATGCTAACATGGAGTCAATGATCACCTTAACATGCATATTCACATACAAATACACTTTAAATTCACTGGTAAAGTTAATGAGGTGTAATTAATCCATAAAATTTGATTTTTTTGGAATTGAGTGAGGGTCTCAAGAATAATTGATGATTATGCTTATTAAACTTTTATAAAATTAAGATTCTATTCATTTCTTGAAAAATAAATTAATCAAGAAAAATCTTTTTTTGGAAGGGAATACAAATTTTCTAAAATAAGTAAAAATCTTTTTTTGGAAGGGATCAGCAACTTTCAGATCAAGCAGTGGAGGACGCGAGGGGCATCTTAGGGAACGTCATTCTCGTAACGCCACATGTATAAATTAACGCTTCGCGCCGCTTTCTCCAACCACCATTGCATCGTCTAAATGATTTCTTCCTCGCTCTAAAAACCCTCTCTTTCACCTGATCTTCTGCGGCTGTTCTTTTTGTTGGAGCCGCCGCGCGTGCATCGTATTGAATCCTTCCCCTTCTTCAGTCATTGTCGTTTCCGGGTTCCATCAGTTTCGCCTTCCTCGGAATATATAAATTCTTAACTCTCGTTTCTCCGCAAAGAAGAAGGAAAGAAAGCCAGAGAGGTAGAAGAAGTCGAAAGGGGGGGAATGGCGGATATTGGTGTGCCTGTAGCTTCCGAAATGGCAAAGTGCCTGAAGGCTCCAATCGGTCGGAACTGCAGCTACATAATATTCTCCGACCGCTACGTTCGCCAACTTAATGATGAAGTTAAGAAGCTGGGTGACAAGAAGGATGAGGTGCAGCATTCCATCGATGATGCTCAAAACAATATGAAGCCGATCAAAGCCATGGTCGAGACATGGGTGAAAGAAGTGGAGACCGTCGCTAACAAGGCGCGCGACGTGCTGGATTACGATGGAAGAGCTAAGAAAACTTGCTTCTATGGGTGGTTTCCCAACCCGAAGGCACGATATCGTCTTGGCAACGAGGCGAGCAAGATGATCAAGGAGATCAAAGATCTCATTGTGCAGGGTAAATTCGAGAGAGTGTACGACGAGATTTCCCCACCGGGGCGTGTTGGCGGTGCTTCCGATGTGAATTCGTCGACCGTTGATGGGGACAACACTATGCTCAAATCGCAAGCTTCCACCTTTCAGGACGTAATGAAATCTCTATATGACGAGAAGCACAAAGTGATTGGGGTCTTCGGGCCTGGCGGCGTGGGGAAGACTACTCTATTGGAGATAGTCGAGGAGAAACTCAATAAAGAGGGGAAAGAGGGGGGACCGTTCAACATGATCGTCAAATCGAAAGTCTCGCGGACTCTAGACTTGACGAAAATCCAATACGATATCGCTTACGCCTTGGGTCTAAAAGATCTGAAGGATGAGCCGAGTGAAGAGGGAAGAAGAGATCTTCTGTTCAAGAGATTACAGATGGATCCGAGTGAGAAGGTTCTCATAATATTGGACGACCTGTGGGCGGAACTTGATTTGAAGGCAATTGGAATTCCTTTGGGAAATGAGAGCAAGAAATGCAAATTGTTGCTCGCTTCAAGAGATAAAAGAGTGCTGGAGCAAAGGATGCATGCCGATCAAACATTTCGTCTGAAAAGTTTAGAGGAAGACGAAGCTTTCAACCTATTTGAAAAGATAGTCGGCGACCAGCTCAGAGACGATGAGGAATTGAAAGTAAAGGCGGCTCAAGTGGTAACCAAGCTTGCAGGTTTGCCTCTTTTGATTAACTCCGTTGCAAGCACCTTAAAATGTAGTGATGTGTCCACGTGGGAAGACATGTTAATAAAAATAGAAGACCCACATATTGAGAGAATAGTGAAGTGGAGTTATGACCATTTGGAGAGTGAGGACGCCAAGTCCTTATTCTTGCTTTGTGGTCTTATTGGTGGGACCACTGAAGTCGAACTTCTGCTGGGACTAGGCATAGGATTGGGCTTGTTTGAGGGATTCAATAACACGGTAGAAAATTCAAGAAATAGATTGAATACTATGCTCAATAGCCTCCGTTCTGTTTGTTTGTTGCAAGATGATGGTGATGACATGGACACTATGACCATACATGATCTTTATAGTGAGGTGGTCGTCTCAACTCCATTTAGAGGTCAGAATTCCTTAATGATGAATAACTGTTATGTTTCGTGGCCAAAAGAAAAGCTTGAGAAATGTTGGGCAATATGCCTTGTTAATGATTACGGTGATAGCCTTGCTGAAAAAATGCGGTATGCGTTTCCCGACTTGAAGATATTCATGTTGTCTCAGATAGGGTTGTTCGAGGCACCTATACACCGACATGATGTGAGAGATTGCTGTGGACTTGATTTCACAAGCATGAAGCAGCTCCAAGTCCTATATCTGCGCTTCATACATATCACCAATTTACATTCTTCGATTGGCACCCTCAGGAACCTCCACTCATTATACTTAGACCATTGCAATGTGGAGGATGTGGCAATTCTTGGCGAGCTCAAAACTTTGCAAATTCTCAGCCTTGCGGGGTCTAATCTTTCTAGGCTGCCTAAAGAAATCGGGAAATTGATAAATCTGAGATCGTTGAATCTATATGATTGTGACTCGCTTATGATAATCGAGCCTGGTGCCCTGAAAGGCTTAGTCCACTTGGAAGAGTTATATATGAGGGGAAGCTTTAGTCAATGGATAGTTGATGATGAAATACCAGCGGAATCGTATAATGGTAGGCTTGCTGAGTTGAAGAGCTTGAGAAAGCTGGCCTCTCTAGAAATATCGATTCATGATCCCATCGTACTCTTAAAGGATGATGACCTGCCATTTGGGACCCTGATCAGATTTTGGATCAACATAGGAAGTCCTTACGGAAGGGGATTTCGTGGTTTGAGAACCATGAAACTCCAATTGGAAGGATGCGATGGTATTCTCTCAAAAGAATGGGTTCAGAAAACTCTGCAAAAAACTCAACACTTGTATTTGGATGGATTGGGAGAGTTCAAGGAGAATGCTCATGAGTTGTGCATTCAAGGATTTAAACAATTGAAGCATCTCGACATTCAGAACAGCCCCTCAATCAAGTACATCATCAGTTCATTAAATGACCTTCTCACTGCATTTACGGATTTAGAGTCTTTGTTCCTCGAAAATCTTATTAATCTGAAGAAGATATGCGATGGCTCTGTCACACCAGATTGCTTCCACAAATTGAAAGTTGTGTGTATCGAAAAGTGCCACCAATTGAAAAATTTGCGGTTCCTCTCAGAGATGCAAAGACGTGTACATTTGGAAGAGATCAAAATATGTGAATGTGACTCATTACAAGCCATTATCACAGGTGATGCAGGAAAAGTAGAAGTTGATGTTGATAACATGATTGAGTTACCTAATGTACGACGTCTAGATTTGCGTAAGTTACCAAAAATGACGAGCTTTTGCACTAGAGCTGAGGATGCTCCAATTCAGGTAACTTTTTCATTTTCTGGGTATAAATTTTTTTAATTCTTAATCTTGCAAACAATACCTAGATTATACTATTATAGGGGGATTTAGGATAAGATGATATTGGTGTTCACCGAGCCTCATTGAATATTGCATTATTTTGATTATTTGTACATCTTGAAACACCTAAAAAATCCTTTCAAAGAAAACACAGACCATACATTTTTATTTACATTCAACTGTAGCTAGGGGAAGCCTTTTCCTATGATTTTTTTTTTCAATTTGTTTCAGTGTTAGATAATTGCACTAATTATTTGGGCTTTAGCATGGGTTTATACTATGACTAATTGATTACTTATTTAACATTTTTAATGAGAAGAAAAAACATTATACATAATGAATCTTAAACGAATGCACAAAATTCAACAATTTCAAAATGAAGAAAGTGAGAGAATAAATAAATAGAAGGCAAACTAGTAGCCACATAACAAAGAAAGTCCACATAATTCATGTTTCACCTACACGCAAGTTAGCACTTGATTCTAACACGTCATGCCAATCTCACCATGTCAACGTCGTCCTGCTTCTGTCATCCCTTCGTCTCAATTAAGTTTTTGACATTCTTAAGAGACATCAAACTCATTCATATATTTAAGTTTCTTTTGTTTCGCTGAAAATTCATTGTTGCTGAAAATTGTCTTCCTGGCGATTCATTTTTCTTGTTTTCTTGTATTTGGTTCTGCTGAAAACACAATTTGAGAGAAACTAACCCAAATAGATCATATTTACCTGTTCATAATGAAAAGCAATAAGTTAACAAATAATTTATTAAAAATTTAACTCCGACATGAATTTGTCTTTAATTTTGAAGGTCAAAATAGAAAAACGAAAGAAAAGATAACAATTACGATGACAGTTGTTTTGAAGATCGTAGATGATTTCAAAAGAAAAGAGAACAGAAATTATGGCCATAGCTTTGAAGATCAGCCAAATCAAAGATAACAACTATGATGGCACGCGGGAGCAACATGTTAGTGGTGACGATATCCTCCTGAAAATGATTTTGCTTTTTACGGAAGAGAAATTCATTTTCTTGAATTTTAGCCTGAGAGTTTCAGTCATTTTCTAGTATCCAAATACAAGAAAATTCTAAAAGCATTTTTCTAAAAATAGATTTACTTGCAACTTACCTTTAATGAGTTTGATTGTGGTGCTTTGTTAGGTTTCATTGCCTCGCTTGGAATCCCTAGTGATGGTTGGACTCCTTGGCCTAGAAAAGATACTCCACAGTGAACCCTCAATAAAATTCAGTGGTTTGAAATCACTAAAGATAAAAGAATCTAAATCCACATTGAGTATTCCGAAAGATTGGATACTAAAGCTACCAAATTTGGAGTCAATGGAAATTGCGAGCTCTCCATTAGCAGAATTAGTTTTCGACCTGGAGGAGCTAAAAGTCACTGGAGAAGTCGAGATTCTCTCTCGACTAAGTACATTGGCATTATCTAAGTTGCCAAACTTGTGGCGCATGTTGAAACAAGATGTACAATTACAAGGAATATCGATATTTCGAAACTTGAAGGAGCTCTCTGTCTGTGAAACGGGGCTGTCATTTCTCTTTTCAATGTCTGTGGCTAAATGTCTTAGAGAAATTGAAGACATTAAAGTGGAGGATTGTCCAAATATGAAGACGGTGATTGTGGATGAAGAAGGAACGGATGATATTATAAAGCTACCACTATTGAAGCGACTATCTATAAGGCGCTGTCCCACAGAGAAATTCTTCTCATATCCTCATGGAAAGAAAGAGTTAGTAACCACTACTTCAGATTCGCTAGATGCTTATTTCGATTACTTCTTTGATCAAAGGTACAAATCCCTTCTCTTTAGATTATACCCATAATAGCCATAGGCACATGCTTGCAAGTCAAGTAATCAAATCTCTTTGAAGATCTTTATTTGGTTTTATTAATTAAAATGCATACATAATTTATAACTATATTTGTTAGATAGATGCCACTAATGGAAAATTCATTCTTCCACCACATTAGATAGATTGTTGGGAATAGGCCAATTTCACAAATTTTTCATAGCTACAATTTGACGCATAGCTCTTGTGAGCAGGTTAGTTTGCCAAGCTTGGAGGAGTTAAAGCTCAAGTTAGAAGGATCCTTCAAAGGAATATGGCATAGTGAACTTATGGAAAATTCCTTCTGCAAGTTAGCCACCCTCTCTATTGGATATTGCTCTAAGCTACACAATGTCTTCCCTTCCACAATCATAGGGAGATTGCACAACCTAACAATTGTTGAGATTGAAAATTGTCCCTCTCTAGAATCATTGTTTGATTGTGGCTCCACAAAAGCAAATACTACGCAAACAACTATATTGCTCCCCAAATCGAAGTAAAGATGGTGAGGGAAGCGGGAAAGTTGAAATGTACGGTGAAGAGTGACTCCCAAATGATTTTGGGTTTTCCTAGTCTAAAAAAGTCCGTGTTTGCAGTTGCTGCAACCTAAGATATCTCTTCCCCACTTGTATGGCCACAACTCTAGTGAAACTTGAGAGCTTATGGATTATCAATTGCGCACGAGATGAAGGAAGTGGTTCCTAAGGGGATAGCTAAAGGGGATGATGAATCATCACAACCATTGTTCAATGAGATGGTTTGCTCTATCCCTTACTATGTTCATCTATATTCTTGCATTTCATATTAGAATGAACAAGCTAATAATTTGTGCTATTTATCCTCCTTTCTCACATTAAACTCGTGCAGGCTAGATTCCCCAGTATAAGAAAACTACAAATTGAAGGTGCTCGGTGCAAAGAGCTATGGAACAATCAAATTCCTTATGATTCCTTTTGCAAACTAGAATTTCTTCGATTGGAGCACTGTGACAATCTCCTTTGTGTTGCCCCATCTCACATGTGGAAGAGATTGCAGCTTTGTCTCGACTTCCTAGAAGTGAGATCATGCCGTTTGGTTGAGATCATATACAAAAGTGATGGGACAAATACAAAGAGTGGCAAATTGAGGAGGTTGATTTTGCATGATCTCGAAAACTTGAGGCATATTTGGCAGTCCGATGGTCTCCCAAATATCCCGTTCCCAAACTTGAGACAAATTAAGGCTATGAGGTGCTCCCGTTTGGAAATTCTTTTCACAACCTTCACGGCGAAATTTCTCGGGCAAATCGAAGAGCTAGTAGTAGAGTCATGTGAAGATATAAAACTAATTGCTGGCCATGAAGAATGTGAAGAAGCAACCGGTACGACAATCACCTTCTCCGAGTTAACTGCTCTTAGACTTTTCGAGTTGCCGAAAATCAGGAGCATCTTAGCTGAGAAATACTCTGTGGAATTCCCATCCTTGCAAGTCTTGTGTATAGTAAGCTGTGGAATGGCGCCGGACCAAGGCCTTGACGACTGGAAACGCTACCAAAGGTTCAATAGTTATAAACTCGAAGAAATATTGAAATATAGTTTTGATGACTTCTCGTTTGGGACTTCTGCGGTTCAATAGTTATAAACTCGAAGAAATATTGAAATATAGGTTTGATGACTTCTCGTTTGGGACTTCTACAGTAGAAAATGGTGTTTGGCAATATAGAATAACGCGTCCGGTAATATGATATCATGTTTCTGGGTTATCTTGTACAGTTCCCGCAAAGTCTCTTGACTTTTTCCTCCAATAATCATTGCTCTGGTTTATCTCCTGTCACTTGGATCTAAGGCCGTGCTGAGCGAGGTCACTTGTTTATTCTGACTGAGAATGTAGAGTTGCTATCAACGCACGATTCTAATAAAATGACTGTCCATCTAGACATTGTCTCTTAACTGACAAGCATGTAAGAGTTACTAATGAGTCCTAGTCACTTCCTCTAAATTTCTGAAGAGTCTTTCATGGACGGTAACGAATGCATTGCATCCATTTTGTATCGAAATGGTGGTTCTGCATTAATAAGCAAACGAAATATTCAAATAATTTTTCATCAAAAATAACTACCAAGAACAAAATAATTCTGTTTTTATTTGAATTTAAAAACGTAAATATTTTCTCATTCTCACTAACTATTTACTACTTGATAGTTGGATATTTTGAGATGTGATGTTCATGATTAGTATTTTAGAAAGTTACTCTTGAAATTTTCTTGTTCATAAGGTCAATTTTACTTGTTATTAACAAGAAATTTTGCTCCTAAACTCATTAATAGCAAAGGCATTTAGTAAGCAAAAAGCATTCCTAATGTAATAAATTATCAAGAGACTCTCTACCTATACTTTTACTCTTCTCTTGACAAAGCTCTTCAAATTTTATCTAGAAAAAACAAAAGCCGTTTTATTAAATATGAATGCCGTTTCAATGTGCAAAAATCAATTTTACTGTTTTATATATACCAAATTTCAGGCTCAATCAAGAATTTCACAAAATAGATGAACTCCATACATGCGAGTTTACCAACTTAAATACGCTTTTATTAATTTTGTCTCATGACAAAGATCAAAACAGGTTTCTTCTCTCTCGATCGAATTCACTGGCTAACAAGGCCTCATCACGTGGCCCTCAACAGAATTCACTTGCTCTCTTCCTTTCTCTCTCTTAACATCTAACGATCCGAGTCGATTCCCTTTCGAGATCAGGCTCGGCGCGCTCTGCAGAGTGGGGCCACAACATAAACAAAGCCACCTTCGCACACGCAAAAGGAGCTCCACAAATTCTCTCTAGCCCTGGTTTGAAGGGACTCGCGTGATTTTTGAGCATTCATAAGTCACTCTCTCTCGGAGATTTCTTTCGAATCCTTGCCTCTCGCTTCATTGCTGATCGTCACCGCTTCCCAATCGCCAACAGTTCGGTCTGTAATGCCGAAGTTCTTAAACTTTGGTCACGACTGCCTGCTTCGACGATTTGTTGCCTCTGTTATCTCCTTACTCGTATCCGATGTCAATCCCTATAGCTAATCATTCTTCATTCAACTAAACTGCATATGCTCTATTTTCCGTTGCTTTATGTATGAGGCAGAGGCTGGGAGCTGTTGCTACCGTCTATGTGAAAATGAACTATTATTGAGGCTGTATTAATGATTTGAACGTGCCGCATGTCCTTTGCAATGATTTGGATGAGAATCGTTGCTTTACTTTTGCATCTAAGCTCCCTAGCCGAAATGCATACGACCTGTTTGATTATATTCCCGAACTAAATAAGTGTGTATTTGATTGAGGTCTTGACTGAGAATTTCATTCATTACTAGGTTTTTCATCAATTTTGATCATATCAGCCTAGCTTTGTTCTGTTTCTTCATCGAAAATCATAGGCATTCCATTCTGTACTTGCTTTGGATTTGCTGGAACCTTGTCAATACATGCTGATTCGCAGCTGTTGCAGCCCTGAGCTAAAGTCCATTGATCCTTCATTTGATGCTATTCCACTCAAGTAAGCATGTGCAGGGACATAAGATTGTGTTACGGTGAATTTCATGTTCGCTTGGAAAAGATATTATGTCATGGATGAATTATATTATACTGGAAATCGATCCTTGGATGCTGACCATGTCTTGATATCCCATGATTGGGTGTGCATTTGATTCCAACTTGAGGCTAGTTTGATTATGGGATCATATATGTTCATGCTAGGAAAGTAATATGGTGAATCTCATGCCAACTTGAGGCTAGTTTGGTCATGGATTGATGCCATTTTGATCAAGTAGACTCATATGTGCTTGTAGGAAGATATGGCTTCAATTTCATGTTAATTTGTCATCAAACAATCATGATTTGCAGTCTCGTATGCTCTGTTACAATTCTGATTGCATGCTGGAAGTTGTGGATTGAGCAAGGATTAGATGGATTTTGTCTTAGCTTGGTTGTCTTTTTATTGCCCGTGGGCAAGTGATAACACATGTTCAAGTTCCTTGTCAATTTCACATGTGCAGATGGCGCTAGTTGGCTGTAAGTCCCACTAGAATGAAATCAAGGACTGCATGTCAAAACAGATACATATTAACAGAGGGTCTCAACTCCTAGGAGTCAACACTTACTTGTGAATATTCACATCAGCTTAATTCCTTAAAAAAGCACAAACTTTACGTTGACCCCCTATTTTGACTTTTTTTTTTTTATCTAGAAAAAATCAACTTCCAATTAAGTCCCAAATTTGACCCCCGTTTAATCGCCGTCCAAATCACTGTTGCAGGTCTGATGTGGCAGTTAGTTGTAAATCCATGTCAGCTAACTACTCTCCAAAACAATGCTTTGTTGTTCTTAAAATCTGGGAAAAATCGAAGCATTTAGAGCTGGATTCTTCAATTCTGCAGACAAAAGTCTTCAAATTCTGCGTTCGGGAACCTTCAATTCATCAAACAGACTCACGCTCAAGAGAGTTGGTTTGTTGAGCTTCTAATAAACCAATTCTGAACACTGCTGGTCTCATGATCCCATGGACCAGTGCTTGACCAAAGACAGCATCTTCTGTAGGATCATTCTCAGTGAATCACCCGCATTCAAGGTAATTGATTGATTTTGATTCTGGTTCTTCTGAATCGTGGATGTATATAGCTATCTTCTTTAATGTCAAAGCTCATTTCAATTCATGGTTTTGCATCTCATGCATTATTCTTGCTGAAAGATGCAAGCTTGATGCCCTGTTGAGGTGGTCGATCGTGTGCGGAAGAATTACATCCACATATTGTTCTCATATTTTGCCTATCGGAAAACTTAATGGAATGTTGATTCTTCCGCATTGCATTGTTTGTTGTGCACCTTGTTGTGCATAATTAAGCATTGCTGATGTGGCTATGTGTTCGACAAACATTTTCGGAATGTATGACAGATGACAGGTAGAATGATCAGATCCTTCTTCATTCATTTGATCTATTCATTTTGTACTTTCAGCTCTGTGAAGATGAAAAGTGCCTATGAATATTCTTACCAAAAAAAAAAGTGCCTATGAATATTGATTCTAGTCTTCTGAGCCATGGGTAAGGTGTTAGTCATCCATCATCTGCAGTAGATGACCCCTTGAAATTATTGTTCTTAAACAAGGATAAACTGATTGGGCAAAGATGTCTTTTTCACTTCCGTGATTGACTTCTCCGTTGTTTAGCCAGGACTTCTTAGTCTCATCTATTGTGTAACCTTGCTTCATAAACAATCAATTGAGATGAATTAGTGTGTCTATACGTGAAGTTAAGATTTGCATATGAAACTACGTTGCAGTTAGAAGCAGATGCTGCCATCTGGTTCTAACTTTAACGACCCACATGCTTAATTATAGCATCCAAGATGATTGAGTCTTGTTTTGTAACTCAAGACCAATCTTCCTTACTAATGACGACTTTCTTGTTGTCAGTTTGGATCCTAGCAGTTGTTCTCATGGCCTAAAGAACCCACATCTTAGTTAAAAAAATTCTATTTGCGGATCAGCATAGATCCTGGCCGTTGAATGTAGAGACTAAAAGGGAGCATTGAAGAGAAAGAGAGCTTTTGACTGTTATTAATGGAGAATGTCTACTCGAGAAATTTCGCACTATTTATTTTTCACAAACCAACTTTTATTTTTTGAAAAATCTTTTTGCGATGTAAGACTATGTATGAACTCACTCACCTCAATTGTACTTGGGACGCAGTGCTTTGTCCACGATCTCCTGCAAATCTATGGCTTTCATATCTGGCGGGCCTTACTGTTCAACGACCAAGTCGAGTACATTAATGCCACGCGGGACATGCTGTGGTCCCTCGCTCGGAAGCTGGATCGTTGGCATAGGAGGAGCGGGGTTTATAGCCGATGGCAAACTCAGTAGCAGGGGACAATCGGGGGTTCCTCAGTGCCAGATAGGTAGTTACTTTTTGTCCAGCGTGGATGCGCTTTCATGGAGAAAAAGATTGCGAGATGGGTGGATAGTTCTAGCATTTTGGGGGCGGTAGGGCCCAAAAGGCAATATTAGTATAAAGAAATGGTGGAGGGTGTCCACTTATTTTCAATCGACAATTGTATGGCCAGTTGCGGGCCGGGGATTTTGCTCTTCCGTCCAACAGCACCGTGACCATCTCTTCAACGGCTACTTTGAAAATTGCAATTCTATAAAAAAGATTCAAAGCTTGCCGTAAGGATTCGATTTCCAACTTCTTGATATTTTAAAAGCGTGGCCATAAACTACCAATATTATGAAGAATTTTACCAGCATACGAATGGATTAATAAATTCCCAACTTCTTATCAACATTGTAAGCGATTTAGTCATATCCACATAAATTGATTTACCAATGTCATAATAAATTACCAAATTACGTATTTAAAAAAAAAAATAGATGTGTGGTTCATAAGTTTTCAACGATGTAATTAATACACTTATGTCAAATTAATTTGTAAGTAACCTCTTAGCCTAGTTGGTTAGGATCTCACCTGAGATCCGGGAGGTAGAGGGCTCAAAGCCCCTAATATTTATCTTGTCCCTCGAATGAAGGCGTGTGTCCAGTGCTACTTTAATTCCACCTTCAAATGCATGTACTCAATTTGAACTTACTTGATGTCAGGGGTGGCTTTACTTCTGGCGCCCGTGAGGATCTTTTAATTTCTTTCGTTGATCGATATGTTTCAATTTTTTATCCTAAATTATCTCTTTTTCAGTATAGAATTTGTATATCATGGATATACACGTAATATATACCTTTTTAACTAGAATTTTTAGTATATCCACAATCAATACAAAATAGCCTCTATTGTAACACTACAATATTTATACGGATATGCTGACTGTCCGATTATGTCAAGTTAATTAAATCTTGGAGTACATGCGTAAGTGCGTAAGTATATTTTACCATCGAGTAAAATTATTTTTGTTTTGGGTGACTAACCGAATTAGGAGGGTTGTTTTTTTAAGAATATTTGTTGTTGTTAGTTGTAAAACAATTTGTACAAATTTGGAACTAAATATGTAATTGTGTATGGTCATGCACACATTAATGTGATGCTTTCAAGCTTTTTCAGCAATTCCTTTTTTAATTTCTATTTTGCTAGGTATAATATACTTGAATAAAAAGATATTCTTTACTTGAATAATATTAGCATTCACATATATGAAGTCAATCCCGCCAATTCAATTATATATGTAATTCAAAACCTATGCACTATCACAAGATTAATAGATAGATCTTTTTTTAATATCAATGGAGTGTCTAAAACTCTTTTGAGTATCCAACTAATCTCCATACGGTGTGATGGTCCCTCCATCTCACACACATCAGTAATCACCAAAGACTCACAAATGTGTGCTCATGGGAGTGGCTGCAAGAGAATGTACAAGTGTAGTGATTCGATCACAAGCTTTGACAAGAAAGATAAACACACTTACACTTGAACAACTTCTTGGGGTTGAAAAGATCAGTATCTTTTAGTTATCTTGAAATAAAGCTAAACTAATCTAATATAAAGTAAATCTCTTCATCTTTTCCTTATAAAAGAACTTTTCATTTCCCAAATGATAACTGCCATTATGATTGTGGTTTTATACCATCTACTTTTGAAAAATTTTTAAGCTGCCACACTTGACTTGCGTGTGGGCCGAGCCCTTCTTATTATTCCGTATAACTCCGAGAAGGGTTGGAGAATATTTCTTCTACACTAAAAATTATATTTTATTTAAATTATAAACAGTAGTCTCACATTATATATTGGTTTTACCATTTGAAAGAAATAATTAAGATGTAATACGTGTGTCATTACGAGACCCGAAAAACTAGTTTCGTTTAAAGTTTGGATTCAAATGATGAGGCATTATTACTTAGAATCTTATTTGTGTAGTTGCTCCGTCCTCTTTGACTTACACACTAGTTTATATTCAACAGTCACCAAAGTTTGATCCATCTTTCTGTTGAAGCTGGTCCGGTCGAGCTTTGGTTTTTCTTCTTACAGCAACCAATGAACTTGTCATCTAGGAATCTCAAAAAATTCCTCTAGTACATTAAGAGAAGATGCATTGATGTTTCTTTATATCATGATGTTCATTGAGGAGAAGATGAAACTTCCTAGAGTTAACTAGTTAAATGGCAATCGTGTGGCAATTTTTAACAGAAAGTTCTACAAAAAATTACAATTCTAGAAAATACATGTGCACTAAATTTTTTCCACAGGATTTCAATGTTGAAAATCTCCAATTGAATTCCTTAATTGTGTAAAGCAAAGTGAGTCGAGTTGGGAAAAATCAGGAAAACACGACGCTTTGGCCTTCCACCATTGCAAAAGGTCAACATTGTCTTCCTCGAATTTTTCAAACGCAGTTCCTTGTTGAGATATCCATTCATCTCACCAGCAATCAACACCGAAGTGCTCAAGGCCTACCCTTTTTTTGGGCAGGTTACTTGTGGCGCAAGAGCACAGGTCCGAACCGGCACGGCCCATTTGCCATCCTAACTAAAACCTATCTCTTTTGGGCGTACACTAGGAAGAACCTCATAATATTTTCAGGTAGCTGAGGATCCTTTGCTCAAATTGTCACCGACACCTTCGTAGATATTTTTGGAGCTTCAATTAAGATTATTAGAAACAGGTATGTAAGGTTTTTATTTTTATTTTTTTTTTATTTTACAGGTATGTAAGGTTGAAAAGCATCAAACGAGCACATGCACTAGACAAAGGTTGTCCCCTTTCTTGAGACGAGCTTTCATGTCACTTTTGTCGATCGACGCTGCTTTGATATGCCCTTCCGACTCTATTTGGTTTTTTCTGGACTAGACAATGTGTGAAACGAGAGATAGGACGGTTTGGCAGAGCTGGGTCCTTGGAGGTGAGATTTGACATAATAACAAGCTTTAAATTGTCATGTGACATCGTACTCTCAATCTGCAGAACAGGTCGAAGCTTTAATAATTGCGAAATTGCGAAGTGACCAACGATGGGCAAAGAGTAACTTAACTCTACCCAGTTAAACCCTTAACCTTACTTTGTCCTGTCTTCCTCCTCCTCATCAGCGTTTCAGAGAGAGGGAGAGAGAGCAGCACAACAGCAGTAGCATCGGAGCTTCATCAAATTGTGGCATTTTTTTTTTTTTGGGCGATTCCATAGATGTTTTAGATAATTAGATGACACATTGTACAGCCTGTACACATTGACGATGGGGCAAGAGATGCAGGCGATGGTCATTCCCATATTCTTGTAACTTATCATTTGCTTATAGTCTATAATAATCCGTTTGCTAATACCAAAAATGGACTCTAATGGTATAATTGAAGCTAATGGAGTGAACACGTCACCATCCACCATGGAAAGAATAGGGAAAACACGGCAATTTGGCCTTCCACCATAGCAAAAGGTCGACATTGTCTTCCTCAATTTTTCAATGTAGTTGTTGTCATCTTCGCCTCACCAGCAACCGACACCGAAGTACCCAAGGCCTGCCCGCTTTTAGCCCTGGAGCATGGGTTCGGACTGGCTCAACCCGCCGGCTAACCTAATTGAGATCTGATTAGGGTTAATTTACATTAAGAGGAATCTTACAATACTTTTCAAAGGTCGAGGATCCTTTACTGATGGATTGCCGACAATTTCTTAGATATTTTTGGAGCTTCAACTCGTCTCATTCAAACATCTGTCACGTGTCTCACCCCGTAGCAACAAAGAGTCAAGAAAATGCAATAAATATTGTGGGCCCCCACTGAACTCGTCATTCAAGGGAAGAAGCACTCATTTTTGCCTTTCCCTCTATTTCCTCCCACTTTTCGGAGGAACATATCTAGTGGATTCACAAGAAAACCTTTCTCTAAGGTTCCCTTCATATTTCTTTATTCTTTATGTCCTCCCCTCTTTTCACCCCATTCCTAAAACCCATTTCAATGGAATGGCCGGATTCGATTTTATGTGGATCTTGCTCTCAAAAGAGAAATGAATATCATGGCTAATATACTAAAATTTTTTATAAGGTCCATAGTTTGATAGAATAATAGCTCCTATTACGACACTATAATAATTATACGTGCAAGATATTATTTGATTATATTGGATTTTTTTAAAATTTCTCATTTATTAAAACTGTTTTAGTTTTGGGCGATCGATTAAATTAACAAGTTGCTTTTTTCAGAATATCTATTGCTATTTTTTATAAAACAATGTATATGAATTTGCCACCAGATATTTAATAATGCATGGATTGTGGATACATTAATTTGAAGCTGGAAAGCACAATCTGCAGAAAGAAAGGAGAGTACGGTGGACTGGGTCCTCGGCTTGAGGTTGACATAACAGGAAACTTTAACAATAGCAACCTGACCCACGATGTAGCAGGTCGTACTCCTCACCTACAGCATGTGGTCGACATTACCACGAAGCTTTTAGCAATTGCCAAGTTTACCCTTCACTTCATTTTGTTCTGCCTTCCTCCTCATCCGCGTTTTAGAAAGAGAGAGAGAGCAGCATCAGAGCAAGGACCGTAGAAGGATTTGGGCATTTGCAATTAGAAGCGTCGGCCTTTCACGTCACTTATTTTTGCAAAGAATTAATAGGAAAGAGGGTCATTACGTGGAGGTTATTGGCAAAGAGAAGTCAGTGATATATATAGAGAGAGAGAGAGAGACGTCGTCAAGGTCAAGCATTGAATAACGTGATACACTTAACATATGTATAATTATGTAGAAATACTCTTCATATTCCCTAGATCCGTTTACCAGGTGCCACCAATCAAGGAAATTTTCGAACTATTGACGTGAGGTTTTGAAAAATAAATGATGAAAATGAAAACATCATCTTCCATGAAACCTTCATTTTATCCCAATGGAATTGTGTATGTAGCTCAAACCTCACGCATATTCGCGGGTTTAATAGATAGGCATTATATCAATAGAGTGTCAAAGATAGCATCCGACAAATCTCCATTAGGTGCAGCACTCTCTCCAATTCATACACACCAGATAATTAATAGAGCCACATAATTATTACATTACATTCTTTTTAAAATCTTTTATTTGCCTTCATCTTTTTTTTTATCTCAATTTCTATTCAAAGTCAACTTTGGCAGCTTATCGTTCTGAATTTGGGAGCTGAGCTCCCCATCCTTCTTCTTTTTTGAACTCCTGGAAAGGTTTGGTGGATATTTTTTCTATATTAGAACTGTTACTTATCTAAATTCTAACCTTAATCTCACATTATAAATGTTTTTTTCAAAACTCTAGACTGAAATAAAATGTGTCTTGAAATGAGAGGTACAATTGGCAGCAATCTAAAAATACCTAAGAAGTTGAATCAAAGGAATAGATGAAACAACAATTGAAAACATTGAAGAAACTTAATTATATTATACATTATAGATAAAGCAATTATCAAAACAACAATTTAAAGTGGAAGAACACAAATATTTGATTATGAAGCAGAATAATAATGATAGTATTTGAACTTGACAATATAGTAGTGGGAAGAAAATATTTTTTTTCAATTCATGTCTTAGGAAGAATATAGGTCTCATTAATATTTTGTGGGCCCAGAAAAAAAAAAAATTTCTTATGTTCTCTCCACTAGATCAATCAACATGGACATTTCAATCATCGCGTGTTTTTCTCTAATACCATATTTCTTAAAAATTATACATAAATGAATAATTTCTTCTAAGGGAGAGATGAAACGAGATGACATTGTTAAAATAATTTCCATATATTTCAATCTCGAACCAAAGAGATTTACTGATTATGTTAAGCCTTAGGTTTGGGGCAAACCAAATTTGAGCTACAAAAGGACGATGATTCTCCATATCTTTGTGCTGGGAGGATAAGAGAGCCGATGCGGAGTCACCCTCCCTAGGAGGGTTATCTCTTCATTTTCTCTCTTGAACTGCTCAGGTCCAATGTTAAGCTCTAGTTTGGGGGAACCAAATTTGAGCCAGAAAAGGACAATGATTATCCACACCGCCTATGCCAGGAGGATTTATATTATATGAATAAGTAAACTAAGATTACTAGGAAGAGGTATGTAAGGTTGAAAAGGATGAGACGAGCACATGCAGTATACAAGGACAAGCCAGAGAGCTTGTCCCCTTCTGGAGACGGGCTCACATGTCACTTTTGTCGATCGGTGCAGCTTTGGTTGTGCCCTTCCAACTCTTACTTGGATTTTTCTAGACCGGGACAACGCGTGAAAAGGCAGAAAGGACGATACGGGGGAGCTGGGTCCCTAGACGTGAGGTTTGACATAATAACAAGCTTTAAATTATTATATGACCCATGACGATGTATCAAGCCCTACTCCCCATCTACAGACGAGGTCAACTGAACCCGAAGCCTTAATAATTGCCAAGCGACCGACGATGGCCAAAGAGGAACTTAACTCTACCTTGGTTAAACACTTAACCGAGCTTTGTCACGTCTTCCTCCCCCTTGTCTGCGTTTTAGAGAGAGAGAGAGAGAGAGAGAGAGAGAGCAGAGCAACGATGGTGGAAATGTGGTTGGTACTTGTCAGGGAAGGAGAGACGTGAGGTTTTGGAATTTGCAGAGAATTGTTACGTTACTCTGCAGAGAATCGGAAAGAGGGTCATTACGTGGAAATTATTTGCAGAGAGAGGTCAGAGAGAGAGAGAGAGAGAGAGAGAGAGAGAGAGAGAATTACATAAAAACACACTTCATATTCACTAAATCAATGAAATTGGGTTGTTTTAGAACTCTTAAAAATGAGGTTTCGAGAAATAAATGATTAATATAATTAGTAACTTCTATACAAAAAAAAATGAAAATGTACCTTTCGTGAATTTTCAATTTCTCACAATGGAGTACCTATGCACATGCACAAGATTAATAGATAAGCATCTCTTATATATCAATGGAGTTTTTTTTGACTCTGAGCATCTTACTATTCTCCATTGGTGCGTAGTCCCTTCATTTCACACATATCTGATAATTTTTTTATTACATTTTTTTAATCTTTTAGTTGCCACATTTGATTGGTATTTTTATCTGAGATTATAATTGATGTTGATTTTGGCAGCTCAATGTTTTGAGTTTGAGAGCTGAGTTCCCATTCGTTTTTTTCTTAACCCCCGGGAAGGTTTTGTGAATATTTTTTTCTATACTAGAAACTATTACTTATCTAAATTCTAAACTTAATCTCGCATTATATATGTTTCATTCATATGAAAAAAAGAACTAAGATATAAATCTTGCATAGTTATGAGGCTGAAAATAGTTTCATTAAAGATTAGATTTGAATGATGAGGTATGATTACTTAAAATCTAACTGTAGAAGTTTTGGGGCATGGACTTGAAAGAAATTTTGTTTGATGGTCACATCATAATTAGCTTAAATAACAATAGGAAATTGAGCGCAACTCTCATTGATCTTATCTTTATTACATTTTTTCGGGCATTATAGGAGACATGATACCTATGACTCTCATCATCCATGAATCAATCCTCGGTAACACTCCTTACTGTCTCAGAGGGCTTGCTGAAGTTAAGGAAATTACAAACTATTCAGTGCAAATGCCTCACAAGGATACTTGATCTATTCGTGCTTGAGGAATGTACAATCATTGGAACTATCTTATCTAGAAAGAGCTGTTGAGATTCAAGGTTCGGGGGAATTGGGATCTTTGTTGCACGTGATTCGATTGAAAGATTACCTAACCTATGCGAGTTGAAGAAGCTAAGGCCTGTTGAGCTGAAAGGTTGTATCTAAGACCCACGGAAGGCCACAGTAGCTAAGAGTCTATAAAGTAGTAGGAGACTAAAGGTAGCGGATCTCTTGAAATGCGTTGCCCAATGTAACAACTGTAGTGGCTATTGCGTAAGAGAATACCGTGATATGTGAGGTGGTTGTGGTAGACTTGCGATATTTTAACTAATCTTTAGGTGTCGTGGACTCTAATTCTTCATCTTAGATATCATCTTGTACGACGTAGGTATGCATTAAAAAATTGAGTTATCAATAACTAGACCTATTTAGATTTGTGAGTAATACTACTTAAGTATTAAATGATGAATTGGGATCTTGATATCGTTTCATCAAAGTTCAGATATTCAAAATTGAATTATACCATATACTGCCGATATTAAAGTAGATACTTATAAATAGGGTCTCGACTACTAGAGGTGAACATCCACTCTGTACTGTCAGTAGTATGGGTTGAGTATCTCAACTCAAATTGTGCTTTGCAGTAACATTATAGCTTATCTTCGCCCAGGCCCATCAATCTATAAGAAGAAAGAATTAGAGATGAGCTGCAGATGGTTTGCATAGAGAAACAAAGTGGACGAACAATCCAACTTTTTCACTCTTTGCAATGGTGCATGGAGATGTATTATACAGGGGTGAGAGGTTTTTTTTCTTCTTCTTTTTTTCACTGATAAATATATTTCTAATTTAATCCCACACCACATGCTTTTGGTATAACTATTGAATATCACAGCTACACATTGAATATGTGATATTCTTGTCATTTTTTATTATGTACGTGGTCAATAGAAGAACGACTTCTATTGCCGCACTACACTATTTATACATGCATGCTGACTATTTGATTATATATATATATATATATATATATATATATATATATATATATATATATATTGAATTGTATGGGTAAATATATTTTACCATCGGTTAAAATCATTTTTTTTTGTTTTGGCTAATCAACCGAAGGAAGAGGCAGCTTTTTTTTTTTTTTTTTTTTTTTTTTTTTTTCAGAGTATTTGTTGTTGTTATTCATAAAATAATTGGTACGAATTTGGGACTAGATATGTAATCATTATATGGTTGTTGCCACATTAACACAATGAAGTTAATATTAGTGTTCATATGTCTGAAGTTTGAACGACATATAGGACATGACATTTATGATGTTGTATTGACATCTAGTGTGTGAGGTTGATATAACACGAAATTTAATAATTGCCACGTGAACAATGAAGACAACTTTAAATTTACAATGATTAGCTATTAACGTCACTTTCTTTTTGTCTTCATTTTGGTAAAGCACTATGTCTATCTTTCCGTCTATTAAATTGAAATCGTGATCAAACTCTAGACTGCAATTGAATGTAGCCTCAAATGAGAGGTGCAATTGGCGGCAATATCGCAGGGAAGTTAAAAATAATGAAGAAGTTGAATAGAAGGAATAGACAAAAAAATAAATAAGAATATTGACGAGACTTGATTACATTATACGTGAGGGATGAAGCGATGATTCAAATAATAATTTATAGTGGAAAAACACAAATATTTGATTACGAAGTAGACTAATAATTATAGGATATAAACCTAACAAGACGATATTATGAAGAAAATAAAATTTTCCAATCATGCCTTAAAAAGAATATAGGTCTCACTAATGTAAAGTTGATACCACCACTTTGAATTCTCTTATTTCCCTTTGTTTCCCCTCACAAGTAAGAGGAAATGTTTTTGGACCTTAGGAAATTTGTTCTCTTCGGTTCTCTTCTCTAGATCAATCAACATGGGCAGTGTAATTAATGCATGGTTTTCTCTAATGTTTAAAAAAGGAAATAAATGAATAGTTTCTTTTAAGGGAGAGATGAAAGGTGGTGAAAATTGCCAGAATAATTTCCATACATTCCAATCTCGAGCCGAAGAGATTTATTGCTTATGTTAAGCCCCAGGTTTAGGGTGCGCCAAATTGGATCCAGAAAAGGACAATGATTATAAATATTCTATAACGCTCAGAGGATGTTTATTATATAGATGAGCAAATCTAAATTTCTGGGAAAAAGATTGAAAAGGACAAGACCAGCGCATGCATGCATTGGACAAGGACAAGCCAGAGAGCTTGTCTCCTTTCTTGAGACGGGCTCACATGTCTCTTTTGTCGGTTAGTACAATTTGGCTGTGCCCTTCCCTGGGAGAAGAAAATCCGACTTGGATTTTTTTGGACCGGACGACGTGTAGAAAGAGAGAATTAGTATGGAGTGGGTCCCTAAGCGTGAGGTTGACATAACAAGGAGCTTTGATAATTTCCACGTGACCCAAGATGTATCAGGTCGTACCCCATCTGCAGCTGCAACACGTGGTTGACGTAACACGATGCTTTAATAATTCCCAAGTAACCGACAACGGTCAAAAAGCAACTTAACCCCACGCTAGTTAACTCTTATCCTCATTTTGCGCTGTCCTTTTCCTCCTCCTCCTCATCTGCATTTAAGAGAGAGAGAGAGAGAAGGTGTGGCCGGTAGTTGTTACGTGTTATGCAGGGAAAGACGCGGTACGGATTTGGGAGTCTACAGTGAGAAGCGTCGGCTTTGTAAATTGTTACGTTGCTTTTGTATAGAATGAATCGGAAAGAGAAAGAGGGTCATTTCGTGGAGGTTTATAGCAAAGAGAGGTCGGCGAGAGGGAGAGCGAGAGAGAAGTGGTACCATATAGTCCGTGAAAGAGGCTGACATTATCGAATGCAAGCCACACCGCCATGGAGTTCGTGATCCCGTTAAACATACATATAATTAAATACAAATACACTTCATACTCACTGAATCTATTAATCAAGTGTAATCAATCAATGAAATTGGATTTTCTTAGAACTATTGAAGTGGGGTTTTTGGGAAATAAATGATGATGATAAAAAAAATTACAAGGCATTTTCCATGAACCTTCATTTTTTCCTCGAGGAAGCGTTTAGCACTCTATCAATATTTGACTAATCTTTCATTATGTGCAGTGGTCTCTCCATTTCGCACAAACCAAATAATAACTGTTGACACACTATTTTCATATTACAATCTTTTGAAAATTTGTTAGTTGCCGCACTTGAAACTTTTTTTTTTTTTTTAATCTCGATTTCTATTGGAAGTTGATTTTGGCACCTTTTACCGTTTTAAACTTGGGAGCTATCCGGGAAAAAACCCCAATCCTTCTTTCAACTGCTGGCAAGGTTTGGTAATTATTTTTTTTGGGTAAAATTCACCAAAAACCTTAAATTATACTTATTGTGACATATTTATCCTAAAAAAAAAAATTGTGACACGAAAAATCTTAAATTTATATTTATGTGACGTATTAATGTAACATATTTATTTTAAACTTCTTTTTATGACACTAAAAATCTTAAATTGTATGGATTTGCACATATTAAGTCGAAGCTAGCAGGGACAACGTTTAGATTAGAGGTGTGCAAAATACCTCGGATCCGCCCGGACCGCCCGGAACCGGATCGGAACCGCCCGAACCGGCGGGTCTTGAGGAACCGGTTCGGTTCCTGGTTCCAATAAATTGGAACCGGTGGGTACCGGTCCGGTTCCCGGTTTTGTGGGCGGATCCGCCCACCCGGACCGGACCGGAACCTTTTTAATATTAAAAAAAAAATACTAAGAGAAACCTTACATCTCATCTCACTCTCTAGGTAACCTTTACCTTTGGTCAAAGAAAATTGAACCATCTATGGTTATTTGCAAGTAGGAAATGGGAGAATGTTGCATTCCAATTGTTCGCGTTTTTTTTTATCTATGAGATACATTTATAATTACAACAAATAAATATTTGTTCCACGTACTTAAATTTGATTTTTCTTTCTTTGGCTTGCTTTGATGTCACGTAATTGTTTTTTGTTAAAAACCAAAAAATTTTGCGTCAAAATCAGTTCCATGGATCAACCAACCCTAATCGGACTGAATCGGCGGTCCGGTTCCCGGGTGAATCCACGCAACAAACGGGTGGATTCCGGTTCTAATTTTTCGGAACCGGTCCTTAGCGGGCGGTTCTTAGTTCTAAGTCGGGAACCGCCCGTCCGGACCATGCACACCCCTAATTTAGATAGAGAGAGAGAGAGAGGATAATACGGTGGCGTGGGGTTCCTCGGCGTGGGATTCAAAAAGCATGAAGCTTTAATAATTGCAACACCATCCATGATGTATAAAGTCATAAAGTCATGCTGTCCATCTGCATCTCGAGGTTGACATGACACCCATTACAAGGTTGACATGACACCCCGGTTAAATTCATAACATCATTTTGCTTTGTGCTCCTTCGTTTTATAGAGATAGATAGAGAATGAGGATAGAACGGTGGAGTGGGGTCCCTCGGCGTGGGGTTCAAAAAGCATGAAGCTTTAATCAATGCAGTACGTTCCACAATGTACAAAGTCATACTGTCCATCCGCATCACGAGGTTGACATGACACCTCAGTTAAATTCTTAACATTACTTTGCATTGTCCTCCTCCATTTTTTTTTGGTCCGTGATAGAGAGAGAAAAAGGATGGCACAATGGAGTGGGGTCCCTCGGTGTGGGGTTCAAAGAGCATGAAGTTTTAGGTTGCGTTTGTTATTGTTTCTTTTTTATGTTTCTAAACACTTTTTTTGTTTTTTTATTTTTATGAACAAAAAAGGAATAGAAATGCATCTGTTTACTTTTTTGTTAAAACTATTTTTTGTTAAACACATCCGGAACAAACAAAAATAAAAAAAAAGTTATTTCTTGTTTCTAGAACAAAATTCAGAAACACTTCTCTCTTTTTTCTTTTTTCTTTCTTTTTTCTTTGGCCGGTCGCCAGCCTCGAACATGGCCGGTGACTGGTCGTCGAGGGTCGGCGACGCTATTGAGGGCCGGCGACCTCACCGGAGCGTCACCGGCCCCCGGCGAGGCCGAGCGTCGCCGGTCCTTGGCAAGGCTGAGCTCACCTAGCGACCGGCGACGCTCGGTGTCGTCGGCCACTGGGCGAGGTCGGCCTCGCTAAATCTGGGCAAAGCTCAAGCT
This sequence comes from Eucalyptus leucophloia subsp. euroa, assembly GCA_017140325.1. Lineage (NCBI taxonomy): Eukaryota > Viridiplantae > Streptophyta > Magnoliopsida > Myrtales > Myrtaceae > Eucalyptus > Eucalyptus leucophloia. The sequence continues at coordinate 6,634,465 of CM029474.1, forward strand.
CGCCCAGCCAAGGCGAGGCCACTAGCCCTCGTCAGCCGGTCGCCGATCATGGCCAAGGTCGGCGACCGACCAAAGAAAAAAAAAAAAGAAAAAAAGGAAAAATAAATAAGAAAAATAAGAAAGAAAATAGAAAAAATAAAATAAAAATATTAAAAAATTAAAAGAAATAAAAAAATTATGTAAATTTACCAAACGTGTTTACATTTATTTTTTATTCTCGGAACAAGTTTTTACCAAACGTGTTTTTTATTCAAAAATTATTCCTCCGAACAGAAATACTTTTTTTTATTTCAATTTTTTAGAATAATTTTTAAATAGAAATATTATCAAACGCACCCTTAATAATTACAACATGACCCACAATATATAGTCATACTATCCATCTGCATCATGAGGTTGACATGACACCCCAATTAAATTCATAACATCACTTTGCTTTGTCCTCCTCTGTTTTAGAGAGAGAGAGAGAGAGAGAGAGAGGATAGTATGGTGGAGTGGGGTCCCTCGGTGTGGGGCTCAAAAAGCATGAAGCTTTCATATTGCAACACGATCCACAATGTATAAAGTTATACTATCCATCCGCATCACAAGGTTGACATGACACCCTGGTTAAATTCTTGACATCACTTTGCTTTGTCCTCCTCCGTTTTAGAGAGAGAGAGAGAGAGAGAGAGAGAGAGAGAGAGAGAGCAGGAGCATCAGGGAGCAATGATCGTGGAGGTGTGTGGTTGGTACATATTAGGGAAGGAGAGACACTCCCACGGATTTGGATTTTACAGAGAACCGGAAAGGGGGTCCTTAAATTGTTAACGAGGTATAATAAATCAATGGAATCGGGTTTTCTCTAAAACTATTAAAGTGATAAATGATGAGTATAATTAGCAATTTCTAGAAAAATGAAAAATGAAAAGCCAACTTTCATGGACCTTCAATTTCTCTCTATGAAGTTGTGTATGTAGCTCAAAGCCTATTCATGTTCACAAGATTAATAGATTGGTTTCTCTTAGATATTAATGGAGTGCCCAGGTCTCTTTGAGCATCCTATGAATCTTCATCAAACGCGGCAATCCCTCCATTTCATACATATCGGATAATTACTGAAGACAAACAGTTTTTTATTAATATATCTATGATAAAAATTACCTTTTTATATTATGTTCTTTTGAAAATGGGCAAGTCGCTGCACTCGATTTTATCTCAATTTCCATTCGAAGTTTGTTTTGGTAGCCTAGGCTCCGCATGATAACCTTCCCTAGCCAAAAAATTTCTATTCTTCTCTTCCCTAACAAAAAGAGAATAAACCACTTGTTTGAGAATAACTTAGTTTTTTGTTCCCGAAACAAAAAGTTAGCCGGGAATGGTTTTGGAATAGAAATGAGAAGTAAAAAAAGTTGATTCTTGTTCCCCTAAACAAGTTTAAGAAATAAGTGAATTTTTTTTTTCTTTTATTCTTCTTTTGCTAACCCATTGACCATTGATGCCGCGCCCCGCCGCCCCCGGCCCAGCCGCCACGTCGCCGCCGCCGGTCGCCAGCCATCGTCGTCGGAGCCAGCGACCCGACCACACGCCCGCGCCGTCCCAGTCGCGCCCGAGCGTTCACCGCCCGGTCGCCCGCCCGCCCGGGCAATCGCCCAGCCGCCGAACCCCACGTCCCCCGTCGCCATGCCAGTCCACCGCCCGGCCGACCAACCCGACCGCCTGCGTCGTCGCCGTCGCCCCGCCGGCCAGCCAAACCGTTCCGCCGCCGTCGCGAGCGACGACCCGCCGCCGGGCCCATCGTCCTTCGCCCGGATCACCGCCGGCCCGCACCGATCGTCGTACCGCCCGGTAGCAGCCGGCCGACCGGCCAACACCCGGGCCTTGGAGATGACCGACCGACGTTGCCCGACCGGAGAAGCGACCGACGCCACGCCATCGGGCATCATTGCCCTGCCAGCCGAGCCTTATGCCGCCGCCATGCGTCGCCCATCGGCCGCCGCTCGCCACTCTCTGCCGCCGATCGCCGCCGCGCCGATCCGTTATCGCCGCCACCTCCAGCCTACACTGGCCGACGTCTTCGGGTGGCGGCGTCCCGTCCAGGCGGTGGCGGCGGTCTACCGAAAAAATAAAAAAACAAATAAATATAAAAAAGAAACTGTTTTTTACCAAACGCATTTCTATTCTTTTTCTATTTCTAGAGTAAAGTTACCAAACGGGTTTTTTTACAGAGAAATTATTCCCTAGAATAGAAATAGAAAAGAACTATTTCTGAAAAGAAATTGTTCCCCAGCCAAGAAATGTTCTCAGGCGGATCCCTAACGATCTAAACTTGAGAGCTGAGCCCACATTCCTTTCGACTATTACTTGAGCATTATAATTTTTTATCAATTAATTGAGTGTCATGACTTAAAGAAAAAAATGTTCATTTGAGTGGCTTAACTTCTATAAAATTTTCTCTTAAGTGTCATAACTTTAAATTAATTATTTAAATACTACAACTCCCACCACAAGTGTCCTGATGCGTAGCACTTTTGAGGAACCTCTTCGAGAAGGTTATGGTGTTCAAGTGAATGTTTTTTAGAAGTTTTATAGTATTTAAGTGATTGGAATAAAAAAGTTATGATACTCTTGTTGTGACATTTTTTCAAAGTTAGCCTTATATAACTAGGGCATTACAGACTTTTACATGCCATGACAATACAATCACGTAAGCACTTCTCGACGCGTCTGCATGAAATTGACACAAACTTTTACAGAAGAAGAGGGAACAAAAAAAAACATTTTTGTCAAAACCGGTGGTCTTCACATGGTACAACAATAGAAAGCATCATCGCACTTAGCGGACCCTGTTATTGTCCAAATATATTAAAGCTGATGCTTAAAAGAGCTCATGAAGTGACTGAATTTGGAGCGCATCATCTGAATTGGATTCTGGACTTAATAGACATTTAGGCCTTGCCGCTGCTGATAGCTAGAGCTGAGCACGTATGAAATGATTAATAGACGGTGATAGTAGTAGACAGCCGGATAATTCTCGCATTCCACGAGCGGTGGGGTCCGAAGGCAAATTAGTTCAAAAAGAAATGGCGAAGTGGGTTTTCTTAGAACCGTCATTTTGAGGTTTAAAAAAAATGATAATTATGCTTATTAATTTTTATAAGATTAAATGAAAAGGCATCTTCCATGATCCTTCAGTATGCCAATGGAGTTGTGTGCATAGCTTAATGCATATTCACAAAATTAGTAGATAGGTGTCTCTTCGATATCAATCAAGTGTCTGAATTTCTTTGAATACTTGAGTAATCCTAGTCAAGTACGGTGGTATTTTTTATCCCACACACATCAATAATCACCAGTGACATACGCCTATGCTCCCAAAGGTGGCCCTAAGTAAATGCATAAATATGGTTATTCAGTCACAATTACCATTTGAACAACCCCTTGAATTTAAAAGATACGCACTGCTTAGTTTTCTTGGAAGAAAGCTGACCAAATGTAAAGTTAAAACTCTTAATTTTTCCTTTTAAAAAATTCTTGATTTTGTAAATGATATCGATCATTGTGATCACGGTTTTATATCATATTCTTTTGAAAAAAATTTACTTGCTGCCCTTGATCTTTTAATCTCAATTTATATTCGAAGTCAATTTTGGCTGCTTAATGTTTTAAACTTGGGAGCTGAGCCCCACTTCTTTTCTTTTCTTTTAACTAGTGGGAAGGTTTGGAGGATATTTCTTCTACACTAGAAATATTTCATTAAAATTTAGATTCAAATGATGACGCATGACCATTTAAAATCTAATTGCAAAAGTTATGGGTCACAAGCTTTGAAAAATTTGGAGTTGATGGTCACGGCATAATTAGCTTAAATATTAAGATTTATATGGCAATTGAGTGCAACTGTAGTGGATCTTATCTTTCCCAGAGAGGGGCAAGTTGGAGGAATATTTCTCACCCTAGCAGCACCATTCTAGTTTGTTGACATCGAAATTTCATGTTATCGCAATAGTGCCACATATCTCAAACAAACTTGAAAACTTGTCACTCTTATTATTGATGAATGCTTGGCACTTTCCTGTTTTGAAAGGCTTGGTGAAGTTGAGGACACTGCGAATCACTAGGTGCAAATGCCTCATAAGGACACTTGATCTGTCGTGCTACAATCCTTGGAGCCCTCTCAATTAGAAAGACTTGTTGGGATTCAAGGTTTGCGAGCATTGAGATCTTTGTTGCAACCTAATAGTTTTCTATTGCGATTCAATTGAATTATTACCTAAGCTATGCAAGCTGAAGAAGCTTAGGTGTGTTGAACTGAGGGGTTGTGCTAAGCTAAGAGCCATGGAAAGCCACAATAGCCTAGAGTCTTTATGTTACTTGCAGACCAAAGGTTGTAGATCTCTCGAAATGTGCCACCCAAGGTGTCGAGATCAACCAAAAAAGAGACGGATTAGATGTCTCTTTATGAAAATTGATTCCTGATGAGGTACCTCATCATAATTTGGACATTTCTAGTCACTTTGATGGTTGATCTTAATTTGGACATTTCTAATCAAGCAAGTTTGAATTGTATTTGTGGTATGAACAAAAAGTATCAGAAGCACAAGTACAATATGGTTAATGTGTATACAAGTCAGTGGAAGAGATTCATCTATGGATTGATATTTGACAACATGCTTGTCCTCAAATTTAAATTAGTGATTGATGGTAAGAAAGTTAGATAATGTTTCTTTGGTGATGGTTGTTGTTGTTGCCGTTGTTATCATCATTGTTAATAATGGAGATAATTATTCAAAAAGTCCTAAATTTATTGTACAATGATCACTTCAGTCATAAACCTTTCATTTATGTCAGTTTAGTCTAAAATCTTTTAATAATTTCTTAATGTAGTCACTTCAGTCAATTTTGATAGGAAATCGATGACATGAATATCAGCCATCCGACGTGATTAATTTTCTAATGAACCGATGTCAAAATTAGGTGGGAAGAAAGATATTCTGTTATGATCTAGGATGTTGAGCCTAATGATTTTAAGCTTCAAATCGAACTATATAGAAATGACAGTGAGGTTGAGATACAATTTGGTTTTGATGAACTAAAGTAGTGGAAAGTGGTCCCAACCAAGGTGGCGCGTATAGTGTTAACTACTATTGACTAATGAGCCACAAGGTTTAAGCTTATTGCAATATGGCATCTTAGTTACAATATGTCGTTACTTGAGTTCCCTAGTTTCTAGAAATTTATGAATATTTAGTTGAATGGATGTCACCCAATTTTGCAAAACAACAATCATATATTATAGACCACTCTAGTTATGATAATAAGTCAATAGCCGAAACTTATTGCATGTTTTATCTAGCCTTCTAAGGTCACTTGACAAGTCGATCCCCCATTGTATCTTATCAAGCCCAAATTCAGTGTCATAATTTCTGCACAATCATCAAACCATACAAACAATTACAAATTTTCAATAATGGTTGTCCATATGATATGATAATTTATGTAGGAGTTATAAGAAATATGTGTTCAGTTATGGAGAAAGCTTATAAAGCAAAATAATCAGATTGTCTTCAGGACGGGTAGAGCTTAATATACCCTACCACAATACTTAGAGCATTGTGCAGAATTGCATTGCATTGCGTGTATAGGAGATATTATTGCACATTGACTTTGCACAACTTAAGTTCAAGTACTATATTTACTTAGAAGTTGTATTAGAATGTTATTTTTTAGTTCTTCATTTGACTTGTTTTGGCAATTCTTCTTGACTGATAGACACAGATCAAATTGATCGTCCGTGAGCTTTGGATTAAGCAAAGGGTCCAACATAAGTTCATTATTGATCATCTGATCGTATTGAATGATCAAGAGAAGGGATAATGAAAACTATTAGATGTTGAAGCTGAAAGGGTACGGGGTATGCTTTGTTGTAATATACACCATGGATGGCAATGGCAAGATGATTTTAATGGTGCTGTTTTTAGCCAATTATCTGCTAGCTTCAACTCTTATGCCATTGAATAGTGCATATCTTGATTCAAACACTTTTCAATTCTTATGCAACTTCTAGTAAAAGTTAATCGAGATGAGAATACGACAAATGATGTAATTTTTATATAGCAATTATTTGAGTATCATGACTTTAAAAGAAAATGTTTACTTGACTGACTTAATCTTTAAAAAAATTTTACTTAGATATCATAACTTTTCATTGATTATTTAAATTCTACTACTCTCACACCACGAGTGGCACTTGTGGGGAATAGTTGGACAGAACTCGAATTTTGCATTTCCCTCAATTCCTCCCACTTTTTTGGAGGAAAATATCTTTTGCAACTGATCCACGATGCACAGAAGTCGTACTGCCCATCTGCAGCATGAATGATATTGACATAACATGAAGCTATAATAATTGTCAAGTGACCAAAAAGCAAACTTAACTCTACCCTGGTTAACTCTTATTCTCACTTTGTTCTATCTTCATCCTCCTCCCTCCGCGCTTTAGTGAGAGAGAGAGAGAGAGAGAGAGAGAGGGCAGCATCAGAGCAACGATGATAGACGTGTCAGGGTGGGGAAGACACATAAGGGCCTCGAGTTTGGCAATAAGAAGCGTCGGCCTTGTGAATTGTTACGTCACTTATTTTTTTGCAGAGAATTTGAAAGTGTCGTCACGTTCCAGGGTATTAGCAAAGAGAGATCAGATAGAGAGAGATCCATATAATCCATGAAATTGGCTGATCTTATCGAGTGCATGCAACACTGATATGTAGTTAATGATCCCTTAACATAAACACATAATTTCTTCCTAATATAGTTAGTATACACTGGATCCATTGATGAGGTGTAATCAATCAAATAAAATTGGGTTTTTTTTAAGAACTATTGAAGTGGGTTTTGAGAAATAACTAATGATTATAATTTGTAACTTCTACACAAAAAATTAAAAAGTCATCTTCCATGAACCTTCAATTTCTCTCGATGGAGTGATGGAGTGATGGAGTTGTGCATGTAGGTCAAAACTTATGCATATTCCATTAATCAAATTAGATTAAGAAATAAAAAAAAGGAACTTGTGGTGACGTTTTTCCGAAGTTAGCCTTTGGCCATTGCAGACTTATTGCATGCAAGATCCTTTTTACTATTTCTTGATAAGAAAAACATCTTGGCCAACGCTGGTGGTGACCATCTAGTACAACGGCAGAAAGCATTATTGGACTGAGTGGACTATTGTCCAACTTTATTAAAGCTGATGCTTAAAGGGCTCGTGAAGTGACTGGGATTGGAGTGCATTTTTCTGAATCGAAATTTGGACTTTAGCTGCTGCTGATTTGCTAGAGCCCAGCATTGCTCTCGTAATTTTTAGCAAGCAGGGCCTGAAGTGAATTTCAGTACAAAAGAAATGGCGGAGTGGGCCCTCTTGTTTTCAATCAAGCGTGATCACGTGGCGGCATTTGTTCTTTGGGAAATTCTGTAGCTGTTGCGTAAAGATGATAGGACGATACGCTGAAATACGAATACAAATGCATCAGAGAAATACAACCTAAGAAATACAAACACACATGTATATTATCCTTCACAGTTGTATTAATAATTAACGATCACGTGTCTAGATATGGTCAGATTTTGCACTTCAATCTCAGCTTCTCCTGCTTTGAACAACTCTAGAGGCAACGCCTGTCTTCTAGTAGATGAAGCCTTACGTGACCCGTGTAAGCGCAGGCAGCTTGCATGCATCAACAAAAGTACGAAACAAAGCCAAGGTTTGTAGAGTCCATGCAAAGAAATACCGGTAAGGTAAGAGTTGCCAAGCTTCTGACGAAAGATAACATCACATTGACCAAAGATCAGGGGAGCCTCAATAACAAGTACTGGGATTTTCACAAGTACGAGAGGGAAGTTGGGACCAGATATGGCTGCGCACATATTAAGTCGAAGTTAGACAGGACAACGTTTAGAGAGAGAGAGAGAGAGAGAGAGAGGATGGTACGGGGGAGTTGGGCCCCTTGGCGTGAGGCTGAAAAAGCAAGAAGCTTTAATAATTGCAATATGATCCATGATGCATGAAGTCATATTTGCCCGTATGGATCATGAGGTTGGCATAACACGAAGCTCCAACAATTGAAACATGATCCACGATGGTCAAAAAGCAACTAACTCCACCCTGGTTAAACTCTTCCCCTCACTTTGTTTTGTACTCCTCCTCTACGTTTGAGAGAGAGAGAGAGAGAGAGAGAGCAGCAACAGCAGCATTGGCGCAACAATTGTGGACGTGCACGGTCGGTACTTGTCAGGGGAGGAGAGAGACGCAAGGATTTGGAGTTTGCAGAGAATAAGAAAGGGTCATTAAATTGCTAACGAGGTGCGGTCAATCAATGCTATTAAAGTGAGGTTTTGAAAAATAAATGATGAGTATAATTAGTAATTTCTATACAAAAAAATGAAAAGTCGTCTTTCATGGACTTCCAATTTTTCTTAATAGAGTTGTGTATGTCGCTCAAAGTCTACGCATGTTCACAAGATTAATAGATTGGCGTCTCTTAAATATTAATGGAGTACCTAGGTCTCCTTGAGCATCCAACGAATCTCCATCAAATGGGCAGTCCTTCCATACACATCGAATAATTACTGGAGATAAATAATTTTAATTAGAACACTTATGATAATTTTACCTTTCATATTACAGTTTTTTTAATGGGCAAGTTGCCACACTTGATTTTTTCATCTTAGTTTCTATTCGAAGTTGGTTTTGGCAGCTCAATGGTCTAAACTTGGTCGTTGAGCCCTTGCCCTTTTTTTTTTCCTGTTAATTCCTTGGAAGGTTTGGTGACTATTTCTTCTATATTAGAAACTATTATTTATTTAAATTCTAACCTTAATCTCACATTATTATTATTATTATTGGTAAAGGTAAGAAATTAATCTCACATTATTCATGTTTATTCATTTGAAAAAGAAGAAGAAGAAGAAGAAGGAATTAAGATGTTGAGAATGAGAAACTATTTCCATTAAAGTTTACATTCAAATGATGAGGCAATGATCAATTAAAATCTAATGATAAAATTTTGGGTCATCGGTTGGAAGAACTTGGGGTTGATGGTCGTAGCATAATCAGCTTAAGATTGATAGAGAAATTGAGCACGACTCTGATGTATCTTATCTTGAATAAATCTCGTCAAATAAATTGGGCGTTATCCGAGACGCGACGCCTATCTTCCGTTCAATTGATGCAGGGGGCTGAATATTTTCATATAATTTTCACACGTCAATTGTCGTACAGAGCATCTAAGTAAAAGCAAAGATAGACGGGATGGTTCAATGGAGTTGGGCCGTAGCCTTCACGTGCATAAAGTCGTACTGCCCATGCGCACCACCAGGTTTTTAATAATTGCCAAGCGAGCGACGATGGCCGAAGAGCAAACTTGAACTCCACCCTGGTTAACTCTTAACATCACTTCGTTCGATCTTCCTCCTTTATGTTTTAGATAGAGAGAGAGAGAGAGCAGCATAAGAGCAACGATGGTGGACGTGTTGTTGGCACGTGTTAGGGAGGGAGATGCACGTACGGATTTGGAATTTGCAACGAGAAGCGTGAATTATTTCATTATTTTTGCAGAGAATCGAAAAGATGGTCATTACGGGGATGCTATTAGCAGAGAGAGGTCACAGAGGAGGTGGTCAGGCTCGACCATTGATTAGCGTGAGATCTGTATAATCCCTGAAATAAGCTCACCTTATCAAGTCCATGCTACGTTAACATGGAGTCAATGATCCCCTTAACATGCATATTTACATACAAATACACTTTATATTAACTAGTACAGTTAATAAGGTGTAATTAATCAATGAAATTGGATTTTTTTAGAATTGTCAAAGTGAGGTTCTCAGAAATAATTGATGATTATGCTTATTAATCTTTGTAAAATTAAGACTCCATTCATTTCCAGAAAATAAACAGATTGAGGAAAACATTTTCCTTAAGGGAAAAAAAGTTCTAAAATGAGGGAGTGTCTCACTTACTCTCTTTTATCTCACACTCTTTTAGCGTTTGGTAATGATTACTGTTTTGGGAACCGATTACATTAGAAATAATTATTTTTTATTTTGTTCCCGGGAACTGATTCTGAGTAAAAAAATGCGTTCGGTAACTGTTCAATTTTTTTTTATTTTAGAATAGAATTACGTTTGATACCGTGCTAATTGATTTTGTTCCAAATTAATTTCTTTTAATTTTTAAATAATTTTTGTACTTTTTTTTCTTTTCTTTTTTTCCCTTTTCTCCTATTCTTCTTCTTCTTCATGTGGCCGGTCACTGGCCCTCGGCCGTCGGCCCTCATCGGGCCGAGCCTCGCCGGAAGCCGGGCGAGGCTTGCCCACCTCGCCGAGCCTCGCCCCTCGGCGGGGCTTGCCTTCGGCGAGCTCGTCGGACCGGCGGACGGCGATCGGCGACCGGCGGCGAGTGGCGGCGCGGGCGGTGGTGGACAAAGAATCGCGAGATGTCGAAAGGGAAGGAGGAGACTTTCATTGTTTTGATTCTTTTTTTGATTCTCGGACGGAGAATCACATTTTTTTTTATTCTCAACTCTCTTCCCAATCTGTTTCCGGGAACAAAAATTTTATCAAACGCGATTCTCGTTCTAAATTGATTTTGGGAACAATAAATCAGAATTAGGCACTGTTTACTCTTACTAATCTTCACTTCTTTCTTTTCATTTCTTTTAAATTCGATTTTTTTTTTTCGCTTTTCCTCCTTCTTGACTGGTGCTGGGCCCTGGGGCCTTGGAGCTGCTGATGATTGATGGACGGCGACGGTGGTAGGTAGCTTGGACTATTCTCGCATTCCGTAAGATGTGGGGTCTGAAGGTAATTTTAGTCCAAATAGAAATGGTGGAGTGGGGCCCACTTGTTTTAAATCAGCATCCTCAAGGTCAAGCAGTGGAGGACGCGAGGGGCATCTTAGGGAACATCAATCTGGTAACGCCACATGTATTTATTAACACTCCGTGCCCCTCTCTGTGACCACCATTGCATCGGCTAAATGATTTCTTCCTCGCTCTGGAAGCCCTCTCTTTCACCAAATCTTCTGCGGCTGTTCTTTTTGTTGGAAGCGCCGCGTGTGCATCGTGTTGAATCCTTCCCCTTCTTCAGTCATTGTCGTTTCCGGGTTCCATCAGTTTCGCCTTCCTCGGAATATATAAATTCTTAACTCTCGTTTCTCCGCAAAGAAGAAGGAAAGAAAGCCAGAAAGGTAGAAGAAGTCGAAACGGGGGAAAATGGCGGATACTGCTGTGTCTGTAGCTCTCGAAGTGGCAAAGTGCCTGGTGGCTCCGGTCAGGAGGCACTGCAGCTGCGTAATATTCTCCGACCGCTACGTTCGCCAACTTAATGATGAAATTGAGAAACTGGTTGGCACGAAGAATGACGTGCTAATTTCCATCGATGATGCTCAAAACAACATGAAGCCGATCAAAGCCATGGTCGAGAGATGGGTGAAAGAAGTGGAGACCGTCACTAACAAGGCGCGCGATGTGCTGGAAAATGATGGAAGAGCCAAGAAAACTTGCTTCCACGGGTGGCTTCCCAACCCAAAGGCGTGTTATCGTCTTGGCAACGAGGCAAGCAAGATGATCAAGGAGATCAAAGATCTCATTGAGCAGGGTCAATTCAAGAGGGTTCACGGCAAGATTTCCCCGTCGGGGCGTGTTGATAGTACTCCCCATGTGAATTCGTGGGCCGGTGATGGGGGCAACACTATCTTCAAATCGCAAGCTTCCACGTTTCAGGACGTAATGAAAGCTTTGTGTGATGAAAAGCACAAAGTGATTGGGGTCTACGGGCCTGGTGGCGTGGGGAAGACTACGCTGTTGGAGATAGTCGAGGACGAACTCAAGAAAAAGGGGAAACCGTTTGGCATGATCGTCAAATCGGAAGTCTCGCAAAATCCAGACGTGACGAAAATCCAATACGATATCGCTTACGGCTTGGATCTAAAAGATCTGAAGAATGAGCCGAGTGTAGAGGGAAGAAGAAAGCTTCTGCTCAAGAGATTACAGATGGATCCGAATGAGAAGGTTCTCATAATATTGGACGACCTGTGGGCGGAACTTGATTTGAAGGCGGTTGGAATTCCTTTAGGCAATAAGAGCATGAAATGCAAATTGTTGCTTACTTCGAGAAATAAAACAGTGCTGGAGCAAAGGATGCATGCCGATCAAACATTTCCTCTTAAAAGTTTAGAGGAAGAAGAAGCTCTCAAGCTATTTGAAGAGATAGTCGTCGACAAGCTTAGAGACGATGAGGAATTGAAAGCAAAGGCGACTCAAGTGGTAAACAAGCTTGCAGGTTTGCCTCTCTTGATTAACTCCGTCGCAAGCACCTTAAAATGTAGCGATGTGTCCAAGTGGGAAGACATGTTAATAAAAATAGACGACCCAAATAATGAGAGAATAGTGAAGTGGAGTTACGACCATTTGGAGAGTGAGGAAGCCAAGTGCTTATTCTTGCTTTGTGGTCTTATTGGTGGGACCATTGAAGTCGAACTTCTGCTGGGACTAGGCATGGGTTTGGGCTTGTTTGGAGGATTCGATAACAAGATGCAAAGTTTAAGGAATAGATTGAATACGATGCTCAATAGCCTCCATTCCTTTTGTTTGTTACAGGATGCGGGCGATGGTAAGGAAACAGTGACCATACATGATCTTTACAGTGAGGTGGTCGTCTCAAATGTATTTAGTGATCATAATTCCTTAATGATTGACAACAATTATGGCTCATGGCCAAAGGAAAAGCTTGAGAAATGTTGGGCATGCCTAGTTAATGTGGGCAGCAATAGGCTTGTTGAACTAATGCCGCATCAGTTTACCCACGTGGAGATACTTATGTTGTCGGAACAGTACGATATGGGAGATTGTAGTAGAATGGATTTCACATACCTGGGGGAGCTTCGAGTCCTCTATCTTGGCTCCTTGCATATCACTAGTTTACCTTCCTCGATGGAAATCCTCGGGAATCTCCGGTCATTAAGCATAAGTTGCATTGTGGAGGATGTGGCAAATCTTGGCAAGCTCAAAGCATTGCAGATTCTTAGCTTTGTAGGTTCTGAAATTTCTAAGCTGCCTAAAGAACTGGGGAAACTAAAGAATCTGAGATCGTTGAATCTAAGCAACTGCTACTCGCTTGAGATAATTGAGCCTGGAGCCCTAAAAGACTTAGTCAACTTAGAAGAGTTACATATGAAGGAAAGCTTTGATCAATGGAGGGGCAAGTTTGAACTTGCCGAGTTGAAGAGCTTGACAAAGCTAGCGTCTTTGGAAATATCGATTTCTGATCCCATGATACTCTTGAAGGATGGTGACCTACCATTTGAGAAGCTGGAGAAATTTTGGATCAATGTAGGAGATGCTGAGGCGAGGGAATATGAAGGTTTGACAACCATGAAGCTCAATTTGAAAGGGCGTGATAGTATTCTTTCAAGAAAATCGGTTACGAAAAATTTGCAGAAGACTCAATGCTTATATTTAAGCAATTTGAGTGAGTTCGCATTGAGCCCTCGCAAATTGTGCATCCAAAGATTCCCAGAAGTGAAGTATCTCGACATTGAAGACAGCTCCTCAATCAAGTACATTGCTGATTCATCCAATTGCCGCTCTCTCACTGCTTTTGGGAAGTTAGAGTCTCTTTTTCTTGAAAATCTTATTAATTTGGAGAAGATATGCCATGGCCCCATCGCACTAGAGTGCTTCAACAAATTGAAAGCCATAAAGGTCGAACAATGCCACAAATTGAAGTACTTGTGGTGTCTTTCAGATTTGCAAAGACTTGAACGGTTGGAAGATATTGAAGTTGGGAATTGTGAGTCAATGCAATCCATTGTCATACATGATGCAAGAGAAGATATAATTTCTGCCAATAACAGAGTTAAGTTGCCTAATGTACGTCGTCTGGCATTGTCTAAGTTACCAAAGATGACAAGCTTTTGTACCAAAGCTGAAATCACATTAAAGGATACTCCAGTTCAGGTAATTTTTTTTTTTTTTTTTTCATTTTTTCCCTCTTATCAATTTTTTCTATGAGGACGAGATGATGTTGGTGTTCACTCAACGTTAGTATATATTGCATCTAACCTTGATTATTTGTACAATTTTATTGACGTTTTGATTTACAAATAAAAAATCCTCTCAAATAGAACACAGGTCGTATTATAATTAGAGGGAAGCCGCTTTCCAGGACTGTTTTTTTTTTTTTATTTTTCTAAAATTTTTCAACGGTAGATAATTGCACCCTTAACTGGAGTTTCTACTGTGACTAATTTATTATTCATTTAACATTCTTAATGAATTGAAAAAAATAGTAGTTTGCTGAACGACTGAAAGCGAGAATGAATCTTGAATGAATAAATAAAATTCAATAATTTCAAAATGAAGAAAGCAACGTCCGGAGATTCAAAAAATGTATGGCGAGCAAGGGGCAACATAACAAGAAGGTCCCCATAATTCATGTCCCACCTAACATGCAATTTGCAACTAATTCCGACATGTCATAACAAGTTGCCAATGTCACCGTGTCAACATCATTGTGCAATCGAGCTGCATTGAGAGCGTGATACACTGATAGCGTTGAGGATTTCCTCATGAAAATGATTTTGCTTTTCACATAAGAGATTCTTTTCTTTTCTTTTTTAATAATTTCAGCCTGAGAGTTCCACTTATTTTCTCGTGAAAATAGCTTTACTTGTAATAGACTCACCTTTAATGAGCTTCATTATGCTGCCACGTTAGGTCTCATATACTTGTGGAAAGAAAGAGCCAGTAACCACTACTTTAGATTCACGAGATGCTAACTCCGATTCCTTCTTTGATCAAAAGGTACAATTCCCTTCTCTTGAGATTATACCCCTACTAGCCATAGGCACATGCCTTGTTGGATGGTGTCATAAAATCTCTTTGAAGAATTTTATTTGGTTTTATTAGTTAGAATGTGTTCATTATTTATAATTACATTTGTCATAGTGAGGCCATTAGTGAAAAATTCATTCTTCCATCGCATCAAATAGATTGTTAAGATTAGGCTAAATTGTCAGATGTTTCATGCCTATGATCTAACGTATAACTCTCATGAGTAGGTTAGTTTACCAAGTTTGGAATTTTTATGGCTTCATTCAATAGGATCCTTCAAAAGGATACGTCAAGATGAACTTTCTAGAAGTTTTTTTGCGAATTAGCCACCCTTATCCTTGAAAATTGCTTTGAGCCACTCAACGTCTTCTCTTTGACAATCATAGGGAGATTGCACAATCTGAAAGAAGTCAGAATTTCAAACTCTCCCCCCCCTTGGAATCGTTGTTTGACTATAAGTCCTTTCATATTATCATGTATTAGAGCGAACAATGTAACAAATTGGTCCTACTTTTCCTCCTTCCTCACATTATCTTCATGCAGGTTACATTTCCTAATATAACAAGGCTGGAAATTGGGGGACTTCAATGCAAAGAGCTATGGAACAATCAAATTCCCACTGATTCCTTTCAGAAGTTGGAATCTCTTAAATTGTATAACTGTGACAATCTCCAACGTATTGCCACTTCTTATATGTGGAAGAAGTTGCAGCGCTATCTCAAGGAACTGAAAGTGATTTCATGCCATTCGATCGAGATCATATACGAAGGTGATGGGACGGATACAGAGAGTAATAAATTGAGGAGGCTGGTTTTGCGTGATCTTGAAAACTTGAGATGCATTTGGAAGTCCGACACTCTCCCAAACATCCCATTCCCAAATTTGAGAGACATAGAGGCCGTGAGGTGCCACCATTTGGAAATGCTTTTCCCTACCTTCACTACAAAATTTCTCGGGCAAATCGAAGAGCTAGTGGTGGAGTCATGTGAAGATATGGAACAAATTGCTGGCCACGAAAAATGGGAAGAAGCGACCGGCACTACAGTTACCTTCTCCGAGTTAACTGATCTTAAACTTTTCGAGTTGCCGAAATTCAAAAGCTTCTTACCTGAGAAATACTCTCTGAAATTCCCGCGCTCCGAGGACTTCCCATCCTTGGAAGTCTTGAGTATAGTAAGCTGTGGAGCAGAGCCGGACCAAGTCCTTGATTACTGGGAAGACTCCCAAACAGAAGACTCCCAAACAGAATGAAGACTTCGTAAGCATTCATAAGACATCCGGTATTCCTTCAATATTTCATTGCTTTGGTTTGGCTTTCTGTTCCTTTGAATCGAAAATCGGTTTGTTTTAGCTAAGACACAATTCTCAGTGGGACCCAGACGCACTCTACATCACATGGCCCTCTCTCTTCCTTTCTCTCTCTTTCTCTCTCTCTAGCTCTCTTCCTTACTCTCTTCAACTAACGATCTATCGATTCCCTTTTATCCCATCCACCAACAACCGCTGCCGAGAGTCCATCGCTGGCCACCCCACGACATGGCACGCTGAGAAGAGACAAAGAACAAAGAGCATTGATCAAAGGCTCTCAGTGATTTCAATTGAATCCTTTCCTCTCACTTTGCTACTTGTCGTCACCGCTTCCCGATCACCACTTGTTCCGCTGCTGTGAAGAAGTTCTGTAATGTCGGAGTGCTCGAACTTCGGTCACGACCGCCTACTTTGACGATTCCATCCCTTGATGTTGCTTCTGTTATTTCTGTACTCATATCCGATCTCAATCGCTATAGCTAATCGTTCTCTATTCAACTAAACCATATATGCTCTGTTTTCCATTCCTATTGCTATTGTCTGTGTGCGAATCGACTTTGATTGAAGGGTTGTATTAACGATTTGAAGCAGTGCTCCTCGGCCGAAATCAATGTATGCAGCCTGTTTGATGAAATTCCTGAACTAAGTTGGTGTGTATTTTTTATTTAGTTCTTGACTGAGAATTCCCTTGATTATTAGTTGATCTATTTTGGTCTTATAAGCATATTTGAGTTATGTTTCTTCATTAAAAAAAAAGAAAAACCACAGGTATTCAATTTCCAACTTGTTTGGAATCCGCTGGAACCTTGTCGATACTTGCTGATTTGCCACTGTTGTGGCCCTGAGCTGATGTCGATTGGTACTTGATTTCCACTCGAGTAAGCATGTGCAGTGATATAAGATTTTTTTTATGGTGAATTTCATGTTCGCTTGGAAAAGAAATTATGTCATGAATGAATGAAATTCTACTTGAAATTGATCCGTGTATGCTGACCCTGTGCTTTTGATTCCAGCTTGAGGCTAGTTTGGTTATGGAATCATATTTGTTCATGCTAGGAAAGTAATAGGGTGAATCTCATACCATTTAGCGAGAATTGGGTTCATCTCCGAACTTGAATATGCTAGAATGAAGTATTGCATGCTGACCATGATTGTTTTGTTTAAATTTGGCACTAATTTGGTCTTTGATTGATGTCATTTTGATTAAGTAGACTCATATGCACTTATAGGGAGATATGGCTTCCATTCATGTCAATTAGTCATCAAAAGATCATGATTTGTGGTCTTTATGCTCTGTTACAATTTTGAACACGTGCTGGAATTTTTTGTCTTAGTTTGG
Organism: Eucalyptus leucophloia subsp. euroa; assembly: GCA_017140325.1. Taxonomy (NCBI): domain Eukaryota; kingdom Viridiplantae; phylum Streptophyta; class Magnoliopsida; order Myrtales; family Myrtaceae; genus Eucalyptus; species Eucalyptus leucophloia. Next base: position 6,651,979 of record CM029474.1, read on the forward strand.
TTGCCTTCTTTATTGCCCGTGGATAAGTGATATGCATGTGCATGATTAAATTGATGAGATGTGTGCTTGATATTGCCATGAGAGTTTAATTGAAGTTTACTTCCATAATTCTCGCGATTCCAAAGGAAACCCTCTACTATTTCACATATTTTGAAGGTGATTTGGTAGACTAAGCCAAATCTGAAGAAATCTCTCAACAAAGCTTGTCAATGAGGCCCCTCGAAATATTGCATGTATGACACTTGCCACCAAAGTACATGTATTCTCTTCCTCTCCTTCGACGCTTAGCATTCAAGGCTTATTTACAAGAGCTATTGCTTAAATCTAATTGATCCTTCAAGTGTGTGTTTGTGCCAACATACCGTGCACAACACCAATTGCAACCTATATCCTTTTTCTCGGAGTGTTCACTGGTCACTACTATTCATAATGATGTTTCAAAGATACAATTTTTGTTTTCCTCCCTCCCCCATAGAATTCACAAAAGCATGTCACCAGCACTACCAGTAACTTGCCCTTGAAATCCATCAGGACCCTGCCCATATGTTCCACCAGGAGTAGGTCGCTAGTTCCGATCGTCTCTCCTATAAACTATTCTGCAATGGAGGTGCAAAGTTCCATCTATCTCCTTGCAATAGGTCTCTCAGTTGATGATAGTAATTATTTTTTATGACCCTGCTGATTGGAGGTCCCCTAATATGAAAAAGTTGGATCTTTTCCGTCTAAGAAGTTTATGCTATAAATCTCAAATGGAAAACACTTAGCCAAGAAGAACTTGATGAACCATGTGAATTTATCTTAATGTCCACATGATAACATCAACTCATCCAAAGCATTTTATACAACAATGGCATCGTGTGTCCTTTCCACAACTTGCTTTAATTAGTAGAGAGTATCCATCTGAATCACAACTTTGTCCTGCTCATGAATGCTCATTCTACTCATATTTCTCAATTTCACCTACTCAAAACACTGCTATTTACCCCAAAATCACTTGAAAATTTTGTTATATATCATTGCATTTGCACACTCTCAGAATTGAATGCCACCAATTTTACATAGTCGATCATGTTGTGAGAGCATCGGGAAGAGTGGTGGGTGATCCGTGGATTTTGCCACCCACATCGGGAAACGTTTCAAAATCGGCCAAAGGACCAACTTTACCGTCTCTGCTCACATGGATGGGATACTGCATCAGGTGGTCTCTCATTTCCATGGAATTATGTTGGTCCTCATCCACATAAGCTTTCCAATTCCGTTTGGCTATTTTGTTCACCCTCTTCACGCTTTTAGTGCTTTGAGGTTCCCTAAAGCTGTCCTCTAAATCTCCCAAATGCTCCGCCCAAAGCGACATCCTATAACCATAAACCTGCACAGCATAAGTTAACATTATTAGTCACAAGCTTAAGGTTTTGATATATGTCGCTACCCTCGCAAGGGTGTCTACCTACCTAGTACCTCTATTTAGATAAGAGGCTAATCCGATGTACTAACCTGGCCATGCGGATGCCTCTTTTTCCCAGCCCAAGTGTGATGCGGCTGATAGGCCCCCTTCGCGATTTCAGTGTCTCTTGAGCCATCTAGAGATCTTTGGTTGATATTTGCCGATCACATGATCACATACTCATCATCTACTATCATCCCTTTGGCATGCACATATATCATGAACCTGCAAAAGACTTGCGGACCCCTCAAGTGCCTTAACTTTGCCCAAAGGGACACTTAAGTGCCATAACTTACGAAAGGTACACTTAAGTGCCAAAATCGGAGCTAAAGGGATCACTTGAGTGCCAATCCGGCCAAAATCCGGCCAAATTGCATACGTGGCATTTTCCGGCGATTTTCGGCGACTTCTTTTACTGATGTGGCAAATGTTTTTTTTTTTTTTAAAGGCGACGTGGACGACAAAAACGACGTCGTCCATCCACATTGAGTGCGTTGAACTAAACGACATCGTTTAGGTCATTGTGCGATGACCTAAACGCCGTTCCTCCCGTTCGCATTGACAGTCGATCGAAGGCCTTTCTCTCCGTCGCCGTTCACGTCCAGAGCTAGTCATCGATCGCCGTCGTCAGTCGCCGTCGCCACTCACCGCTCACCATCGTTGGTCGTCGTCACCACCGACCATCGTCGCTCGTCCGTGTTCGATCCCTTCTCCCCTCCCCGTGATGAAATTAGGGCTCGATTATTTAATTAGGGCTCGATCGATTATTTAATTAGGGTTGGCGACCTAACGCGGTTCCTCGTCGTCCGCGTTCACAGTAGATCACAGGCCCTTCTCTCCGTCGCCGTTCACGCTTAGAGCTGGTCATCAGTCACCGTCGTCAGTTGCCATTGTTGGTCGCCGTCGCCGCTCATCGCTCACCATCATCGGTTGCCATGGTCAGTCGCCATTGTCAGTCGTCCAGGTTTGGCTCATTCTCCCCCTCCCCTATGATGAAATTAGGGCTCGATTATTTAATTAGGGTTCGCTCGATTATTTAATTAGGGCTCAATTATTTTATTACAGCTCGATGGAATTTGTGTTAATACACTTCAACTAAAACTTGCTGACATTACACAAAGAAACCAGATTTCTCATTATTTTGGTGAATTTGTCTTTCAAGCTAATGTCGAGTATGTGATTGTTAGATAGTGATCTATGCATCTCCTTAAGAGCATCTTAGTAAAGTAGGTGACTAATGCCATTTTGAGAAAAAAACTAAGTTCTTGAACCACGCTGCTTGTGAGAGTATATAGGGTTCGCCTTGAACCACCCTGTTTGTGACGCTGTATAAGGTATGCCTTTAAACCACCCTGCTGTGATTGCTGTATAGGGTATGTTTATCAATTCAAAACCCTGCTGTGATTGTTGTATAGGGTATGTTTATCAATCCAAAATCTTGAATAAGAACATAATCCTGCTGTGATTTGATTAAGTTGATGTCATAGTATGATATGCTTTGACTTGCTTAAGTTAATGTACATTCTCTCATATCGCATGTTTAGTACAGTAGACATGCTTGGGCTGTGATTGCTGTGGGGACCTCTGTTTTGTTTAATATTTTAAGGAAAAGGAAGGCAAATAATTAAAGTGCCGACCTCTTTTTTGGCTTTTTTGGCTGTCATGTAGGGGCATATTTTCAGTGTGGGGACCTCTATTTACTAAAGTCCATGAGAGTGGAGGGACTCGCATGTGCAATTGTCTAGTGGTCCCAAAAACTAATGATTCTTTTTCTTGTTCTTAGTGCAGTAATGGCGCATGACAAGGATTATGTCACTGTTATAGTTTGCTACAATGGGGAATTTGTGATTGGGGAGGATGAGTGGGAGTATGAGGGTGGAAATGAGGGCACCATCTTTGTGGATATAAGAAAGCATCTTATATAGGATTTCTTAGGGATATAAACACTTATTTGCCTTGTAAAGTTCAGAAGCTGCTGTATTGTATTCCTGGGAAAGACTTAAGAGATGGTTTGAGATGCTTAGAAGATGATAATGGTCTTAGGGATGTTCTATACCATTATCTTCATGGTGAAGAGGTAAAAATATTTGTTGAGTACAATAGTGAAAGTGAGGATGAAGATGATGATGGAGAGGGTGCCGAAGTAGGACAAGAAGGAGATAGTATTCAAGGTAGTACTGACGTTAGGGTCGAAGGAGGGCAGGAAAGATATGATGAACACGAGAGAAGTGCAGATGCAGTTCACCAAAGTGATGATGACATAAGTGATGTCACAATCTCTGGATTAGATTGGGAAGTAGCTGAATCAACTGATGATGATGATGGAAGGTTGCCTGCTGAAAATTTTATAAGTGATGACGACGACGAGGAGCTTGTACAGTCAAGAATACAGCGAAGGGATTTTTTGACAGCTAAGTTTGCAGCTTTGCAAGTAGCCGAGGACGTTCCAAACAGACCCGAAGGCCATACAGATGCTGGTGCTGCTGGCGAGGAGACTGACTATGAAGAAAGCGTTGAGAATGCTACTTCCCAGGATGAGCTTGAAGAAGATGAATGACCTATGCATAGAAGGAAAAGGAAAAGTAAGTTTCCTTCTTATGATCCATTTGTTGCCTCTCCCACTTTGTCGGTAGGCATGAAATTTCATGATGCTAAACAATTTAGGGAAGCTATACTGAAAATCTCCATTGCTGCACAAAGGAACATTGACTTCATTAGAAACACTAAGACCTTTGTAAGAGCTAGGTGTTCGCAGCAAAATTGTCCATGGAAGATCTATGGCGCATTTGTTAGGAAAACTAGATCTTTCCAGATTAGAGCCTACGAAGAGGAACATACTTGTTCCATTAATTTTGAGAATAAAAGAGTAACAAGTGCATGGTTATCGAAGCACTTCTTTGAATTGATTAAGCTGATGCCTCGATGAATAGTACTCGATTCGGGATGCTTTGGTGAAGGAGCAGGTAGGCATCAATATATCTAGGAATCAATGTAAAAGATCGAAGCAAAAGGTGATGAAGATACTCATTGGTCAAGATGCAAAGAGTGAATATGGACAGTTGTGGGACTATGCTTGGGAGTGTAGGCTGCAAAATCCTGGAAGTAGAGTGTATCTCGAGGTCGTGGAGAGACCACTTCTTGATGTTGGGACGAAGTTTGATAAACTCTATGTTTGTTTCGATGCATGCAAATGAGGTTTTTTATCTAGTTGTAGACGGATTATAGGATTGGATGGGTGTTTTTTGAAGGGCTTATGCAAGGGAGAATTACGGCTGCAATTGGAAGAGATGCAAACAACCAAATGTTTCCCCGGCTTGGGCATTGTGAAGGTAGAGAACAAGGACAATTGGTCCTTGTTCCTAAAAAATTTGATGACTGATTTGGAGATAACAAATGGGGCAGGGTGGGCGTTCATGAGTGACCAACAAAAGGTAATGTTTGCTTTTTATAAAATTTTAAGGTAATGTTTGCTTTTTGATATCAACATGTCATTTGTTTACATTTTTTTATATTTTCAATTATTGCAGGGACTTGTTCCCGCAATAGCTGAGCTGTTGCCTTATGCCGAACATCGAATGTGCGCGCGACACATATACGCAAATTAGGCAAAGATCTATAAAGGGGACAAGTTGCAGTCGCAATTTTGGCAGCTAGCAAAGAGCACGAATATGGTTGACTTTAGGGTGGCCAAAGAAAAGATGCTTCAATTAACAAAGGATGGTTATGATGCACTGTTCCAAACAGACCCGAAGCATTGGTGTAGGGCGTTCTTCAGCGAGGAATTCAAGTGTGATAACATTGATAACAACATCTGCGAAGCATTCAATGGGAGGATAATAGATGCTAGATGTAAACCAATTATTTTGATGCTTGAAGACATACGCGTTTTGGTCATGACTCGGCTGCACAGACAAAGAGATGACACTGCAATGTGGACTAAGCAATATGGTCCTAGGATTGCTAAGAAATTGGATGATAACTTAGCTGCAAGTAGGTATTATCATCCCATTTGGAATGGGGATGAAGGATATGAGATAATGAAGGGTTCCGATAAGTATGTTGTCCATTTAGGTACGATGAAGTGTTCATGTAGAGCATGGCAACTCAGTGGAATTCCTTGTGCACATGCCATATGTGCAATTCAATTGAAGGGCCACAACACAGAAGACTACCTTGATGATTGGTACAAGAAACCAAAATATCTTGCTTCGTATCAATTTATGTTGCAGCCAATTAGAAGTAGCAAGTTCTAGGAGCCAACAGAACGCGAAGCACCTCAACCTTTGCCACTAAAGAAGAGAATGGGAAGACCAAAGAAAAAAAGGAAAATGACGGAGGGAGAGGACTCATGTCACCATAGGATGAATAGGACGGGTGTACCGGTAAAGTGCTCTTTCTGCCACATAGCAGGGCATAATATTAAGGGTTGTCAATTAAAGAAGCAGCAGGAACAATTGAGGCCAGCCGAAGGGCCTAGTGAAGGGACAGTTGGAGAAGGAGAAACAGAAAGGCGAAGTGACTCGACTGTTCTTCAGTCGACGACAATAAACCCAGTTAGTCATGACAATTGTGTTTATGTTACTTTATGGTTTGTTATTAATATGTACATACATATAAGTGACATATATGTAATGTTTTTGTCTTTGTCTGGTCACGGTGACACGTGAAGAATTGGCCGAAGCCCCTACTATACCTGAAAATGAAGGGCATGTTCAAAGAACCGAAGGTGAAAGATAGCCAGCTGCAGGATTGGCTAAAACAACTAGAGGGCCAGTTAAGTCGACTGTTCTTCAGCAGCAACAGAGAAAAAAAATACTCGGTCAGTTAAATGATTTGAGTTTACTTTTCATTTACGTTCTAATATGGCCTAATGTTATATTTATGATGTCCTTTGCCTTTTTCTCAGGTTCGAAGAAAACAAGCTAGAGCTCAGCCGCTAATAGAGGGCCCAACTGAAGGGCCACCACAAGATCCATCACTAAGATCATCACAAAGGCCACTAGAAGGGTCATCACAAGGGCTACCACTAAAGCCTACCGAAGGTGTAACTAGAAAAACAACCAGAAGAAAGCCAAAGCCAAATCAAGAGCCACCTGTAAGAAGGCCATCTACAAGACGCCTAGCTGAAGAATTGGCCGAAGAAGCCTCTTCTGTAGCTGAACAGCCACAAGAGCCGAAAAAATCACGTGCGAGAAGAAGAGGCAACCAATCACAAGTACCTCAAAGTGACGCTCCCCTTCGAACAAGAGGGGCTCTTGGGAAGAGGCTTAAACAATATGGTTATGGCCTTTATACGATGACCGTTCGGAACTGTTATTCTTAATATAAGTTTTATAGGCTGCATTTAATTTAATTTATAGTGCAAACTTTTGTTGATAATTGAGTTTTCTTTTTGAAGCTCGAGAGAAGTTCTGAGATTCTTATCTCTCAAGGCCGAACTCAAGAATCAACAGCTGCACCAACAAAGAAGAAGACATTGCTTGCGCCAACAAGAAAGAAGAGTAAGAAGAACTTAGTTGCAGGTCCATCCGAATCAGTTCAGCCTACAACAGTTGCAGCTCCTTCTGAATCAGTTCAGCCTAGGACAATTGCAGCTCCATCAGACTCAACGCATCCCAAGACAGTTGAAGAAGAAGTCTCACGTCCAGTTAGAAAAAGTGCAAGGATTATGAATCAAGTGCGAAGTCCATCAAAACGAGCACGAACAGGAGGCATTGTGCATATTGATGATTGATGAAATGGGATGTGATATGGTTTGTGGGGCTGATGAGTCAGTTGTAAACATCTGTGGATGTTTTTTTTTTTTTTTTTTTTTATAATACTTTGTCATTGAGTTAGTTGAGTTTGTGAGTACTCATTTGTCATTGACTTTGTGAGACAGATGTTCAAAATCAATGGAACAACCGTTGTTGCTTATCATTTTTGGCATGCCTGTTTTTTTTTTTTCTTTTACTTATTGCTACTTCTGGTGGTGGATATATGACGGTGACTAGGGTGCTCGTGTGGCTGGTGGTGGTTGCTAGTGAAAAGCCTGGTGGTAGTGGGTTGGGTTGGAGGTTTTTGTTGCACCTGGTGCAAGATGTATGTGCAATATGCACAGTTTGCACCAGGTAGTGCTGATGCAAGCTGGTGTAAGACACCTTACACTTGCAACTTATGCAGCAACATACCACCAGCATAGTGGTGGCTGGTGGTGGCTCAAGTGGATGCTTGGGATGCCTGGTGGTGATGATGGCTGGAGATGGTGGCCAGTGGTGGGCGGTGGTGGCTGGTAGTAGCCGATGTGTACAAAAAAAATGCCACTTAACTGATCACATTCTAAAAAACCTAGCACTTAAGTGTTCACTTTTAATAACAAGTTCACTTAAGTGATCCTTTTAATAATAACTTGACACTTAAATGACTCTTTGTCTATCATGACTGGCACTTAAGTGATCACTAGATACAACTTATAGTACTCGAATAATCACTCGTGTCTATTCTATGTATATGGTGGTTTGCAGCAAAACAGAGAAGCTACTGGTTTACCCATTTGCTGCTGGTTTACATTCAATTCAAGTAAAATAGTCACCACAACACATCGACCTAATATATATTCCATCATCATTGATTTATATTTGAGAATAAGCAAAAACTCTCGAAATCATTCATTCATTCATTCAAAACAAGTACATTTCCCCACACATTTACAACTATGGCAGTTGGAGAAACTTCTGCTCATCTTCCAGTCCTTTACATTTCATCATAAAGTAGGATAGACAAAGAAACAACAACACAATAAACGCTTGGTAACACTTCCGTTCAATTTTCATTTTTGCAACTTCGTTCTTCAAATGGTTAACAGAAGATGCTTGAGCTTGAGCTTGCATTGAGTCAACATCGTCCAAGTCGTCCACAAGCGTAGATGGAGGTTGATGACATCCATCAAGTAGGTCCAATATCACATCTGTGGCTCGGTGAGAGAATTTCGCATCGACCCATTTGAAGTTTGTACTTCGAGCCTTCTCTGTATCGGGCACATCCATAGAATCTTCTCCCGGGATTCGTTTGAGTCCACGATGTTCTTCTTGGACTTGGAAACCCACAGAAACAGAAATGCTCGCCTTCTCCTTCGCTTTGACGAGAGAAATTTGAGCCGCTGCTGAAAGTCTTGCTCTCCATTTCCAATATTCGGTGGTAGAATTTGGGGCAAATCGAATTAGGATGCGGGATTAGGGCTCCAGCGCTTCAATAGCATTTTACCCGATTTAGGGTTTTAGATTTAGGGCAAATGGGGAAGACAACGGCGTTTTCGCTGATTTAAGGGGTCTATTTTGGGCGAACACCCGGAACGACGTCGTTTGGGGTTAATTCGAGCTGACTCAGCTCTCCGGCGAGACACATCGGCGAGAGATATTAATATTTTAATGCCACGTATGATTTTCGGCCAGCTTCGCCGGAGATGGCACTCATGTGTCCCACTTTTCTTAAAATGTGGCACTTAAGTGTACCTTTCGTAAGTTATGGCACTTAAGTGTCCCTTTGGGCAAAGTTATGGCACTTGAAGCGTTCTTTTGCCACTCGCGAAACTTTTGAACCGAAGCCTGCATGGATAAGGCATGGATAAAAACGACAACATGTTTCAAAGCATAAGTCTTTCTACCACTCGTTCAAAAACCATAGCTCTTAATGACTATTTTTGTTTTGCTTTTTTAACAGATAAGTCAAAGAAAGAATCCATGAAAAGAGTATAGACATATACCAAGGCATTATTTTCGGATTGTTGATTCATTGCTTGGGATGAAGACTGTGCGGAGGACAAGGGCTCCCGCTTGCCAAGTTCAAGTAATCTGACGGATGGTACTTGTGTGACAACCTGGCTATTTCGAGAGCCTGGGCTATAATTTTGTACATCATCGTCATGGTTTGTCCCTGTCCACATTATCAATACACAAATATGAGAGTAGTGAATGTTTATCTCTTGGAGAAAAATACTAAATGACCTAAACAAGGTCGGGTCTCAAATTTTCCCCTCTAAGTAGCAAGGTTTTTTCTGCTTGGATCACTTTCTTTTCTGCTTAACTCTGTTCAATGTGTTATTTAGTTTCAATTTGCTAGGACGTTATATTTATTGATATACCGTTATCGAAATGCAAGTGTCATCGCTATTTCTTTGCAAGATGAAAGAGTATATCCTTGATCTAACCTGCCAGAAGAGAATTTCCTGCACTGCAGCACTAGTAGGGACACCCTCCGGCCACATTTGTATCACTATATAGGCGCAGAAGCGCTCGTTTTCACTGATCTTACTTGTGATCTTCAATGCCAACTCCATCGGCACTAGATTGTTTGCACTTGCTTATCAAAACCAAATCAAGTGTTGTTTGCCATGAAAACTTGAACTTAAGAAATTAGATAGGCCGAAACAAAACTAGAAAATGGGCGAAAAATCTAAATTTAAAAAGCTTTGACCTCAGAAATATAACATATTGGATCAGAATTCAATTTTAATGTCTTATACAGTGAGTCCTAGCTCTTATTAGCTAATACACAATCCCCAGAAGAAGCAGTCTGAGTACTCTTTACTAGAGGTGCTATTGTTCACTAAACTCAAGTCAGTCAGAATGAATAGAAATGTGCATCTTATACCTGCATTTTTGTATGATGGCCAATGGTAGGAAGAGCCAAGAAAATATTGGTTTTCAATGCAGATGAAGTGTTGTGCCGATCTAATCGCTTTCACATACACCGTGTGAATGCTCGTCTACTTTCAAGTTCTTTCCGCATATAAGATTCTGCAACCATGAAGAGATTGAAAGAAGCAACATTATCATTGTGGGCTTCAATCTATATTCAAAAACACTAAGGATTGTGCATAAAAAAGAAAAGTGACTTTCTAATGTGAGGAAAACTTTTTGAGTTACGCTTATATAACGGCCACTTGCCTATCTATTAGCATGGTTTTAGCAGTTAAAACTTACTTGCTTTGCAGCCTCTTCAACGCTCTTTGGGAATCCCTTTACAGATCCCGAATCAATCAATCTGAAGATCTATACCAATGTAAAATAGAAATGAAAGACAATCATTACACTTCGTTTTGTTTACAAATGAAGTCTTAAAAATGGTCATTAATTTTACAGGAAGTTTCCAGGAGGAAATCCAGGAATCTGGTTTCAAAAGAAGAGGAGATGAATGCATTACTAATGTTCATTCCAGGTGACTATTGCCTTGAAAAAGAGTGTAAATACTCCGGACATGAAGCAGGATACATAGCGCTCAGACTTGAAAGCCAAAATGAAGAACCGAAGTAAGGTTTATCCCCATTAGCTCCTGTATTCAATAATTGTCGCATGCATTCAATGGTCTCTGAAAATTCTTTTCTCCGAGGCACAAAAGTCAATGCATCAAGAATAAAATAACACACTCCCGTATTCCACAACGTACTCTCTGCTAAATTAAAAGAAAGAAGGAGCATAACCAAATTAGTTATGCGCAAGACCAGCAGCTTAAAAGGTATCAAAGTGTTCCTAATAAAGCAGAGTACGCATTTGACCTTAGCTTGCTTCATGAACTCCTTGAAAACCCTTCGGTAACAATCTTCACATGCCACAGGTGGAACTTCAACACTCAATCTCACCTGCAGAGCACCACGAAAAGTAAGGAGGCGTTTATCAGTGCTTTTCCCATGATCATTGCTACTTAAAAAACAAAAAAAAAGTAACAACAGCTGTAATTCAATCCCCAAAACAAAATTTCTCTCAGAAAACTTTCAAGCTCATAGTCAGTGCAATACGGAGCGGCATCGAACTTAGAAAGCGCACTGAAGAAAAACAGAGTACTGGCCGTATTTCCTGAATTTCGGCCACGAGAAACAGACACATTCTGATTAACGTAGAGATTTCGAAGATATAATCAGTTTCCCTTCCGTGGTGCGCAATTACCGAAAGATGCACGTTGCACTTTCAAATTCAGCGACGACCGAAGAAGAACGTCATTGCAAAACGTCCACTCATTACAGAACTAACGAAATTAACCGTCCAGCTTAGTCGAAGGAGGAGGATCAAAGGCCGCAATATAAACACATCAGAGGGCGAACACTCACTCTGCTGTTCGGTTCTTGGACCTCTGTGACCTCGATATCCGCCAGCAGCCGGTCCTTCTCAGCGGTGACGGTGACGGAAGACGCGGAGACCGCGAAACGGTGGCCATTCGAAGGAGACGATGAGAGAGGCTGTCGAAGCCGGTGGGTTCGCGCCGGAGGTGAAGACAGAATGTGGGGGCCGAAGGATGCAATGAAAGTAATATTGTGAATCTCATACCAATATTGTGAGAATTATGGTCATGTGGTTGCTTTGTTTGATTCGGTACTAATTTGGTCTTGGATTGATGCCATTTTGATCTACTAGACTCATATGCACCTGTAGGAAGATATGGCTTCAATTTCATGTCAACTAGTCATCAAACGATCATGATTTGCGGTCTCGTATGCTCTGTTACACTTCTGAACATGTGCTGGAATTTTTGGAATGAGCATGAATACATGGATTTTGTCTTTGCTTTGGTTGCCTTTTCGATTGCCCGTGGACAAATGGTGCATGATTAAATTGATGAGATGTGTGCTTGATATTGCCATGAGAGTCTTGACCTCATAGCTGATTTAGAGGACTCCGATGTTAATTGAAGTTTAATGGCATGATTCTTGCGATTCCTCTACTAGTACCCATATTCTAAAGTTGATATGGTAGAGTAGGCCAGATCCGAGGAAATCTTTCAACAAAGCTGGTCAATGAGGCCCCTCGAAATATCGCATGTACGACACTTGCCAACAAAGTATATGTCTTCTCTCCCTTTCCTTCGATGCTCGCCATTCAAGGTTTATTTTAAGAGCTATTGCTTAAATCTAATTGATCCGTCAAGTGTGTGTGTTTGTGCCAACATACTGCACACAACACCAATTGCGACCTACTCATTCTTGATGTCCTTTCGTTCCTTGGAGTGTTCATTGGCCAATGCTGTTCAGAATAATGTTTCAAAGATATGACTTTCGTTTTCCTCCCTCCCTCAGAGAACTCACAAAAGCAACCCTCACCAGCACTACCAATACCTTGCCCTTGAAATCCATCAAGACCTGCCCATATGTTTCCCCAGGAGTAGGTGCATAGTTCAGATTGTCTCCCCTATAAATCATTCTGCAACGGGGCTGCAGAGCTCCATCTATCTCCTGAGAAGTTTTTGCTATAAATCTTTCCCTCTAAGAAGTTTATGCTATAAATCTCGAATGGAAAACACTTAGCCAAGAACTTGATGAACCATATGAATTTATCTTAATGTCCACACGATAACATCAACTCATCCGAAGCATTTTATACAACAATGGCATTGCGTGTCCTTTCCACAACTTGCTTTCCACAACTTGCTTTAATTAGTGGAGAGTATCTATCTGAATCACAACTTACTTTGTCATGCTCATAAATGCTCATTCCACTCATATTTCTTAATTTCAGCTGCTCAAAACACTGCGATTTAACCCAAAATCACTAGAAAATTTTGTTATATATTATTGCATTTGCACACTGTCAAAATCGAATGCCACTAACTTGACGTGATTGATCATGTCGTGAGAGCATCAAGAAGAGTGGTGGGTGATCCGAGGATTTTGCCGCCCCCATCGGGAAGCATTTCAAAACTGGCCAAAGGACTGACTTTACCGTCTCTGCTCACACGGATGGGATACTACATCAGGTGCCTTCTCATTTCCCCGGGATCATGTTGGTCCTCATCCATATAAGCTTTCCAATTCCGTTTGACTATTTTGTTCACCCTCTTTACACATTCAATGCTTTAAGGTTCCTTGAAACTGTCCTCTAAATCTCCCAAGTGCTCCGCCCAAAGCAACATCCTATAACCGTAAACCTGCATAGCGTAAGTCAACATAATTATACACAAGCTTAAGTTTTTGAATGAATGTTGCTGCACTTGCTCGGGCATACGCTTTGTATATGCTATTCAGATGAGAGGCTAACCAGATGTAACTAACCTGGCCACGTGGATGCCTCTTTTTCGCGGCCCAAGTGTGACGCGGCTGATAAGCCCCCATTGCACTTTCGGTATCTCTTGAGCCATCCAGAGATCTTTGGTTGATATTTGCCGATGCCATTATCATTCCTTTGGCATACACATATATCATGAATCTGCGAAAACTTTTGAACCGACGCTTGCATGGATAGAAACAACAGCACGCTTCAACCAAAAGTCTTTTCACCACTCATGCTCTACTTTTTTCGTTTTGCTTTTTTAACGGATGAGTTAAAGGAAGAATCCATGAAAAGAGTATAGACATATACCAAGGCATTATTTTCGGATTGTTGATTCATTGCTTGGGATGAAGACTGTGAAGAAGACAAGGGCTCCCGCTTGCCTAGTTGGTAGAGGTTCAAGTAATCCAAGGGATGGTACTTGTGTGACAACCCGGCTTTTTCGAGAGCCTGGGCGATAATTTTGTACATCATCGTCATGGTTTGTCCCTGTCCACATTATCAATGCACATATGAGAATAGTGAATGTTAATCTTTTTACATCATCATATCTCCTGGAGAAAAATAATAAAATGACTGAAACGGGGTCGGGTCCCAAATTTCCCCTTTAAGGAGCTCGGCTTGGTCTGCTTGGATCACTCCGATTTCTGCTTAATTCCGTTGGCATATTATTTAGTTTCGATTTGCTTGGACATCATCGATTTACATGTGTCATCACTATTTCTTTACGAGATGAAAGATTTTATCCTTGATTTGACCTGCCAAAAGAGAATTTCCTGCACTGCAGCACTAGTAGGGACACCCCCTGGCCGCGTCGGTATCACTATATACACACAGAAGCGCTCGTCTTCACTGATCTTGCTTGTGATCTTCAACGCCAGCTCCATCAGCACTAAATTATTTGCAGCTGCATGTCAAAACCAAATCAAGCATTGGTTGCCATAAAAAATTGAACTCAAGAAATTAGATAGGCCGAGACAAAACTAGAAAAAAGGAGGAAAAATATGCATTTAAAAAGTTCGGTGAGTCGGTCTCAGATATAGCATATTGAATCAGAATGCAGTCTTAATGTCTTATACAGTGAGTTCTAGCGATTATTAGCTGATACACAATTCCCAAAGGGAGCCAAATCTGTACACTCTTTACTGGAGGCGTTATTGCTCGCTCAACTCAGTCAGTCAAAATGAATAGAAATGGGCATCTTATACCTGCACTTTTGTATGGTGGCCAACGATTGCAAGAGCCAAGCAAATATTGGTTTTCAATGTAAATGAAGTGTTGTGCCGATCTAATTGCTTTCACGTACGTCTTGTGAATGCTCTCGTCTACTTTCAAGTTCTTTCCACAGATAAGATTCTGCAACCATGAAGAGATTGAAAGAAGCAACATTATCAATGTTGAATTCAATCTCTACTCAAAAACACTAAAGACTCTGCATAAAAAAGAAGATTGACTTTCTAATGTAAGAACACTTTTCAAGTTAAACACATATAAGAGCCAATTGCAAATCTACCAGCATGGTATTAGCAGCTAAAACTTACTTGCTTTGCAGCTTCTTCAACGCTCTTCAGGGATCCCTTTACAAAACCTGAATCAATCGATCTAAAGGCCTATGCCAACAGAAAATAAATATGAAAGACGGTTGTCACACTTCATTTATTTACAATTGAAGTCCCTTGAAAATGGTAATTAATTTGAAGTAAATTCTCCCAACCTGCACATCCCAATTTTCCGGGTCGTCTTCGTCCTTGACTTGTACTCTTTTGTCGCCATCAGGGCTTGTCGAGGGACAAAGTATCCACGAAATCCTATCGAGCCTTAAGAGAGCTTTCTCATGCCAACGCCTAACATTTTTCAGCTTAAACTCGCGCCACTTCGCTGCTTTTCTCCATCTCTGTGCAAGATTCTTCAATGTGTGTATGCAACTTGTCCCTCAACTTTGCAATGTAGATCATGCCACAGTTGCCTTGGGACATTGACAATGGACTATAATCATCACAAAAGCAATTTCTTCTCATGATCAAAACATAACATATACATGTTATTACAATGCCAAAGGTAAACATTAGCATGCTACCGTGAATGTGGGGCTGGGAATGTTATTCTTAAAAACGGTATCAAGATCGCTATAGAGTTTGTGCTCTAGATAGTCATATCGGCCATCACATAGGTCTAGCTTGCCAATGAATGCTATTATTTTGTAATTGTTTCTGGAGGCTTGAGTGTCAAGAACCATGCACTTTTGGTGGTGCGAGTAAAAGGTCCCCCCACTTGGACTACAAAAGATCCATACACCAACAGATCAAACAAAACATTTTCATAGATTTATCTCGAATTTCAATCGAATGGGTAGCCTTTGCAATATTGTAAAATTCCCTTTTAGAACTGTCCTAAATTCATGTCATTAGGTTAGAAAACACATGATATGATCTAGGATGGCATGAGATAGATCAATGAACTTTCGTGAATACCTGATTGGAATAATCAGGTAATATACAACAAAAGTGGTGCTTTTGATGCAATCTAACCATTTGATTTTGATTAAGAATCGACCTAAACATTTAAGGATACATACTTGTTGCTTGAAAATGCTGAGTTTGGTACTTGCATAATGAGGAGCAAGCACACAGCGGATGCCATAGTGTCGGACAAACTTCTTCGTCTCTTCGTCATGAGTTGGCATCACGCCATCCTACGCCACAACATAGCACGTGCCAAGTCTCAGTGATGAGAGATCTCAATAAAGAACTATCCTTTCCTAAGTCATGGATTTGAAATTTTTTGGCCAAACGGTGCATTGCACCATAAATGAGGATACATTTTCAAGAAAGAGCCATTATATAACATATTCTCCAATTGCATCTTGTAAATGCAAGCCAAAAGAAAGATCTATTAGAGGTCAAGAATTTGTGTAAAAAGAAAAAAACTTTTTATACCGTAAATGTTCATTAAGCCAACATTAAGTACTCCAATCATCCCAAAAACCATAAAGACATTTCCATGTTTTAGCAATGCTTAATTACATGTGAGTGTGGTCTAGTGTTACTGTCTTCAAAAGGATGAGCTTAGACCGAACGCTTCGTGGTCCTTCACACAGAAGTGCTCATCTTGCGAGGGGTTCTTATGGGTCGGGATTATTAGCACTTGAATTGTACCAACAATGAAACAATGAAAAGAAGAACAACAATAGTAATAAAAATTTTGTCATACGCGACCGCTAGTGCGATAGAATATCTCATTCCCTAGGGTCCACCGCCGATTTTCCCTTCTCTCTTGAATTCGGTTACCACAGCAATAACCAGAGGGACATTTTCGTCGTTTTAAATCAGGGCACTTTCGTCATTTGATGAGGAAGTTCTCGATTCTGCTTCGCGTCAGTAGCCTTTACCGCCCTCTCTAGCTTCACCGTTGGCCGCCAGCTCCACCGAAAGCTGCCGTCGGCCTTCCGTCTCCGACCACGGCAGGTGCACGAAGGAAGGCACACAACACACGCTCAAGAAACGAAGCTCGAACCTGGAATCCGAAGTTCATTGTCGTTGATTCGAGGTTCGCCGGAGGTGAATCGACGTCGATTCCACCGTTCATGACTTTGATTGCGGTTCCGGTGTCGTCTAGTTGCAGTTCTGATCGTGTGCTATTCTAACCGCGAGGCGTTCCTGCGATTCGTTCTCTCGCTTCAGTGGTCAGTGGAAGCTTGCGGTAGATTCGAATCGCATGGAAAAGGACGCCCCGTCTCTGTTGACTCCAACCATCGCTCACGAATCTTCTCTCCACCGATTGAGCTCTTCAACTTCTTGTTGTAGTCCAAGCCCAAGAGCCGTCCTCGCCTCGAATGAATGTTCGGATACTGCTCAGGAAGTGTTTAATGAAATGATTGAAGGAATCCATCTGTTATTCTGTCCTGTTGGTGGCCGTTAGAATCAATGCTATGATAGTGAGGCTGCGCTCGCTGTCTAGAAAGTCGCTGAGTTGTCGAGCTCGCGCCCTCCTCAAATCATCAGGTCGTCTCTTCTCCAATTAAGCCACGTTATTGGTGTCGATTTGTTCTAGACTCGTCTCTCTTGATCTCTATTCTGTTTTTTATTTTTTCCCTCACCTTCCACTCGACTGTTTCATCGTCAAATACTTGCTGCGTCGTCGTGTCGAGACACTCCTCATCGCCAAAAGCCAGAAGCGAAATTGCGACAGTAGAAGCCAAGGAGATGCGGTCACGATTGCTTTCGATAATTCCGCTTGTGTAGCTCACTGCATCAGAGGGATCAAGTCGACTAAAACCTTCCACGAAGAACAATAATCATTGATGCATTGCACGTGACAGTAATTATCGATGTGCCATTTTGATACTAGCAACATCATCTAAAAGCAGTTTCACCTTGATAGCAAACCGACCGAATAAGAAGGAAGCAACTGGAATGACATCAACTGGAGCTTGAATTCATGGAAACGAGCGGCAGCAGCAATGATCTACGTCCGACGCCCCTGAAGGTCTTTTGGTAGAGATATTGCTAGCCGAAGACAACGAACGTGACTTGGAATTTCTGTCTACTCCAAGCTCAGTGTCGAGGCACAGAGAGCGGCTTCTTTCTTTGGTCAGATCGACTGTGACATCCTCGCAGGGCGGAGGGTGGAGCAGGGGAGATAGAAGGCCAGGCCAGGCTAGGCTAGGGGAAAAGGTTGAAAGGTGGGAGTAATGGGGCTGGTGGGTCTAGGCCACAGATTAAATCAATGGGTTGCTCTTGTGGACCGTGCCAGTTGGACTAACTTGGCTTTTTCTATTTGTTATTTACGTTTATCTTTTTATTACTCTTTTTCTTTTGTTCTTTTTTACTTCCATTCATTGTTTTATGCTCATTTTTTTTAGAAAAACGTATGCTTAATTTTTTGACTAAAATTCAGATGTCGACAGTTTCGAATATATTTGCCCTAATATTTAAAGAAGAAAATCATGCCATCATGAACAAAGTACAAGATATCGTATGTTTTTGTTGCGTCAATTCTTTACTTCCCAAAAAGCTAGAGTAGTTTATTGATCGATGGAAAAAATAGGCCAAAAAAATGGGACAACCCAATCAAATTGTACGAATGTGTGTTGATGAAATATCGACTCATTTAAAATGACTTAATTGATGACTTGGATTCATATAGACCTGATTTCCAATCTTGCCCATTTGGCAGGTTGAAGTCCTAGAATATCACAATGGAAGATTAAACAAAGATCAGTACAAGGCAAGAGAAAAAGATAGTTTTCTTTAGTAAAAATTGATTCATTCATGTTTTATTTTTCCTATTTGAGGATTCTTTTCAATTTATTGAAAGTTCTCAAAGTGAAGAAATGATTAAACATGGCAAAGAGTCAAGGAAAAAGCAAAAGAAATTAATAAATATGTTGAGAATAACATAGGTTTAAATAAAACCAATTTTTATAAAATTTCACCCAAAAAACCGACCATGATTGATTAAGCGGTCCAAGACTTGATTTGCAAGTCAAAGGTCACAAATTTGATTTCCCAATCTATTATCCATTTTGGGATAAAATGGGGTCGAAGTCCCATAAAATGCGGTGGAAGACTAAACTAGGAGCCGTAAAGGGAAGGTGGTGGTGGGGGGCGGGGAGAGAGAGAGAGAGAGATTTCTTTAGTGCAAGATGATTCTTTCATATTTTTTCTTTAGCGCAAGATGATTCTTTCATATTTTTATTTTCCTTTATTTAAAGGTTTTAAAGTGAAGAAATGATATGATGGTTGGGGAATTTTTTTTCTCGTCTTTCATTCAGATACGTAGCTTCTATGATAGAGGATTCTTTTTCCTTTCGTTTAAAGGTTCCAAAGCGAATAAATGATGAGACGGTTGACGAATTTTATTCTCATCTTTCAGTTCAGATTCTTGGCTTCCACAATAGAAGATTCTTTTCTTCCAACCTAGGATTCTTCCTCAAATTATTTGAATTATTCTTTTCTTCTTCAAAGTCATCATCTCCCTCCAACGCTAGATCCAAACCCCATGTCTCCCACCACGCTGACATCTTAATGAGCCACAGATTGAACTAATTCCTCCCGGTGAATTTCTCTAACTCAATTTTTTTAGAAGCCATAGCAATAATTGCATACAGACAAAATAACCCTAGGCTTTGATACTAGTTTTACGACTAATGCCCAAACAAGAACAAATGAAAATGACTTAAGTAAAAAATAAATTGCATAAATAAAACCTGAACACAACGGATTTACTTTGTCCAATGGTAAAACCTACTTTATGGGGAAAGTTAACAAGATGGTTTCATGATAATCGGCGAAAAATGGATTACAACCGCTCAATTACACTCACTCATAAGCGTTTCTCAATCATAGAGTATCACAAGAATCAGTCACAACAAATGAGTTTTCTCATGCTCTCAGCTCTCTTGGATGATGATTCTCAATAGTCTTTATGTCTCTCACAAGCTTTTACAGATATTAAGCACACTCAACACGCTCAAAAGACAAGCTCACCAATAAAATAGTTATATGCAAAGAAATTATCAGCCCTTATTTGATGACAACATTGATTTCATCTTCAATAATGAAAAGAGTTCTCGTGAGAAATTAATGTCCCTTGTTGCATCACCCACACTCCGATTGGCAAGAGTCCAATTTCGACTTCCTAATATGGCCTGAATTGCTTTGCAATTAAATTATGGGTCGAATTTCAAATCAATGGGATTAACTTTGATTCATAATCAACACATCACAACGTCGTGGCCGAGTGCACTTGAAGAGGCGGTTGATCTCAAGCATACTTGGCTTGAGGTTTACCAACCAAATCTACAGGAATATTCGTAGATATTTTGATGCATATTCATGAATTATATGTATTCTTAGGGGTAGTTCTTCTCTGAGGCAGGTATTTTTTTTAGTTAATGAGTTTGACTAAGATATAAGTAGGTGCGAATATTTTTCATTAGCGGCCTTGTTAGTAATTCCGGTGACAACATGAGTCAATCTTGAGCTATGTTGTCTACCGTCGCGGTTGCACCTCATGTAGAAATCTACTTGCAAGGTGCTTTCATTGGTCCCTTCTCTGAGAACCATCACTTGTGTGCTCGGCCAGGGTACTGTATGTTTTCCGTTAATTCTTGTAGATGTTTCAAATACATTTATCCTAAGTTTAGAAGAAGAATATCGTGTCATCAGGAACAAAGTATAAGACGCTGTATGTTTCGTCACGACACATTTTTACTTACCAACGGCCAGAGCTATTTCTCGAAGGGAGAAATGGCAAAAAAAAAAAAAAAAAACAAAACAAAATAACAAAAACAAAAGCGACAATCCAGTAGGATAGATACTGCTTCAGATTAACCCCAAATCCGATCTCCCCCATTTGGCGCGTCGAAGTCGTAGAAATCACGATGGAAGATTAAAAGAGCAGTACAAGTAAAGAGAGAGATTGAACGAAAAAGAAAGGCGGCAGAGATTTCTTTCGTGAAAGATGATTATTTCATATTTATCTTTCCTGTTTCGAGGATACTTTTTCGCTTTATTTAAAGGTTCCAGGGAGAAGAAATCATGAGACGGGAGGATTCTTTCATTTATTCCCTTCATGTTGAGGATTCTTCCTCACCTTTCAGTTCAGATACTTGCCTTCTATGACAGAGGATTCTTTTCCTCCGGCATGGGGATCCTTCTTCAAATTATTCTTTCCTTGGCCGAGGAAAAATGAGATGGTCGTCACGACTTTTCTTGGCCAACACCTTCGTATATATTTTGGGAGTTTCACCCGATCTCATTCAGACATCTGTCGCATTTCCTATCTCGAATTTTCACCGTCCTTCACTGTCTTCTTCCAGCCACTAGCGCTCTCTCTCTCTCTCTCTCTCTCTCTCTCTCTCTCTTTCTCTCGTGTTCATTGTATTCATCCTATTGAACCTTTCCTCTTCTTCAGTCGTTTCGTTTCCGGGTTCCATCACTTCAGCCTTCCTCAGCATATATAAATTCTTAACTTTCATTTCTCTCCAAAGAGGAAGAAAAGAAAACCAGAAAGAAATAAAATAGCGGGAAAATGGGGAATATTGTTCTGTCTATAGCTCCCAAAGTGGCGGAATACCTGGCGGCTCCAATTGGTCGTCGATGCGGCTACCTGATATTCTCCAACAGCTACGTTGGCCAACTGAAGGAAGAACTTGAGAAGCTGGATGACGCGAGGGTTGGGCTGCAGCGCTCGGTCGTTGATGCTGAAAACAACATGAGGGAGATAAAACGCGAAGTTAACAGATGGAAGAATGATGCAGAGACTGTTGCCAACAAGGCACGCGGCATGCTGGATGACGAGGGAAGAGCCAAGAAAACTTGCTTCTGCGGGTGGCTTCCCAACCCAAAGGAGCGTTATTGTCTCGGCAGGGACGCGAGGAAGACAGCCCAGGCCATCCAGGCACTCATCCCACAAGGTAAATTCGAGAGGGTCTACTATGAGAGTGATCCACCGGGGCGTGTCGCTGGCACTCCTGATGTGAATTCGTCAGCTGGTGATGGGGGCGACACTATTGTGGACTCGCAAGCTTCCGTCTTTCAGGGCATAATGAAAGCTCTGGATGATGAGAAGCTAAGAGTGATTGGGGTCTACGGGCCTGGCGGCGTGGGGAAGACTACGCTATTGGAGGAAGTCGAGAAGAAACTCAGTAAAGAGAAGGGACCGTTCCACATGATCGTCAAAGCAAAAGTGTCGCAGATTCCTGTCTCAAAGAATATCCAAGATGAGATCGCTGACGCCTTGAAACTGGATCTGAAGGACGTGCAAAGCGAAAGCGGCAGGGCAGATCGTCTGTTGGAGAGATTACAGCGGGATCCAAGTGAGAAGGTTCTCATAATATTGGATGACCTATGGGGGGAACTTGATTTGAACGCGGTTGGAATTCCTTCAAGAGACATTAGCGGGAAATGCAAATTGTTGCTCGCATCGAGATCTGAAGATGTGCTGAAGCAAAAGATGTGTGCCAATAAAACATTTTTTCTTGGAGGCCTAAACAACGATGAAGCTTTCGGGCTATTTGCAAAGGCGGTCGGCAACAGGCTCGAAGACGATGAGGATTTGAAAGCAATAGCGGCTCAAGTGGTCAAGAAGCTTGCAGGTTTGCCTCTTTTGATTATCTCCGTTGCAAAAACCTTGAAAGAAAGCCCTGTGTCCGCATGGAGAATCACACAGATAGAAATAGATGAGTCAACTAAAGAAATACAAGAAACGATAGTGAAGTTGAGTTATGGCCATTTGACGACTGAGGACGCGAAGTGCTTATTCTTGCTCTGCGGTCTTATTGGCGGGACCATTCATGTCGAACTTCTATGGGTATTAGGCATGGGGTTGGGCTTGTTTGAAAAAATTAATGAGACGATACAAAATTCAAGGGAGAGATTGAATAATACTCTGGATAGCCTCCGTTCCATTTGTTTGTTGCAGGATGGAGGCGATGATAAGAAAAATGTGACCATACATGATCTTTACAGTGAGGTGATCATCTCAAATGCATTTAGTGATCAGAATTGCTTAATTATTAACAGCGATTA
Organism: Eucalyptus leucophloia subsp. euroa; assembly: GCA_017140325.1. Lineage (NCBI taxonomy): Eukaryota > Viridiplantae > Streptophyta > Magnoliopsida > Myrtales > Myrtaceae > Eucalyptus > Eucalyptus leucophloia. The sequence continues at coordinate 6,674,970 of CM029474.1, forward strand.
TGGCTCATGGCCGAAGGAAAAGCTTGAGAAATGTTGGGCATGCTTAGTGAATGTTGGCAATGGTAGGCGTGCTAAACTAATGTTGCGTCAGTTTCCCCATGTGAAGATACTTATGTTGTCGGAACAATACGATATGCGAGATTGCAGTAGAATGGATTTCACATATATGGAGGAGCTCCGAACCCTATATCTTTGCTCCATGCATATCACCAGTTTACCTTCCTCGATGGAAATCCTCAGGAACCTCCGGTCATTAGGCATAAATTGCTATGTGGAGGATGTGACAAATCTTGGCAAGCTCAAAGCACTGCGGATTCTCAGCTTCAATGGGTCTATAATTTCTAGACTGCCTAAAGAAATCGGGAAACTAACAAATCTGAGATCGTTGAATTTGAACCATTGCTACTCGCTTAAGATAATCGAGCCTGGAGCCCTAAAAGGCTTAATCAACTTGGAAGAGTTACATATGAAGAAAAGCTTTGATCAGTGGATGGGCAAGCATGAAATACCCTCGAAATCGTGTCGTGTTGGGCTTGTCGAGTTGAAGAACTTGACAAAACTAGCATCTCTGGAAATATCGATTTGTCATCCCATCATACTCTTGGAGGATGATGACCTACCATCTGAGAACCTGGACAAATTTTGGATCGACATAGGAAATATTGGGTTTTGGACTGACATACAAAGTTTTGGGTGGAGGGAAAATGAAGGTTTGACAACCATGAAGCTCAATCTGGAAGGGTGCGATAGTATTCTTTCAAGAAAATGGGTTAAGAAAAATCTGCAAAAGACTCAATGCTTATATTTAAGCGAGTTGAGTGAGTTCAAAGAGAGCCCTCGTGAATTGTGCACCCAAGGATTCCGAGAAGTGAAGTATTTCAACATTAAAGACAGCCCCTCAATCAAGTACATTGCCGGATCATCCAATGGCCTCCCTCTCATTGCTTTTGGGAAGTTAGAGTCTTTTTCCCTTGAAAATCTTATTAATTTGGAGAAGATATGCCATGGCCCCATTGCGCCAGAGTGTTTCAACAAATTGAAAGCCCTGAGGGTCAGACAATGTGACCAATTGAAATACTTGTGGTGTCTTTCAGATGTGCAAAGACTTGTACAGTTGGAAGAGATTGAAGTGTGGAAATGTGACTCAATGCAATCAATTGTCACACACGATGCAGGAGAAGATATAGTTTCTACCAATAACAAAGTTGAGTTGCCTAATGTCCGTCGTCTAGCATTGAATGAGTTACCAAATATGACAAGCTTTTGCACCAAAGCTGAAATCACTTTAGAGGATATTCCAATCCAGGTAATTTTCTTTCATTTTTTAGCTCTGTCAATTTGTCCTATTAGGATGAGATGATATTGGTGTTCACTCAACGTTAGTACATATTGCATTTTAACTTTGATTATTCATACAATTTTATTTGCGTTTTGATTTACAAATGAAAAATCATCTCAAATAGAACACAGGTCATATTATAATTAGAGGGAAGCTACTTTCCACGACTATTTTTTTTTTTCAACGGTAGATAATTGGACCGATAACTAGGGTTTCTACTGTGACTAATTTATTATTTATTTAACATTTTTAATGAGTTGAAACAATAGTAGTGTGATGAATGGATGAAAGCAAGAATGAATCTTGAATGAATAAATAAAATTCAATAATTTCAAAATGAAGAAAGCGACGTCCAAAGATTCAATAAATGGATGGCGAGCAAGAAGCGACGTAACAAAGAAAGTCCCCATGACCGTGCAGTTGTGCGGCACTAGCAGCATGATAGTGGTGAAGATATCATCATGAAAATCAGAAGAGAAATTCATTTTTTTTTTTTTGTATTTTAGCCGGAGAGTTTCACTTATTTTCTCGTGAAAATAACTTGAATTGTAACAAATTCACCTTTAATGAGTCTCATTGTGGTGCTTTGTTAGGTTTCTTTGCCTCACTTAGAATCCCTGGTAATGGTTGGATTCCTTGCCCCAGAAAAGATACTCTATGGTGAACCCTTAATAAAAAACAGCAATATGAAATCGCTAAGGATAGAAGAGTCTAAATCCACGTCGAGTATTCCGAAAGATCGGATACTCAAGCTGCCAAATTTGGAGTCAATGAATATTCATTGTCGTAATTCATTCAATAATCGGTACGAGTGAACGAAATTCAACAATCTCAAAATGAAGAAAGTAAGATTAAATGAATGAAAGGCGAACCAAGAGCCACGTAACAAAGAAAGTCCACCTAATTGATGTTTCACCTACATGCAAGTTGCAATTGATTCCAACACGTCATGACAACCTCACCATGTCAACATTGTTCTGCATCCGTCATCCCTTTCTTCAGCTATTAAGGGGATATTTCCTTTTCCATTCTTTCAGGCACGACAAAAAATATACACGTTCCCCCCTCTGATCAATTAATTTTTGAATAAAATTAAGTTTTTGACATTCTTAAGAGACATCAAGCCCATTCATGCATTCAATATCCATTTGTTTCATTGAAAATTTATTATTGTTGAAAAAAGTTTTCTTGGTAAATCGTTTTTCTAGAAAATGAATTGTTTTCTGTATTTGGTTCTACCGAAAACGTAATTTGAAAAGATATTTTATGATGTTTATTAACGAAGCGCAAAAATTTACAAAGTGAAGACAAAAACTGTTATGGATCCTTAATAGAAACAAGCCCGAATAAGTCATATTTACTTGTTCTTAATGAAAACCAATAAGTTAACAAAAAATTATGAAAAATTGAACTTTGATATGATTTTGTTGTCAATTTTGAAGTTCAAAATAGAAAGAACAAAAGAAAAGATAACCAAATTATGGTAGTTGTTTTGAAGATGGGTAAATGATTTCAAAAGAAAAGATAAAAAATTATGGTCTTAGTTTTCAAGATCAGCTAAAGAAAAGATAAAAAAAAAATATGATGACAGTTGAGAGAGAGAGAGAGAGAGAGAGTTGTGCGATAGTGTTGCATTTGCGACATGATAGTGGTGAGGATATCCTCATGAAAATGATCCCTTTTCACAGGGAATTCATTTTTTCTGTATAGTCATTTTCTTGTATCCGTGAGAAGTTTGAAAGAAATTTCCTGAAAATAGCTTTACTTGTAAGAAACTCACCTTTAATGAGTTTCATTGTGGTGCTTCATTAGGTTTCATTGCCTTGCTTGGAATCCCTGGTGATGGTTGGACTCCTTGGCCTAGAAAAGATACTCTATAGTGAACCTTCATTAAAATACAATAATCTGAAATCGCTAGAGATAGAGGAGTCTACATCCACATCGATTATTCTGAAGGATTGGATACTGAAGTTGCCGAATTTGGAGTCAATGAAAATTGCGCGCACTCCATCTGTAGAAGTAGTTTTTGACCTAGAGGAGCTAAAAGTCATCAAGGAAGTGGAGATTCTCTCTCGGCTAAGTACATTGCAATTATCTAAGTTACCGAACTTGCATCACATGTGGAAACAAAATGTACAACTACAAGGAATATCGATACTTCAGAACTTGAAGAGGCTCTTTATCAAAAATACGGGACTATCATTTCTCTTTCCGCTGTCTGTGGCTAAATGTCTTAGAGAAATTAGAGACATTAAAGTGGTGAATTGTCCAAATATGAAGGCGGTGATTGTTGATGAAGAAGGAAGAGATGATGTGATAGATGATATTGTAGAGTTCCCATTATTGGAGCGACTATCTATAAGCCGCTGTCCCATGGAGAAATTCTTCTCATATTCTCATGGAAAAAATGAGTCAATAACCACCACTTCAGATTCACAAGATACTTATTCGGATTCCTTCTTTGATCAAAAGGTATGAATCCTTTCTTTAGAGCTTACGCCCATAATAGTCATAGGCACGCGATTGGTGGGGCAAGTATTAATATTTTTTTGAAGATTTTTTTATATGGTTTATTAGTTAAAATGTTTTTTTATAATTTATAGCTACACTTGTTAGAGTAAGGCCATTGGTGAAAATTCTATCCTCCGCCGCATTAAATAGATCGGTATAAGATTAGGCCAAATTGTGAAAATTTTCATAACTATGATCTGATGTACAACTCTTATGAGCAGATAAGTTTACCAAGCTTGGAGAAGTTAATACTCCACTCGCTAGGATCCTCTCGTCGTGGCTGTGGGCTCGGCCTCGCCATTGCTGGGCAAGGCGTATGGCACAATGAGCTTCCCAAAAGTTCCTTCGACAAATTAGCCAACCTCACCCCAAAACAAGATTTGCAATCACAAGGAACATCGATATTTCAAAATTTGAAGGTGCTCTCTATCAACAATACAGGGCTATCATTTCTCTTTTCGGTGTCTCGTGGCTAAATGTCTTAGAGAAATTAGAGAGATTGAAGTGGAGGATTGTCCAAATATGAATGCGGTGATTGTTGATGAAGAAGGAAGAGATGATGGGATAGATGATATTGTAGAGTTCCCATTATTGGAGCGACTATCTATAACCTGCTGTCCCACGGAGAAATTCTTCTCATATTCTCATGGAAAAAATGAGTCAATAACCACCACTTCAGATTTACAAGATACTTATTCGGATTCCTTCTTTGATCAAAAGGTATGAATCCTTTCTTTAGAGCTTACGCCCATAATAGTCATATGCACGCAATTGGTGGGGCAAGTATTAATATTTTTTTGAAGATCTTTTTATATGGTTTATTAGTTAATTTTTTTTAATAATTTATAGCTACACTTGTTAGAGTAAGGCCATTGGTGAAAATTTATCCTCCACCGCATTAGATAGATCGGTATAAGATTAGGCCAAATTGTAAAAATTTTCATAGCTATGATTTAATGTACAACTCTTATGAGCAGATAAGTTTACCAAGCTTGGAGAAGTTAATACTCCACTCGCTAGGATCCTCTCGTCGTGGCTGTGGGCTCGGCCTCGCCATTGCTAGGGGAGGCATATGGCATAGTGAGCTTCCCAAAAGTTCCTTCAACAAATTAGCCAACCTCACCCCGGAACAAGATTTGCGATCACAAGGAACATCAATATTTCGGAATCTGAAGCTGCTCTCTATCAACAATACAGGGCTGTCATTTCTCTTTTCGGTGTCTGTGGCTAAATGTCTTAGAGAAATTAGAGAGATTGAAGTGGAGGATTGTCCGAATATGAATGCGGTGATTATTGATGAAGAAGGAAGAGAGGATGGGATAGATGATATCGTAGAGTTCCCATTATTGGAGCGACTATCTATAACCTACTGTCCCACGGAGAAATTCTTCTCAAATCCTCATGGAAAAAATGAGTCAATCACCACCAGTTCAGATTCACAAGATACTTATTCGGATTCCTTCTTTGATCAAAAGGTATGAATCCTTTCTTTAGAGTTTACGCCCATAATAGTCATATGCATGCAATTGGTGTTCAAGTATTAATATTTTTTTGAAGATTTTTTTATATGGTTTATTAGTTAAATTTTTTTCTTTTTTTTTTTCTTTTTTTATAATTTATAGCTACACTTGTTAGAGTAAGGCCATTGGTGAAAATTCTATCCTCCACCGCATTAGATAGATTGGTATAAAGATTAGGCCAAATTGTAAAAATTTTCATAGCTATGATCTGATGTACAACTATTATGAGCAGATAAGTTTACCAAGCTTGGAGAAGTTAATACTCCACTCGCTAGGATCCTCTTGCCGTGGCTGTGGGCTCGGCCTTGCCATTGCTGGGGGAGGCATATGGCACAATGAGCTTCCCAAAAGTTCCTTCGACAAATTACCCAACCTCACCCTGAAACAAGATTTACTATCACAAGGACCATCAATATTTCAGAATCTGAAGGTGCTCTCTATCAACAATACAGGGCTGTCATTTCTCTTTTCGGTGTCTGTGGCTAAATGTCTTAGAGAAATTAGAGAGATTGAAGTGGAGGATTGTCCAAATATGAATGCGGTGATTGTTGATGAAGAAGGAAGAGATGATGGGATAGATGATATTGTAGAGTTCCCATTATTGGAGCGACTATCTATAACCCGCTGTCCCACAGAGAAATTCTTCTCATATTCTCATGGAAAAAATGAGTCAATAACCACCACTTCAAATTCACAATATAATTATTCGGATTCCTTCTTTGATCAAAAGGTATGAATCATTTCTTCAGAGCTTACGCCCATAATAGTCATAGGCACGCGATTGGTGGGGCAAGTATTAATATTTTTTTGAAGATTTTTTTATTTGGTTTATTAGTTAAAATGTTTTTATAAGTTATAGCTACACTTGTTAGAGTAAGGCCGTTGGTGAAAATTCTATCCTCCACTGCATTAGATAGATCGGTATAAGATTAGGCCAAATTGTCAAATTTTTCATAGCTATGATCTAACATATAACTCTTATGAGCAGATAAGTTTACCAAGCTTGGAGAAGTTAAAACTTGAGTCGATAGGATCGTCAAAAAGGATATGGCATGGTGGGCTTCCTAAAAGTTCCTTTGACAAATTGGCCGAATTCACCCTTGAAAAGCACTCCAACCTACTTGATGTCTTCCGTTCGACAATCATGGGCAGATTGCAGAACCTCAAAATAGTCGAAGTTTCAAGATGTTCGTCCTTGGAATCGTTGTTTGATTTTGGATCCCTTGATTCATATACGGAACAAAAAATTGTGTTGCTCCTCAAATTGAAAAAAGTCGAGGTTTTAAGCTGTCCCTCCCTAGAATCATTGTTTAATTGGGGGCCCCTTGATTCAAGTATGGAGCACAAAATTTTATTGCTCCCCAAATTGGAAGAAGTGGCCATGAGTGGAGTAGGAAGTCTAAGACACATGGTGAAGAGTGATCCCCAAACTATTTTGGGTTTTCCTAATCTAAAAGAAGTCTATGTTCACAATTGCTCTGAGTTGAGATCTCTCTTCCCCAATTATACGGTGGCAACTCTAAAGAAACTCAATACCCTGTGCATTCTCAATTGTGAACAAATGAAGGAAGTGGTTCCCAAGGAAGAAGGTGGTTGGTCCAAGGCAAAAGTGATGAGTTTCCCTTCCTTAACTATTTTGGTTATATGGCGATGCCCCAACATTAGAGCATTCATATGGAGTCCTACAAGTGCCAAGAGGCAGTTAGGTGAAATGATTGAAGAAAATGATGAATCGCCTCAACCGTTGTTTAATGATATGGTTTGCTCTATATCTTATTGTGATCATCTTTAATCTCGCATTATCATGTTTTAGAATGAACAATGTAATAATTTGTCCTACTTATTTTCCTTTCTCACATTATCCTCGTGCAGGTTACATTTCCCAATTTAGAAAAACTATATATTGGAGGTGTCCAATGCAAAGAGTTATGGAACAATCAAATTTCTGATGATTCTTTTTGCAAATTGAAATATTTTATATTGAAGGATTGTGACAATCTCCAACATATTGCCCCATCCCATATGTGGAAGAGGCTGCAAGACTGTCTAGAAACCTTAGAAGTGAAATCATGCCATTCAATCAAGATCATATACGAAAGTGATGGGATGGTGGCAAAAAGTGGTAATTTGAGGACGCTGGATTTGCGTGATCTGGACAACTTGAGGCACATTTGGCAGTACGACAATCTCCCAAACATCCCGTTCCAAAATTTGAGATACATAAAGGCTGTGAGGTGCTCCCGTTTGGATATGCTTTTTGCCACCTTCACGGTGAAATTTCTCGAGCAAATCGAAGAGCTAGTGGTAGGGTCATGTGAAGATATGGAACAAATTGCTGGCCATGAAGAATGTGAAGAAGTGACTAGTGAGACAATCACCTTCTTTGGGTTAATCACTCTTAGACTTTACAATTTGCCAAAATTCAAGAGCTTCATACCAGAGAAATACTATGTGAAATTCCCATCCTTGGATGACTTGAGTAGAATAGAGCCAGACCAAGGCAACCAAAGTGCGGAGGAAAGTGAGGGGGAAACTGAGCAGTTAGACCGCATAATTGAGGAGTTAGACAGCGAAATTGAGGAAGCAGACAGCGAAATTGAGGAAGAAAGTGAGGGGGAATAATTAGTTTTATGAAGTGAGCCACAAAAGTTTGTGAATGTTGCAACAAATGGTGTCTGGCAAAACAAAATGGACGTGTCTGGTAATATGAGATTTTGTTTTTTTTTTCTTTTGCAGTCTCTTCAACACTTCCCGCAAAGTGTGTAACTGTTTTCTTGACTATTCATTTCTTTGGTTTGTCTCCTGGGCTACAGTGACGAGTGGCCAGTCATTGGACCATAAATTGTGGGGTTATGCTGTATAAATTCTAATCAAGTGCATTATCGTGTTTATAAATTTTCCCGTAATATTAGAAAATGTATGTGCTATTATATTAAGCAATCGAAGTCATGATGAATTACCTCTTGACAACCATCGCAAGAGGAAGAAGGAGATCAAGGAGATTGCAATCTGGGAAAGCCCATGTTCCTCCTCCTATCTCTCTCTCTCTCTCTGTCTCTCTCTGTCTCTCTCTGTGACAATTGATGGAGGCTGAGACTGTTTGAGTTTGAGGGACGGTATTATGATTTCGAGTTCGACGAAGGTTGAATGTGAGTTGAAATTGGTGATAACGAGGATTCCTTTGAGTGGGTTGAGTATTTGAATCTTCATGATTCTAATCAAGGTAAACTTCGCTCTGTTTCTCCTGGAGGTAGGGATCGAGTGCTTGATTCTGCCGGCGTGAAATCTGGAACTTACTGTCCTGATGAACTCATTTAGGTGCCCTTTACTGAAACACCTACCATATGTTTGATTGAATTCCTGAACGGTACTGGCATGCATATTTTGCAAGTATTCTTGCATTGTGATGATTATCTGGCAATGGCGTGCTTAAATTGAGAGTTCTCCAGGGCATATGGCATTATTTTCGTTGATGTTGGTTGAACTGTCCCGGCTGTCCTCAATGCTCCCATGACTGAGAATTTGAACATGCCGTGTTGGCTTAATTTACTTAGAATTATGTTTTCCTTATCAATCTACGATTTTGTATATGGCTATTTTAATATTCAAGACAATGACCATCTTTGAATTGGAAATTGTGAAATCCTTCTTCAAAATGTGCATCGTTACTGTGTACTTCAATAAATTCCTGTGCAGACTTCATCCTTTGCTTGATCTCGCATGTAATTGGTTTTGTATGCCTGGATGATTTTGCTTTGCATTTCTTGATCTGTTCAGTGATACCTCAACCCCTTCACACTGCCAATGATATTCGGTTCATTTTTTGGGGAATGCATGGGCCTCTACCTCTTTGATTTTCTTCATTTACTGAAGATTCTGAAGTTCATTCCTCGATGTCATTTGCTTGTAACTTTTCTATGAATGGCGTGCGAGTCCCTGTCATACTGACATTCGATGGCTGAGTGCATAATGAGCTGTTTATGCCATGGCCGAATGCTTTGCCTGATTCATTGTCCACATTGCTGATTTGTATGCATGTTCAGTTGTTGCTGAACGAGTCTCATCCATGAGAATTGATTGTAGAATGTGGCACAATGTTGTTTTCCTGTGTTACATTGCTATGCGTTTCAGTTTTTGTAGCATGACGTTCTTTGAAAATGTCTCCGCTGGAGCCACCCGTGGGTAATTAGAATGCAGTCTTTAGCATTTGGTCCCAAGAGTTCCTGTTGTGTAAAATCAAAGTTGTTTCCAAGTTATCTGAGTCACATTAACAATATATGTTGGATTCATGTAGACTCCATGTTGATTTCTTATAGAGTTCAATGTGTTTTTTGCATCATATGTGGGCTAGGATTGGATTTGATAGATCTTGGTTTCATATGAGGGTTAATTCGTTAGCACATGATGGTACATCGACATGTAGATGATTTCTCATCATTTTGTAGTTACTAGTCCCTATCTATCTAAATCATGCTCATGCATCCTCATTCTACTTCTCGTGTTTCTCAATTTTCAGTAGTTGAAATTACCTCAATATCGTGAGCCATATTGCTTTAGAATCCAATGTGATTTAATTTACATATTTGATCATGTTGTAATCGTATTGGGAAGAGTGGTGGGATTTTAGGATTTTGCCTCCCACCTAAGGAAATGTTTCGAAACTAGCTGTCACAACCAAAATTTCGGATGCACCACCTAAAATTAGACTAATGGATTGTTAAGTCTAAACTTAGCTCTGCTCTCCCAAGCTTATACCAATTCGCGACTTAAGTTCAAATATCTAGCATGCAAAAGGGAGTGGCCACTAATCAATTTAATGAAGGTCGATTTGACACCTAAGTAAAATAATATTCCTATGAACCAGATTTTGGGTACGGGGACTTGGTTACACTAGACTTCTCTAATGCCCTTTAGGTACCATTTATTTTATTTTTAAAAATATTTTTTGCAGGCAGTTTGGATTGATTTTAAATATATTTTCCTAACACGTGAGGTGATCATACGGATTCGCAAAACCACCAATTTAATACCAATAAAGCAATGAATAAATTGTAAACTTACCTTATATTAACGAAAGCATCTAACGTTAAATCAAAATTCACATCATCAATCCTAGATATGATTTGTAATTAACATGCAACCACTCAATTTTTATTATTCACTTATTTAACAAGAATCATGCTTTATGCAATGCGTGCTACTAATTTAATATGAAATGATATGATATGGCAATATGACCTAAACTATATGACATAAATAAACATGCAGTCTATTCAAAAGAAATGCAATAATTAAATGTGTAATCTAAATTAACCTAATGACTTAATTCTAATGACGGGCAATTTCTAATTAAATGAACCTAACAACAATTACTAAATGATGTACGTTTCATGAACCTAATTCTAGATGACATGACTTTTTTTGTATTTTTTTAATGAAAATTCGTAATTAAATCACTACAAAATAAAAATCTAACTAAAGTGAAATGCTATCTATTCTAAATGCCTTCTAAACATGCATTTAAAAAAAATAAAATAACTAACCTATTATGCAATCAATCCTAATCTACATGAATGCAAATGCAATTTTTTGTAATTTTGGGATAAACAAAACAATTAAGAGATAAACATCATGATCATCAAAAATGCTATCCACCATTTAAATTGAAATTCAAACTTGACTATTTCGCTAATAAAATCGATAAATTGATCTTAAACATTAAAAATCAAGATATCAATTTTACTTCTGGATGAATAATTATTCCATTTAAAGCCTTATGAATGGGATTAAAAATTTGTGCGATTGCGAATCGGATGCTACGGTTTCAATTAGGCATCAAGAAATATTTCAAACAATGTGACAAAATATCAAAAACTAAATAAGATCAAATAAATCTACCTAAAATAAATCTCTACCTAAATTTGAAATTTTACAAAAAAAATCCAATTGGTAGAATGGACAACGATGGAGGCTCGGCACGGCATGGCTCAAGGGCAGCGGCTGTGGTGATAGGTCACCCAAGGAAAGGGTGTTGCTAGTGGTGCTAAAGGACAAGTATTGCTCGAAAATTCGCTGGGATTGCCGGGGCGGTGAGTGGATTCGGTCAAGGAAGACCTACAATAATAAAATTCAAACGAAAGCAAAATAACTGGATCGGTGGAGGTCTCCGGCACGTCAAGGACGCCTGGAAAATCTGCAAGAAAGTCGTCAGGTGAGGCCAAGCTGCATGCGCATGTCAGAAAGGGACGGGCTGGTGTTGCAAAATTGGCCGAGAAAGCTGAAGATCATGCAAGAGCAGACATGCAAAGAAGCATATGGGCTAGATTTTGCTATGGTTCAGAAATATGTATTTTCTCTCATTCCATATTGATCTCCAAGCATCGCCAAGTGGAGCCTTGTTAGAGCTGCCAAAATCTGATCGTCGTGAGCTTTCTACCATCGTCATCAGAGGCTCCTTGGCGTGTGATCATCCGAAGGTCGTACCTCGGCTGGACAGCAAATCGTCATGGACTTTCGGGACAGCAACTTCGTCATCGGCACAGCAAAACCAGAGCAGCGGTGTTGTCCTGCGGCAGCGGAAGACGTCTCGTCCAGAGGGAGCGCGGCAAGAGGAACGTCCCAATGGTGAGGCCTCTCTGCCGTGCTATGGGCTTCCGAATTGCCGGCCCTCTCTTTGTTGACTATTTTGTCCTATAGCCGTCTCTCTTTTTCACGAGATTGTGGCCATCAAGTAGTGATGGTCAGATAATGGGATAACCCATGTGACCATCCATGATAACGATGAACTGTAAAAACAATATAGTGGAGTGTGTGACTTGCTCGAAGATAAAGGGGGCAGAAGCGTGAATGTGATGAGGGGAGGAGAGAAATATTGTAAAAAATCTGAATTGAGACAGTCACTTCTCTCTCTCTCTCTCTCTCTCTCTCGCTACCTCTCACACTTTTTCTCTTTTTTTGTGAATGAACGCGCTCTCCTCAACGTGGCCGCTTGTATTGATTGTGTGGCCCCCAAAACTCTACGCGAACAATCTAGGGTTTCAATTTTTCCCAATCAATATTCACAGAGATTTTTTTTCCAAATGCAATATTTGTTTTGCCGAACGCAGTATTTACTTTTTCACTTGCTCTATCCGAAAAAAATTCATCATATCTCAAAAAATTTCAAATTCCTATTTTCACAAGATAATCTTTTATCAATTAAAAAAAAAAAAGAGACCTTGCATCAATTTGCTCAATTCATGGGCTTAATCCGACTTGCCAAGTTAAGGCTCAAAATCACTAATTTGAACCCATCCATCACCGGTCCAATAAATAAATGCAAAAAATGCAAAAAATGCAAATTAAAAATAAATGCACCTAAATCTATATGCTATGCAATTAATATTTTTTCAGAATTAAAATTAACCCCTAATTTTTAATGCGATAAATGACTAAATGGGTCGCTAAAATTTAGGTGTCAACACTACCAAAGGACCAACTTTACCGTCTTTGCTCAAATGGATCGGATATTGCATTAGGTGGCCTCTCATTTCCATGGGATTATGTCGGTCCTCATCTACATAAGCCCTCCAAATCCGTTTGGCTGTTTTGTTCACCCTCTTCATGCATTCAGTGCTTTGCGGCTTCCCTGAAGCTGTCCTCTAAGTCTCCCAAGTGCTCCCCCCAAAGCGACATCCTATAACCATAAGCCTGCACAGCATCTTTAAAACATTATTAGTCACAAGCTTAAGTTTTTGATAAATGTGGAAGCACTCGCTGGGTGTTCAGCTAGTACCTGCTATTAAATAGCTGTAACCACATGGAAATATGACATACTTGAACTTCATACACATTTCCATTGTCTGTGCCCTTTGAATCCAAAATCAGTGGCTAGTGCGCAATTCTCAGTGGGACCCACATGCACTCTACACCACGCGGCCCTCCGCAGAATTCTCTGCCTCTCTTCCTATCTCTCTACATCTAATGAACTGAGTCGCTTTCCTTTTCAGCTCAGGCTTGGCGCGCTCTGCAGCAGGGGGGGCAGAACAGAAACAGAGCACCTTCCAACACGGAAAAGGAGCTCAGCAAATTCTCTCTAGCCCTCAGTTATTCCTTTGATCTTCATTCCCTCTTCATTGTCCTCTCTGTCACCCTCCATCCACCAACAGCCGCTGCCACACCTCCATCGCTGGCCACCACAGGACATGTCACGCTGAGAAGGGGCAAGAACAAACAGCGTTGATTAAAGGAACTCGGGTGATTTTAGAGCATTTATAAGGCTGAGAAGAACAGAGGGTGAGCTTTAATTGACACCGTAGACTGATGCTTCAACGAGGATTATCACCGTAGACAAATGATGTGGACAAACAGGAAGAGATTGTTCAGATGGAGCTGACTGAATAGTGATGGCTATGTTCTTTTTTACTGAAGGCAACGGGAAAGATACAGTTGGAGTTTTGATTTGGATCCCTCTTCCTTGGTGGCTCTTATACCATGGAAATATTTCTATGATTTGCAAGCGAGAGGGAGAGAGAGAATCAACAGATACTACACCTTTACTCAATAGCTGAATAAAAGAGTATATAGTAGCTCCACTTATAAAGCATGAGAGACATTAACAAAGCTTCGATTACCTTATTTGTGACCACCTGCTAACTGTCAACTAATATTCATAAATATACTCCAACACAGATCACACATACTTGACAGTGTTTTTGCATGTTTTCCAGTATGTTAGTGCGTCATTTTCAAAGAAGTATCCACAACTGTACAAAAAGGGATTACAGAATTCATACTTCAACTATAGAGTTGTGGCAACCTGGTCTTTTTCTGCGGTCTACCAGTCTCTCGTCCTTTATCACTTTGTGACAGCTTCTAGTTCTACTGGTCTAAATTCCTCAGGAAAAATGTTCGGCCTCTGGGACGCCAGCACAATGGCATTTACCTTTATTGTTGTTACTGTCAACTTACGCCTTCTTTTGATGTGGAATTCAATAACGAGATGCCTTCATATCGCTGTCAGTGGAAGCATCCTTGGGATGTTTGTTTTTATTTTCATATGTTCACTTATGAGGGTGAGTCTTCTCCCTTTCTGGGGGTTCTTTTCTTCCCTTCACCTCATCTAGTCCTCTTTTGGATAGCAATTATTCTGATATTCGTCTTATTACATGTATGCGCAAGAAAGTCTCTACTATGTCATCCACGTATTAATGAGTACAGTCTACTTCTACCTGACATTTCTTCTGGTTCCAATTGTCGCACTGCTTGGTGACTTCTTATGCCAAGGGTAAGGTTTCAGACTCATATCTGGCCAAAAAAAAAAAAACAGTCGGGCTTTTTTGTTCTTAGACATATTTCTCGTTTAGAAACAGAGAGCAACACTGTAACATAGTTCTCAAGTGAATTTGCTCATGAATACTGATTGCGAATCTGCAATTTCGCTTTTCTAAAAGTAACAAGTGTCGTTTGTCATGGAAAATATAATAGAGGACCTCCTTTTTCGTTCAAATAGCCTTCATCATCTTCATTGTCGATTTGGTGGGTCCTTTTTTCCCTATTTGCTCCAAGACAAGATACAGGGCTTGTCATGTCCGTACTTTTCCAATTTCTCAGATGGTCCATCATTTGGGAATTGCATCTGCGCTGCTTCTCTCTCTCTCTCTCTCTCTCTCTCTCTCTCTCTCTCTAACCCCTCTTCCTCCTCTCTGGGCTGAAGATGGCCTTATGTCTGGAATGCGGTTACAGGATAAATCCATATATCAAGCTTAATTGGTATAAGTATTTATTGGCTTGTGGGAACTTGATAGCTCACTCATCTCAAGCCATTGATTTCTGGATTAACCATACTCTATTTTGCGGATTCTGTTTATTAGCAACGAGTGTTTTCTTCAAGCAATTGCAATGGATACATCCTCTGATTAGTTTCTCTCTTTTTTCCTTTTTTCTATTTTTTCACGCACTGATTTTTCATGCACTTGGTTATGGGGTTCAAAGGTGGTTCTTCCCATATGATTATCAGATATTACAGGAATTTCTAAGGGTACAAGCCACAGGATGAGGACGAAGCCGAAGACATTGCCCAGGAGCTCCGTTTTACAGCTATGTTTCTTAATACTGTAAAATGAAATTTTTAGACTGTTCGAGTTTTTCTATTATTGTCAGAATCACAAGCATACGATCTTTAGGATTCTCTCTTCCAAAATTCGTACCCATCCCTAAACGGAAGGAAAGGGAGGGATGTGATGATAATAGACTTCTGGACTCCTTCCGGACACCAAGAGTATCGCACGTTTCAGAGCAGTTGGAAAGCAGCTTACGTTAATTCTGTTCGTGCATTTATGGGCTAGTTCTAGCCCAACCGCAAAGTCCTAAATGCTTTTCTGGAAACGTTTTTTTATATCTTCCTGTTCATTGTTTCCTGTCAAAGCTTGCTTCACAAAGGAGGCTCACCTTTTATTCCCAGCCACGCTGCTCATTTCTTGCATTGCGACTGCTTATATGGCAGCAATAAGGAGTTCCTTTGCCTGTTCATTAATTCTCTAGTCGCTTTTTCTCTGGTTGAGTGGGAGATGTGTTGACTGTTAGGTTATTTTAGATGCTACTCTGGGAGCCATCGCTAGCTGGATTCCGAAGTTGTTTGAGGATGACAAACTGACCGTGCCTCTGTCGAAAAGTCAGGTTGTTTATTAGGAATTGCTAAAAGTGTGATCGTTGAAAGTACCTCATTAGTTGAAGAAGGAACATTTTCTCAGATTTTTATAACTGATTCCAACCGTGTCCTATGATCTCCTTCCAACACAGAAGTAATTACATACTCGGCTCGGTCCTTGCATAATTACCAGCGGCTCTGTACTCGATCATTCCGTCTTATGCAGGGGAAAGGCAGAGGATATCTGTTGGAGCAGTATCCTATTCTATTATGTAAGCAAAAGCCGTTGCAAGAATCGCATATAATCACCTTAACGGTGGACCAAATATCTCACGAGGAGCTGATGAACTTGGCCAAATTTCTGAGACACTTGACTGCTGGGATTCGTCCAACCGTTCTTCATTACTATCGTCATCATCATCATTCTCGAAAACCAGTCATATCCCGTGCTTTTTCAGCGAGAGTCCAGGAAAGTATGGTGGGTCTCGCAGGACTATATCTATTCCTGTCTCCTTTGAACATCCGAACCATTGGCTTGAATTATGGATATCTAATCTGGTAAAGCTGGTCTTCGCTTGTGTCATTTAATGTCTGACGTGTATCAGATCTTCAAGCCTGAGAAGCCTTCCTTTAATGTCCTCGATTGCTGGTAGCGGAATGTTTGCCCGGTTTGCACTGTCCATAGAGACAACAACAGCGAAAATCATTCCCTCTAACCTCGCGGTTCTTCTTCGGAGCAGCAAAATGAGGAACTTCCTGACAAAACCATCCAGGAATCTCACTCCCAGGGACGTTCGAGTTGTGCAAATGCTTTAGAGCAACCTGAAATTTCTTATGAAAAAACACATTTAAGGTCAAAACTTTCTGCATTCATGATTGAAGATACCGAACAGAGGTGGAGAAACTGAACTGATGATCTTCATCCATCTTTTTGCTACAGTTCAAGTAGTTTTCCCAAAATGGGAGTTATGAGTGATCTTTTTCACCTTTTCAATTCTTCTCTCCCAAGAGTAAAAGCCTCAGAGATTTCAATACCCGGAGACTAGTGATGTCAACTAGATTGCTGCAATCAGTAAAGTTTAGCTCCTTCAAATCAGTAGAATTCAGATGAAATTGATTACCCTTGAGGCAGCGTAGTTCTCGGAGATGATGGCCATGGCGGCGGCCGACTCGTTGATTGCCTCCGGAAGGCACGGTGCCATCTCTTTCCCTTGCTCAAGGCCTTCTTCGTGGTAGAGGCAATCCACGATGCAGCGGCAGGGGGTGTCGGTGCCGCAGCGGAAGCGAGAAGAGAACATAGCGTCGTCCTCGTCGGGATTGTCCGTCAGGATCTTCGCTTTTTGGCTTCTCAATTGGCCTTACTTAAGAGTCGCCGGTCTTTTGACAAAGGTGGTCGTTGCAGAAATTGAAGCGCCACGTAATGATGACCAATGAGCAACGAGCACCTTGCTGACGGATTCGTGTTCCCTTTGAAAAGAGCGATTTCCACAGTATGGGAAATGTCATGTCTTAATTTTTAATTGACAAATCAAGTCATTCACATCAGTTAAAGGGAAAATTATCTAAAAATTTATAATCTTATTATAAGGCGGCCAATTATTGTAAATTTTTATTCTAATTTAATTCTAAACATTTCAATTGTGATAATTTAATCTTAAATATTTTAAAAATTATAAATGTAGTTATTTCTTCTATTTTTACCATAAATCGCTAACTTAACGTCTCAATCAATGCTGACTGTTCTACATGAAAAATTGATATTAATGTGGTCAATTGGGTTTAATTTTAAAAAATAAATTATTATTTTCTTTTCTCTTCTTTTCTTTTCTTTTCTTTCATTGTTTTCTTCACAAGGCCGGCAAGTGTTGCCAACCATTTTGGGAAAGTGGCGTTCAACTTGTTACCGCCGAGAGCGCAGCAACGGGCCTTCAAATTTGTTCCCATTGAGGTGAAGACTTCTCAGGACGGCTCTTTTGCCGAATGTGAGTGAGATTGTGCCAGAAAGTCCATTTTCTTGCAGGTCCAACACTGAGAGGCCGTCGCTGATCTTCCCCAAAAATTGAGGTATCGTTCCAATGAGATTGTTACGAGAGAGGTCCAGAATTTATAGGTCCTTCATTTCACAAAGAGAGCCATGGATTTTTTTCAGTCAATTGATTGGTAGCTAGAGAGAAGATGAGAACCAGATAGCGATGGAGGTTAAAGCGGCCCTTGGATCTAGTAAATATTCAGCTGGAGAAGTGTTAGATTTTTCTATGGAACTTGTTTTGAGCTAGTGAGGAAGTTGTGAGAGATATTGAAATAAGACTGACTCAGCTCAGACATGCCACATCGATGACGGGATATCACCGTGGATTATGTTGCCCGGCAAGATTCATTCCACTCTGGTTAAATATCTCAAGAATGCAGCGTTTAGTAACTTTGCACCTAGAAAGACCGACTTTTTGGAGTTTTGGCAAGACATGCTCGACATTTTTGCTATTGGTCAAAGATCGAGATCTTTTAGACTTTTGAGTTTGGATAACAAGTGTAGGTCTCAAAAACTGGTCAGGTTATTGGCTGAGATGCTCAGGTGAGGTTTGTAAGCTAAAAAGACGAGGTCAGCATGACACCATGCAACTGATTACTACTCAGGTTAACATGGTCTAACGAGGGTGCAGCAAAGAACTTGTCTATGTGACCGCTGAGCCCATTGTTTCTCGGGTCTACCCTCGTCAAGGATGGAAGAGAGAATGAGGTTATTGGAAATGTCAAGTTGGGCAAGATTGGAAAGATTCTTTATGCTTGGACTCCAAGCGGCTTGGAGGAATAGGAACTATAAAGAGATTATGCTAGAAACCTTGTTGAAGAAGTCGTTTCTTGTTATCGAAGATATTAGGTACTAGACCTATGAAACTGTTGGAGAGAAGATTGAGCAGACCGAGCCAATCCAGGTTTGACTGAGTTGGAGGAACATGCCTCCTAAGCTCATTGAATGAGAGTTCCAAACTATTGAGTTGTGTTACGCTACTGAGTGACGATGGAGTAGAGCCAGTGAAATTACATTGGTTAAGCCAAAGTATCTCCAAAGAATGCAGGTTGCCTATGGACTCTGTTAATGCTCCAGAGAACCCTAGGGAGTAGGGAGGACAAGTCCAAAACCTTCAAAGAGCTGTAAAGTAACCTGAAAGCTCAATGTTGCCTTATATATAGAGACATGTCAACTCTAGCAAAAGGAAAATGTTTGCTACTTATGTGCCGCATAATTGATTGGAACTAACTCTGAGGACTTCCAAAGATGGAAATAAATTTATCATTAGAGTCACATCAATGCCAGACACCTTTAGCGCATTGAGGGAACTCTTTATTATTCATTGATGCTCCTCTTCATTTCATATTATCATTTATGGCCTCAAGAATATCTTGTCCTTATATAGGATCATAACTATATTCAAGAATATTTGTCCCATCTATCAGTGTGTTCCTTAAACTGGTCGTATTGAAATTTTTCCCTATAATGTATATTGTTAATTGAGTAGGTACTTTTTTAAACTCTTCTAACAATGAGGCAATTTATTGGTCTCAACAAAAGGTACTCAATTAAAACCTTTTTAAGTT
Organism: Eucalyptus leucophloia subsp. euroa; assembly: GCA_017140325.1. NCBI lineage: Eukaryota > Viridiplantae > Streptophyta > Magnoliopsida > Myrtales > Myrtaceae > Eucalyptus > Eucalyptus leucophloia. The sequence continues at coordinate 6,694,564 of CM029474.1, forward strand.
TGAACTATTTTTTGAGAGATATTTTTTTATATGATTAGTCAATAAAAATTAGTTGTGTGGAATATAATTATATGACCTTAATACATGTTGTGGTGACTAGAGGAGGAAAACTTAATGAACCCCAATTTTGGGCACAATTAAAGACAAATGATATCGTCAATCAAATCATTTGTTCACAAACTCCAGAGCAAAATGGGTCGCCAACAATATACTTCTAAAAATTTGGATGCCCATAATGATTCATTTGGGCATACTTGTGCTATTTTTATGTACTTTTTTTCTTTAACTTTACAAATTATTTTTTAACAAAAGATTCCCATTCTTACTGTTAAAATGAAAAATTCTATCGCTTATATATTTTCAACTTTTCCTCTCTTATTTGGACGCATGTAACTCCTTAAAAAATAGCACTTAACTCCACAATAGTCAGGTGAGGCAACAATTTTAGTACTAGAGCAGACATCAATATTCTCCACCATTCCTTGTAGGCTAGTCACCAGTTCAGCCATGTTTTCCTTCAAACTTTTTTTTTTATTAATATTAATATTATCAACAATTTTTGGCACCCAAAAAATCGTCATACGCAGCACCAGGTACGATGGTATTTTTGATTCCCTGGGGCCCCATCACCGATTTTCCCTTCTCCCTGGCAATCGGTTATGAGAGCAATAACCAGAAGGACATTTTCGTCATTTTAAATCGGGGCAATTTCGTCATTTGACGAGAGAAGTATAAAATGGAATTTTTGGTCTTCGTCATTTGACGAGGAAGTTCTGGATTCTGACTGATTCTGCTTCGCGACCGTAACCTCTCCCTCCCGTCCTCCCTAGCTTCACCGCCGGCCGCCAGCTCCTCCGGAAGCCACCGCTGGCCGGCCTTCCACCTCCGACCACGGCAGGTGCACGAAGGAAGGCACACACTACACGCAGAGGAGAAACAAAGCTCGATTCTGGAATCGGAACTTCATTTTCGTCGATTCGAGCTTCACCAGGGGTGAATCAACGTCGATTCCAGTGTTCATGACTTCGGTTGCGGGTTCCAGTGATCGTCTGGTTGCAGCTCCGATCGTGTGCTGTCCTGACCGCGAGGCGCTCCTTCGGCTCGCTCTTTCGCTTCAGGGATCGGTGGAAGGTTGGGGTAAGTTCGAATCGCATGGAAAAGGAGGCCCCAGCTCAGTCGACTCCCAACCATCACTTTCGAATCTTCTCTCCACCGATTGAGCTCTTCAACTTCTTACTCTAAATCAAGCCCAAGAGTCGTCCTCGCATCTAATGAATGTATTAATACTTCTCTCCACCGATATGTTGTCCTGTTGCTTGCCATTAGAATCAATGCTATAGTTAGGGGTGAGCGGTTTCAGGTTTCGGTTCGATTTCATATAGAACCTAGAATCTATCATCGGATACAAGTTTCTCAAAATGAGGAATCTGAAATTTACCAATTAGAATTGAGAAACTGAAACCTATCCTATTTCAGGGTTGATTTTAGGTTTTAATAAGTTTTTTTTTTTTTGTTATTTTCAGATTTGAACTATAACGTATGCGCGCACGTTACCACAAAAAATTATAACGTACGCGCACGTTATCAAAAAAAAAAAAAAAACACAGCTGGTTCAAAGCCATTGGTAGCTACATTGAACTTCCATGCAAGTATGGATCCATCCTGCATCCGGAGGAAATTCTGCTTACTAAAGGAAATGGACAAAAAATATGTTCACCCTACACAATGGCATGCAAAGAGAAACAGACACGCTTTTTCCTATCAATGATTTCAGGCAAAAACAGACGTATACTAGAGATCAAATTAACTTCTACGAAGAAACAAGGATATACCTGAATACCAGCAAATAGCAGGCATAAATTTGTCCGATAAGACCATTGAGACTGAGGTCTGCATTACTTTGTGTGTTGTATGCCTATAGTATTACGACTACTTTATTACTCGGCCAAAACTTCAGAATACCAATACAGTTATGGAGAACAACCATTTAAAAAAAATGTAATAAAAATATGAGAGGCTTATAAACCACAAAATGGGGAAAAAATGGAGTGTGCTTTCCCACCTTACCTTTACGAGATTTGGTAAACCAACAAACACCCATGGATCTTCACTTATCATACAACCAATTTCACCACCAAGATTGACCACACCTGCACACTGCAAGACAGACAAGAAGAATGGAACTAGTCCAGTCAACTCCACTAGGCAGATGAAATAAACAAAGGCAAGACTCCAGACATACTTTCATGCCTTCAGCATAAACCCAATTTCTGGGACAAGTGCTCCAGATCAAGCAAAAACTATGCTTAGTTGGAATGCCAATATAAGCAACACTGAGGACAAACATAGCATTTCAGACAATTTTGCAATGACCTTCAGAGCATCCTAAAAGTGAATTCCTCCCACAAGCCCATTAAAAAAAAAAAAATCAAGGTAAGAACATCTTCGGAGCACTTTTAAGCGCATCTGTCCTCCAAGGGTCACAGGAGACAGCACGGTCAAAGAACTGTTAGTATCCTTCTTCATAGACAGATAGCCTAAGAAGCAATAACATGCAAGAACATTGGAATCTTCATCTTAAAAATTCAATAACAGCAGAATTCTCACGCCGGTAAAGGGGGCGAGGGAATGTGGCGGGATCGAGGTTGAGAGATAGAGAGAGGGGGCAGCAATGTGCGAGTCTGCGAGAGAGAGAGAGAGAGAGAGGGGTGACCAGCAAGGCAGGGCGTGGGAACAGCGACGGGGGGCGGCGCTTCGGATGGCTGTAGGGCGGTAGAAGATCGGACCACTAGCAGCACTCGCGATCACGGGTTCCGCAGGTGGAGACGCGCGGTGCGGTGCGGAGATGGCCGGTGGCTCGGGGGACACCGGTGAAGGGGGCGGGATCGAGGTTGAGAGATAGAGAGAGGGGGCGGCTACGGGCGAGTCTGCGAGAGAGAGAGAGAGAGGGGGCGTCCAGTTCTTTTCTTTTAGAGCCCTAAGTAACCGCTTCCGGTTCCGAAACCGGTTCCGGTTCCGGTTCCGCAACCGGTTCTGGTTCCCACAAAAAAGGAACCGGGAACCGGAACCAGTCCCCTTGAAACCGGGAACCGAACCGGATCCTCCTCCGGTTCCATTCCGGTTCCCAGGTAACCCGGGAACCGCGCTCACCCCTAGCTATAGTGAGGCTGTGCTCGCTGTCTGGAAGTCACTGAGTCGCCACCAAATCATCAGGTCATCTCTTCTCCAATTAAATTTTGTTATTGTCGTCGATTTGTTATAGACTCCCCTCTCTTGATCTCCGTTCAGTTTTTTTTTTTTCGCCTTTCATTTGACTGCTCCGTCCGACCTTTGTTTGGTCGTCGTGCCAAGATACTTCTCATCACCAAAAGCCAGAATCGGGACTGCAACAGTAGAAGCCAAGGAGGCGCAGTCGCGATCGCTTTCGATAATACCAGTTGCCTTCTTTGGACCTTCCTCTGTGTATACATTCGAGATGGCCGGAAAGGTATTTACTCGGGAGGTTATACGTGCTCGCTGAGGCCATAGCTTTTCGTGTCGGCCGAAGCTGATTCTAAGATTCCATTTATAGAAAGGTTCTGTCGATATTTGGTCCTAAAGTGGTGGTGCGATCAATTGTCTTTCGCATTGCAAGTTGAATGATGAAATTCCACGAACTGGACCCCTGATTTTTTGCTGGAATGTGTTGGAATTTGCTGAATTTTTGTCGAGGTGTTGCCAGAAGATTATTGTTGTAGCTTTGCTAGAATTCACTAGAAGTTTACTTGAAGTTGCTGTAATTTGTTCGGAATTGTTGAAACTCGCTTGAGGATGCTGGAGTCTTGCCGAAATAAGTTAGAATTTTGTCAAAACATGCCCTGAGTGTTTCCCTATTCAATTTTTCACTTGTTGCTGTTGGTGAAAAATTTCACGTAATTCTGGAAGAAGTTGATCGCACGGCTGATATCTTTATCAAGTTGATTCTCCCAATTATTTTCGATGAATTTGTATAAAAATTGAATCAGAAATGTCATCTCCTTACTCCCTTTATTTGGAGAAATCCCTTCACACTCTTCAGTCAGGTGACATGCTGCTTCGATTGCTTCCTTCATTGTTCCTCTTAGGGCATCATTATCAAACCGAGCAAAAAATGGTGCACAGACTATATAGAATTATAGAAGAATCTATCTCTATTTCCTACGACTCCATAGTACACAAAATATCTAGTGCTTCGGCAACATCCCCATTCTAACAATACCCAGAAACCATTGCATTCCAGGAGCCTATATCTCAGAACGGCGTATCATCAAACACCTGACGAGCATTATCTAAGTAATCAATTTGAGCAAACGTGTGAGGTTGAGGCTTTTGGATCTGGGCCAGGTGTGAGATGGGCATGGTTTAATGGGTCGTATCGAACCGAAATGCTTGGGCGATGGGGCCGTATTTATCCTCTTTTACTCATTATCATTTTGTGCCGCGGTACTTCCCACTCCAATTTCGGCTTTGATGCTCTCAGAACCCTTTTTTGTTTTTACCACGTTAGTCACTCGTCTTCTCTTCGAAACTGTCTCTTTCTTTGTCTACCACAATCTACTGTAGACCTGGACTGCAAAAGAAGTTTTACTTTTCAAAATAGTGATTATTAATGAATTCACAGCTGTAATATTTAATTTGTTTATAGTTTATGCTCATTTGCAAGCTTCAAGAAATTTGATTGATGAAATATTTATTTTATAATAATTGTTGCATATTACTTCTCCTCCAAGTGGACACAAATATATAAAATAATAAAACAATTATTGTTTTAGAGCCGTGTGTGGGACCTTCCTTTATAAATTGCCTATACCGAAGGCCGTCCCAATATGGCACCTAGTGAGGGGGAAATACTTAGTGGTTTCCTATCGCCACTCCTAGACCTAAGATGGGTGATGGGACATTGGGACCTGCTAGGGCTGCACATAAAAGTGTCGTGAAGTGGAATTAAGGAAGGAAAAGCAAAGAAGGACGGCTAGAAACCTCACATGCGAACTAGAATCGACTATCTAAGAGAGCGCTGAAAATTAACATAGGCAGGTCCTTCGCGGTCGGAGATTCAATGGGAAGCATGGTTGGAGTGAGTTGCGGTGAGATTGAAAGGTTAATTGATAAATTTGCAAAGGAGGTGAGTGATAAGCGCACTCATAGATTGCAATTTGCCATTCTGAGAAGTGCAGCTACTTATCACCGTGTGCAAGGTCCTAAAGGCACATTATAAGCACATTCGAATAGAAAATCAAGTGACGAATTGGATAACCAAGGCTCATTGTTGTATAATTCCTCCTTGCAATTGGGTCCCTAATCTCCCGCAAGTTTTATCAAGCCTTGTTTGCTCTGAGGCTAACAAGTAATGAAAACAGTTGGTTTCCCGGGAAGGAAAAAAAAACCAATTAGCAAAATAATATAAATATTTTGTCATTCTCACACACGTAGCTCATGCATGATCTAATCATTGTCTAATGGCTTAATCACGTAGCTAATAACAAGGTTAATATACATGAATATAAAATTATTTCCTAAATCTCTCACAAACCTTAAATTTTATATTTAAATCATTCTTATCCCAAATGATGCAAAATTTTCAATTATTTTTTCTCTATACATTTACAAACTTCTTTTTTTTTTTTTTTCCCAAACCTTTTCCCCATAATCTCTCAATAAAACCGGCCTCAAAAGATTGCATCCACGACACTTGCCAACAAAATACTGATATTCTCTCCCTCTCCTTCGATGCTCACCAATTTCCAGGCTTTGTTTATAAGAGCTATAGCTTAGACCTAACTAATCCTTCAAGTGTGTGCGTTTGTGCAAACATACCGTGCACAGCATCAATTGCGAGCCACTCAATCATGATGCCTTTCCTTCCTCCAAGCGTCCACTGGTCCCTACTATTAAGAATGATGTTTGAAAGATATGTTTCCTGTTTCATTAGAATATACATGATAAACAGATAGTCAATTCTCGTTATTAGTTATTTCCGTTCCTTTGTTTTTAGTATGTTCTACGATTGTTTCTTGGAGTTGCAACAACTTGAACATAGAGGATAATACTTACTCTAGGCAATTGAATTGGTGACAATTGTTGACTACGCTTGACCCTGAATTCCCACTATCTAAAATAAATATTTTTTCATTGTAACGTCCAAATGCGTACTTCATTGTTGGCATGACAGGGTATATGGCGCGCGAGATGGATGAAACGTTGATAGATTGACGAGTTCTAGGCGCAAATCGTTCCAGTCCTTATTTGTCTCTTACTGGATGTTTATTTCTGTCAAAGAATAGACGATGCCGATCCCTGCTCTGTTGACATTCTGTCCATCATTTTATCGCTTCTTTCCATGGAATATGATATATCTTGTTTAATTATTTTATGAGGGGAAGCTCAAGCGGTTTAATAATAAACATTTATGATTAAAGACAATGAGTGGACGGAAGGATTAGATGAGAAGAGGGGAGAGTTTTTATCCATTTACCTCTCTGTCATTCGTCACGGATTCACCCCCTCCCTCTCATATTTTCCTTGTCTCCGTCACTATGTTATGTCTATTTGGTCATGGAATTTCCTTCTTGAATCGCATTATTGTCCCTGTCTGAAATGGAAATATACAAAGGATCGAGAAACATGTCGTGTGAAGATGCGAGAATAGATGGAGAAATGATGAAGTGATAGGGGTCGCCATTATCGACCTTTTGGTGCTAATGAACGTATGGAAGATGTACAGGAGTGGTTCGAAAGAAGCTTTTGAGAATCGATCTAGATTATGGACAGTTTGTTTTATTTCTTAAATTATTGTTGCAACTGGGAAACGCATTGGGATATCTCAAGATTGATTGCACTATAAATTCGTTTTGTCGCCGTTATCGGCATTTTGGTGTGAATGAAAATTCCTATCCTTATCATTTTAGTGTTTTGTTTTCTATCGCTTAAATATTTTCAACCTTTCATCTCTCATTTAGACGTGTGTAACTTGTGAAAAGAAAAGCATCTAGCTTCACAATTGTCATGCGGGTTATCGACTTTAGTTTTAGAGCTGAAGTTGAAACTAATATTATGAAACGAAAAAGAATGCTTAGAGAAATTAAATTAAAATCATGATCGACACTCTAGACTGAAATTGATTGTGGCTTGAAATGAGAAGTACAATCGGCAACAATCTCGTGGAGAGGTTAATGAGAGAGAGGAGTTGGTAAATTCTCAATGCTCTGTTTTTTGTCATTCTTTTGTACAAAGTACAGGCTAAGAATTCCGCTTGAGAATTCTGCGATATATCCTTCAATTTAGGATTTTTAATGATCTGCACTCATTTTGATGCTGTTGTGATAAACTTGGATCGCAATAATTGCTTTCATGTTGCGATTTGATCTCTTGTTCAAACTGATCACCATATGTTCGTTAAAATGCCGAAAGGAAGTTCGTGTGCAAATTCGAGAAGCATTCTCATGTCTTAGTCTGGAATGATGGTTGTATAATACACATGTTCGATTCATTTGCAGCGTCTCTGCTTCCAGTGATTTAAGCCTATGGCTGAGACGTCGACATGCCATGACTACTTGATTGTTGTTCAAATCCATCCTCACATGCTGTCTCTGATCCTGATATATTCTTGTTAATCATTTTTCAGGATGACCAAAGCATGTCAACTTATGCCATAAGTAGCATAGTAGAATCTAGTGGTCATGAAATTGTTGGCATCTGACGAGTTATGTTCACTGGATTTGGATATTGTTTTACTCGCGAATCTGTCGGTAGGCTGAAAGGTCTTACGTTGCCGATTTGTATACAGGTTCAGTTGTTGCTGAATGAGTCTCAACCATGAGAATTTACAGTAGAATGCGGCTCAATTCTGTTTTCCTGTGTTTATGTTGCTATGCATTTCGGTTTTTGCAGCATGATGTTCTTCGAAAATGTCTCCGCTGCAGCCGCCTGTGGATAATTAGAACGTGGTCTTTAGTATTTGGTCCCAAGAGTTCCTGTTGTGTAATATCAGAGTTGTTTCCAAGCTATTAAAGTCATATTGTCAATTTACGTTGGATATCCATGCTGATTTTTATAGAACTTTAATGTGTTTTTTGCGTCATATGTTGGCTAGGATTGAATTTGATACATCTTGATTTCATATGAGGGTTAGTTTGGTATCACACGATGGTACATCGACATGCAGATGATTTCTCGTCATTTTTTAATGTTTTAGTAGTGATATGCTTGAATAAATAAAGGTCACGTGCCATTGTCCGAACCATAGACTACAAGTATGAGACTCGTTCTTAGTTAAATAACATGTCCCGGGTTAGTTTCTGTAAGTGGCCATGACCCTGGGCCGGATTCTTTAGTTTACCGTATCATTCCGTGCTTATTTGTTATATGTTTCCCCTTGGAATTTCATTATTGGTCGTCATTAGGGGATATTTCTTTGATAGGTTAGAAATAGAATAAATCTTGGATTTAGCTCACGGGGATTCTTGTCCCGGGACTTGATAATGAGGCTATGTATATTCATTACCTGACATCATATTGGGTTTATTCTATCGCACTTTACCTTTATTGCATTGATTATGATTGGTTACTTATTGATTGTGCACCCATGCAAGTACATCATTTAGTGGTGTATGATAATACGATAGGCAAAGATCGCATGAACAATATATTCGAAAGATTGAGAATCGGTACCGACGGGCGGTCATTAGATAATTAGCGTAATTAAGCCCCCGATCTTAGATCAATAATTTGCAAGAGTAAAGTGTACCATTGCGCTTCACTTGGCTCTTAATTGACCCTAAATAGAGTAGCAACAATTCCAATTAAAAAAAATTGAAACTCAAACGTCACGATGGTTAAGATTTAAGAGAACTCACGTTGAACAAGAGCGAGCACCTCGAACAAAGGCATCACTCAGTCGTTATACCCGCCCCCTCTAAGATTCCTTAGAGAGGGTCGCAACAATTTATGAGGGGGAGCTTTCAAAAATTAGTAATGGTAATACGTGTTATGATGACAGGAGGAGGCGGATTTAAGGGGCTTCATTTTTTGGCACGTTTTAAGGCAGATTATGTCGTCAATTAAATCTCTTGTCCATGTGCTCCGAAACCAAGTGGGGTTGCCGACAATTTGCTTAAGAAAATTTGGATGCCCATGCCACTTCATTTTGGCATTCCTGTGCTATCTTTTTTCATTATTTATTTTTACTTATCATTACAGATTTTATTTATTTTTTATTACAAAAGATCTCCATCCCCATTGCTTTAATGTTTTGTTTTCTATCGCTTAAATATCTTCAACCTTTCCTTGCGGGATAGCCACCTGTTCAGCATGTTTGCCTTCGTTCTTGTGATAATGTACTTAATGTTGTCAATCGGCGACATGCATATTATATGTACTTCCAATGGTCTCTCTAAATCCTTCTTATTGAACCTTCATTCTTATCGTGTTTATTCTTCAGAGATAAACTACAATCGAGAGAGAGAGAGAGAGAGAGAGAGAGAGAGAGAGAGAGAGAGAGTCCATGGTAAATGAAGGCACATAAATGAGGAATTAATGGAAAGGAAGTAAATAGAGCTGATAATATAAAAAGGTGATAATTTTTTTATCAGAGTGAACTTCACCTCTAATATAATATAAAAATAATGGAACTCATGAACTTACTGAAATTTTGTTGACGTGTTGCCGCAAGATTATTGTAGCTTTGCTATAATTCACTAAAAGTTTACCTGAAATTGCCGTAATTTGTTCAGAATTGTTTAAACTCGCTTAAATGTACCGGAGTGTGGCTGAAATAAGTTGAATTTTGTCAAAACATGCCCGGAATATTTAAAGATACCTTTCTAGTTCACCACATGCAACACGACATTTTTATGCCATGACTGTCCTCAAAGGCGTCCCATCTGTTAGACCTCAAGAATTTTCTCGCAAAAATCTGTAATGCTGGTGAGGAGGAAAAATGGGTGCCATGGCAAGTGAAAACGGAAAAAAGAAAAAGGAAAAAAAAAAAAGAAAAAGAGATGGCGAATCTGTTGGTAATATTTTTTTTTTCTAACTTTAAATAAATAAAGTAAGTAACTTTTACTCAGCATCCGTAAGTTTAAGTGTTTGCGTTTAGTATTTTCTAAATAAATTGTTGGTTCCAATTAAAAGTCTTGTTTTCCTATTCAATTTTTCACCTATTGGTGTTGGTATTTCATGTTATTCTGGAAAAAGTCGATCACATGGCTCATATCTTTATCATGTTGATTTTTCCAATTATTTTCGATATAAAAATTGAATTAGAAATCCCATCTCCTTACTCCCTTTATTTGGAGAAATCCCTTCGCATTCTTCCATAGATATGCTTCAATTACTTCCTTATATTGTTACATTCAATGCATCATCAAACTAAGCGAAAAATGATGAGTAGATTATATAGAATTACTGAATAATCCATCCCTATACTCTGCGGTTTCATAGCAGACAAATTATATCCAGCGCTTAAGCGACATCTCCATTTTAACGAATACCCATAAACCATTACATTCCATGAGCTTGTATGTCAAAATGGCATATCATTAGGCACCCGACGAGCACTATCTAAGTAATCATGTTAAGCATGCATATGTGTCGAGGAAAAGGCAATGGATACTTAGATTCATAACTTAGCTTCAGAATTTGCGTAACCGAACCTTTCTCCCTCCACTACATTTTCTACAAATTTAATGGTGGAAGACCGGATCGGAAGATCGAAATCCCTTTCTTACTTCCTAACTCCGATGAAATCTAATACGATTTGGAGAGCACTGGTGGAAAAGGTGAGGAAATAGCATGTTGGAAGAGCATCGTCATGGTTCGCCTACAGGCTCTGTATCGCACGGTGTGAGATGGGCATGGTTTAATGGGTCGGGCCAGACCGAAAGGCTTGGGTGATGGGGGCCAAACAAGGCCCAATCGGACTCTCTCTTCTTATTTTTATTTACTTTTATTCATTCTTTTTTTGGTATCTTTTTACTATTATTTATTTCTTTTTTTTTCAGAAATATATGCTTAATGTGTCGATAAAAATTAAGGTGTCAATAATGGATTTTGTGGAATGAAGGGAGAGAGGGAGAGAGAGAAGAGAGAGATTATGTAATGCGCTTATGATTGAAAATAGACAAATATAATAAAATTACCCATTAGATAGGAGGAAGGAAAAGGTAAAAGCTCAGGAGAAAATCCATTATGAGATTGAATTCCAACACTAACCATAACAAATATTATATATTTTGATCACTCTTATGATTGAAAAAAAAAATCATAGATAACCATCAAAATAAGTTGTTTTGTCATACCCTTTAATATTGAAAAGGTTATATGGTTTCAAATATTTTGAGGATAAATGTTTACAAAAAAATATTTATTTATATATAGATCATATCGAGGATTATGACGAGGCTTGAAAGATATACTATCTCATATATGACTTATATTTGACAAATAGTAATACTAAATGGTGTTTATCACTGCGGCAATCTCCACCGATTCCAAAGACTTCGACTTTTTATCACCAACACGTAATAGTCTTTTTTGTCATCCAACTGTTCAAGACTCTTCATGCTAATCGAACTATTGCGAGGCATGATGCACGGAAAAGGGCAATTATTGCAAGCGTAATTTCCACAACTTTATGTAGAAGTGCTTCTTGACTTGACTTGCCTTTTTTATTAATTAAAACAAAGAATTAGAAAAAAGAATCAGCGAGCAATAAGATGTTTCTTAGTTGGTAAACAATACTCTCCACCAACTAATTTTATAATTTTTTTCGCTAATAAAGTTTAGATTGCAATCCAAAAAGAACCAGCGAGCGATAATGACGCGAGGCATGATGCACGGAAAATGGCAATTTTTGCAAGGGTAATTTCCGCAACTTCATGTAGAAGTGCTTCTTGACTTGACTTGCCTTTTTTATTAATTAAAATAAAGAATTAGAAAAAATAATCAGTTAGCAGTACGATGTTTCTTAGTTGGTAAACCGTACTCTCCACTAACTAATTTTGTAATTTTTTTCGCCAATAAAGTTTAGATTGCGATCAAAAAAGAACCGGCGAGTAATAATGATGCTCCTTTGTTGGTAATCATACTCTCCACTAAGTAATTTAATATTTTTCCGCTAATAAAATTTAGATTGTGATATTGGTTAGTCTCTTTTCAAAAGATGGATGCGCAGCTTCAATGTCTTATCCAATTTGAAGGCCCTTACGCATTTTTATTGTCTAATGACGATGGTACATGGAGAAATTGTCAATCAATTCTAATTTTTTTTGTACAAATGACAATAACATTTTAACTTTTTAATTTTCTCAATTTGGTCCTAAATCTTTGTACAAAATCACAATATAGTCATTTTGGCTAATTTTCATCAAAAATCGCTGATGTTGCAAGCCACGTAGGATAGTCGACAATAACTGAATCGTACGTCAGTAATTTCTTATATAAATTGACGAGATGGACAACATTGAATTTTGTGCAAATGTTTAAGACTAAATTATTAAAATTGAAAAGTTTTTGACTGAATTGACATCGATACAATACATCTAAGACTTGTTCAGTAATTTTTTCCTATTATGTGTATTAGCATGTAGTTGTGGAAAAGAAACTTATTTCATCATAAAATTAGAAGACAACTACTAAATCCGTGCATAGAGTCACCTCATACAACTTTAAGGTTGATCGAAGATTATATTCAACCGCTTGAGTAAATAATATCTTGAGTGAGTCAATTTAAGGATATGACCCTCGAGTTGGGCCCAATAGATGAACCATTGATAAAACAACAACTTGTAGTGGCAGCATACAAATGTTTTATTTTATTTCAAGTAATGATGATGGAACATTAAACGAACAAAATGATATAAAAAGGAACAAAGAAAGATGAGATACAGAACATAGGATTAAGACACGACATAGGGTCCAGGAAAAAGTAATAAGAACAAAAGCAGGAGAATATGATTGGTTTTTCTCGAGCCAAAAAGTGAAACCATAATATTTTTTGTTTCATGTGATAAAGGTCTCGTACATGTCAAAGACTCGGAGAAAATTCCTCGAGTACATCTAGAGAAGATGCATTCATATGTCATCATGCTCATCAAGGTGAAGATAGAACTTGCGTCCATTAAAGTGAATCGGTGAAATGCATATGTAAGATAATCTTAACAGAAGGTCCCGTAAAATTTACAGTTCTAGAAAATAAAATTCACATCATTTTCCAATAGGTCATACATATGCACTCCATTTTTTCCACAATATTTGAATGGTAAAAATCTCCAATCAAATTCCTTGATTGTATAAACGAAAGCAAGTCAAGTTCAGAATCTACTTTTAACTATCCGACTCAACTCGATCTCCATTAACAAAGGAGACGTTCTCTTTTATATAATATCGCAATTCTTGATCCTGAATATTTTTGAGTTATACCTTACTTTGGCGGCCTGAATATAAATCTAGGAAAAGCCACACAAATTACAGATGCATGAGAGGAAAAATCAAAATTGGGTCTTGGAGGCAAAAGAAAAGCCCCAAAAAACAGACATTTTCTTTTTTCCTTCAATGAATGGTGCGTTCACTTCAAGAAAAAACGTCGACGGTGTTGTCTATGTGCTTATTGTTATTTCCTAATAGACTAGCTTTTCCACAAGACTTGCGGTCAAATAATATGACAAAATTCCAAAGATGCTTTTACAAGGAAAATAATACAAACTTTTGATGAGAAAAACATTTTGGCCAAAGCCGGTGGTGGCACGTCGTACAACAGGAGAAAGCATTAATTATTGCACTAAGTGGACTCTATAATTGTCAAATTTTAGTAAAGCTAATGCTCAAAGAGCCCGTCAAGTCACTGGGATTGGAGTGCCTTCATCTGCATCAGAATCTGGACTCCGGCCGCTGCGGATTGCTGGAGCCAAGCGCGACTCTCGTAATTTTTAGTGGGTAGGGCCTGAAGTCAATTTCAGTACAAAAGAAATGGGGAGTGGGCCCTTTTGTTTTCAATTAATCGTGTAATCAGATGGAGGCATTTGCTCTTTTTGGAGACTCCGTAGATGTCGTGTAAAGATGATTAAATGAAGCTTTGCACTACACATGTGAGCGCGGACACCTTGCAAACATCGACTGAAGTACGAAATGGAGCCAAGGTTTAGCAGAGTCTATGCAAAAAAAAAAAAATACAGGTAAGTTAAGAGTTACCAAACTTATGATGAAAAATAACATCGAATTAATAGAAGATCACAGGATCCTCTATAGAAGTACGGGGATCTTCTCAAATGTGAGAGGTAAGTTGGAAGTTTCACATATGATGATTACCGGCTGGCTTTCATTTTAGTTTGCGAAAATGGTGATCTTTTTAGTCCACACCTTCATCTAAAAACTTAAGATACCCTACAAAATAGATGAAAAAAGTCTCCCTTTGTTTGCATCGAGCGGGGGATAAGTTTTTAGAATCATTATAGTAATTTCACAAAATCTTCCAGATGTCCTAACTCCATTACCATATGAGATTTTGATAAGATTATTATCAACTATTTTGAAAGTTTAAGTTGTTATATGAACGCATTATTTATTATTTAAATATTTTAATAAACAATGCACTTCTGGCAACATAATACAAAACATTTCATGACATTTTCTATCGTGGCAAAATTCCTGACAACATACACCTCTTCAGATACAGTAAATCCTCCTCCCCCTTAGCATCGTCAATCCTTCCATCCACATCTACCTCTTCTCCTCTTCACTCATATCTCTCAAAGATCCCCTCTACAACGATCTGGTGGGCCAACACAATTTGAGACAATGAGATTATTTAGTCCTCTCTTAATTCTGGTTTTTGCGCAATATCGTTTAGACATTTTTGACATTTAAGACATTTATAGTTCGTGAGAAAAATATTTTAGAGAACTCTAGGTACAACAATAAGTCCATGACCAAACAACTTATTACACTTTTCTATCCAGCCTTCTATGGTTACTTGAGAAACCAATCTCGTGTTGTACCATGTTGAGCCCAAATGTTGTGCGGTAACTTTTGCATGAAGTGTTGTACCATATAAACACCTAGAAATTTTCAGTAATAATCATTTGTATGGTATGACAATTTGCATCGGAGCAATGGCAAATTTGTGCTCTAAAACTGAGAAAACTTATAAAGAAAACTTCTACACGATGAAGAAAATCAGATTCTCCTAAGGATGAGTAGAGCTTAATATACCCGACCCCAATACTCGAAGCATCGTGGAAAATTGCACTGCACTGCACTGCGTGTGCAGAAGATATTGTTGCACTTTGGCTTTCCATAATTCAAGTTCAGTTTAAATACTACATTTTCTTGAAAGTCGTATTAAAATGTTTTTTTTTTTTTTTTAAAGTTCTCCATTGCACTTGTTTTGGCAATTCTTCTTTACGGACACAGGGAACTCATCAAATCGATCGCTCAAGAGCTACTGGTTAAGCTGTAGGGTTAAACGTAGGTTCATTACCGAGCATGGGGTCGTATTGAATGATCAAGAAGAAGGCATAGTGAAAATTATTAGATGCTGAAGTTGAAGGAGCACGTTTTGTTGTAATTTACTGGTTTGGTGGTAGTGGTAAGATGTCTTTGCCGGTGTTATTTTTAGTCAGTTATATGCTAGCTTAACTCTTATGCAACTTGAGGAGTGTAGTTGGCCACTGAAGAGTGCATATCTTGATTCAAACGCTTTCCAATTGTCACACAACTTCTTATAGAAATTAGCTAAGATGAGAATACAAGTGATGTAATTTTTGTGCGGCAATTACTTGAGTGTCATGATCTTTTTTATTAATTAAGTATCATGACTTTCAAAAAAAATATGTTCATTTGAGTGAATTAACTTCTAAAAAAATTTCACTTAAATATCATAACTTTCAATTCATCATTTAAATTTTAATTGCCATCACAAGTGCCATGATCTGTAGCATTTGTGGGGAATAGCCGAACAGAACTCGTATTTTGCATTTCAATTGAAAAGAAGGAACTCATTTTGCATTTCCCTCCATTTCCTCCCACTTTTTGGAGGAAAATATCTTTGCAACGTGACCCACGCTGCATCAAAAGTCGTACTCCCATCGGCAGCATGAATGAGGGTGACATAACACGAAGCTTTAATAATTGTCAAGGGACTAGTGACTGACGATCGCCAAAAAGCAAAACTTAACTTAGGTTAACTCTTAACCTCAGTTTGTTCTGTCTTCATCCTCTGCGTTTTAGAGAGAGAGATAGCAGCATCAAAGCAACGATGGTGGACGTGTCGGGGGGAAAGACCCGTAAGGACTTGGAGTTTGGCAATGGGAAGCGTCAGCTTCGTGAATTGGTACATTACTTATTTTTGCAGAGAATCTGATAGTGTCATTACGTGGAGGGTACTAGCAAAGAGAGATTAGACGGAGAAAGATCCATATAATCCATGAAATAGGCTGACACTATCGAGTGTCTGCAACACTTGCAACACTGATATGGAGTTAATGATCCCCTTAACATAAACAAATAATTACATACAAATACACTGCATATTCACTGGATCCGTTGATAGGGAATCAATCATATAAAATTGGGTTTTTTTTTTAGAACTATTGAAGTGTGATTTTGAGAAATAAATGATGATTATAGTTTATAAGTTCTACACAAAAAATGAGAAAGTCATCTTCCATGAACCTTCAATTTCTCTTGATAGTGTTGTGCATGTAGCTCAAAACCTATGCATATTGCATTTATTAAATAAGATAAAAAAAATTAAAAAGGTATTCGTGATGACATTTTTCCGAAGTTAGCATTCTATTGCTAGGCCCATTGCGGATTTGTCACTTGCGAGATGCTTGTACAAGGAAAATAATACACTCTTGATGAGAAAAGCATTTTGGCCAAAATAGGCGGTTACCATATAGTACGACAGGAGAAAGCATTATTGCACTAAGTGGGACTCCATTATTGTCCAACTTTCGTAAAGCTCATACGTAAATAACTCGTGAAGTGTCTGGGATTGGACTGCATTATCCCGATCAAAATCTGGACTCCGGCTGCTGGGGACTTGCTGGAGCCAGGCATAACTCTCATAATTTTTAGCCGGTGGGGACTGAAGTCAATTTCAGTGCAAAAGAAATGGTGGAATGGGTCCACTTGTTAATCAAGCGCAATCAGATGGAGGCACTTGCTCTTTCGGAGATTCCGTAGATGTTGCGTAAAGATGATCAGATGACTCGCTGAAGCACGAATACGAATACATTAAAAAAGATATAACTAGAATCAAATTATTTATTTATTTGGATATTCATGCTGTCGACATATGTATGGCGCTCGACATTTTATCATTTACTAATGTGCACATACATTATCACTGACAATGCCCTTTACAATTGTGTTGGTGATTAATGATCACGTGTCTAAATATGACGGATTTTGCACTTGAATCTCAGCTTCTCCTACTTAGAACAACTTCAGAGGCCATGCCCGTCTTTTAGTAGATGAAGCCTTACACGACATACGTAAGCGTGGGCGGACTGCTTGCATCGACAAAAGTACAAAATGGAGCCAAGGTAAGTTAAAGAGTTATCAAGCTTTTGATGAAATATAATATCATATTGATGAAAGATCACGGGATCCTTGATAACAAGTACCCGGAATTTTATCAAATTTCATAGGGAAGTTGAAGAGTTATATATATGATGATTGCTGGCCGGCCTTCACCTTAGTTTGCGAAGATGGTGGTCTCTTCAGTCTCAACTTCTATTTCCGATTTTCCTCGGCGTTGATCTGACGGGCAAAGACAGTATATCTAAGACAGCAAGATACAGAACATTTATTGACATTTTAGATCGTGGCAAAGTTCTTGACAAGGTATACCTCTTCAGATACAATAAATTCTCCACCCCTCAGCATCATCAATCCTTCCCTCCACATCTTCCTCTTCACTCATATCTCTCAAAGATCCCCTTTGCATCGATCTGGTGGGCCAACACAATTTGATACGATGAGATAATTACTCCCTCAGTTCTGGTTTTTACGCAATATGTTTAAGACATTTAAGACATTTCTGACATTTAAGAAATTTTTAGTTGGTGACAAAGTTATTGTAGAGAACTCTAGATACTACAATAAGTCCATCACCAAGCAACTTATTACACGTTTCTATCCAGCCTTCTATGGTCACTTGAGGAACAGATCTCATGTCATCCCTTGTCGAGCTCGAATACTGTGCTGTTATTTTTGCGTAAAGTATCGTCCCATATAAATACTAAGAAATTTTCAGTGATAATCATTTTTATGGCATGACAATTTGTGTAGGAGCTAAGTTGTGTCTATAACCGAAAAAACTTATAAAGAAATTTTTTAACCAATGAAGAAAATCAGATTTTCCTGAGGATAGGTAGAGCCTAATTCACCCGACCCCAGTACTCGAAGCATCACGGGAAATTGCCCCGCACTGCATGTACAGAAGATAATATTGCACTTTGATTTTCTACAATTCAACTCAAGTTCAAATGGTATGTGTTGCGATTGGGCGAGCGATCGAACAAAATATAGACGGAAGAAGAAAAATAAATCGGACACTAGATTTACGTGGTTCAGTTGTAAAGACCCACGTCCACGGGGAGAACAGCAGTGAATTTCACTATAGATTAAGCGATACAAGGAGATTACATGCTCAAGTCACTCAAACACTCTTTCGCTGTTTCCTAAACCCCAATTTAACCCCAAACCCAACTTATGGCACAAAATTACCACACATTCAAGCTCAAAATACAATACTCTATGTACGCCTGGTTTGCATACACACGAAATCGCGTGTCTCTTCGAGTTTCGCGTGACTTCGTTGATCGGTGAATGTGTGGCTTCTTGGATCGTCAAACCTCTGCAGCTTCGTAGGGTTTTCTCGCAGTGACTTTTGGCTGTCCCACACACACACACAAAAGAAGAAAGTGAATCCTCGTATACATACGTGTGTGAGTGCGCATGTGTGCCCAAGGTCAAACTTTTGACCTTGGGTCCACCACTTTTAACTCTTCATGCAGAAGACTTCTTCGACGTAGATTGGATGAGAAAACTTGCTCCTTTTAATTTTATTTCCTCCTTTTGTAATTATTTCGTGAGTCCACCAAATTTCGCATTTTAGAAAACGCTCAAACTCAAGTCATATTTTAAAAATCTCCACCTTGGCTTAACGTTTGAGCCAAATTACAATCGCTTCATAAAAATTCAAATTATGTTATTACTTTCCTATAGCCCCCGATGGGCTCAACCGCTACAGATATTATCCAAGTCCAAGCTTCACTTGAACTTCATCATAACTAAGGACCTCATCAGAATACCAACTCCACATGCACCTTTAACTGCTTCGCAAGGATTTTTCGACGCAACCTTCTTAACCGCAGATAAAACAAAACCATTATTGCATCCATATTTATCAAAAGATTGAATACGTACCTTGTTAATTTCAGCAGTTACAGCAACCGTTAGCTCTTTAAGTTCCACCTTGCTACAAACATCATCTATGTTGATTACTTTGCTAGTATCCATATATGCTACCTTAGGAGTTTCTGGTCACAACTCTACCTCAAGCTGAACACCGACCAAATCTGTATTAACATTGCCACAAACACTTCTAGCCAAAAGTATTGGAGACTCATCAGAGGTAGTTTCTCTGCTGTTAACGGGTGAATTTATATCTGGGCACCACAACAGATCACCCCGCTCACCTTGTGCTTAGCCATGGAATATGCACCTTGCCCTCTAATCAAGCTTACCATCATTTACTCGAAAATAACACAGGCAACCAAACATTCTAAGAATAGAATAATCAGCAACATTACCTGACAACACTTCTTCAGGAGTCTGCCATTTAATAGCAGTTGATGGGGATCTATTCACCAGACAGCTTACCGTATTTAGTACATCAACTAGGATTCTCCTAGCAATACCAGCACTAGAGATAATTTTTTCGGGCTGTCTCTAGTGATGTTATGCTCATCAATCTTCAAATTGTTGTGATTTACTGGCACTAGTGTGGTGTTTCACTATGTCATCTTTCATGCATAATTTATTTGCCAGCTCTGAGCAAAACTCTATGTTATTGTCAGTCTGCACATGCTTGATCAACTTACCAATCTCCGTCTCGATCAAAGCTCTTGACTACGAAATCTTGACACCAGCATTAAACTTGTGCTTTGGCACAAACACAAATGTCTTCCTCAAGCAGTCAAAAGACTTTCGAATAGATGCATTTGACGTCTTTGCAGCGAAATTTATCATTGTCTTACCTTGAAGTTTATACAAGCCATCATGCTTGATTCCTTTCATTATCACCAGGGCACCTCAAACAACCTTCAGAATTCCACATTTTGAAGAATACCTGCAACCAGCTGAATCTAGGGCACCCAAAGAAATTAAGTTCTTTTTCAATTCTGGAACATGCCTTACTCCAGTCAATGTCCTCACGATACCATCATGCATTCTAATTTTAACATCACCAACACCCACAACATTGCACTCAATGTTGTTCCCTAACTGGACTTTACCACTACCTGTGCACTGATAAGTGATAAACCAGTTTTTATTTGGTGTGACATGAAAAGAACAACCAAAATCCATAATCCATCCATCAAACGATGAATAATCAGTGATAGACAATACATAATCAACATTATCTGCTATAGCTGCAACATTATATGCAGAATCAACTATAATTCACTTACCATTCTCATTCTTCAGTTTAAGGCAATCTTTTCTAAGATGCCCCATCTTGCCACAGCTCCAACAGATAACATTAGCAGTCCTAGATTTACTATGTATGTTCATATTAGTACTACCATTATTCACACGTGTTACAGATCTTCCTCTATTATCACCTACTAGAGCAGTAGATACATATTCGCTAGATTCTCTTCTACGAATGTCCTCGCTCAAAATCAAATTTCGAACCCCATCAAACGTCAAACTTGTTGACCCAGAGGAATTACTAACAGCAGTAACGGTAGTATTCCAACTATCAAGTAATGAGGATAATAGAATCAAAGCACGTACTCCATCTTCAAAATCAATCTCAACTGAATTCAATTGACTAACAATCACATTGAATTCATCGATATGCACCTTCTTTTATCTTCAAGTTAAACAGACGTTGCATCAAACAGACCTTGTTGATCGCAGAGGGCTTCTTGTACATATCCGACAAGGTAGTCTTCTCCTTCAGGATGTTAAACGCGACGTCATGAGCCAACGTTAACCGAATAACACCCATAGCTCGTCTATCCAGCAAATCCCAATCAGCTTACTTCATCGTCTCTGGCTTCTCCCCAAATAAAGGTAAGTGCAGATTTATCTGGTAAAGATAATCTTCAATCTGCATCTTCCAAAAACTAAAATCCTTCCCATCAAATTTGTTGATTCTCACTTTTACTTCTTCCGTCACCATGGATTCGCTTCAACTCAGCCAAACCTGACTCTAATACCACTTGTTGCGATAGGGCGAGCGATCAAACAAAATATAGATGGAAGAAGAAAAATAAATCAGACACCAGATTTACGTGGTTCAGTCGTAAAGACCTACGTCCACGAGAAAAACAACAACGAATTTCACTATAGATCAAGCGATATAAGGAGATTACAAGTCACTCAAACACTCTCTCGGTGTTTCCCAAACCCCAATTTAATCCCAAACCCAACTCACGGCACAAAATTACCACGCGTTCAAGCTCAAAATACAATACTCTACGTACGCCTGGTTTGCATACACACGAAATCGCGTATTTCTTTGAGCTTTGCGTGACTTCATTGATCGGTGAATGTGCGGCTTCTTGGATTGTCGAACCTCTACGGCTTCGTAGGGTTTTCTCATAGTGACTTTTGGCCGTCCCACACACACACACGAAAGAAGAAAGTGAATCCTTGTATATATACGTGTGTGTGCGTGTGTGCCCAAGGTCAAACTTTTGACCTTGGGCCCACCACTTTGAACTCTTCATGCAGAAGGCTTCTTCAGCGTAGATTTTTTTTTTTGGGTCAATCCTACTCTATTCCTACTTTACACTCACTCTCAGACTTTTGCCCTGCCTCTTGCAAGGCGTGGGAGTCGAAACCTACTCCTGAAACTTACGCGTCCCCACCCCATCCCCCCCTGAGAATGTGGGGATTTGAACCCCTCACCTCCCCCTTCCATGTTGGAAGGGTGGCCACTGGGGCGAATCCCAGTGGTTTCTTCGACGTAGATTAGATAAGGAAACTTGCTCCTTTTAATTTTATTTCCTCCTTTTGTAATTCTTTCGCGAGTCCACCAAATTTTGATTTTAGAAAACGCTCAAACTCGAGTCATATTTTAACAGTATGTTTTCTTGAAAGTTGTGTTAAAATGTTTTTTTGAGTTCTCCATTGGACTTGTTTTGGCAATACTTCTCGACGGACATGGGGAACTCATCAAATTGATTGTTCAAGAGCTTCGGGTTAAGCTAAAGGGTCAAGCATTTGTTCATTACCGAGCCTGGGGTCATGTTGAATGATCAAGAAGAAGGCATAGTGAAAACTATTAGATGCCGAATCTGAAGGAGTACGTTTTGTTGTAATTTACAGGTTTGGTGGCGGTGTTAAGATGACTTTGCCGGTGTTATCTTTAGCTAGTTACCTGCCAGCTTCAACTCTCATGCAACTTGAAGAGGGTAGTTGCCAATGAAGATTGCATATCTTGATACAAACAATTTCCAATTCTTATGCAACTTCGATAGAAGTTAACTGAAGTAAGGATACCACAAGTGATATAACTTTCGAACGACGATTACTTTAGTGATTTTTTTTAGATTAATTGAGTGCTATAGCTTATAAAAAAATTGTTCACTTGAGTGCCTTGACTTTTAAACTTCTAATGGATCCCCCCACAAAAAAAAAAAAAAAAAAAAAAAAAAAAAAAAGGTTCACCACGAGTGTTATGATACGTTGAATTTCTAGCACTTGTGGTGAACGTCTTTGAAAAAATTATGACACTCTATTGAACATTTATTAGAAGTCATGGCATTCAAGTAATCAAAAAAAATAACTATAGTACTTAAGTAATAAAAAATAAATAATAAAAAACTTGGGAACTCAAGTGAATGCCTTACGAAAATCATGATATTTGTAATGGCATTTCTCTAATCTAAGGGCATTGTGGACTTATTAAATGCAAGATGCTTTTACAGAAAAATAACATATTTTGACAGGAAAAACAATTTCGTCCAAAACCAGTGATCTCCACATGGTACCACCAGAGAAAGCATTATTGCACTTAGCGCCTAGCGGACTATATTTTACTTTTAATTTTAGCGTCAATATTTTAGGGTTATTTATTAATACTATATTCACATCGTGCATTCGATCACGATGCATTACGGAGGCAGAGAGAACTCAACTTTTCAGTGAACGTTTCCAATTGAAGAAAATATTTTAATTTTGATCCATTTTGACGAAAACTCTCAAAATCAAAAAGCAAGGAAAAAATTATGCATGCATCTATCTGTCCACTATCTGGACATACATAGCTTCACATTCAAAATTTCACACCAACCTTCGGCATTTCTTCGTTCACTCTCCATTACTCTATTTTCAACAGTTCACACGAACTTTCAAATATATAATAAAGCACAAAACTCAAGAAAAGAAGCCTAGCTTTTATGTTGACAAAGACTAGCTGATCAACTTGGCTTACTTCGAGGGGCGATGAAGGATAGCCATGTAATGAATTATGTAATCAGGTATTACTATTTGGGCATTGAGGGTGTGTTTATACCCATTTTCTTTCTATGAAGTAGGGGAAATGTACACCAATCAAGCCCTCTAGCCTTTCAATAGATTTGTGTTTACAAGAGACTTGCCTTTGGGTGATTGTTACAGACTCTCAGAAAATGTCATTTCAACTTTAGAAAAGTTCTGTTGAGTGTTGAGGTCATTGGTTCCTTCCTAAGATAAGTTGGTGTGGTAAATAAAGGGGAAATGTCAAAAAAATCATGGGTGATTCCCCTAAGGGAGTCTAGGAAATGTTGTTGCTAGGTTCCGAAAAATTAGATGATGCGGAAAAGCAAGCATTGCTCGACTATACCGTTTGTCTTTCATTGGGTGAATAATGATATTGCATCTAATTATTTTTTCGTGTCTTACATAAATACAAATAATGTCTAGTAACAAAATCCCACGGTAAGAAATCAAAAGGCTTCATTTGATGCTTCACAAGAAGTGCTTTCTTCCAAAAGTTTTAGGAGTGACGTAAAACCTATTACATATTTCAAACAAATATATTAGCTACTCCAATAACTAACTGTAAAAAGTAATGTATTTGCGGTGGAGTAGACTTGCGATGTTAATCTTCAGGTGTCCTCATGTACAACATATATGTGTATTTAAAACTCAATCGACTCTTCAATAACTCAATTGATTTGGATTTGCAATAGATATTACTCAAGTATGGAAATGATTAATCGGGAAATTGTGATCTTAAGAGTAGGATAATCTTAGGAAATGGTTATATTATTTCATCATAGTTCAGCTCGTGGATTGCCTGAATCAAAACAGATGCATATTTACGAAGTCTCTCTCAATCACTAGAGGTCTATGCTTTGTCCCGTAAAAATGTACACTTTTTTTTTTTTTTGGCACAAATCAATACCAATACTTGAAAGAACTTTTTCCAGTGTAAGGCTGCATATGAACTCACTCCCCTCTAAGCATAAAGCACTGGTGACAGCTGGACAGCCTGCCCGCACCGTTAGACGGGATGGCCGCTTCCGGAAATTAAAAATTAGTGTCACTGTACATGGGCCTAGGGGTGGGTTTATGTGTGCGTAACATAGTAACGCTGCCTCTATTAAAGCCTGGTGCTGCCCTTTCTGATCGTTGCAACTCTAAACGATCACTTTCTCCCTCTAGATTTCCACCTCCATCTACGCCTATTGCTAGAAGCTGTCTCTCCACCTAATCTTTCGTGGCCGGATTCATCGTGCAGAATCTTTCCTATTCGGTCATCTCGTTTCGTTTCCGGGTTCCATCAGTTCCGCCTTTCTCGGCATATACAATTTCTCAACCTACAAAAGAACCACAAAAGTAGAAGTCGAAAAGGGGGGGAAGAATGACGGATAGTGTTGTGTCGGTAGCTGCCAAAGTGGCAGAGTACCTGGTGGCTCCGGTCGGTCGTCGCTGCGGCTACGTGATATTCACCGACAGCTACGTTGGCCAACTTAGGGAAGAACTTGAGAAGCTCCATGAAGTGAGAGTTGGGGTGCAGCGTTCCGTCAATGATGCTGAAAACAACATGATGGATATAAGACTCGAAGTTAACAGATGGAAGAATGATGCAGAGAACTCTGCCGACGAGGCGCGCGGCGTGCTGAATAACGATAGAAGGGCCAATAAAACTTGTTTCTGCGGGTGGCTTCCCAACCCGAAGGAGCGTTATTGTCTCGGTAGGGACGCGAGGAAGACAGCCCAGGCCATCCAGGCACTCATTCCGCAGGGTAATTTCGAGAGGGTCTACTACGAGAGGGCTCCACCGGGGCATGTACCGAGTGCTTCCGACG